>CM062820.1:1369861753-1371153636 GCA_031772625.1 Pinus tabuliformis
TATTTCAGGTTTCAAGCATGGAAGTTGAGCTTTGCCTTAAAATGAATTGCATTTTTTTTTGCCCAAAACGGTTTTCTTCGAGTTATGCAGATCGAATTTAGGCGATGATTTAATCATCTAGACAATTCTAGAGGTTTATTAAGCCCGTCCTAACTTAAAAAAATATAGTGCATGAAATCACTACATCCTAGACTTCTAACATTTAATCCCAATGTTTTTTACACTGGATCTGTAAACCCGATAACAATCACTTCCGACGTAGCATTTCAATTTCTTTAAAAGCAAACCGCGGTTCGATGCTTAAAACTTCCAATATCACAACGACCTGTCCTAACTTTAGAGATAATCAATGAGGTATTCATTTAAAAGCAAAACTCTATGGCCGTGTGTGAAACTAAAATATCACGACAGCCTGTCCTAAGTTCATAGATAATCACTGAAGTGTTCCTTTCGAATGAAAGATTAATTTCCATGGGTAAAAGTTCAAATATCAGGATAGCCTGTCTTAACTTCACAGATAATCAATGAAGTCGCTAGATAGAAAATCCTAGAAGTTTTTGATCACAGTGGCGGAAAGAACATAACTTGTTAGGTCATTGAGATGTTGCCTTTGGCAATCGGTGACCCTAGGGCTTGATCTCGTCACCTCTGGCTGGCATGTGTAAAGGGCTATCATGCTATGTTGAGGGTTGATTGTTATGTTATTTGAAGTTTTATGCATGTAGGTTGAGCTTTACCTTCAAATGAATTGTAACATTATGTTAAAAGGGTTCTCGTTGAGTCTTTGTTGTTAACGATTTGCTAAGTTGATCAAATTTAGGGCTGTAAACATGAATCATCACGCTTCTAGATAATGCGAGAACTTTTGTGTGTTATGTAACATGTTGAAGTGCAGAACTGAGTGGCTCGTTGAGAGGTTTACTTTTGCAATTGCTGATTCTGCACAGTTTGAACTTGTGACCTCTGGCTGGCATGTGACAAGGGCTAATCGTATGACTCGCTGAACCAAAATTGAGTGAAAAATACAGCTCAAAACACTTCAAGTCAATGAGAAGCCATCTGCTCTAGAGGAATTAAATTGTCTATGAAATTTAAATACAGAAATTTTGAGTCTTAATTAGCTTAATGTTGCTTAGGTTCCATTCCCAGAAAATGATTGGCATTAGGAAGTTTGAATCTCTTTTCATTCAACAGTGTTGTTTCGATAATATCTCAGCACAGTCGTCTTCAATATCGTTTCATGCTGCATGCTTTGATTTTTGGGGTAATTAAGATTTTATTAAAATACAACTTGTAACAAAATGAAGATAATAATGGTTTCCCCTGTTGATTCTGAGTATGTGCTATATTTTTCATTGCTTTACATCTTTCAAAAAAAGAGAGGACTTTAGCATCTCCTTACTTGAAATTCCTGGTTTAAACCCTTATATGTTCATATTGAATATTTTGTTGCATGTGCTGTTAATCAGGCATAAGTTTTATTCAGTTCTGAGTAAATATTGCAGCTCAAAGTACAACAAATCTAAACTTATAAAAGTTTCATTCTAACACTTTTTCATCCAACTTTTAATTTACTATTAACAACCACTGAAAGTCGTCCCCATTCTACTAATCAGCTATAGTTAGCTTATCTTAATTAATTAAGCGTAAGTTGTATCCAGTTCCAAGCAAAATGCTGCAGTTCAAAGTACAACAAATATACTAATAAAAATCATATTCTAACCTTTTGCTATCCAACACCTTATCTTAAAATTTATATCCATGAATAACCTGTGGCAGTCATTCCTAATCTAGTAAGTACTAAGCAGCTAGAGTTAGCTTATCTAAAACTACTTCTACATCATGCATTTGCCATTTTAAACACAAAGTCAAATTCATTTTCGTTATTGAGAGTGTTTATGCTAAAGACAATAAGGGTGGCTCTTAAGTTTTTTGTTTATGTGCTACAGAATCTCCTCTACAGTAAGCGAAACCATTCTAGGTGCGGGGTAGGATGTGCAGGGTTGAGAGGGAGACAGATGCTACTTGCCTTCCTTTGTTCTCTCGACTCAGCAACTTGTCTGTTTGCTAAACATTAGAGGAATTTTTAACCTTTTAGAAGTTGATTATATGGGAGAAGACAGTCAGGATTCAAAATAATAAACTTATGTTCTTTAATGAAATACCACTGGAGTGTTTTTGGTCATTCGTACTGAAAGAATTTTTGGTCATTCTTACTTTCATCTACATTTTTGTAATTAACTTGTACTTCAGACTCTTTTTTTTTTAATTTTTTTTTTTCAACTCGTGTCTCCCATATCTCTCTTACTTTCCAACTATGTTGCATGGAGAGTCAACATGTGCCTGATGACAAATCCCTTGTACCCTGCATTCCAGTGTTTTGGGGACTTAAAAATGGCTTGGGAATGTCCCAGAATAGCTGGGGGCATCATTGGAGACATGGGAACTTCTAGGGCATTCCCAATCTGTCCCTCACAAAAATATCTGGGACAGTCAACTGACCCTTGAACCTACTGACAGTTGAAGATTATATCTATATATATAGATATATATAACCTAAATCCATCCCTGCACCTGCCTGAAGTCTAAATCCTACCTGCTTCTAATTTTCTAAATCCTACCTGTCATCTCAGCATATCATTCTAAAATTGTTCTCAGCAATTCCTTTCTGCGGCGCTGGCACTCACAGACTCCAGTGCATCATACTCTCAGTCAATACTTGCTATTCCTCTGCAATTCTTATCCCTGACTGTATTTATAATCTTTATCAGTGTCAGGGGGTGGGCATCAATGGTGGCTTTTGGGATCTATTTAAATTTTCTCTTTGAATTTATTTAAATTCTTATTCACAGTGTTTCTTATTTGCAATTGGAATTTATTTAAATGTTTTATATTTATCATGGTGAATTAAGAAAAAAATATTATTATTATTATATTTAATATTTTATTATTTTCAAAATTTTAAATATTTATGATTACCATTACTATTATTATTATAATATATAAAATAATTTATATATTATTGCCATCTCCAACTTTCTGTCCCCTGAAAAATTTGGGGGTGCACTCTGGTGGTTCCGGAAACTTACCCACCATCCCTGCTACCCCCCGTCCCAAAGCCAGTGCGACATAGCTTTCTAACTATGTGTTTGCTGCAGCAAGGTGGTACAATTCGAGTTCAATTACTTTTTCTAGAAAGGCAGAAACAAGTTAGTTGCTTGCAGTTGTCTCAAGTTATTTTTCTTCATTGAATAGAGTGAGAAGTCCTCATGAGTCAAGGCCAGTATAATCCCCATGAGATTTGAACCTTTCTGAACATTGCAAGTATGAATTCTATTCACCATTTGGACTGACCATGGAGAGTAGTTGCCTAAGATACAACTGTTTGCAGCTGAGTTAAGGTTACTTTTCACTAATAAATAAACTAAGCGAAATAAAAGTGATTTGTAGACTGGTCATCTAGCATTCCATGAATTCTATTTTACAATTTTGTGGAACTTCCTATTCTTTCTATAGAATTCTGTGGAACTAAATATTCTTTTCATCCTCCCCAAGTTAATGGTTTATTCAATCTACTGCTATTGTATTTTACACGATTGGTCTGTCCTGATCTATATCCCAGGTTAAACGAAATAATTTTCAATTATCTTGGAGTGTATAAGATGTTTAAAACAGAGAAACGGTTTGTAAATTCTTTAGTACTTCCTCTAAGATTGAAAA
The DNA here is from genome assembly GCA_031772625.1 of Pinus tabuliformis. Classification (NCBI taxonomy): domain Eukaryota; kingdom Viridiplantae; phylum Streptophyta; class Pinopsida; order Pinales; family Pinaceae; genus Pinus; species Pinus tabuliformis. The sequence goes on from CM062820.1 coordinate 1,369,865,474, forward strand.
AAGCAGAGGCTGGTCAATTTCAATTTGATTTACTCTTGCTCCCAGAGTTCATTGTGAAAGTCTTGGATGAGATTTTTCTTAATTTTTTTATTTATTTTATCTATCAGGCAGGGATAAGTGGCTTTTATGTTAATTTCTTGTGATTGCAGAATGGTTCCGAGGTTAATAATTTTTTTCACAGTTATAGCTGGAATCCATTTATTGATAACCTATGTTCCTTCTTGTAATATTCTACATAATATTTGACTTTTTTTTTTTTCAAAGAAAAAAAATGTATATATTAATTAGGCAAAAATATATGCATCTTCTGACTGGCAACTGATTTTTCAGTTTTGCCAAAATCATGACTGGCTGTTTTCTAATCTTCCCAAAAAAAAATATTTGACATTGGTCATCCTGTTGATACAAATTACCTTTTTGTCATTTGCGTTATCCTTAGGTAGAATTGTTTGCAGGAGGCTTGAAATTTCCATTAGTTCCTGTGCAAGTTCACATACTAAGGATTTAGGGTAAGTGTTGCACCATTTTCTTGATCTACACATTACAGAAGCATCGACCCTAAATCAAGGTGAACAACTTGCTTGGCAAGTTGAATAAATTCTGCCCTAATTGCTTGACGTTCAGGGCTACAAATCTAATTCTTTTCAGATCTGAATCTGTTTATGAGAGATAAAACACACAAATGGCATAATAATCATTTATTGCTCATCATAACATTCAAATGCATGAGATCCATGCCTTCCAAGTCACTTTCATGATGGAAGAATTGACTGCATAAACAGTTTAATTTTTAGCCTATTTCCATTGCTTTCTTGCAATCATTCTGATAAATCTAGCAACAGAGAACATCTCCAAGGACATAGTCATGCCAAAACAAGATGAACAATTTGACTAATATAATTGGAATGATCTATGTTATTGAAGTTCGATGTCTGGAGTTTGAGATCACATTATTCTAATCTGCAAGTATTCATGATGGGTTTGGTATTTTATAGCTTGATACATCTTCTAAAGACTCACATTAACGCATGAACAAGCCTATCTCTCTGCCCTTTGGAATTCATGAACAAGGTTTGCTACTCTGCAACCATATCACACTCTGCTCTGTCAAAACGTTTCCTTTTTGAAAAAAATTTCATGACTGATATCTCAGGTATAACAGCCCAAACATCCACTCAATAATACTAGCATCACACTGGTTCTATCTTCTGTTACTAGGAGTTCAAGTACTAGCTTTTACTGCAGAATTCTTGAGATCATGCTAACGTCCTGAATGATCAAACTTTGGGGTTTATTTGCATCATTGTTATGTAAACTTTCTTGTTTTGGAACTAGTATATATCTTCTATTTTTTTTTTTTATTATTATTATTATTATTGTGGATGCATTGTTTTACATACATAGTCTTGTGCTTTGGTGCTGGTGTCTTTCTGTCATATCTGAACATCATTAATGTGTTTATTTGGCACTAGTTTGACCATTGTATGTTGGAATCTAAACTTTGATTTCGTTTACAGCACTGCTCTCTTGAATTTTGGAAAATTTTGACATTGTTTCAAATTTGATTCATATTTCAAATAACACTTGAATGCTCATTAATTGGTATACATCTGGAAGCACTAAGGGAGCATTTCTATGTTGTTTCATCATTTACACAGGGTACTTCCTAACTGTTATTCTACCCCGGATTCAGAGGAGCAGCCAAGATTTTATCCATAGTTTCTTTCCTTCCAACTTTAGATGAGATCTCACCTCAACCTTCTGCCTTGGTGGTCAATCAACATCTTTGATGCCTGTTCGGGGTTGTGCCATATTAGGTTACAGATCATACATAATCAGACCGAGTTATGGACCAGCTCCAGACAGATCCAGAGTATGGCGCCTTCCACCCATTAGGGGTAAATCAGCTCCAGACTGATCCAGAGTATGACACCTTCCACCTATTAGACTAGGCCATACATAATCAGAGCGAGTTATGGACCAGCTCCAGACAGATACTTTGCAGATCCAAAGTATGGCACCTTCCACCCATTAGGGGTAAACCAGCTCCAGACAGATCCAGAGTATGGCACCTTCCACCCATTAGGGGTAAACCAGCTCCAGACTGATCCAGAGTATGGCACCTTCCACCCATTAGGGGTAAACCAGCTCCAGACTGATCCAGAGTATGGCACCTTCCACCTATTAGACTAGCCCTACATTCAGCAGAGCAGAGATAATATTTTCAAGAGTTTCCTTGCTTGGACATTAGATGATAGGAGAGAATTTTGCATATGTTCTTAGGATGCTTTTTTGCAGATTATAGTGGGTTGGTAAGGGATCCCCCTCCCCAAACACCCTATCAGCATAGTTAAGACTTGAGTTTAGGGTGGCTTTAATTATCTCTGGTAATAGAAAATGATACGGAGGATTGCGCATAACCCACCCCCTTTTTGATTCCAATAAGCAGAGGTGGTCACTATGGTAATCCGATTTCAATTTGTAGTTAGAAAATGGGGTCACAACTTTCCATATTTTTTGTTTTGTTTTGTCTTTTTACATCAAACAATAGAATTTTTATTAGAACCATAGTCAACTAAACAAACAGGAAACAATTTATTTGACAGGTGGAAGAGGTGATAGGCTTAGAGAAATTGAATTGTAGGCCATGCTTCTTGACAAATTGATGAACAGATGTCTCCTTACTTGAGATTTAGGTTGGCACCATGGCACCATCCTGTCCATCATTATACACTAATCTTGTCATTATCTTCTTCACTGTGAATGACTTGCCTGTTCCCTGCAAATAGATCTGGGCATAGAGGAGCCAATCCAAGAACAGTAATCTCTAGCACAAGACAATATTAATGATCTAAATACCTAATCCTGAAGCTTGAGTTTGATTTTTCTCTACTGGTTCTGAATCTCTGATTGAGAATCTCCCACTCATCATTATCAAACCTTCTCCTTCATCATTGGCATCAGCTGCACTGCTGAGGTACGTTGGTTGGTTGTCATTGGACTTGAGAGCTTGAAGTTTCAAATGATTATAGTAACAGACAGCCAGAAAAGCCAGTCCACACCCACTCAAGTTTATGACTGTAACCTTTTCATTTATTACAGACAAAGATTATGTTACGAGCAGCTAGTCCTTGACAAGACCAGCAACATTCATAGTCAAGGCTGAATTCCTTCCTATCAGAAGAAACACTGCAAGATTAAGAGCCAAGGCACAAGTAGAATGTCATGTAATCCAAATCAAAGGAAGAGACCCTGATTATCAGAAATGGGTATTCTACTAAGGCCCAGGGGGTGCTGAGAAAAACAAGGCAACAAGGAGCAACAAAGATGTGATGGGATTCAACTTAATCCCTTTTGATGTTCGTGGAATTTGTATGAGAACCAATTGGGTAGTCTCACATGCAACTGCACTTAACTGGAGAATCACCTCCCATGCATTCATCTTGGCCTCCCCATAAGCTGGAATAGTAACTCCAATGGATATGGCCAACATATTGGCCTCGGGCTCACCTTTATAAGCTTCTTTCTTCAGGGAAACCACAATCAAATACACAGCAATGGGAATTAGAGCTTTCAGCATTTGAAATAATGATACTGAGAGGAAAACATAGGCAGAATTTGAAAACCAGAGACCCAAAGAATACACTTATCAATACTATGGGTTCAACGAGCTTGAAGACTCTTACAATAGCAACAACCAGTGTTGAGTAGAAGCCAATGTGAATCATGGTGGGACTGATCACACTAAAGTTGTCAAGCAATGGCAACTCCAATGGATATGGCTAACATATTGGCCATGGCCTCACCTTTATAAGATTCTTTCTTCAGGGGAACTGCAATCGAATGCATATCAAACGGGCACAAGAGCTTTCAACATTTGAAATATCGATACTTTGAGAGACATGCACCAAAGGCTGCATCATTTAGGATTTGTACTCAGTTTAGGTGTCATATTCAAGGGGAAGTTGTTATGCTTTCCACCACTTCATAGATTGTTAGAGTGATGAAACAAAAGAGGCTCCCTCTTGAGGCTAGATTATGTCATTCATATCAGCTGTGTTGTTGATGTCCTAGCTCAACCAGGTCTTGCCAAAACTCTGTTGAGGTTCAAAATTTATTATAAACTGAAATGTCTTCACAAGAATTGACCTCATAAAATGCTATAATCACAAGATATTCCATACATGGCTGTGATTATGGCTCGCAAGACCCTTAGACTTTGAGCAATGAGGCTCGCAACATCACTTATGATTATGCACTCTACAATTCTGTGACCAGCTGAATGTCAAGCAATTGAACCGCAATTTAAATCCTATTTTGTCAGCAATAAGTACTATACTTTGTCTTTATTTAGTGTAGAGAAACAAGCACTTATTCTGCTCATCTATAGAAGGGACAATGGTTGTTTGCCTATGAGGTATAAGGAAATCCTATCAGATGTTTTATATTTTCGTATGGAATTGAATCATACTCCTGCACACTGTAACATTCATATATATCAACATGTAGAGGCTTTAATAACACCTGGTATTCTGGTTAGTGATTTTATTGGACCTCATGTGCATATCCTACATGCACAGGATGGACTATTCATATGTTACAAGGTATTATTCTTATTATTTAGGGTGCACATCTTCAGGTGCTCAAGAACGATTACTAGAACAGTCAGTTAATTCTGCAATTTAAAGGATGAAAAAGGAGGTTATAGGAGTCTAGTTTTGGTTCTCATCCGCAATGTCACACTAGTCTGCCTGGACATGGTTCTCATGGTTTAATAGTGACTTGAGGAGTCATAATACCACAAATCACTAAACACGAACAGCTAAGGTAGCCCAAGGACAATAGCCATCTTTACACATTAATTAACAGGTCTTACATTAATTATCCTAGGGGGTTTTAATACTTCCAAATGCTTAAAAAAAAGTTAGCAGAGCATTCACATTACACATTCCAGCAATCTTTTCTAGAAACCAACCAAATGCAGTCAGGAGAGCCCTCCTTTTACACTATACAACCTTATTGTTAGTATGATCAACCTTATTTTAATATATAGTGTGACAAACTGTATGTGACAGGCAGGTGGAAAACTTTTCTCGCAATTGACTAAGCGACGTCCTGCGAGCCAGACTTGAGAAGGAAACCCTCGTCAGAAGTTTATGCTTGGCTCTTTTCCAAACAAATGAAGAGTCAATGAGGTTTTGTGTAATCACTTCTGGTATCGTATTGGGTTATTGTTAGAAGCGATAATTGGATTCAGATTCTCATCGAGTGGGTTGTTCTGCTTTCTCAATTCGAGAGGGTTTGTTTGGAGGGAAAAATGAAAGAGGACATACAAGAATAGTGAGGGGAAAGATGCAGAGGAAGAGGATTGAGAACATCGCCAGCAGGCAGGCTACATTTTCCAAATGTAGGTGGATTGCTGAAGAAAGCTTACGAGCTCTCGGTGCTCTGCACTGCAGAAGTTGAACTTGTGATTTTCTCCCCAGCAGGAAAGCACTATGAACTGTTTTTTAGTGCAAATCCTACTATTTTGATTCTAATAATCATGGCTATGCAAACCTCATGAGATTCTTACTAATAACCCCGGTGGTGCAAGCCGTAGTAAGCTCGATGTTGGAAAACTTAGTGTAAAACCTCCAAATCGCTGGTTTTGTTGTAGTGCTTATTGGAGAGTATATAAAAAATTTCACACCTTTTTATGAGATATGGGAGGAAAACATGTTAAAGATTTTTAATAAATATAAAATTTCCAAAATGATGCTAGTTACGTGTGATTCTTTTTTCATTGTTTGTGATTATGAAAAATGAAACTCAATGTTTTTTCATTAGTGCACACATATTTCATTATATAATTGCATATAGAAAAATCATTCCAGAGCCGATAACAATAAAAATGAAGAATTTATGGTCCAACGTTATATTTAAGGGAGATGTTTAAGGATGACGTTTGAATTTTGTTTTTCATTTTAAGACATTTGGAGCAAATATTAGGAAGGACTTTGAGAAAGGATTGTCCTTGATTTTCAAAAATGGAGTTGTTCCTTTCCAGCCATATGCCCCAAGTGACCATCAAAGGGAGAGCTCATATGTTTTTTGGATGTTTTCAATATAGCCATTTTTTTACACATATCCATAGAGTCCCCATGCCATTGATGTGAATTACTTGTTCGGTTTTTTTTAACCAAAATTTTTAACCAAACAAGAAAAATTAAAAAAATGCGTCAAGATCAAAGACTGAAACAATGACCTATTGACATACCTTTTAAAGTATGGAAAGAACTTGTAAAATCATATGAGAAGTTGGATGCACAAAGAAAAGCCGGAAATGAGAACATTCAGGTATTGAATTTTTCATTAAACATTATTTAGAATGTATTAATACTTATAAGTATCTTAGACATGTATTTGTGTGAAAATAAATTGAATTGGTTTATGTTTAAGGACAAGGCATCCAAGGCGATTTAACCAAGACAAAAGTCACTCATCGTAGTGGCCAGAAAGGTTTAAAAGCACTGATAACAACCTTTGTAAGTATATTAAACATGTGATATTTTTTTAATAAATTTTGTACTAGAAGAAAGTCATTGTTATCTAATTTCTCCCTATTTACTGATTGATAGGAACTAAAATATGGAAGACCTCCAAATCATTTGGAAAAGGAGGTGCTGCAGCAAAAGAGATGGGTTGAATTTGTTGTTTGGATGGACTCTATGGTATGTAATTTTAGTTGGATTTCCAATATACTTTTAAACCATATTTTCATTTTATTTTTTAGTACTATTAGATATTATATCTTACCTCATTTTATGGTTAACATTGTATAACAAAAACATGCGTTGTGTTATGTAATTAATACTAACATGTAATATTGATTTTTTTTGTCAGAATGCTATAGGTAATGATTGCCAAGACGATGATCCAAATTATGTTCAACATATATCAGGAGATGATGAGGATGAGGATGAGGATGATGGTGGTGAAGGAGGAGATGATGATGATAGTTGCGGTGTTGGTGATGATGTGGATCAGAGTAATGAGGATGGTCAAGATGATCATGAGGATGATCTTGGTGGTGGTAGCTAGGCATGCACATGCATTGTTTTTTATGACGAAATTATTGTGTAGAATGACATTGTTATGTTTAGATGGGTGTTGTGAATTTACCCTATATCAATGAGACATTTTGATTTTGTAATCATACGATGAGTTTGATTTATGTATGTTGTTAATTTATCGTAGAATAACGATATTCATGAAATATTTTGATTTGTTAATCATATTTGAATTTTACTTGTTTTGATTAAAAATAATACTGATTTTATTAGTATTATGTTGCTATTTTATACATGTTTTGAAAATTGTTAATGACACATTGTTATTTTTTTGGATGGATGTTGTCAATTTCTCTTAAATTTCTTTACAAATGATTTTGAATTGTGATATCTGCTTTAATGATATTTATAAACTATCATATATTTCACTATGAATCTATAAAGGGGGTCATATATGTAAAGAAAAATATACTCTATATAAGAAGTCAAATGCGGATGTAACCATGGATGCAAAATTGGATGTTAAACTAGGAATTAATACAAAATGCAAACAATTGACATACAAAGTGTTTTAAATTAGAAGTGAAAAATTGTGCAATAGTTGACACAAAGAAGGGAACAAAACATGGCATACAAAAGGATATCAAATTGGGCAAAAACAAGGACACATAAATGGGCACCAAATTAGATGCAAAAAAAGACAACAACTAGATGTAAAATAAGATGCAAAGTTGAGCGTTAAAAAGAAGCAAAAAACGTTACAAATTAATATGCCAAATGATGATGCAAATAATGGTGTAAATTTGGGATGCAAACTTGGGTGCAAAAAAAGGAAAAAAAAAAAGATGTAAGAAAAGACATAAAACAAGATGCAAAATGGGGCTGAAAAAAGGTGAAACCAAGGATGCCATATTGGATGTAAAAAATGATTCCTAATCACATGCAAATTTAGGCTCGAACTCAGACACAAAATTATATGCAAATGTGGACACAAAATGAGGGAAAAAAGATGCAAATTTGGATGGTGAAAACGATGTAAAACTAGACACCAAAAAAATGCAAAATTGGATGAAAAAGTCGGTGTAAATAATGGTGCAACATTGGACACAAGTAGACACAAAAAAATGGTGCAAAAAGGGGCATAAAATAGCTTAAAATTGGATGCAAAACTTGGTGTAAAAACAAATACAAAAGTAGACGTAAAAAATGGCTCTAAATTGAATGTACCATTAGACACAAAATAAGATGCAAAGGTGGACACAACACATGACTCAACATAAGATGCAAATATAAATGCAAATTTGGATGCTCAAAATGATGTAACATTAGATGCAAGAGATGGTGTTAAAAATGATGCAAAATTGGATGAAACAAATGACGCAAAATATGGTGCAAAATGAGATGGGAAAAATGGAGACAAATCAAACGTAAATGTGGATGTAAACAATGGTCCAAAAAAAGATGCGAAAATGGGCAAAAAAATGGATGCAAAATTTGGTGCTAAATCAAATTCAACACATGTTGCAAAGATAGGAACCAAAGCTGGTGCAAAAATAGAAGCAAAAACTAGTGTAAGACTAGATACAAAACCTGGCATAAGACTAGATGCAAAAACTGACACAAAATGGATGCATAAAAAGATGTTAAATTGGATTCAAAATACAGTGTAAACTTGATGCAAATGATGGTGCAAAAATGGAAGCAAAGAATGACACAAAATAGGAAGCAAAAGAGAATGAAAAATAGATGCAAAAAATGACACAAAACTAGAAGCAAAACCTGTCATAAAATAAGATGCAAATCTTGGTTCAAAATTTGACGCAAAAAATGATGCATAGTTTGGTGTAAAAAATGATGCAAAATCTATCATGAAAAAGGATGCAAAATTAGGTGCAAAAAAGGACGCTTTAAAAATTGTACAATAGAGCCAGATTTAGCGCCAGGTTGCTCATCACAATTACAAAAAAAATGCACTAAAATCTGGCGCTAAATCTGGCGCAAATCGCTGGTTTTGTTGTAGTGGTCCTTGCCATGCCTGCCACCTTTCCTATCTCATCTACCAGTATGCATGCAGGAGGCCACACAGCCATTGCCATGAGTGTGTGGGGGGCGGTGGAGGATACCCTTGCATTAATCCTCACAACTAACATGAATGTCTACCGTCCTTTCCAAACTCCAACACACACCCCAATCGAGGTTATGGTTGACTGTGTTCCCAATTTCCTAGCTTTGTTAGCGGTCTTGGCCCAGAATCTTCTCCAGGGCCTTGAGTGTGTCATCCCAGGGTTGTAGTGGCCATAATTTTTCCAGTGGACCATGTTGTTGGTTGCAACCACAATTGACTAAGTAGTTGGCTGCTTTATTCCTTTCCCTTCTTATGTGTCAGACCATTATATAGTTAAACTTGTGAATGGTCTCCCCTATTTCTTGTATGAGGCAACTTGTCCTCCAACTTTGGCTCAATTTCTCCCATGACGTTCCATTGTTGAATTTCCTCACAATGTTTGTGACCAAGCTAAAATTGCCTTCCACCACCACATTTCGGTAACCCATTCTTACATTTATTCAAAGTCGCTACCCAACTACTATGAATTCTTCCTCATTGTTGCTTGCAAGCCAACATGAGTCGGCATAAATGAGCCACTACAATATGCCACTAAACCCTGCGATTCCCTTGTTCCCTTTTCAAGCCCCGTCAGAATTCAGTTTTATGAACCCTTCACGAGGGGCATTGAACTGCATCGGGGACTCTATACGTGTCATGTCTATTTTCTAAGCATTTGGGGCTACCATTTCCATTGTTAGGTTATGCTTTCAAAGAATTATTTCTTCTTGGGGGCACTTGCCAATCTTTTGGGCTCCTTTGATCTACTAGTATAGTTTCCCTGATGTTTCTTACAATTTCTTCCCATACCTGTTCTTCGGTTGAGGTTTTGTTTTGGAATATTCTACAGTTTCATTCTTTCCATATGGCTCATAGGTTTAACCCCAATGTTGAACCACAAGCTCAGTTTAGAACTGGAATTTAAAATATATTTTTGTGCCATAGAAGGATTGTTTCCTTTATGTTGTGATAATCCTGATCCATCCTTTTGAAGACTCCTCGCAATTGACCCCATTTCTATTTCGCAACTGAGCATGAGTTCAACATATGCTCTGTATCCTCTCTGTTCTATGGGCACATCCAGCACAAAGATGGTCCCTGAATTCCTTTCTTATGTAGTTGGTCCGAGGTAAGGATCCTTCCTTTACATATTGGTCATAGGAAATGGCTACCTTTGGTCACCATCCTCTCTTCGAGTATTTTTTCCAAAGGAGTATGTGTCCATATTAGCCTTGGTTTGCTTTTAGTTCATACATTTCTTTACTAGTGAAAGTTCCTTTTGTTGAATGAACCCATCTCAAAATTCTGGGTCATTCCTAATTGTGAGTTGTCTTGATCTCATTTCTTTGTCGAATTTTTCCCATTTCTCTATCTCTATACCCTGGCCCCAATCTTCCTTCTTTTTCCATCTTCTCGATTTCCCGTTGCTTTCTCTTCGTTCCAAAATTTTTCTACATACTAGATGTTGTTATCATTGGTCAATCGGTATATGTCTCGAAGATCTTGCCTATCTATGTGTCTTTCTCTTTTCCACCATGAGTCCTGCCAAAATATTGTTGATATACCATTTCAAATTTCCTAGAAAACATGTTGTGTAATGAGGTCTCGATTTTGGCTTGCCAAGTTCCATATTGCCGAACCCTTAGGTGGGTCTTTGTATTGCAGTATTTCTTTAGTTATCTCTGGCATGCTATACTTTCTTATAAATATTTGTTTCCATAGGTCCCTTGCCCCCAGCCATTTCCACCATAATTTAGATCCCATTACTTGGTTTAAAGTGTAAGGATCCTTGAGGCCTAGGCTCCCTTTGATCTTTTTCTTGTCATGCCATGCCAAGATATAAGGGCCGATTTCCTATTCTATTAAGCTCCACCCTATAAGAATTTTTTAAATATATCAACCATTTTGGTATAGGCCCCCTTAGGGGCTGCCATCCTTGACAGTTGGTATATTGGCATTAATTGCAGTACTGCCTTCTGGAGGATATTCCATCCTACCACTTCTAGGGAATTTTTTGAGAGAGGCATATCTAGATATTTGGTGTGGAGGTTACTTGTATTGAACCCCAGTATCCTTACCATATATGTCTTACATTCCCTTGGGTATTGAAGAGAAAGTACATGATTTTCATTGTTTGTTTGGGTCCCTAATGCCAACATGAAGGTGTTCAGGATTTCTCTGATTCTACGGGCTTCTTTGAGCGATACTTGGCAAAAAAGGATGACGTCATCCACGAATCACTGATGGGTTATTGCAAGGTTGTTCCCCCAAATCCTTAAGCCTTTTAACCTTGATTCCTAAGCTTCCTTCTTAATGTATCTATCAAAACCCTCTGCAGCAATAATGAATAGAAATGGTGACAAATGGTCACGTTGTCGCAGTCGTCGAGTAGGATTAGAAGTTCACGTAGGAGTCTTCTTTAGCAGGATAGAGAAGACAGGGGTGGATATCATAGTGTTGATTCAGTTAATCCATTTTGGGTCAAATACATAGGATCTAAGTGTACTCCTTAGATACTCCCAACTCAATCGATCGTAAGACTTTGATAGATCCAACTTCACCATCATGCCTGCTAGCTTTTCTGCCTTGAGGGAATGGACAACTTCTTGGGAGGTAACCATCTCGTCTAAAATTTTCCTTCCTTTGACAAAGCCTGTTTGTTTTGGCGAGATGATATTGAGGAGAAGAGGCTTTAACCACTTGACTATAAGAGTATCTATAATTTTATAAATTACATTACAGAGGGCTATAGGTTGGAATCCCTAGGGGTCTTCTGATTTCGCGGTCTTAGGGATGAGAGTAATAAAAATGGAGTTAAGACCATGACATACCTTTTTTTTCCGCTTTGATTTCTCCGTGAATTCCAGAATGTCTCTTCCCATGAAATGCCATGTGGCTTGGTAGACTTTTGTTGTAAACCCATCTGAGCCTTGGGCCTTATTTTTTTCATGCCTTTGACGATTTCTTCTACCTCATCGAGCGTTGATGCTCTCATCATGGCTAAGTTTTGATCTTGTGTGATCTTATGGGGTATATGTTAGGAGATTCTTTGAATTGATGCCATTTTGTGTTCTTGAGGTTCTGATAGGAGGTCTTTGAAGTGATTTACTAAGAGCCACTCCATCTCCTCATGTTGTGTTCTGTGGTTCCCCTCTTCATCTTTAAGTGAGAATATTTTGTTTCCCTGGGGGTGTTGGATCATGGCCTTATGGAAGAATCGAGTGTTCCTCTCCCCTTCTCTTGACCAGTTAACCCTCAAGTTTTGTTTCCATAGGATCTCTTCTTGCTTCCACCTTTCCTTTAGCTGACTAATTAGTTGGCCCTCCTCTGTTGCTACCTATTCTAATGTCCTTTCATGTATTATTTTTTCTTGCACTTCCATCATGTTTTGATTTAGTTGCTAGTGATCCTTCATGATGTGTTTGAAGTCTTCTTTGTTCCATTTCCCTATCTTATTTTTAATTTCTTTGAGTTTAGGTTGGAACGTATGCATATAGTTCTTCCCTTGTTGGTCGCTTTGCGTCTACCAGAGCTGAATTTTTTTTTAATGAGGGTTGGGTCTTTTAGCCAAAAGGCTTCAAACCTGAAGGGCTGATTTTTCGGTCTTTATTTCAGATCCACTTCCAGCTGAATCGACCAATGGTATGAGCCCATTCGAGGGAGAATCGTTGCTTCTATGAATATATCTTTGCTAATTACATGTTCTGATATTAATAATCTATCCAATATTGAAGAAATTTAGCGATTCGCCCCTCTTCTATTATTCCAGGTGTGCACCCCATTTATGTTTTGGATGTCTATTAAGTGTTGCTCTGCTATAGTGTCCCCAAAAATCTCCATATACGTGCCCATTCACTACATCCCTCACCTTTTTTCTACTAGTGATGTGATCATGTTGAAGTCACCTCCCACCACCCACAAGTCCTTGAGGTATAAGCTTCCCATTTTTGCCAGGTTCTGTAGAAAAGCCCTTTTTTCTCCTAGGATATGGGGTCTGTATACTCCTGTGAGTAGCACCCAATATTTGGATACAATGACTATGAACCATCCTGAGAGGATTCTAGGGATGCTGATGCAATCCTCAAACCATATTTCTCCTGGGTTCCAAATAATCGCCAGCCCTCCTTCACTGCCATTAGCATCTTGTATAATAACCTGGTTATTAGGTTTGAAATTTTGCAAAATCTCTTTCAGTTTCCTTCCACATATTTTCATTTCCTGAATTATCATTATACTAGGTCTACCTTTATTCGGGCTCTCTATGAGGTATCTCTGCTTGCCTCTGCTGTTGACACCTCTTATATTCCATGTTGTAATAATCATTTCAAAAATTTTGGGGGTTGTTGAAAGACCTCTAATAATGGCACCACCCTCCCAGAGTTTACTAATAGTTCCCCCACCATTTGTATGAATTCATTCATTGGTCTTCTACCTCTTTTCTTTCCCCCTTTTCCGAAGGTTCTTGATTCATGCCCTTGTCCGCCATGGGATCCTAAGTTATTTGGCTGGGCTATTATGGTCGATCCTTGTTTTAGCTTGTATTGCTGAAAGGATTCTTTATAGAGTTGTTTTTTATCCTTTGGAATGAAGCATTCATCCATATGTCTCCACTCCTGTAGCAATGGTTTCATCACTTTCGCTTCCACGTTGATGTATTATTTCTGGGAGTCAATTTAGATTGGGTTTTGCTCCACCATTTGCATGGTATTCTCCTATCTTTTATTTTTAGTTAATTCTTGTCTCTTTTACTTATTTCACTTAGTCTCCTTCATCTGTATTCCTTCGATCTCCTTAATCATCTCCCCTCTAATCTCCCCCATCTCATCCGTCTGAATGGTAGAAACCTATTATGGCTTCATTGCACTTTCTAATTTTAGTATTTCTTTTGGTGCCCAAATGGTTTGTAATTCTTTTCTTTCTCTGCTCTTCCTGAAATCTGTCCCCATCCTCTCTTCCCATCACCTCTCCTATATTCTTCTCCTTCGACTGATTTTTTGGGTTGTTTAGCGGGCAAGCCATTTATAGGTGGTCATATTCATGACATCACCTACAACTAAATTGGATATTATCATAGTCTATGGTTTGTTTCCATATCTCATCAAAATATTCTAGCTCTACGTAGTCTGGTAGAGGCTTAGTGATACTCATGTAAACACAAATTCTTGCATACGATGTGTACCTACCTTTTCTTGTCAAGTATGCCACTTTGACAAAGGTGCCGATCGAGTTTCCTATTCCTTCGAGTATTTCAGTGTCCCAGATGTCCACTGGTAGGTCGAAGTGTCGAACTGAGATTGGTTCTGTGAGCAAATTCTCTTGTTCTAGGTTGTAGCACTCCTCCCAGTGTCTCATAAATAGGCCACCATTGTTGAAGAAATATGGCCCATCTTCAAAAACCTTCTCCTTGTCTTTTAGGTTGGAAAAAACTACCGAGAAGAACCCTTTTTCCCCCCAGCTTGAGGCTGATATGCACCTTTGGCTTTCATTGTTCCTAGATCCATTTGATCAATTCCTTCTCGGTAGGCTAGGCCGCAAAAATATTGCAGATCAGGGCGTGGTCCTTCATATATCATCTATATTCCTGTAGCTTGTTATTAAGTATTAGAATTGAGGTTTTTCGGTTGCCCCTGGTAGGAATTTTCTTTCCAACCCAGCTTGCCATTTAGTTGCTAGTATCGGTAGACCCTTCCCGTGATTTTGATTGCCTCCGCCTGTGCCATAAATACTCATCTCCCCTGGGGCGATGTTTTGGTAGGAGGGGATCTCTCCCCACGTGCCATGCCACTCATTCCCGCATTCAACCAGATCTGTTGTCATTCTGCCCATGTCTTGTTGTAGGTTGTGGTGTTGCAGGTTTGTCAAACACAATCCGTGATCCCAAACCCTAGTTTCTCCCACTCTTCCTCCTCCTCATTCCACAAAAAATATTGATTTGATTTCTTATTTTATAAACTTTTATTTTAAAAAATCATCAATTTATTTTTTAAGCAAAATTAATGGGCAATCCACTAGATCATTATTTTTTAAAAGAATAATCTCCTTCCAAATTTATCATTATTACTCCTTATCTCACTATCCTAGTGATAATTTCATCATAACAATAGCCTAGGTTGGTCTCCACTAATATTATAAAATAAGTCTCTTAAACTAGTTGATAGTCACCAGCATACCCTTATTGTCGCTATTATTTTACTTATTATCTACTCTATGTCAATGAAAAGGCTTAATATGTGTTCATTAAGAAATAATTTCACTCCATCATTAATATTCTAAGTTACATGATTCAATTATGTGTGACATCATGCCTCTAGAATTTGTTGAGTTTTTCTTTGGGCATTTTTTTTTAGCAATTAACATGATTTCCAAAGTATTATTCTCGAAAAAATCCATACACCCTAGTTTAGGACCATATAAGTATGGAATTTAATGTCTTATTGCATCAACTCCTAAACTCGTTTTTGGTAATGATGTTATAGAATAAATCATCTTTCCTAAATGTCTACATATTTATTAAAGGAAATTTATGAAAAGAGATTGTTAAAGTAGTTGATAGTCACCGTCATACCCTTATTGTATATGTTATTTTACTTATTATCTATTCTATGTCAATGAAAAGGCTTAGTATGTGTTCATTAAGAAATAGCTTTGTGCCATCACCCCTATTCTATCTTACGTGATTCCACTATGTGTGACATCATGCCTCTAGAATTTGTTAAGTTTTTCTTTTGGCTTTTTTAAGCAATAAGCATGTTTCCCTAAGTATTATGTTTGAAAACATTCATACACCCTAATTTAGGACCATCATAAGTATGAAATTCAATGCCTTATTGCATCCACTCCTAAAATCTTTTTTGGGAATGATGTTATAGAATAAATCATATTTCCTAAACATCTACATATTTATTAAAGAAAATTTTAAGGATGAAAATTTATCTATAAATTTAGAAATTTTTACCAATTTCAATAGTCGATAATATGCAATCTATATAGTGTTTGGTGATTTTTTTATAAGAAACACTCAAATTTCTAATAATTATATAGAATATCTATATAAAAAATTGACGACTTTTACTAAATAATAATATACTATAAAATTGAAAAAATAGTATTTATAAAAAAATAAGAAATAGGAAATATTTTTTTAGGGAAAAACATGAAAACTTAACCTACTTACCAATATTATCTCTTAAAATTTCCACTCAAAAATCCTAGCCTGATCATATTTCTCCACCAATAACACTCTTTCACCAATAACACTCTTTCTTGATTCATATACAAACTAAGAACAATGAAGTTTTCATTCTACTGAAGATCATGACAACTCCCGACAATCGATAACTTAACCTCAAACTATTTTTAAGTATTTCAAAATATTTTCCGTTCCACATTTTCCCTCCATCGATAACATAACCCCAAACTATTTTTAAGTATTTCCAAATATTT
This sequence comes from Pinus tabuliformis, assembly GCA_031772625.1. Classification (NCBI taxonomy): domain Eukaryota; kingdom Viridiplantae; phylum Streptophyta; class Pinopsida; order Pinales; family Pinaceae; genus Pinus; species Pinus tabuliformis. The sequence goes on from CM062820.1 coordinate 1,369,882,073, forward strand.
TCCCTTTTACAATTTTCGTACATACAATCGTAGCCATAATCTTTCCTATATACTTTCATGGTGAAACGGTTGCATTTGTTAGGTTTAAAAATGTATTAAAAAAAATTGGTTTCACATTATTAAATTTAATGGTGTATTAATCTTTAAGTTATTCATAAACTCCACGTTTGTGATATATTTTATTTATGACAAATTATAGTTTTTTAACATTCATTTTTTTCAATATTGAGATTTTTAATTTTAGAAAATATTACCTTCATAACTTGAAGACTTGGTTGGGATAGCCTTTCGTGTGATAGACTTGAATTTAGTTGTTGGAATAACATTTACCTTATTCCACAAGAGAGTTCAAGAATTTTCTTTTGGCCATCCAGTTCTTTTAACAGATTACATTTAGGATCTTTAATTGATGTCCAAATAATGTTGTTTTAGGATTTCTTTTGGCCATCCAGTTCTTTTAACAGATTACATTTAGGATCTTTAATTGATGTCCAAATAATGTTGTTTTAGGATTTCTTGTTTTCCACGTTATTCAATAATATTCGTTGTTTCATTTATCCTCTTAAGATATAATTTAATTGTTCTCCTTCCAAAAGTGAGACAATAATTAAAGCGGGAGGCCACGCTATCATCTGTCATTTGGAGAGCCTATACATCACCACACGATTGAATAACTCTGGTACTAATCTATTATATTATTGAGTCTAAAAATGGTATTATTATAGGTTATCCAAAGTAGCATTACTCCATATCAATCATGGACATTTATTCCTTACAATTTTCAATATAGTCTCTACAATGAATATCACTCTAAATTAGTAGCATTTGTATGACAATGTCACTTGGGTCTTCTAATAAAATTCCTGCATTAATTCGTTTTTATCCTTAGCTACACATCCTTGGCTCCTGTAATACGGTATGTGTATTAGGTTATTCCTCTCACTAGTTTCCCACCTACCACAATTGCATAGCTTGACGTCCTTATGTGTACTTTTGAGGTATGAAAACAAAAACATTTTGATTCTCTCTATCATCTAGCTCCCTGTTCTGTTATAGTTAATCACAAATTTCTTTTGGAATCACACTCAATTATGACGTGTGTTGTAGAGGTCAATTACCTATACATGTTTGTTGGTTTCTACAAGACACAGTCGACACTAGTTTTCCCCGTCTTTTTCTGCGAGAAGAGCCACATAGGGAAGAATTAGTATCACAACGAAAACAAGACATCAGCACATTAACGATGCATAAGGATAATAGTTGATTTAACAATATAGTTTAGTATTAAAAATAAAAGAAGAAATAACAAATCATGTACGGTGAACATTCATTTTGAAAATAATGATGATGTGTGTTTTAAATTAATAAGCAAAATTTGTTATTTAGCTTAATTTAATCAATTTTTTATTTATTGGGTTATATTAATTTTTGCCATATTAATACTTCAAAAATAAAAATAAAAATAATATTTTTATATAGCAATAAATACTAAGAAAATATAAAATTAATATAAAAATAAATATTAGATAAATATAAAATAAATTTAAAATCCTTATAAAAAATTAAATTATTATTTTGGAAAGATTATATTATATTAATGATGATTATGTGTTAACCTTAATTGTGATAATATTTAATTTTTTAGCTTTTCTGTAACACTTTAAGTAACCTCATGTAAAAGAAAATAGGATTAGAGAATTTTTACAGAATTTACCAACGTGTAACTTTTGGAATTAATATTCCATATTCCTTCAATGAAAGTTAGATAAAACATCATTATTACATAGAGTAATATTTAGTAAAAGAATAGAAATTTACACAACCATTAACTGCCATTGTTATCATGTCATCATAAACTTTTTAATGTAACATTACATCATTTACATTATTTTTTTAACTAAGTTAGTTAATTACATACTTGATAATGTAAATATCGCATCATGCAAGGAATCAACATCATTATAATAACACAATAGAAAAACCATCATTGGACATCGATATACCATAGAAACCCTATTGGGTGAAAATAAGGAAACATTTAAATTTCATTAAATGCTTGTGAGAGTGTTCACCACTCACTAATTGACATGGAGGGAAGTCCATCCCTTAACAATTGTCATAAGATATTACAAAAAAATATCATCCTAAATACAACATATGTAGCTATAAGTTAGCTTACAATCATTATGATATTATTTTCCTTGTAATGGAATCGATCTCTTAACCATTGTCATAAAATTTTACATAATAATTTCATCTTAAATACAACATATTTCGCTTAAATTTAACTTATAATCATCATGATATTATTTACTTACAAAACCTCTAATGTTATGTCATTATGGCCTTGTTCCCCCAAGAGAGGATTATCTTGCAGTTGACATTCCTCCATTCCACATACGCTGCTAGTTATTTTCCTATCGTAATGTTAAATATAAATCATCTTTGGCATACGTAGTAGTCTTTTTCGACAACTACCACTGACTACCAACTTTGATATGATGATTATATAAAATAGTAAATCAACCAATAATAAATCTTCGCTAGTGATGATGCATCTATTCATGTGCATAAATAAATAATAAACAAAATATATTGACATGCCTCCTTTAACAACACTGCATATGCATCAATTAAAAGCACATAACTATGGAAGCATGTCTATTTACTTTCACACACATATGGTTATGACACGTGTATATCCATCCACCACTCACATGTGTAAGGTAAAATACATAAAGATAATTAATGAATTCTCACTTGTCTCTATTTTACATGTATCATGAGAGGGGAAAATAGTTGTATTCTACGTCTACCGATAAAACACAATAATATCAAAGAAACACGTTGGTTATTACCCTCTCTTTGCATAAGAAGAAAGAAAATATATGTAAGATACATACCAGATTAACTATTATTCCCTTCAGATAACTCCACACTATTTCCCAAAGAACAACACTACCATGATCCTTATTCTTTTTGAAGGAAACTATCTCCTTATCTATGGTATTTCTTGTGAATACATAAACTTTTTACAATAGTTATTATTTATGCATGCGGATAAATAATCTTTTCTCAAAAAGAAGCTAACGCAGTATTATATGAAAATGCATAATTTCTCTGAAAGAAAGCTAACATAACCTTGTTTGCAAATTCATAATTTTTCCAAAGGAAAGCTAACATGATCTTTCCAAAGAGAAACTAAAACAATCTTGAATGTAAATACATGATACTTGCGAAGAGAAACTAATAAAATCTTGGATGCAAATACATAATCTTTCCCAAAGAACGCTATCACAATCATGCATGCAAATACATGATCTTTTCTAAAGATAAAACTAACACAATATATGTTCTTCTTACATGCAAAACATAATTTTTTTCCAAAAGAAATTAAAAACATAGTAGCTATGTATACAACCACATGTTTTCTTTCCAAGAAAATCTTTGTATGTATGAAAATCCAATCCAAATAATTACTTGTTTGTGCATACTTCTCTTCAAAAAAAAGCTAATCAAGTAAACACATATTCCTATAAAAGATTTTAATAAATCAACTATTATCTATGCAACAAACAACCTAATCTTTTAAATAAAATTAACCTAATAAATATAAATTCCTTTCCGAGCATCCTTAAGTTGATTGTTGATTCCCCGAATATTCCAGAATTGGAAGACATGGGCACGGTCAATTTTTTGACCACGCCCATGTCTGTCTGATTCCCAAATAGTCTGAAAATCAGCAATTGAATTAAGGAGAAATTTCTTTTCCTAGAAAAATAGTATAACATATTATGCATATAACGACATATGAGCATGTTCTTTAAAAAAAAACACTATTAGAAAGCACATTGTTAAATTTTTATACACAATAATTCATGAAGAGTTTTTCTTTCTCAAGATTTTAATGTAGACAACACATGTGTCCATATTCATTAATTGAGTTGTGAAAACATCTTCATCTTTCCAAACTAAAATTTCAATCCTACTTGTTATTCTGATCCTTTTCACCACTTGTGAAGTAAAACACTCAAAATTGCGCACCTGCCACTAACTAAGTGTTGTAGTATTCTCTTTAGATTTTAGCTTGAGACATTTAATTATAACTCAAGAAAAAGGGCAAAGGAAACTTCGTAAAAGATTGGGACACAATATTTGCATAATAGAATTTGTTTGCAGCACCCTTCAATAATGTTAAGCAAACAATATTAGAGCAGCCATATCCTCCGTCTAATTTCCAAATGCACATTAGGTGGTGCACCTTACCCATCATCGTTGCAATCATTGTTATAATTAATTCTCGATATTCGATCGAGAAGAAACTAGATTTTCTTAAGAAATACATGGTATCGACCACTAAAGGAAATGAACAAAATGGTGGTTTCCTCCTAATAATGAAATGGTTAAATGAATTTAATAATATTTCACAGTTTGTGAATATGAGTTTTACGGGTTTGGAATATTACATTTTCCTTATATTAAAAATGAGATTTTTATGTGTCTCAGCCCCACCCACTGAGGGCTCCAAATGATCTACAAAGCAAAGATTTCTTCTTTCGAGTTTGCAATTTCGGGAAAATTTTGCCTGATGGCTTTCCTCGGTCTGCATACTGGGAAAAATCGAAGTACCTCACCCCCTGCCTCTTTTTACAACCCCGATGCGGGTGCTTTTAATGGTATCATCATGCCTGATTCACATGTGTGGGAAGACAATGGAGAATAGGAAGGTGCGCATAGGGAAGATAGATGATGTCGCCAACTGTCTGTCCCTGACCTCTGCATGGCGATCCTATCGTCTTTGGTCTCAACCACAACAAACTTTGTCAAATTGTTTTAAATGCAAGAAAGTGGTGGGATAGTAACCCGTGTCAGAAAGTATCCTTGTTTGAAATTTCAAAGATTTTGAATTTGATCATGGATGCATTTAAGAGGAAGGTTCACGTGAACTGGGTATTTAATGCAAGTTTTAACATGGCTTCCATAACACACACTTTCCCTTATTCATATTTTGATCATTTAGGCATTGATCATTTAAGCATTTATTTCTTACTGTTTGATATTCAAGTCATGGTTTTTTTATAAGCTCGGGAATTTAGGCTGAGGGTGATCGATTTTCACAGTGTTGATCCACCTCTGGTGATCAATATGTATGTGGATGTCACTGACTGGCTTACCCATTTGGCTTTGCGCTCCACTATGTGAAGAATGAGATGTTGCACTTGGAAGCCAAGGAATTTAGCGATCATATATAATTTTCTGATAGTAAAATTAGTGGAAACACCTTTAGGTGGACTCCAGATCCTAGAAAATTTCACAAAAAAGAAAGCCTTATTTTCTCCCCTTAGTGGCTCTACACGGTTAACTAGAAACCTTTTCTCACATGATCATCTGTGACAAGTAAATTGATCACTGCTAATTATTTGCAGGACATGAAAAGATTAAAAAGATGCTTCAGAAGTAAATTGATCACTGCTAATTATTTGCAGGACATGAAAAGATTAAAAAGATGCTTCAGGACATCAAGTTCAATTTGGATGATATTGTCACGATATTAACATGGGTGGAATGTTACGTGGTGTTCCATTTAGACTTTGGATCAGATTCTCAACTTTACACTCGAGTTGTTATCAATGCACCAACAAAAGGTCCACCACAAAAAAGCTCCAATACTCTTTCTCTAATCATTATAGTAGACCAGTGGCCTTTTTTGGCATTTAGATCCTCACTTTGGTATATTTTAGGTCTATTTCTCCTATAATTTTATGGCTTTCAATATGCATCTATATCTTATATGTCAGTACTATTTTGTTAAATTGCACAACATGTAACTAATAACGGGCTATGTCATTTGAATGATAGTTTTTCTTCTTGTACTTTTTGAATAAACGGGAGATCTTGGTAATATGGTTTCCTCGATTGCAAGGGGCTTTTGGAAAACAAAGGATCTCAATGAAATATGAGTTGCTACTTAATATATACATATTTCTAAAGCTTACTAGACAAAATATGTTTATAATAAAGTTTATAATTTTAACCAATTAAATAACATTTTTTAAATAATAAATTTATAATTTTATCGAGATGATGTAAATGTTATATAATTTTATCGATATGATGTAGTTGTCTCCGCACAAAAATGTTTAATGGTTATTGAAAATAGGAATTCACAGATTTGAGAGAGGTCATGGTACAATGATTGTCCTGTGCGTTGATTGCGTATGTGTATTCTTGGTTAATCCAGAGCTATCTCCTTGGTCCTTCTCGCGTTGCAGGGATATAGGCCCTTGCCTTTATCGGTGTCACGAATGATGTCTTTTGACATATTTTTTTGTTTTTCTGGTGTAATATTTTAAATTTAACTTACACTTTATATAATTTACTTCAATTTTTATTTTTATCACATAAATCCTTTTTTTTTTAAGTTTTAATTAATGTTGTTCTTCCTTAAAATCCAATAAACCATACTGTTTTTTTGATAGGTTAACCACCATCATCATCCATACTATTTAGGGTTATTTATAATATTATTCAGACACTATTGAACTGAGAATAACTTTATATGTATTACTAAATATCAGAGAATAACGGTGTATGTATTACTAAATATCATTTTTGTATGTATTGAAGATATTGAATTGATTTTTTTATATATACAAAAATATTATATTATTTTTTATTTGTTTATAGAGTTATAATTATTGTAATTATACATTAATATATTTGACTTAATCTCCAAAAACACCACAAGTAATTTATATGACACTTTTTCATGTGACAATCTTTTTTATTTATTGAATTGAAGTAAAATTTCAAAAACGTCATAATTACGGCAAACCGTTGATTTGTGAATAATGTTAAGACTATTTTATAATATTCTATTAAATCTCTACTATCTCCCTAATAATACAAGGTAATTAAATTAAAGTTATGGAATCTCTATTATAAAAAAAAGAATACTACCATTAATATAACGAAAAGAAAATTAATTTTAACAAGTGCTTATGATATGATTTAGAGTTTTTACATGTGATATCAATAATCTAAAATAAAATTATAATTTAGTTAATTTTTTGTTAATGGTTTTTTCAACATTAATAAGGTAAGATGTATGTTGATGTAATTACTTATATTTTTATAATGAATTGATGTATATTAACGTTTACTAGATATTCAGTTTATATATTTTTTCTATTGATTAAAATATGCCATTTATACTTGTGTGATCATTAGTTAAACTGTGCGTTTATTAATCTTATTTATTGGTTAGTTTTGTATGATCATTAGTTAAAAAAATGTAGTTTACTAGTTTAATTTATGGGTCTTTTAAATATAAGTGGCCGAGAAATAATCCAGGTAAGTACTTTGATCCTTAATGTTTGCTAAATATTTAATTTATATAGATTTTTTATTGTTAAGATATCCAATTTGTACGTGTGTGATTATTAATTTAACTAGGAGTTTATTAATATTTTTTTTGAATTGGTTTTGTATGATCATTAGTTAAAAATGTAATTTATTATTTATTATTTTTTAGTTTTTTAAATACAAGCGGTTAAGAAAAAATCCGTTTTTAATTTGGTACCAGAATCGATAGGACATACAATTATGTGAAATGTAGAATAAATTGGTTAGGAGTAGAGTAAGAGGTCTTTGTATCCAAGTCGCTGGTTGTTTGAAGGAGCTGATAACTTTCCTTTTTTTTTATGTGTTTGTCGATTTTCTTATTAAAAACTAGATAATCTAGTTTTGTTTGCAGTTTTTGTTGACAACAATGGCTATGCTGGGATGATGTTGCCTAAATCCAAGATGATTGATGGAAAATCTGAGCTCTTGGTTGCTCACTTTCTAGAATTGTTCTGCATCTCCACATAGCTGAACTACTGGATGGTTGTATATTTTTGTATGTAAGCCAAATATTTGGTGCAAAGCAGACTTTTAAGTTAAATATGACATATGTGACAACAATGGCTATGCTTGGAGGATGTTTCCTAAATCCAAGATGATTGATGGGAAATGTGATCTCTTGGTTGCTCACCTGCTAGAATTGTTTTGCATCTCCACATGGTTGAACTATTGGATGGTTGTAGATTTTTGTATATAAGCCAAATGTTTGGTGCAAAGTAGACTTTCAATTTAAATATGACATATGTGACAACAATGGATATGTTGGGATGATGTTGCCTAAATCCAAGATGATTGATGGAAAATGTGAGCTCTTGGCTACTCACTTGCTAGAATTGTTTTGCATCTCCACATAGCTGAACTACTTCCAAGATGATTGATGGAAAATGTGAGCTCTGTTAGTTCAGAGCATACATAGCACACAACAGATTTATACTCAGAAACTTAGATGACAATAGCAAAGAATAATTCACAGAGACAGACAAATGGAGAAACAACAAGATTACTTAGTCAAAAAAAATGGAATAGATAAAACAATCACTAGATAATAGAAATCACTTAGCATTACATAACAGGCTTGGGCCTCCAGAGCATACATCACACAACATATTTATACTTAGAGGTTGAGATGGCAATAGCAAAGAATAATTTCAGAGACAAACAAATGGACAAACAACAAGATTACTCAATCAGAAATAGCGGAATAGATAAAACAATCACTGGAGAACATAAATCACTTTGCATTACGTAACAGGTCTGGACCTTGGCTTGCTTTCATTGGCGAGAGAAATCACAAATTTATAGAGGCTGTAGAAGGATCTAAAATCCTACATGAATTTGGCTTCACACTTAACAAACTCTTGGCTGCTCACTTGTTATAACTGTTTTGCATCTCCACATAGCTGAACTACTGGATGATTGTAGCTTTTTGTATATAAGCCAAATATTTGGTGCAAATAAGACTTTAAATTCAATATGACATATGTGACAACAATGGTTATGCTGAGATGATGTTACCTAAATCAAAATTGATGGATGGAAAATGTGAGCTCTTGGCTGCTCACTTGCTAGCATTGTTTTGCATCTCCACATAATTGAGCTATTTCCAAGGTGATTGATAGAAAATGTCAGCTCTTGGCTACTCACTTGCTAGAATTGTTTTGCATCTCCGCATAACTGAACTACTGGATTGTTGTAGATTTTTGTATATATGCCAATTATTGGGTGTAAAGCAGACTTTTAAGTTCAATATGAGATATGTTGAAGAGTTGGTTGAACATGACGTCAGAAGATATATTTTGTTATGTTTCGTGATGTTTTCAAATCGTTATTCGATAAATAAAAATGTTGAGATTCTACTCAAAAGTGAAGGATTTTATAATGTTTCAAGAAACAGGAAACGAAATCGAAGAAAACACGAAGTGGTGTGGTGGATTGAATTGAAAGTATCATTTTTGATAATAAAAATATCATTGTTCCTTTGAATTCCCAATAGCTTAGCTTATATTGGATTATGTGTCTGGCATTGAACATATTAGTGAAAATGTTAACCAACGAAGATTACAAGAAATAATCGTTAAGGGCTAGAATTAGAGTCTGTAATTCCTTGTTTCAGGTATGATCGCTAGTTCAAGGAGTTGTTTCCTCTTATTTAGAAGTTGTTTAGATCTATTTCAATGAGAGATATTATGCTTCTTAGATTTGTGAATTTTTGCTTAACTAGTCGATTGTCCCCTCATGATGGTTTCAGATAAAATGTGAACAGAATTGAAAAGAAAGAGATGTAGCTCTCAAGTGTGGCTTGCACCTGGAGACTACACTCACCAAAACAGAGAGATCACTCTCGTACACTCTATTATTCATCAATGAAAGATTACATCATTAAATACAATACTAGGAATTAGGAAGTTGCACCCAAACCCCTAAACTTTAGGAACTAATCCTAAACTAGGGAGAACATTACAACAATGTAACCATTTTCTCCATTAATAAAAGTAATATTAATTTATTTTTAACTCCCCCCCTTAATGGAGAAAGGGTTCTCCTGGACTCCTAGCATCTTTCTAAACAATTCAAATTTCACTCGTGCAAGAGGCTTTGTGAAAATATGAGCCACATTGTCACAAGTTTTACAATATTCAACAAGAATTTCTTTTGACTATATTTTCTCTCTAACAAAATGAAATTGAGTGTCTATATGTTTGGTGTTTTTGTGAAACACTGGATTGTATGCCAATTTAATGGTGCTCTGGTTGTCGCTTTTGATGGAAGTGGGATTCTTCTATTCTTTTCCTGCATCTTTGGGAAGCCTTCTCAACCAGATCGCTTCACATGTTGCTGCACACAATGCTTGATACTCAGCTTCACATGAAGACAAGCCTATAGTACTCTGCTTCTTGCTGCTCCAAGCTATGACCCCGAAACCTATGTTGAATGCATAACCTGTGATGGACCTCCGATCATCCAGGTTACCTGCCCAGTCTGAGTCTGAAAAGCCTGCTAGAGTAACATCAGATACATCAGTGTATAAAATACCATAATTAACAGTACCACAAAGATACCTCAACGCGCTCTTTGCTGCTATCTAGTGACTTTCAAGCGGTTTTGACATGAATTGGCTTAATATAGTAACAGAGTATGCCAAGTCAGGTCTGGTTGTTGTAAGATATATCAAGCTGCCAACCAGCTGTCTGTACATTGTGGCATCAACCTCCTTTGTGCCATTGTCACTGCTTAATTTCAGATTCTGCTGCAAAGGTGTCGTTGTTGATCTACACTGATCCATACCAAACTTTTCCAACAGATTTCTGGCATACTTCCCTTGGGTAAGAAAAGTTTGCCCAGTCTCTCTGCATACTTCTAATCCCAGACAGTAGTGAAGGCTTTCGAGATCCTTCATCTCAAAAACTTGTGCCATAAGCCTTTTGATTCCTCTGATTAAATCATCTGCATTTCCTGTTATAATCGTGTCATCTACATACAAAGAAATCAAAATAATCCGCCCCTGATTATTGTACTTGGTATACAAATTTGGGTCATTTAAACTTCTTTGAAAACCATGCTCTACAAAGAAAGAATCAACCTTTTCGTACCAAGACCTGGGTGCTTGCTTTAAACCATATAAAGCATTTTTCAATCTGTAAACAAGATGTTCCTGCCCCTGCTTTACAAATCCTTTTGGTTGTACTAAGTAAATTTCCTCTTTTAAATCACCATTTAAAAATGCAGATTTAACATCAAGATGGTGTAATTCCCAATTACATTTAGTACCTAAAGCAATAAGCATTCTGATTGTATTTAACTTTGCAACAAGTGCAAAAGTATCATCAAAATCTATACCTTCCTGCTGTGAATATCCTTTTGCAACCAGCCTAGCTTTTAACTTATCTATACTTCTGTCTGCATTCATTTTTGGTTTAAACAACCATTTGCATCCTATGGGTGTTTTATTCTTAGGCAGCTCAACTAAATCCCAAGTATCATTTCTAAGAATTGATTCCATCTCTTCATTCATTGCAGCTCTCCATTCCTTAAATTGACTAGCTTCTTTGTAATTAGAGGGTTCTACAATGTTCAAAACCTTTGACATCAAAGCATAGTTTCTCAATTTTAATGGTAATTGAGTCTTCCTACCTGACCTCCTTGGTAGGGGACTTACCTGAAATTTGTTTTCTTCTACTATAACTGGGCTTGCATTATCACCTTCTTGCTGTTCTTCTTTTTTCTCTTCTTTCTACTCCTGCTCTCTTTCATCCTCACTGCTTTCCTCCAACAACAATGGAATGTGCCAATCATCACCAACGTCATCTTTCCCTTCCTGTACCTATTCATGAAACACTACATCCCTGCTTGCAAATGTCTTACGAGACTCACGATTGAATAATTTATATGCTTTAAATTTTGTGCCATAACCAACAAAGATGCATTTAACTGCTTTAGGGTCTAATTTCTTCCTATCAGCTTTGTGTATATGGGAAAAAACGTTTGACCCAAATACTCTTAGAGATTTTACTGCTGGTTTAAATCCATATAGAGCTTCAAAAGGGGTTTTGAAGCCAAGATACCTAGTAGGACTTCTGTTCTTCAAATATACAGCAGTGTTGATAGCCTCTGCCCAAAAACTATTAGACAGACCCTTACCTTGTAGCATACTCCTTGCGCACTCCACCAAGGTTCTTTTTTTGCGCTCTGCAACTCCATTCTGCTGTGGTGTGTGTGGCACTGCATACTGCTGAACAATCCCGTGTGATTTGTAGAATTTCATGAATTCCTTTAGCTTGTATTCTCCCCCTTGATCAGATCGGAGAATTTTTATACTCTTACCAAACTGCTTTTCCACCAAGGTTTTAAATTCTATAAAGCACTGGAAAGTCTGACTTTTCTTGTTAAAAAAAAAAAACCCATGAATATCTAGTGCAGTCATCAATAAATAACAAAAAATAGTATGCTCCTCCTAGCGACCTTGTCTGCATAGGTCCGCATACATCAGTGTGCACTAGTTCTAAAATGTCCGTTTCCTTCCTCCTATCATGCACAGGAAACTTTTCTCTACGCATTTTTCCTAAGGCACAACCATCACAGTTTAACTGAATATTACGAAAGATAGGGAGTCCCTCGACCATACCTTTCTTCTGCAATAACATGAGGTCCTACAAATTCAAATGACCGAACCTCTGATGCTAGAGTTGTTCGGCTATCGATGCTCCTGCAACCATGGCTTGCTTTGGTATGCTTTTTGCATCCACTCTGTATAGGCTTCCAACTCACATGCCTGTTGCAACTATTTCATTCCTGCAATCCTTTATCACACAATGAGTCTTGAAGAACTCGACTTGCATATCTTGATCAGCCATCATGGATACAGATATCAGATTTTTCTTAATTCCAAGTACATATAAAACATTTGTAAGGTGACTAATTTTTCCATTTGGTAACTTAACTGAAATCACCCCATGACATTTAATCTCGTATCCACTATCATCTCCTAGATATATTTTTGATCCATTTATACTTTCTTCAAGACTATCAAAAAATTCGTTTTACCTATCATGTGAGAGGATGCTCCGGAATCGACATACCAAATGTCATCTTCATTAGATGCTGAAAGGGCATAGTCGACTGTGAACAGTCGAAATTCATGACTGAAGTCTTCTTCTTCAACAAAGTATCCTTTGTGCTTTGCATTTGCCTGCCTCCTCTTTGCATCATCAGCCTGCTTCTTATAACATTCACTCTGTATATGACCCTTCTTTCCACAATAATAACATTTCTTTTAAGAATTATTTGCAAGCATACCTTTATGAGAATGCAGATTCTTATGTGATGTTCCTCCTTTCTGCTTTGGTTGCTGCTGTGACTGCTTTCCTTTGGATGATCGTCGTTTCGACATCAATGCAAGATCATCACTCTGGGGGTTCAAGTTCTGCCATCGCTCCTCCTCTTGCTGCAAGATCCCAGTGAGATCATCAAATGTGGGTGCTTTCTCCCTTGCCGATACTTCAGTGATGAACGTTTGAAAATCATCACGCATCCCGCTCATTGTGATTGCAACAAGATCTTCATCAGACACCGCCACTCCTATGGCCCCCAATCCGTCTTTCACATCTTTAATTCGTGCAACAAATTCAGTAGCAGTCTCCCTTTCGTCCATCCTCATTGAAAATAGCTTGCTTTTAAGAACCAAGACTCGGCTTGTATTCTGGGTCTCATACAGACTTTTGATTTTTGTCCAGATGTCCGTGGACGTTTTACAGTCTCTGATTTGCGCAATAACATTGTCCTTCACAGACATCTTCAACAAGACTTTGGCCTTGTTCTCTCATTTTTCCCAATCTTGCTCTTGTGGCCCTCCGTTCGGCTTCTGCTCATCGCCTGTAACTATGGACCAAGCATTCATACCCTCGAGCAAAGTATGGATCTTAAACTTCCAATTCGTGAAGTTAGATCCATTGAGTTTACCAGACTTGTTAAGTTAAGATTCCATCGTATTACTCATTCTGAATCTACCCAAAAAAAAAAAAAAAAAAAACAATACCTGTCAGATCGATCTGTCACCTCTGCCACCGATCTACAGTGTCTGGCAATCTCGCTCCAACGAGCAAATTTGGCGTCTCCAATACAACCGAAGAATTGATCTGATCAAAATTGATCCGATCTGCCTCTCCCAGATAGATCTGCAACTTCGTCGATCTGCACCCCTTGCAAACCGCCAAACAAAGTTGAGGCTTCCTGCAGATCCCCTTGAAGGAATATTGGCGCGTCCTCAATCAGCGTGCGAAAAATCCCCTTTGTGTTGGCGCTTTCCTGAGTGAAAAATCCACACCAATTAAAAATCGGTTAGATTATTTTTGCTGGCGCAATTTCCTCCTTAAATTCCACGCCAATTGGATGTTCTGGCGCTCTGGCGTGATTAATCCCCAAAAATCCGCGCTAATTCCCCCTCCTGGCACTTCTGTCAGTGCAAAAAGTGCGCCAATATCCTCTCCACTCAGAAAAAAAAAAAAAAAAATTGAGTCCGAGCCAGGTGTTCTGCAGTCCACCTGCTCAATTGACCATAGAGCTCTTGTGTACACGCGGCCACAAAGGCACTTCAAGCCACACAGGCAATTCTACCACACAGGTAAGCTAGCTACAAAGGCACTTCAGCCACAAAGGTGACAAAAGATCAGGCTCACCCAATCTGAGCTCTGATACCAAGATAAAATGTGAACAGAATTGAAAAGAAAGAGATGTAGCTCTCAGGTGTGGCCTGCACCTAGAGACTACACTCACCAAAACAGAGAGATCACTCTCGTACACTCTATTATTCATCAATGAAAGATTACATCATTAAATACAATACTAGGAATTAGGAAGTTGCACCCAAACCCCTAAACTTTAGGAACTAATCCTAAACTAGGGAGAACGTTACAACAATGTAACCATTTTCTCCATTAATAAAAATAATATTAATTTATTTTTAACGGTTTCTTATATTCAAAACCAATTCATATATTTTATATATCATTATTTTAATTAATTAATAATTAGTAGATATTACTTATACATTTTTCAGGCTTATTCCATAAGTTATTTTTATAACGATACTAATTTTCAAATACCACGCTCATTAAACTTTGATATTAATATTATTATGATGGTAGTATGCTTTTTTGGTGTAGAGGAAAAAAAAGTGAGGTTATAATTAAAATTAGTCGTAATTGTTCTATAATTAAAATTGGTTATAATAATGTGACAATTAAAATGGATTATAACAATTATGGATTAAAATATCTTAAGAGAATTGGACAAAACTACATATCTCAACCTAGGCTGATGTTACTATATCGTGGAAATAATTCGAAATTAAGAGGATATTACGGAAAAAGTGTAATTATATGAAAAATAATTTTCAAATAGGTGGTATAATATCAAACGGAAGATAGTAGGAATTATAAAGGTTTGTTTCCATTTAAAACATTTTTTTAATATGTGTTTGCAACTACTTTCAACCAGAGATTTATTATTTTTATAATACATTCCCACACAAAGAATTTCATCAATGGTGATTGGATAACACATTAGACATCCATGTAAATCATATGACTAATATATCAGTTGATTGCGAGAATGTTAAAATTCTAAATATTTAATGGATGATATCAATAAATATATTTTAAACTTACAGTTGATGATATTTACGATATAAGTATTAATTATATATAATATTTAATGAACTTAATAAGTATATTTAATGGAAATGTCCTTTCTTTTTAATGAAGTTTTGATATAAGAAAATTAAATTCAATTTTTAAAATGTCTCTTACTCTTAATAATTTCCTAAAGTGGAACATGAGGAAGTTATTGAAAGGACATTGTTTATAAAACTTACGATCAAATCACATGGAGAGTTTGAAAATAAAATGGAAGAATATATCGTAGAAGCACCAAAATAAAATCCCTTAGAAATACGTGTAAAGGAGGACCAATGTACTGAGTATTATTCGAAAATAGAATAAACAAGAAGCATTAAGGAAGGAAAAAAAAAAATTAAGATGGTTGCATATACTAGCCCACAACACTACGAGAAAATAATATTTGTCCTAGTAAGACCAATATAATAGACTTGTAGGATATATGAAATGACTGAATATAGAACTAGATTGGTGATTAAAGAAAATGAATTAGGATATCAAAGTTGCACAATGACATCAAGGAATCCATAAGCACACATATACTATAATCAATATTGTTATTGAATGGTTGGCACTAAAGCGTGGGAAAGCTTCATCAACATTAACATATACTTGTTATTTTTACAAGTAGATGACATTAGTTAAATTTGAATGGTATATGATTTATACTAATGTTTGAAGTATGAACCATGTGAAGGGAGTTCCATTTGATATAGCTTGACACTATAGCTTAACAGTGGTTGATGTGGTTTTCCACGGGTATGTATGTAAGTCAAAATTCTGTGTAAACTTATTAATTAACATTATGTTTGCGATAATGATCGAATAAGATGCCAGAAATATTTTTTAATGGTTTATGGGGTATGGAGTACATGGAATAGACTCCCGGTAATGCTACTAGAGGAGAATATATGCACACGGTTATAATTGTATGGTGTATGTCATATTAAAGTTATCAATTCCATAAGAGTAATTGGTAGTGTTTCTCATATTAATAATATTTACTATATTATTTTTCTTATTGGTTATGTGAAAAGAAAATCATTTATTAATATATATATATATATATATATATATATATATATATATATATATTTATAAAGGATTATAACATACTTCATGGTTGAGTCATTCTTAATTAATGGTTTTATGGTTCATGGATGAGGTAAATTGTATTTTATATATATTTTCATCATACTAATTGGCATAATTTTAATACATTACACAAATGTTGATTGTATGAGCACACTTAGCACCATCAGATTTCCCATGAGGCTCATATTATATTTACTTATAAATTTATAAGGTCACCTTCTAAACATGAATAACCTTAACTATATGTCCTATATACTATTTTATCTTTCGTTTCCTCTATATATTGTAAGTTTAGTTGTAAGATCTACAAGTATAGAGACTAATCAATGTACATAGTATCCTATAATTCAATATTTTCATCACTTGACATTGTGATTTTATGTCCATGATCTAATTGAATATCGATTACTTTTCATATTTGTTCCCTCCTCTAAAAGATTCCCTCTTAATAGTATCCCATTCTAGTGAAAACAAATTAAGACATCATTACTAGATATTATCTCATAAATTTATTCAAATCCCTATCTCATTAGATATTATTTGAAAATTGAGGATGCCTTTTCATTGAGATATTTATTCAATTAAAACCATTTATGTGTTTTCTTAGTGCTCCTATTTTTTAATATATCTTGTCTCCATATCCTACGAAGAATTGTATTTTTAGTAGCAATTGATTTCATGGAGGATTTCCTAAAAACTTAGACATCCTCTCCCCATAGTATGTTGTATTTCTAACAACGTATATCCAAAAAATACCTTCATTAAAGATAGTTCATTTATATGAATATGAGTCTCTTATCACCACAATTGTATGGAATTAATGTGACCCTCTCACATATTCAATAAGACATGTTTTCAAGAATGTTATCTCTATTTTTTAACTCAATAACCATATCTCACTACTAGTACATGGGTTGGAAAATATATCATGAATTGTCAAACTCATGGATGTAAGTGTAAAGAAAAATTTCAAGAGCTACTAGTTGATTGATGTAAAGAAACATTTTGTTCTTGTAATCAACCACTTCAAATTTATTCCACTAGCATGAGAGAACTCTCATATTAGGATTCAATGAGATACATTAATCTCAATGGAAACAATGCAGCGATATCATAATAAAATTTGTATCACCTCGCAAGACAACTTATTAATTCCTACATTACATAAGTTAGATACCTACAAATAAAGATTCTTAATTAGAGACCCACTAATCCATTATTTAGTGTAGAATGAAGAATACTTATTTGGAAGTAATACATTGGGTCAAACATTGTTAAATAGTTGTATAATGGAACATACAATTTGAAAACACCCCTATTGGACCACTTTTTCCCATATTCCTTCTAGTCTTCCTTTCGGCAATACAATGATAAATTTCACCGTAAATCTTATCTTAGTTCATCCTTTCAACCTATTGAATGGCGTCACAACTAAAAATTCCACTATCATTATTGCTATAATTGTTGAGAATCATAGTACCAATTCAGTCTTGAAATATTGAGAATGATGAGAAACCAAAAGAGAACATGAAAGCATCTTTGAATACAACATTTTTATGTACACTTATGGTAGACCTTCTTAAAAATTTTATTGCTCTAAACATCAGCTTGTTATTAATGATACAAGAAATTTCATTTTGATATCCATATTTAATATATAAAAACTATATTAATTATCAAATACCCACTCTTATGTTTTATGCTTATTGTAAAAAAAGCATTATTTCCTTGGATTTTCCATCTTATTTAAGACTCAAATCCATACAAAATTTTCCCATGTAATATAGGTTAGGCATACAAGGTTGGCCCTAATATTCTAGTGAATATGTATCACTAAAAATAAATAGTAGTTAGATCCAAATACTAATGTTTTCTATCATCATATGGTCATGCAGTAATGTCTGCTACGATCCGAATCCTTATAATAGCCTACAATATATGTGATATATGACGCACAATATCATAGATGAAGAATATTAAACCTAATATCTATGAGAATGTGACATCAATCAACTACATAAAGAAACTCATCACTTTTTGGATCCCAAATACTGATTGTCCAAAATAAAAAAATGAGGAGTGACATCTAGTCATTGATTACCATGTTCTCAACAAAACTGTTGTAAAAACATTTCTATCATTTATAATGAATTGGTGATTCAGTGGAACACATTAATGGAACTCATTATTAGTCCCTGCCTTTGGCACTGCAAGGACTCTATCACTGTAGGGACTCTAGCGATTGCTAGAGAATTGACTGATAATTAAACGCTCTTTGACCAAACATTTCACTTGCGTACAAAATTTAAGCAAAGGTTTTGCTGGCAATTTGGTTGCACTAAAATTTTAAGCAAAATTTTCAAATTGACCTCTTATTTGAAACTTCATGTTTCCCGAGGCAACTTTAGATATACAAAGATTTTTTATCCAGATTTCATGTTTACCGAGACAACGTTAGATATAGAAAGCATTTTTATCCAAAGTATGATAGGGAGACACAGGAAGATCCTTACCTTTGGTTATGTCTTGTTTATTAATTCAAAGAAATAAAAAAATTAACCAAAGTTCATGTCCTGTCTATTAATTCAAATAAAAATTCAAATAAACACCAGGCAACTTTAACCAAAATTTCATGTTAAATCATGTCGAGCCCAGTGGGTAGAGAAACTCCTACATGTTGCACCTTCTACAATGTTCATGTCTCTTTGAGCTGTCATCTTCAATCGACACTGACATCTCTCGTTTGCCTTCAAACCACCTCTCCATCTTTCCACAACTTCACCCTTTCCTCACAGCCTCTTATCTAGCATAAGCGAACACATTACTGTATTTGGCTCTGAGAACCACCAGCCAATGAGAACCAAAAGAGAACCTCCATCAAGGGAGAGGTCTTTGAGGACTCTTCATCTGCACAACACATGGCTTTCATCTACATCACTGGAAAATAGGACTAGGGTCACATGTAAATCATTATAATATTCTTATTAATAAAATATATTTTACAATTATGACATAATTGTGTTCTATGAATTAGAAATGTTGGTAAACTAAATTCATGGGTACAGGTAAGGTCAAGCTTCTACCCCTATTGTCTCATATAACATCTCAGGAAGTATGATAACTACTTATACTGATATCAGAGAATAGAGCTAATACTCCTATTGAGCCTAGAAGTAGCTACCAATATGAAAACTCATAACAATTACCTAGTTGTTAGACTTCTAAAAGAATAACTCATAACTCATACTAGCCATAGAACTAGTCGATCAATAGTTGTAAGTTCATCAACTCAAAGGTGAGAGACAAACTGCTTTATAGACTCTCTACCTACAACACCTCTGGTCGAAAACACCTTTCTACATTTTGATACGAAGACGCATTTAACTCCTGTCGAGAATTGATATGTTTAGGCATAAAGCATATACACTATTTGAAGATAATATTTATTTTCCATTTTTCTCCCAGGGAGTAACATTAGGTGATAACCTTCCCATATATAGGAGGTTTTACCCCTTAGTTGAATTATCCCCTAGACTTATTGACTGGTAAGAACCTACCACAGGATAGCCAATTGTTATTTCTTGGAGGTTACTAAGATCATGTTCTCATTGCCAATAGTGAGGAATCCTTTCTGGGAGTAGTCCAATAGAGGGAGGAGTTTTTGGATGGGATGGATGAATAGGGGGCTTCCACAAAGCATTCACGGGTCTTGAATCATACTTTAAAACCACACGATATTTCTATTGCTACCTGTATGTAAATCTGAATTTTAGAAACATAGAACTTTTGAATCTATCATGATAGGGTTGCATCAAATTGAAATTTTATAGTATTTTGGGCAGTAAAGAAAAATTACAAATAATATCCATGTCAATGAAATATGGCAAGGACTCAAAAAGTTACATATTGAATATTTAGATAACGATGATGATGGTTGAGAAAAGATACAAACAACTCTTCAATAGTCAATATACATGAAATTTTATATATTGAAGACATAGACAACTCTTCATTAGTCAATATACATGGAATTTTATACATTTCTTTGAAACTCAATGGAGTTCAAATGAATTACACCTCCATACAATCATCATATCTCTGTTACATCTCTATTACTGGATCTATCACTTTTAGTTTTAGCTTTATGAATGGCTGAGCATAGAATTGAAATTACCCTTTAACATCCCAAAGGCTTTTATAGCAATTTGAGCAATTACAAAATATTATAAATAATCTATATCTTTATGAAATATAGCTAGGATTCAAACATTACCTATTGAATGTTAAGACATTGATCATAACAGTAAAATACAAATAGGGTTCTTGAAATTCTTGAAATAATCATTATAATAGTAACATTGTGAGAAGAATACCCTAAAACATTAGTATCTCATCCTTTGCTGGTTCTTCAGGAATGAGAAATTAGATTGAAAAATGTTCTGGTTGCCTTGAAAGAAAGGATATATCCCTAGCACAGAAAAGCATGGTTTGGTACTGCCAATAATTTCGTCTTTTCTGATGTGGTCATAGAAGCCTAGCCATGTAAGC
The DNA here is from genome assembly GCA_031772625.1 of Pinus tabuliformis. Classification (NCBI taxonomy): domain Eukaryota; kingdom Viridiplantae; phylum Streptophyta; class Pinopsida; order Pinales; family Pinaceae; genus Pinus; species Pinus tabuliformis. Next base: position 1,369,903,291 of record CM062820.1, read on the forward strand.
CCTTTTGAGGGCATAGAGCTAGCTTCTCATGTTTTCCATTGCAACACGTAGTATTTTTGTGTAAAACTTAATTATTGTCTCGTTGGAAAGGGCAAGAAATTATAGACAAAATTTTGCAATTAGTGATATTTTTCTGTAAACTTAACTTATTTCCTATATTTTCTTGCTGAAAAGGGCGAGAACTTGTTGCATTCATGTAGACACTATTATCGTGCAAGGCTAATGGATTCAAGAAAAATTGATGCATGAGCTGTTAGTTTGACAACGAATTAGTAACTTTGGGTAAAATGTAACTAGACAATTTTTTACAGTTTTATAGCGAAATATTAGGTATGTAACGACATTCGATGATATAAAACTAACAAATGCCCGTGAAATGTAATGTGCGGAGAATCATTGTTGAATAAAAAATTCCAATCCAATTCAGTTTCTTATTCAGTTTCTTGTCTTGGTTATTCTGTTGAGTTTCTTGTTTTTCTTCATTATTTCTGTTATTCGTACAACAAGTGGCATCAGAGCTCTGAGGGCGGTGAGCCTGGGAATGAAAGAAAGCGGCTGTACCAACGAGGCGTGAAAGGCTATCTGTCTATGCGTGAATAAAGCGGTTGTACCAGTGAGGCGTGAAAGGTTGTCTGTGTGTGCGTGAATCGAGCGTGAGACCAAGACCTTCGTGATTGTGTCAAGATCTGCTTGAGGCTGAAAGACCTGCATGAGGAGTTTCATTGATGCGTGTTATAAAAAAAAGGCATAGAGCTGGTGGTTGTATCAGAGTGTGAGGTTGCGTGAGGTTGAAGTGTTCAGAACCTGCGTATAAAGACCAGTAGGTTGTTTCTCCTGCGTATAAAGACTAGGTGTTTCTCCTGCGTATAAAGACCAGAACGTTGTTTCTCTTGCGTATAAAGACCAGAACGTGAGTTTCTCCTACGTATAAAGACCAGAACTTGAGTCTCTCCTGGGTATAAAGACCAAAACATGTGCAATCTACGTGTAGAGTCTGCAGAGGAAGTTCTATGTATAAAGACCAGAGCGGTGTGTTGTCTGTGTGCTGGAGCAGAGATAGCCGGAACTGTGGTGTTGTTGCGTACCAGAGATCGAGGAAGTCTAACCACTACCCAGAAGAAAACGTTGGTGAATCTACCTGATTGCTGAGAGGCTGTGTGTTGCGTATTGAAGAAGCTAGAGCCAATTGGAAGAGCAGGTACTGGTCAAAGCTGCGTGAAAGACCGGGTATTATTTTTTTTTCTTCTAGCAATGCTAAATAAATTATGGGCTTGTTAAAGGTTTTTTCCTTTGAATCGGAAAAAAAACAAAAGGAAAAAAAATATTCAGAAATTTTTTTGAATATAGTGGTGAATGTGAGATAGTGAGGAGAAGAAGACAATTTTTTTTTTTGAAGGAAAGGAGAAAAGAAGATTTTTTTAAAAGGGTTTTTCTTTGAATTGAAAAAAAAACAAAGGTTTTTCCCTGAAAAATATTGAGAATTTTTTTTTTTTTTAATTGAAGTAGGGAGAGAAACTTGGAAGTCCTTTGTTGGCTCCTTTGGTGGCATTGGAAATTTTTTTTATTTTAAAACCCTAGACTAAAGATTGAGAGTCTTAGAAAATGGCCAAGATGTCGAATGCGAAATTCGAGGTGGAGAAATTCTCCGGAAAGAGCAATTTTGTTCTTTAGAAACTAAAGGTTAGGGATCTGCTTGTGCAACAAGGGTTGCACAAGGCATTGTATGGGGAAACTAAGAAACCTGCAACCATGACTACTTCATATTGGGAGGACTTGGATGCCCGAGCTCTCAGTACCATCTGGTTATACCTAGCGGATGAAGTTCTCTTCAATATTGTTGAAGAGACTATGACATCAGGATTGTGGGAAAAACTTGAAAATCTCTATATGACAAAATCATTAACCAACAGAATTTATCTGAAAAGACAGTTATACAGTCTTCGAATGAAAGAAGGTTCAAACATTGTAGAACATTTGAATGTTTTTAATACACTAATATGTCAATTAACAGATATGGAAGTCAAAATACGGGAAGAAGATAAAGCCATAACCTTGCTATGTTCTCTACCTGAATCGTGGGATCGCTTCGTAACTTCAATCAGCGTCAGCTCTGCTGATTCTTTGAAGTTTGAATCAGTCGTGGGAGCTCTCCTACCTGAAGAAGTACGAAGGAAATCCAGCACTGAAACAGCTGCATCAGAAGCCATGGTTGCTAGAGCACGCTCAAAGGAAAGAGGAGAAAAACCAAGGGGGTCTTCGAGATCGAAATCGAAGGGAAAGAAGTGTAAGGCAAAATGTTGGAATTGCAGTAAAGTTGAACACTTGAAGAAGGACTCTTGGAAACGAAAGGAATCCGAAAACCCGAAGAACGAAGCGAATCAGGTTGATTCAGGTATGATAGACGAAGTTTTATCTGCTGAAGAATTATATATGATAGATGAAACTTCACCTGAATGTAATGTCTCTCAGAGTTTTGATAGCTGGCTGTTAGACTCTGGTGCTTCGCATCACATGTGCCCACATAGTAATTGGTTTACATCGTACAAAAATGTAAACGGTAGTTCTGTGTTTATGGGTAACAATGTGTCATGTCAGACTGTTGGGATGGGAGATATTAGGATTAAGATGTATGATAACACAGTTAGGACATTAACTAGTGTTAGACATGTACCTGATTTGAAGAAAAATTTAATCTCTTTGGGAGTGTTGGATTCAGATGGTTATAAGTTTACAGGTCAGGATGGTGTCTTGAAAGACTTTAAAGGAGCCCTTGTGGTTATGAAGGTAGAAAAGGTCGGAAATCTTTATAGGTTAAAAGGAAGTACTCAGGTCAGTGAAGCAGCAGTTGTGTCAGAAAAGGAAGAAGCAGGTACTCGTATGTGGCATCAGCGATTGGGTCATATGAGCGAGAAAGGTCTTCATATACTGATGAAACATAAATCTCTTCCTGGTCTGAAATCCTTGAATTTAGATTTCTGTAAACATTGTGTGTATGGAAAATAGTGTAAACAGAGATTTAAAGTTGGAAATCATAATAGTAAAGATGTTTTAGACTACATTCATTCTGATCTGTGGGGGCCTTCCCCTGTTGTGTCATATGGAGGTGCATTGTATTTTTTAATGTTGATTGATGATTACTCTCGTAAAGTTTCGGTCTATATGCTAAAAAGGAAAGTTGATGTATTAAATGTCTTTAAAAAATTTAAAGTAATGGTAGATAAAAGAACAGGCAAATCTATTAAATGTCTAAGAACTGACAATGGTGGTGAGTTCACTTCAGTTGAATTTGAACAATACTGTAAGGATGAGGGAATTGTTAGACAAAAAACTGATGTTTATACTCCTCAACAAAATGATGTTGCTGAGCGTATGAATCAGAGTCTTATGGAAAGAGCCAGAAGCATGATCAGCAATGCTAACTTGCAAAAGGAGTTGTGGGCAGAAGCAGTATCTACTGCTTGTTATTTAGTTAATAGATCACCTTCAGTAGCAATTGATTGTAAAATTCCTGAAGAAGTTTGGACAGGTCAGTCTTGTGATTATTCACATTTGAGGATATTTTGCTGTGATGGTTATTCTCTCGTTCTGAAAAATCAGCGTTCAAAATTAGATCCAAAGTCGAAATGTTATGTCTTTGTTGGGTATGACTATGGAGTGAAAGGATATAGGTTGTGGGATCCTACATTGTGGAAGATAGTCATTAGTAGAGATGTAACATTCGATGAATCCTCTCTGTTAAAATCAAATGTTGAAAGAATTGAACAGGAATAGGTATCGCCGAATCAACGAGTTCAGTTAGAGGCTAGACCTTTCGGTGACAGTCGAAAGGAAGGAGAGACTTCTAGAGAAAAAGGTGTTGAAGACAGAAAGGAAGCCGTTGAAGCTTCTGAACCAGTCCAAGTTTCTGAACCAGTTTAGCAACCAATCGCTCTGAGAAGGTCTACAAGGGAAAGGAAAACTCCCAAAAGGTATGAAGATTCTGCTTCATCTTTTGCTTTGATTACTGAAGATGGGGAACCTTCTTGTTATCAGGAAGCAGTAGATGATACAGATAGCAGAAAATGGAAAATGGCTATGGAAGAAGAAATGGACTCCTTAGCCAAGAACAATACCTAGGATCTTGTAGAGCTTCCTGAAGGGAGAAGTGTTTTTGGATTTAAATGGGTCTTCAAGCTGAAACAGAAAGTTGATGGTAGTATTGAAAGGTATAAGGCGTGACTGATAGCAAAAGGGTATTCTCAGGTTGAAGGTATATACTTTCATTAGATTTTTTCTCTAGTTGTAAAATTTGTTTCTATACGTACTGTGTTGGCACTAACTGCGTTGCTTAATCTTGAGTTAGAACAATTAGATGTTGAAACAACTTTTCTACATGGTGATTTAAACGAAGAGATATATATGGAACAACCAAAAGGTTTTGTACGAGGTCGCAGCAGAAGATTAGTTTGCAAGCTCAGGAAATCATTGTATGGTTTGAGGTAGTCTCCTAGACAATGGTATAAGAAGTTTGATTCCTTCATGGTGAGCCAGAACTTTATAAGAAGTGAGTATGATCATTGTGTGTACTTCAAAAGTCTCAATGCCATATTCATTATCTTAGCTTTTTATGTTGACAATATTCTTATTGCAAGCAAAAGCATGGAAAAGATCAACAGGTTAAAGGCTCAACTCTCTAGGATGTTTGATATGAAGGACCTTGGAGCAGCAAAACATATCTTGGGCATGGAGATACATAGAGACAGGAAAAATGGTAAGCTTTGGTTATCACAGTAGAAGTATGTGGAGAAGGTACTTAAAAAGTTGTCTATGAATAATGTGAAACCTGTTAATGTTCCTCTAGCTTCCCATTTTAAGCTTTCTTTGGTTTTGAGTCCTAGAGCTGATGAAGAAAAGTAGTATATGTCTCATGTACCATATGCAAACGCTGTATGCAACTTAATGTATGCGATGGTATCTACAAGACCTGACATTTCACATGCAGTTGGAGTTGTCAGCAGGTTCATGGAAAATTCAGGTAAAGAACATTGGCAAGTAGTGAAATGGGTGCTTCGATATCTAAGAGGCATAAGTAACCATTGCACCGTCTTTCATGGTAGTGAAGGATCAGTCTGCGGATATGTAGATGTTGACTATGCAGGTGATTTGGACAAAAGAAGATCTACTACATGTTATGTCTTTACTCTTGCAGGTGGAGCAATTAGTTGGATGTCAAAGCTTCAAGAAACAATTGCGTTGTCCACTACCGAAGCTGAATATATAGATGCTTTAGATGCCAGTAAAGAAGCAATCTGGTTAAAGGGTCTGCTCGATGAGATTGGAAGGACACAAGAGAAAGTGAATGTACTTTGTGACAATCAAAGCGCTATTCACTTGGCTACAAATCCTGCTTATCACAACAGAACCAAGCACATTGAGTTAAGGTATCATTTTCTAAGACATGTGATCGATGGCGGAAAAGTAGCTCTTCAAAAGGTCCATACGCGAGAGAATTGTGCAGACATGTTCACAAATCCAGTTACAATAGAGAAGCTATGGTGACGTTTAGCTTCTCTTGGCTTGCAGAAAAGATGATGAATGGGCATGGGCAAGAAATTAGGAAAATTGTTGTCAAGGTGGAGTTTGTTAGTTTGACAACGAATTAGTAACTTTGGGTAAAATGTAACTAGACAGTTTTTTATAGTTTTATACCGAAATACTAGTTACGTAACGGCGGTTGATGATATAAAACTAACAAATGCCCATGAACTGTAATGTGCGGAGAATCATTGTTGAATAACAAATTCCAATCCAATTCAGTTTCTTGTCTTGTTATTCTGTTGAGTTTCTTGTTTTTCTTCATTATTTCTGTTATTCGTACAACATGAGCAGGGCTTCTTGAATATAAGAAGATGGTGGTTTCCGCAGGGCATCCCAATTCCTCCTTCATTGTGCGAGACTGAGGACAACATGTGGTGGAGAGCTTCAGAGTGGATACATGGCATGCTGTTCAGAATGGAATGCCCAAGCACTTGTACCTCATGTCAGGTTCCATACCAGAATGATCAGATACGCATTCATCATTGTTTTTGTTGAATTAATAAAATGATGTTGGCATGTGTTATAGGGTGTGGCCGTAACATAACGTTGCAAATTTGATTTATGATGAAAGCTACCCGATAGAAAAAAATAAACTAGACATGAAGTTCGATGTGAAGCTTCAAACTTTATTCATCTGACATCGTGCTTTCCCTAGCCTTCGCTAAGGCACGTGTTGCATGGACTGAAGAATTAACAAGTTCACTGATATAATTAATTACTACATACACTTAACATGTCCCTACCTTGGCTTATGGTTTTTAATGGGAGTGCTGCTAGCAAGTAGGCAAGCCAGCTGCACTGTTCTTTGGTGGGCTTTCGAGTAAACGAGCTAGCCCCACGCTGTCTTGAGGCAACAAAAAACCTTGACTATATATATGTAATTACTGACCGACTTAGATCTGCCATCCATTTTTGTTTTTATCTCTGATGTAAAGCTTAACCATAATCAATGATTATATTATTTATGAATTTAATAGCAATAACAATTTCATGTTCCTGGTATGTTGTTCACACAATTTGACTTCAATGCTATAATGATAGTACTTAAGGTGTATTACATCGTTTTCTAAAAATTGTTCGAAAATGGAACCTATCATAATCATATTCATCAGTTCGTAGTCAATATTCAGAAGTTAAATTAAAAATATACCAAAATATTATCAGTCATATTCAATCTTCCTTTCTCCGCAGGGGTCGAATCCTTTCTCGGTAAGGACTTCTGCCACTGTCGTGGACTTGTTTCACTATGTTAAATATAGTATTCATATACAATAAAATTGGCATAGCTTCAATGGATAAATACATGGAAGATTTGGTTTATATGAATGATTGGTGATATAATTTTTCCTTGCTATTGCCTCGTTAAATTAATGATATTTCTTATTTGTCCATATATCAATATTCTGAACCATACATGATTGGATTGTTTATAGCTTGTGCAAAATATGGTAGACTTCTTCATAAAAGGGTCATATTTGCAAAGTCATGATAGTTGATGCTCTTCAATGCCATTCCTTCTAGTCCTGTCTACGTTATCAACGGGAATGTCTCATCTAATAATTGTCCCTTCGCGTTTAGAGGAACGCACCTGTTCACTGGTAATTCTTGTTTGTGCCAATTACTTCGGTCACTTTTACGCTTTGCAAATACATACCCCTGAATTTTTTAAGTGGATTTCCTATGAAATTAAGAAAGCAGGACTGTAATTTTATTTTTCTATTCGATTTCCTAAAAATCCTAGTATATATGGAACAAAATATAAAGTTATTATTTTGCCATGGTTTCTCTCATTTTGAATTTCTAATCATTTAGAATGGCTTATCCATACTGTCACTTTATTGACACATTTTATAAATCATGTTGATAATTATTGAGATGTCGATGATTTTTTCTACGACACTTCATCCGAAAAAAGAAAAGAAAACTAAATTTTTAAATCATAACTTAGTAGACGACCTAGATAGTTATGATTTATATTACATAAAGTTGATAGATGAAACACACTCTATTTAAGATATGTTATACGTGGCTATCATCCCTTGGATCCGTGTGAGCTACTAGTCACTCTTCATCGTAATATGTTCCAACACTATGAACATAAAGAATAGTATGCTTAATCCATTTTTTCAGAATTTACAACACCTCCATTGATAATTTACAATACCCATAAGTCTGGGATAAGGTCTAGTTCTATATCATTATGATACATTTCAATGGAAAACATTACAAATCAAATCTATCAATTATGGACAATAAGAAATTGCAAAAGATATAAAAAATAATGCATGAGTTACAATTTCCTTCAAATTTGGGAGTTGACAATGGGGTAAACATTAGAAACAAGGGGCAACTGCGTAGTGATAGTCCCTGCCGTGGTTTTTGCAAAGAAAGTTGACCAACAATTAATTGAGTCGTTGACCGATTTTTTTGGCTTTATTATTGTTTAATGAAGGTTTTATAGTATTCATCGTTATTCATCTAAATTTTAACGAAATTTTTAGACGTAAAGGAAATTTTGGTTCATCCAACTGTGAAATATTAAGACAATTTATATTTATCCAATGTCCAAGTCCAAGAATATATTGTATGTAGTTTTTGTATATTATGACAAATTATTTATGTCCAAAGGTTTTTTAGCGTGATACCAGATTTTCCATCGAAGCATATGTTACTTCACAACAATCCTACTACTTCCTCCCCTTGTATTACATGTTAATGTACACTTGTAGTACATGTTTGCTTATATTACATGTTAATCGACACTTGTGGTACATGCTATTGGACATGTTACTTCTTGACAGTCCTTCCCGTGTAGCTATATTTTGTGTATGAATGAGATGGGCACGCAGGCTAAGATACCTGTAGGTAAAGGAGACAGAAGTTGGTACAGGGACAAAAACAAAGAATGTTATTCCTGAGAAACAAAGAATGCTATTCATGATGTTCACGAATGTTGCTTAGGTACAGGTGCATTTTAAAAACTTGCTTTCTTCTCAGAATGCTATTCCTGAGGTTCACGAACGTCGCTCAGGTCTAGGTGCATTTTAAAAACTTGTTTTCTACATTTGAGTGGTTGATTTTTTGCAGGCATGCTCTGGTTGCTTGACTTTTTTGCAGATAGGCTTTTGTTACTTGACTGCTCGTGGTGGTAATTTTTCTACAGTCGGGCTCTGGTTACTTGAATGCAGATGCTTTGGGTAGCTACTTGACTACAGATTCTCTAGGAAGCAAGGCCATGAACCCCACTAATTGCTAAATATTGCCAGACATAATATTTACAAATGATGGATCATTTTTTTGAAATAGTTGGAAGCCCAAGAAGGAGGGGAATGTTTTTAATAACCTTAAGCCCAGGAAAGAACATTTCTTTTATAGGTATTCCTTGTCCAACAACATTTGCGAGATGAGGTCCAGAAGCCCGAGAGACCACCCAGCAGTATTGAAATAACAAGAACCAGCTAAGAAACTTCTCATATTGTAGCATCATTTGCATTGTCTACTACTCGAATTGCATATCAACGTAAGTAAGCATCATAATTCCTTCCCTGTCCATTCGTGGTAGGAACTATGTAGGAAATTTATGTAGAGATGGAGAGGTTGTTTGGAAAATGAAGCAGGTTTTTGGCAGGACAATAAACGTTTTTGCAATATTCAATAGTCTGTACTCACAGAGACTTTGAAAAAGGATTTAAATGAATATGCTTCATGTTTATTTTGTGTATGTGATATTGCAGGTAAGCCTGCTGAAATTGACAATGACGAGCTCCCTGAGAAACTATTACGAGCAACGCCATACATGCCAGGACATGCTGATACCCTCTCGGAAGGTTGTCGATTGTTTAAAGTTCTGCCACGACAACTTTCACAATATTCATCTATCAACAGGCAGGGTATCTAATATTTTTAGGAATGTTAGCTGGGCATGAATGACCATTCAATCAATTATTTAACATCCATGTATTAGCTGACTGCCATTGTCAAATGGAAAATTTGCAAAATTGCTGAAAATAACATAGCATGCAGCAAGTAAGCCCGCCAGCAAGAACCACCTCGCTTGCTAGTAGCTTATATGCCAGTGCCGCAATAAGCATAAAAGACAGAGGTCAAAGCATCAGAATAGGTAAACAAGCAGAAATTACCTCCACCCTCCTTGGCTGAAACTCAAGCTCTGCCCTTGACACCTAAAACTGAAACTCTTTGCTCCTGAAACTAGCTCGAAACTGAAACATCTCGAACAATCTCTGGCAGTTTTTGAAAATACAGTAATTTGACAAAGGTAAGCCTATCCAACAATAGTCTCTACGGAAACCTTCCTCCACAGATGGTCAAGACTAATTTCATATTGTGTTTGGTGGCAAGAAGTTGAGAGGCGGTGGTAGCCCACTACCTGAGAGGTGGCAGACAGTGGTAGCCAGCTGCTTGAGAGGTGAGAGATGGCAAAAATATAGTAAACTTTGCATAAAATGCCAATATTTATAGTAAACTTTGCATAAAATGGTATTGTCACCACAAATTTCCAAACTTTGGATAAAATATAACTTGTCACCACATTTCTACATTGGTATAAGTGAAGCTTGCATAAAAAGTCCTTTCTTGCCCAGCCAAAAACTTTCGTTAAAATTTTGATAGACGAAAATTGTCATTATAAAACATTGGTTAAACAATGATAGACGAAAATTGTCATTATAAAACATTGGTTAAACAATGATAACGCAAAAGAAAAAAACATGGTCAACCAATGAATTAATGAAGTGTCAACGATCTATTGATCGTTATAGTCCTACTGAAAGTAGGGACTAATAATGCCAAGCACCTATAAGTTTTTCCTAACTTTGGCACTGGCAACGTTGTAAACTTTAATAACTTCATCCAATGGAAGTCCCAAATTATCACTCCCGGTTTTGGAGACACACTATTAGACCTCTACACCTAATCCACTAATTAGCAACAACATTTCTCGTGTCAAGACGGATATAGGGGATAAAGACGAATATAGGATAAATGGTTCTCTCAAATTATTTTGACACTAGGAAGTGCAAATAATTCTCCTTAAATAAGGAGGAAAAACATTGAATGAGAAAGAATACTCACTGAGAAGGACGCCTCATGGAGGTGCACCTATCTGGAATGCGTTTTTCAATTTTCCACCACCAATACCTAATAGTTAATTTCATTTTCAAGCATTCAAATTTTGTGTATATGTATTCTTTTTCCTTTCGTCATTTGGGCAACATGCATTTATGATATTATGTTTTACGATTAGCTATTTCGTTTAATTAGGTCCAACCTTAAATTATCGAAGCTATTAAGCTACATAAGGTATTCTTAATTATTATAGTTTTCCTCAAATACTGATTTTCAAACTTACATAATACATAAGTTATTTTTTATTTTTCCTTTAAATTTTGAATCTCAATTCAACCTGGAAACGCTTCATCATCCATATGTTTCATGTTTTTATTTCCCAAAAGGAATTATGTATTTTCTTCTACATTCCTCACACCAAAAATGGATTTCCAAGAACAACGGTTTTCCATAACATTGAATGTTCATTTTGAACGTCAATAATTTTGCAATATCACCACTAATAAAAAGTCCAGTCTCCAACTATTCAATGGGTCTCAGGATGAAGGTATTTTTTTGGCTCGAAACGCTTCATCATCCATAAGTTTCATGTTTTTATTTCCCCAAAGGAATTATGTGTTTTCTTCTACATTCCTCACACCAAAAATGGATTTCCAAGAACAACGGTTTTCCATAACATTGAATGTTCATTTTGAACGTCAATAATTTTGCAATATCACCACTAATAAAAAGTCCAGTCTCCAACTATTCACTGGGTCTCAGGATGAAGGTATTTTTTTGTTTGTGAATAGTCTTATTAATTTTTTGGAATAAAGAGTCCAATCTCCAACTATTCTATGGGTCTCACAATGAACGTATGTTTTTTTAAATAGTTTTATTAATTTCTTTTTTGTAAATTGTATGTTTTTTTCCTTAAATAGTGTTATTAATTTTTTTTTTTTTTAAATTCTAATCTTTAGAAGATATAGATAGAAAAGTGTATAAGTTGCCATTTTCTTTTGGTTAAGAATGGTAAACCAGATGACTTAACCGTCAACAACTACAATCTTCAAGAATCTTAATTCAGTCATACGTAGATGATACTTTTTTTGAAAAGATTTTGGACAGTCAAAACAAAATCATACATCGATCCAGATTTACCAAATGATCTACATATCTTATCAAGTTCTTGTCTTTTCTTTTTCTAAGATTTTGTCATATAAATTGTTCATTGGACAAATAATAAAAATAAATAAATAAATTATGTTTATCATGAAACTTATCATCTTTCAAAGACGCTTCCAAATTATTCGTACCAAGTTACAATAATTATTAATAATCATGCTATCACTCCATTTTAAAGTATTAAATAGATACACTATTTTCCAATAATCCCTGACGATCTTCTCAGGTTGACACGATTTTGTCAATGAAATCAAGAAAGAATAGCTTGATCTCGTTTCCGTTATAAAGTATCCTCCACACACCATCAATCCGCATAGATCTCGTTTCTCCACCCCCTTGCCAACTAAACAGATTGGTAAACATTCTACGGCAAGAAAAAACCATCGATTGCACTCTGACATTCACAAGAATTTCGATACTTCAACCATTCGTTTATTGTGCATTTAGATCATCTTCCTTGATAAAATGTGCAGTTTCAATCTTGTCTTCGATGCACAATTATTTTTTATTGCTGTTATGGGATTCGAATGCTAACTGACTTCTCAAGAACATAATTTGAATACGATTATATGTATGGATACCTTGGGTTGGGCATAAAATGATTATATTCTTGACATGTTTTAGAAGAATTACCATGAACTCGATAATGTATATGGATAGAAATGTGTTTGTCATAAAATGATTTTATGAAAATATGTATGGTTGACATCACTGTTGGTTTATGTGTTTTCCTGAAAATGTTTCATCTTAATGATTTTACACTCCATTATTACAATGTGTTTAGTTACGATATGTTTCCCATTACATTTCCACAATGTATTGATATTGGTTGCTTACCCATTAACAATTAAACATTTAAATTTGGATCAACACGAAATCATCTATTTTCATGCACCTACATAATTTAACGATTTAGGCACCCTTTTGTCTATTTCAATCACTTTTCTTTATGGAAAATATCAACCAATTATGTGAGGTCTTGGTACATGGCAAAACAACGCCTCGAACCATATTCCAATTTCATGGGCTTGGATGATCATTCAAATTGTTTAGATGCGTCAAGATTTTTGATAACGGGATGGGAGGTAAGGTATTTCTCCTTTACCATGAGTTGGATTTAATTATCACATGTTTTCGGTATGTTATTTTTGAGTAATGTTTATTTGGGGTATCATATAGTAAATAATTTTTTTGTTTACTAAATTATATTATACATTATATATTACCATAATCACATTAATAAATATGATTCATATAATTTGTTTTATATCTAAATATATAATAACACGGTATAGTTTTAATTTATACTTTGTTTAACAATTTACTTTTACCAAAATAAAAATACAAAAAAAAAATACAAATATTATAAAATATTAATCAGCAAAATAAAAAATTTATTAAAAAACATTATTAAAAATCTCATTTTATGATTATTGTTAATCCAAAACTATATGATTAATTCAAAACTAAACATTATTGCACATTCAATTATTGCAAATATCTATTCTTTATCTTCAAATATCGAAAACTTCATTATTTAATTTGAATTTAGAGTTTTTTTTAATTTGGGCTTGTCTAATTAGGCCGTTAGGCATTGGGTGATCTGTTTGTTAGAGTATTCACGACATTGAATGCCTTTTGACCATTGATCGTCTACGCCAAACCAGATATCCCGATATATGTACATAAATTCCTTGACCAATTCTGCCTAACCAACCAAAAATGAACATGGCAAGATTTGATAACACGACAAGAATTTCAGTCTTGATGCTAGGGTGACAACTAATTCTCACGGAACATGTGGTTATAGTTTCATGTTCAGCAAATATGTTTCATGCAAATAAATTGAAAACCAAAAAGATAAATAAATAAAAACCTAAAAGATAATAGGTTGGGAAATAAATAAATTTTTTATTCTTTCATTTGAAACTAAAAATCCATTGAACTATTTTTCATATCATTTTTTGGTTGGTGTATGGGACCAAGAATATTTTCTTGAAATGAAATATCGTCGACTCATTTATGTAAGACAGGAGATGTATGGTTATTTTATGTATGCATATATTTTTCTGGATTGATTACGGCCATGAATCAACTCAATTTAGTTGTTTTAAAATTAACATGTTATATTTTTTTTATTAGATGATCTAAAAATTCTAATATTTTGCAATTATGTATAAATTCTATTATTGTAAAAAGGTTTTTTTCATATTTTTCTTAAAAATTTATGATTGGAGATAAGGTTCTACATGAAAAAGCACAAAAATATTATATTTCGTTAGATTGAGATCGGTGGAGGAGCTACATCAATGTGGAAATGAAAATGAAAACTATCTAACTAAATTTAGGGGAAAATTTGTTGATTTAGATCCTCCCAAATGGTATAAAAATATTAATACATTTGAGCAAGAAGCAAGCTACGTTAGGATAATGAATTACTAAGGGGGCTGAATCAATAATAGTGAGGGTATTAAAATTTATGCTCAATTCTTATATTTCTCTTGAGTTCTTCCAGTTATTTGTAAAGGCATTCAGACGCCAATAATGTTCAACTCCAATCAAAATTTCTTCTTGTCTTCGCCTCGATGAGTGTGCGAAATGGGTGGGATTGCATGTGTGTGCACAATGACATCCATGCTCCTGAATACCCTTACATGCAATCGACAACATTTCTCACCCTGTATGCTCCATGTTGGTTCATGAATGAATATATAGCTTGTATGGGTGTAGTATCATGAGTTTGTGGATGTTGCACCTCCTGTTGTACCTGTTCCTACTACAACTCTTCTGATCTATGCAACTCCTGCTCTTCCTTGAGTTGTTGCTTCAATACCTGCAACTCCTTCTCTGTTTCTCTTTCTACCTTCGCATGATCCTCTTGTTGCATTGTTGCCTCATAGCCTCAATCTCCAAAGATACCTTCATTACAAGTGGATTTTTTGGAGCTTGCAACTTTGTTCTGTCTTTGCATTGTCAATAACCCTCCTCTTGAATTTGTCGCATGCAGGTGCGCTACATCTTGTTGCTCCTCTCGATATGACGTCGCTGCCATTTCATCTTGATATCCTTGTCCATGAACAACTTGATGTCTTCATAGATAGGAAAGTTCTTGGACACTTGAACGACTGCATCCCCAATTGCGCTCTGAACAGTGTCTTCTAATATATTCTCTTGGAAGCCATTGCACATGTGCTACTGAGAGGGGGGCGAACACCTGTCAGAGCTAGAGACATAGAAACACTTATGACAAGCAATTTGTTAGTCGAAAACCAAAAAAAACTGGAGTACTGACATGCAACATACCTATGTGAGTATTTGTGAAGATTATGCAATTTTCACTAGCAGGCTGGGAGACTAATTGCTAAAAATTCTTAAGGCACAGTCTGGGCTGTCGGGAGGCTAAGTGACTGTTGGAACTGTACAATGCAAAATCAAGCCTGGCTTGCTGAGGAATGAAACTGCACAATGCGCAATTTCAGTCAGCAGTGACATGAAAACCAGCAAACTGCATTGCACAGTTTCTGGGGCCATGAAGGCACTCCTTCCTAGAATTACACAATGCAAGCCTGGAGGTCAGTGCAGGTCAGACTTGCACAATTTCTAGAGTGAAGGCATAGCCTTCCCTTCCAGAAATGTCTAACATTTGTCGGGCAATGCAATGTCCAAGCTAAGGCAACCCAGACCCGCCAGAGGTGACTGACAACATGAGAGGTCTGAATGCATGGTGATATTGAGTGTAAAAAGAGTGAATGATAATGCATGCAAGTAGCAAGTGTAGGATTCAGAAAATGGGAAAACATGCATGTTTGTGAAATGGGTTGATGCAACGATCACCGTCAGTGCAAAAATAGTATCATGCATGCGGCAACAATGAGATGCGAACGAAAACTAAAATTGTGCTTCTAAAATCTACCATACATCAAAGCGACAACAAGCTCGCATTCAAATAAAGTAGTTAACACTTACACAAGCCAAAACACAAAAAGCAATAGAAACACAGCGCAAGACATGCAAAGCGGGCTTACCCGGAAACAGTTGATCTAAATGTGTCGGTGACTCTTAGATGCGATGTGAGATGTCCAAGTTGCAATATCAATGTGAGGAATGAGCTATGTAGTGTTCGGTTCATAACTTTTGGTAAAATCGAGGTTATGACATGCATGCTGCAAACCTAGGAAAAGTGACACCTGGCGGGAGGTTTCTAAGACGAGCTTTGCAACTAACCTCCAATTGCTAAAAATAGATCCCTAAATCTAGGGATGTGTTTGCATGTTGCCATGGGAAAATCATTCCATTCATGCAAATCAGCATTGCTTGGTCGCAGAGGGAACAGTTCAGCTTGAAGGCACATGCATCAATTTATGAGCTTGGGATGAAAATTTACACAGTTCCTGGGATGAGTTGGGCTAGCTATCACAGAGGGATTGTGAAATTTGTGGGGTCAGCAGGTGACTGCCTCCTAAAATTGTATAATTTACAGGCTGAGTAGTAGTGTTGGGTCAGATTGGGTAATTTTTTGGAGGAATATTACCTGACTCCTCTCAGCAATTTTAGAGCCAAGCACGCTATGAGGATGATCTGCACAATTTCTAGAGGGAAGGCTAGTTCCCCTCCAGAATTGTGTAGTCTTCTGAGGTAAGCCTAAGAGATTGATTCGCCCAATTCTTGAGCTCAATAGGTTGGCCAGTAGATTTGCACAATTTTTGTAGCGAAGGCTCGTTCTCCTCAAAAATTGCACAATCATCGGGGAGATCCAAATGGATCCTAGAATACTCTCTAAGTCTTCAAAATCATTCAAAATATCAAAACAATCACATGGGAAGAACCCTTAGAAATGTCGGAAAACACTATCGCGAGGCGAAAAACATAAGAAAATAGTGAAAATAGAGCTATCAACAGCTTGAATAGTGAATGCACAGTAGCCATTAGATCTTGCCAGTCAACGGTCCAAATCTGATCTGCAAATTGAAATTGACAAAGGCTATCGAAGGTTATTAGCAGAGACCTTGTGGAACTGCGATGGTGATCGGCGGAGTGACCAAGGACCATCGATCAAGCACGTAGATCGATGGCCCACGTTGCATTGTAGAATCACAATCGGCAAACACAATGGAGTGGGGCTTATACATACATACATACATATACACATATATATATGTGATGCAATTAGCCGGACCCGATGGATATATCAACGCTATTTTATAGGACTTGAGATTCGTCAATTGGCATTTTTAATGTATTTCCGCCTATTTCATTTATTAAACGAAATACAAAGGGAAGCGTTGATGCGATGAAACCTAGATCTGAAGGGTTTTAGGAATGAAATGTATAATATTTCATATCCGTACAAAGCCATTTTCACGGGATTTTTTAGTGTTTTACTGTATTTTTAGATGCAAATGAAATCCATGAAACAAGTGGGATTTCCTGTGGGAACAAAGCACTAAGTAGTTTGGACAAGGCTCCGCCTGATCCCGTACGATGGTTGCCACATGTCAGGGTTGAGGAGAGAGAAAACCACCCTCATCGGGCGGTTAACTCTCGTGTGAAGGAGCTTCTTGAAATGGATCTCAACCATTGGATCAAGACCTCTTAGATCAATGGTGGAGTTGTGATATCGCTACAAAGGTGGACCCGATAGGAGTTATAAGGAAGAACTTATAATATTTTAAATCATGATGAACAGTGATTGGCGAATATTTCTGTGTTTTGCAGTGCCTCTTTGTGTTGACAGAAAACGACCAAGTTTGGGGGTTTTAAAGGCCCGATGACCCATCTCGTTACAGTACAAGTGGCCGCCATCCCTGGTAGCATTTAGCAATGATTGCTAATGATCAGAAAGGAGTCTGAATAGACAAAAGTTGAGACACCAGAGAGCCTGAGAACTAGAATGAATAGACATCACAGATTGGATTTAAAAGCCACAGACCAACAGAAACAAAGGCAGTGCTGAGATAGAGATGAATAGAATCAGAGAGTCAATGAGGAGAGTCGGTGTACTCAAAGAGACTTTAGGGATCCAAGTAAAAGCCTTATTGTTTTGTATCTACTGTGTGAGGCTCAATTTGAGCTCACTGTTGTAAAACTTTGCTTTTGAAGACATAATAGAGAGGCCACCATTGAAGGCTGGACCAGAGGATGTAGCCCAGGAGTTTTGGGTGAACTCCATATTAAACATGTTGTGTTTATGAGTGTTTTCTATTATGTTTCTTTAACCGATTCATTGTCTATGTATTTCGCAATTTATCCATCCATTGTACAAAGTAACATAGTCATATCCATGCACATGAGTTTGTAATACCTTAATAAATGTCTTAGATCTCATTATCAATTCAAGTGGTATGAGATCTTTAGGTTTGATAAGGTTAGACAAGCTTGTGCTAGATTGTTGAATGATAACTAGGTCAAAGCTCAAATTAGGAGAAGGATAATTGGTTGAAGCTAACCCAAAAATAGGAAGAGTTTATCCTAAGAGGAAAATGGTAGAAGAAACTCCCTTGGAATCAGACTCTCAGTTCATGGAAATTTTCATGACCATGACAACCATGGTGGAAGAGATGTATAGAGAATTAAAAAAAGGTTGAAGTGAAGATTCTTCAACCTCCAAACAAGATAGAGGAACCTCTTTTAGATGGCCATTCTGAAGGAAAAGGGAAAGGAAAAGAGCCTCCTTTAACAACACCTCCTTCTAGCTGTTTGATTAAATTAGATGTAAAATTTGATTTGGCAATATATGATGGAGGATTAAATGTAGAAAAGCTAGATAAATGAATTAGATAGATTCATGTATATTTCAAAGTGGAAAACATCGATTCAGAAAGGAGGAAGATTCAGCTAGCCAGCCTATGCCTTGGAGGAACTGCCCTAGTATGGTGGGAAGGCAGGACCCAAGCTGATTTGAAGAAGCATGGTAAAATTCTTTCTACCAGGAGTTAATTCGTTTTTGCCATTAAAAAAAAATTCTATCTACTAGCTTATATGCAGCAAGCTATGATGAGTTGGAAAACTCTTCTCCAATTAAAGGGGAAAAGTGTACAAAGCTACACCAAGAATGTAGAAAAAGAGCTTTATATCTGGGCATTTCTCTACACTCACATCAAACTTTGTTGAAGTATATAGGTGGTCTACACAGCTATTTGAGGCACACCATTCTCATGTTTAACCCTACTAGCATAGATGAGTTATCCATTTAGGCTACACATCTAGAGGCTAGAGGCAAGTATGTGAACCCAAAGATTGGGGGATCATCAAAACCTATTGCAAGCAAAAACAAGGAAAAGATGAAGCATAAATGGAAAGAGAGGAAGAAAAACGATGTACAGAAAGCCAAAACTTCATGTGCTCACTGCAAGAAGGATGGACATGATGACAAACATTGCTGATATTTGCATCCAGAGCTAAACCCAAGTATTTCGATGGAAAGAAGAAGAATATTGTTGCTACTATTAAGAAAGATTTGGGGTCAGACTCAGGTGATGAAACAACAATCATAACTACAGGTATAAAAGATAAAAATTCTGAAGCATCTACTAGTAATCCCGCACAAAGTAATGGTAATGAAGAAAATGAGAGGAAAAGACATGAGTTTTTTCATATTAGAGTTATTTCAAAGCATCAAAAGATTGATACATTATTTGATAGTGGTTCACAAGTAAACTTGTTTTCTAAAGCAATTGTAAAGAAATTGGGACTACTAACCACACCTCACAAGAAGACATATCCATTAGGTTGGCTATGTGATAAAGCAAAGCTACAAGTGACTAGACAATGTAAAGTTAGGTTTTCTTTTGGGTCAGCATTTGTAGATGAGTTTGAGTTAGATATAGTTCCCTTGGATATATGTGGTATTGTTTTAGGAACTCATTACTTGTATGATAGAAAAGCCATTTTCTATAGAGCTAACAATAAGTATCAACACACAAAAGATGGAATAGAATATACTGTAAGAGTTCGTCAGCTAAAAAATAACTGCACTCTTATTAACTCAGGGAAGATGAAAAGAATTGTAAATTCATGCAAGAAATTTTTACTAATGGTTGTAAAGGAAAAGAAACCTGATAAAACCAATGTATTTGAAGGTTGTGATGCTAAGCAGCAAGCTGATTTAGAAAAAAAAAAATTAGAATATGATATGCTATTTCAAGAACCTAAAGGTATCCCACCCAAAAGGGAAATTGTACATGATATTCATTTGCAGTAAGATGCTCCATTGCCTAAAATCGGAATGTACATGTTATCCGCTTTAGAGAATGAAAAGATCAAGAAGCAGGTACAGGAGCTACTCGAGAAAGGGTTCATAAGGCCAAGCACATCACCATGCAGATCTCCCATTGTGTTGGTGAGAAAGAAAGATGGTTCATGGATGAAGTGCATTGACTACAGAGCACTGAATAAAATAACGATCAAGAATCATTATCCTCTTCCTCGCATATATGATCTATTAGATCATCTGAAAGAAGTTGTTTACTTTTCCAAGTTCGACTTGCATAGTGGCTACAATTAGGTTAGAGTAACAGAGAAAGATGCATGGAAATCTTCTTTCAAAATGAATCAAGGGCTTTATGAATGATTAGTTATGCCTTTTGGCTTAACTAATGCTCTTGCCACTTTCATGAGAGTAATGAATGACGTATTCAGGCCTTTTATTGATGATTTTGTAATTGTATATGTAGATGACATTCTTGTTTTCAGTAAAACATGGGAAGAGCATTTGAAGCATGTAAAGTAGACTCTAGATGTTTTGAAAAAAGAAAATCTCTATGTTAAGTTATCAAAATATGAATTTCGTAAAGCATATTTGAATTATTTGGGTCATATAGTAGGGGGTGGTGAATTGAAGATAGATCCCTCTAAGGTTGAAGTCATTGTGAACTGGCCTAATCCCAAATCTGCTACAGAAATTAGAAGCCTCCTAGGAGCAGCATAATATTGGAGAAAGTTTGTTGCTAACTTTTCCTTGTTTGCAGCTCCCTTACATGCTTTAACAAGATTGAACAAGGTGTTTCAGTGGGGAGGCAAACAACGGAAAGCCTTCGACACCTTGAAAGAGAAAATTAGTACAGCACTAGTACTTGAATTCCCAGATCTTCAAAGACCATTTGAGATTGAAATAGATGACGGTGACTATGCCATGGGAGCAGTGTTGATGCAACATGGTAAACCCATATGTTATCACTTTCAGACTTTAAATTTTGAAGTAGTTAATTATCCCACATATGATAAGGAATTGTATGCATTAGTACAGAGTGTGAAAAAGTGGAAACATTACCTATTGGGCAAAGAAACAATTATACATACTGACCATCAACCACTTCAATATTTGCACTCACAAACTAAATTGCAGCAATCAAGACACTATAGGTGAATGGGTTTTCTACAACAGTTTCATCTAGTCATCAGATATAAGAAAGACATACACAATAAAGTTGCAAATGTGTTGTCTAGACCAATCATAAATGCATATACTATACTTAAGCATAATTCAATATTGCATGAAAGCTACATTGAACAATATGCTCAAGATGTAGATTTTAAAGATGTATATGCAACTTTAAGTCGTGGAAAACAAGTAGAAGAATTGGACTATCATGTTAAGGACCAACTCCTGTATAATTTGGGAAAGTTATGCATTCCTCAAACTGAAAGAGTTAATATAATTCGGGAAGCAAGCACTTCTCTAATATCATGTCATTTTGGTGTAAGTAAGACATTTGCACAGATTCTGCTATTGGCCACGAATGCATGAAACTATTTCTAGATATATTAAAGGTTGTACCATGTGTGCTAAAAGCAAGCCCAACAATAGAAAACTAGGCTTGTACACTCCACTTCCAGTTCCTTCTCATCCTTCGGAAAGTGATTCCATGGACTTTGCTGGGGGACTGCCAAAATCTAGAAAAGGTCATGACTATTTATATGTTATTGTGGCAGGTTCAGCAAAATGAGTATTTTATTACCTTGTAACAAGAAGATTACAACTGAACAAACAACGAAGTTGTTCTTTCAGCATGTTTGGGTACATTTTCGGTTACCCACTTCTATTGTCTCTGATCGATATTCCCGATTTATTGGGAAGTTTTGGTGAAGTCTATGGGAGTTGATGGAAACCAGACTAAAGAAGAGCACAACCTTTCATCCACAAACAAATGGTCAAATAGAGGTGGTCAATAGGATAGTGATCCAGTTGCTCAGAGGTTAAACATTCTTCTACACATAGATCTCCTTTTAAGATTTGTTTTAGTTTTACACCAAGGTCTCCCTTAGATTTTGTATTTAGTAAAGACATAGCAATTGATGGACACAGTGATGTGGACAAAGCAACCAAGTTCATTGAAAAATCCAAGAAATTCACCATCCAGTGTAGGAACAACTGGAAAAGAGCCAGGCCAAGTACAAGGCAAGGCATGATAAGCATCGAATTGAGCATAGCTTCCATGTTGGTGATCAAGTCTGGCTGTACATCATCAAAAGATAGAATGCAAGGTGAAGGAAAGAAGTGGAAGCCAATAAGGTATGGGACTTTCAAGATACTTGAGAAAATTGGTGAGAATTCTTTTCACCGTGATTTCCTAGCTTACATGCACATATATTCAGTAGTTTTTGCAGAGAACTTGAGATTATTTGAACCTTATTTGATTGAATATCCCGAAGTGCAAAGTCAAATTCCTTCTATTGATGATCTATTACATGAATATCTCAATGAGTTGCAGGAAGATACAGTTCTAGACAGGAAGGTGAGAACTACGTGTAGTGGGGATGTTGAGTACCTGAGAATTGGACTCAAAGGTTCAAAACCAAGCAGTGCAAAATGGATGGGGATTGGACAAGTGAGGAAGTTGTATCCTCACTTGATTGATGCTTAAAAACTAACTTTTGGTGGTCCAAAATCCTTTTCAGTGGGAAGGCGTGATCCAGATGGATCCTAGAATACTCTCCAAGTCTTCAAAATCATTCCAAATATCAAAACAATCACATGGGAAGAACCCTTAGAAATATCAGAAAACACCATCGGGAGGCGAAAATGATCCGAATGGAAAATGGCATCAACCCATGGTACTCATCCACCCATATTATTCATCGACCCATGGAATTTACCCATGGTATTGGAAATGGCACCTGCCCGTGGTATTGTAAAATCCACCCATGGTATTCATTCACCCATGGAATTTACCCATGGTATTGTAAATGGCATCTGCCCGTGGTATTGTAAAATCCACCCATGGTATTCATTCACTCATGGAATTGACCCGTGGTATTGTAACTGAAAAATACTATAAGTAACAAGTCACATTTTGTCCTTTTACAAATACCAGAAGAAAAATAGGAGAATGCAAAATAAACAAAACCACAAAGAAACTTTTTTATTAAAACCGATAATAACTGTAAAGGCTACATTGTGGCGGACAATCTGTCCTTTTACAAAATGTGACTTGTTACTTATAGTATTTTTCAGTTACAATACCAGAAGAAAAATAGGAGAATGCACAATAAACAAAACCACAAAGAAACTTTTTTATTAAAACCGATAATAACTGTAAAGGCTACATTGTGGCGGACAATCTGTCCTTTTACAAAATGTGACTTGTTACTTATAGTATTTTTCAGTTACAATACCAGAAGAAAAATAGGAGAATGCACAATAAACAAAACCACAAAGAAACTTTTTTATTAAAACCGATAATAACTGTAAAGGCTACATTGTGGCGGACAATCTGTCCTTTTACAAAATGTGACTTGTTACTTATAGTATTTCTCAGTTACAATACCACGGGTCAATTCCATGAGTGAATGAATACCATGGGTGGATTTTACAATACCACGGGCAGATGCCATTTACAATACCATCGGTAAATTCCATGGGTGAATGAATACCATGGGTGTATTTTACAATACCACGGGCGGATGCCATTTACAATACCATGGGTAAATTCCATGGGTCGATGAATAATATGGGTGGATGAGTACCATGGGTTGATGCCATTTTCCATTTGGATCATTCCTCCCTCCTTAAGAAGCAATGGTCCCCATTGCGTAAAGTTCCCTCCTGCAACCTTTGTTGAATATGAAGATCCACTGAAGATAAGGGTTTTACGTGGTTAACCCAAAACCCTGATAAATGAAGATCCGAGGATAGAGATACCCTGTAATGCTTGTGACCAACTGTGATTCTGACAGTCTGTGGCCTAGCAAATGGACTTCGATGAACTGTGGGTTTGTGGATGACCAATAACCATGAAGAACGAAGATCCGAGGATAGAGATACCCTGTAATGCTTGTGACCAACTGTGATACTAACAGTGTATGGCCTAGCAAATGGACTTCGATGAAGTGTGGGTTTGTGGATGACCCACAACCGTGATGTTGGTTGCTGATGAAGTAGTAGGTGCCTACATATCCTGGGGTGGGAGGGCACATCTCCAAATAACCCAAGACGATTGCTGCTATGTTGATACTGATGAATGTGAAGCAGGTGCCTACTAAAGTGGGGTGGGAGGGCACGTCTCCAATGGAAACCCACTCTGAATGCTGCTCCAGAATTAAAATGGACATAACTCGGCCAATATAACTCAGAATATTTATTATAACCTATTTTTGGAAGTAGAAGGACCATTTTGCATCTTCCCATGTGATGGAAATCCTTATCTGGGCACTCTGAGATCTCAGATTTGTGCTGCAATAGTTCCGCCGTCACAAAAATTCTGATAAAATAGCTGATTTTAAATCAACGATATCTCCCACATCCGGACTCCGATTTGACCCATTTTTTTTGAAATTGGGTGATTTTTCGAGAGGAATCCAGATCTGGTATTTGGTTTTGTAAATTTTGTACCAAAATTTTCAGATCTGATCTGCAAAGTCACCGCCCAAAAAAAAATCTTGCAAAAAAATGAGAAAAGAAAAATTCTTCCTGCTTGACCCAAGAAAGTGCTCTGTGGAGGTTGTAGCACATGCCTGAAGTTTGTTGAAGATTGCTGCAGAATTTGAAACTGAAACATGCACCAAACCCTCGTTCCCATGGAATCATAACTTGCTCTGATACCACTGATTCGGATCTTGGGAGGAGGCCCCCAAGATCTAAAAGATTGAAATGGATCTTGGGAGGAGAGACCCCCAAGATCTGAAAACTTGCATTTCCAGAAGAAAAATAGGAGAATGCCCAATAAACAAAACCACAAAGAAAGTTTTTTATTAAAACCGATAATAACTGTAAAGGCTACATTGTGGTGGACAATCTGTCCTTTTACAAAATGTGACTTGTTACTTATAGTATTTTTCAGTTACAATACCACGGGTCAATTCCATGAGTGAATGAATACCATGGGTGGATTTTACAATACCACGGGCAGATGCCAATTACAATACCATGGGTAAATTCCATGGGTGAATGAATACCATGGGTGGATTTTACAATACCACGGGCGGATGCCATTTACAATACCATGGGTAAATTCCATGGGTCGATGAATAATATGGGTGGATGAGTACCATGGGTTCATGCCATTTTCCATTCGGATCAGAAAAACACAAGAAAACAGTGAAAACAGAGCTATCGACAGCATGAATAGTGAATGCACAATAGCCATCAGATCTGACCGATCAACGGTCCAGATTTGATAGGCAAATTGCAATCGATAATGGCTATTGTGGGTTATTAGTGGAGACCCTGTGGAACTTGGGATGGCGATCGATGGAGTCACCGAGGACTATCAATCAAGTGTGCAGATTGCTGACCCACATCGCATCGCAGAATTGTAATCGACAAACACAATGGAGTGCCACTTATACATATATACATATGCGATGCGATTAGCCGGACCCAATGGATATATAAATGCTATTTTAAATATTTGAGATATTTCAATTTGCATTTTTAATGTATATCTGTGCATTTCATTTATTAAATAAAATAAAAAGGGAAGCATCGATGCGATGAATCTGTTAGCTACCTATATCAATAGGTTTCATATTTCATGATTGGCAAAGAAAGGTCTAAATATGCTCTGCTTTGGTGATGCAAAGATCCCATATTTCCTAGAGAAAACAATGTATGTACATAAGTTCTTTGTTGACTCAATTTTGATGGGTTATCCAGAAGCCTAATCTAGATCATGCCATGTTTCAATTTTTTGTTGTAGAATAGAGGAAGAAGTCTGTCCAAACTGTTTAATCTTGGCAGACCAGTAGCTTAGGTAGAGAATTAAGGTTCCCAACTGCTTAATCTGGGACCTTGGAAGCTATAAGGGCAGCATTAGATAGAAAATCAAAAGGAAAAAGCCAAGGAAAGAAAAAGGCATATAAGGGTCTACAAGTCTAAGTGCACCCTCCATGAAGAAATAAAAAAATGCTAGGCAAATAGATGGGTAGGCAGTTGGGGTTGCAGAAGTGTCAGTCCTTTCTAATTGAGTGTTTGATAACCTGTTTACAAAGGAAAATCAGTGGATTGAGAAGGACCTCTTCTCCATTGTGTTGCAGCAAAGCAAAGGAGCATGTCTAACTTTCCAGTTTCCCCTTTCACTCCCATTCCTAACATCCCCTCATCAGTTGAGATTCATGAAAGAATTTGAGGTTTTATGGTGGTTCTTATTCCTTTAAAAGCCACATTTCTTGTCTAAAATTCTTTTCATTTTGATCTACTCCCTAAACTAAGTGATTTTCAAAATAAACTTAGTAATATCATCTCTCATTCACCCTTTTCATCCATATTAACCCCTAACTTCTATTATATAAATCCCCTGTGTTACCCTTTCCCTACTATTATAACACTATGGTGTATAAACCCCAAGCATTGTATAAATATCCCTCCCCTTGGCGTTATAGCCATATGTTCACTATCAGGGATTAAATTGACATCTGGTCAGCTTAAGAGCCCTAACCCTTGCCCCTCTTTCCCCTTCTGAAGTGATTTAACCCATTAAACCCTTCAATTGCTAAGAAACCTTGTGAAAACCCATTTTCACCCCTAACCTGCTTCGTTTACAAAAAACATGTAAAAACCCACTTTTTCCTGTTTACCCAAAATTTGGCGCAAAAGCGCATTTGCATAAAAAACATTGGAAAAACCACGTAATCCGCCAAATTTCCAAAGGTCCCGCCGGGCGCAAATATCAAAAGAAACATTATTTTATTCCCGCCCTCCGTCCGTATCGTTCGACCACCTCAACGATCCGTCGACCGTCGGATCGGGCCCCTTTGATCCGACGGCCCTCGCGCATATCGGACTGGCCCCGACGTCCGAGAGTTACCTTCCGATATCTATCAGAGGGTGACGTCATGCCTCTGCCACGCGTCACCCCCACAGCGTATCGGAGGTACATTTGACATTTCTGCTTCCGTACCAAAAGCGGTGCGATATGAAACCGCTAATCACTTCCGGTTTCGGTTGATCCGCCCTGCTAGTGTCACCGCCATGTCAGCACCCCGTCCTCTAGTTGCTGCACCTGTATCCCACTTCACCATCCCCGTGGACCTCTGGTATGCTGCCACGTCACCCGATGACGTCATGCTGACGTCATCCGACTTTGACCCCACCTGATGACGTCATGCTGACGTCATCCAAAAAAGGTGCCAAAGTCCTGAAAAAACTATATTTTGGCCGAAATGTCGCGTTTTTTGCACTTTTTGCAAAAAACGCTATTGTATCATCTGCATGAATTTCACGTCCGAGCCTTCGCCAACCTGCTGAATTCAACCTGGAGACCGCTGGCGCGCCATTTCACCTGCATTCTTGACCATTGCTGACTGTATATCAGGTATTTATCCATGCAAATCCTTTCTGCGCTCGGTTTTGTTTGTAAATTGCCAAAATAACTTAAAGCAGTGAAAAAATATATAATTCACCGGCAAATCTCCTGTGCCTGGTCCCCATTTGCACCTAGAACATCGAAATTCACCAGCTAAGCCTCGTTTACCTGAAATTTTATGAAAACTGCATTCTGTTTGCGCAATCGCGAACTGGTAACCCACACTGTACCAATTTGCTGTAAAAGTGAGAGTAAGGCCAGACATTTGCCTTATTCGTGTTCTAAGCAGTATTTCAATTGCTGCAACTCACCTTTTGTCCTCGGTTCCTGAGTAATTCACCTTCCTCTTCAAAGAAAACTCTTAGGTGTTGTTCTACACAGTAACACTAGTCCATAAACAACAGAATCCTAAAGGAAATCATGGATCCACCAGTAGCTCCTGTAGCATTGAACATTGCTCCATTGAATGCCCCTCAGAGAGAATTGGAATGGCAACCTCTAGCAGACCTGGATTATCAGATATCCGAAGAAATGTTGATGCACAACAAGTACCACATTCATTTGCTGAATGAGTTGAGGATTAAACATGAAGCTGGAACAGATGTATTAGGTATTTGGGACTCTTTTCTCCCTATCTTCAAGCTCCCACAGGTCAACCAGTTTCCTGAGCTAATTCACCTATGTGCTGAATGCTATGACCCTACTCAGAGGGCAGTGCTTGACCCTTCAGGCTCAGCTGTTTTCTATGTCACTCCTGAAGCCATCAGAGAGATGCTGCAATTCAAAACTGAGAAGAAATTGGTTCCTTTGTCACTGAGTGATCTGATTAAGCAAGGAGCCAAGTTGACAAGTGCTCAGGTCACCAAATTAAATCAGTTGTATATTGACTCTGACTCTGTGAAGTATCCTCCTATCAACCATGTATACCTCAATCAACTGGGTAGAGACCTAGTAGATATGATCAGTCCCATTCTGGGTTACAATTCAATTGAATTTGTTGATGAAACTGTGCTGGTAATGATGCTTATGTTTGCCCCTGGCAACTCTCCGATCTGCTATGACTATGCCATCTATATATCGGACAAAATACATGAGCAATTGATGAACTTGGCAAGAGAAAGGGCGTTCAGATACACCTCCTACATCTACCATTTGATTTTGTACTATCAACACAAGAAATTTCATTTTGCTATGAAAAGAGTGGATGCACAAGGAAACCCAAGGTTAGTAGTCTATTGGTCCTCTGCCTTCCACTGCAGATCTCAATCTCCATACACTTACTGTGAGTTCATAGATCTCTTCATCCACCCAGCCATGTCTATGCTGATGAGCTCACCTCCTCCAAGGCTCACTGATGAGATGCAAAGGGTCCTTCAGTTATCCAAAACATACAGCATTGGGGACTGGTACTTCTACCAGAACCACACGGTCATCAGGATATATGGGTGTGAATTGCCTCCCTACAGATTGCCCAGATATGTTCCCATGAGATTGTTTTCCCTGGAATATTTCAGGCAGTTTGGGAATGCTGATGTGCTGCACTTTTCAGGCAGACGCAAGAAAGCACAACTCAAGGTCAGAAACCAATTAGGCCACTTTATCTACAACAAAAGGGAGGAATGTTGGAAAGAGGCGAATAGCATGTTAGAATCCCTTGGCCTGCAAACCAGTTTCCTATGGAAACCATATGACCCCAATCACTTCATAACTTTAAGAAGGGTCAAGTATAGGCTATCAGGTTATGACCATGTAAGGATTCCTCACATAGAAAAATATGCAAATCAAGTAAAATGGAGGAGAGGAACATTAGAGGAGCCTGTTACACAAGAAGAGTTGAATCAAAGAGCAGTGAGAAATCTGAAAAATATGGCTGACCTTGAACTTTGCTCACAGGTACTCACTCTTCCAAGCACACAAGTGGGAGTAGTTGCCTCGTCCTTAACTGCAAATCAGCAAGCAGCCAAAGCTAGTGAGCAAACCTCTAGCAAAGGCAAGGAAAAAGAGATGGAAACAGAACAGCCGCCTCATGAGGAGGTGCAACAGCAACAGCAGCAGGTAGAGCAGCCACAACAGCAGGAACAACAGCAAGAAGAGGGGAAGCATGACAAAGAGCAGCCATTACAGCAAGAAAGGGCAGCTGAGGCCCCAATTTTCACTGAGCAGCAGGCTCAGAACACTGTGCCTCCTAGGCAAGAGACTACTACTGAAGCCTCAGTCCTCCAAACTCCACAAAAGGAGGATATAAGTAGGAAAAGGGACAAAGAGACTCCCCTCACATCATCCATAAATCAGGGAGAGAAAAGGCATAGAATGAATCCCCTCTATGAGGAGGAAATGCCAATAGGGTAGTCTCTGGGCATGGGCCCACCTAGTAGAGAAGCATCCGCGAGTTCCTTCCAGCAGGGACAAGACAGAACAATGGGAGGAGAAGTCAGCTCCTCAAGCCACCAAAGAGAAGCTGAAGGAGGAATCAAACAGCAGTTTATTGATATTAAAAGGAAAAATGAGCCACTTAAAATACAGCTCTATAATCATCTGCTGAAAATGGCTCCTACCAACCAGCAAAGACTGATGTCTGCCTATGATGTTCATGAGGGCAAGATGATAATGAGTCATTTTATGCCAGCTGTAGTACAGCCACAGTCCCCTGCAGATTATATAAGGACCAATCTTGAGGTCCTTGCCAAGGACATCCACCCAATGGATCAAATCGAATTGCACAAGCAAACGGGCGAGATGGTGTATGCCTCCTTGGCAGATAAGACACTAGTGAATTATAGGCTAGAAAATAGCCTAAATAATACAACTGCCCAGCTTGAGTTGGAAAGGGCATCCTCTCAAGCAAAGGATAACAGAATTAAAGCCTTGGAGGAAATAATTATAGAACTTGGGCAGGATCCCAAGGATGTTAAGGCTGTGCAGGCATTGTTGAAATTGAGGGATGCAGACATGGCAGCCCTTAGAAAGATGGTCAAAGTCCCAGCAACAATTCACCCACAAACTAAAGAAGTTGCTCAGCTGAGACATGATCAAGATGCCACAGCTTTGCTGGTATCCCTATACAAACAGCTAATCCAGACCCAAGAGAAGTTGGGAGAGTGAGAGGCTGCCCAGGCAGCATTGCAGCAAAAGGAAGGAGGTTAAACCTCTCAGCCTCCTCCTGAAATAATTAACCTTGAGGAAGCTCCTCAAACCAATGCTCCCCCTACTCAACAAACAGAACAGGCAGCACCAGCGCCAACAACAAACCAGGCTTCAAGCCTGGACATGCAAAAGCTAAGGAATGAAATCCAAGCCCTGGAAGCCCAAATGGCAGAGTTAAAAGAGGCCAGGGAAAATTTGGTCAAGTTGAATGAAAGATATGACAAATCCAAGCAGACTGTAGCAGAAAAGGGCAGGGAAATAAAGGCCCTTAAGGATAAGATAAAGGAGCTGGAAAAGGAGCTCACATTGGACAAAGTAGTGGCTGAGCTCAAAACAGTCTTATGGGAAAATATTGGCCAGTCCATCACTGACCAATGGCAATATATTGAGACAATTCATCAGCAGATTGAGCTCATAGGAAAAGCACATAGGGAAATCCAAAGATCAAGGGCATCTCTAGGCAATATGCCTGAGGTTGCCAGTAGATTGATCAATGTGCTTAATAACAGAACAAGTGCTCAGCTCACAACAATGGTAATCTTAAGCAGAACCGAGACCATCCAGCTAATAAAGAGGGTCCTAACACTGAGAAGCATAGTGCAGACACTAGAGACAAGGACCCAGGATATGCAGACCGAGGTCAATAGATTCATGGAAAAATTTGTGGCATTGCAAAATAGAGGTCTTCCAAGCTTACTGAATAGCGCAGGAAGACTAATTTCCCATGAAAACTATGCCAAGAGGGTGAACACCTTTGCCACAAATCAGATCACAGAGAAGGCCAGCACCTCAGAGGAAACAGGGCCAGCAACAGGACAAAGTCTCTACAACAGAGTAGAGAACTTATTTTTTATCATGGATGAGATCAAACATCTGTTTGAAGTGCCTCCCAATTTCTATAAATATACAGAGGCAGATGAGACATTAGAGGCAATTCTGAGACACCAATTGCCCATGCAAGAATACTGGACCAAAATGATACAGCTGATATTGTAAGCCAGAGCCTGTAAATCAAGTTTTTGTTATTTATTATTCAAATTTACAAGTGATCATGCACAGGAAAACTTGGAAAGATCAGCATGCATGAAAAGGGAAGGGCTGAGCCAACTCAGCAGAACTATTCGGCCAACAAAACACAATTGACAGCTAACAGGTAGCAGGGCCGAAAGTTACAGCATGACAACCATAAAGACGCATTTTCCAGCATTTAAGCAGAACGTTCAGATCGACTCAGTGGCCTCCAAAAGCAAAATATCTCTTGACAGACATAAAGAGCATTTATGTTATATTAAAAGCAGTAATAACTTCTTATCTGCTGTTCTGTACAAGTTGGTGAAAACATTTATTTCTCAGATGACTCGATGCCTTAGATATTTGTTATGACCATTTGTATATATTTCCCCCTGGCATAAGCCTCCATAGGGTTGTGGATTTCTCTTCAAGAGTTCTTTTGCTGTAAATTTTCAGAGTTTAATACAAAGGCCGATGGAATTTCCAAAGTCTGTGTTGTCTGAGGGATTGTAATGCGATTGCTGAGTGCTACAGGATTCCCGCGTGTTATCATGGCTCAATAAGTTTCCTTTAAACTTTCGTTATGCTCTTTCTGTTATTTTCTCATAACTCATCCATGTTCTAGATTTCACAATTAATGGCAGAGAAAAAGACTAATTCCAGGATTTATTCATAGAATACCCTGAATTCAATCTATGTTATTACAAATGTTTTCTTCAGTTATGGTTATAAAGGTGTGATTCTTAATTGCTGCACCTCTACATTGTATCTTTCACAGGAATTATTGTTTAGGAATTCAAGTCTGCTCCTTTACAATACATCTCTTTCTCACAATCGAGCTTAGTGGAAAATTCTTAATTGCTTTTCACTGGTTACACACATTTCATCATTATAATATCAAGTTTGTTTCATGAGATATTGAAAAGGCCCTGCAGTTTCAGCAATCCTAATCTACCTCTCAAAAAACTAGTAACCAAAGACTCCATTGCCCAATGGACTAGAATTATCTGAAGGTTTACACGTTAGGTACAAAAGACATCCCTCAACCAAAACATAAAACCAAACCTTGAACATCACAGCTAGCCTAAAATACTATCAAAACAGAGACAAATCATAAAGAGAGAGCCCTCTCTGATTACAGTTTGACTAGAAACTGTAATCCAAAGATTGGGTAGTGGTTACCCCGGCCGTATTCCCTTGGGAGTCAAAGGGAACAACCTGGGTGATAACATAATTGGCGACTCCGCTGGGGACTTCCTTAGGATTTTCTAATTACTGTATATCTCCTAAATCTATAGATGAAGTCTGAATACCAGCCAGGAAGCCTTCAGAACTGTTTCTGTTTTACATTAAGAGGTTCAGATAAATGCTGCTTCTGTCAATCTTCATGTTAGCTTTGAGAAATATACAGCCATTTCAAAATCTTGCCTAGTCCTTACAGATATAAAAATACTCCAAAAAACATACTCAAAAAGAAGTCCAGAAGCTGGCTCCTAAAAGGGAAACTAGACACACTAGGTCAAACCCTGACCCAAATCCACCAGCAGTTTTTGAAAATCCTAATACAATCCCCAAAATAATTAGGAAACAACAAAGGCAGGAAAATCCTAGTGATTTGAGTCCTGAGACAGCTCACCCTGAACCTGTTCCAACTCCAATCAAGGTTCTATTTCGGTCTAGCCTTGACTCCCCCAGTTCACCATCTACATCTCAAAGCCCTCCTTTCATACCTTCATCCACTGCACATATTCCCTTGACCAACACTCTAGTTTCTACCAGTCCCATCAACCCTGTAGTACCCATCATCCTTGTCATCCCGTTTATCCCTGTCAATCCCATAAACCCCGCAAATATGGCCAATAGGTATGCACCCTTGCAGTTACCTGCTAATGCTGCAGCTCTACCCCAAGACTACCAAACTAAGATCTCATATTTTGACTCCACTGGCCCTTTCACAGCTATTCAGCATGCCAAAAGGATGCAAGATCATTTCGAGACCTATGAAATAGATGATGATAGTGTGAGAATGAGGATGTTTGTTCAAAGTCTGACTGGGGATGTAAGAACTTGGTTTAGATCCCTGAATGCAAATTCCATCACAACTCCTGATGAGCTTTATCAAGCCTTTACTAACAGATGGGAGAAAAATAAAGATCCTGTGCACATACTTGGTGAATATGACACTATCAAAAGAGGTCCCCAAGAGACTGTTTTGGAGTATTGTGCAAGATTCAACAATGTATATAACGCAATCCCACAAAATTTAAGACCTCCTCCTGATTTGGCCTTGTACAAATTTCCTGATGGTTTTGACCCTGATATGGCTAACCATTTGAAGGAGAGATCTCCTGAAACCCTTGCAGATGCCCAAAAGGTTGCTGTCACAGTGGAAGCTAACCTGATCGCCAAAAGAAATAGAGCAAGGTTGGAAAAGAGAACCACCTTCAAAGAAGAACCCTCAGCCTTTGATCAAAAACTGGATGCAATACTCACTGGTATGAAGAGATTGGGTGATAGAGTGGAATCTGTTGAGAGAAAGTCATCATGGGAGGCACCACAAAACAACCCTCCTAGGAATCCAAATTTTAGGAGAACTCAAAATCCAAACGTTGGCAAGGCCAGTTCTGACCCAGACATAAGACCCCGTTTCCAAGAGAATTACGCTGAGACTTCCACATCAAGTGAACCCAATGAAGATCCCCACATTAATTTAATGGGTTTAGATGGTGAAAGTCAAGTCTTTTTAACACAAGAAGATCATGAGGATGATGAAATCAAGCTGTTCCAAACCAAATCAGGTGAGTCATTTGACTTTAAACAAGGCTATGACACAGCTGTTTATGAAGTCCATAAACAATACAAGTTAAGGAGTAGAACTGTAAATGTAACACAGCCTGAAAAGATAAAGGGTAGCCAGCAGCCCAAAAGAGCCATAGTCACAGAGCCAAATGATACAACAGAATTACTTGCAAACGAAGTAACCATTGAAGAAGTCACTGAACCATTTTCTTCAAAACAGTAGCCCATGGCTACATCATCCTTGCACCCTAACCCAAGTGTCACTCCTCAAGGGATGAGCAAGAAGGACAGGCTTCAAGATCAAGATAAGAATCAAGAAGAAGAGTTAGTGAACAAGGAAGGAACTGTCATCCACAACCAAAAGACCCAATCTGAAAAACCCTTTGACCTAGAAACTGAAATTGGTAAATTGAAGGTAGCCATTCCTCTTTCAGAACTAGCCAAGCATGACATTTATAAACAACAAATCAAGAAATCCCTTCAACTTACTAACAACAAAGATGATGTCAATGTGCTGGATGATACCCCAGAATTGCTGTTCGGTCCAGAAGTTGATGGAAAAACAGTAGTCACAGGGATCTTACCTTTTTATGTCAGTTTACATGTTCATGATAAGATATTACACAATGCAATGTTTGACTCAGGTGCCTCTCACAACCTCATGCCAAAAGAAGTCATGGAAAGATTGAATCTAGATATTACAAGACCATATAAGGACCTATTCTCCTTTGACTCTAGCCAAGTCAAGTGCTTAGGTCTAATAAAAGATCTATGTGTGTCCCTTGTTCAGTACCCAAATAAAACAATTCTAATGGATGTTGTAGTTGCTGATATCGCACCCAAGTATGGAATGCTGTTATCAAGGTCATGGGGGGCTAAACTTCAAGGTTCCCTACAACTGGACATGTCATACGCCACCATCTCTGTTTTTGGGCAACCAAAGAGACTATACAGAGAAACACTAATGAAATACATGGTCAGCAGTGAAGAAAAGCCCCAAAATTTTCCCATATATGCTGTCCATTCAGACATAGACTCATACATTCTCTTCAATAATAATACAACTCCCTCAAACAATGATGTTGAAACCAATACAATCATACAAGAGGAGGACACTGATGAAAAAACTACTACCCAAGAAATAATGGTTAAACCATCACTAAACAAAGCTGTTGTTCTAGAAATCAAGCTAATTCAATCAAGTGATCAGACTGTCCTAGAAGACAAACCAGGTGAAAAACCAGAACTTCAACTTATGATCCCAGATCACAGAGAAGTTATTAAATCTCCCCTAGAAAAAGAGAACCTATGGTTTCTTGAATTTGATGGGTCAGTCAACAAATTAGGGGCAGGAGCTGGAGTTTGGATACACAATAAACTAAACAGTCATGCAGAAGGCCGAGCCTACAGACTAAATTTCAGATGCACCAATAACATGGCAGAATATGAAGCTCTTTTACTAGGCCTCAAACTAGTAAAGTCCCTACAAGCCATAAAAGTGTCAATTCTAGGAGACTCAGACCTAGTTATCCAACAAGTAAAGGGAAATTTTGTCACCAATGACAAAAGACTGAGATCTTATAGGTCTGCTGCTGCTGAACTACTACAGTCCTTCACTGAATTTCAAATCACCAAAATCTCTAGGACCCATAACCTTCATGCTCATAGTTTGGCCACATTTGCAAGCACCTGTAAACTACCCTTTGAGTCCCACCACTGCTTTACAGCTGAGGTAAAACACAGACCTTCTGTCCCAAACAATGTCAAGGACTGGCAAGTATTTGAAGATGATACACAAATAAATAATTTCTTGACCTTGCAACAAGAATTTGCAGGATTAAATATTGACACTGAAAGAGCAAGTCAATCACAAATACCTGAAAGAGCAAGTCAATCACAAATACAGTTTGAACAGAATAACCACCCAATATCACCCAGGACAGCAAAACAAATGCTACATCCAACCATTTTCAACAAAGAAAACATACAAGAAATTCAACAAAACAGTTATGAAGAAGTGCCTGTTACAGAGGCTGAAATCATAGAGCTGAAAGACAATTTTCTTCCAACAGGCCTAACTCCATTAGAGGACATCTTTGACTCAAATGACATCCCTAGAAAACCAAAGATGCAGCCCCTTAACGCTACCATTGAGGAATGCAACATTGGAACCATTGAGAAACCCAAGATAATAAAATTGTCTGCATCCTTACCTCCTGATCAAAAGCCCAAATACATTGACCTTTTCAAAGAGTTTCAGGACGTGTTTGCATGGGGCTATGAGGATCTAAAATCCTATGATACCTCTGTTATCCACCACACTATCCCTCTCAAGCCTAATCAAAAGCCATTCAAACAAAAATTGAGAAGGATTAATCCCATGCTTCTCCCCTCAATTGAAAAGGAGCTACAAAAAATGTTTAAAGCTGGTATCATAGCACCAATCAGGTTTTCTGATTGGATTTCAAATTTGGTGCCCACAAGAAAGAAAACTGGCGAAATAAGGCTTTGTGTTGATCTTAGAAACTTAAATCAAGTGTCCCTCAAGGACAATTATCCCTTGCCGAAGATGGATCACATTCTCCAAAGAGTGGTTGGGGCCTCAAGGATTTCATTACTTGATGGATTCTCAGGCTTTAATCAGATCCTAGTTCACCCTGATGATCAAGACAAAACTGCATTCACAACCCCATGGGGAACATTCAAATATGTAAAAATGCCTTTTGGATTGAAGAATGCAGGGGCAAAATTTCAAAGAGCAATGGATATTTCTTTTGCCAAAGAGATTCATGACTTCCTTGTCATTTATTTGGATGATCTCACACCTTTCTCAAAATCAGACCAAGAACATTTGAAACATTTGAGACAAATCTTCCTAACATGTAGGAGATATGGAATCTCCTTAAATCCCAAGAAATCCTTATTTGCTTTGGAAGAAGGTAAGCTATTGGGACATATCATTTCAGAGGATGGCATTAGAATTGACCCAGATAGGATACAAGCTATCTTACAAATGCCCCACCTAAGAAATATCAAAGAATTGCAAGCATTCTTGGGAAAAATCAATTTCTTGAGAAGGTTTATCCCAAACTTAGCAGAAATGATCAGATTACTAAATAGCATGCTAAAGAAGGATTCAAAAGTGAAATGGACCGTTGAATCAAATCAAGCCTTTGAAGGTATGGCCCTTACCCAAACTCCAGTCCTAACAAATCCTCAATTTGATAAAGAATTCATCATTTTTTCTTTTGCCTCCCAACATACTATTGCTGCTGTTTTATTACAGAAAGATGACCAAGGAAATGAAAAGCCCATTGCTTTCTTTAGCAGAGCTCTTAGAGATGCACCTCTGAAATATCAAATCATGGAAAAACAAGCTTATGCTTTGGTCAAGGCCATTAAAGACTTTAGGATTTACATCCTTTATTCCCATGTTATAGCTTATGTTCCAAGTCCTATTGTAAAAGACATACTCACTCAAGAAAACTTAGAGGGTAGAAGAGGAAAATGGATTGCCAACATCTTGGAATTTGACATTGAAATAAAACCTACAAAGCTGATAAAAGGGCAAGGCTTGGCCAAATTAATGACAGAATCAAACTTCCAAGCCTTAGACATAAACCAACTGGACAATGAACCGGAGCTGGCGACTCCAAAGATCAGCGTAGCCTTTGAAAAATCCCCTTGGTACTATGATATATGTTATGTGTTGCAAAACCTATGTGCTCCCCCAGGATTGTCCAGAACTAAATGTAGGTTCTTAAAAATGAAAGCCTCAAGATTTTGTGTTATGGATGGTAATTTTCTTTGGAAAAACCATGAAGGGATATTGCTAAACTGCTTAATTGAGAATGATACTAACAATATCATGAAAGAATTTCATGCAGGTGACTGTGGTGTACACTTGTACTGGAAGTCCAACGTGGACAAAATACTAAGGGCTGGTTACTATTGGCCCACTGTTTTCTCTGATGTTAAAATGTTTACCACATCATGTCATAAATGTCAAGTGTTTGAGGGAAAGAGAAAGTTACTACCACTTCCCTTGAGGCCTATTGCCACAGAGAGACCTTTTCAACAATGGGGCTTGGATTTCATTGGGGAAATTCATCCCTCATCTTCAGGCCAACATAGATGGATTTTAACAGCTATAGACTACTTCACTAAGTGGATTGAAGCTGTTCCATGCAGACAAGCAAATGATTCAACAATCATTCAGTTTTTGGAGAATAACATATTGGCTAGATTTGGTTGTCCTGACAAAATAATAACAGACAATGCTGCTGCTTTCAGATCTAAGAAGATGGTGAATTTCTGCCACAAATTTCACATTACCTTGGGCCATTCTACTGCATACTATCCCCAAGGAAATGGCCTTGCTGAGTCATCAAATAAAAGCCTGGTAAACATCATAAAGAAAGTGCTGGAAGAAAATAAAAAGAATTGGCATAAGAAGCTTGTGAATGCCTTATGGGCAGATAGACTAAGAACCTAGAGATCAATTGGGGTCAGCCCATATGAGTTAGTCTATGGATTAGAAGCCAAATTCCCTTCAGCATTAGGGATTCCTGTTATGAAACTTCTTCAAGAAAGTCAAGCTGAACCAAATTATATGCAGAGAAGGATAAATCAAATAATATGTCTGCAGCAAACTAGAGATCAAGTTTACAACAGAGTTCAAGTTTTACAAGAAAAATTAAAGAAAGCTTTTGATAGAAGGACTAAGGCAGAAGATTTCAATATTGGAGACAAAGTCCTCAAGTGGGATTCAAGAAGGGAAGATAAAGGAAAACATGGAAAATTTGATTCCCTTTGAACAGGACCATTTGCTGTTCAAGCAGTGCAAGGAAACAATACTTATTTCCTCAAAAGTCTTGATGAAGCTGATTTGAATGAAGGTCCTGTGAATGGCAGGATGCTGAAGCACTATTTTGACTACCATCCATGAGTGCAGCCTGAGTTTCCCTTGTACATATTTAGGTGTATATATTACTTTTTGTTGAGATGTAACAATGCCGTTTCTCAAAGTTTTACAGGTTATCAGCAAAGGGCAAATAAGTTTCAAGCTTTATCAAGATATGAAGAACACAATTTTGGATTTTCAAAGAGGAATACTCCAACTTTTGACACGAGGAGTCAAGGGGCAAGGCATTCTGACCTGCTGTTCTTGGTCTTTCAAATGAAAAACCATCCCCATGTGGAGCCAATGTTAGCTACCTATATCAATAGGTTTCATATTTCATGATTGGCAAAGAAAGGTCCAAATATGCTCTGCTTTGGTGATGCAAAGATCCCATATTTCCTAGAGAAAACAATGTATGTACATAAGTTCTTTGTTGACTCAATTTTGATGGGTGATCCAAAAGCCTAATCTAGATCATGCCATGTTTCAATTTTTTGTTGTAGAATAGAGGAAGAAGTCTGTCCAAATTGTTTAATCTTGGCAGACCAGTAGCTTAGGTAGAGAATTAAGGTTCCCAACTGCTTAATCTGGGACCTTGGAAGCTATAAGGGCAGCATTAGATAGAAAATCAAAAGGAAAAAGCCAAGGAAAGAAAAAGGCATATAAGGGTCTGCAAGTCTAAGTGCACCCTCCATGAAGAAATAAAAAAATGCTAGGCAAATAAATGGGTAGGCAGTTGGGGTTGCAGAAGTGTCAGTCCTTTCTAATTGAGTGTTTGATAACCTGTTTACAAAGGAAAATCAGTGGATTGAGAAGGACCTCTTCTCCATTGTGTTGCAGCAAAGCAAAGGAGCATGTCTAACTTCCTAGTTTCCCCTTTCACTCCCATTCCTAACATCCCCTCATCAGTTGAGATTCATGAAAGAATTTGAGGTTTTATGGTGGTTCTTACTCCTTTAAAAGCCACATTTCTTGTCTAAAATTCTTTTCATTTTGATCTACTCCCTAAACTAAGTGATTTTCAAAATAAACTTAGTAATATCATCCCTCATTCACCCTTTTCATCCATATTAACCCCTAACTTCTATTATATAAATCCCCTGTGTTACCCTTTCCCTACTATTATAACACTATGGTGTATAAACCCCAAGCATTGTATAAATATCCCTCCCCTTGGCGTTATAGCCATATGTTCACTATCAGGGATTAAATTGACATCTGGTCAGCTTAAGAGCCCTAACCCTTGCCCCTCTTTCCCCTTCTGAAGTGATTTAACCCATTAAACCCTTCAATTGCTAAGAAACCTTGTGAAAACCCATTTTCACCCCTAACCCGCTTCGTTTACAAAAAACATGTAAAAACCCACTTTTTCCTGTTTACCCAAAGTTTGGCGCAAAAGTGCATTTGCATAAAAAACATTGGAAAAACCACGTAATCCGCCAAATTTCCAAAGGTCCCGCAGGGCGCAAATATCAAAAGAAACATTATTTTATTCCCGCCCTCTGTCCGTATCGTTCGGCCACCTCAACGATCCGTCGACCGTCGGATCGGGCCCCTTTGATCCGACGGCCCTCGTGCATATCGGACCGGCCCCGACGTCCGAGAGTTACCTTCCGATATCTGTCAGAGGGTGACGTCAGGCCTCTGCCACGCGTCACCCCCACAGCGTATCGGAGGTACATCTGACATTTCTCCTTCCGTATCAAAAGCGGTGTGATATGAAACCGCTAACCACTTCCGGTTTCGGTTGATCCGCCCTGCCAGCGTCACCGCCAGCATCACCGCCATGTCAGCGCCCCGTCCTCCAGTTGCCCCACCTGTCTGCCACTTCACCATCCCCGTGGACCTCTAGTATGCCGCCACGTCACCCGATGACGTCATGCTGACGTCATCCAACTTTGACCCCACCTGATGGCGTCATGCTAACGTCATCCAAAAAAGGCGCCAAAGTCCTGAAAAAACCATATTTTGGCCGAAATGTCGAGTTTTTTGCACTTTTTGCAAAAAACACTGTTGTATCCTCTGCATTAATTTCACGTCCGAGCCTTCGCCAACCTGCTGAATTCAACCTAGAGACCGATGGCGCGCCATTTCACCTGCATTCTTGACCATTGCTGACTGTATATCAGGTATTTATCCATGCAAATCCTTTCTGCGCCCGGTTTTGTCTTTAAATTGCCAAAATAACTTAAAGCACTGAAAAAATATATAATTCACCGGCATATCCCCTGTGCCTGGTCCCCATTTGCACCTAGAACGTCTAAATTCACCAGCTAAGCGTCGTTTACCTGAAATTTTATGAAAACTGCATTCTGTTCGCGCAATCGCGAACTGGTAACCCACACTATACCAATTTGCTGTAAAAGTGAGAGTAAGGCCAGACATTTGCCTTATTCGTGTTCTAAGCAGTATTTCAATTGCTGCAACTCACCTTTTGTCCTCGGTTCCTGAGTAATTCACCTTCCTCTTCAAAGAAAACTCTTAGGTGTTGTTCTGCACAGTAACACTAGTCCATAAACAACAGAATCCTAAAGGAAATCATGGATCCACCAGTAGCTCCTATAGCATTGAACATTGCTCCATTGAATGCCCCTCAGAGAGAATTGGAATGGCAACCTCTAGCAGACCTGGATTATCAGATATCCGAAGAAATGTTGATGCACAACAAGTACCACATTCATTTGCTGAATGAGTTGAGGATTAAACATGAAGCTGGAACAGATGTATTAGGTATTTGGGACTCTTTTCTCCCTATCTTCAAGCTCCCACAGGCCAACCAGTTTCCTGAGCTAATTCACCTATGTGCTGAATGCTATGACCCTACTGAGAGGGCAGTGCTTGACCCTTCAGGCTCAGCTGTTTTCTATGTCACTCCTGAAGCCATCAAAGAGATGCTGCAATTCAAAAATCAGAAGAAATTGGTTCCTTTGTCACTGAGTGATCTGATTAAGCAAGGAGCCAAGTTGACAAGTGCTCAGGTCACCAAATTAAATCAGCTGTATATTTACTCTGACTCTGTGAAGTATCCTCTTATCAACCATGTATACCTCAATCAACTGGGTAGAGACCTAGTAGATATGATCAGTCCCATTCTGGGCTACAATTCAATTGAGTTTGTTGATGAAACTGTGCTGGTAATGATGCTTATGTTTGCCCCTGGCAAGTCTCCGATCTGCTATGACTATGCCACCTATATATCAGACAAAATACATGAGCAATTGATGAACTTGGCAAGAGAAAGGGTGTTCAGATACACCTCCTACATCTACCATTTGATTTTGTACTATCAACACGAGAAATTTCATTTTGCTATGAAAAGAGTGGATGCACAAGGAAACCCAAGGTCAGTAGTCTATTGGTCCTCTGCCTTCCACTGCAGATCTCAATCTCCATACACTTACTGTGAGTTCATAGATCTCTTCATCCACCCAGCCATGTCTATGCTGATGAGCTCACCTCCTCCAAGGCTCACTGATGAGATGCAAAGGGTCCTTCAGTTATCCAAAACATACAGCATTGGGGACTGGTACTTCTACCAGAACCACACAGTCATCAGGATATATGGGTGTGAATTGTCTCCCTACAGATTGCCCAGATATGTACCCATGAGATTGTTTGCCCTGGAATATTTCAGGCAGTTTGGGAATGCTGATGTGCTGCACTTTTCAGGCAGAGGCAAGAAAGCACAACTCAAGGTCAGGAACCAATTAGGCCACTTTATCTACAACAAAAGGGAGGAAGATTGGAAAGATGCGGATAGCATGTTAGAATCCCTTGGCCTGCAAACCAGTTTCCTGTGGAAACCATATGACCCCAATCACTTCATAACTTTAAGAAGGGTCAAGTATAGGCTGTCAGGTTATGACCATGTAAGGATTCCTCACATAGAAAAATATGCAAATCAAGTAAAATGGAGGAGAGGAACCTTAGAGGAGCCTGTTACACAAGAAGAGTTGAATCAAAGACTAGTGAGAAATCTGAAAAAGATGGCTGACCTTGAACTTTGTTCATAGGTACTCACTCTTCCAAGCACACAAGTGCGAGCAGTTGCCTCGTCCTCAACTGCAAATCAGCAAGCAGCCAAAGCTAGTGAGCAAACCTCTAGCAAAGGCAAGGAAAAAGAGATGGAAACAGAACAACCGCCCCATGAGGAGGTGCAGGAGCAACAGCAGCAGGTAGAGCAGCCACAACAGCAGGAACAACAGCAAGAAGAGGGGCAGCATGACAAAGAGCAGCCATTACAGCAAGAAAGGGCAGCTGAGGCCCCAATTTTCATTGAGCAGCAGGCTCAGAACACTGTGCCTCCTAGGCAAGTGACTACTACTGAAGCCTCAGTCCTCCAAACTCCACAAAAGGAGGATATAAGTAGGAAAAGGGACAGAGAGACTCCCCTCACATCATCCATAAATCAGGGAGAGAAAAGGTATAGAATGAATCCCCTCTCTGAGGAGGAAATGCCAATAGGGCAGTCTCTGGGCATGGGCCCACCTAGTAGAGAAGCATCCGCTAGTTCCTTCCAGCAGGGACAAGACAGAACAATGGGAGGAGAAGTCAGCTCCTCAAGCCACCAAAGAGAAGCTGAAGGAGGAATCAAACAGCAGTTTATTGATATTAAAAGGAAAAATGAGCCACTTAAAATACAGCTCTATAATCATCTGCTGAAAATGGCTCCTACCAACGAGCAAAGACTGATGTTTGCCTATGATGTTCATGAGGGCAAGATGATAATGAGTAATTTTATGCCAGCTATAGTACAACCACAGTCCCCTGGAGATTATATCAGGACCAATCTTGAGGTCCTTGCCAAGGACATCCACCCAATGGATCAAATCGAATTGCACAAGCAAACGGGCGAGACGGTGTATGCCTCCTTGGTAGATAAGACACTAGTGAATTATAGGGTAGAAAATAGCCTAAATAATACAACGGCCCAACTTGAGTTGGAAATGGCATCCTCTCAAGCAAAGGATAACAGAATTAAAGCCTTGGAGGAAATAATTATAGAACTTGGGTAGGATCCCAAGGATGTTAAGGATGTTAAGGA
Source organism: Pinus tabuliformis (assembly GCA_031772625.1). Classification (NCBI taxonomy): domain Eukaryota; kingdom Viridiplantae; phylum Streptophyta; class Pinopsida; order Pinales; family Pinaceae; genus Pinus; species Pinus tabuliformis. The sequence goes on from CM062820.1 coordinate 1,369,947,758, forward strand.
TGGTCAAAGTCCCAACAACAATTCACCCACAAACTGAAGAAGTTGTTCAACTGAGACATGATCAAGATGCCACAGCTTTGCTCGTATCCCTATACAAACAGCTAATCCAGACCCAAGAGAAGTTGGGAGAGTCAGAGGCTGCCCAGGCAGCATTGCAGGCAACATTGCAGCAAAAGGAAGGAGGTCAAACCTCTCAGCCTCCTCCTGAAATAATTAACCTTGACGAAGCTCCTCAAACCAATGCTCCCCCTACTCAACAAACAGAACAGGCAGCACCATCCACCTCGGCACCAGCGCCAACAACAGACCAGGCTTCAAGCCTGGACATGCAGAAGCTAAGGAATGAAATCCAAGCCCTAGAAGCCCAAATGGCAGAGTTAAAAGAGGCCAGGGAAAATTTGGTCAAGTTGAATGAAAGATATGACAAATCCAAGCAGACTGTAGCAGAAAAGGGCAGGGAAATAAAGGCCCTTAAGGATAAGACAAAGGAGTTGGAAAAGGAGCTCACATTGGACAAAGTAGTGGGTGAGCTCAAAACAGTCTTATGGGCAAATATTGGCCAGTCCAACACTGACCAATGGCAATATATTGATACAATTCATGAGCAGATTGAGCTCATAGGAAAAGCACATAGGGAAATCCAAAGATCAAGGGCATCTCTAGGAAATATGCCTGAGGTTGCCAGTAGAAAAATCAATGTGCTTAATAACAGAACAAGTTCTCAGCTGGCAACAATGGGAATCTCAAGCAGAACCGAGACCATCCAGCTAATAAAGAGGGTCCTAACACTGAGAAGCCTAGTGCAGACACTAGAGAGAAGGACCCAGGATATGCAGACCGAGGTCAATAGATTCATGGAAAAATTTGTGGCATTGCAAAACAAAGGTCTTCCAATCTTACTGAATAGCGCAGGAAGACTACTTTCCCATGAAAACTATGCCAAGAGGGTGAACACCTTTGCCACAAATCAGATCACAGAGAAGGCCAACACCTCAGAGGAAACAGGGCCAGCAACAGGACAAAGTCTCTACAACATAGTAGAGAACTTATTTTTTATCATGGATGAGATCAAACATCTATTTGAAGTGCCTCCCAATTTCTATAAATATACAGAGGCAGATGAGACATTAGAGGCAATTCTGAGACACCAATTGCCCACGCAGGAATACTGGACCAAAATGATACAGCTGATATTGTAAGCCAGAGCCTGTAAATCAAGTTTTTTGTTATTTATTATTCAAATTTACAAGTGATCATGCACAGGAAAACTTGGAAAGATCAGCATGCATGAAAAGGGAAGGGCTGAGCCAACTCAGCAGAACTATTCGGCCAACAAAGCACAATTGACAGCTAACAGGTAGCAAGGCCGAAAGTTACAACACGACAACCATAAAGACGCATTTTCCAGCATTTAAGCAGAACGTTCAGACCGACTCAGTGGCCTCCAAAAGCAAAATATCTCCTGATAGACATAAAGAGCATTTATGTTATATTAAAAGCAGTAATAACTTCTTATCTGTTGTTCTGTACAAGTTGGTGAAAACATTTATTTCTCAGATGACTCGACGCCTTAGATATTTGTTATGACCGTTTGTATATATTTCCCCCTGGCATAAGCCTGCAGAGGGTTGTGGATTTCTCTTCAAGAGTTCTTTTGCTGTAAATTTTCAGAGTTTAATACAAAGGCCGATGGAATTTCCAAAGTCTGTGTTGTCTGAGGGATTGTAATGCGATTGCTGAGTGCTACAGGATTCCTGCGTGTTATCATGGCTCAATAAGTTTCCTTCAAACTTTCGTTATGCTCTTTCTGTTATTTTCTCATAACTCATCCATGTTCTAGATTTCACAATTAATGGCAGAGAAAAAGACTAATTCCAGGATTTATTCATAGAATACCCTCAATTCAATCTATGCTATTACAAATGTTTTCTTCGGTTATGGTTACAAAGGTGTGATTCTTAATTGCTGCACCTCTAAACTGTATCTTTCACATGAATTATTGTTTAGGAATTCAAGTCTGCTCCTTTACAATATATCTCTTTCTCACAATCGAGCTTAGTGGAAAATTGTTAATTTCTTTTCACTGGTTACACACATTTCATCATTATAATATCAAGTTTGTTTCATGAGATATTCAAAAGGCCCTGCAGTTTCAGCAATCCTAATCTACCTCTCAAAAAACCAGTAACCAAAGACTCCATTGCCCAATGGAATAGAATTATCTGAAGGTTTACACCTTAGGTACAGAAGACATCCCTCAACCAAAACATAAAACCAAACCCTGAACATCACAGCTAGCCTAAAATACTATCAAAACAGAGACAAATCATAAAGAGAGAGCCCTCTCTGATTACGGTTTGGCTAGAAACTGTAATCCAAAGATTGGTTAGTGGTTACCCCGGCCGTATTCCCTTGGGAGTCAAAGGGAACAACCTGGATGTTAACAGAATCCTGGACCCAAAGGGGCTTAGGAATGAAAATGTATAATATTTCAAATACACCCAAAGCCATTTTCACAGGATTTTTCAGTATTTTACTATATTTTTAAATGCAAAGGAAATCCACGAAACAAGTGGTATTTCGAGAGGGAACAAAGAGGCAAGTGGTTTGGGACAGGCTCCACCCGATCCCATATGATGGCTACCACATGTCCCGACTGAGGAGAGAGAAAACCACCCTCATAGGGCGGTTAACTCATGTATGAAAGAGCCACCTGAAATGGATCTCAATCGTTGGATGAAGACCTCTTAGATCAATGGTGGAAATGTGATATCGCTACAAAGGTAAGGCAAAACTTATAGTATTTCAAATCCAATGAACAATGATTGGCGGATTTTCCTGTGTTTTATAGCGTTTCTCTATGTTAACAGAAAACAACCAACTTTGTGCTTTCAAAGGCCTGATGACCCATCCCGTTACAGTACAAGTGGCCACCGTCCGTGGAAGCATTTAGCAATGATTGCTAACACTCAAAAAGGGGTCTGAACAAACAGAAGTTAAGAAGCTAGACAACGCGAGAAGGAAAATGAAAAGACAACACAAATTTTCTTTAAAAGCTATAGGCCAATAGAAAAAAAGGTAGGTAGTACTGAAGGTAGTGTTGAGACAGAGATGAACAAAGATAGAGAGTTAGTGAGGAGAGTCTGTGTACTCAAAGAGACTTGGGGGATCCAAGTAAAAGCCTTATTTTTTTCTATCTATTGTGTGAGGCTCAATTTGGGCTCACTGTTGTAAAACTCTGCTTCTGAAGAAATAATAGAGAGTCCACGACTAAGGCTGGACCATGAGATGTAGTGCAGGAGTTTTGGGTGAACTCCATATTAAACTTGTTGTGTTTATGTGTGTTTTCTATTATGTTTCTTTAACTGCCTCATTGTCTATGTATTTTGAAATCTTATCGATCCATTGCATAAAATAACATAGCCATATCCATGCACATCAATCTATAATACCTTAAGAAATGTCTTAGATCTCATTATCAGATCACTAGGGGAGCTGCTTGGCCAGCACATGGTGTAAGTATGGAAAGATAGCTTGTGAGGGGATTGGAGCAAACTGACATGCATAGGTTTACAAGACACTGAGAAACAACTAAAGCCTATATTCTTGATAGTGAAAGACATGTTGCTGACAATGGTTGGTACGGAGGCTACAAAACGAAGCTAAGGAAAAATTTTGGAGGGTGTTTGTAGGCGCTAGAACACTTCTCGACACACTGGTAGAACTTCAGCTCTCTTAATGGATCTTGATCATGAAAATAAAGTCTAACACCTCAAGAAGTATTGTTCATTTCTCTATTTGTCTTGGTTTACACACTTGCTTGTTTGTAAGATGTAGCATCTACCTGCCCTTGGTCAGTTGACAAAAATTCCAAGAAAAATTGGCATAGTTGTTTCAATTAGGGATGAGGGGTATATTGGTGCACAAGTAATATGATCATCAAAGTTTTAGTTTCATGTCTAGTGTTGCTCCATTTCCAATACGCCTAGATAGTACCCCAACAGAGTCATGCAAGAGCAGAAGCATTACTTCGCTACCAGTGAACCTGGTCAATACCCCAATTGAGTTACTTGTATAACCTCTCTACGCAAGAAGCCTTTCTCTTATTTCTCCTTATTCATTTTTCATTTTTTGAAATTTTTTCACATTTTCATATTTTCATTTTCATTTTCATAACTGTGCATAAAATTTATTCATTTCGGAGGGGGAAGTGGGATCCTGACTTATTGAGAGCAGAAGGGGTTGTTCCTTCAGAGATGTAATTTATATATACTTCTGACCTTCCTCTTAAGGTTTTCCACCTCACCTTACTCTACTTGACTGAGTTGACAAGGATTGACCCAAAAACAATCGATTAGAGTAGGTGACACTATTTAGAATGCAAGCATTGTGCTTTCACCAAGGTTCACATCGAACAACACGTATTTTAAATCGACGTATCATGGACTAAAGCTAACAAGTTCTAGATATAGAGGCAAGATGATAGATAAGTAAGTATTGGTAACTACGTAAGTCCTCTTGTACTTTACCAAACGTGTTTCAAAACTCACACACAGTCTCATGTGAAACTCATCTATGGATGTAAACAAGCAATAAACAAAAAGAAAAAGAAAAAGAAAATGTAAATGCATAAGAAAAGTGAGTGAGAAAACAAGAAGGAAAACAAACAAACATGAAAAGGAAGAAGAAAACATGAATGCAAACAAACAAACCAAAAGAAAACACTACTCCTACTTCTAAGCTAACAGTGCATGGGTCTATTCACGTGAAGTGATACTTACAATGCAACCACTGGCACACTGATCGAACCATGTTGGTGAAGTCAAGGTTCACGAACAAAACAACTGTACGAATGAGAAAACAAGAAAGATATAATAATGAAGACAAACACATTCCGAGTTTAAAAGCATCCATAAAACATAAGTGAATGAAAGCACATGACATGCACTCTGTGGACTTGCCATGGTGTTGTGTTACAGTGTGTGTAGATGTTAAGTGTATGCATTCCCTTTACTGTGACATGAAATAAAATGTGAGAAAGGTAGACCACTTACGTTGCGCAAGTGTGCTTGCTGTGTAAGATTCCTCCAATGCATGAGCGATGGGATTGTGTAGTTCGAATGGAGGAAGTGAAAGTTGTCTATGAGATTGATCTTAAATGCATACAGATGAGTGATGCAGAGCCTTAGGTGTTTCAACAATGACCTAATTGGAAGTGAGACGAACCTCAGGAGAGTGAGGGCCTGACATAACCATCAACTTGGGCTAAAGTGCCTCGATAGTCTATGGAGTTTCGACTTTATTGACAGATAGATTAGCATAGACCAGTGTCTTAGAAGGATTAACAATAACTTAATAAATATCATAATTAGATGAAGAAGTAGAGATATCATGACAACCAAGATCGGAAAAATCAGGAAAGGGAGATGAATAATAAAGTAGATTTTAAATTAATGATTGGTCCTCTCCATTTTTGGATGATCAGCTGACATACATTGTGTCCTTTGAATGATAAAAAATAGGTGCATCCTTGGGCAGATATACACATTAAAAACTAGGGATGGTACGATCATCATGGATGTCAGGAAAAAAAGGAGGAGGTACGAATAGATAGGGATGGTCCTCTAGTACCAGTGGATGTTCAAGATCCTAGTAGTACTCTTCATAAATGACAACGCATGTTGCTTGTGCAACACCAACTCAGTTGATGGATTGATCCTTGTTCACAACAAGTGTAGAGTCCAGAATAGAAGAAAACAAGACAGTGTCATCCGGAGGATCATACGAGTATGAAGATGGAGGTTGAGGTACAAAATGCATGTCATAACCCAATGTATTCACAACAAATCTTTCCTGATAATGGAAAGGAGAAATGTCATGAAGATGTAATGGTTGAACAAACGTGTGTGCATGCTCTCCTGGATCACTTTGTGATGGTGGAGTTGTTTGATGAGGGGATGGTGGCCAGCTAGTTGTGACATCGACCCTGTACATCCGTGATTGTGCAACTCCATCACTGGCATATGTTGAGCAGGGCATGATCTAGAACTTCTTCTTGGGATTGACTGATTTGTTAGGACAATGTTTGAATCTGTCCCAAAGATATGGAAATTGTTAGGCCCTTATACTACTAGTGTAACACCTTATTGTTATTAGTACAACCCACTTATTATATTGATGTACCCATGTAGTGCCCATATTGTTACTATTGTGCCCCATAGAAGCCCACTATTGTTATTATTGTGCCCTTACATTATTATTGTTATGTCGACTCTGATTATGTTATGACCCTTTAGACTCCTATATATAGAAAGGAGGTCTTTTCATTTGTATCATCCAAGAATTGTTCATTTATGTAATGTAAAGGAGGTTTCCCGCTCAAAGAGGCTGAATTCTAAGTTGTTGATCTATCTTTTCTATCTTTTTCTTGAGCTGGTTTCATAACATTTGGTATCAGAGCTTTGGATTCTAGGGTTTTGCTGCTCCAAACAGGTCATCGTGGAATTTTCGCTATAACATTTTTCTTGCGATGTTTCAAAATTTGAAAAAAAACCCATTTGAGAATACATTGCACTAAATCTCAGGTCCGAATTTCAGATCTTTTTGCGCTATATTTGATGAGATATGATCTGAGGAATTTGGTCTTTTTGCAAACTCCTAAATTACATCCCAAACATGTGACCTAGGGAAAATCGTGATAACTTTCTCTTTGAGCATCGGATTGAAATTTCATAAGAAGGTACATAAACAGGATGGACTGTAGTTTCCTTTATATCTTTTTCAGAGCCAAAGGTCAAAACAGGGACACGTGGCACATCATACAAGTTCGCTCTACTGAACTAGTCTATAATCAGGTCACTGTGGGAGATTTGACATAACTCTTCCTTGGTTAATCCAATTGGGATCAGACTAGTGGCATTGAAAAGAGGACACAGATAGCTATTATAGATCGCAATTTTAGAACTTAAAGATCCGAAAGTAAAGAGTTACAATCGTTTCAAGATCAAGCTCCTAAAATCAAGAAAAAGCAAGATGAAGAAGTTTGATGGCAAGGATTCGGTAAATTGGATACTTCAGATGGAGAAATATTTTGATCTACATGGTGTACCACTATTACAAAAGGTATGTATTGCATCTTCATATTTAGAACCAGATCAACTTTTATGGTATGAACAGCTTTTTTCTCGTAAACAACTTGTTACATGGTCAATTTTCACGGAGGAAATGATAACACATTATGAGGATACAAAGAGAAACACCTTCTTTAGAGCAACACCACAAAAATTGGAAAGAGTAAAAGGGCTTTGTGACATATTTGAAAGAAAATTATGGAAACCAGGAAGCATACCCCTCACAACTATAAAGATGGAAGTGTTGTTTCTCCTAGCCTTCCACAACCTACAAGGGTTACACCACAACAATTGGAAGAAAAAAGAGAAAAAGGGCTTTGTTACAATTGTGATAGAAAATGCACTAAAGGTCATAAGTGTACTGAGAAGAAATTATTTTACATAGAATATGAAGAGGAGGAAGAAAAGGATCAAAAAAGATCAAAAGAAGAAGATATACGCTAGGGCCCCACCCTAGAGAAAGAAGAAATGAATCAGACTATATCTTGTAAAGCATTGGCAAGAATTACCACTCCTCAAACTCTCAAGATAGAAGGACATATCAAGAAGAAAAAGGTGCAAGAAGTGAAAGATCACATCGAAAAAGAAGAAATGAATCCAACCATAACTTGTAATTCATTGGTCGAAATTACCACTCCTCAAACAATCAAGATAGAAGGACATATCAAGAAGAAAAATGGTCAAGAAGTGAAAGATCACATCGAGCATCAAGAAATGAATCCGACCATATCTTGTAAAGGATTGGAAGAAATTATCACTACTCAAACTCTATTGATAGAAGGACATATCAAGAATAAAAAGGTTCAAGCAGTGAAATATCACATCGAGCATCAACAACAAGTTCTCCAACTTTTAAAGGATAACGCCACTTTGATGAAAAATCAAATGAAACATGTAGATCAACATCGTAGTGAAAAATGTTTTGATGTAGGTGATTGGGTATTTTTACTGCTACATCTCAAGCAAGCTATTTATGGCGACCTTACCGAATGGGAAGACTCTTCAAGGATGACGATGTGGAAGCATTGTTTTGTGCTATTTCTATTATCCAACCAGATTGAATAAATGAAGTAAGGGATGAATGGAAGAAGGACGAAGAAGTATGGCTACTTAAGATCCCAATTCAAACAATATTGCCAGAAACTGAAGAGGAAGGAAAAATCATATTGGAAGTTGGAGCAGTCACAGAAACAAGAACTCGACAGCTACGAAATCGATCAATTTCAGAGTATCTCATCAAGTGGAAGAACTTACCTGCTAAATATTCCACATGGGAGGACAATAATTTTATACAAAAGTATCAAGAACTACTCAAGCGTTGAGGACAACTCTTTTTGAAGGAGAGGGGCATGTTAGGCCCCTATACTACTAGTCTAACCCCTTATTGTTATTAGTACAACCCACTTATTATATTTATGTACCCATGTAGTGCCCATATTGTTACTATTGTGCCCCATAGAAGCCCACTATTGTTATTATTGTGCCCTTACATTATTATTGTTATGTTAGCTCTGATTATGTTATGACCCCTTAGAATCCTATATATAGAAAGGAGGTCTTTTCATTTGTATCACCCAAGAATTGTTCATTTATGTAATGTAAAGGAGGTTGCCCCCTCGAAGAGGCTGAATTCTAAGGCATTGATCTATCTTTTCTATCTTTTTCTTGAGCTGGTTTCATAACAGAAATTTCATCTGGCTTTGCGGAGCTTCAAATGACAAATCAAGGAAGTGTCGCCAAAAATCCATAGGTGATTCATGCAGGACCTTATGTTTTTGTAAGAGTTTTTTGTCAAGATATTCTGGATCAAAATGATGGAAAGTAGATACAATGAGATCATAGAAATGGTGAAGTTAGTGCACGCTGCGAGGAGGCAGATTGCAGCACAACCATTGTGGGGCTTTTCGAAGTGTGTATGATAGTAGTAGGCTGACCTCTTCTGCATAGAAAGTGTCTACATCCTCAAGGAATACATAGAAGTCTTCTAAGTACTTGGGCCAGGTTACTTCACCTTCACCATCACACATGAATTTGGACAAAAGATAAAAAATCTTCCTTTTGATGTTGAGAGGTTTGACATGTGAAAGACATCAAGGAGGGATGAGTGTGATAGAATCCATGATAGATGTGCAAAGGTTCAAAATAGGATTAGACGATGTAGCTTGTCATCTGGCCCTCCTTCTAGCATCACAAATGTTGACTGTGTTGGACCTGCCAACATGTTAGGGGATCTCCTCCATAAGAAGTCCCAACTAGACCTCAGATCGTTTGGTGTAGGAATCCCAGCAATGGGTTATATGGTATCACCTTGACCACAATTGTACGTAGAGGAAAGTAATATGTACCTGCTGATAGCAAGGGTGTGACATATGCAACAAGTCAAGCAAGGTTCATGAACGGTTCTAAAAGATGAAGGGTGAGGTGAGTGTGCCCCTTGGAAACCTCTGAAAGCAAGAAGTTAAGAAGGGAACATGCGAGAAAAGATGCATCACAAAATGGAAGAAAAGTAAGCTAGCAATCCAAAGTGATGGTTAAACCGACAACAAATTTCAATAAGATTCATATATATGTGTACAAAAGAGTCCATACATGCATGCGTAAGAAAACAGATACATATATTATTAGAGTAAACAAGTTAGCTAAAATACAATAACAACATGTTCATGAAACATGCTGGCTCTGTTATATTAAGAATTGAAAGTTCCAATCATAAAATATAACCGTGACCAACCACTAATTCCGATAGTGAAACGTTACAGTCACTACCTCCTGCTTCTCCAAAAAGATATATTAGCTTTGCACACTGGAGAAGCCAAGGCTCAATATTCTCCAAGCTTTCTCTAAGATACTTGTATCTGAAGCTTGGCTGACCAAAATCCTATACAATGAGTTATGAGGGACTATATATAGCAAAGGGTGGGGTGACCCTTGATATTCCACTTTGTGATTGTTCATTTACCCTCATGACTCTTCAACTACTTTATGACTGCTACATTCAACTATCGACACTTGAACTTCGACTTGACAATATGTTACATACAATCTGCACATGTACCCATGTGAGACAAAATAGGCTTGAGCAAACCATGAAATACATCACTAACAGCTAGATAGTGGTGGTAATACCAACTCTTCGACATCCTTGTGAAGATTGACAATGGCGAACTTAAGCCAAGCTTGGTTGTCTGTGATGGTATCCATGCGCAGAGTGGCAACATACTGTTGAAAGAAAACTGTTACCTCCATTACATCTAGGTACACTGATATGGTCCCTTTGTCCAACTCATTTGATAGCATGTTCATCATCATCTTGAGTGTAACTAGACCAGCAACATACTGATGCATAGTATCTATTCTAATCTCCGAGTGTGTGTGTTGTTGACCTGTTGAGGGCCCGGAAATCGGGTAAACAACAAGGGGGATACGCACCCGGTCCGGAACCTGGTTGGCGGCTCCTTTTCCGTTTGGTATAGCGGGTCCGACTGGGGATAATGGGACCAGTTTCCCAATACAAGGGGGTATGTGTGTGTGTAGAGTTTGATTATGCTGATTCTAGAAGTATTTTAGAGCTAACTTAAATCTAACTTGTAGACTGACTCTATTCTATTGTAATCTAATGAAAAAAACTCATCTAATCTATGCTAACCCAGGATATATCTCTTCTATTATGCGATCTAAAAAGATTTCGAACAATAACTGGTAATAAAGATCATTCAGCTATCATAAGAATATAAACCAACTAAGATGAACCATACTGCATAAAAAGTTTGGCAAAACAGTTGTGAACAGCATATCGCATAATAAGTCATTCATATGTCAAGCACAAACAAATGATTCCACCGTACAAAAGTGCCAAATGGTAACCCAGACATTCATACATCAACATATAAACAATTAAAACTGCATATCACTTTAAGAATATAAGCAGAAATTCGTCAGGAGATAAAAGTACCATTTATGACTGATTTTCACTCATAAACCTCAAGCAATAATGATTTATCTCTACTTACTTCTAACGTCTACTAAGAGTACAGAAGTGCAACATCAGTAGCAGACATTAAAATGCAAACATAAATAAATCTCGGTCCTTCCATTCATCAAAACCTCCTCTGAGGGTGCAGAAGTGCATGTTCCGAGGACAAGTTTTTGACAAATTTCTGGACCCTTCTCCAATGCAATGTGAAGGGTTAAAATACTACTTCCTAATTCAAATAATAGTATCATTACAAAATTTTAGGATACGGTTTTCAAATGACTGTCCTTTTTCTAATCTAGTTAAAAGAGAAAAAACAACATTCTAAATGAAATCACTTATGTGCTTGGTCTTTAAAGTTGCAAGTGTCCAGCATAGGCTTGAGAAGAGTTGGCTGACTGATTTCTGCACTGAGCTGGGCTGCGAAAACGGAATCTACGAGAGCTGGCGCTAACTTCTCGGCTGCGTTTGTAATGCATTTCACCGTCATCCATTGGCTGTGCGGTTTAACCAAATACGTTCAGTAATATTCCCAATTCAGCCTGGCCAATGCTTGGATTGCCTTCCCTTTTGCCTGTGCTTTCTGCCTCCATTCTGTTTCCAGTTGCAACTTGTTTGGTAGGTACCCTGGGGTGGTCTCTACAATTAAATTTTCCCTGTGTAAATTTCCATTTACACAGTCGATAAGAATGCTTGCCTGTGTTGCTGCTGTCTCTGCTGCTTGCTCCGCCCGCCTAATTTGATCGTCCCATTTATTAAAGAGCAACTCTTTATGATTTTCATTAATCCTGGGTGCACCTGCTCTTTTCCCTTCCTCATCATCTTGCCAAGTCAAATATTCTGTCACCCTCTTGTCGTTCTGATCATAGTCACTCCACAAGTCCACCACTTGACTGGTGATTTTGTCGCTCAGCGCACAATAGTGACTCCACTGTGATATTTTACGTCCCAACTCTTCCTGTTGCTGCAGTAGTTTCTCGTTCAAGCCGATAGATTCTGAAATAAACTCTGCCAGCATAGGTTCATCTTTATGCGTTTCTTGCAAAGTCTGCAATTGTTTTTCTTTTCCTTCAAGACTCCTTTGATAGCTTATCTGCATCTGTTGAAAGTCTTCCTGTAGCTTTTCAAGCTGTCTGGAAGCTTCAGTGTTCGCGTTGGCTTGTTGCAACTGTTGTTGTAGCAGTTGTATATGATTTTCTTGTTCCTTTAATAGTTGCTGAACTTCAGAGGCCTTATCAATAGTTGCAGAAGCATATGCTCCTGCAATCTGAGACAACGTCGTAAGATTTTCAGTCGGATTATTGTTGGGGTCTTTCCATAAGACGTCCAAATGTTCAGCATCTTGAGAGAGTGTATTCTCAAGCTTTCTTTTCTTTCTCTGTCTCCTTACAACTGCTTTGTGTTGGGGACTATAGAATACATCTAGTGGGGGAATTTCTTCTACGTTAAGTAAAAGTTCTGAGGTTGGAGCGATAGGAAGGTGTTCAGCTTCTTTGGCACTACTGACCATGGTCGAAACGACTTCTTGCACCACCTGTGTATTATTCACAGGTGTTTTCAGGACTTGCCCTTCAAGATTGATCAATTCATTGAAGGTTTCCCACTCTTTATCTATCTCTGTTGTGACAAGTGGTGCTTCGATGATAGGAGGGGGGACATCTCTTGGTGGTGAGGCGATAACTTGCTGCTGAGACATTGCACTTGAATGAGCTGTGTCTTTGGTTGTTTCTTCGTTTTTTCCTTGGTCGTGAACAGACTCTTCAGGATGCTCAGATACTTCTTGCGCGGCGTTGGACTTAGATTTGGAAGTGCTGGAGTTTTCACTGAGGCTGATGCTTGGAGTTGGTTATCTAGTAGGTAGTCGTAGCCTCTCTAGTGGAATACTGGCCAACCTTCTTTCTCTGTATAACGTGAACTTTTGGAGGTCATCTCGAGACAACCTCGACTGAGCTTCCCGCAAAATTTCTTTGAGCAAACTCTTACTCTGAAATAGATCATCAAACAGATCTTTCTTTCCAGAGAACACTCTTATCTTGACGTTCGTTGTGAATTCTTGGGCCACATCATTTGGGTCGAATGGCCTCGCTGGGAACTTAAATAATTGAAGACACATCACATTCTCCACTTCGCCAAAAGCGTGTCCTACATCGAACAAAGAGAAGGCCCCACAAGTTTCGGGAAATTGAGGCCATATGGCCTTCTTCTTGTCCTTTAGGTCTTTGGTCAGGCCGCCTTCAGAACAGGTTTGATAAGCGATTTCCCGGTCCAAAAGTTTATCAGGGACATATAGGGGTAGGACATGTGGAGGTACAGTGCTTCCAAAAACTCTAATGTAAGTAAACCATTCTTCCCCAAACCATCTCGCAGTGGGGATGATGTCGATTTGGGCCTCGGGAGAGCACCTTGGGGGGTCCTTATCATATATCATTCTATATAGGGGCAAAATAAGCCCATGGAAAATCTGATAAAAGTGAGGGGTAAACTGGGAATCCCATAGGACCTTATGATAAACATGGATGGGCAATGGGTCTTGGGTAGTCCATTTCCAACCCATAGTAGGAAATTCAGATACAAGACAAATAGAATCCATAATATAGGCAGACAGATAAAAAGGAGGATAGACCCTTTGAGACAAGGATCTCTTAGACCGGTAATTGAGAATAGCCATGTATAGAGTATCAGAAAGGATTTTGACCCAATCTATGATGTCGGCGTTAGTGGCAGCATCAATTAATGGCAGCCATTCAGATGAAAACTTGTTGATATCCGGCATCCCAAATAACCTACAGAGCATGGCCGCATCAAAACAATATGGAGAGGTGAGGGAACCAGTGCTGTACATACCCTTTTTATCCTTTTTTAGCGGCTCGTCTCTTCTAGACCATTCTTTAGTGGTGTCCGATAGATCTGGATTCTCCGCCGTGAACTTCTTAACAAATTGTGCATTATAGGTCACTTGCGGTTCAGGAAGATGATACATAAGCTTAAAATTTTGCGCAGCAAACGATCCCACGAGCCCATGTCCATGAACTTTGAATTGTCTGTTTTTCTATTCTGCATCATCCAGTATCCAATTGATCATATCTGTGTATGGTAGAATTTTGGGTCTTGCTGCTATTTTGTGAAGGAATGAACATGCTAGGTCCTCCAAGGACGCCTCAGAAGAGTGTGGTGCACCCGCGAGAGCAGTCACCTTCATTATTCTAGGCTTTTCTTCCTCTAGCAGCCTGTACATGCCTTCCCATGTTGATATCCCCACGTCTCTATTACAGGCTGTGTCTGTGTACAGGGGCGCCATCTCCTTGGTCTTCTCCCTCGCTTCGGAGCTTTGAGATTTATTTTTGTTTCCCATTTCCCTTTGCGTTTTTGTCTGAGTCGTCTTAGCACTTTGTTCCTACAGATTATGAGTGAAATGGAAATGACTAATCCAGAAAGATGATGGGAGAGTTTTAAATGCAACAGATAAATCAAATATGCCACCTTACGTGAAACAAATCTCTACCAAGGCACGCGTCTTTAATCCATTTAATAACTGACAACTAATTCATTTACTATCATTAAAAACGCATGATTTCAAGTCAGATTATAGTAAGTGGTTTTTCTTTGAATGGCGTGCCCGAAGGATTCGTACCGAAGTGATTTATGATTTGCTGACGTAACCTCGCATGTCGCGTGATCGCTAATCGCATCATCGCAAATCACATCATCGCAAATCGCATGGATGTGGCATCGCAGCGATCGCAATATCGTAGATGGCAGAAATTTGATGTTTACCAAATCTTGCCTGGCTCATTTCTGCGATATGCGATCTAGCGATCGGCGTTATTGCAGATCAACGAATCTTTAAGTTTTTCTTTATGAGCATTACTATTTTGTGATGCGATGTCATTATTAACATGAGGGTGGTGCGCATAAAAAGGGAAATGAAGGTGTTTCCTATCCTTTTGCAATGCGACCTTAAAGGTTTTCTCTTTATCATAGACTTAGGCTTAAAATATCCAAGAGGCTTTTTCTAAGCGTATGATTGTAACTTCAAAAAGAAACTCTTGCTTTTCCTAAAAATTAACTAAGGGTCCCCATTCATTCAGTATCATGGTTGATACTTAATTGAATAAGGGGGGGTGTTGCTGGCCACAACAATTGGCGATTCACTTGGGAGAACACGTTATCTCTGCTTTTATATTGATGCTTTCAAACTCCTGAAAAAAAATAAAATTCTTAAAGAAAAACTTGAAATTTATTATAAAAAGATAAAGCAAATGATACTTTAAACTGTTAATGATGTTTCGTTTCAACCTCTTTCTATTTCAATTACTTGCGTCTTCAGCTTGTCTTTGCATTTAAATCAGTCATTACTTGGTCTTGTAAAACAGAAAATAAAGGCTTCCCTATGTATCAGCCCTTTTTAAATATGCTCCTTTGTCGCAGGTAGAGCCTCTGCTGCCAGCAGGCATCCATAGCCTCGACAGGGTTAGCTATTACCCAGCAATGATCCTTTATCCTGCTTAAGGTTATTTACAACTTTTTCAGAGAAAATCCATTTTTGACACTTTTTCCTTTTTTATTGTCTAAAGAACAATGTCTTGGTTTGGTGGCCAAATTATGACACAGTCATTCACTTGATTTACACTTTTTCTGAACAAGCTGGCTCGTGATGAGACCCCTTGTCTTTTGATTGCTACAATCTTGAGTCATTTCCCTGTTTTGGTAGACAGTTTTGGCAAGTCAGCAAGTTATAATATCGGTGATCATGATAAGCCGGCTCGCAATGAGACCTCTTATTCTTTGAGATGTAGTGTCTTTTTGGATTATTCCTCTGAATGCTGCGTTTTCCTTTAGCAGGGAGGAAGTCAAATTTTCTTTCCTTAAGAAAGTTCTGGACGACAATGATAGGGCAGTTTTGGTAATGGTTGTTTCTATAGAGAATCTTTATTTTAATATTGATACCTTTCATTGTGCTGCCCTAAAACAAATTCTTCACTGAGATAGCTTTCTTTAAATTTTTTGCAGTTGAAACTATCATCATATTTGGGTTAAAGTTCTATTGATAATAAAGATCAAATTCCTAAAAGATTTGCTGTTGATAGAAGCAGAAGTTTCAAAAATCTTTGACAGAGAAAAGGTGTCTTTAGTAAATGCCAAATGCCGTTAACGAAAGCAAACATTATTATGGAGAAAAATATTTCACGCAATGAGAGGCAAACATTCCCTAGGGATATGTACAGAATAACTTTGCCTATCAATTATTAAAAGCAAACCTAATAACCTAACTAAATTTTTCCTACTCCTATTCTAACTATATACAAAAAATCAACTATGTGAAATGATATTTCCAATGGAACCATCTATTCATTTTTATTCCTAGCCGTATGAAACTTCCAAACATCAGTGTAAAGAACCAAACTTTCCTTGGATCATAAATATTTTCTGTGGAATAAGAACATATAACCTCAATTGGAATTCTGTCTGATTTTCCTTTCTCATGAGAACTTTTTTCCAACTGGATACCTATTGGATCATAAAAATTAGGATGAATTTCTGTTATGAATTGATGATCTCGCAATAGGAAGGATAACAAGTCAGATTGTGAAAATGATTTTTTAGTTTCAATGGCTTGTAACCTGTTGTTTGTTAACACTGGGATTTTAGCGATTTCGTTTGAAATGAAAGTTCTCATATATAAATCGCTAAAACATAATCTATCAAAAATTTGAAAATTTAAAAAGAAATCTGATTTTGTACAAAATGAGTTCAAGTGATAAAGAAATGAATGATTATTTGTACAAATAGTGTTATAGCACAACTGGGATTTACTTGTAACATCTTGCTCCTCACAAGAACTGGCCAGGTCTTGTGAATCAGGAAATAAGTTATGATTGCGAACAGGAGTGGAGTTTTCCTCATGATATGAATCATAGATCGGGGTATTGTCTTGGAGAGTAAAATCATCCAAATGATTTTATACTTTGAAATGAGGATCGTTTGATATGATTTCTGATTCAAGCTGTTTCTCATTATCTGAACCTAGTTGAGTTACTTGGGATAACTCAACAACATCATCGTTGTCAAAGTAACTATCACTAAAGACTCTACAGATTTCCCTAGGTTCCTCTTTTTCATTATATATTTTGAGACAAGGGAGGTCAAGCAGCTCTTGTTTGACATTAATCAAAGGATGTGCTAAAGTTGTCTCTTTATCTTGAAGACCTAATGATGAGTCATTTGAATAACCCTCTGTGTTTTTTGAGATATCTTTAATGTTGGGAGGGGAAAAATCGTCATCACTAAAAACATCGGGATAAAGAGAAAAATGTGAATCTGGAATAATGCATTTGAAAACATCATAAAAAAAACATTGTTCATCATATCCATCATAAACATCGGGCTTTAGATCATACCTTTTTGCGCTGATACTTTTTGAAAGAGAAATAGTTCGCTATTCTAACCTTGGCATCTGCATTCGTTGATTCGTAATGATATTGTCTGACTTTGTGTTAGAGTCATCTTCTGGTTCCAAGGTATTTTCTCTTTCAGTATTTTCGTTTTTGTTCTCTGGCATTAGAGCATGCATGACTCCTAGGCTTTGCAGATTTTCTTCATTACAGATGATTTGTGTATTTGACTTGAAATGCTCATTCATATTAGAAGAAAATGAAACAAAGGGTGAACTAATTTCTGCTTGATCAGACATAGGAGGTAGGGAATACAAATCATAATCTGAAGATTCTTCATCCGTGATCTCACTCTCAAGATCATACTTTAGGAATTTAAGATGAAATCGCATATTAAAATCTCTTACTGGTTCATCTTGCTTCCGTAGATAATCAATTTCATCATATACCTGGTCGTAGTCATAACAATCAAATTCCAAAATGAAAGTCTTGACGAATTGGTCCCAGCTGTGGATTGATGCAACTGGGAGGGTTCTGCACCATTTTCTAGCCTACGCTGTGAATGTAAGAGTAAAAATTCTGCACAAAACGCCTTCATAAATTCTCTGAATATCAGAACTTGAAACTTTTTGAATGAAATGAAGGGCATGATTAAATGCAGAAGAATTATTCTTATCGTTGAATTTTACCTGAGACAAGAGCCTTACCACATCTGGTGGAGTGTTGGAAGAGGTAGGAACATGGATGCAACTCCAAATAGGAATTCTATGAGCAGCCATCCTGTTTCAAGCTTTATAATTTGGAAAACATTCCAACAGACACTATGCTCAGGCCCTCCTTCTAGCACCAAATATGTTGAGGGCCCGAAAATCGGGTGAACAACAAGGGGATACCCAGCCGGTCTGGAACCTGGTTGGCAGCTCCTTGTCCGTTTGGTATAGCGGGTCCGACTGGGGATAATGGGACAAGTTTCCCAATACAAGGGGGTATGTGTGTGTGTAGAGTTTGATTATGCTGATTCTAGAAGTATTTTAGAGCTAACTTAAATCTAACTTGTATACTAACTCTATGCTATTGTAATCTAATGAAAAAAACACATCTAATCTATGCTAACCCGGGATATATCTCTTCTATTATGCGATCTAAAAAGATTTCGAACAATAACTGGTAATAAAGATCATTCAGCTATCATAAGAATATAAACCAATTAAGATGAACCATTCTGCATAAAAAGTTAGGCAAAACAGTTGTGAACAGCATATCGCATAATAAGTCATTCATATGTCAAGCACAAAAAAATGATTCCACCGTACAGAAGTGCCAAATGGTAACCCAGACATTCATACATCAACATATAAACAATTAAAACTGCATATCACTCTAATAATATAAGCAGAAATTCGTCAAAAGATAAAAGTACCATTTATGACTGATTTTCACTCATAAACCTCAAGCAATAATGATTTATCTCTACTTACTTCTAACGTCTACTAAGAGTAAAAAAGTGCAACATCAGTAGCAGACATTAAAATGCAAACATAAATAAATCTCAATCCTTCCATTCATCAAAACCTCCTCTGAGGGTGCAGAAGTGCATGTTCCGAGGACAAGTTTTTGAAAAATTTCTGGACCCTTCTCCAATGCAATGAGAAGGGTTAAAATACTACTTCCTAATTCTAATAATAGTATCATTACAAAATTTTAGGATACGGTTTTCAAATGACCGTCCTTTTTCTAATCTAGTTAAAAGAGAAAAAACAACATTCTAAATGAAATCACTTATGAGCTTGGTCTTTAAAGTTGCAAGTGTCCACCATAGGCTTGAGAAGAGTTGGCTGACTGATTTCTGCGCTGATCTGGGCTGCGAAAATGGCATCTACGAGAGTTGGCTCTAACTTCTCGGTTGTTTGTAATGCATTTCACCGTCATCCATTGGCTATGCGGTTTAACCAAATACGTCCAGTAATATTCCCAATTCAGCCTGGCCAATGCTTGGATTTCTTTCCCTTTTTCCTGTGCTTTCTTCCTCCATTCTGTTTCCAGTTGCAACTTGTTTGGTAGGTACCCCGGGGTGGTCTCTGCAATTAAATTTTCCCTGTGTAAATTTTCATTTACACAGTCGATAAGAATGCTTGCCTGTGTCGCTGCTGTCTCTGCTGCTTGCTCCACCCGCCTGATTTGATCGTCCCATTTATTAAAGAGCAATTCTTTATGATTTTCATTAATCCTGGGTGCACCTGCTCTTTTCCCTTCCTCATCATCTTGCCAAGTCAAATATTCTGTCACCCTCTTGTCGTTCTGATCATAGTCACTCCGCAAGTCCACCACTTGACTGGTGATTTTGTCGCTCAGTGCACAATAGTGACTCCACTGTGATATTTTACATCCCAACTCTTCCTGTTGCTGCAGTAGTTGCTCATTCAAGTCGATAGATTCTGAAATAAACTCTGCCAGCTTAGGCTCATCTTTATGCATTTCTTGTAAAGTCTGAAATTGTTTTTCTTTTTCTTCGAGACTCCTTTGATAGCTTATCTGCATCTGTTGAAAGTCTTCCTGTAGCTTTTCAAGCTGTCTGGAAGCTTCAGTGTTCATGTTGGCTTGTTGAAACTATTGTTGTAGCAGTTGTATATGATTTTCTTGTTCATTTTATAGTTGTTGAAATTCAGAGGCCTTATCAATAGTTGCAGAAGCATATGCTCCTGCAATCTGAGACAGCTTCGTAAGATTTTCAGTCGGATTATTATTGGGGTCTTTCCATAAGATGTCGAAATGTTCAGCATCTTGAGACAGTGTATTCTCAAGCTTTCTTTTCTTTTTCTGTCTCCTTACAACTGCTTTGTGTTGGGGACTATAGAATAAATCTAGTGGGGGAATTTCTTCTATGTTAAGTAGAAGTTCTGAGGTTGGAGCGATAGGAAGGTGTTCAACTTCTGTTGCACTACTGACTATGGTCGAAACGACTTCTTGCACCACCTGTGTATTATTCACAGGTGTTTTCGGGACTTGCCCTTCAAGATTGATCAATTCATTGAAGGTTTCCCACTCTTTATCTATCTCTGTCGTGACAAGTGGTGCTTCGATGACAGGAGGGGGGACATCTCTTGGTGGTGAGGCGATAACTTGCTGCTGAGACATTGCACTTGACTGAGTTGTGTCTTTGGTTGTTTCTTCGTTTTTTCCTTGGTCGTGAACATACTCTTCAGGATGCTCAGATACTTCTTGCGCGGCGTTGGACTTAGATTTGGAAGTGCTGGAGTTTTCACTGAGGCTGATGCTTGGAGTTGGTTTTCTAGTAGGTAGTCGCAGCCTCTCTAGTGGAATACTGGCCAAGCTTCTTTCTCTGTATAACGTGAATTTTTGGAGGTCATCTGGAGACAACCTCGACTGAGCTTCTCGCAAAATTTCTTTGAGCGAACTCTTACTCTGAAACAGATCATCAAATGGATCTTTCTTTCGAGAGAACACTCTTATCTTGACGTTCATTGTGAATTCTTGGGCCACATCATTTGGGTCGAATGGCCTCGCTGGGAACTTAAATAATTGAAGACACATTACATTCTCCACTTCGCCAAAAGCGTTTCCTACATCGAACAAAGAGAAGGCCCCACAAGTTACGGGAAATTGAGGCCATATGGCCTTCTTCTTGTCCTTTAGGTCTTTGGTCAGGCCGCCTTCAGAACAGGTTTGATAAGCGATTTCCCAGGCCAAAAGTTTATCAGGGACATATAGGGGTAGGACATGTGGAGGTACAGTGCTTCCAAAAACTCTAATGTAAGTAAACCATTCTTCCCCAAACCATCTCGCGATGGGGATGATGTCGATTTGGGCCTCGGGAGAGCACCTTGGGGGGTCCTTATCATATATAATTCTATATAGGGGCAAAATAAGCCCATGGCAAATCTGATAAAAGTGAGGGGTAAACTGGGAATCCAATAGGACCTTATGATAAACATGGATGGGCAATGGGTCTTGGGTAGTCCATTTCCAACCCATAGTAGGAAATTCAGGTACAAGACAAACAGAATCCATAATATAGGAAGGCAGATAAAAGGGAGGATAGACCCTTTGAGACAAGGATCTCTTAGGCCGGTAATTGAGAACAACCGTGTATAGAGTATCAGAAAGGATTTTGGCCCAATCTAGGATGTCGGCGTTAGTGGCAGCATCAATTAATGGCAGCCATTCAGTTGAAAACTTGTTGATAGTCGGCATCCCAAATAACCTACAGAGCATGGCCGCAACAAAACAATATGGAGAGGTGAGGGAACCAGTGCTGTACATACCCTTTTTATCCTTTTTTAGCGGCTCGTCTCTTCTAGACCATTCTTTAGTGGTGTCTGATAGATCTGGATTCTCCGCTGCGAAGTTCTTAACAAATTGTGCATTATAGGTCGCTTGCGGTTCAGGAAGATGATACATAAGCTTCAAATCTCGCGCAACAAACGATCCCACGAGCCCATGTCCATGAACTTTGAATTGTCTGTTTTTCAATTCTGCATCATCCAGTATCCACTTGATCATATCTGTGTATGGTAGAATTTTGGGTCTTGCCGCTATTCTGTGAAGGAATGAACATGCTAGGTCCTCCAAGGACGCCTCAGAAGAGCGTGGTGCACCCGCGACAGCAGTCACCTTCATTATTCTAGGCTTTTCTTCCTCTAGCAGCCTGTACATGCCTTCCCATGTTGATATCCCCGCGTCTCTGTTACAGGTTGTGTCTATGTACAGGGGCACCATCTCCTTGGTCTTCTCCCTCGCTTTAGAGCTTTGAGCTTTATTTTTGTTTCCCATTTCCCTTTGCATTTTTGTCTGAGTCGTCTTAGCACTTTGTTCCTGCAGATTACGAGTGAAATTGAAATGACTGATCCAGAAAGGTGATGGGAGAGTTTTAAATGCAACAGATAAATCAAATATGCCACCTTACGTGAAACAAATCTCTACCAAGGCACGCATCTTTAATCCATTTAATAACTGACAACTAATTCATTTACTATCATTAAAAACACATGATTTCGGGTCAGATTATAGTAAGTGGTTTTTCTTTGAATGGCGCGCCCGAAGGATTCGTACCGAAGTGATTTATGATTTGCTGACGTAACCTCGCATGTCGCGCGATCGCTAATCGCATCATTGCAAATCGCATGGATGTGGCATCGCAGCGATCGCAATATCGCAGGTCGCAGAAATTTGATGTTTACCAAATCTTGCCTGGCTCATTTCTGCGATATACGATCTAGCGATCGACGTTATCGCAGATCGACGAATCTTTAAGTTTTTCTTTATGAGCATTACTATTTTGTGATGTGATGTAATTATTAACACGAGGGTGGTGCGCATAAAAAGGGAAATGAAGGTGTTTCCTATCCTTTTGCAATGCAACCTTAAAGGTTTTATCTTTATCATAGACTTAGGCTTAAAATATCCAAGAGGCTTTTTCTAAGCGTATGATTGTAACTTCAAAAAGAAACTCTTGCTTTTCCTAAAAATTAACTAAGGGTCCCCATTCATTCAGTATCATGGTTGATACTTAATTGAATAAGGGGGAGTGTTGCTGGCCACAACATGACCATGTGCATAAACTTGTCGAAGTACATGTTCAGATCCTGTCGGACTTACTTCTTCTCTTTGCCTCAGTTAGTGTGCCAAATGGTGGGATCGCATGCCTATGCACAATGACATCCATGCTCATGAATACCCTTGCATGCGATCGACCTGCCTGCTCCATTCCGGCTGCCAAATGAATCTATAGCCTCTATGCGCAAAGTTTCATTAGTATATGGATATTGCACCTCCTGCTATACATGTTCCTTCTCGAACTCCTTCTCTCGTTTGTGTAGCTCTTGTTCTTCATTGACTTGCTACTTCATCTCTTGCAACTCCTTCCCTGTTTCGGTTTCTTCCTTCATGCGATCCTCTTGTCACAGTGTCATCTCATAGCCTCAATCTCTAATGGTTCTTTCATTAGAGGTGGATTTACTTGAGGTTGCAACTTTGTTCCACCTTTGTGCTGTAACAAAACCTCCTCTTGCATTTTTCGCATGCAGGTGTGCTACCTTCTACTACTGTTGATGGAGTTACTACCTATGACGTTGTTGCCATTTTAACTTGAAATCCATGTCCATGAAAAAAACTTCATCTCTTCATAGATAGGCAAGTTCATAGACACTTGATCGATTGCATCCCAAGTTGTGCTCTGAATGGTGTCTTTGACTCTGCTCTCCTAGAAGCCATTGTACCTATGCTGCTGAAGGCAGACAAACATCTGTGATACTTGGAGATATAGCAACACTCATAACAAGAAATCTGATAGTCGAAAACAAAAAACAACTAGAGGACTGACATGCAATATACCTATGTGACTATCTGTGAAGACTACACAATTTTCATTGGGAGGCTGGGAGATTGACTGCCAAAAATATGCAAGGCATAGTCTCAACTATTGGGATGTTGAGTGACTATTGGAACTACATAATGCACAATCCAGCCTAACCTGCTGAGGACCCAAACTGTGCAATGCCCAATTTTAGTTAGTAGTGACATCCAAACCAACAAACTACATTCCATAGTTTTCGGGGCTAGCAAGGGACTACCTCCCAGAAGTGTGCAATGCAAGCCTGGAGATTAGTGTTGTGTCAGACTTGTGAAATTTCTAGAGGGAAGACAGAGCCTTCACTTCCAGAAATGCACAATGCTAGATCGAAAAGGCATGGTACGAGCTAAGGCAACCCAAACATGCTGACAGGCCACTAAAACATGGGAAGTCTAAATTCATGGTGATACTGACTATAAACAACAGTGAATGATTATACATGCAAGTAGCAAGTGCAACATTTAGAAAATGAGAAAACATGCATGTGTGTGAAATGGGTTACCACAACGACAACTGTGGGTGCAAAAATAGTGTCATGCATGCGACAACAGTGAGATGAAAACAAAAACTGAAACGGTGCTTCTACAAGACAACATACATGAAAACAACAACAATCACTCATTCAAATCAATCAGATAGCACTTACACAAGCCAAAACACAAAAAGGGACAGAAAGGCAGCACAAGACATGCAAACCAGGCTTACCCCGAAATAGTTGAGCTGAATGTACTGATGAATCCTAGATGCGATGTGGGATGTTAGAGATGTAAGATCAATGTGAGGAATGAACTCTACAGTGTCTGGCTCATAATTTTTGATAAAATCAATGCTATGACAGGCATGCCACAAATCCAAGAAAAGTGACACTTTGTAGGAGGTTTCTAAAATGAGCCTTCCATGTAACCTTCAGTTGTTAAAAGTAGATCCTTAAATCTAGGGATGCATTCTCATACTGCCTTGTGAAAAGCAATCCATGCACGAAAATAAGCTTTGCTCGGTCCCAGAGTGAACCGGTCAACCTGAAGGAACATGGATTAGTTTGCAAACCTGGGATGAAAATTTGCGTAGTTCGTGGGCTGAGATGGGCTAGCTATACTAGAGGGACTCCGAAATTTCTGGGGTCATCAGGTGACTGCCTCCCAAAATTGTGAAATTTCTTGGCTAAGAAACAATGTTAGGTCAGATTGAGTAGTTTTTTGAGGAAGATTTCCTCACTTCTCTACACAATTCTGGAGCCGAGCAACCTGCCAGGCTGATTTGTGCAATTTATGGAGGGAAGGTTGGTTCTCCTACAGAATTTCACAATTCTCTGAGGGAATCTTGACAAACTAGTTTTAATAATTCTTTAGCTTAGTAGGTTCGCCAGCTAATTTCTGCAATTTCTGGAGGGAAGGTTGGTTCTCCTCTAAAATTGCGCAATTTTATGGGGGAGCTGCTTGGCCAGCACATGGTCTAAATCCGGAAAGACAACCTATGAGGGGAGTGAAGAAAAATGACATTCACATGCTGACAAGGCACTAAGAAACAATTGAAGCCTATATGCTTGATGGTGCAAGACATGCTGTTGAGGATTATTTGTAGGGAGCCTCTAAAATGAAGCTAAGGAAAAATTTTGAAGGGTCTTTGTAGCCGCTACAACATGTTGATGAATCAATCATATCACAACATAGAACAATACTAATATGTATCCTGGATGCCCTCACACTTGTAACTTTTCTCTAATTTCTATTTCACAAGACTTACAGGTTTCCGGGCTCCTGAGCACTAGCCCACTAAAGTGCACCACTTTGAATGTTGTTCCATCGCGCTAAGCCCTTTAAATTATTTCCCACAGTTCTTGGCTTTGTTAATAGTTAGAAGCCCCTTGGTGACTAGTACACATGAAATCTTAACAAAACCAAGTCCTGGGCACGCTTATCAATATTTGATAGATTGTCAAATGTCGCGAAGAACTTACTTCAGTCATCTTTGTTACTTGCTACAAAATACTGATCCTTTCTCATTTTT
Source organism: Pinus tabuliformis (assembly GCA_031772625.1). NCBI lineage: Eukaryota > Viridiplantae > Streptophyta > Pinopsida > Pinales > Pinaceae > Pinus > Pinus tabuliformis. Next base: position 1,369,973,630 of record CM062820.1, read on the forward strand.
TCCTTATTCTTTGTGAGCTTTCAGGGTTTTGGGGCTCCAAGCTTCTAGGTACTACTCCTGCTACCTCAGGTTGATGTCATCCCATAACCCAATTTAAATAAACCTCTAGAGTTATTGACCTTCTAAGGTTTTGGGCTTCCATCTACCCCACTTTAATGTAATCATGTAACACTTTTAATATGCCTTTGGGCTTCTGAGCTTCCCACTACAATTTTTCAATGGAATTCCATAACATTTTTAGATAAGCCTTTATGCTTCCGGGCCTTTTAGCATTCCTAAAAGTGTTATTGAGGGATTCATAGGCCTTACTTTGACCAACCATGACTTCTGATTTAGAGGGAAATTTACCAACTTCCATATACCATTGTGTTGTGGCCAGCAACAACCCCCCCTTTCGTTCAAACTAGTATCGGCCACGATGCTAGAATGAATGGGGACCCTTAGTTAATTTTCGAAAAAACAAAGTTTTCTTTTGAAATTACAAGCATAAGCTTAGGAAAGGTTTCTTGGACGACTTAAGCCTAAACCTGTGTTCATAAAAGCAAATCTTTAAGGTTGCATCACAAAAAAGATAAGAAATGCCTTCGTATCCGCTCTAAAGGCCAATATGCACATCGCCTCGGTGTTAGTGGACAACATTGCATCGCAATATGCTAGCATCCATGAACAAAAGCTTACAAGTCCGCCGATCTGCGATGTTGTGATCGCATATTGCAGAAATGAGGCAGGGTACATTGGCAAACATTGAACTATTGCGATCTGCGATGTTGCGATCACTAACACTTGCGGTCGCGCGACATGCAAGGGTACGTTGGCGAGTCATAAAAGCACCTTAGTACGACTCCTTCGGGCACGCCACCCAAAGAAAATCCACTTACTATAACCTGACTTGGAAATTATGCACTTTTAATGATAGTAATAAATTTGGTTGTCAGTTATTAAGTGGAATAAAGACGCATGCCTTAATGCGGATTTGCTTCACGTAAGGTGGCGTATCTGATTTATCTCTTGCATTTAAAACTCTCCCATCACCTTTCTGATCAATCTTTCCATTTCACTCATAACCTGCAGGAGCAAAGTGCGAAGGCAAAATCAAACAGAAACTCTAAGTGAGATGGGGAAGAAGAACAAAGCTCAGAGCTCAGAGACAAGAGAAAAGACCAAGGAGATGGCACCCCTCTACACAGATACTGCATGCAATAAAGACGCAGGCATCTCAACATGGGAAGGCATGTATAGGCTGTTAGAAGAAGAGAACCCTAGAATAATTAAGGTAACTGCTGTCGTCGCAGGTGCATCACGTCCTTCAGAGGCATCCCTCGAAGACCTAGCGTGCTCTTTCCTCCACAGAATAGCTTCAAGGCCGAAGATCCTACCGTATACAGACACGATCAAGTGGATTTTAGATGATGCAGAATTGCATCATAAACAGTTCAAAGTCCAGGGGCATGGGCTCGTGGGATCGTTTGCAGCTCAAGACCTGAAGCTCATGTATCATCTTCCTGAACCACAAGCGACCTACAATGCAGAGTTTGTTAGGAAATTTGTTGCAGAGAATCCGGACCTATCAGACACCACTAAGGAATGGTCAAGAAGAGATGAGCCACTGAAAAAGGATAAGAACGGTATGTATAGCACTGGTTCTCTTACCTCTCCGTATTGTTTTGCTGCAGCCATGCTCTGTAGGCTATTTGGTAAGCCTAATATCAATAAATTTTCATCTGAATGGCTACCGTTAATTGATGCTGCGACTAACTCTGAGATAGTGGATTGGGCCAAAATCCTTTCTGACACTCTATACACGGCGGTTCTCCACTACCGTTCTAAGAGATCCTTCTCCCAAGGGGCTATCCTCCTTTTTATTTGTCTGCCTATATAATGGACTCTGTGTTTCTTGTATCGAAATTCCCTACTATGGGCTGGTAATGGACTACCCAGGACCCATTGCCCATTCATGTCTATCATAAAGTCTTGTGGGATTCCAAGTTTGCCCCTCATTTTTACCAGATTTGCCATGGGCTCATACTGCCCATGCGTAGAATGATATATGATAAGGACCCCCCAAGGTGCTCTCCCGAGGCACGAAACGATATCATCCCCATAGCAAGATGGTTTGGAGAAGAATGGTTTACCTACATTCGAGTTTTTGGAAGCACCGCACCTCCGCATGTCCTACCCTCGTATGTCCCGGATAAACTGTTGGCCCGAGAAATCGCTTATCAGACTTGTTCTGAAGGCGGTTTAACTAAGGACCTAAAGAACAAAAAGAAGGCCATTTGGCCTCAATTCTCCGTCACATGTGGGGCCTTCTCTTTGTTCGATGTGGGCGCTTTTGGCGAGGTAGAGAATGTGACGTGTCTCCAACTATTTAAGTTCTCACCAAGACCATTCGACCCAAATAAAGTGGCCCAGGAATTTACAACCAATGTCAAGATAAGTGTGTTCTCTGGGAAGAAAGATCCGTTTGATGATCTCTTTCAGAGCAAGAACTCGCTCAAAGAAGTTTTGCAAGAAGCTCAGTCGAGGTTGTCCCCAGACGACCTCCGGAAATTCACGTTGTATAGAGAAAGAAGGCTGGCTAACATTCCACTGGAAAGACTGCGAGTAGCTACCAGAGAACCGACTCCGATCATCAGCCTCAGTGAACACTCCAGCACTTCCAGATCTAATTCCAACGCCATAAAAGAAATATCCGAAAATCCTGAAGAGTCTGTGCACGAAGAAGAAAAGAACGAAGAAACAATCAAAGACACGACTCAGTCAAGTACGATGGCTCAGCAGCAAGTTATCGCCTCGCCACCAAGAGAAGTTCCCCCTCTTGTCGCCGAAACACCTCTAGTCACTGAAGAATTGGATAAAGAATGGGAGACCTTCAATGAACTCATAAATCTTGAAGGTCAAGTCCCGAAGACACCTGTGAGCAATACAAAGGTGGTGCAAGAAGTCGCCTCGACCATGGTCAGTAGTGCCGTAGAAATGGAGCATCTTCCTATCGCTCCATCCTCAGAACTTCTACTCAGCATAGAAGAAATACCTCCACTGGATGTATTCTACAGTCCACAGCACTGGGCAGTTGTAAGAAGACAAAGAAAGAAGATGAAGCTTGAAGATGCACTGTCTCAAGATGCTGAACACCTAGATGTCTTGTGGGAAGACCCGAATAACAATCCAATCGAGAATCTCACAAAATTGTCTCAGATTGCAGGAGCATATGCTTCTGCAACTATCGACAAGGCCTCTGAAGTTCAAAAACTTCTAAAAGAACGTGAAAGTCAAATACAACTGCTACAACAACAGTTGCAGCAAGCCAATGCGAACACTGAAGCCTCCAGACAGCTCGAAAAACTACAAGAAGACTTTCGCCAGATGCAGGTGAGCTATCAAAGAAATCTTGAAGAAAAAGAAAAGCAGCTGCAGACGGTGCAAGAAATGCATAAATATGAACCTAAGCTGTTAGAGTTCATTTCAGAGTCCATCGGCTTGAACGACCAACTGTCCCAGCAACAGGAAGATATGGTACGTAGAATATCACAATGGAGGCATTTTTGTGAAATAAGTGACAAGATCACTAGCCAGGTGGTGGAATTACGGAACGACTATGACCATGCTAACAAAAGAGTAACAGAATACCTAACTTGGCAAAATGACGAGGAAGGGAAAAGAGCAGGAGCACCCAAGATTAATGAAAATCATAAGGAGCTGCTCTTTAACAAATGGGACGAACAAATCACACAGGCGGAGCAAGCAGCAGAGACAGCGGCGACACAGGCAAGCATACTTATCGACTGTGTAAATGAAAATTTACACAGGGCCAATTTGATTTCAGATTCCACTCCGGGGTACCTACCAATCGCATCGCAACTGGAGGCAGAATGGAAACAGAAAGCACAGGCAAACGGGAAGACAATCCAGACACTGGCTAGACTAAATTGAGAAAGTTACTGGACTTACTTAGTTAAGCCTCACAGCCAATGCATGACAGTGATATGTATCATGAACGCAGCCGAGAAAGTAGCGCCAGCTCTTACGGATGCTATTTTCGCAACCCAACTAAGCACGGAAATCAGCCAGCCTACTCTTCTCAAGCCTATGCTTGACAGCTGCAACTTCAGAGAGCAAATTAAGAAGTAATTTCATTTAGAATGTTGTTTTTTGCTTTTTAACTAAATTAGAAAAATGGCGGTCATTTGAGAACCGTATCCTCAATTTTGTAAACATACTATTATTAAGATTAGGTAGTAGTATTTCAACCCTTCTCATTGCGTTGGAGAAGGGTCCAGAAATTTGTCAAAAACTTGTCCTCAGGACATGCATTTCTGCACCTCAGAGGAGGGTTTGATGAATGCAAGGATCGGATTTATTTATATTTACATTTTAATGTCTGCTACTAATGTTGCATTTCTGTACTCTTAGTAGGCGTTCAAAGTAAGTAGAAGTAGATCATTATTGCTTGAAGTTTGTGAGTAGAAACTAGTCATAAATGGTACTTTTATCTCTTGACGAATTTCTGCTGATTTGCTTAAAGTGATATGCAGCTGATGTTATTTGTATGTTAATGTATAGATTTATGGTTACCATTTGGCACTTTTGTACGGTGGAATCATCTGTTTATGTTTGACATATGAATGATTTATCATGTGATACACAGTCCACAACTGTCCTGTTTAACTTCTTATGCAGAATGGTTTATCTTAAATGGTTTATATTCTTATAGTAGCTGAATAATCTTCATTACCAGTTATTATATGAAATATTTTTAGATCACATGATGGAAATGATATATCCTGGGTTAGAGTAGCTTGTATATGTTATTTTTTATTCTGATTTTAGCAGCTTATAGCCAGATGATGAATTAGATTAAAGTTAGTTCTCAAAAAGTTCTCTAGAAACAGCATAAATCAAAACTTACACACACACACACCCCTTGCATCAGGAAGTTGGTCCCGTTATCCCCAGTCAGACCCGCTACTCCAAATGGGCAAGGAGCCGCCAACCAGGTTCCGGACCGGGTGGGTATCCCCCTTGTTGTCGACCCGATTTCGGGGCCCTCAACACATTGCAATTATCTCTTCAGGAACTTTCAAACTATGTTTCTTTTAGGAGAAATTGAGTGAACATCTTGAGAAATAATCTCCTTTAAAGTATTGGACTACCCAGCCATCATAGTCATGTTTTTATGCCTTCTCCACTAAGTATGCTACTATCATGATTCTCTACAAAATATTGTAGTAACCATTGGACCCTCCTTGAACAACATGCTCATAAATTGCAAAATCTACTACTTCTAACCTCAATCTAGGTGTGGTTGACATTAATGCTAAGATACCATGTTCCAACAACCCTTCAAACAATATGAACTATCCAATAATATCCTCCTTTAGCATCATTCAGAAAAAAATAATTCCCCCTTGAAATGAGGCATGATTTTCTTCATCATTTTTATTCCCCTTATTATTACTAGTATTCACTTCCTTTGTCATCAATGACAAACAATCCTTTTTAAGTCTCCCCCTGAAACACTCTGACCTACTCTTCAATTAATCCTTCAAGGTACTGATGAGCCCCAAAAGTGGATAATTATTTGGGCTCATTCAACCTCCTAATTTGACTTAATCCACCATTCTCATTAGTTTATTGCATGTTTTTGATTATATTTATGCTAATAGAGTGAATTTGGTTAGTCATTATGCCAACAAGTCTAATGGGTGCTTTGTGTAGCCTTTTTGGTCAATTTGGAGACAAAATTGAAGGTCTTAATGAGCACTTGGCAGCCAAATTCGTGGGAGAACAAGGGAGAGGATTTGTAGGAAGGTGTCCCCTTAATTTATGGGCCCTTACCTCGAATTCTCCACCATCAGCTCGAAGTTCAAGGGCCACTGAATCAATCAACACAAGGGCAGCCAAGCAAGTCAAGTAGGACTGTTGTTAACTACAAGTCTTGGGCAGCCGAGTCCCTAAATTTTAGGAGGATTGTTGGGTCCTCAAATTGTATAAATAAGAAGGCTTAGGGCCTCATTTTGGTTAGCCAGTGGATGTTAGCAAGTTAGCCAGTATATAGTTAGCTAGTGGTTAGTCATTTTGTAGCCAATAGTTAGCTAGTTTATAGTTCGATTTGGATGCAATAGATTAGCTTTGTTTTCAGCTCATTTGCAAGTTCTTCTTGTGGACAGTTTTGATGTAACTTTCCATTTCTTGATCAATAAAGATGAATCCAACTTTGTTCCAGCTCAAAATCTCTCTTGGGAGGCTGTAGCTCTTGGGGTTGGGCCCATCTCAAGCGCCCAGTACCTCCTTCGTTTATCTTTATGTGTTTGCTGCGTTCTTAAAATAAAATCTGCTATTTAGACTTAGATCTTGCTTCGTTATTTAGATTTCTTTTGATGGTTAAAGTAGCTGTTTATGTTTAGAATATAATGGTAGGATAATACCAGGAAAAAGCTCCAAAAAAGGGTCAGCAAACGCTTTTGGTTTCACCTCTTCCTTATTGGATCAGGGGCTGGAGTTGAAGTAACCATGTTGTCCCAAACAAAAACACTTTCTTTGCTTCACCATGCAATCATTACTGTTTGAATCTCGTTCGTAGAACTTGATATCAGTTTGGATGCATGCTTAGGTTTATGATCACTTAGTTTCATAGTTGTTTCACATGGTTTCATTGCAAATAAACTTCTGTTCATTTCCTTTTGTTGTTAGGTCAGATTAGAGTGAAGTAACTAGGTCATAGGTTTTATAACTAGATCTTTGTTTTCTTGCATGTCTTTGTTTGGTTAGTTTGAAAAATCACTTGCAGAGTACCTGTTATCCTTCCTTACCTGTCCATACTCCATCCAACCTACCTGCTTCACCCTTCACTTATAACCCTTACCTTACATTTGCCTCATCCGCTTACTTTGCCATGATTCTCATATTCTTGTGCAACATCGCTTCATCCATCCTTGAACAAATCCAATCGCTCCTTAGCCTCATCCACCAAGCCCTAGACCTCTTCAAACCCCTATTTCACCTCCATACTCATTCCTCCATCTTTTTCACTCCATCCATTCTCCAAAATCCTCTTTTCAGAACATCCTGTAGAAATCTCTGAACATCTTGTAGAACCCCTGCAGACTTCCTGTAGAAGGTCACGAATGAGGTTTCTTGGTAGCCAAACTCTGTGAAACTCTTTGGAAGGGTGTTGGGGACTCCCTAGACCCTCTCTGAACCTTCCCGACCTCTTCCAAGCATTTCTCCTCCTTGATCCACCTTTGCACAGTAAAAAATAGCTAAAAGCACATGCATGATAATTCGAACCACTTAATCAAAAATACAAAAAGATGTTTTCTTCAGATAGAGGTAGTCTAGACACATGTATTTTACCTTCATAGAAGTAATGGCATCTCTTTCAGTAGTTTGCATGCTCTCCTTTGTGTCAGTAGGAATAGCTGGTAGAATTAGGGTTTGCTAGGGTTTGCGTTTCTTTTTGGCTTTCAGTCTCTTTTCGCAAATAGATTAGCTTCCTTCGAGTTAGCTTTCATCGATCAATTAAAAAGCTTCTTCTAAGAGCTCATAGAAGTTGGCTTAAGCTCCTAGTGGACTTGTGCAACTGACCAAGTGACAACTGCGGCAAGAGCTAGTACTTGTGCATACAGCACCATCGCTTCCAAGTTTGTTACGAACTACTGGGTTGATAAAATTAAAGAAGGGAGTTCCAGGAGTTGTAGCATTATTGCTACAATACTGGAGCCCACCATCTTTTTGGCGCCGTTGCCGGGGAAGCGTCAGAGTATTGGTGATTGTCACTTTTCTTCTATTTTCCACTTACAATCTTCTGCTAAGTAGTTTATTTCATTTCCATTATGAAATTTCGTTTGTGCAAAAGTAGGTTAGTATTTCCCGCTTTCATAGATTAGCATTTCAATTCCGCAATTTCATTTCTGCAAGCGTAGATTAGCATTTCAATTCCGCAAGCTTAGACTAGCATTTCATTCCTGCAATTTCATTTTAGCAAAATAGATTAGTCCTTTCCTGCTTTCATTTCAATTCCACATTTTCATTTCAGCAAGATAGTTAGTTGCTGTTCAATCTATTTTAGTTTTGTAGGTACAAGAAGAAAAATACTAAAATCAACCAAAAAGATTTCTTTTCATGCCTTGTAGGAGTAGAGATAAGTTAGAAAAATGATTGCACAACACCCCCACTGCTTCACACAGCCATCCTTCTTTCTTCTTCGATGGCTGTGAGAGAAGAACCCCTAAGTGGCCAAAAAGACATATTTAAAGAACCTCTAGGGGAGAAGAAGAAGAAAACATTCCTCTAGAGCAAATGGCTGCAAATAGAAATGTTGGGAGCAATACCTTGTCCAAGAATGAGTTTGCAACTCAAATGGAAGATTTCAAGAGTGATATGAGGCAGTTTCTTGCCATGCAACTGGATACCTTACAGATCCAAAGGAAACAAGAGGGAGCCAAGAGCGCTTTGGTCATCTTTTGTCCTAGGTGCACTAGAAAGCCTCCTAGGAACGAATGTCCAATGCACTCTCTAGAAGTGTGTTTTGTCTGTGAAGAATACCATCCTACAGATCAGTGCCCTTCCTTGCCCGGCCTTAAAGCTGCATACCAGAGAGCCAAAGGAGCCACTGAATCACTCTATTATATGAACCAAAGGAGGCCACATGAACCTAGATCTTATCAGCAGGAACTGCAAGGGACATCCGAGACCTATTATGACCCCTATCAAGCCACTTTCATGCCTTCTTGGGGTCCCCCTGCTCATCCTTCCTGGTTCACACATCCTCCTTGTTCCTTCACAGATCCATATTATGCCGTACTAGTTGCTCATTCATTTCACTCTTATGCTCAGCCACAGCCTCAGTGGAATGCACCTTATCAAGAGTGGAGGCCCCAGTACAACTCTCATCCCGCTCATTTTTCTCCACCACCTACTCATCCACAACCATCGCCTCCTCCTCCACCAAGGCAACCCCAAATGCCTACCCAACCACAATGCCAACCATCTCCATCTTAATTTCACACCTCCACTCAACTACCCGTACCATTTCCTAAGCCATACAATGGAGTAGCTCAACCCAATTACAAAGCTGAGGCACAACATGTGCAAATGACTCCTTTTGAGCTCAATGATGTTCACCAAAGCTCAGGAAGAGTATTGCAAAACAGAGATTATATTGACAACATTGAAGGACCAAAGGAAAAATAAGATTCCAAATAGGAGATCAAAGAACCATGGGCTGCACTTGATGAAGAGAAGAGATCAGAATAAGATATCGAGAGAGTTCCTTCATGGTTACCATCAAATCCTCCATGTACTCAAGAGAAAGATCAGCAAAAAGAGGAAGATGAGAAGGTCATGATAGAAGGTGACATGAAGAATGATCCAGAGGTACGTAGTTGCCAATACTCATTGTTACTGAGTTATATGAGAGGATGAGTCATAACTCTTATCTGCTATTGGAGATAGATAAAGGGATATCTTGCAAGTGGCTTAGTAAATATCTTTGCAAGTTATTCTTTAGTGGGCACATATTCAATTCGAACAACACTAGCAGCAACATCTTCTCTTAAGAAATTAAACTTGATAGTAATGTTCTTCATCTTTGAGTGCATGACAGGAATTTTAGAGATGTTGATAACACTAATGTCGTCATATATGACTGTAATTGGATCAACCAACTATACCTTAATGTCCTTCAAGGTCTAATTCATCCAAATAATTTGTGAGTAGCAAGTGGAAGTTGCATTATACTCTTATTTAGAATTTGACAAAGATATGTAGTCTGATTTGTTGCTGGACCAGGACACTAAGCAATCTCCTAGAAAGAATTTTACATCAGAGGTTCTCTTCTTTTCATAAATGTTTTCTTCCCAATCAACATGATTAAAGGCCTTTAATTTAAACTTTGTACTTCTAGTGTACCAAAACCAATATTATGTTGTGCCTTGCAAATATTTGAAACTTATTTTGATAACGAAGACATGAATTTTAGAAGGGAACGCTTGAAATCTTGCAACAAGAGCTTCAACTTGCATGATGTCTAGTATAAATGTTGTGAGATACAATAAGATTCCTATCATTGATCTCTGGATGGTCTGATCTACGAGAGGTGTCTCATATTCTCTACATAAATTACAACCTACAACCATGGGGGTGGTAATTGGCTTGCAATCTTCTAGTTCAAATTTATTTAGGTTTTCTGGAAATTATTTGTATTGGAAGATGAGGACCATATCCATTTATTGACAAATTTGTAGTCCTAAAAAAAATTCTATTTCTCCTGTCATGGACATCTCAAACTCTATCTACATGAAGTTTGCAAATTGATGTCCCAAATGTTCTAGATTTCCACCAAATATTATTTCATCCACATAGACTTCCATAATCAATAGGTGGCCATATTAAGATATTATATAAAAATTAATATCTATAATGCCATTCTTAAAGCCTTATTATTGAAGGTATTGATCCATTCTTTCATAGTAGGATTTGCGGGCCTATTTGAGTCCATATAAGGTGTTTTTGTATACACACAAACCCTTAATTTTCGGTGAGTGTGAACCCCTATGACTGCTCAATATAAACTTCTTCTTCTAGATCTCCATTAAGAAAAGCCAACTTCACATCCATCAGATATACCCTAATGTTTTTATGACTGTAAAGAGAAAGAAACATTCCAATAGCTTCTAATCTTGTGCAACCTTAAAGGTTTCTTCAAAATATACTACCTCTATTTTGGAATATCTTATGCAGACTAAGTGAGCCTTGTCCCTAACCACTTGAGCTATCTCTTTTATCTTATTTTTGAACACCCATTTGGCACCTATGACATTTTTATTTTTGGGCATTGGAACAAGATCCCAAGTGTCATTCTTCTCAATTTGATGTAGCTCTTCATTCATTTCCTTTATCCAATACTTATCATCACTTTCCTGACTAAGATTATTGGGCTCAATTTGAGATAGTACATCACAATTTGTGCAACTTGGGTTGCTATGGAATCTCCACCTAGTTTGACCAACAAGTCTTTAATCACCAATAACTCATCTATCTGGATGATGTTTTTGCACATACCTTGCATGAGTTTTGGATCTTGGTGTTGTACTTATTTATTCATCTTCATCATCTACCTATGTTTGGCTTGATTTAAGAAACTAATGTTTGAAATTTCTTCTCCATTTGAATTCATGTTTCCTTTGGAAGACTTGGAGTTTGGTATTATTTAATCAACTAATATATTAATGTAGCCCACAAATCTCGTTTTTTTTTTGTCGTAGCATTTGTATCCTTTACTTCAGGCTGAGTACTTGATAAATGTATCCTCTTTAGCATAAGAGTAAAACTTTCCATGTTTTTATCATTTCTTTTGATAAAATATTTGATCCCAAACACCTTGTAGTGTTTTACTAATGCAGGTCCCCCATTCCATAACTTGAAGGGAGTCTTATCAATATTAGGCATGGGTTGTGATTTGTTTGACATGTACACTGTTGATTGTGTTTCTTGTCCCAAAAACGTATGAGGCATGTCAACCTCATCTATCATAGCTCTGGGAAGCTCTTGAATTGATCCATTCTTTCTCTCTTCTAATCCACTTTTTTTTCATGTTTCGGCCACAAAATACTGCCTTCATCTGCCATTATCTTCACAGTATTCTTCAAACTCTCATGTAGTGTATTCTCCCCCTCCATATAATCTTAAAAATTTAATATTTAGATATTTATTTTTCTTAACCTAAGCTTTAAATTTCTTAAAATGTTTCTGGGATTCTAATTTCTCTTTTAATAGCATGATCCATGTGGCTCTGGTAAAATCATCAATAATAAATATAAAATACCTTTCTTGTCTTGGGATTTTTATCATATTTGGGCCGTAGATATCTAGGTGAGTTACCTTTAGAGATTTATATGAAGAGAACTCCTTTTCCTTGAAATGAGTCACAATCTGCTTATGAAATTGACAAGACTTGTAGATTAAATTATTAGGCCTTGACAATCTTGGAAATCCTCTTACAACTTCTATCATACTGAATTTTATCAAACTAATAAAATTTATATGACCAAGTCTCTTATGCAACAAACAAGTTTCAATTGCCATGTTCAAGTTAAAACTTGCTTTCAAGTCATCAAACACACATATAGTATTCTGAGCTTGGACTGCCTTTCCCACTAGATTTCCATTATTTTCATGTCTAATCTCATAATCATTGGATCAAAAGTGCACATTATAGCAACTATCACCCACATGTCTAACACTAAGAAAGTTGTGCTTATTCCCCTCTATGTAGAGTAAATTTAGATCTTTAGTATTATCATCAAGAATGACCATGCCCTTTCCCTTAATTTTTGCTTGTTGATTGTTGCTAAATGTGGCATTGGTCCCTCTGTCCTTTTCTTTTAAAGACACTTATTTATGTTTATCCCCATTCATATGCTTGGAAAAGCCACTATGAAATACCATTTGTTTTCGTCATCATGTGGTGACAGAGAAAGTTCTCATTCCATCTAATTTCCAAACTTACGTTTCTAATTCTTCTTGTCCTTTTGAAAAGCTAACTGACAAGCATTCTAGGTTCTATATGAATACTCAAATCCACTTCTCCATTAACTGACCTTGTGCCCAAAATTATTTTATTTCACTAATAGAAAATGGCTAATTAGGTACTAAAAAAATGACTAAAATTTGCATATAAACGACCATTTTTCAGTTGGTGACCAATATTACCTAATTTACAGTATCTTACAATGTGACCAAGTTTTAGTCGTTAATTATTTGTCTTAATTTTATCGTCTAGTAGTATGTTTAATCATAAATTTGGCCATTAATTTAGTGATTTGTTTAGTCATTAATGGGCATACATAATGACCAAATATACAACTAAATGTATTACTATATGATCAACCGAGAAGACCAATTAATGACAAAAATGTTGGTAGTGTTATAAGACACTATAAATTAGCTACTAATAGTCATATATATGCAAATTTTAGTCACCATTTGAAAAAAATTAATGACCAAAGAAATATGACTAATTTTTGGTCATGTTATAAGATAGTATAAATTAGCTACTTATAGTAATATTAATGCAAAATTTAGTCGCCATTTGTAATAACAAATTTACCATTTGCAATAATCATTTATTTATTTTTGGTAGTTTTGATATTCATTATATAAACGACTAATTTAGTAGTTTATATTCATTTCATTTAGTTTCATTAATAATCATTATAAATGACTAACGTAGTGTATTTATTTTATTTGTGTTCATCATTAATCAATATCAACTACTAATTTAGTAGTTTTATATTGGTTTTATGTGTTCATTATTAATCAACAAAAATTAATTAGTACTATTTTGCGACTAAATAAAATAAAAAGTCATACAATGTACATATTCATCTAGTATGAAAACACAAAGTTATATATGTTATTTACAATACTAAATAATATCACGTGAAACTATAAATAATATCAACCATAAATTATATTATATAAAATTTCAAGTATTACAATATGAGTTTCCAAATTAATATTGGTTGGACTACAATTTAGACATGAAATAGTGTTTCATCACTTCAAAACATTATCATTGTTTTTCCAAGACATTGCAAGTGAATTCACCAACTTTGAAGACCTACCATCAATCTCTATATGTGTGTCTTATGCGAGATATTGGATCTAAGGGTATCACTAGACTGGTTCTCTTCTTTCACTTTTTTCATTTGTCACTACAGTGTTAATTTTATCCTCTTTCTTCAATTGTTTGTTCTTACCCTCAATATTGATTTCCTCTCTTGAGAACAAACATCAGCAATGTCAATGCCATTCTTCTCCATAAAAGCAAGAAACTTGAACAAGTTTTCTTCCGTTGGGCTAGATATTGGACATAATGTGGTTAAATGACTTGTATAAAAAAAGAAATTAAAATCTCAGTATATAAAAGAACAACTTAGTAACTTAGTATTCAACCTTTAGAGAAATCTTACGCATAATCAAGCCAACTAAGTTACATGCTAAAAAGATCAGACTATAGATAACTTGTGAAAACAAATAATTTGAGGTGTGATGTCTAATCCTTGTCATTTAACTCACAACACATTTCATTATCTAATGCATGAACTTGGCCAGGTATATAGAAAACATGTGCTCAAATAACAACATGAAAGTAAACATTTCTAATAGTCATGAAATGTTCTTGACACAAAATAGCTAAAAGGCTTTCAATTAGTATCATGTAATATTAATCTCATCTTCAATATTTGAATGTTTAAATGGACATTATACCAAGTATTTTCAATTTCATAGTTAAAAAACAAAACAAAAATAAAAGGAAACGTTTAAAATACAATCAAAGAATAAAGACATGATATCATGGAATGGACACTGCAATTATAAAATATTTGTTTACCTCTCGACCAATGTCTTGTCTAGAATTCCTAAAACATTTTTTTTCCAAAAATAACCATTAGGTGAAAGAATTACAACAATAAAAATCATAGCAATACCTACTAGAAACATTTCCGTAGTTGATGGTGCAGGTGCCTAAGGAATCTCCAACAACAAATGAATTATATCCAAGACATGCTCTACATTGTCTCCCCATCCCTTTTTAAATCTCATTTCCTATAACCTACTCACATCAGAGTCAAGTAACTATTAAACTAAGGCATTGATATTTTTTTATCTTTTATATGTATAAACTTCGAATCTGATTTGTTTCAAGAACATATTAATTCATATTTAAATTCTTCCTGTCATGAGAAGGTATTAATCAGTAGGACAAGAGAAAAATAAACCTTAATGACATAGGAAAAAAAACATATATGTAAAATAAAAAATGATATATTAGTTTTTTTCAAACTTCGTATACGTTGTATTCTTAGGCAGATTTTTAAGATGTTCCTCTGCCTTTACCAAAGCATACTGTAGCTTGGATAAACTCTATATCCTTTCATTCAACATCAATTTCTGAAAAATAAATGTCACACATTATTCTTTCCCATTTTGAACATGCTACAAATAATAAATTGAAAGTCACATAAAACCAAGAGAAAACCATTTTCTAACCAAAACAAACAAACAATGCCTCTAATAAAACTTTACACACCAAAACATACTCTGCCATGTACTTAGGCTAAAGGTGAGGTTCTTTGAATCATCTTTAAGTCATACTTAATTGGATATTCATATGTTTACCATGATTTAAATTTGTTGTTAAAAGAAATATAGAAATCGAGCTTATTATCATTTCCAATATTGGTCCATTCTTAACTAGTTGTACCGCATAGTATCATTTTCGCACGTTATCTGCACATAGTCACCAAAAATGTCAAATGTGGCAAACAAATAGCATTTTGGAATTGTTTCTAAAACTATGTCATTTACACACCCTTCCATTGTATCTGACCAGATGTACCTACCTCAATTTGTTCTTTCATATTTATTTACATCTTAAAAAATATCCATTTCAAAAACAAAGACAACCCCAATATCTTCGGCTCCTAACACTCATCCACATTTGCTACAAACCATAGGAATTAGTACTCTCTTACAATTAAAATTGTTAAGGTATAATTTTTTTATGAATAATAATGAATGTTAAGAGAATAATAATTATCTCACAAGTACTTACCAAGATCAAAATTCAACTTGTAATCGAATTTCAACACTCATTTGGAACCATTGATATGACTTGTAAATTTGACATTCTTAGATACAAATATTACTTATATGTAAATATTACTTGTCCTCTTATGGATATTATGATATTCCAGATATTCTGAATATTTGTGACTATAAAATCATTGTATGTTACAGACTCGCTGAAACCTACCAAATATTCAAAAGAGTTAGAAACTCTTTGATGATAGCATCCAACTTTTGCATCGTAGGGAGACGAAAGAAACATTTCTCCTTTAGATTAACTATACAAGGACAAAGCATGATCTATCAAGGCTCTCAATTGTAACTTGAAATTATACAATTGTTCCACATTGGATGTGTACAAAGTCGAAGCTGAGTTTAAGCTTCATATTTCTCTCTCACAATTTTCATTGAGTAAATTATTTATCTTTTACCGGCCCTCAAGATTTTAGAGCCTTATCTATGGATTGTTCCTTAAGTGACTACTCTGAAAGTTATTAGCTTTATTCAATATATCTTACACCTATTATTTAAATTTAAAATATCTTCAGTGAGGGTTTCTTTGCATACAACTTACCGCTACTCTTAAAATTAGCTACAATATGCAATATCTTTGACTCAATTGGGTCAAATATTATTTTATGTTCTTCACAATTTTTGTCTATAATCTTATTCGGATTGGTTGTCTTAGGTCGTAGACTGATTGTGATTGGCGGTATAGGAAGTAGCCTC
Organism: Pinus tabuliformis; assembly: GCA_031772625.1. Lineage (NCBI taxonomy): Eukaryota > Viridiplantae > Streptophyta > Pinopsida > Pinales > Pinaceae > Pinus > Pinus tabuliformis. The sequence continues at coordinate 1,369,989,995 of CM062820.1, forward strand.
AAGATAAGAAACTCATATAAATAAGAGACATTGAGTCTGAGAAGGGGTGACATGTGAAATAAATATTCACATGTTTTATTCTCAAGGAATTTTTTTATTGAATCTCATTTTTCTAAGGAGAAGCAGCAAGGGAAGTTCATGCTTGGAAACTAGTTCACATGAATTGATTTAGTAGAATAAACTAATTCAACTGTGTCTGGAAGGTAAATGGGATGATAAAATGAGGAATCTATTCATTTGTATATATGCAAAGATAGTAAGATTGCACATATTAAGAAGATTTTGTTGGCTTTCAGTCACATGCTAAAGATGAAAGCATATGAGAAAAGTGATTTAAGATAGACAAAATGGCTAAATCTGAAGTACAAATTTCTAGACATTTAGTTTGAATACATCCATACAAAATGTATATTCTTTATGTGAGAACACAAGCTTATATGACGATTTTGTTAGTATCTAGGCAATAAATATTTTCTCAAAGGGAAAGGCAATGCTAAAGTTTAGGGAGATTACAACAATTTGTTTCCTTCAACTCTATTAAAAGGAATATCATATGTCTGCACATAACAGAGTAGGGATGTTACACCACACTACTTACCATCAAAGTAATTGAATATCTTACAATGGGGCATGGCTACCTGAATAACACTTTGTAACTTCCTCAATGTCATGTTACTCTCATTGTTCATGTAATTGTGTAGTTATAAGGATGCAAATAAAGGGTGGGATGGATCAAATCATGTAAATAAAGGATGGAGATAGTATGATAATCAGCTGGCCAAGAAGGGACAAAAATGAAGGAAGAATACAACATGGCTTGAGATAAATGGTGGAAAAACTATGAAATGGGAAACTAACAGGTAGGGAACAAGGAAAGGGGGAAGTTAACGGGACATAATCCAATAATGTTAAGAAACATAATTTTTTTATCTACAAATCAATAAACTTGAGAAAATATAAATGAGTGAGTATCAATTATCACATGCCAATGATCAAACTAAATGAGTTTAAGATAGATAAAATTCACCTGAGAAAGTTAAATTGTAAATCATTAGATTCCAAGAACATTCATAAGGAAAATATTTCATTCACCAAAAATAAAAAGGAATGAAAAGGACATGATTAAGTCCAATGAAATTCCTAGATTTAGAAAGGGCTTAGAACCCTAGAATATTTTCCATATCATTATGGAAAAATAGATAATGGGTTTCCATGTATGGTTTGAGCATTTTCAGTCTTCGAAAACTACATATATTTTTCATCATTACTTGATTGTCAGTTAACAAAGTTGGATTTATTCCTTGGATGTAACCTCAAGGAAAACATATGTAGCTCTACTCCTACTCTTGTGATACCAAAGCTTAGGTTATTGCTTCATCCCTAAATTTCAATGAGTTTTCACTCATAGCATATGTCATAGTATTTTCATATTCTTCAAGAGTAAACATGGTCTACCCTAAACACATATACTTGATGGGTTTTGTATTCCTAGGTTTCTTATTAGTACAGAATTCCATTTTGTCTTTTCGTGTTCATATTTGTTTCCATTTCTTTCCATCTAATCTTGAATCAAAGTTTGGTTAGATAGCTATATTGTTTATGTCAGTCTCGGTGAAGAGGGTAAATTTTTCCTTCACTAATTTGAAAACTATGTGAAACCACATATTCTAGTAACTTTGGCATACTTCATTTACGGCTATAACCACCCAAATGATAGGAAATTGAACATAATTTATTTTAGGAGCAATATTTTTCTAGGTTATATTTCCTATGTGAAGATACAAGGGGGGATTTCTTCATGATTCATATTCATGGAATAGTTGGGTTTATTGAGAATATTGTACGTATTTAAGAGGAAGGTTGAAGATATAATAGAGATTTTTGACAAATCGCAAGGGTGAAGGAACACTTTAAAGAGTAGATCCTCCATCATATGATGGGAGTAGGTGAGTTAGAAAGGAGTTAGGAAGATCCAATAAGAAAGATTAAGCTTCGAGCAAGTATCCTAGTTGGTTCTTGAAATGTGTATGTTATGAGAATACATGAATTAGACAATTAATTAATTAATTAATCACTTGTTGATGATTATTATTGATTTATTTAATGTATTACTGTAGACTCTAAGTTGAACAATTTCCACTTTAAGTGACTTGCTAAAACAGATCCTCACACAAGTTTATGAATGCCAAGGAATAGGATTGAATGATAATATTTTTGAAAAGGAATGTTGAATCTATCTATTTCAAGAGAAATAATAATTCCTTGATGTTTTATTTTAATAAGGATTGCCCATCCTCAAACTTTAGTAGCATCTTGATTGTATCAATTAAAATAGGGAAAACTACACAAGACATTAAGATATTTGCATATATGCCAAAAAAGTTGTTTGGGGGTTTGATATTCCAATTTGTAAGGGAATGATTTAAATTTTCTTGGATATAGCATGCAAAGTTTTCAAATTTGAATACAATTTGCTGTTTACCCTACTATTTAAACATAATTTATTCGTAACATTTTAAGTCCTAGAAATATGGAGATGGTGATTATTTCTAAGAATGAAAATTTCATTGAAAAATCATTCCAAATATAGTGAGGCACTTTGTAACCAAGGTTTCCTCTCTCTTGGTAGTGGATATAATGATTAGTTCATTTCTCTTTGTGGCAGTGATTGAATACTTCTACTCTACGTGTATTGGGGATGGAAGTGCTTGATGTATCTTTTGGATTCCTCTAATGAATAAAATACAATGAATTTCATGCAGTGTAGGAACCTTACTATTATGACAAAATATATCAATTTGTTTGCCACAACCAAAGGAAAAGGGTTCAATTTGTGATCTATTAGAGACCTTGGCCCAACCCAAAAAGGAAAAGCCACACCTGCGTAGATTCTCCTTCATAACAGGAGAATATGAGAGTGAGAAAGGAGTTAAGAGCAGTCCATAAAATACCTTGGAGGGGATTCCTCATCGATCTACCCTCCCATGTACATATGTAGATAGTTTGGAATAAAAGAGCTCTAATAAATATTTAACTATATATCTATAACGTTTCTCTACCATCTATCTAAACACTAATGATTTCCAATCTAAAGTTCATTTACATTGTAATCTATAAAAAAATACTATTATTATTGTCTACACACGAATGATTTCCTATCTAAAGTTCATATAATTTGTAATTGGTGTAAAATACATATGGAATGCACTTCACACAATAGTTTTGTATTGGCGTTATATCAAACTTAGCTGAGGCATTCTAGCGAAGAAAATGAAAAATATATGCTTCTTGTGCACATGCAATCATGTTCAACACATACATATTTTTTCAGAATGAAAAAGTTGGGTTGAATTATTCTAGCAACATCATGACCTTAATAATGCTCAGTTTTCAAAATTCACCCATTTTTTATGAATATTGTATGGTAGTTGAAGGGACCCAGTGTTGGTATTTTATGTTTTAGGTAATGCCATAGATCAGTGGGTTTACCAAGGAATGTGGACAAAATTGCTTCATGGATTCAGACACAATGCTTCTATATTGTGTTGGGATTCATGGGAGGTTGGAATATATGCTCTCTAACTTCATCCCAATGGAAATTTTGGGTATGGAAGTTTTCACTGATGCTTTGTATTATGCTATCATTGCATCAATTGTGACAAAGTTAATGAACCTAAGGATAAAGAAACTTCATAAATTTTAATAGGATATGATTCTTCTTCACAAGTAAAACTTTTACTTTTTCATTTCCTTATTATGTGATAATATTGGCATATAGGAGTATTCTTGGTTGTCAAGCAATAAACATATTGTCCAAGATATAAGTTCCTAAGGTTCATATTTTGGAGTTTACAGTGATTCCTAAGTAGTCAAATATCTGTCTAATCTGTATCATCCATAGGAGTAGATGGATTAATAATTGTTGCTTTAGAATCTATACAAACAATGGACAAGAATTATAAGAGCCATCACAAATATAAAGAAAACCCATTTCTAAAGTATTGTTTTAATTTTATATTCACCAAAACTTTTAAACGTATGTACAAGTGTGGTAATAAGTTATGGACATTATTTGGAAGAAATCCATTTGGCATATATATTGCATAACTATTATGCCACAAAATTGAAGATTTGATGATGGAAATTTCTCCATAAAAATTCAAGAATGTGTGAGTGAAAATCCCTAACATATATCTATAGAATAGTGGTCACTTATTTCTTGAGGGTGCCATTAAGAGGAATAGTGGTTATTCAACTATATCTACATGCCTATATAAGGTACATGAAACAATGACAAAGAAGATGAGAATGTAATCTTTAGATTAACTCTTTTCCAAAATTGTACCTTCAAAAGAAATCTGTTAATGGAGATATATACAAAGAGAAGAAAATCAATATTAAGATCAATGTCTTGAGTTTCGATGAAAGAAGTTCTCTTTAAAAGTATATGGATTACTTGGGAAGCATGAGAGGATTTATGATCATAATAGAGATACATTAGTCTCACAGGTAGCAGGTAGAATAAGTAATACTAACGCATTAAAGACCATTTTATCTTCTACATAATTGTGCTTATTCATTTATATGAGACTTGTTGAGATTTAAAATTATGGATTATATGTGCATGGATATATTCTTGAAAGAGTCTCCACTATTGAATTGATGAGGCCTTTTGACTAACACATTTGATGAATACCTATCAAGGCTCGGTAAAACTAATTCCAACCTCCATATCGAGGATATGATGGATGAACTTGGGAGTCATCTTCCTTATGTGTTTGAATCCCCAATGAAAGAGGATTTGGCTTCTAAAATGGATAAGGAGAATCATGGGTTGATGGTCTATTTGGAACTGGAAGTCTAAAGTTTCCCTTGTGCAAGGGAAGAATAATATGAATATTCTATTTCATGTTTATCATCATCATGTGCAGACATCCAATTGGGTTGCAAGGCTTTTTTGATTAACTTAGAAGTACCAATGAAAGAAAAATCACAACTAGCGGTTAGTTTTGGCTCTCCTATGATGAGAAAAGATAAATATTTTAGGGCACCTAGTTCTACCAAGGCAAGGCGTATGGTAGTGGTAGGGGACCTACATTTCAACGATATAGAGCTTGAACCAATTTGAGATTTCTATTTGGATTATTTCGATGTCTAGTTAAGGGATTTTATCTGGTGCAGAACCAACGATGTGTTTTTGAACATTGCCCATCACCAATATATTTTATAAGTGTTGTGAATGTGAGATTAGTGTAGAATCCTTCTGATTTCATTTTCTTGAGAACACTTTAGACTACTACAAAACTGTCAACTTTACATATTCAACAGAAGATACTGATGTGGGCTTTTGTGTTTCATTTCATTGGTGCTTTACTTTTATTTTTTAGAAAGTATTCATACAAGAAACTGAGAATGAAAAGTGCTTCCTGTTCAACCAATTAAGTTCCCAGGATTTATATATGGCTTCCCATTGCATATCATCAATTCCATCCTTCTAAAGAGAACTATTTTTTCAGCTTTTCCAGCAGGAATGACGTTAGCCCTCAAATTTTAAGTACCCAACTCTTGCAGAAAAATTTGAGTTGTTGTCTAGTTGTCTCTTGTAACCATGATTGGATGTATGCCCATTTATTTTAGACCTTCTATGACAACAATTTCCTCCCTTTTAAGTTGATTAGAAATGGACAACATTACCACTAGTCTTTAATCAAGGCCACCAAAATTCCTGTTTTCGCATGTTATTTAATATCCTGTAAATAATCCTCTGCAAACAAAGGTGTAAACACTCCACGCGTAGACATGAGCTTCCAAGTACCAACCAAAATATCTATCCTATTTGTTAAACATCTTACATCTTTTCCAACAAGAGTTTCAAATTTCTTGGAAGTTAATCAAGCAATATTCTTGGTCCCAAGCCCCTTCATATATGTAGTTGTGGGTGGCTCACAAAATAAATGAAAGTGATATATGTAGTCTGAGACTACTGTACTTAATGGATTCTCACTGCTCGACTTTGTTTGAATCAATTTTGTTCAATTTGTTTGAAGTGGAGGTCACCATAGATATCTAATGAAATATTTTTTGAACCATAGTGAAAATCATAAATCATTTTAGATCTAAACCTCTATTGCATGAGGAAGATTCACGCAGTTTTTTCTGGCATGGGAATCATTTTATATCCAACCTCTATTTGAAAACCACTAAAATTATAGAGTGAAACCCAACTCAATGCTCTAGGAAGTCTTAGGATTGCTGAATTAGTTATGTAAATGGCCAGGTTTAAATTTGGCATTCAATTCTTGAAAAAAATCGTTTGTTTTTGGTGCTTCAATGTTATTGACAATGGTTGTGGATTCATGGCTATAATTGTTGGGAATTTAGTAATACCTACAGTTTTATAATGGGAAGAAGAAGTTAGAAAATTGCAATAAGGTCATAATTTCATGTTTAAGGTAAAGATTCTATTGTTAAATATTATAGTGAGGAGAAACTATTTTGAGAAATTCTCCTAGTTTCATATATGATAAAACATTAGCACTAGTAACAAAGGGTTTTCCTTTTGTGAGGGTACTTGTTTATCAAATACATCACACTATATTTTTTGGCACGTCACAATGTTGGTCATTGATTATTTCACCAACAACATAAGAAATAACACTAGACCTACTTGAGGGTGATCATCAAAGAATTGTGATCATGAAGGCACCTTGATATATCTTCCCCAAAAAATGGGAGAGTCACACTTATTGCTGGCATAGTGAATCCATCCTCAATACATAAAACATATGCAACTCTAGCACCAATATTCACAATACATTAAATAAACACTTCATTTCCAAATGTTGTAGAACAATTTCCTAGTGGATTATAGTAGTATTGAACTACAAGTCCCACAAAAATTGTTTCAGTTCATGATTGTCCAATTTTTTGGAACCTATTTTCATCACATCTGCTATTATTTGCTTATTCTTCTTTTTGTTTCCTCCCAAAATATGTCAAAAATTCAATCTTCAACAAATCATTGTCCAATATTTCATCGAATTTGAAATCCACTTCCTTATGAATGGAATCATCCAAACCTTCAAGCTTAAAATTCAAAGAAAAAATAACCCAAATGACAACTTCAAAGATACCAATCATCTTCTTGAAATGGTTGTGGAATGAAAACTCTCACAATTGAAGACAATATCTTTTGAACACAAAAGTCCACTGATAAAAAATGTGTAATATTTTATTTGAAAATTCTTCAATTTTTTTTGTTAAGTTCTCAAATGTGAGATTTTAATTACACTCTCCTAAAAAAACCAAATCACACCCTTGATCATGATCTACTTCAAGGAAACAAGAATCACAAAAATTTGGGAGTAGTTTTGAATCCATTTTTTTTTTTCCTTCATGGATCCTCTGAAATCCTCTCAAATTAATTTTAAACCACATACCTTTCTAAAGTCCTAAACTACTAGTAGATAATTGAGGTCGCTCATTCTAAAACGATTCCTCTTCAGGCCCTACCACTTGTTATTGGCAAGATAATATTTTAGTCAAATAAGCACATTTGAAGTTAATAAACTTGATCAATGTAAACTTTGAAATGAGAACTAATACGAATACTCATTTTTGGAAAGGGGCAATGCATAATATACATATTTTTATTTAGTATAGTTTTGGGCACTTTAATTTTTTTATGTACATTACGTTTTAGAATGTTAGCAATTTGAAAGTTGATTTAAAAAGGTGGTGATTCTACATCAGGCCCTTTTTTTAAAAGACCTATTCTTTGACTTTAAATTTTCTAATGTATGAAATGTAAATAATTATTTTCTGAATTTAAAAGTTTTTGAGGCGGTCTTCTTCTTCATATTTCTTGTTTTTCTTTTGTAATGAGGCTTTTATTGTTTTACTTATTTAAAGAAGAAGGTCTATATTTTAAAGTTTCAATATTCTACATATTTATACATCGTTAATTAATTTTTCAATGCACGTAAAATAATTGTGTCTGGAAACAATAATTTTTAACAATTGACATAAAAATAACAATTTTCAACATAAATATAACTAAAAAATTACACATTTTGATATGTTTTTGCTTGAAATGGCATGTCAAAATAACAAATTTTATAGGAAAATTTTAACAAAAAATGCTTAAATAATAGTTTTTTTAACAAACTTCATGTCAAAATAATAATAATAATATTTTTTTTTTTCAAAAATTATTGACTAACATAAAAATTGAGGTGAAAATCAAATTATACAACTATTGAACACATAAAAAATGAGCTTGATTTCGAAGCATAACTTAAATTTAATCAACAATATCATGTAATCCAAAGTCTTCATCCTCTATAGTTTCATCATTGTCTTCTTCCAAAATATTTTTTTCTTCATTTTGCTCATTTTCCTCTTCTAATGGATCTTTGATGTCTACGAATCTCCCAATGTATGCCTTTCCAATAATTCCATGTAATGGTGGTTGATGTTCATTTTCCTTTTTTGTGACACATGATTCACTAAATTCCCTTTATTCAACCCAATTTCTTGCATTGCATCTGGAAGAAATTCAAGAGCATTAATTCTTTGCTGAATTAAATTGCACTGTACTAGATCTTTTTCAATGGCAATGCAATTTCTTCCTTTTTGGAGGCAACATGCTAGTGTTGTACCTAATTATCAAGCACAAAAGAAATAATGAAGTAAATTAGTACAATGACATATAAATTAAGAGAGAATATAATGAAATCAATTCCATATAGTAAAAACTACCTGAGCCAAAAAATAAATCTAGAACCCAATCTCCTTCATTTGAACATATGTCTATAAGATAGTTAATCAATAACTGTGGTTTTTGATAAATGTGAACTATCTCTCCTTTCACTTCTTTGCCTTTATATGTTAGTTTTCTCACAACAACATCATAAGCCAATACTTGTCTATGACTCTTTCCATCTACCCAATTAAAAATCATAGATATATAGCTATCATATTTTTCCCAAATATCAATATGGATGAACTCACAATCATTTATAAATGGTTGATATTTATGGTTAAGAAGATTTGAATTTTTCATGTAACATGAAATAATAAAAGTTCAATTAAGTTGTACATCAATGAATTTTTTAACATTAATCAAATAGACATTTTCAACGACTTACCATGTAAGCTGCATCCATGAGTGTGTTTTCCCCTTGAAGCTTGACAATAAAATTGCCAGTTGTGTGTCTGAATGAAATGTCACAAATCTCGTTAATGGTGATGATGGGACTTCTAGAAATCCCACAACCACTTTACTAAGAGCTTGATAACTGTAAGGGTAAATATCATAATCAATGTTTGGGATATTGAAACCATGGGGAATATTGACACTAACTAGGGCATAATCCCTTTTAGGTATGAGTTTAGCAATGTCTTCATAGTCACCGTGTATTACTTGATATTGAATAGTGTCAAGCCCATTCAAAATGAAATGAGTACGAGTTGGATCAAGTTCAACATTCCTAATACATTGCTTCTTCAGTCTTTCGATCTTAATTTTCTCAATAAAGTCTCTAAAACTATCTGGTGCTCCATTTGCATCCTTCCTCATCTCTATTAAAATAAACAAATATACGTATAAGTTATAAAATAAAAATAATATATAGATTAATAAAAATGGATGTATAAATCAACATACCTTTTTAAATGCAAGATTTTTTTTTTAGTGTTGATGTAGAATTTGAATCTGTATAGTTGCGTATAACATCATCCCAACTATCTTCATTCAACAATTTAACCATTTGTTCTTGTATTTTCATGTAAATTTTGTGACTGCATAGATAAAGTAAAAAAAATAATATGATGATATGTATAATAAATACTACGAAGAACAATATGCTATATTTAAAAGAAAATTATAATCTACAAATAAGTAAAAGAATTCAACAAACTTACTTTTGAAATTCCTCAGTCATTTCCTCCAATGATAATTCCCATGAACTCACATGAGATAATATTTCTTTGACAAGTTTTTCATCCTTCACTCCTTACAATTCTCTCCAAGGTGTGATAGTCACATCTTCTAGAAGTTGCTTCATTTCAGGACCTAATTTATTGTTGCTACATATCAATTGTTTATACCTTTTGACCTTCTATTTTTTAATGTGAAAGTTCTCACACATGCTAAAAATCCCATTAATCAATTCCCATGTCTCTCTAGTTCTAAATTCCAACTGGAAAATGTTATCAATACCTCTGGATAAATCAATATTTACTCTACTACCTTTTGAATTGATTTCCTCATGAATTTGATAGCCTATTTCAATACAACATTTCTTTTGGAAATCTACAGTAACATTTATATTATCCCCACCATATTTTTCTTCAAATTCACTATGAATAAATCTAACACTTGGAATGAAAGTCATAGACATCCTATATTCATCATCTGAATTATAATCCCATGCCACTAACTTTGCTTTTGTATCTGATAAACCAGCATAAATGATACATTTCATTGTTTCAAAACATGGGTTATTGGGATATTCCTCCATCAATTGTCTTTGAGGTTCTACATAATGGTTCCCTCCAAGCACATAATAATTGTATTCAAAATATTTTGACTTATCAAATGCTTATTTGTTGGGAACTTGAACTGGATCAACAAGAAGCACATGAGTAACCACATGAGCATATGGATCCTCATCAATGTGTTCAAGTTGTGAACATGAAGGTGGTGTGGCTTTCTAATTTGATGCTTACATTGTCCTTCACTTTCCTTATAGATTTGTCTCATATTAAGCTAAAATGTATGACCACCCTCAATTAAGTTTCTCTTTGTCAAGTTCTATTGAATGGAATTTTGTTTTCCTTTAATAATTCCATCCTCTGAATTGGCTCATGGTGTAATGATTTCTCTTCTTTCTTTTGAAGTTTCACTAGGATCTTCACTATTGGTAATGACTACTTAAGCATGTTCAACTTTAATTTTCTTCCTCATAAGATTCTAATCATTAACTAGAATATATTTATTCTTGGGAATTGTTACTTTTGGTCTTTTATGACTCTTCTCCTTTCTAACATTAGTTCCAATGTCATCCTTAAAAACGACAACATATTCTTCAGCGTCAGTTTCAAATTCCTCATCTTCAAAACTAACTTCTCTACCTTTGCTAGATCTATCCACTAGAGGCATTTTTTTATGATCCCTTGGATGTAGTTTTGTAGAATAATGAATTACTACCTTTTGCTTGTCTACCATATCTTCTTCTGAAATTGAGTAGAAACTGTTGATAACATTCATAATATCATGCTCTATGAAATGAATGCCTCCCAACATAATTGAAACACCTTCAACAAAATTCTGCCAAACAAAATATCACATGTCAATAGAAACTAAGTTATAAAAATATAATTCGACAGTTACAATAATGCAAAACACAAATACAAATAACAATACTTACGATATTTTATGTCATATCATTTACGATTTGTTTGCACAACTTTGCAGATACCTCTCTCGTGTCATAGAATGAATATAATAATTGATATTTAATATTTTAACATGATTTGGGTGGTTTTGTAAGTATATAAACAACTTCATTATCTGATACCAAACACATGTCTATGACCTTTCCCAACACCTCATCAATTCCACTCCCATTAGGTATATGAACATATAGATATATCTGCACATCTCCACTTTCTCTTTCTTTCACATATCAGACATTTTCTGGAAGTTTCACTTTTGATTTCTTCCAATACAAAATCATCTTCTTATCGTTTGAGACACTTGAAAGATTTTTAGCGATCAGCTCAGGTTTGGTTCATTCAACAATGATTTTTGAGGATCTACCTTTAACAGTCTTTTCTCCAAAAATATTCACAAAAATCTTCTTTGATGCCATTTTCTTGCCAAAAAAGACACATATATAAATCAGTAAATTACAAAAAAATTATAACTTAAATTAACAAACAAAAAGATAAAAAATAATTGATTTTGTAAAACATAACAATTTAAAAAAAAATTAAGATATTTAAAAAATACAGCCCCCTGGTGCCCCACCCCTGAAATCGTCCTACCACTCGGGTTGGTTGTTGGGTTGCCGGAGTGGGGTGGGGAGCTGAGCGCCAACCCCCCTACCCCAACTCGGTAGCCCAACGTGCCTCCTGCTCCCCCCGTCCACCCTACCCCCAACGCCCCCCCCGCCCCACCCCGGTGGCCCAGTCGCCCGTCGCCCCAGCCTGCCATTGGGCCGTTGGGGTGGGGCAGAGGGATGGACAACCAACCCCCTCGCCCCTCCCCCATGGATCTGTTGGGCCACCAGGATCATGATTGGGCCCACCACGCCCATTGCAGATGTACTAGGTAAATATGTATCATTGAAATTTTTAATTTCTAAAAAAAGTTCATTAAACTTATTTATTTTTAAACTTTTCACACATAAAAAAAAGAAACTAATCCTTCAAATGCGATAATCCTATGTTGAATATGTTTTTGATAGCAATGTAGCTGCTCCACAAATTCACTCCAGGTCTTTTAACAAACATTGAAAAACGTTGATGTGATGTGAGGAATAGTGATAATGAAATCTATTACATAGCGGAAATTAAGAAATTGTTTTACCATACTGTTAATGTGGGACTAATTTGTTTTTATAAATTTTAAGATGTAAATTTTGTTATGGAAATATAAGGAACTATGATAAAATGAACATTACGAATTTTTTTACAACACGGTGAATGTGGGATTAATTTGTTTTAGAAGGTATAATAAAAATTAGAAAAAACATTCAATTGTCTAGTAAATATTATATTGCTTAAGTAACAAATTAATTGAGGTAAAATACTTCGTTTACAATTTTAATTTAAAAGATTTATTTCATAAGAAAATTTTAGTTAAAATTTTTGAATAAATTGTAGATGAAAATTATGGAGGGAAATACATGAAATGAAATTTTTTGAGGGAAAATTTGGAGGGAAATTTTCATTCTCTAACCTATATATTATCATTAAGAGAGTTTGCATGTGTATCATTCAACACTTTTTGTTTGAAAGGCATGGATTCTTTTGATAGTGAAGTTTCACATTGTGAAGAATCAACATATTTGTCGCGTAACATCTCTATTCATATTGACGAATATAACAAAATTTCTTCCACTATGAATAGAGAGTGAATTCTTCCACTTAGTCCTAATATTAAGGACTATGAGAGTAACACTGATGAAAGATAGGATGAAGAATTTCAAATAAATAAAGAGCCCTCGTCTCCACTTAGTCCTAATCCTATGGATTATGAGAGAAACAGTGATCAAGAGCATGATGAATAATTTCAAAAGAATGGACTGTCATGGTGTCCACTTAGTCCTAATCCTATATACTATGAGAGTAATGGTGATGAAGAGCATGATGATGAATTTCAAAATAAAGAGGTATCATGATGTCCACTTATTCCTAATCCTATGGACTATGAGAGAAGAAATGATGAAGAGCATGATGGATAATTTCAAAATAATGGAGTGTCAGGGTGTCCACTTAGTCCTAATCCTATGGACTATGACAACAGCAATGATGAAGAGCATGATTGTTGGGTCCCTATAATACTAGTGATTACCCCATTACTATTGTAGTTATACCCCTTATTTATATTGGTGTGCCCCTATTACCCCCATATTGTTATTTCTGTGCCCCATAAAATCCCTCTATTGTTATTCTTGTGGCTTTATATTAGTATTGTTAGGTCAGCTGGATTATATTGTGACTCCTTAGACTCCTATATATAGAAATGAGGTTTTGTCATTTGAATCATCCAAGAATTGTTCATTTATGTAATGTAAAGGAGGTTTCCCCCTCGAAGAGGCTGAATTCTAAGGCATTGATCTATCTTTTCTATTTCTTCTTGAGCTGGTTTCATAACATTTGGTATCAGAGCTTTGGATTCTAAGGTTTCGCTGCTCCAAACAGGTCATCGTGGAATTTTTGCTATAACTTTGTTTCTGTGATGTTTCAGAAGTCGAAAAAAAAACCCATTTGAGAAGAAAGCGCACTAAACCTTGGGTCCAAATTTCAGAGATGTTTGCGTGACATTTACGGAGATATGATCTGAGGAAGTTGGTCTTTTTGCAGACTCCTCAATTACATTCAAAGCAAGTGACCTGGGGAAAAGCGTCATAACTTTCTTTCTGAGCATCGGATTGAAATTTCGTAAGAAGGTACAGAAAGAGGACAGACTGTAGCTTTTGTGTATATATTTTTTAGAGTCAAAGGTCGAAACAGTGACACGTGGGACTTCGTACAAGTTCACTCTTCTGGAAAGGTCTATAATCAGGTCATCTTGGGAGTTTGTGCATAACTCTTTCTTAGAGAATCCAATTTGGATCAAAATGGTGGCATTGGAAAGAGGACAGAGAGGGCTGCTACAGGGTTCATTTTTAGAACTAGATGATCGAAAAGTACAGAGATACATCAGAGGCAATATTGAGCTCCTACAAAGTGAAAAAAGGTGTGTAGAATTTCTTAAATTTTTGCTTAAGCTTGGTTTGAAAATTTATTTTGAAGGAATTCAAAGGGCACAATAGAGCATTATTATCGGTAACTGATCCCCCAAGGAAAGAAAATGCAAACACCTAGTAAGGAACCTGAAAGCTCTAGCATGACTCATGAAGAAGAAGAAGAAATGCTATATGATATATCAAAATTACAAGAACAAGTGCAACGAGTTTCACTTGCACAAAAAGCAACAGAATCTAAAATGAATGGTTTAAGGAAAGATGTAGAAGCTAAGATGGATAGTTTAAAGAAAGGTGTAGAAGCTAAGATGAATTGCATGGAAGCTAAGGTGAATGGCATGGACGCTAAATTTGATGGCATGGATGATAAGATGGAAGAATTGAAGATAAATATGGCTAAGTTGCTACAAGAAATGGTCACTAAGGGTGAAAGGGTAGTAAAGGAAACTCATGACGAGAACAAAAGAAATGTTAATCATGATTCCATAGACTCTAATGTTGGATCAAAGACTCACCATGTTCCAAAAATCGATATGCGAAAGTTTGATGGCAAGGATCCCGCCACATGGATATTACAGATGGAGCAATTCTTCGATCTCAATAATGTGCAAAATGCACAAAAGGTACGTATGGCAACTGTATATTTGGAACCAAATCAGTTTGTATGGTATCAATGTATTTGTTCTCGTAAACAATTTATCACTTGGGCAATTTTTACGGAAGAATTGATAGCACATTATGAGGATACAAAAAGCAACACTTTTTTTAGCCAATTGATAAGTCTCAAACAAAAGGGTTCAATAATGGAGCACATTGAGGAGTTCCAAAAATTGAACGTAAGGGTAGAAGATATTCCAGAGGAGCATAGGATTGATGTGTTCATAGGGTCTTTAAAGGATAATATCCAACATGATGTTCGCCTTTGGGAACCTGATTCATTAGAGAAGGCATTCAGGTTAGCAAGAAAAATGGAAAACAAAATTATGGCAACTAGGAAGCATACCACTCACAACTATAAAGACGGAAGTGTTGTTGCCCCTAGTCTTCCACAGTCTACAAGGTTGACACCACAACAATTGGAAGAAAAAAGAGCAAAAGGGCTTTGTTACAGTTGTGATAGAAAATACACAAAAGGTCATAAGTGTGCCGAGAAGAAATTATTCTACATAGATTGTGAAGAGGAAGAAGAAAAGGAGCAACAAAGGTAAAAAGAAGAGGATATACTCCAGGAACAAAGCCTAGATTAAGAACAAATAAATATGACCATATCTTGTAATGCATTGGTGGGAATTATCACTCCTCAAACCATCAAGATAGAAGGACAAATCGAGAAGAAAAAGGTAATAGTGTTGATTGATTCAGGAAGCACCCACAATTTTATTCAGTGTACGGTAGCAAAAGAATTGAATTGCTTCCTATATCCAACACTAGAGTGTCAAGTGATGATTGCAAATGGAGGAACAATAAATTGCTCTGGAAAGTGCCATAATATCAAGCTATCCATGGGAGAATATGTATTGACTAGCCCAATGCTTTCCATTCCAATGGGAGGTGCTGATGTTGTACTAGGAGTCCAATGGCTACAACCCTTGGGTACAATAGCTTTTAATTTTCAAGAACTTTTCATCAAATTTTCTATGGAAGGAAAGGAAGTTGAATTAAGGGGTATTGCAGGGAAACCAGGAAAGATAATCAGCTCTAATGGCATGACAAAGCTTCTAAAAAAGGAGCAAAGAGGTGTAATTGCACAATTATGTTTGCTAGATGTTTCCACATTGGAATCATCTATTTCTCCAGATCTCCAAAAAGTCTTGGACAATCATTCCAAGGTATTTGAGACTCCCAAAGGTCTCCCACCTATGCGTGATCATGATCATGCTATTCATCTGATTCCAGGAAGTGTTCCTCCAAACATCAGGCCGTACAGATATCCCTATGTCCAAAAACGTGAAATTGAACGTATGGTTGCAGAAATGCTAGAGGCTGGTATAATTCAACCGAGTCAAAGTTCTTTCTCAGCTCCAGTAGTATTGGTGCACAAGAAGGATGGATCATGGTGCATGTGTCCGGATTATAGGGAGCTCAACAAGCTCACTATTAAAGATAAGTTCCCCATTCCTGTCATTGATGAATTACTGGATGAATTGCATGGATCAATTTACTTCACCAAGTTGGATCTTCGTTCGGGATATCATCAAATCAGAATGAAGATTGAAGACATTCCGAAAACGACATTTAGAACTCATGAGGGTCATTATGAATTTTTGGTCATGCCTTTTGGCCTTACCAATGCACCTTCAACATTTCAAGGTTTGATGAATTCAATTTTCAAACCATTCCTTAGAAAATTTGTGTTAGTATTTTTTGATGATATACTAATCTACAACAAGTCTTGGAAGGATCATGTTGAACATGTTGACAGGGTGCTACAACTATTGGAGGAGAAACAATTATATGCAAAAAGATCCAAATGTTTCTTTGGAGTCCAGGAGGTGGAATATTTGGGTCATATTGTATCTCATGAAGGAGTTAAGGTAGACCCTAGCAAAATAAAGCCATTAAGGAATGGAAAATCCCCACATCCATAAAGCATCTGCGAGGATTTCTTGGGTTGACAGGGTATTATCGCAAGTTTGTTAAGAATTATGGGAGAATAGCAGCACCTCTAACAACATTATTGAAGAAAGATTCATTTTCATGGACTCCGGAAGCAACAAAGGCCTTTGAACATCTTAAAGAGGCAATGTGCCAAGCACTGGTCTTAGCTACACCGGACTTCACAAAAACCTTTATTGTGGAATGTGATGCTTCAGGAAATGGAATTGGTGTTGTTCTAATGCAAGATGAAAGACCCATTGCTTTTGAAAGTCGTCCAATCAAGGGAAAGTTTTTAAGCAAAGCTATTTATGAGAAGGAAATGTTGGCAATACTCCATGCACTTAAGAAATGGCGACCCTACCTAATGGGAAGACACTTCAAGGTAAAAACGGATCATGATAGCCTTAAATACTTTTTAGAACAAAGATTATCCTCTGAAGAGCAACAAAAGTGGGTCACAAAGATGTTGGGTTATGACTTTGAAATCATCTACAAAAAAGGGAAGCAAAATGTGGTGGCAGATGCACTCTCAAGAAAGGATGAGGATGTGGAAGCATTGTTGTGTTCCATTTCTATTATCCAACCAGATTGGATAAATGAAGCAAGGGAGGAATGGAAGAATGACAAAGAAGTGTGGGCACTTATTCAAAAGCTACAACAAGATTCCAGTACTTCTGATACATTTAGCTGGAAAAATGATTCGTTATGGTACAAAGATCGCTTATACCTCTGTAAGAATTCCCAGCTAAAAAAAAGATTCTTATGGAATTGCACACTTCTCCCTTAGGAGGGCACTCAGGATTTTTAAAAACTTACCACAGGGTTAAGAAGGATTTTTTTTGGGATGGCCTTAAATCAGATATTCAAAAGTTTGTGGCGGAATGTTTGGTTTGCCAACAAAATAAAGTTGAAACAATTAAGACACTGGGTCTATTACAACCTTTATCCATTCCAAGCCAACGTTGGGAGGAGGTTTCAATGGATTTTATCACAGGTTTACCCAAGTCTGAGGGAAAGAGTGTCATCATGGTGGTAGTTGACAGACTTACCAAGTATGCACACTTTTGTGCATTATCACATCCATTTAAAGCCAGTACAGTTTCTATTGCATTTATGGAAATAGTTCAAAAACTGCATGGAAACCCAAAGATTATTGTAAGTGACAGAGATCCCATTTTCACTGGAAATTTTTGGACAGAATTATTTTCTTGTCTTGGTACTCAGTTAGCTCATAGCTCATCTTATCATCCTCAATCTGATGGGCAAACTGAGATAGTAAAAAAATGTTTGGAAGGATATCTTCGTTGCTTTGTATCTGATAAACAGACACAATGGGTCAAATGGTTGCCTCTGGCTGAATGGTGGTATAACACTTCCTTCCATACAGCAACAAAAATGACCCCATTTATGGCACTTTATGGGTATCAACCACCATCCATCACATCATATTTAAGAGAAAATTCTAAGGTTCAGGCAGTGGAACATCACATCGAACATCAACAACAAGTCCTCCAACTCTTAAAGGATAACCTCGTGTTGGCACAAAATAGAATGAAACAACAGGCAGATCAACATCGCAGTGAAAGAAGTTTTGATGTAGGTGATTGGGTATTCCTACGGCTACAACCATATAAGAAAATGTCCCTAAAGCAAGCTAAGAAGGATAATAAATTATCACAAAGTATTATGGTCCATACAAGGTGTTGCAAAAGATTGGTACTATGGCATACAAATTGGAGCTTCCTGCAGCTTCTCGATTGCACCCAGTTTTCCATGTTTCATGTTTAAAGAAGGTTATAGGCGACAAGCTCCCAATTCAAACAATATTTCCAGAACTTGACGAGGAAGGAAAAATTATATTGGAACCGGAAGCAGTCACAGAAACAAGAACTCGACAGCTACGAAATCGATCAATTTCAGAGTATCTTATCAAGTGGAAGAACTTATCTGCTAAAGATTCCACGTGTGAGGATGAGAATTTAATCCAAAAGTATCCTCAACTACTCAAGCGTTGAGGACAACACTTTTTTGAAGGAGAGGGGCATGTTGGGTCCCTATAATACTAGTGATTACCCCATTACTATTGTATTTATACCCCTTATTTATATTGTTGTGCCCCTATTACCCCCATATTGTTATTTCTGTGCCCCATAGAATCCCTCTATTGTTATTTTTGTGGCTTTATATTATTATTGTTAGGTCGGCTGGATTATATTGTGACTCCTTACACTCCTATATATAGAAATGAGGTTTTGTCATTTGAATCATCCAAGAATTGTTCATTTATGTAATGTAAAGGAGGTTGCCCCCTCGAAGAGGCTGAATTCTAAGGCGTTGATCTATCTTTTATATCTTTTCTTGAGCTGGTTTCATAACAATGATGAAGAATTTCAAAAGAATGGAGAGTCATAATGTCCACTTAGTCCTAATTCTATGGACTCTGAGAGAAATGGTGATGAAGAGGATGATGAAGAATTTCAAATGAATAGAATGTCACAGTGTCCACTTAGTCCTAATCCTATGGACTATGAAAGCAGTAGTGATGAAGAAGATGATGAAGAATTTCAAAATAATGAAGTTTCATGGTGTCCACTTAGTCTTAATCCTATGGAATATGAGAGAAGTAGTGATGAAGAGCATGTTGAAAAATTTCAAATGAATAATGTCGTAGTGTCCACTTAGTCCTAATACTATGCACTATGAACCGGGAATGATGAAGAATTTGAAATGAATAGAGTGTCATGGTGTCCACTTAGTCCTAATCCTATGAACTATGAGAGAAGCAGTGATGAAGAAAATGATGAACATTTTCAAATAAATAAAGAGTCACAGTTTCCACTTAGTCTTAATTCTAAGGACTATGAGAGTAGTAGTGACGAAGGACATGATGGATCACTTAGTCATAATCCTAAGGACTATGAGTCTAGCAGTGACAAAGGGCATGATGTAGAATTTTGAGTAAGTAGATAGTCACATTTTCGACGTAGTCCTAATCCTATGGACTATAAGAGTAGCACTGGCAATGCACATGAGGAAGAATATGTTGGAAATAATACTAAGAGGGGGGGTGAATAAGTATTATTCAAGTCAATAATATTTTTCTTTTCATACTCAAATTTGTATACACTATTTAAATGAAGGTAACCCATGTGTACATGCAATTGTGTTTAAAGAAACAATCGTATATCCAACAAACTAATGGTTTAGTTAATTCATCATATGTTGATCTTAATCTGTGCATCAATACTTTATTAAACATTAATAGTAAACATGTGCAATTAATAACATAATGAACCATCACACATAAGAAACACATATGAACACGAAGATTTAAGGTGGAAACCCAATGTGGGTGAAAACCACCTGTTACTGTTGTCTTTGTCTTCCTTTAATAATAAGAAAAGCTATTTACAACATTGTACTGGTGCAGACTCATACCAGTACGGAGGCTTCTACCTATAGAAGGATACTACCTTCTCTCATTCTCCAGCTTCTACTGGAAGGGAGCTACAACCCCCTATCTCTTGTACTGGCCGATATGTTTACTAGTACATAGCTACTGACCTACAAAATGCTATAACCTTCTCTCTTCGTCCAGGGACCATGTTTCATAAATTTTCAGACTGGATGCTCCTGGTACACAACAATACATATGAAGGACTTGTTTCATCTAATTTTCATACTAGACCCATTATCAACATTAAAGCTCAAAATGAATTACCACTGCACTACAACCATCAAATACATCTGCACAAACCAATCATTGAAACTCAATCATAAATCTCTCAATCACCTACAACTGAATCACTAAAAGGCCATCATCACTGAAGCAAATCATAATCAATTAATCTGAACATTTAGTATACTGTCATCAAACCACAGCCACAAAAACACATATAAGAACCCAGAATTCTGCAACAAAAGCCAGATCTAACTGTAACCTCAAATATCATATTACATAATGTATACGCTACTTATATGTGTTGAACTAGTGTGTATATGTGCTTTTGTCAGAGCCAACCAGTGTATATTTCTGTAAGTAGTAATCGTAATTTTGCAGATATTCTAGACTTCAGTCATACCCAGATCATAACATTTACAGAACAACACATGCATCAGTATTCAAATCTAGACTATACATGATCAAACCATATAATGATAATTCATTTCAAGCCTTAAGATGTTGATCCATCATTAGATCTCATCCCTCATCAACTGCTAAGGTTCATCCTTGGTTCAGATCAAACAAAGCACCATAAGATGATAACCTACATACTGGATCTCACACTTCATCAGATATTCAATAATTTCCCTTCTTTGGCTTAATGATCTTCTCCTCCTTATATAGTTTTAGGCCTTTCTCAATGCCATGGATCAAAACCACTTAAGACCAATACCTTGGACCAAATACGTAGGGTCAAACCTCTGACCAAATACCTTGGACCAATACCAAGGATGAAAATACCTTGGACCAAATACCTCGGACCAAAAATTTAGTTTTCCAAGATATACGCGCTTTTCCTTTTGTGAAAGTGTGTGTGTACATATATGCTACTTGTGTTCAGTGAAACTACGTGTATACGCAGCTTTGTCAAGGTAAACCTACGTATACCTCTCCTTCTTCATTCTTTGTAGTCTGATCTATAGTTATTTGTTGTTAACCTGCTACACTGTGAACGATCATCTGGGAGATTTTCCATTGTACATTACTTGTGAATTAATTCCTTTTAACTTCCCTGCATTTTGTCACAAATGTCATGCACTCTGTCACATATGATATCTCTTATGTAGATTAATCTAGTTACCACATAAAAGTGAGTCGTTCTGCTATAAGTGGGTTGCCATCAAGTATAGCACATGCATCATGATGCCAACAATCTCCCCCTTTGGACTTGATGGCAACCATGTTGGTGTTGATTAATGCAAGCTGTAGAAACTGTTAGAGATAACAAGCAACACCAAAATACTCTCCCCCTTTGACATCAAGGGCAAAGTGCGGACCAAGATATTCTCCCCTTTTGATATCAAGGGAAAAGGGCTAACCAAAAAGGAAACTTTCATATTTGAACAACTGAATATAATCATTGATCATGCTCCCCCTAAGCACATGCTGAATTCTCTGATTAAACTCCCCCTTTGTACATGCTGAGATACACTATATCATCCATTCTCCCCCTGAGCACATGCAGAGTCTGCAAATATTTTTCCAAAAGAATAACATGACTCTATAACTCAACTAAGTGACTTTCACCTTCTTATCATCAAATACTCATACATATATCAATCTTCCAATCGAGTGGGGATATATCGACTTTGACTCATACTCCCAACCAAGTGGGGATATACATGATTGAAATATATCAATTATTACATCATCCTTCCCATGCATAGTGGGGTTATAAATTACATCTATGATCAAAAGGGACTCATCAAAAGACTACAACAGATAGAGACAAATTATCATGGGTCTTTATATGACCTATACATCAAATAATATATATGACATTTATAACAGAGACCAAATATCTAAGCAAGACCATGATAGTCATCAACAACTATCATACATCATGTATGATCTGCTCCATAAGCGTCTGTCAACAACATCCAGACCAACAACCTGTATATGTCCATCATTAGTTCCCAAGATATGACAGTGTAAATATCATCAACCCGTGAAAAAGTATGTCTGCATATAGATATCAACTCATCCTCTTGATCTCATCAAAATCAACTTGCTTCGTTTCCTTAGTAAAAAGAACCTTATCATAACCTTCCATGAATCAAATCATCATATGTCATATCTCCAAGCAGTAACGCAAAATCATTCACACCATATCATATGTGAAAACACCATAGTCATCACATTATGATCTTTCACAAGAACCCTTAATATATCTACCATGCGTCATTACTAAGAAACATCCCACATATGATATGCATCAACCATGATAATCAACATATGTGAGTATCAACATATCATCATAATGTAAGAACTCATCATCATTGTGTGTTTGGGTAAGCCATGTCTTTGAATAGATATGTATTCATGTGTCCTACGATAACACCATTCTCTTGGCCAACCAAAAATATTTATAAATATGCAACTTAAGTAATCATCGTTGTATCCAAAATACTATATATCCATCAAAGAGATGGCAATATGTATCTAGTAAATCATGAGCGCATGCTCATTTGTCAAGATTTAGTGATATCATCAACAACAACAATCCTCAACCATGTGAGAGCCAAGA
This sequence comes from Pinus tabuliformis, assembly GCA_031772625.1. Taxonomy (NCBI): domain Eukaryota; kingdom Viridiplantae; phylum Streptophyta; class Pinopsida; order Pinales; family Pinaceae; genus Pinus; species Pinus tabuliformis. Next base: position 1,370,013,321 of record CM062820.1, read on the forward strand.
ACTATAGGAATCCTGTGTCATATATGCTCCATATGAACTTTATGCATCTTTGAAGACATGATGCCAGGAACATAAAAGAAATAAATGTCTCATCATAGAATAATGAAGTTGTATACACAATCTTTGTACATCCCATTGTCCTTATGAAGATCGTCATGTAAGGAACATATATGTACTATATGCATCATCATATGTCATTTACAATCATCCATAAATATGATCTGAATACCAACTTATGTGATCCCAAATATCATCTAAGATTTTATCATGGGAAACTCATAACCATAACATAGCAGGCCATATAAGCATTATCATCATTGATTAGGTACCAAATACTTCTAACCATAACACCAACAATGCTTTATTAGAAGCATAGAATGTTCTCCCACTGAACCTGTTCCACATGTTCGCTGTCAAACCTGATCATTGCATATATCAATAAGAAGTATCAAGGCATCATCATCAATCAGATAAACAACAACTTGTGAGGATCAAAACACTTCTAAATAACATCCAAAGATTGTAGTCATCTATGACAGAAAAGATAACTGATAATTGTTTGAATCATATCACATCAGTTTTTCTAAGATTGTCCCACAAAATTTTTCTCAAACTACATATACGCGATTGTGCATCTTCGGACTTGCGTATATACGTGACTTTGTAGCTTTGAACTCGCATATATACGCTGCTTATCTTCATGAAACTTGCGTATGAGATTTGGAACATTGAAGTTTCATAATTTCATCTTCCCTTGAGTATGTCATGTCTGTACACTATGTCATGCCACATTTTTCTGACTATATTGCCTTCTTCTTCCATATCTTTGAGTGTGATGATGTTTTCTATTTTTGGTATGGTGCTCAAAATTTTCTTTTGCATTCCTTTGCTATATGTCCAAACTTGTTACATGCATAACATCTTACATGTTTCATATTTCTTCTATAGCAGTCAATGGTTTTGTGACCAAACATATTGCAAGAAAAGCAATATCCCTTAAAGTACATGGAAGTTGATGATCTTTCTGTGTGATGGTCTTGAACCATTCTACTTCCTTATCTCACTCCATCATGTCCAAGATTATGACATATAAAACATTCAACATTATTCATTTGAGGAAATAACCGACTATCACTTCTATAGTTAGGAGTAAAATATTTTCTTTGAAGAATTTCTTTCTTTGGTTTTTTATGGGATTGACTTCTCATATCCTTGTTGAGCATTTTAGATTTGCATTAGAGTTCCTTGCCTCACTTTGTGAGCTAGATTCACCTTCAAGAGATTCATGAAAACCAAGACTAGTTTTGATGGCAGGAGAGCTTTGACTACTGAGAATATCATCGAAAATCTTAGTACTATCTTGAAATCGTAATACCCTTTTCTCCTAATTTACCTTTTAGGATATTTACCTCAACTTGATATTTCTCTTCCTTTTCAAGATATTGTTTCTTCATGTTTTCTTCAGCTATTCTTCCTTCTTCCATCTATTGCCTTAATTCAAGAACTTTGTTTTCTTGTTCTTCAAGAGCTTGGAGTAGTTCTTCATTCTGCTTATTTGATTTTTCAAGATCTTCTTTAAGACTTTCATAGTAACTGGATCTATATTTGAGTTTCTTGATTGTTGTGCTCCTTTTATTTACTTCATTTCTTAATGATCTCACTTCATCCTACAACTTTTGACATTGATATTCCTTTTCCTTGTTTCCTTCCTCTAGTTGAGCTTTTAGTTTGGTAGCTTCAACTTTGAAGACACACTCCCTTTTGTCCAATAGATCTTGTTGAGCTCTAATTTTTTCTGTGAGCCTTTTAAATTCTTACTCTATTTGATACCTTTCTTTCTCATCCATAAGAGAAAACTCTATTTCTTTACTATCACTTTCATCATCTTCAAATGGATAGAGAAATGTATCACCAGACAAAAACAAATTCATACATGATAGTTCTTTTGTCTGTTCCTATTCATTCTGAGGTGATTATGAATCTAAAGAGTTTCTTCCACATAATCCCCAATCGACTCTCCCATTGTTATAGTTCCTTTCACATGTCTTCTTCTTCCGAGGTGCTTTCTTATTTAGCTTATTTCCCATTGTTCTATGGATCTCCTTCAAGTGATCAAGCTTCTACCAAAGGACCTGCTCTGGTAGCAATTATTGGAAATAATACTTGGGGGGGGGGGGGGGGGGGGGGAATCAGTATTAGTCAAGTCAATAATATTTTTCTTTTCATACTCAAACTTATATACACTACTTCAACCAAGGTAACCCACATGTACACACAACTGTGTTTAAGGAAACAAGCATATATTCAACAAACTAATGATTCAATTAATTCATCATATGTTGTTCTTTAATCTGTGCATTAGTAATTTATTAAGCATTAACAATAATCATGTGCAATTAATAACATAATGAACCATCACACATAAGCAACACACATGAACAACAAGATTTAAGGTGGAAACCCAATGTGGGTGAAAGTCACTTGCTATTGTCGTCTATGTCTTCTTTTAATAATAAGAAAATATGTTTACAACAATGTACTGGTGCAGAATAATACCAGTACGTAGGCTTCTACCTGCAGAAGGATACTACCTTCTGTTATGAAACCAGCTCAAGAAAAGATAGAAAGGATAGATCAACGCCTTAGAATTCATCCTCTTTGAGGGGGCAACCTCCTTTACATTACATATATGAACAATTCTTGGATGATACAAATGAAAATACCTCCTTTCTATATATAGGACTCTAAGGGGTCATAACATAATCAGAGCCGACATAACAATAACAATGTAAGGGCACAATAATAACAATAGTGGGCTTCTACGGGGCACAAGAGTAACAATATGGGCACGACATGGGTACCTCAATATAATAAGTGGGTTGTACTAATAACAATAAGGGGTTACACTAGTAGTATAGGGTCCTAACATGCCCCTCTCCTTCAAAAAGTGTTGTCCTCAATGCTTGAGTAGTTCTTGATGCTTCTGTATGAAATTCTTATCCTCCCATGTGGAATCTTCAGCAGGTAATTTCTTCCACTTGATGAGATACTCTGAGCTTGATCGATTTCGTAGCTGTCGGGTTCTTGTTTCTGTGACTACTCCAAGTTCCAATATGATTTTTCCTTCCTCTTGAAGTTCTGGCAATATTGTTTGAATTTGGATCTTTTGCAAATTTTGAATAAGTGGCCATACTTATTTGTCCTTCTTCCATTCATCCCTTGCTTCGTTTACCCAATCTGGTTGGATAATAGAAATAGCACAAAACAATGCTTCCACATCCTCATCCTTGAAGAGCCTTCCCATTCGGTAAGGTTACCATTTTTTAAGTGCATGTAGTATTGCCAACATTTCCTTCTCATAAATAGCTTGCTTTAGATGTAGCAGTAAAAATACGCAATCACCTACATGAAAACATTTTTCACTATGATGTTGATCTACCTGTTGTTTCATTTGATTTTGCACTGAAGTGGCGTTATCCTTTAAATGTTGGAGAACTTGTTGTTGATGCTTGATGTGATATTTCACTACTTGAACCTTTTTCTTCTTGATATGTCATTCTATCTTTAGAGTTTGAGGAGTGGTAATTTCTTCCAATCCTTTAAAAGATATGGTTGAATTCATTTCTTGACGCTCGATGTGATCTTTCACTTCTGGAAATTTTTTCTTCTTGATATGTCCTTCTATCTTGATAGTTTGAGGAGTGGTAATTCCGACCAATTAATTACAAGATATGGTTGGATTCATTTCTTCTTTCTTGATGTGATCTTTCACTTCTTGCACCTTTTTCTTCTTGATATGTCCTTCTATCTTGAGAGTTTGAGGAGTGGTCGTTCTTGCCAATAGTTTACAAGATATGGTTTGATTCATTTCTTCTTTCTCTGGGGTTGGGTCCTGGCATATATCCTCTTCTTTTGATGTTTCTTGATCCTTTTATTCCTCCTCTTCCTACTCTATGTAAAATAATTTCTTTTCATCACACTTATGACCTTCAGTGCATTTGCTATCACAATTGTAACAAAGCCCTTTTTCTCTTTTTTCTTCCAATTGTTGTGGTGTAACCATTGTAGGTTGTGGAAGGCTAGGAGAAACAACACTTCCATCTTGATAGTTGTGATGGGTAGACTTCCTTGTTGCCATAATTTTACTTTCCAATATGTCACAAAGCCCTTTTACTCTTTCCAATTGTTGTGGTGTTGCTCTAAAGAAGGTGTTGCTCTTTGTATCCCCATAATGTGCTATCATTTCCTTCGTGAGAATTGACCACGTAACAAGATGTTTACGAGGACAAAGCCCTTTATACCATAAAAATTGATCTGATTCTAAATATGAAGATGCAATACATACGTTTTGTAATAGTGGTACACCATGTAGATCAAAATATTGCTCCATCTGAAGTATCCAATTTACCGGATCCTTGCCATCAAACTTCCTCATCTTGCTTTTTCTTGATTTTAGACCTCGATCTTGAAACGACTGTAACTCTGTACTTTCGAATATTTAAGTTCTAAAATTGCTACTTGTAGTAGCCCTCTGTGTCCTCTTTCCAATTCTAGTAGTCTGATCCAAATTGGATTCTCCACGAAAGAGTTATGCACAATCTCCCAAGATGACCTGATTATAGACCTTTGCAGAAGAGAGAAATTGTATGAAGTGCCACGTGTCAATTTTTCGACCTTTGGCTCTGAAAAATATATACAGGAAACTAAAGTCCGTCCTCGCTCTGTACCTTCTTACAAAATTTCAATCTGATGCTCAGAGAGAAAGTTATGATGATTTTCCCCAGGTCACCTGTTTCGAATGTAATGTAGGAGTCTGCAAAAAGACCAAATTCCTTAGATCATCTATCCTCAAATATAGCACGAAAAGCTCTGAAATTCGGACCCAAGGTTCAGCGTAATTTCTTCTCAAATGGGTTTTTTTATGACTTCTTGAAACATCACAGAAAACGTTATAGCGAAAATTCCACGATGACCTGTTTGGAGCAGCGAAACCCTAGAATCCAAAGCTCTGATACCAAATGTTATGAAACTAGCTCAAGAAAAGATAGAAAGGATAGATCAACGCCTTAGAATTCAACCTCTTCGAGGGGGAATCCTCCTTTACATTACATATATGAATAATTCTTGGATGATACAAATGAAAATTCCTCCTTTCTATATAGGATTCTAAGGGGTCATAACATAATCAGAGCTGACATAACAATAATAATGTAAGGGAACAATAATAACAATAGTGGGCTTCTATGGGGCACAAGAGTAACAATATGGTCACTACATGGGTACCTCAATATAATAAGTGGGTTGTACTAATAACAATAAGGGGTTACACTAGTAGTATAGGGGCCTAACATCTCTCATTCTCCAGCTTCTACTGGAAGGGAGCTACAACCCCCTAGCTCTTGTACTAGCCGATATGTTTAGTAGTATGTAGGTTCCAACCTACATAAGGCTAAAACCTTCTCTCTTCCTCTAGGGACCATGTTTCATAAATTTTCAGACTGGATGCTCCTGGTACACAATAATACACATGAAGTCCTCATTTCATCTAATTTTCATACTGGACCAATTCTCAACATTAAAGCTCAAAATCAATCACCACTGCACTACAACCATCAAATACATCTGCATTAACCAATCATTGAGACGTAATCATAAATCTCTCAATCATCGACAACTGAATCACTAAAATTCCATCGTCACTGAAGCAAATCACAATCAAGTAATATGAACATTTACTATACTGTCATCAAACTACAGTCATCAAAACACAGAGGAGAACCCAGAATTCTGCAACAATAGCCAGATCCAAATGTAACCTCAAATATCATATTACATAATGTATACGCTCCTTAGATGTGTTCAACTAGCATGTATACACACTTTTATCAAAGCCAACTAGCGTATATGTCTGTAAATATTAATTCATAATTTTGCAGCTATTCCAGACTTCAATCATACCTAGATCATAATATTTACAGAACAACACATGTGTCAGTATTCAGATCTAGACTATACGCAATCAAACCATATAATGATAATTCATTTCAAGCCTTAAGATCCCGATCCATCATTAGATCTTACCCCTCATCAACAATTAAGGTTCTCGGTTCAAATCAAACAAAGCACCATAAGCTGATAACCTGCATACTAGATCTCACACTTCATCATATATTCAATACTTGCCCTTCTTTGGCATAATGATCTTCTCCTCCTTACATAGTTTTAGGCCTTTCTCAATACCATGGATCAATACCACTTAGGACCAATACCTTGGACCAAATACCTAGGGTCAATACCTCGAAACAAATACCTTGGACCAATACCATCGATCAAAATACATTAGACCAAATACCTCAGACCAAAAACTTAGTTTTCTAAGATATACGTGCTTTTCCTTCTGTGAAAGTGCATGTGTACGTATACGCTACTTGTGTTCAGTGAACCTACGTGTATATGCAGCTTTGTCAAGGTGAACTTGAGTATACCTCTCTTTCTTCATTCATTGTAGTCTCATCTATAATTATTTGTTGTTAACCTGCTGCACTGTGAACTGTCATCTGAGAGAGTTGTCGTTGTGCATTACTTCTGAATTGATTCATTTGAACTGCCATGCATTTTGTCACAACTGTCATGCATTTGGGCACATCTGATATCTCTTCTATAGATTCATTTAATTACCATATACAAGTGAGTTGTTCTGCTACGAGTTAGTTGCATCAAGTACAACACATGCATCATAATGCCAACAAAATATCCAATAAACATCGAGTCAAATTTTCCATTTAGTCCTAATTCTAAGGACTTTGGGAGTAGCACTGAAGAAGGGGAAGATGAAGAATATCCTCCAAGCCAGTATTTCAAAAGCACAAATGATCATAGTGAGGATAAAATTCCTAATAATGATGATGAAAATGCTTATACAAATGATGATCCAATGATGGAGATGTTGCCAGGAAATTTTGTATCAAGGACTAGGAGCAATCCTTCTCGCATGAATCCAAGATGTTCTAGTTATACAAGTGGTAGAGTAGAATATCTAACAAGAATAAGTTCTACTAGTGCTCTCACTTCAAGTGAATGTTGTCAAAAATATTGCTTGAAACATATGGATTTCAAGTTTGCATTATAGAAAAGGAAGAGATATTTGTGAATGAATAAAGGCATGCAAAATTCATATTTAGTGGGGTGCATGCAATCTACATTGTCAGGTTATGATTATAATATTGGGTCTTTATTTATCTGTAGAAAGGCTTTCAAAATGTTTCATTCAATGGGTAATTTTCGTCTCTCAAGAATCCAAGAAAATTTGGAAAAGGATCCCACATTTTATTTAGAAGTACATCATAAATGATAGTTTGGGCCATTATCAAATTGTGTAATGTCATGGATGAAATATTTATTTTCAAAGCATGGACAGTTTATACCAAATAGAGAGACAATAGATATTTTACATCATTTCTCAAGAAAAGAAATCTACACCTTATACGAAGACTATGCAAAAGGTGCTGAGGGACATGGTCGATTTATTATATATCAATATTTTGTGAAGGTATGGATGAAAGAATTCAACAATGTATGTATTCCTAGGAAGACAAGGAAGGGGATTTGTAGTACATGTGCTTCTCTTAAATGAAAAAGGGATAATGTGAAGGGTCAGAAAGAGGTAAGCATTCGTAACTTTAACTTTTGTAATTGTATAGTCATCAACTATGAAAACGTATTTCTTAATGACTTTGTTTTATGTTGTGTAGATTCCATTGTCAAAGAAATTCAGGAGCATTGTGAACAACAAACAAGTGAAAGTAAAAAGTTTTACAAGCATCGAAAGAAGTGTTATGATAATCCAAATAAATATTTGTGTTTGATAATTGATGGTATGGGCCAGAAGAAAACACTTTTACCACTTTTTGTTTGCACACCCAAAAATTTCGAGGAGGAAAATTTATTCAATATCACTTGGTGAGTCGTATGGCCTTCAATGGGAAAATGTTTCCAAGGGTGTACTTCACAGCTCCAAATATTCATAATGATGAAAATATGACAATAACAATAATTTTTTATGTTCTTTCTCATTGGTTTTCTAATCTTCCTGATGTTTTTTTATCTACAATTGGACACCACTTGCTGTGAAAACTAAAATCATATTGTTTTTGGATATCTAAACATGCTTGTTGAATTAAGAATTTTTCAGAAGGTAAAGGTTGGTTTCCTTCTTGTTTGGTGCATTCATGACAATATTGATCAAATGTTCAGTCGTTTTTTAGTCACATTGAGGATGAAGGAAGTTGGGAGCTTGCCATCATTAATTGAATGTATTAAGAAATCATACATGCCAGAGCCTACTTTTGATGTGTTGGAAGAAACTATTGACATGCAAAGGTTTATTTTGGGATCGCATTGTGAGGAGAAATGCATCGAAGAACCTAATGACATTAGCTTCCAACATCAATTTCGTATCAAAAAAAATAATGGGAAAACACTAATATGCGACAAGAAGTATTCAGCCACTATACAATGGCACTGTCATCAGGTTTGGAATTTTTGAAGTTCATTCCAGATCATCCAATATTTGCATCAAATCTATTGTCATTACAATTAGTTGCTGAAGTTCATAATGCACACAGACATAATAGAGATATAAATTATTTTGATTTCCTAAAAGAAATTAAAAAATGTATTACATATACATATGAGTACTTTGACATTGTTGATTCAATTTGGTGGTATTCCTTTTTAAATAATCAAAGTGATATAATTTCAATAACAACAAATGAAGATATACCTTTGAAAAATCCATTTATTTGGCCACAAAATGTGTCAAATGAACATGAGGAAAGAAACATTGTTGAACAACAACAATCTCAAGGTATTATTAATTATTCACATGCAGAGGAAAGATAGATTTATATTGATTCTAGAAGATCTCATGCAATATGTGAACCCATGGAAGACCTTTACATGGGTTCAATACGGGTTATTAAGGAGGGTTGCATGATCGTAGTGCTAGTAGATGGAGATCCCAATGGCTATCCATTCTGGGTTACTAAGGTTATAAAGGTCATTACAAAAAATGAAGATGTTTTAGGTGTTGGAGTACATTGTTATTCCACAAATACACATCCATTCAATGGTTTGTATAAGCCAGAGATGGTAGCTGATAAAAACATTGGCGTAAATAGCAAAAGAAAGGGTAAAAATATAAATTGTCGCCGCACAAACCTCTTAAAATTGGAAGATGTTGACATACTTGTTTGTGACTTTAATTTAACAAAGAGAGGAACTCTTCACTTCAAGATGATAGGGATTTTGAAAAGGTTGTTACTAGAAGGAGCAATGTTCAGATGGGAGTCTACTGAAACCAGTTGTACATCTAGAAGAATTTTGAAACCTGAAATGGTAGGCATGCATGTGTTCTCAAATGGGGCACTAGTTGATGAAAGAGGATAATATGGAACATCTTCATCTACATCCAATCATTCATCTAAATATGTGAATTCTGATGGTGTGCAAGAAAATATGAGTGATGTTGAATAATTGTCTAAGATAGTTTATATAACTGATGTTTGCATCGTATCTTGAAATAAAAATTTTGATTTCCATATGGTGTTAAATTAGAAGTTATGAGTCATTTTTATGTTGTTGGATTATATGTTTTAATTATGATGATTTTTATTGTTTTAGAATGTCTACAATGCAATGATAAATTAGAGATATAATGTATGTTTCATTTAATCTACAAATAATGACATTTTGATTAATTTAGTCATGTAATTTGTTCATAGTGTCATGGTTTTTTAATTTTATGGTTGAAAAAATTCCAATTTATTTTGTATCATTAATGTTATGTTTGAAAACAATTAGAATTTTAGTGATATTTAGTGTCATGTTATTATATGTTTAACAAGATGGATGAAAACTAATATAATTTTAATGTGCTTCACATCCCATTGTTTTATCTTTATCGTCATTACTAAAACATGTTGAAATTGTACTTAGGAAAGAAAAATGTTATTCTACCAAAAACATTATGGTGATTTTTCCTCAAAAACAAGCGTTTTTTGCACACAAAAATTCGGTTTTACTCGCTTTTTTTAAAAATGTTGAAAATTGACCCTAAAAAAAACCATCATTATAGTATCAACACTTTTTGTTTTCAGGGTTTCTTTTGCACAATTTTTGCACAAATAATTTGTTTTCATTCCGATTTTTAAAACATGTCGAAAATTGACCAATAAAAAAAAAACGTTATCCTAGTATACACACTTTTCGTTTTTAGCACTATTTTTCATGTTTTTTCGGTTTTTTTGGTCAGAGTTCCTGTTTTGAGTTTATAGTTCCCGTTTCAAAGTTTATATTGTTTTTGTGTTTAGTTAATTAAAAAAGTCCTCTATTACTATGTGGAGATTATTGTAGGCCATTAACAAATCACAAATGTGTGGCTATTCAGTACTTGATAAAAATCCCACTACATTATGTGTACGGCATGCCCATTTGAACCTTATGTTGCTAACATTTTTTAGTTCAAGTGGTGCTTCTAGGCTATAACGTAAATGTTGTTTTTGCAGCTAAATTAAAAATTTATGAGATAAATCAAAATTTGTAAAGCTTTCACTAAAGATCTGCAACTTGAAAATTGCACATGGGACCTTGACAGTGCAAGGAGAAAATTCTTCATAGAATTCCAAAACATTATTGATATCATAAAATGTTAAACAAACCAACCTATGTGAAAAGATCTACATTTAATATCTCTTACATTGACCTAGATAATGCATATTCATTCCTCACCACCAAACACAAGGAATTCAACCCTTGGCTTAAAATGTTGTCAGTAGAGATATTTTACAATTCTTGAGATGGATTACATTAACTATGATAAGTAGAAGAAACCAACGAAGAGATGCAGTAATGAGTTAAGGCCATTTTTGAAGGAAAAAAATTGCATAAAATTTTGGTTTTGCATCAAGCAATAAATAGGGAAATACACTTCATATCTAACACAAATGGAAACAACGCCAAAAACCATTTGGACGATGAAATATATTTATATATCCTATATAGTATTCACCATCAAGAAGATACGGAAGAAACATTTTATTTTTCCAATATTTTATTACAACAAATTCCTCTCCACTAATGAGGTCAATTGTCAGTGTAAATCTCTTTCATTATTGTGCCAAGATTCTTTATCAATTTAGCCAAATCCATCATCTCTCTATCTAAACATGCAAAAATATTTGTAAGTTTGATATTTATTACAAAAATGCATCTATTTACCGAGGAAAATCCTTAATGACAACAAACATGGCATTACACTAATCCATCATGGAAGTTTAGAGACATAAGTACTACTTGAAGTGAGAGGGATTTTCTGGAGGGTAGAGAAAATCTCAGGATCATCAGAAAAAATAGTGATCCAAACAAAACAAAAAATGTCAAGGGAATAATCTTCAACCAAAATTAGGGCCATATGGTCAAGGCACCCACATAGAGGTAAGATAATGATGGACAAATAATATAAGATAGTTGATGATCAAGTTCCATCCTTACATCTCCGACACACACATCGGTCATGATATCTAACTTATTTATAGCACCCCTAATTGTTAGATAGTTTAACCACTTAACCTCTAACATAAATATTGATATTGTATTGCATTGGTCACATATTCACCATATAATGTGACTCAAACATTAATGGCTCGTAACTTTAAGGTTCAAGAGTGCTAAGGCTTTAACAAGAACCAATGAAATCAACCCAAAGAATCCACAATAAACTTAATGATCACCCAATGACTCATGGTTGAGAGAACACCTCCCCTTCCCCCCATCTCTCATGCTTTCTCTAGTGGACCTTGGGTCATACATGTCAATGTCCTCTTTGAGATTTTTTAGCACTGAATTTATTGTTGATGCATTTCTCCTTTCATTATGTTTTCCTCTTCCTTCCAATAGACTAGGTAATTCCTATCTTTAATGGAAAATCCTTCCCTTATATAATTTCCGTACCTATTCCAGTGTGGTTGGGTTGAATAGGAATTTTATTATTTTGGCTCTTTCTTTTAAACTCTTCTCCTCCAAGATTTCTTCACTTGATCTAATCTCCCTCATGCTCTTGTGGTTAGCCCTAGGCAATGAATTGTTCACCTTAGATAACGAACGAAAGAGGAACTAAGTAGGGATATGTAGATGTGTATTTTACGAGAGTAGTGAGAAGATTGTGGATTCATTATCTCTGACTTATTATTTTTCTAGAGCATTCTCGAATGAGGTTACTCAAGCTAGAGTGGGAAAATCCAAATGCAAAAAATATGGCTTTGGTTGATTTTCTTTTTGATTGGTTATATGATAAGAAAATAACAACATATAAGGCTCTCACCTACCCGTTTTCTAATGGGATTTGAGGGACCAGAAATTAAATGATCTCTCAGGATTTGGTTATCACATATGCAGAGGTAGCACACAAGGTTAAAATGGCTTGAGTTGATAATGAAGTACTTCTCAAATAGATTTCTCCTAGAATCTTATTAATGCCATGTATTAACCATGAATGGTCTTGAGGCTTCTTCGATAGAGCATGTCAAGGAAACCCTAGTATATGTGGAGTAGGGGTTATTTTGACTCTATGATTTAGCTTAAGCTGAAGTATGCTACTGGCCAAGGTTCAAACAATCGACTTGAATTATGTACCCTTGGCTTTTGTTGAAAATTGCAGAGGAAAGAGGACTAAAAAAATTCAGGTCTATGGAGATGGAACAATGGTAATTTCAGTTTGCTCCCAATTATGAAGATTGTCCAAGAGATATAAGCCTCTTTTGAAATTACTTCATTTTCACATGTATACCATGAATTCAAGGCATAGGCAGATAAGTTGTATAAAAGAAGCTTCTCTCTTGAATTGTTGGGTATACGACCAAAGTCCCACATTGACTAGAGGTGGGGAGGATCATGGATATATAAGGATGGACAAATATCTCCATTGGTATGAGGCCTTTTGGGGTAAGTCCAAAAGCAAATCCATGAGGGCTTAGGCCCAAAGTGGACAATATCATACCATTGTGGAGATATGTGGTGTCCAAAGTCCTTACAAGTGGTATCAGAGCCATGCCCCGAATTTAGCCAAATGGATGAATCCTCGGAATGCCGAACGAAGGTGGTGGGCCCCGGTAGTATGACGATGGGATCCGTGGATGAGCTCGGTTAGACAGGCGGTGTGCTCCAGATTCTTCATGGACGTGTCCTGGTCCCAACACGGTGAAGAGGAGTTGACCTGGGATAGAGCAAGCTCTCGAGGCAGGTGGTGCTCCATGTAAGGCGTGTGCTTCCAACGCATTGGAGCTGAGAATCCTAGTTGGTAGAGAGTGGACGGATGGATCATCGTTTGAGGGGAGGCTCGATGGTCCTTTGTTCGAGGGGAGGATTGTTGGGTATACGACGAAAGTCCCACATTGACTAGAGGTGGGGAGGATCATGGATATATAATGATGGACAAATATCTCCATTGGTATGAGGCCTTTTGGGGTAAGTCCAAAAGCAAATCCATGAGGGCTTAGGCCCAAAGTGGACAATATCATACCATTGTGGAGATATGTGGTGTCCAGAGTCCTTACATGAATGAGGGTTGCTTAACTTAACCTGAATTCCGACGAGGCGCCCTCATTTCAGTTACAAAAAGAATTTTTCTTCAACTGGTCTTTTGGTAACAAATGGTGGTTTTTTGTGGAGGTTTTTCAGATCCATTGTAAGAACTCTGAGTTTTAAATTCATAGGATAAGTAAGATGTCTCACTGATGTTTTTTGATGGAATAGTTGTCTATGAGACACTAAAAGAAGACTTAAAATTGTGGATTTAGTCTTCTAAATGGCATAGAGAATGTAGAGAACAAAAGAGGGTTGAGTCCTTACACGATTGAACAATGTATATTCTGTTTTCAATCTAAAAAATATAAAATATAAGAATTTTTTTCTTTAAAAAAAGATAATAGTTTGGATCTCCAAAAGGGAAAGAAATTTCTAGGCATTAGAAGGTAGGAGAAGGGCTTAATAAAATGCCATTATTATTACTCTAAAATTACGATGCAACTCTGGAGACAAAAATGCATTTCGTATTTTCAAAAACTTAATACACCCAAATATGTACTACTGCAAAGGTATAAAATCAATGTAAATGCCAAAAGAAAATGCTTCAAAGTTTATAAACTTACCATACATAATTTAGTCCTCCTTGAGGCAATAATGCATGGATGATATGAAAATTGGTCCATCCAAGGGTATGAACAAAGTAGTGGTGTGTAGGGAATCGATGACATAGTAGATTTCCATCATGGAAATCGATCCCCACACCTCCAATTATTCATCTGCGACACTAATATATGGAATGTCAGTAAATCTCTATGGGTAATTGACTGTAACATGACCTCTACTCTATCTCAGGAATTGTACAAAATAATTATGTTTCAGTTGAGTCTAACATTAAAAATACCACCTGATATCACTCTGAAGAGTTATGAGATAACTGTAATGGCAGGAGACCTCCTAGCTCAGCTCAAAATTTTTAATCTTCATGCACATCAACCAACTCATAATAAACAAGTGAATGATTGTTGTCTTCCTTCACAGCGAAATCTACAGGCTCGGTTGCCTCAATCCTACCAGACTTGTTAACAACAAGTCTCATTGAACCCCTGAAAAAATCAATATTCACATTCAACAAGATAATTGTAGTTCCTTTCTTCAAGATATCAACTTAATCATTCTTCGCAGTTAAGAGAATCATCCTAGATTCATCTCCTACCAAGCGCTCTACAATACACATCTCACGGATCAGAGCATCACATCATCCTTTCTCAAGAACAAGTTGTGTGCTCAACACCTTCACAACCCGATTGTGCTCAGATGACCCAGGTGCGAGTTGGTCAACCTTTTTGAAAAAAGGCTTCCTGAGATTTGCATATGTAAGCCATTTTTCGTGGAAGTTATACACAATTCAATACACGTCTGAAATGATGGTTGTTAATTCGAATGAAATTTTGTGACTCTTTGACTGTAGCCATAGCAAGATGATCGAATCATCTATCCTATGAAGACATTGCGAAGCATAAATGCTGAGAAATAATAAGAGCATAATTTAGGGTTATAATGTTGGCCACTTCTCTTTGCTCTTCTACTCATATTTGTTTCACTATTTATTAAAAAAAATAGGTGCTCATATTTTGATGTTTTATGGCGTGAACTGTTGAAGAGATTCTCCTCCATCCGTTGATCCCTCAACAAAATGAAATTCAAGCCTGAAACCCTAACTATCGGTAAATCACTGTCGCATTTCCAATGAATACGTAGAACAAATATGTATGAAAACTTAGAACAAATCTACAACTAAGGCATGGAAAATCTACCTTATTAGAACCTGTTACTAAAAATTCACATTGCCTGAATCGTTATTTTGAACCACTAATCACACTGTCGAAATCCCAAATAATGAAACTCTAAAGGCATTCACCTGGTCGAAATCACAATTTCTAATATGAATAGCAACTTTCAGTTTTCTTGGGTCAGGGACCCAGCAGGAAATGGGCCCTATATACACGTCATGAATACACTCTGACACCAACACACACTTTTCACCAAATACAAACTCAAGCTTGAGTCTGAACTATGTGGACTCTGCATCCACGGTTCTCATTATGGATGGGAATGAAAATGTCTACTGTAAGTACTTGCTGGATAATAAAATGCAAGCAACCAAAGTTCTTTCGGAGCTGAGATACGCAGGCCATCCCAGACTGTAACAGAGCACATCTTCACAATGCTACTTGGAAGGGATCCGGTGTCCGAGAAAATATTGACAAACATGATACAACTAAGACATCTAAGCAACAACTTTAATTCACACGGATTTCCGATTTTTCTTTTTTTGGACAAAGATTGAGATGAAGCCTAATATTCTGATGGATAGGTATGAATTCTGGAACCTAGTGGGGCAAGGGACATTTTATAAGGTCTAGAATCTGAGAATCCTAAAGACTAGCGAGGATGCCACCATTAAAGTTATGGACATGGAGAATATTCTCAAGGTCGAGATGATGAATTAAATTAAATGAGAAATCTTTGTCATGAGATTGGTCTGGCACACAAACATCATTTTCATTTATGAAGTCATGGCAAGAAAGTCCAAGATTTACATTGTTATGGTGTAGATTAAGGGTGGGGAGATCTTTAATAGGGTATAAAAACAGGGAAAACTGAAGGAGGACGAAACCAGGAAGTATTTTTAGCAATTGATATGTGTAGTGGATTTCTTCCATAGCCGGGGATTGTACAATAGCGATTTAAAGTCGAAGAATTTGCTATTAGACAGCAAAGGTGACATGAAGGTCTATGACTTCGGCCTCAACGTGTTGCAGGACCAGTTCAGGAAGGACAATATTCTCCACAAGGCATGGCATCAGAGGTGATAACGATGAAGGGCGATGATAGTGCCAAGGCCGGCATCTCGTCTTGCTGGTCATAATTTTCTTTCTCATGGCGATTTTCTTGTCATTCCATGATGTAAATTTGATGGCCTTGTATAAGAAGATCCACAGGAGGACTTCAAATTCTTGCCCTTCTTTTCCTCCGATGTTTGGGAGGCCATTCTCCGGTTCCTCAATCCAAACCGTGAGACAAGGATAACCCTCATCGAGCTAATGGAGGTCCCCTGGTTTTGGTAGGGCTTGGAATCCCCGTAGCTTGACTGCAATGCCGAGGTTGGCCTCCTTGAAGATGTCGATTCGACGTTCTTTATTGTTGAGTCCACTTGCTTCAACACCTTTGACATTATCGCTTAATCTCTTACATTCGGCCACTCGGGGTTATTTGATGACAAAACGCTAAAGAAATAATTGTGGTTCACATCGACTTAGTTGGCCTAGAGCATAATATTGAAGCTAGAGGAGATTTCCAAGATACTGAGATTCAGAGTCATGAAACCTAAGGATTGCAAGATAAAGTTATAGAGACATGAGTGGGGCTGAAGGGGAATTTGTTGATCAATGCCGAGATTTTTAAAGTAACACCCTCGTTCTTCATGGTCGATCTTGGAAAGATCAGGGGAGATACGAAAATAGGCACTGAACCAATCAATGTTTTGTGGGGTGGGATATTAAAGAGATACTCCTCCATCCTCCAATCCCTCAACGTATCAAAATTCAACCATGAAACCCTGAAACGCTAAGTACCCATGAATGACTGTTGCATTTCCTATGAAATCGTTGAACACAGTGTGAAAATCTAGAACAAATCTACAGCTAAGGCATTAGAGTTCAAACAACTTGAAGAAACGGAATCGAGGGAATCGATATAGATATCCTAAAGATCGATCGAGTGACCTGTACATGTTTCCATATATTCCGAGGAAGATTAGAGATTGATATTGCTATGAAAAACTATTGTCTTAGCCTTTGCTTTCTGGAAGGGAATTAGATCATGGTAAAATATGTTTAACGACGTTCCCAATTTTGAGAAAAAGGTGTTAAATTATGGGATGGATAGATATATTTGTAATTGCTCAATTTTGAGGAATCTATTTTCAATTTATTTGAAGATTTTCGACATTTTTTTTCTTCTTGACATTTGTTTTTTTTTTAAATGCTGTGGGAAATATTAATTTTTCTTCATTGTGAAATGTCCCAAAAGTATGCATGTTGATCATTTTGGAGGCAAAAATCTTCTTAGAGCTGAAATATTTTTGGTGTAAGAGTGAAATACTTACACAATGATTTTTTACATCTTGGATAAGATTTTTGTTTCACTTTATATATTAGAATTCTCTCATCGGCACACTATGATGTTAGTAGTGTTTGGTAGCTTGAAACAACAACATATTTCTCAATCTTTTTTATAGCATAGTTTTTTTCATCTACATATTGAGTAGGGTTAGATTCACATGCTCGTGCACATCATTGTAATCTTACTCATCATATCATTTTTAGTGGGATTCACAAGTTTAGTGATAACCTATATAATAGAAATTTCACATACATAGCTCCATCACTAAATTGAGTAGAAAGTGGGGAAAATCCATATAAGCTAGGAGGACCTAATGTGACACATTAGGCCATGATCGCCAAGGAGCATCATCACTAGTAGCGCACCTCCCATGAAGGATCCCTTTCTAGATCTTAAATGCTAGTTTGTTAGTTAGTGCATATTTTGTTGTTTCTTCTAGCCTTTAATTTGTATGCATGGATAATTTAAGGATTGACTCTTCAATTGATGATCTCTTTGTAATACTATAAAAAATCCATTGCAAGATGAATACGAACCAATAGTTTATCTTTCAGATTCATTTATGATTTACTTTCTCTATCGTCTAGGTATTTTTGTTGCACTTTTTTGTGGATGTTTGAGATAAATATGATTAAACCTCATCAAAATTTTCTTATACTTGAAAAATTTAGATGTTTTGACAACATACCAATAGGACGATGAGTGACATACCTAGGCCCTTAGTATAGGGCATGTTAACATAAATCAATTCTAATACCATTTTGAAAGAAATGAATGTATGTTGTCTGACATATAGGCTCATGTGACTATCCATGATTTTAAAATTCAAGAATGAAGATGGATTAATCATTCATAACAACATTTAAACGTACATAACATTCAAGCATAACATTTACATATTAAATAATAGTGTGATTGGACTATTTATCCTTATAATTTTTTACACAATTAGCTATAAATGTGAAATATTATAGCCAACCATATTTTTCTTTGGTTTAATTCGATCTGTAATAGGCCACTGCTAATCTACATCTATGACTCCACAGAGGTGAGCATGCTCCTCTGGATGTATATTGTCAACACTAAGATACCAATAACTAGTAAATTAAGAGTGATGTGGCCCCTACAATAATTCCTAATATCCAGCTCTCTTTCCCATCATTTTTCACAATCTAAGGATGATATTTATTTCTATGTATCATAGTCCCTTAGACAATATCCATCCCCTCCAGGGTTCTAACATAGATTGGTAAGGAATCTCTTAGTTATGAGATTTAGGAAATATAGCTACTAGTGGAGCACTTACAACGTTAACCTTTACACAAGAACTTGAGTGATTTCTAAATGAGAACCCCTCACAAACATTTAAATATAGTTCTTATCATAAATATCAACACTAGAGATTGGTTTTCAGCACAAATTGTATTTTATCCTCTTATAACACCAAAACTCTAGTTTTTTGTCCTCTTCCTTTTTGAAAGTTAGCTATCTCCTTTACTCAAATTCCTCTTCTTATGGATGTTCGGACTTAGACGATTCAAAAGATAATTCTACTCATCACATGTTCTCACATTTATGTGAGATGACTCTCTCACCCACCTCTTACATGTATTCAATAAGACCACTCCCCTTATGAGTGTACTTAGCCCATGCTTCAATAACTAATTTATATGACACTTCTACCAACCTCAAAAATGGATTGAATGACTTGTTTTAATTGGTTAAATGGGGATTATATGGTAATGCCATTTAATTTATGCTAATAAAATGGGATTTTAGGTATGTGTGATTTACCCTTGGACACATTTTTATCCCTCTCCTATATGGAACGATAGGTCTTCAATGAATATGTTCTTCTCCATTTTATAATCAATGATGTATTTTATATTATTATTTTCAATATAAATGTCTACATATAATTTTTTGTTTGATATTAAGTCCATGACTTGTGAGGCTAACATGTGATATAAGAAACCATAACCGAGGGCATCTAAGCCATCAAAGTCACTTGACGATCACACTAGGCCTAAACCACACCAACACTTAACATGGATATTTCTTTTTATGTCTCCTCCAGAATATTGTGAGTTTTTCACGTTGTTAATGTTACATAATGAAACCATTGAAACCAATAATTCCAGCGATATTTTGCTATATTATATATCTTGGCATTTACACATTCATCGTATTTAAAAATATATATTTTGAATCTAGTGATTAACACCACCATATAGGTTTACATGTATATACATAAAATAAATTACATCTTAGCACTCTATAATTTGACAATTTAGTAACTCCTATAGAGATTCCAAATTCCCAAATCTCACTCCCTCAACCTACATAATCCAAGGAAGAGTACTCTATGCTCTCCATCACAATGATTTAGGTTGTCCCACTTACCTTTGAGGGCTCAACCACTGGTTGGACATTAAAATATCCAAGCTATGGAATTTAGTAATCCTAGCTATAAAAAAAGGAGTCTTAAGTCATTTATGCACAAATTTACATTCATATTTCCTCAAAATATGCAAAAGCTATGGCTAGTCCTCATATATAGCCTCCTCATCCTCCCATGTGGTCTCTTAAGGATTGCAGTCGGTTGATTGGACCTTTACCAAGACAATGGCTTTGTATAGGTGCACTTCTAATTTTGAGTCTAAGATACATATTGGCTCCACCCAAAAGTCCCTTTTGTGTTCCACCTAGACCATAGTCTAATCAATCTCAAGGTTAGTATTAGGCACATACTATTTCAATAAAGATACATGAAACACTTTTATGAATATTCATGGATGCAAGTAATGAAAGAATGTATATAACCAACCTTATCTTATCTAGGATTTCAAATGGTACACAGTATTGTACTACTGATTCTATGTAGCTTCCCAATTTTAGTCAGCGCTTTTTAACCTTCACTCTGAAAAACACATGCCTAACCAATATAAATTATCTATGAATTTTCCCTTTGTTTGCGCAAATTTCTACCTATCTTATGTATCCTTTATATTTTTTCTTATCTTTAACATATGTTCTTACATCTCCTTTATAATATATATCCCAACAATCACATTATTTTCTAGGTTATCCCAACTCAAAATATAACTTCACAATTTCCATTTTACATAAATTTCCACAATATCGGAGTATTTATCAATCAACTTAATTGAAATAATATGTGTGCCTTTCGTAAGCTTGTCCATCAATGTAATGATGGAATCATCTCACCTTTTTATCCTTGGTAGCTTGGTGATGAAATTTGTGGTAACAATTTGTCATTTGCATTTAGGAATGGACAATGGATATAGAAATCAAATTGGATGTCTATGTTTAGCCTTTACCCTCTAACATTACATTCAGTTGGATATGTAATCAACCACATGTTTTCTCATACTAAGTCAAAAATATTGGATTCTTATAGCTACAATAGTTTTCTGGTACCATAGTGTCCAACATATGGTCCATCACACAGTTCTCTCACCACAATTTTTCACAATTCATGAGAATTAAGAACATAAACTTGTGTTCCTTTGAAAGAGGTTTCCATCCTCTTCTAGCATGTAGTCCTTAAATATTTGTTATGAATTACCTTGTTGTAAACCTTCTTTAATTTGTAAATCGTGTTACTTTGATCCTAATCTTCAAAAATTATTCTTTTTAAGTCTATGTTGTATATGCTAATAGCTATAGCATCATGCATTACTTGCACCCTCTTAATGTTGAGTGTATTAACCTCTTTATTCTCTTTTCCATTAATGTTTTTGATGTCAAAGTTAGATTCACTAGGGAATTTCAAACATCTAATTTGTCTATGTGAGTATTTCAAACCGCTATTGTCTATTTTCAACTCAAAATTTCATCCCATAAGATAATGTCTTCACATTTTCAATGGATGGATAATAGTTGTAAGCTCCAAGTCATGGGTAGCATAATTTCTTTCATGTTATTTGATTTTCTTCAATTCATGTGACATGCCTATCTTGCATAAGGGCCCCACCAATTCCTTCTTTAGATGCATTTATGCACACTAAAAATATCCTTATTTTTATTTGTATTCTTTATAATAGGTGCATTGGTTAATAAATATTTGATATATTGAAATTTATCTTCACAAATTGTAGTCCATTCAGTCTATACTCATTTCTATTGCAACGAAATAATTGAGTGTACAATATTATAGAAGCCTTCAACAAATATCATGTGGCAATTAGGTAAACCCATAAACAGTCTCACCTTTTAGATATTCTTTGGTGATGCCCAACCTTGATGGATTAATTCATCTTCCCTATGTCCTTATCTGAAAATGCGATCTTAGAATAATATTAAGGTACTAGAGACTCATATGCAGGATTTTCCTATATTACTTAGTGCAAAGGATTGAAAAGATTGTGAATAATATAAACAATGAATCAGTTATAAAAACATAACAGATACACACATAACACAATAAATAATCAAGGAGTTCACCCAAAACTCTTGGGCTACATATCCTAGTCCAGCTTTCAGTGGTGACCTCTCTATTTTGTCTTCAAGAGTCGAGTTTTTACAAATGTGAGCTCAAATTGAGTCTCAAAACAACAAGAATAAAACAACAGGGTTTTACATAGATCCCCCAAGTCTTTTTGAATACACAGACTCTCCCTCTCATTCTCTGTCTTTGTTTTCTCTCTGTCTCAGCAATGCTTTCTCCTGTCTTTGTCATTCGTGGCTTTTAAGCCAATCGACACTTGTCTATTAGTTTTCCCTTTGGGGTCTCTGGCTCCCGGCCTCTCTCTACTCAAATCCCCTATGAGAATTAAAAAATCATTGTTAAAAGTCTTCAGGGATGGTGGCCACTTGTTTTGTAACGAAAGGGACCATTGGTGCATTCAAATCTGAAAACGGTCATTTCTATATTTACACAGAGAAATAGACAAAAAATGTTGGAAAAACAACATAAACGCCTCTTATCGGACTTCAAATAATATTAATTTTACCTTATAACTCCATCCGATCCGCCTCTATATTGCTATCATATGTCCACCATTGATCTATTTGATCTTTGATCCATCGGTTGATATTCATTTTGAGCGGCTCATGCGTACGGAGATTACTTGCCCGAAAAGGTGGTTTTCTCAAGCCACATGTTGGCCATTGGATGGGATCGGGTGGAGCCCATCCAAAATCAATTACTGCCTAAGGCCCACCTGAAATCCCTCTCATTACGGAATTCAAATATGATCAAACTGCATGTATAATCCTTTTGGGTCCGTTTTATCGCTCCAAGCACATTTCCTTTATATTTCGTTTATTTAATGAAATGCGAAAATACATAGAAAAACCCTTTATACTAGAACTCAAAATATATTAAATTTAATCGATAACCCTGTCGGGTCTGGCTAGTGCAAGTCGCATTTTTATCGACCCTGCTCCATTGTATTTTGTCGATGCGATATTGCGAGTAAACCTGGGTCTTCGATGTGTGCACTTGATTGATGATCCTTGTTGACTCGCACTGATCGTTGTTGCAACATTCATATGGTAGCCTCTGATATCCTCTGCTGGCCATCTTCGTTTGTGATATGCCGATTGGATCTGGAACGTTGATCGGCCAGATCTAACGGCTGTTGTGTGTCATTGTTGAAGCCTCCAATAAACTTTGTTTTTGGCCATTTTGCATGTTTTTTCTCTCCTGATATTGCAATCTGTCTTTTTTAAGGTTCATCCTTTGCAATGATTTTTTTTTTTTTTTATCTTTGAAGACATAAGAGGGTTTTTAGGATCCATTTTGGATCACACCTTCCCACTGAAAAGCTTTTGGACGACCAAAAGTTGTTTTTTAATCATCGATCAAGTGAGAATACAACTTCCTCACTTGTCCAATCTCTATCCATCACGCACTACCTGGTTTTGAACCTCTGATTCCGATTCTCACATACCCAACATCCTCTCTGCATGTAGTTCTCACCTTCCTATCCAAAACTGTGTCTTCCTGCAACTCATTGAGATATTCAGGCAACAGTTCATCAATAGAAGGCAAGTAGATTTTCTTTTCAGGATCTTCAATCAATGAAGGTTCAAACATTGTCGAGTTCTTTGCATTAACAACTAAATAGATGCGCATATAAGCTAGCAAATCAAGGCGAAAAGAATTTTCAGCAATTTTCTTAAGTATCTTGAAAGGCCCATACCTTATTGGCTTCAGTTTCTTACCATCACCTTGCATTATGTCATTGTTGATGTACAACCAGACTTGATCACCAACTTGGAAGCTATGCTCAATTTGATGCTTGCCATGCCTTGCCTTGTACTTGGCCTAGTTTCTTTCTAGTTGTTCCTGCACTACCTAGTGAATTTCTTGGATTTGTTCAATGAACTTGGTTGCTTTTTCCACATCACCATATCCATCAACTACTATGTCCTTACTAAAGACAAAATCAAAGGGAGAATTTGCTGTAAAACCAAAACAAGTCTCAAAAGGAGATCTCTAAGTAGAAGAGTGCTTGGCATAGTTGTAAGCATGTTCACATAACACAAATGTTCATCCCAAAACTTGGGATGCTTGCTGTAATAGCCCCTGAGCAACTGGATCACTATCCTGTTGACCACCTCTATTTGGCCATCTATTTGTGGATGAAATGTTGTGCTCTTCTTCAATCTGGTGTCCATCAATTTCCACAGACCTGACCCAAACATCCCAACAAATCAGGAATCTCGATCAAATACAATGGAAGTGGGTAACCCAAAATGAACTCACAAATGCTGAAAGAACAACTTTGTTGTTTGTTCAACTGTAACCTGCTTGTTACAAGGTATCAAAACCTGTCCACAATAACACATAAATAATCATGACCTTTTCTAGATTTTGGCAATCTCGTAACAACGTCCATGGAAACACTTTCCCAAGGACGAAAAGGAACTGGAAGCAGAGAGTACAAACCTAATTTTCTATTACTAGGATTGCTTTTAGCACACATAGTACACCCTTTAAAATATCTAGAAATGGTTTCATGCATTCTTGGCCAATAACAAAACCTTTGCAACTGTGCAACTATTTTACTTACACCATAATGACCCAATATGAGAGAAGTATGTACTTCTCAAATTATGTTAACTTTTTCAATTTGTGGATTGCATAGCTTTCCCAAATGATACAAGAGTTGGTCCTTAACATAATAATCCAATTCTTCTACTTGTTTTCCATGAATTAAAGTTGCATCTACATCTTTAAAATCTACATCTGCAACCTTATTATGTATGCCCTTCTTATATCTGATGACAAGATGAAATTGTTGTAGAAAACTCATCTACCTATAGTGTCTTGATTGCTGTAATTTAGTTTGTGAGTGAAAATATTGAAGTGGTTGATGATTTGTATGTATAATTATTTCTTTGCCCATTAGGTAATGTTTCCACTTTTTCACACTCTGTACTAATGCATACAATTCTTTATCATATGTGGGATAATTAATTCTTGTAGAAGTAAATGTATCAGAATGATAGCATATGGGTTTACTCTGTTGCATCAACACTGCTCCCATGGCATAGTCACTGGCATATGTTTCAATCTCAAATGGTCATTGAAGATATGGTAGTGTTAGTACTGGTGTTGTACTAATTTTTTCTTTTAAGGTGTCGAAGGATTTCTGCTATTTTCCTCTCCACTACAACACCTTATTCAATCCTGTTAAAGCATGTAAGGGAGCTACAATCGAGGAAAACTTGGCAATAAACTTTCTCTAATATTGTGCTGCTCCTAGGAAACTCCTAACTTCTATAGCAGATTTGGGGTTAGGTTAGTTCACAATGACTTCAACCTTAGAGGTATCTATCTTCAATTCACCACCCCTTACAATATGACTCAAATAATTTAAAGATGTTTTGCCAAATTCACATTTTCATAAATTTACATAGATATTTTCTCTCTTCAAAACATCTAAAGTCTGCATTACATGCTTAAAATGTTCTTCCCATGTTTTACTAAAAAAAAGAATGTCATCTAAGTATACAATTACAAAATCTTCAATAAAAGGTCTGAGTACATCATTCATAACTCTCATGAAAGTGGCAGGAGCATTAGTTAAGCCAAAAGGCATAATCAGCGATTCATACAACCCTTGATTTGTTTTGAAAGTAGTCCTCCATGCATCTTGTTCTACTACTCTGACCTGATGATAGCCACTACGCAAGTCTAACTTGGAAAACTAAACTACTTCTTTCAATTGATCGAATAGATCATCAATGCGAGGAAGAGGATAATGATTCTTGATTGTTATTTTATTCAGTGCTCTATCATCAATGCACATCCTCCATGGACCATCTTTCTTTCTCACCAGTACGATTGGAGATCCACATGGTGATGTGCTTGGTCTTATGCACCCTTTATCGAGTAGCTCCTGTACCTTCTTCATGATCTCTGCATTCTCTAAAGTGGATAACATGTACATTCCGATGTTAGGTAATGGAGTATCTTGTTGTAAATGAATATCATGTACTATTTCCCTTTTGGGTGGCAGACCTTTAGGTTCCTGAAATAGGATATCATATTCTAAAACAACTTTAACTAAATCATATTTCTGTTTAGCATCACAACCTTCAAATACATTTTTTTATTAGTGTTATTTTCCATGACAACCATTAGTAATAATTGCTTGCATGAATTCACAACTATTTACATCTGCCTCGAGTTTATGAGAGCATAGTTATTTTTGGGTTTATGAGCTCTTACAATATATTCTATTCCATCTTTAGTGAGTTGATACTTATTTTCGGCTCTATAGACAATGTCTTTTCTATCATGCAAGTAAGGACTTCCTAAAACAATACCACATATATCCAAGGGAACTATATCTAACTCAACCTCATCTACAAAAGTTGACCCAATAGCAAACCTAAGCTTACATTGTCTAGTCACTTGTAGCTTTGCTTTATCACATACCCAACCCAATGGATATGGATTCTTGTGAGGTGTTGTTAGTAAGCCCAACTTCTTTACAATTGTTTCAGAAATAAAGTTTACTTGTGATCCACTATCAAATAAAGTATCAATCTTTTGGTGCTTGGAAATAAATCTAATATGAAAAATCTCATGTCTTTTCCTCTCACTATCTTCATTATCAATATATTGTTCAGAATCACTTGTAGATGCTTCAAAATTTTTACCTTTTATACCTGTGGCTGTGGTTGTTTTTTCGTCACCTGAGTCTAACCCCAAGTCTTTCTGAATAGCAGCGACAATCTTCTTCTTCTTACCACCAAACTTCTTAGGTTTCAGCTCCGGATGTAAAGACCAGCAGTGTTCATCATCATGTCCATCCTTCCTGCAATGAGTGCATGAAGGTTTTTCCTTATGTACAACATTTGTCTTCCTCTCCTTCCATTTCAGCTTCTTCTATTCCTTGTTCTTTCTTGCAGAGGGTTTTGATGATCCCCCAATCACTGGGTTCACATTCTTGCCTCTAGCTTCTAGATGTGTAGCCTGAATTGATACATCATCTAGGCTAGTGGGATTAAACATGAGAATGGTGTCCTTCAAATAGCTATGTAGACCACCTATATACTTCAACAAAGTTTTAGGTCAGTCTAGAAATTTTCCAAGAGTTAAAGCTATTTTTCTAAATTCCTAGGTATAACTTTGTACACTTTGGCCCTTTAATTAGTGAAGAGTTTGCTAACTCACCATTGCTTGCTGCATATAAGCTAGAGGATAGAACTAGTTTTTAATGGTAGAAGCAAATTCACTCCAGGTAGAAAGAATTTTAACATGCCTCTTTAGATCAGCTTGTGTCTTGCCTTCCCACCACACTAGTGCAATTCCTCCAAGGCAAAGGCTAGCCAGCTGCATCTTTCTCCTTTCTGAATCAATTTTTTACACCCTGAGATATAAATCAATCTATCTAATCCAGTTATCTAGCTTTTATGCATTTAAGTCTCCATCATACATTGGAAAATCAAACTTTACATCTAATTTAATTAAAGAAGTTTTCTCCTTTTTCCTTTCAGGGCTAGATGGAGGTGATGGTGAAGAAGATGATGAAGGAGGATCTTCCCCTTTCCCTTTGCCTTCTGGATGGGCAACTAGAACAGGTTCCTCTGCTCCTTTGCCTTGTTTGGGTGTTGAAGTACTTTCACCTCGACCCTTCTTAAATTCTCGATACATCTCTTCCACCATGGCTCGTATGGCCATAAAACTGTCCATGAATGAAGATTCTGATTCCAATGGAATTTCTTCTACCATTCTCCTCCAAGGATAGAATATTCCAATCTCTGGATTAGCCTCAACAAGTCTTCCTTGTCCTAGTTTGAGCTTTGACCTAGTTAGCATTCAAATCCAGCACAAGCTTGTTTAAGCTTAAAAAACCAAAAACCAAAAGCTCTGATACCACTTGATCTCAAGATGTGATCTTAGACTAATATTAAGGTATTACAGACTCATGTGCAGGATTTTCCTATATTACTTAGTGTAATGGATCGAAAAGATTGCGAATAATATAGACAATGAAGCAGTTAGAAAAACATAACAGATACATGCATAACACAACAAATAATCAAGGAGTTCACCTAAAACTCTTGGGCAATGCCTCCTGGTCGAGCCTTTAGTGGTGACGTCTCTATTATGTCTTCAAGAGTAGAGTTTCTACAAATGTGAGCCCAAATTGAGTCTCAACACAACAGGAATAAAACAATAAGGCTTTACTTGGATCCCCCAAATCTTTTTGAGTACAAAAAATCTCCCTCTCATTCTCTATCTCAGTTTTCTCTCTGTCTCAGCACTGCCTGCTCTTGTCCTTGTCATTTAGTGGCTTTTAAGCCAATCGGTGCTTATTTGTTTGTTTTCCCTTTCGGGCTCTCTGGCTCCCGACCTCTGTCCACTCAAATCCCCTATGAGAGTTAAACAATCGTTGTTAAACATCTTCAGGGATGGTGGCCACTTTTTTTGTAAAAGAAGCGACCATTGGCATGTTAAAATCCCAAAACAGTCGTTTCTCTATTTGCACAAAGAAATACTAAGAAAATTTTGAAATAGCCGCATAAATGCCTCTTATCGGACTTCAAAAAATATTAATTATGCCTTATAACTCCATCGGGTCTGCCTTTATATCGTTATCGCATGTCCACCATTGATTTGTGTGATCTTTGATCCAATGGTTGATATTCTTTTTGGGTGGCTCATGCGTATGGAGATTACCCACTCGAAAAGGCAGTTTCTCAAGCTATGTGTTGGTTAGTCAAACGAATTAGGCAAAGCCCGTCCAATATCACTTACCACCTAAGGCCCACCCAAAATCTTGCTTGTTACGGAACTCAAATATGATAAAACTACATGTATAATAATTTCAAGTCCATTTTATCGCTCCAGGTGAATTTCCTTTGTATTTCATTTATTTAACGAAAATGTGAAAATACATAGAAAAACCCTTTATACCGTAACTCAAAATATATTGAATTTCGTCCATAACCTCGTCAGGTCTAGCTATTGCAAGTCACATTTTTATCGGCCCCACTCATTTGTATCTTACGGATGCGATATTACGAGTTAACCTAGGTCGTCGATCTGTGTGCTTGATCGACGGTCCTCGTTGACTCATGTTGATTGATGTCACAACTTTCTTATGGTAGCCTTCGATAGCCTCCACTTGCAATCTCTAATTGCGATATGCCAATCAGATCTGGACCGTTGATCGGCCAGATATGACAGATCCCGTGCATCGTTGTTCAAGCCTCCTATAAACTCTATTTTTGGCCATTTTGCATGTTTTTTCTCGCTCGATAGTGCAATCTGCCTTTTTTAAGGTTCATCCTTTGCGATAGTTTTTTTTTTATCATTAAAAACTTAGCGGGTTTTTAGGATCCATTTTGGATCATGTCCATTGTCATGCCTTCCTCTAGGACATTTTGAACTAAATCATGGATTTTCCTTTGATAGAAAGTGCAGTTTCTCAACATGGCATACAATTATTTCCCTTCCAACATGTATAGAACCATCCTCAAATTTCACTCATCCTCCTCTTTTGTCTTCGACTGTATAAGAATATCACCCAAGAAGGCAAAATTAGTCTGTATAAACTATAAACACTTTATTGATCAAACATATGAAACTAGCAATTGAACCACATGCTTCAAAGTAAATTTTGTAAGGTGGAAGCATAGGAAACAATAGCATAGAAGAAAGAATTTTTTTTATGCAATTTTGTTTCTTTACTAGCATTTATTTTTTACAATATGTTATGTTTCAGGGAGATTTCAACAATGCCATTACTCTAGAATATGTTCAAAATGAAGGTAATGTGCAACATCTTAACTCCAAAGGATTTATGAAAATGTTCTTCATTAATATTCATGAACTATTACAAGTAAATGATTTAAATCAAACATTTCATAGCAAAATTAATATCATATCACCTTTTATTCATAATGCAGTGGATAATAGCTTTTGTTAGAAGGGATTCAATATAATGTATGCAAATTTTGAGTCACTTTTATGTAAGATGGAGTTATCACTAGAAAATTTTAGTCATTTTGAGTCCCTTTTATGTACTTAATATTGCATATGGATTTAGAGGCCATCTTAAAGGGGTCTCTAAATTTTAACATTGCGGATGGACCCAAATACCCCTTTGTCTCTAAATTTAAAGCTACATATGGATTCAAAGAAGGGGATCTCTGAATCCATCTGCAATGCTAAAATTTAGAGACAAAAGGCTATTGATAATTTTAACATTGTTGATGGATTCAGAGACCCATGTATTGAAATGTAACACTTCAATACCAAAATTGCAATTTTCGATTTTCAGAGTGAAATAATTAAAAATTGCTAATATAAATTAGTAATTCATATACTTGTTGTACCTGTTATTTGGTCATATTTTTATTCTTGGACCATAGTAGTCATTTGAGTTAATGATTATTAATTTTATCACGTATTATCTAGTCATATATTTTATTCCTGGAATAAATTAGTCATTTTTTGTTTAGTCACTTATTATCTAGTTATATATTTTATCCCTAGACTAAATTAGTCGTTTAAGTTAGTAATTTTTAGTTCGGTCACTTAAAATTGCTCAAATATAGTAGTAATTGAATTGAAATAATTGCGATGAATAACTTTTTTAGTCACCTAGTCACTAATTTTATCATTTTCTACTAGTGTTTGAAGCATTCAGCATCATCCATTAAGGGAGAGAATGGATTTCTATTTCTAGGAGGAATGTTTTGAGATCTATAATTTTAAACTCATTGTATCTGAAGTTTTCTTCTCCTTCAACATTGACTCGTGTACAATGAACAACATTATGTCCAAATATATGACATTTATAATAGTGACCATAAAATAAATTAGAGTAACTAAAGTTGGAAAGTTCATGAGTTTGTACATGAAGTTACTGATGTTTTCTTGTTGATTGATTCAATATTTGTTGGTATTACTCCAATAAGAAGTTGAAATTTGTGTTCTAGTGATGGGATCCATTCTTGCATGCTACCTTTTTATGCTCACAAATTGTTTCTTGAGGAAGCTTTGCGTAGCACTAAGGTACATCAAATCCTGCAAACATGAAGCCGATAGTTCTTACAGAATATTCGTATGGCTTATAATATCCCATACATGTATTTTTTCATTAGACCTTTGACTATTTAGAATCTGATCAACCTTTTTTGTCACTGCCACAAAATTTCATCTACACCCTTTACGTCTCCAGTGTCACAAGGTATGTTCTCAAAGACATTGGATTATATCATTAAAAACTTACTATTATGTTTCTTCTTCTTCTCATTTTACTTTTAGGGACATAATTTATTCATTTCATGTCTTTGGGATCATCTCCTTCATCACTTTGAATAACGCCTTCTTTAGATGCCTATTCTATTATTCAATTTTTCCACATATTTTTTATATTTCTTCTAGTTGAATAGCTAACTTGTTTTTAGCTTTAATGGATAATTTGAGTTTTTCTTTTCGATAAACATATTCCTCATTGTTTGAGTTATACATACCTTCTTCAACACGTTGTAGTTGATATTTTAGTTTCTCTTTCTTTATTCTAGATGTATTTCACTCATCTAGAGAAATAATAAGTTCCCCTTCAAAGTCCAACACTTCTACTTCTTATTCTTCTTCTTCTTCCTCTTCTTATTCAGAGCACATAATATTTTGTTTCTTGGAATTCACTCAAAATTCTATAAGTAACCACTCATTTCACTGATCCTCTAAGATGTTTCAGCTATCTGGCTTTGGTGTTGAGCTATCCTCTTTGGAGTAGAGCCCCTTCTTTTAGATAACCTCTTCTTTTCACGTTTATGACCTTGTCCTTCGAAATTCAGATCATCTTCTGTTTATATAATTTCTTTGTAACAAAACCTGGAAGAAAATGTGTAACTCTTCCATAGTAAAATAATTTCAATGGAAACTTTCCGTTGTAGTTTCCCGAGACATGCTTCAGTTTCCTCTCAATGTGAGCCGAATCCTGATAAAATTCATAGTTGGAGAAATCTTGATGATCTTTGTGCTCCTTCCCTTTCTTGGACACCTTGAACGTTTCCTCCTTTGGTTTAGACTTCTCTTTTCATACCCTCGTCTGATAGGATGTGAGAGTACCAAGTAACTAGTCCATTGTAAGAATTTTTAGATGAGACATCTCTTGAACGGAAGATATTTTGGCATTAAATATCATAGGTAGAGATATTAAAACTTTTTGAACAATTATATCTTCCTTGATAGATTCACCAAGTCATCTAATCATATTAGTTACTGCATCAACTTTGAGGAAGTATTCTTCAATTATTTCTTCTCCACTCATTCTTAATCTTTCAAACTTCATTCTAAAGGTTTAAAGTTTTAGTTTCTTCAATTTATCCTCTCCTTTGTTGGGTGTGGAGCCTGATTATCTTCTATATTCAAAGGTATCGCCACATAGGACCCTAGTTCGAAATGGGGGCGACAACGCCACCCGTAAAATGTTCGCTGCAAGGGCGGGTCCAGGGGGGGCGACTGCGACCTTTGGGAGCCCCCCCCTGGCGGGGGGTTTCGGGGGCAGCGCCTCGGAAGCTAAAAACAACTGTAAAATTGCCTTGTAAAAGTATAGAAATTTCTAGTCAATCTGGGCCATTCATTAGGCGGATGATCTGACGGTAGAACTTATGTTTAGTTTAGGGTTTTTTTCCCTAGAAGGCAACCCCTCTCTTTGTATGAGGGTATTGTATTTGAGGCTGTGTGATATATGTGTATTCTGTGAGCGAGAAACAAAGGTGAGAATGTGAGAGAAAAGAGAGGATATTACAGTGGATTTGCTGTAGGTTGTGTCTCTTCATTTTGCTGGATAATAGAAAGGAAGGACTGGCTGTTCGGGGTGGACGTAGCCCAAACTGGGTAAACCACATATATATGTGTCTCTCTTGTTTTGTGCGTTTTCTGTGTTTATATTTCTGCAATATTTTATGTGTTCCATTGCTCCGTAATATATAATTTTCTAACATCCTTCATGGCTTTGGTTGAGCTTGACCATACTTCCTTAGCCGACTTGTAGTGCACAACTTTTAAAAGTTTGGATTGCCTAAGTTCAAAGAGAATGAAATTATTGGCTTCGGAATTATTTCCGTACAGCTTTTAATGACCTGTATCTATTGGAGGGACATCCAGAACATCATGATTTACCAACAAAGAGATCCAAACATCTACCCCTAGGGACATAAGATACATTTCCATCCTAACCTTCAAAAAAGAATAGTTTGTCCCTTCGAAGACTGGTATCTTACTTGGGTAACCAGCTTGACTCTTTTTCGTAGACATAATTACTTATGAATCTAATTTCTAGTGATTAAATTGTTCTTCAAGGAACCTCACTCTGACATGAATTTTTAGGATAAATAATTACTAAGGCGGGTGGGGGTGAATCAGTAATACTGAGGTTATTAAAATTTATGCTTAATTCTTATATTTACTTTGACTTCTATTAGTTATTTGTAAATGAATTCAAATAATAATATGAATGTGTAGTAAAGAAAACCATTCATATGAGAAAAAAATTCATGAGTTGAGAAAAACACATATTGGCATAGGTATTTCTACGTGGAATCCCAAAGGATGAAAACCACCAATGTTTTTTTTATTATGATGTAGGTTGAGCCCCCCCTTAATTGTGTCAAGTTGTTAGTGAGAACTCACTCATAGAAGGCCCCAATCCCCTTCCTATACAAAGCCACCACTTCTTAAGACACACCAACCTCTTGTGAATGAAATCCACTACATGCTCTAGTCATTATTCTACTTTTCATACAATTTTTAGACATACAACAGAGGCTAATACTTACGCTTAGAAGTATAAATGTGTTCTGCTGTTGTACAATATCCTTCACTTCATCTCTACAACTCCACTTCTCAACAAGCTCTAGTATTGGCCCTCTACTCTATTGTAAACACAATTAACTCTTGACTCTTCACTCTCTCTTTAAAATTACTTACACACGACGCAACAATTGTATCCCTTATTTTTCTCAAAGGCAATTCTGAGTTTTTGTTTCTCTTCCACATAAAGTTTAATGATATCTTTGTTGTCCTCATTTTTTGTCTATTATCTTTGCTGTCTCTGTTGTCTAGTGCCTAATAATGTGCTTCTGCATGACTCTTCTTGCTACCCTTCCATAAAAAACTGTAGGGTTGTTGTAGCTATATAAAATATAAGAATGGGCACTTGTGGATTCCCCATACTAAGAATTTAATTGCAGTCTACCCTAGACACTCAAAAAAATTACTTCTATTGAATTCAACATACACACATAACATGGTCCCCATCCCTCTTAAATACCCATGGAAACCAAAATCTACTTTAGTTGTGTCTCTTCCTTTTCTATAGCTACAACATCCCATCAGAGCTTAGAAACACCGTAGTATGGTGTCCCTGAGACATATTTCTATTTAAATCTCTCATGGCATATGTGTAGAAACAAAAGAGTTTTGTTTCAGCATTCACCATTAATAAAATGGCACCAACTTCTCTATGCACATTTACTTCACTTGCTGACCGAGTTATTCTATATATATTATGCCCTAGATCTTCCAAATCATTGATGGCTGTGAGTCACGACCAAGTATGGCACATAAGAAAAGAGTTATTGTCCCATTCATATCACCACATAGAACTCTGCTGAGATGGATTCCAGATGTTCCGGTTCCAATAAATATTCTCAAAATGTCATTTCACAAGACTTACAACCTTCTGGGCTCCCAGTCTTTGGTCCACTAGAGTGCACCACTTCCAATATTGGTAGGTCACACTAAGCCATTTAAATATTTTCTAACAATTCTTTGCTTTGTTCATAAGAAAAAACCCCTTGGTCACCAGTACTCATGAAATATTCATAAAACCAAGTCTAGGGCACACCTATCGATATTTGAAATGCTATCAATTGTCAATAAGAACTTCCATCGCTTGTACTGGCTACTTCTTATAAAACCCTGACGCTTTATCCGTTTTCCATTATTCTTTATGGGCTTCCACTATTCCATGCCTTAAAGCATTCAGGTATTGCTCCCTCTACCTCCAGTTGATGGAATCCCATAAGCCAATTTAAATAAACCTCCACGATTCCTGACCTTCTAGGGCTTCGGGCTTCCCAGTACCCTGTCTCAATGGAATCCCATAACATTTTTAAATAAGGTTATGATATTTCGATCCTTCCAGGGTTCCAAGAAATATTACTAAGGGCATCAAAGTCCTTTCTTTGACGAATCACAACTTTTGATCCATAGGGCCATTTTCATACTTCCACATACCATTGGAAACATCTCTCTAGGAACCTTCCAACTATGTAAATGTTAGGATAAATTGAGTTTATCTCTTGAGACATAATCTTTGCAAAAGTATGGGACTCCCCAATTATGATATTCATATTTTTATGGCTTCTCCGCTAAGCTTGCTACTATGATGATTCCACTACAAAAAAAATACCTTCTAGTGGAGTTTATAATGGATGATTTTAGTGTTATAAAATTGGAAAACAATATAAAAAAAATGTGCTAAAACACTTGTTTGTGATAACAGATATTATAGCAAGACTTTATCACAAATTAAAAAATCCTGGTAACTGAAGGTTTTAGCGGATGTTTGTTTTGTGATGTGCTTCATGGAATAAGTAGTGTTGATGCACTACATCTATAATTGCATCGGGAAACATACATAACTAAAATCACTAAGGCGTTGAATGCAAAGAACATAAGTGCCTATAATGTATACCGCCCTTATGCATCTATATCAAAAAATTCTCTGGGGCATTCCTTTAAGGAACGATATCGAGGCACGTAAGAAATAATTGCAGTCCTTGTGATTTTTTTTATACTTCCAGTGCTAATTCATATCATCTGTATAAAAACACCAGTGTATTAGTTATATCAAATGATGAGAGTTGTTAATTTCAATAATGCATCGAGGCTAGAAATAATATTTTCTAGGACTGGGGTGTTAGTTCTATGAAAGCTCTTGTGCACCAAAAATTGCATTGTGTTGGGGCGTTAATTGAAAACAATAGCAGTGCTTGCAAAAATAAAAATTCCCTGGTGTTTTCGTTTCTTAAAAAGGAACTAGTCATGCAAAAAAATGTCGCCACAGTGCTTTTATATAACATAATGGACTGGTGCAGTTTTATATTGTTGACACACCGATTTTTTGTATGAGATTTTATCGGTTTTTCAAACATCGACTACGACAGTGTAATTATTGTAATTTTTTAAATCTGTTATTCATCGAAAAATCAACATATGCCTTATAACAATGTTCACATAAATTAAATTTGATTAGGGAATTTTTATATGTTGTTTGGATTAATTTGTTATATTATCATATTTCACATCTCTTCATTACAATATTTAAGCATCCATATATTTAATCAGTGGTGTAACATTTCACAACGACATTCGATAAAACAATATAATAAATTAAATTGTATTTTTTTATATATCAATAACAGTTTCTTTGTCATAAAAAATGTGATTTTTATTTGTAAGACCTTATCTTTTAATTGGGACACTATATCCATTCCATTAAACAAAATTTCTGATTTTCACAAACAATTATTTCAAAAATTACAATCGGATGCATTGATATCGAAATAGATCATCATTATTGACTTGCATTGTTGTTAGTGCATGAGATACTTCCATGAATTTGTTTATTTGGAGGAATGTTTTGTTTATTCCATCTATTGTTTTCATATTCTTGATCTTGTTCCATATGAAAACATAAAAATCAAGTGTAATGAGTGAGAATAATGAAAATTGAAATAAATAATATACATCAATGTGTTGAGGTAAAAAAAAATAAAAATTCTTTGTAGCTTTGTTTTCTTCCCTTTTCATCATTTTCATGATAGTTTTCTACATTTCCAATTGAAACTCACCTCACTTATGCTCAAACATGATAAAAGGTATCAATCATCTGTGGTTTATAATCTATTATTTCTTCATGAAATTTAATCGAGACACACCTGTAACTACTAAATTAAACTCATTCTGCAACTAACAGAAGATTATATAGTGACATCCATTGTTCGATAGGTACTAGTACATTGGAGAAGGAATAAAGGATGCAGGTAGATGGAAAATGATGGACAAATGAATATCCACCTTTGATATCAATCTGGAAAGTCACCTTGTTGAAGAGATGTAATGGTCAATCGAGAAGTCAACTCTTGTTATAATACTCGAATGCTGTGTAGTATTTGAAGGATGTTCATCAAAATATCTAGAGATCATGGAATTGAATGAGAATAATTTGGAGCTAATATGTAAAGTCAAAAATTTCTCATGATTTTCTCTTTCAGTATCAAATCATGAGAGGAAAGACTACAATTAGTATTTTATTTCTTAGTTGTTCTAATAGAATCTTGCCTTTTGGCTTATGAATCTTATAATAAATTTTAATGAAGGATTATAAAATAAACTAAGGATAATCAATAGATACACTTACTCATTTTAGTTTTCTAGCCATTTTTTTGTTAAAGACTTTAACATTTAATACAAATACTCTATTATTTGGTGACCAATGTGTGGCTAAGTAATTTGACATTCAATTATGTGGTTTCACTCAATAGGAGGCCCCCCTAGAGAGTTGTAAGACTATTATTTTTTTGGTTATCTTAATTTTAATTCACTAAAATAATAGCTCTTTATTTACTACAATTCATTCATTCTTTTTATTAGTATATTATCCGTCAATTTCCAGTTTAATTCTTAGTATTTTTAACAGGAATAGAAATCATAAAAAGAAAAAGGAATTCTATTTTCAGAGTTCATTTCATTCATTATTTTTCATTCAATAATTCTGGTGATTTAATGAGTGCTGAATAAATAAATTCTAAAATATAACTACCACATTAGTAATATATTTGAATTTACATTTTAGCTTGTTATCCTCCTATAGAAGTTTGATCTAAATTTAATCTTCTATCAAGTAGAATAAAATTTCAATTCTCAAAAAAACTTGGAATATTTCAATTCCTCTCAAATAGTAGCATAATTTCAATTCTTCCATTTGAGTAGACTTTTGAATTCAGTCTAATTAGAATAAGCTTTTGATTCTTGTTGTAGTAGAGTAATCTTGATTCAATTCAAATAGAGTAACTTTGAATTCATATTGCAATCAATTAAATTTCAATTTAGTTTGATAATTAGAACATTTTATTTATTTTCCCTTGAAGTTTGATTTTATTTAAAAAGAGTAACTGCGGTATAAAATGTATCTTCAGAAGAATATTTTGATTTAATCTAACCTCATTCATATCTAGCTCAATTTCATCCTTAAAAATCAAATATAGTACTCCTATCATATATTGTGCACCCACACTTCATAAGTACATGAACCTTTGTTGACAATTAAATGAAGTAATTTGACCATCAATTAAATTAGTAAAAAATTTGGCATTGTTCTCGAGGAAGTGCGCACAAGACTTTATTTTTTGTTTGCATAATATTCTAGATACATTCAATCTTGTGGGTGGATAATTAAATATTGTTAAATGTCATTTGGAATTCATGAATACAGAAATGGATAATAGGGCTAGATTTGTAAGTAGACGTAGAGGAAAAATTTCAATACTGACATCACCAATGACCTACGCTCAGCAATGTACTACCACACTACCAACTGAAACTCGTATTCCATTCATAGCAGGTAGACATAAACTTCTTGAGGTTTACAGATCTAAAATATGACTTAGCGATTAACCAACTTCTTCGACTAAGTTGTATTTGAAGAACCTACATCCCCAACTGAAGTAGTTATATTTATCTTTTTAATAGGATAACAACTCTTAGGACAAGAGATAGAAGTGCTTGTTGAAGAAAAGGAAGAAGCTTAGTCTGAAGAACCATTAGTAGAGGAGCTAAAGGAAGAGCTAGACAATCTTATTATTCAACCTTATATTACTTCTGAAGAGTCCGCAATGGCAGAGGAAGAGGAAGGAGAA
Source organism: Pinus tabuliformis (assembly GCA_031772625.1). Lineage (NCBI taxonomy): Eukaryota > Viridiplantae > Streptophyta > Pinopsida > Pinales > Pinaceae > Pinus > Pinus tabuliformis. Next base: position 1,370,052,519 of record CM062820.1, read on the forward strand.
GTACAAAATGTAAATGGTGAACTTAGGATTTGAGGGGGAAGAGGTAAAGTAGTAAATAGAGGAGGAGGTAGAGGAGGTAGGGGAGAGCCAGATCCTTATGGAGTTCCTATCTTTGATGAAGATAACACAACCACAATAAAAAATATCTCACATTATATTCTTCCTAATTTTCGTGGCCTAAGGACTAAGGATCTAGAAAAATATATTTTTTAGTTTGAAGAATTATTAAGGTCCTATGACTTCTTACTTGTTACTAAAAAATTGAAACTATTCCTATCTACTCTAAAAGATGGAGCCTTGAAATGGTTTATGGGTGTAGGAACACATAGTATTAAAACATGGGAAGAAATGAAAAGGGCATTCCTAGAAAACTATAAATATTAATGTATAAATTGTAACCTTAGGGATGAAGACTTTAAGTTGATTAAAAATGATGATAAAATCCCTCAACACTTCATACAAACATTTTCCTATAATGTTAAAAGGGCCAGGATACATGAATTAGATGAGGAAACATTCAAAGTTATTTTGGTAAAACCTATAAGAGATGAATTGATGCTAAATGGATCATTATGTTTTTTTTCATCCATATCGATGCATTTAGAGAGGAAAAAGTGGAGGAATGAGCTCATGTGACCATTTTTACTAGTGGGACCTAGTTTCATGAAATATGGTGTGAAACCTTTTAGGATCATTCTGAGGCATCAAACAACAATTTTTGGGGGTAAAATGTTTTACTTTTCACGTTTCACCATTTCAAGGTATTCTACAGATGTAGATATTTCCAACGATGCAAGAATCACATCATTTAGAGTCTGTATGTAAATGTTAAGCCACTCAGAAGTTGACCTTCATGTTTTCACACCTATAGTTTTGGAGGAGGCCGTGTTAGCCCCCCATTATTCATGGAAAATGGATTAGCCACATTTTTTATATATAAGAGACTCTATAGGGTCTATATTCTAACTCTAGTTAAGAGTTGATGTAGTGAAACTTAACCACTAGTAGGCTATAGAGTTGTTTTATAACCAAGTAACAAGGAGGAAGAGGCATTCCATTATTTCCAGATAATTTTTCTCCATAGCTAACCAGATATATCAAAAAGGGATAGGAGTTAGAGCACACAAAGGGAATTGGTCTAGGGAAACATCCTATGGGCGACATGCCATACTTCTTTATGCCTACAATCATATTTCCAAACTGAGAAAAAGAACAAAGTGACCTCACCTTCAAGTTGGGTTTTCTCTCGAAATGGTTCCATAGAGCATATTTTGTGTCTTATGTGTGTGTGTGAGATTATTTTTCCATTCTCTACTTTTCTGCATAATTTCCATTTGCATGCATGCACTAATTATAGTTAAGTTTATATATCTTAAAGTTTAATAAAATCGTAATAGTGTAAAGTTTTCATATTTATAATATAATATTTTCAGATCTCTTGCGAGGAACTATCAAGTGTAATATCCATAAAAGTTTATGAATCATGGATTGATCGAACTACATAGCCTAATGGGAAAAGGATATGTTTCTCAACTTTCATCTGAGTAAATATGTGTGTTGCGTAAACATATTTCAAAAAGTATGACTAGATCTCTAAGGAATCCAAGAGATTGAGCTATGTCAAGATTTACTAAATCTGCAACTCAAACAACTAGTAGAGTAGAATTAGGAAATTTTCCTGATAACTTTAAAACATCTATTATTTGGAATCTTGTTCAAGAACTAGGTTATGTAAGAATTAAAAACAATAAAAAAATGACAAAATTTCATTACCTATCTTTTGTCCTAGGTGTAGGAAAAATAATACTATTAAAGAATGTCCTCTTGATAGTGTAGACATATATCTCATATGTGCTTAAAATAATGATAAAAGGGAATTTCCCCCAAAACATGGGCTTAAAGTTGTCTTTCAAGATTAGGCTAGAAAAGTACAAGCCAAATCATTTTTCTTTGTTGCTAAAAGACCATGGAAATCCCAAGAACAAGGTATGAGATTATCTTTTAGCATACAATAGCAACCATATTAACAACCATAAAATAATTGGATGGTGCCGATCATGGCGACCTTGGCCACCCCACCCCCAAAATCCATCTTGGACGCAAGGTTGGTAGAATTCTTATGGCAAAAATCCTTAATATCCTCAATTCCAACAAGCTTACTCTCCCTATTTCTGTCAATACTACCCTCCTCAAGCAATACAAACTCTTCAATGCAAAGCCTAACCACCAAATTGACCACTTTCATTACCATCCTCTCCATTTTCTAGAAAATCAAATCAAGTACCTGCTCAACCACTCCGAAACCCAAATAATAAAAATCAAGAACCTGTACACAATGTAGAAAGTCAAAATTTCAATCTTTTATGATAACCCCATTGGTTCTAAATGATGTTCATCTTATATATGGTAGGGTTTTGAAAAGTAATTCACCACTAGTTTTCATCCAAAAACCTAAAGGGGATGTGGTTCTTGAAAAAGAAACATTTATGGATGAAGAGAAGATTCCTCTAAAGGAAGATGTTCCTATAGATTTAGATGATGACCAAATAAATGAAACTTTTATGGTTGTTCTAGTAGAACAACCTTTTGTTTCCTTGCAAGACCCACCTTTTTCTAAAAGGCTCAAAATTGATCAATGAAAAGAAAGAAAAATAGTTTTATGAGAATATGATATGCTAGTTGAAGTGAAAAATGCTTGCATCAAAATCACTTCACTCCATGCTATAAAGGAAATAGGAATATTTGCAAAAATAATTAAGGAGATGTGCATTAGGAAACGAGGAAGAAAAAGAAAATATGTCAATAAAATCCAATTCATAGGACAAATTGTTGATATTATGATGAGGAAACCAATAGTTAAAAAATATATAGATCTAGGTATCTCTATTGTAAAAATTCACATCAATGACATCAGAATTCCAAACACTCTGATCAATTTGAGAGAAACCATCAATATCATGAGGAAATAAACTATATCATGAGAAAATAAACTATGGATCAATTGAAGCTTCCGAATCTGTAATGTACCTCTAGATTATTACAGTTAGTAGATAGATATGTTATCAAACAAGATGGTATATTTGAATATGTATATATCTCTATTTATTCATGGGAGTATCCTATTCATTTTATGATTTTAAATCCAAAGAATAATCTAGGAGGCCATCCATGATCCTTGGTATACCTTGGTTAACTACGATTGTGTTGAAGCCTCGAAAATTATTACTACAACATGGGGGATGACCATCAGGTCTGGACCTTAAAGAAGCTCCTTTTTCATTTTGAATGATGGTTTCGACTAGTTCAACTAGGTCCAGTTAGCTTCTCTCAATCTCTGATGGATTTTAAAATATGAATTTCATTCACCAATGGAAAAGAGACATCAAATCAACCCTCTTGCTGATGAGGAAAGAAGGTGATCCTTAAGCTGATTTGGGGCTCAACCAATCCACTACTAAAGTTTGCCTCTTTGAGAAGAGGACTTAAAAGAATGTAGAAATTAATTTAAATGCAAACTTATTCTAAGATGCAAGCAAAAGGAACTATGTTAATCCTATCTCAATTGGGCAGATATAGATCTAACCCAACCAAGAGCAACATATTTAAAGTATTGGGATTTAAATATGTCTTGTTTATAATGAATATCAAGTTAATGAAGTAGTTCATTAACTGGCATTATGGATACCAAAACACATCCTATTGAGACATCCTAACTAAAATAATCAATCAACAACACTCAGGAAGAAGCTCTCAAAATGATTTCTATCATCTAATCAGTAACTTGAATTATTAAACAATAATATGCGAAAGAAGTTCACAACATATCATAATTTTATTAAACCAATATTCAAATTTATGGGCAAATAGTTACTTAGAAATCAGAATTCAGCTCATAAGAGAAGAGATGAATAATAACATAAAATAGAGACAAATTACCCATACCGACAAAAGTACATAAATATGTAAGTAAATTGATACAATTCTGTCATCATAAAATGAAACCAGCATTTAAAACAATAGTATTCGAAATACCAATTTATTTAATCCATTCTCCAGCTCTGGTCTCTAATAGTCCTTTGCAATGCTTGAGCTTTTGATTTCAAAATTAGAGCTACAATAGTGTAAACTCAGTTCATTATACATAACTTGGAATGTAAAAGAAAAAAACCTCAATAATCCCCAATTCTGAGATTTCCACTCCTCCCACCTACAACTCTAAATCCCTCATATAGAAGTGCTTTTAGAATTCCAGAATTACAGAGGAGAGTAGCCCCTAATTACATTCTCCAATCTGCCATTTATAATATTTCCAAAGTTATTTTTGAGAGGAAAGTTTGTTGAAGAAAAATTTGCTCAATCAATTTTATTTGCTTCAGAATTCCAATCTTTAATTGTTGGAGCATTCTCATTGATTGAGATCTTGTTCTCCTCATCTTTTCAACTGTTTTCCTGCAAAAACAAATCAAAACAAAATTAAAATGTAAAAATAAAATCGAAATGTAAAATCTGGAATTTAAAACAAATCAAATCCAATTTAATTAAATAAATAATTGAAAATAAAATATAAGCTTTCTAGTGATACCTGCAATGAATTAATTGGACAAGGATATCATTTATGAATGGGTATGCATTTATAAGAGGCTTGGACAAATGAAAATGAAAATAAAACTCAGAAAATTGATTTTGTTTGTAAAAATTTGGAGCTTGATCTTCTACCTGATTTTAAACCTAATAAATGACCAAATTTGTTAGTGAAACATCCTCAGAAATGTTCTTCTTGATTTTATCTTTCCAATGAGCCATCCTGGGCCTCATTTGGCCGAGTAAAATTCAATCAATGTGCCTCCAAAGTTGATGAGTCAAAACTGCTAGAATTCTAGAAATTTTGTTGCCTAGGCAAAAAAAAAAATTAGAATTTGTTAATTAAATTCTAGTCCTAAATTAGCTTTTCATTATTTAATAATTAACTATAAATTAATTATTAACTAACTAACAATTAATTTTAATTAATGCTTATTTAATTAAAAATTAATTAAATTAGAATTAATTTTAATTAATGCTAATCTAATATTAATCTAAATTATCTACAGATTAATAATTAACAAAATTAAATAAAATTTAAAAACTAATTAAAAATATTGTCATATTATATTTATATTATATTTTAAATTATATCAAAATTATAATATAAATTTTAATTATGATATAATATTATTATAATGTAAATATAATATTTTAACAAACCATTAGAACCAATCATTCCTTATTTATTCATACATGTGAGTTTATCGAGGGATATGGTGAGAGGAGTGTGAGGTGAGTGTGATGGAAGTACGGGAGTTGTAAGGAGTAAAACAAAAAACCAAAAAAGAAACTTTATACTAAATTCTTGTACCCATCACATTTGGCCTCATTGCTTATTACATTTTGATTTATGAAAATGTTAAGGCTTTTAAAAAATTTGATAAGGCTTTGCGAGAAATTTATTTTCTATAAGAAATGTTTTTTTATAAGTTTTTTTTGTGTTCTAGGTCTCGGGGCTATAAAATCAGAATTTTTATTAAAAATCTAATCCTAACTTAAATTCTAATTATGTAATAATTAATTCTAATTTATTTGTTAATCATAAACTAAACTAGTTATTTAATAAACTATTTATTAATTAATATTAATCTAATTAGCTAACATATTAAATATTTATAAACAATTTAATTTAGTTAATAACTAATTATAATTTAATTATATTTTATATATTAATTAATTTAATTGATTTAAAATTAATTATTTTAAATATTAATTATTAAATATTAAATATTAAATCTAATTTTATATTAAAACTATAGTAATATTATAACTACCCTACCTCCTTCATTCATATGAGTGAAAACATGGAACTTAAAAACAAATCATACAAACTTAAAGCATAAAGCCTTTATAATAAAAGCTCCCATGCTCTTTGACTTCTTCGCCATCACATATCGGGAGGTGAGGGTTATCGCAGTTCTTAAAAATTTATCACCATGAAAACTTGCAAAATGCGATATTCTGATGCAATAATTTATTTATTTATTCTATATATATATATATATATATTATATTAAATTTTAATTTAATTAAATTAATTATATTTTATATATATTAATTAATTTAATTAATTTTGAAATTTAATGTTAAATATGAGTTTTTGCTTTGGTTTTATTTTAATGATGTTTAATTAAATTATGAAATTATCTAAAGTGTATTTTCTTATCTAAACTACAACAATTTTGATAAAAATAATAAAAAAAAATAAAAATAATTTCTAGTCACTGAGATTTTGAGTTTCGGAGTTTAGTAATTTATTTGAAGATTGTAGTAAACTAGTGAAATCCCGATGCTTCATGATTTGGTTGTATAAGTAAAAAAATGAAAAATGTTAATAATAACTAATTAGGGGCTAATATTTAAAAACAAATGCATTATTGAACTAATTTAATTACAAAAATGGAATATTGTGCATTTTACGCATTTTTTTAACCCAGACGACATAATTGATTAGACTTCAAAGGAGTGCCATTTACAAACAAGTTGACCAAATGAGACAAAACAAGTATCAATGGGAAACTTATAAAAAATCAAATTCAACCAAGCAATCAAAACAAGAATCTAAAAAAGATGAAAAATTAAGAAAATTGTGGGGTAATTAACTTAACAAAAATCCTAAAAGGCATTTAGCCAAAGATTTTATAGAAAGGGTCCCCATTATTTGAAGTGAACAAATAAAAAATGGGGGGGTTGTGTTTTACCACAACAATGCCAACACACAGGAAGAACCAGTTATCTCTATTTGATGAGCTTTTCCTAAAGCCAAAGTAAAAATAATCAAAGAAGAGAAAATCATTTTTTCGAATGCTTGACTAGGTTCACTAATCTAAATAAAAGAAATAATCATCTTATTGTATTTTTTCTTAAAATTCCTCATAAATTAAAATATTTCAAAAATCTATATTAGTCCTTCATTAATTGTAGAGATAAAGCAGGGGTCACTTTACAGCTTAGCTTTTAAAATATACTCATTTGTCACAGGTAAAGCCACTGCTGCCAACGAACATCTATAGTCTCCATAGGGTTACCTTTTAATTATCAATGATTCAGAATCCCATCTATTTAAGAATTATTGACCTAGAGATAAATCCATTGTATTTTTTTTTAAGTTCTTAAAAGCCGTTGTCCTGAACAAGTTGTCTCGTGATGAGACCCCTTGTTCTATAATTGTTTGCAATCATAAGCCATTACCTTGGTTTCTTTAGCAGCGTTGGTAATGTTAGCCTATTTTTCCCGTATGATCATGGTAACCAGGCTCATGATTAGACCTCTTATCTTTTAAGTTTAAATATATTTTTTTGATTACACTCTATAAAAATAAGGCTCTTTTGGAGAGGGAGAATCATTGACTCCTTAATAGTTAAGAATGACAATTTCAGAGTTAAAAGTGCTTTGTTGTAAAGTGTATTTACTTGGTTAAAAATAACTTTTCTTGACTGATATTAGAATTTCGAAAGATGTTAATAAAATATTGAAATCTTAAAATAATTAAATTTTGATGACAAAGAAATTTCTCATATTTCATGATAGTTTGGTAACTTCTCTTATTTTGTAATCTCTCACTTAAATATGTCTACCTTTATAATAAGAAAATCAACCTTTCTTAATAGGTATTAAGAAAAAGCTAATAGTACACTATTAATAATTTTTCCTTATGTAGGCTGACCATTGTTTGGTAACAAGAAGGACTTCCATATAAATCATTAACGAGACACCAAAATTAAAATTGAAAACCAAATGAAAAGAATTGTTAAGCTAAAGTGAGAAAGAAATCAACAAACAAAAATGAAAATGAAAGCAGTTGAAAAGTGAAAGGAAAAGCCAAGTTTTGAAATATAAAATCTAACAAGAATGTTTATACCAATGTCTCAACAAAATGAAGTAAAGGAAAATAATCATATAATCATTCCTTCTTATTTCAAGATTTAGATAAATTTTACCTTGTAGGGATGTAAGCATTTTAAGCTTCAGATAGCAGTGATGATAAAATTCAATCACAATGAAAAATTTGTCTGATGTCAATCTTGTTGCTTCAAACCATCATCTTAATCATTTTCTAATAAAAGGAATGCTTAAAGAAACAAGTTAAAGGTTCATAAACTTCCTCGCGTAGCTGTTCTGATGAAGATTATCATAGCTTCTTAGAAGCAAACCAGGAGAAGAGTATAGGACATCAAAATATGATTTGGAAGAGGATTGGAAGCTTTCATGAAGAGATGCAAAACAGGCAGTTTATATCAACATAACTTAAAAACAAAATTAAAGTAATGAAATGGAAATTAATGAAAGTGGGTATATGAATCTTACCATTGGATAATTGTTTTTGATGTTACCTGAGAGGTATCAATTTCGCCAATACTAGCTGACTTCTTCTTTTACTTAACATTAAAACATGAAGTCAAACTAACTAAAATCTTATAATCCAAAATCATTATTTATTTTATTTAATCTAAATTAGGAAGTAAAATGTAAAAAAGGGAATGCTTTGTGTTCAAGGGAATCAAAATTAAAACAAATACATCAGAAATGAGAATGAGAATTTGTAGTAATGAATGTTCTCAAAATATTATAAGTTTCATACAAACTCCATGATTTTTATAAATTTTCCAAATTTAAGACCAAATCCAAGATAATGAAATTTAAATGTGAGGATAGAGGGGTCTTTAACTTCCATATCAATTACATAATTATATATTTAAAACTGAAATATATGAGAAATCAAAATGATTTAAATATGCTTCAAATTTGTCATCAATTTCTTTAGTACCATAGCGGTTACCCAAGATTGCTTCAAAATATTTCATACAACACAATGCCTTATTGGATTATTTGCATTGCATGTTTTTTCACCATGCTTAAAGTTCAATCTGCAAACATTTCACCTTTGTTGATACGCCATATATCGATTTAAATGTTAATGACATAGAAGCATGCAATGGAGTCTACCTCATCGGAAGTTGCAATGGAAAATTGGCAATATGAGAACTTGCGATGAGAATATATGCGTTGAAATGGAGCGATCATAATATTGAATAATTTTTGTATCAAGGATCGGGGAATAGTCACATAGTGCTTTATACTTCACACATCGTACATCGCACATCATGCATCGCATATCTGAAATAGTGATATGACCGTGAATAAAAATGGAATGAAGCAATTGCGATATCGGCATATCGGAATATCGGAAAATAGTCATGTTGGAAATGCCAATATGATTTTTGCAATAACGAGAATGCGATGGATGACATGGCTTTTAGGTGGGACTCGCTTTGGACCTCAAAAGGAATTGGCGATCAACAATCTTAAGTAAACGATGTAATATTCTTGATATGTCGATATGCGATGAAGAATGGACCCTATAAATTTATTAAGAGATTTTAATATCATATCAGACCTGAGACGTCGTTACTTTTAAAATTATGCCCCTACAATTATTGTGATTGAACAGACGTGATATTTCTTATGAACTTAATTTAAATTTCATATCGGGTCCTGAATTATGTGGACATCACAATATTGGTAAAGCCATTTTATTAGAGATCGGTGATTGAAGATAATGGAATTATATTCAACTTAAAACCTCTAATATGCAAAATGTGATATAGCATTTTATGAGAGAATGAGTGAGGTAACACATTGGAGGTTTTGCATCAGTAATTTGTTATCAGAAAATGCTAAGTGCTACTTCCGATGAACTATTATGATATAAATAGTTGTGATATGGATGATGTGATATTGGAATGAAATAATTGACGAAGATGAGCTGGATGAGAATGTTGTGAATATATATTCACTGTAGTATCAACAATATGCAAATCAAGTTGAAATGTTTCTGATATGAATCCTTTGATACCATTTTAAATTTTAATTGGGTTTTCTAAATGAATGAAAGAAAAGTTAAAGAATTCTCAAATTCTAATGAATCACAAATAAAATTTCCCTGAACCTGTTGAAAATTTGAACTGGGTTTGCTGCTTACTTCAAGCTTTGAAAACAAATGGAAACTTGTAAATAAAATATAACAACAATAAAAATAAACTAAGGAAAAGAGAAACTAATAATAGATGAAAATGAACTGATAAATGTGTACCTGGAAGGAAATTATTTGTAGCGTTTACTTCATGAATCTTCAAATTCTTCCTTTGATTTATCAAAATTCTGACTTTGTTCAGAATCATCTCAATATTTATTGTAAACTACAGTGAGCAATCAATCTGAAGGAAATAAATGATTCATGTTCAAGAAATTGAAATTCATAGAATCCATCAGAAACGAAAATGAGAATATTCTCCCCTTTGAATTGCAACAACAATTTATTACCTCTACTCATTCCGAATTAATTTGAGAAAAATATGTATTGTTATAATGACTGTTCAATAATGCCTTTTGTAAATAAATATGGTGTGTATTGTAGTGTCAGATAATAAACTAAAGATCAAAATGGGATAAATCCACTAATTGTGGAAAAATATCAACATAGTTTTGAATTTGTGCACACAACAAGATGGACATTCTTCAGGTCATTTTAAGAAATTTCGAGGAATATAATATGAAGTTCATGTGATTACAGTGAAAGGTTAGACTGGCTAATAATGATTGAATTAGAATTAAGCTTATAATAGACAGTCATACATTTCATGGGATAATGAGATCATGAAGCTTTATATCCTCAAAACCTTCAATATATAAATTTCAAAAGAATTTTTTTTGAAGGAAATATAAAAATGAATAAAAGTGGCTTTGGGGTGATCAGTGCCAAGTGCAAACTCAATTGAATTTAGTCAAGACATTATTCAAAATAAGCAGAGTAGAGGTATTGATGCAATAGATTTTGATTTAAAAATGGGAAGCAAGAATCAAAAAGTTTCAGATGAGAAGAAAATGTTTCACTGAACATGTATGAGAAGGGTTGATTTCTTTGCTTTGTTTATATATGTAGAACTATTGAAAATAAATTAACTACATTAATTCTACTCCTATTCTAAGCATATGCAAAAAAACAACTAGGTATAGTCATATTTCTAGTGTAACCATTCTTTAATTTTAATTCATTTTATATGCACATAGTTCAAATGTTAGTAATAGAAATAAAAATCTAATTAAACTAAGAAAATTAAATTTGTAATCAGAATGTAAAGTTATTGTTAGTAGCTTATTTACAATCACCTTATTTTGAATTGTCTTTTCTAATTGAATTCCATTTTGATCATAAAAATTTGGATGGGTTTCCATTAAGGATTGGAAAATGTTCAAAAGATGAGATGACATGCCAGATTGTGGATATGAGTTTTTAAATTAAAATGCCTAGAAAAAAATGTTACTGTTATGTACAAATGTTAAGCTATTAATAATATTCCTTGAAGGAAAAAATTCCAAACAACTTTCGAATAGGCTAATGAAAAATGGATGGAAATTTGTCAAATAAAATGGAAAATTATTAATTGGATTAGATTCCTGGTCAGATTGTAAAAATACATTTTCTTGTTGACACTACCTTTGAGAAGATAGAAGCTTTTGATAAAACCTAGCATCGATTGAAATTGAAATATTAATAACTTTTGATGTTCATGATTATAATATGAAACTTCAATTTCCCAAAAGGGCAGTGCATTAATTGAGTGTTCGATGGTAAAGTGCTCAATATGCGAGTGTAAAGTGTCAAAATTTTGAACAATAAAATCAGAAAATAAATCTAATTTAAAAAAAATAAAGGGAAAAATAAAAATAAAATGAAATCGCTATCGATACAACTAATGTTCCAACACAATTGGGATTGTTTTCAAATAATTTATTTTTCATAAGGATTGGCCAAAATAATGGAATTTGAATAATTATAAATTCCAATTTGTGAATTAGAAAGAGAATTATGATTGTGAGTAGGAATGGGAGTTTGATCATGATATGAATCATAAATTGGAATATTTTCTTGAATGGTGAAATCATGAATATAATTTGCTACTCTAGAATGAGGATTGGTTGGAATAATTTCTAAATTAAAATGTTCCTCATTCTCAGATGTTATTTGAATTTTATCATGAAGACAGAAATCAATATCCTCAATGTGAGAGTAAATATCATAAATGAATTTTCAATATTCTCTAGAATTTCCTTCGATCTTGTCCAATATATCAAAACAAGGAGGAATAAAATTTCATGTTCATTAATGGAAAAAGAATGATCAATAATTGTTTCTCTATCTTGATAAAAACTTATTGGTAATTCATTTAAATGATTCTCTTTATTTTATGAAATACCATTAATACCAAGAGGGGAAAAAGTACCATCATTAATAATATCAGGATAAAGGGAAAAATGTGAATTTGAAATAATGTAATTAAAAATGTCTATGTTTGAGAACTCTTGTACATTATGCTCATTGTAAATTTGAGATTGTAGATCATTTTTTTTGTCTACTTGCACTTTCATGAAGAATTGTGCTTTGGATCTCTGAATTTAGCATTTTCTCATCATGAAAAAATTTATAAATTTGTACAGCAGTTTGCGTGTTATTATTTATCTTGATTGCTGCTTGTACTTGATGATTTGTGATCTGATTTTCTGAATTCACAACAGAGTAATTTTCAGATTTCAAGGCAATTTTTTCTTTAAAATTGCTGTTGTTATCTTCTTGCATTCAATTAGAAATATTTTCTAAGCTTTGTGAAACCACTTCATCATAGTTTATTTGCACATCCATACTGGAATTCTCATTTATGTTGGAAAGGGATGGAACAAATCTTGAACTAATTTCATATGGATTGGAAATGGGAGGAAGAGAGCAAATATGTTTAAATCAATCTAGTGATTCTTCTTCTCTAGGTTTATCTTTGAATTTAAATCTTAAACATGTTAAATGAAAATGAATATTAAAATCTCTAGCAGACTCATTTTCAAATCTTCATAGATATTCAATTTCCTCACATACCTGTTCATAATCATAACCATCAAATTTGCAAATGAAAATTGTAACAAATTGATCCCATCTGTGAATTGAGGCAACTAGAAGAGTTCTACAGCAGTTTCTGGCGTTTGTCGTGAATGTGAGAGTAAAAATTCTACATAAAATGCCTTCATCAATTCCTTGAAAATCATAATTTGAAACATTTAAAATAAATTGAAAGACATGATTAAAAGCAGAATATTTTCTCTTACAATTAAACTTTACTTGAGACAAGAGTCTTTCCACTTTCGGTGGAGTATTGGAAGATGCACATCCATGGATACAACTCCAAATTAGAATTTTAAGAGGATCCATCGTGATTTAAATAAAATGTTAAAATTGAAAAGAATCCAATAGACAATTTTAGGGCCCTCCTTCTAGCACCAAAATGTTGAAGGCTCGAAAATCATTGCTACAACATGGGGGATGACCACCCAGTCTGGACCTTAAATTAGCTCCTTTTTCATTTGGAATGGTGGTTTCGACTAGTTCAACTAGGTCAAGTTACCTTCTCTTAATATCCAATGGATTTTAAAATATGAGTTTCATTCACCAATGGAGAAGAGACATTAGATCGACCCTCTTGTTGATTAGGAAAGAAAGTGACCCTTAAGCTGATTTGCGGCTCAGCTAATCCACTACTAAAGTTTGCCTCTTTGAGAAGAGGACTTAAAATAATGTAGAAATTAATCTAAATGCAAATGTATTCTAAGATGCAAGCAAAAGGAACTATCTTAATCCTATCTCAATTAGGCAGATATAGATCTAACGGAACAAAGAGCAATATATTTAAAGTACTGGGATTTAAATATGTCTTGTTTATAATGAATATCAAGTTAATGAAGTAGTTCATTAACTAACATTATGGATACCAAAAGACATCCTATTGAGACCTCTTAACTGAAATAATCCATCAACAACACTCAGAAAGAAGTTCTCAGAATGATTTTGATCATTTAATTAGTAACTTGAGTTATTAAACAATAATATGTAGAAGAAGTTCACAACATATCACTATTTATTAAACCGGTATTAAAAGAGATTTATGAGTAAATAGTTATTCAGAAATTAGAATTCAGTGCATAAGAGAGAAGATAAATAATAACATAAAATAGAGACAAATTACCCTTAACGAAAAAAGTGCATAAATATGTAAGTAAATTGACACAATTTTGTCATCATAAAATGAAACCAACATTTAAAACAATAGTATTTGAAATACCAAATTATTGGATCGATTTCTCCAGCTTCAATCTCTAATAGTCCTTTACAATGTTCGAGCTTCTGCTTTCAAAACGAGAGCTACAGTAGTGTAAACTCTGTTCATTATATATAACTTCAATCTATGAGCCTCCAAAATTGATTAGTCAAAACTACCAGAATTCTAGAAATTTTGTTGCCTAGGCCAAAAAAATCAGAATTTGTTAATTAAATTCTAGTCCTAAATTAGGTTTTGATTATTTAATAATTAACTCTAAATTAGTTATTAACTAACTAATAATTAATTTTAATTAATGCTTATTTAATTAAAAATTAATTAAATTACAATTAATTTTAATCAATGCTGATCTCATATTAATCTAAATTATTTACAGATTAATTATTAACAAAATTAAATAAAATTTAAAAACTAATTAAAAATATTCTCATATTATATTTATATTATAATTTAAATTATATCAAAATTATAATATAAATTATAGTTATGATATAATAATATTATAATGTAAATATAATATTTTAATAAACCATTAGAATCAATTTATTATATAAATATACCATAATTTAAATCAATCCAAAATCCATACCATACAAACCATTAGAATCAATCATTACTTATTTATTCATACATGTGAGTTTATGGAGGGATATGGTGAGTGGAGTGTGAGGTGCATGTGACAGAGGTACGGGAGTCATAAGGAGAAAACAAAAAACAAAAAATAAACTTCATGCTAAATTCTTGTACCTATCACATTTGGCCTCATTTCTTATCGCATTTTGATTCGTAAAAATGTGAAAGATTTTAAAAATTTGCGATAACGCTTTGTGAGAAATTTATTTTCTGCAAGAAATGTTTTTTATAAGTTTATTTTCGTGTTCTAGGTCTCAAGGGCTATAAAATCAGAAATTTTATTAAAAATCTAATCCTAAATTACACTCTAATTATCTAATAATTAATTCTAATTTAATTGTTAATCATAAACTAAACTAATTATTTAGTAAACTATTTATTAATTAATATTAATCTAATTAACTAACATATTAAATATTTATAAACAAATTAATCTATTTAATAACTAATTATAATTTAATTTAATTAATTATATTTTAGATACTAACTAATTTAATTAATTTTAAAATTAATGTTAAATATCAATTTTTTTTGTTTTATTTTAATGATGTTTAATTAAATTATGAAATTATCTAAAGCATATTTTCTTATCTAAAGTACAGCCACTTTGATAAAAATAATAAAAATAAACTACAACCACTTTGACATTTTGAGCTTTTGAGATTGGTAATTTATTTGAAAATTATAGTAAATTACTGAAATCTCGATACTTCATGATTTGGCCGTATAAGAAAAAAAATGAAAAAAGTTAGTAATAACTAACTAGGGGTTAATATTTAAAAATAAATGCATTATTGAACTAATTTAATTACAAAAATGGAATATTGTACATTTTACGCATTTTTTAACCTAGAAGACATAATTGACTATACTTCAAACGAGTGCCATTTACAAACCAGTTGACCAAATGAGACAAAACAAGTATCAATGGGAAGCTTATAAAAAAGCGATTTCAACCAAACAATCAAAACAAGAATCTAAAGAAGATGAAAAATTAAGAAAATTGTGGGGTAATTAACTTAAGAAAAATCCTAAAAAGCATTTAGCCGAAGATTTTATAGAAAGGGTCCCCATTATTTGAAGTGACCAAATAAAAAATGGTGGGGGCTGTGTTTTACCACAACAATGGCAACACACAGGGGAAGAACTTGTTATCTCTATTTGATGAGATTTTCCTAAAACTAAAGTAAAAATAATCAAAGACGAGAAAATTATTTTTTGGAATGCTTGACTAGGTTCATTAATCTGAATAAAAGCAAGAATCATCTTATTGTAATTTTTCTTAAAATTCCTTATAAATTAAAATATTTCAAAACTCTATATCAGTCCTTAATTAGTTGTAGAGATAAAGCAGAAATCAATTTATAGCTTAGCTTTTACAATATACTCATTTGTCACAGGTAGAGACACTGCTGCCAACAAACACATATAGTCTCCACATGGTTACCTTTTAATCATCAATGATTCAGAATCCCATCTATTTAATAATTATTGACCTAGAGATAAATCCATTGGATATTTTTTTTTTTGTTTTTTTGTTTTCTGTTTTTTTTTGAAGTTCATAAAAGTCGTTCCCCTAGTTTGGTAGCCAGATAGTTGACAATGCCATTCACCAGTTATAATTGGACTAAACAAGCTCGCTCATGATGAGACCCCTTCTTTTACAATTGTTTGCAATCATAAGTCACTAGGCTAGATTGTTTAGTAGTGTTGGTAATGTCAGCCTATTTTTCCCCTATGATCATGGTAAGCAGGCTCATGATGAAACCTCTTATCTTTTAAGTTTAAATATATTTTTTGGATTACACTCTAGAAAAATAAGACTTTTTTGGAGAGGGAGAATCATTGACTCCTTAAGAGTTAAGAATGACAATTTCAGAGTTAAAGGTGCTTTGTTGTAAAGTGTCCTTACTTGGTTAAAAATAACTTTTCTTGATTGATAATAGAATTTTGAAAGATCTTAATAAAATATTGAAATCTCAGAATACTTAAATTTTGATGACAAAGAAATTTCTCAGATTTCATGATACTTTGTCAACTTCTCTTATTTTGTAATCTCTCCCTTAAATATGTCTACCTTTATAGTAAGAAAATCAAGTTTTATTAAGAGATATTAAGAAAAAGCTAATAGTAGACTATTAACAATTTTTCCTTATGTAGGCTAATGATTGCTTGGTAATAAAAAGGACTTCCATATAAATAATGGCAGGGTCACCAAAATTAAAACTAAAAACCAAAGGAAAAGAATTCTTAAGCTAAAGTGAGAAAGAAATCAGCAAACAAAAATAA
Organism: Pinus tabuliformis; assembly: GCA_031772625.1. Lineage (NCBI taxonomy): Eukaryota > Viridiplantae > Streptophyta > Pinopsida > Pinales > Pinaceae > Pinus > Pinus tabuliformis. The sequence continues at coordinate 1,370,069,687 of CM062820.1, forward strand.
AAATGAAAGAAGTTGAAAAGTGAAAGGAAAATCCAAGTTTTGAAATACAAACTCTAACAAGAATGTTTATACCAATGTCTCAACAAAATGAAGTAAAGGAAAATAATCATGTAATCATTCCTTCTTATGTTGAGATTTAGATAAATTTTACCTTGTAGGGTTGTAAGCGTTTTATACTTTAGATTACCGTGATGATAAAATTCAGCCACAATGAAAAATTTGTCTGATGTCAATCTTGTTGTTTCAAGCCATGATCTTAATTATTTTCAATGAAAGGAATGCTTAAAGAAACAAACTAAAGGTTCAAAAACTTCCTCGCGTAGCCGTTCTGATGAAGATTATCATTACTTCTTAGAAGCAAATGAAGAGAAGAGTATATGACTTCAAAATATGATCTGAGAGAGGATTGAAAGCTTTCATGAAGAGCTACAAAACAAATTTTTTATATCAGCATAATTTAAAAACAAAACTAAAGTAACAAAATAGAAATTAATGAAAGTGTGTATATGAATCTTACCATTGGATAATTGCTTTTTATCTTACCTGAGAGGTATCAGTTTTTCCAATACTAGCTGACTTCTTTTTTTAGTTAACATTAAAATATGAAGCCAAACTAACCAAAACCTTATAACCCAAAATCATTATTTACTTTACTTAAACAAAATCAAGCAGTAAAATGTAAAAAAGGGAATGTTTTGTGTTCAAGGGAATTGAAGTTAAAACAAATGCATCAGAAATCGAAGCGAGAATTTGTAGTAATGAATGTTCTCAAAATATTATAAGTTTCATATAAACTTCATGATTTTTATAAATTGTCTAGAATTAAGACCAAATCCAAGATAATGAAATTTAAATGTGAGGATAGAAAGGTCTTTGAATTTCATATCAATTATGGAATTATATATTTAAAACTGAAATATATGAGAAATCGAAATGATTTAAATATGCTGCAAATTTGTCATCAATTGCTTTAGTACCATAGCGGTTACCCAAGATTGCTTTAAAATATTTCATACAACACAATGCCTTATCAGATGATTCGCATTGCATGTTTCTTCACCATGCTTAAAGTTCAATCTGCAAAAATTTCACCTTTGTTGATATGCCATATATCGATTTAAATGTTAATCCCATATATGCATTCAATGGAGTCTATATCATCGGAAGTTTTAATGGCAGATTGGCGATATGAGAACATGCGATGAGAATAGATGCATTGAAATGGAGCGATCATAATATTGAATAATTGTTATATCAAGGATTGGGGAATAGTGACATCGTGCTTTATACTTCGCACATCGCACATCGCACAATGTGCATTGCAGATCTGGAATAGCGATATGACCATGAATAGAAATGTGATGAAGCGATTGTGATATCGACATATCGGAATATCGGAAAATAGTCATGTCGGAAATGCCGATATAATTCTTGTGATAGCGAGAATGCGATGGATGACGTGGCTTTTAGGTGGGACCAGCTTTGGACCTCAAAAAAAATTGGTGATCGGCAATCTTAAGTACACGATATAATATTCTTGATACGCCAATATGCCATAAAGAATGGACCCAATAAATTTATTAAGAGATTTTAATGTCATATCGAATCTGAGACGTCGTACTTTTAAAATTATGCCCCTACCATTATTGCGATTGAATGGACGTGATATTTCTTATGAAATTAATTCAAATTTGATATTGGGTCCCGAATTATGTGGACATAAAAATATTGGTAAAGTCATTTTATCGGATATCGATGATTCAAGATAATGGAAGCATATTGAACTGAAAACCTGTGATATGTGAAATTTGATATAGCATTTTATGAGAGAATGATTGAGGTAACACATCAGGGGTTTTTCATCAGTAATTTGTTATCAGAAAATGCTAAGAGATAATGAAATATTATGATACAAATGGTTGAGATATGGATGAGGTGATACCAGAATGAAATAATTGACGAAGATGAGCGAGATGAGAATGTTTCGAATATATATTCATTGTAGTATCGACAATATGAAAATCAAGTTGAAATGTATCTGATATGAAACCTGTGATACTATTTTAAATTTCAATTGGGTTTTCTAAATGAATGAAAGAAAAGGTAAAGAATGCTCAAATTCTAATGAATCATAAATAAAATTTCGCTGAACCTGTTGCAAATTTGAACTGGATTGGATGCTTACTTCAAGTTCCAAAAACAAATGAAAACCTGCAAATAAAATAGAACAATAATAAAAATAAACTAAGGAAAAGAGAAACTAATAATAGATGAAACTGAACTTGTAAATTTGTACCTGGAAGGAAATTCTCTGTAGCTTTTACCTCATGTATCTTCAAATTCTTCCGTCAATTTATCAAAATTCTGACTTTGTTCAAAATAATCTCATTATTTATTGTAAATCAGAGTGGGCAATCAAGCTGAAGGAAATCAATTATTCATCTTCAAAAAATTGAAATTCATAGAATCCATCAGAAATGATAATTCGAATATGCTCCCCTTTGAATTGCAACAACAATTTATTATCTCTACTCATTCTGAATTAACTTGAGAAAAAATTGTATTGTTATAATGATTGTTCAATAATGCCTTTAGTAAACAAATATGATGCGTATTGCGGCATCAAATAGTAAACTAAAGATCAGAATGGGGTAAGGCCACTAATCGTGGAAAAATATCAACACAGATTTGAATGTGTGCACACTGCAAAATGGACATCTTTAAGGTCATTTTAACAAATTTCGAGGAAGATAATATGAACTTCATGTGATTACAGCAAAAAGTAAGACTGACTAATAATGATTGAATTGGAATTAAGCTTATAATAGGCAGTCGTACATTTCATGGGATAGTGAGATCATGAAGCTTTATATCTTCAAAACCTTCGATATATAAATTTCAAAAGAAATTTTTTTGAAGGAAATCTCAAAATGAAGAAAAGTGGCTTTGAGGTGATCCGTGCCAAGTGCAAACTCAATTGAATTTAGTGAAGACATTATTCAAAATAAGCATAGTAGAGGTATTGTTGCAATAGATTTTGATTTAAAAATGGGAAGCAAGAATTAAAAGGTTTACGATGAGAAGAAAATGTTTCATTGAACATGTATGAGAAGGGATGATTTCTTTGCTTTATTTATATATGCAGAACTGTTGAAACTAAATTAACTACCTTAATTCTACTCCTATTCTAAGCATATGCAAAAAAAATGGCTAGGTATAGTCATATTCCAGTGTAACCATTCTCTAATTTTAATTCCTTTATACGCACAAATTTCAAATGTTTTTTTTTCTCAATAAAATTTAACTATTTCTATTGAGTAAAATATAGTACAATCATGAGAGACAAGAAACCGGAAAACTGGAAATGATGAAACTATCAACCTCAGTCTCAGAGAAGGAGTGAACCAATCACGGAGCTACAAAAAATAACTTGAGAACAAAAACTAACTTTCACCCCATAGGGGCAGAAACCTCAACACGGTGTTTTTTCCCTTTCTTTATATTGACTTTTATCCAGCCATCCTGGGGAATATGAGCTACAACAACTTGAAGACTGGAATTCTCCATCAGGGGGATCTCCTTATCTGATTCAGAAGAGGAGGTCTCATGAACGCGTTTCTGGGAGATTGCTGTGACAGTGGTGTGCGCAGGAGTATCTGTGGATGGATCCATCGTCTAAGGCGCCTGGTCCGGTTCTGAATCGCTCTCCTCATCTTTCGAGCTTGAGGAATTAGAGCTCACTGTTGTCGGCAGAGAACAAGGGGTCCAACGCTTGGGTTTGGTCTTTGCAAAGTTGCCCTTTTTCGATTTTGCAGTCAGCGATGGGAAGAAATTCTGCAGGTGCCCTGTTAGGTGACAGTGGCGGCAGCGGAAGGCAGTGTTTTCGTAATCCAGGTTCTCGGTCCAGACAGAGTCATTGATCTTAAGATTGATTTGCTCTGGCAGTCCCTTGCTCAGATCTAGCTCCACACATATTCTAGCATATTTGTAGAGACCTTGATGTTCCCGCCTGTAATCTCCCATTAGAAAGCTGCCCAAGGTGTTGCCTATCCTCCGATAGGCTGCTGTATGCCACAGGTGAGCTGGAAAGTCTGGAAGTCTGATCTAGACAGGGGCTTTGGTGATGACTGCAGAGGCTGGGTCAAAATCTGGGAACCATGGAGTTAAGAAGAATCCTGCTGAACCCATGAACCAGGGACCTTCTTCTAAGGCCTTTTCATAGTGCTTAGGACTGTCAAACAGAACTATAAAATATCCTTTTGAGCAGAAGCAAACCTTGCAATGGTGAGTCTAGTTGTCATCTATCCAGTCATAAAGGTCCTTAGAGCGAGGCCAAAGCCCATTGAATCTGCAAATGATGGCCCTTTCAGCAAATTTTTGAATGTCATCTGCAAGGTCAGGGTGGGAGATCTCAATAGAGGGAACCTCCTCTAACCTGTCAACCAGAAAAGGCTTGGGTTTGGGAGGTTCAAGGGAAATGGGTATCTCAGAGTGTACTGCAGCTTTGTAAGAGAAGGGAGGAGCGGAAGAAGATTGACCTGCAGCGCCGCCTCTCAAACGTAGGGAAAACACTAAAGAGCTATTATTTTTGATGCTGTAAAAAGAGAGGGGAAGAGGATAATCAAGTTGTTTACCTTGAAATATAAGTCTCTGTAGGGCAGAGGGGATCCCGAATTGGCGTTCCAGATTTAGTTTGAGATTCTGCACCAGATCTGAAGGGTATACCCATTGCAGAATGGTCTTGCCTGAGATCTGTGTGATTTGTACCTGAAAGGGGGCAGAGAGACTTTCAAAAACTTTCTGAAGCAACCCAGGGCTAGAGGCTGTTGGGTCTCCTATCTCTTGATGCACTGGAGGCGGAACGGGAGGAGAGAGCGTCTGCCGATGGTAGCTTTCGCTCCAGCCCAGATCCACTGCAAAGGATAGGGCTGTAGATCTGTAGAAGGGGCGCTGATCAATTGCGTCGGATCCACCGATACCGTTGCCCCCTTTGAATTCACCGCCCTGGCACATTAACCCTAGCATTTTCTCTGAAAGCCTGAGAGCACCACAGAGCTTCCGAATCTGCCTGCGCCATGAAACTGCAAGAACAAGCTTGCAGAGATCATCTTTCGGAAAATCAGCCACAATGCCGAAAGTAGCTACTAGCTGCAAGAATGCCTGGACCTCCAAGGGCTTGGCGGCATTGGTTGGATCTGCATCAACATCGATCCTCGACTTCCAGTCATGGGCAATAACCCTCGCCTGCTCCTTAGTACTCAGAGACACAACGGGCCGCTCGGCTCCCATTGTAGGGTCTGCCAGGAGAGGAAGAAGCGATTCCAGCAACAAAGAACAGGCCCGTCTCTGGTCCCCGAGACCCGAATCCTTCTTCTCCGTTTTCCCGGTACCCTTGTCATAAAAACCCTCGAGAGCCTGTAAAACCAGCAGAGCGGGATCAATGACACTCTTCAGCACTGTCGGCAGCTCGGCCCTGGGTGCTGTAACGTCATTTCTGCGTTCCACAATGAATCTCCAGAAACCCTCGATGTCGATTTTTTCGCAGAGCTCTTCTGGCGTCTCAATTGTTTCCACAACAACCTTTTCACACAATTGAAATGTTAGTAATAGAAATAGAAATCTATTTAAACTAAGAAAATTGAATCTATAATCAGAATGTACAGTTACTGTTAGCAACTTATTTACAATCACCTTATTTTGAAATGTCTTTTCCAACTGAATTCCAATTGGATCATAAAAATCTGGATGGGTTTCCATTAAGGATTGGAAAATGTTCAAAAAATGAGATGATAGGCCAGATTGTGGATATGAGCTTTTAAATTCAAAGGCCTGGAAAAAATTGTTAGTGTTATGTACAAATGTTAAGCTATTAATAATCTTCCTTGAAGGAAAATTTTTCAAACAGTTTTCAAATAGGTTAATGAAAAATGGATGGAAATCTGTCAAATAAAATGGAAAATTATTAATTGGATTAGATTGTTGGCTGGATTGTAAAAATACATTCTCTTGTCGACATTGCCTTTGAGAAGATAAAAGATTTTGATAAAACACTAGCATTGATTGAAATTGAAATATTAATAGCTTTTGATGTTCATGATTATAATATGAAACTTCAATTTCCCAATAGTTCAATGTATCAATTGAGTGTTTGATGGTAAACTGTTCATATGCGAGTGTAAAGTGTCAAAACTTTGAACAATAAAATCAGAAAATAAAACTAATTTTAAACAAAATAAGTGAAAAATAAAAAATAAAATGAAATCGCTATTGATACAACTAATGTTACAGCACAATTGGGATTGTCTTGAAATAATTTATTTTTCATAAGGATTGGCCAAAATAATTGAATTTTAATAATTGTCAATTCCAAATTGTGAATTAAAAAGAGAATTATGATTATGAGTAGGAATGGCAGTTTGATCATGATATGAATCATAAATTGGAATGTTTTCTCGAATGGTGAAATCATGAAAATAATTTGCTACTCTAGAATGAAGATTGGTTGGAATAATTTCTAAATTAAAATGTTCCTCATTCTTAGATGTTATCTTAATTTTATCATGAAGATAGAAATCAATATCGCCAATGTCAGAGTAATTATCATAAATGACATTGCAATATTCTCTGGAATTTCCTTCGATCTTGTCCAATATATCAAAACAAGGAGGAACAAAGATTTCATGTTCGTTAATGGTAAAATAATGATCAATAATTGTTTTTCTATCTTGATAAAAACTTATTGGTAATTCATTTAAATTATCCTCTTTATTTTATGAAATATTATTAATACCAAGAGGAGAAAAATTACCATCATTAAAAATATCAAGATAAAGGGAAAAATGTGAATCTAAAATAATGCAATTAAAAATGTCTATGTTTGAGAACTCTTGTACATTATTCTCATTGTAAATTTCATATTGTAGATATTTCCTTTGTCTACTCGCACTTTCTTGATGAATTGTATTTTTGCTCTCTGAATTTGGCATTTGTTCATCATGAAAAAATTTAAAATTTTTATAGAAACTTGTGTGTTATTATTTACCTTGATTCCTGCTTGTACTTGATGATTTGCAATTTGATTTTTTGAATTCACTGCAGAGTAACTTTCAAATTTCAAGGCAGTTTTTTCTTCAAAATGTTTTTTGTTGTCTTCTTGCATTTGATTAGAAATATTTTCTGAGCTTTGTGAAACCACTTCATCATAATTTATTTTCACATCCATATTGGAATTCTCATTTATGTTGGAAGGGGATGGAACAAAGTTTGAACTAATTTCTTATGGATTGGAAATGAGAGGAAGATAGAAAATATGTTCAAACCAATCTAGTGATTCTTCTTCTGTAGGTTTATCTTCGACATTAAATCTTAAACAATTTAAATGAAATCGAATATTAAAATCTCTAACAGACTCATTTTCAAATCTTCATAGATATTCAATTTCCTCACATACCTGTTCATAATCATAGCCATCAAATTTACAAATATAAATTGTAACAAATTGATCCCAGCTATGAATTTAGGCCACTGGAAGAGTTCTACACCAGTTTCTGGCTTTTGCCGCGAATGTGAGAGTAAAAATTCTGCATAAAATGCATTCATCTATTCCTTGAAAATCATAATTTGAAACATTTTAAACAAATTGAAAGACATGATTAAAACCAAAAGAATTTCTCTTACCATTAAACTTTACCTGAGACAAAAGTCTTACCACTTCAGGTGGAGTATCGGAAGATGCATGTCCATGGATACAACTCCAAATTGGAAGTTTAATAGGAGCCTTCGTGATTTAAATAAAATGTTAAAATTCAAAATATTCCAATAGACACAAGTTCCAAGCCATTCTTTTAGCGCCAAAATGCTAAAGGCTCAAAAATTGTTGCTACAACATGGCGGATGACCACCCGGTCCGGACGTTAAAGCAGTTCATTTTTCATTTGGAATGGTGGTTCTGACTAGTTCAACTAGGTCCAATTACCTTCTCTCAATCTCCAATGGCTTTTAAAATATGAATTTTATTCACCAATGGAGAAGAGATATCAGATCGACCCTCTTGCTGATCAAGCAAGAAAGTGATCCTTAAGTTGATTTGGGGCTCAGCTAATCCACTACTAAAGATTGTCTCTTTGAGAAGAGGACTTAAAAGAATGTAGAAATTAATCTAAATGAAAACTTATTCTAAGATGCAAGAAAAAAGAACTATTTTAATCCTATCTCAATTAGGCAGATATAGATCTAACCCAACCACGAGCAAGATATTTAAAGTATTGGGGTTTAAATATGTCTTGTTTATAATGAAATTCAAGTTAATGAAGTAGTTCATTAATTCACATTACAGATACCAAAACATATCTTATTGAGACCTCCTAACTAAAATAATCAATCAACAACACTCAGGAAGTTCTCAGAAGGGTTTTGATCATTTAATCAGTAACTTGAATTATTAAACAATAATATGCAAAAGAAGTTCGCAACATATCACTATTTATTAAACCAGTATTAAAATACCGAATTATGAGTAAATAGCTACTCAGAAATCAGAATTCAACCCATAAGAATAGAGATAAATAATAACATAAAATAGAGACAAATTACCCATACCGACAAAAGCGGATAAATACGTAAGTAAATTGACACAATTCTGTCATCATAAAATGAAACTAGTATTTAAAGTAATAGTATTTGAAATGCCAATTTATTGAATCCATTTCTCCAACTCCGATCTCTAATAGTTCATTACAATATTTGAGCTTCTGCTTTCAAAACTAGAGCTACAATACTGCAAACTCTGTTCATTATACATAACTTGGAATGTAAAATAAAAAACCTCAATAACCCCCAGATCTGAGATTTTCACTTCTCCCACCTACAACTCTAAATCCTTATTGTAGAAGTGCTTTTAGAATTCCAGAATTACAGAGGAGAGCAACCCCTAATTACATTCTACAATCTGCCATTTATAATATTTCCAAAGCTATTTTTGAGAGGAAATTTTGTTGAAGAAAAATTTTCTCAATCAATTTTATTTGCTTCAAAATTCCAATCTTTTATTGTTGGAGTATTCTCATTGATTCGGATCTTGTTATTTTCATTTTTTCAACTGTTTTCCTACAAAAACAAATCAAAACAAAATTAAAATATAAAATTAAAATCAAAATGTCAAATCTGGAATTTAAAACAAATCAAATCCAATTTAATTAAATAAATAACTGAAAAGAAAATCTAAGCTTTCTATTGATTCCCACAATGATTTAATTGTCCAAGGATATCATTGATGAATGGGTATGCATTCAGAAGAGCCTTGGGCAAATAAAAATGAAAATAAAACTCAGAAAATTGATTTTATTTTTAAAAATTCGGAGCTTGATCTTTTGCCTGATCGTTTACCCAATAAATGACCAAATCTGTTATTGAAACCTCCTCAGAAATGTTTTTCTTGATTTTATCTTTCCAATGAGTCATCCTGGGACTCATTTGGCCAATTAAAATTCAATCTATGAGCCTCCAAAGTTGATGAGTCAAAACTGCCAGAATTTTGGAAATTTTGTTGCCTAGGCCAAAAAAACTAGAATTTGTTAATTAAATTTTAGTCCTAAATTGGGTTTTGATTATTTGATAATTAACTCTAAATTAATCATTAACTAAATAATAATTAATTTTAATTAATGCTTATTTAATTAAAAAATAATTAAATTACAATTAAGTTTAATTAATGCTAATCTAATATTAATATAAATTATCTACAGATTAATAATTAACATAATTAAATAAAATTTAAAAACTAATTAAATATATTCTCGTATTATGTTTATATTATAATTTAAATTATATCAAAATTATAATGTAAATTATAATTATGATATAATAATATTATAATGTAAATATAATATTTTAACAAACCATTAGAATCAATCTATTATATAAATAAACCATTTTCATCAATCCAAAATCCTTAGAATCAATCATTCCTTATTTATTCATACACGTGAGTTTATAGAGGGATATGGTGAGTGGAGTGTGAGGTGAGTTTGATGGAGGTACGGGAGTCATAAAGAGTAAAACAAAAGACAAAAAAAAACTTTATATTAAATTCTTGTACCCATCACATTTGGCCTCATTGCTTATCGCATTTTGATTTGTAAAGATGTAAAAGCTTTTAAAAATTTGTGATAAGACTTTGTGAGAATTTTATTTTCTGCAAGAAATGTTTTTTTATAAGTTTTTTGGTGTTTTAGGTCTTAAGGGCTATAAAATCACAACTTTTATTAAAAATTTAATCCTAAATTAAACTCTAATTAACTAATAATTAATTCTAATTTAATTGTTAAACATAAACTAAACTAACTATTTAATAAACAATTTATTAATTAATATTAATCTAATTAGCTAACATATTAAATATTTATAAACAAATTAATCTAATTAATAATTAATTATAATTTAATTAATTTAATTATATTTTATATATTAATTAATTTAATTAGTTTAAAATTAATTATTTTAAATATTAAATACTAAATCTAATATTATATTAAAACTATACTAATTAGGCCGATAGGCCTTCCTATGCATCAACAATTGTCAACACTTTTACCTAGCTCCGTTCGATCAAGTGAGACACTTTCAACCATTGATTTGAAGTGTCATCTAGCAAGCATGCACTGCACTTTCACCGCTTTTTCCAAATATTGGTTGAGTTGTCTTTCTTTTCACCTCCTAGTTCTGCTGTGCATTGAACCTGGCCCTGTTATGCAAAGAAGAAGTTAAATCCATCCCAGAACCTCACAATGTCGGATATAGCTATTGGAACCAGATGCAATATATTCTCTGGGCACTGGGTTCACGATTTATCGTACCCGCTGTATGATTGGAGTAAATGCCCTTATATCGATGGCGAATTCAACTGCCAGAAGAATGGAAGACCTGATTCGGACTACCAGAAATGGAGATGGAAGCCTGGTTACTGCAACCTTCGAAGGCACGAATACAAAAATCCCAAATAAATTTATATGTACACTTTGCTCGAGTAATTAAATATTATATTGCAGTGATTAAAATGATTTTGCTGTTTTATTGTCGCAGATTTAACGCACTGGACATGTTGCAGAAGCTGAGGGGGAAAACATTAATGTTTGTGGGAGATTCACTGAATCGAGATCAATGGCAGTCCATGATTTGCCTTCTTCACGCAGCGTTGCCGCAAGGCAGAACATACGTGGTTTCTGGAGATACTCTTTCCAGTTTCAGAGCCATGGTGGGTACTGGTAGCTTAGTTAATATGATCTCTGTGATGTTATTGTATTAAGCTAAATTGTTATGATTTGGGTATTGGCAGGATTACGGAGTTACAGTGTCATTTTATCGAGCTCCGTACCTGGTGGATATGGTGACCACTACGGTTCAAGGACAGCAGAAAGTGGTGCTTCGTCTGGACTCGGCCGAGAGTAATGGCAGAGGATGGAAGGGAGCCGATATTCTTGTTTTTAACTCTGGCCATTGGTGGACTCACAGAGGCAATCTCAGAGGGTACTTTTATGCAAGCCATTAATGGTAACTGTTAGATTTTTGACTGTGATCTTTTATGGCACTGTGATCTTTAATGGCGGACTGGATGACTGACACTTTGTTCGGGTAAAAAAACAAAGCAGTTGGGATTACCTGCAGGAAGGGAATACTTTATACACGAGCATGGATTTCATGGTGGCTTACCGGAAAGGAATGACTACGTGGGTAAACTGGATCGATTCCAACATCGATACCAGCAGAACGAAAGTCCTTTTCCGCAGTTTCTCGCCCTCGCATTCCAGGTTTAGTAATCTCAGATCCGGTTGAAAATGTGAAAAAATTGCTTGTGATGAATGGCGTTTGCTTGATTTTTTAATGAATCTTTGTGCTTTGCAGTACTATGAATGGCGGTAACTGTTACTCCGAGAAAGAACCTACGGCGGGGACTTCGTATCTGGGCGCCTATCCTCCCCAATTCCAAGTGGCGGAAAGCGTTGTGAGAGCTATGAGATCGCCTGTGTCGTTTCTCAACATCACGACGCTGTCGTTGCTCAGGCAGGACGCGCACCCTTCGATATACAGCAACGATTTGACAGTCGGGCAACGGAAAAATCCCCAGCGCTACGCAGATTGCAGCCACTGGTGTCTGCCTGGGCTTCCCGATATCTGGAACGAGATCCTTTACTCGGCTCTCTTCTACCCCTGATCTCAAGCTCCTTTGTTCGGCTCTCTTCTGCGCCTGATCTCATCATTTGTAAACATTTTATTGTTGTAAGCTCCTTTATCGGCTCTCTTCTGCCCCTGAGCGCATCATTTGTAAACATCTCATTGTTGTACGCTTGGAATTGTCAATACATCGTTGGCGGGATGAGTTTCGATCACGAGACCCCTCGCAATAATAAGCTGGCGGGACGAGTTTCGAGCTCGGGACCCCTTGCAACAATAAGCTGCCCGCCCAGTTCACCGTTTACACTTTGTGATTCGCCGTTGCTCGATGTTAGAGCCAATAATTTTTTATTTCCCATCTGTATCATTATTTATAAGTTTGTTTTAACCTCAAGTTGAAATTCCAAGTAGCTCCATATTTATATTTTTGTACCTTTATGTATAAAAATAACTTCATTGATTTTGAGTTTATGTTAAAATGTAAAGTTGGATTCCAGGTCAATTAGTACCGAATTTCTGTTTTGTTTGTTTTTTTCACATTGGTGGATAAAATAAATTTCGTTATATAAAAGGTATGTATAAAAATAACTTCATTGATTTTGAGTTTATGTTCAAATGTAAAGTTGGATTCCAAGTCTCTTCGTACCGAATTTCTGTTTTGTTTGTCTTTTTTCACATTAGTAGATAAAATAAATTTTGTTATATAAAAGGTCTTTGAATTATATTACAATGGTTTAATTTAATTGATTTAAATATTAATTTTTATTGAAAATTAAAATTGATTTATACAATTATAAATGGATATAATATTTTAAGAAGAAAATTAAAATATATTTAAAAAATTTAAATAATTTAAAACATAAAAGGTAGATATATTTAAATGGATATATTTAAAATGATTTTTTTTTTAATCTTACGGTACATTTAAATAGACAAGTATTTTAAATATTTATGAAATAAGTTTGCAATGTCTCAACAATTTATTATATAAATTTGGAGGTTCTTTATAAATCATTTTTTACAAATATTAGAAAAAAATGATGTAAAAAACAACTTATTATGTAAATTTGGAGGTTGGTTAAAAAACATCTTTTATAAATATTAGAATAATTTATGTAAAAGTTAATTAAGATGATACATATCAATTTTACAAAAGTATTCTTAATAATGTGTGAGGATATGGCATTGGTTAAGTTTACAATGCCTTGCTAATTTATTATGTAAATTTGAACCAATATTTATGATGAGTTTGAGGTTATGATTTTGATGAGTTTGAGTTGCATCGACATTTTTTGCACATCGTCTGAATGCATTAAAATTGGAAGGAGTCATCTCTTTGCTTTTATTACAGGAAGCCCTTTTTATTTTTTCCAAAGTATAAATAAGATCGAGTCGAATATGACAACATTGTCTTGATGTAGATGGCCTACTAGAAGAATGATTGCTGGGTTTTTGAAATGTTTCCTCGTTATTCATGTTGTGTTGTCTACTTACGCCAAGTTTTATAATTTATTTGGTTTAACAAATATCTACAAATAATATATATGCTAGAAATTTGACCACGATAAACCTGCAATCAGTTAAAATATATATGCTAGAAACTTGACCATATAGGCAACCTTTCCCTGGTAACATATAGGCATTTTCTGATACTCTTCACGAGGAATTTAATTTTTCTCAAGATGCCTTCTTGCATCTTTGATTGCGAAGGAAGAAGTTGCGAAATTGGGAACGGTGATTGGTATAGACCTGGGAACTACTTACTCCTGTTGTGGGGTTTACAAGAATGGTCATGTGGAGATTATTGCCAATGACCAAGGCAACCGTATTACCCCATCATGGGTAGCGTTCATGAAAAATGAGAGGTTGATTGGAGAGGCTGCCAAAAACCAGGCCGCAGTCAATGTCGAACGAACCATCTTTGATGTCAAGAGACTCATTGGGAGAAAGTAAGTACTCTGATCTCTGATTTTCCCATTCATTAGACAATTATATTTATTGCAAGTCCAATTCTCACCTTGATATTGAACCCACAAGGGTGCCAGTCATGAAATTGGCATGTTAAGTCAGGGGTCGAGCAACATTCTGGTTGGGGTCAGATCAGGATTTGATTTCTGCCCTATCCAAACTTCAAGAAAATGATTTAAAACTTTTACTTGATGAGCACAATTAAATGAAAACATTTGTTTTATATAGGTTTGAAGACAAAGAAGTTCAGAAGGATATGAAACTGGTACCATACAAGATTGTGAACAAAGATGGGAAACCTTATATTCAAGTTCAGGTACGAGATGGAGAGACAAAGGTATTTAGCCCTGAGGAAATCAGTTTTGACTAAGATGAAGGAGACTGCAGAAGCATTCCTTGGCAAGACTATAAAGGATGTTGTGGTGACTGTCCCTCGTATGCTTTCTTTTCAACCTTTTTTTTTATGAGGTTTTGGGTAACCAATTGTTGACTGCATTGTGACTGTTAACTTGTGGGTTTGCGCAACTTATTTTACTGATGCACAACGCCAAGCAACGAAGGATGCTGGTGTTATTGCTGGCTTGAATGTAGCTCGTATTATCAACGAACCCACAGCTGCAACAATAGCTTATGGCTTGGACAAGAAGGGTGGAGAGAAAAATATTGTTGTTTTTGATCTTGGTAGTGGCACATTTGATGTCAGCGTTCTGACTATTGACAACGGAGTTTTTGAGGTTTTGGCTACAAACGGTGATACCCATCTTGGAGGTAATCTGTCTGAACTTTGTCTGGCAGTTTTACATTACGAATTTGAATACGTGCACAGTGGTTATCATTGACTTTTTTGGTTGGCTTTTGAGCTTTGAACTTACCGGGATGTACACTAATATGCAGGTGAGGACTTTGACCAAAGGATAATGGAATATTTCATCAAATTGATCAAGAAAAAGCACGGAAAGGATATTAGTAAGGATAGCAGAAATGAAATAAGACATTCAATGTGTTCCTTGTAATATAGATATAAACAAAACATCTAAAGAAAAGTAATTGCACAATGATCCATTCCAAGGAAACAAGGTTTTCCACAAACCAATTAACTCTTCTAGAAAAATTCAACAATTCCAATTTAATAATCCTATCGGCCTCTCTTTGTACCTTTTGGGACAATTCCTAGTATTATAACTATCCTACCTCCTTCATTCGTATGAGTGAAAACATGGAACCTAAAAACAAATCATACAAGCTCAAAGCATAAAGCTTTTATACTAAAAGCTCCCATGGCCTTTGACTTCTTCGCCATCGCATAACGAGAGGTGAGGGTTATCACAGTTCTTAAAAATGTATCAATATGAAAATTTGCGAGATGCGATATTCTCATGCAATAAATTTTTTATTTATTTATTTTATATATATTTTTTAATATTGAATTTTAATTTAATTAAATTAATTATATTTTATGTATTAATTAATTTAATTAATTTTAAAATTTAATGTTAAATATCAGTTTTTTTTTGGGTTTTATTTTAGTGATGTTTAATTAAATTATGAAATTATCTAAAGTGTATTTTCTTATCTAAACTACAGCCACTTTGATAAAAATAATAAAAATAATAAAAGTAAACTACAACCACTTTCACATTTTGAGTTTTTGAGATTAGTAATTTATTTGAAAATTATAGTAAACTACTGAAATCCCGATGCTTCATGATTTCGCTATATAAGTAAAAAAAATGAAAAAAGTTAGTAATAACTAACTAGGGGTTAATATTTAAAATAAATTCATTTTTGAACTAATTTAATTACATAAATGGAATATTGTACATTTTACGCATTTTTTAACCCAGGCGACATAATTGATTAGACTTCAAAGGAGTGTCATTTACAAACCAGTTGACCAAATGAGACAAAACAAGTATCAACAGGAAGCTTATAAAAAATAAATTTCAGCCAAGCAATCAAAACAAGAATCTAAAGAAGATGAAAAATTAAGATAATTGTGGGGTAATCAACTTAATAAAAATCCTAAAAGGCATTTAGCCAAAAAATTTATAGAAAGCTTCCCCATTATTTGAAGTGAACAAATAAAAAATGGGGGGGTTGGGTTCTACCACAACAGATTGATGCATTCATCAGTTGTACTTTTGGTGATATGTATATTTAGGATGGTAGCTCTACTAAGAAATTCACATTGTATCCACTTGCAAAAACAATAACTGAAGTAGAAAGTGAAGTTTGTATAGATGATGATAATGAAGACTTTGATGATACTCAAATGATATTTAATCCTTTACAAATATATGAGGAAGATCAATTAATAAATTTAATAAAAAATAATGATTTTTCTTCATCCTATGGAGAAGATCAAAGTTTTCAAGAACAATGTAATATTGAATATTTATCATCTCATCAAATTGATTTTCCTTTTATGGAAAAGGTTGGAAATTCTTTAGTAGAAATCTTTTTGGGTAAAACATTAAACGTTAATAATAACTTGGAACAATTTCAAAATATAAGGTCTATATTTATGCTACAAAAACATTTTTTTGCTTATGCATGGGAATATACTGACATGAAGGGAATTGATCCCAAAACTTGTAAACATCATGTATATGTTCAAGAAAATAACAAACCAATTAGACAACCATAGAGAAGGATAAATATTAATATGAGAGAAATTGTTAAGGAGGAATTAGAAAAGATACTTAATGTCAATTTAATTTACCCGATATCACATAATCAATGGTTATCACCTTTGGAGATTGTTCCAAATGAAAATGGAAAATGGAGAGTGTGAATTGATTACTGGGATTTGAATAAAGCTACTTTGAAAGATCATTTTCCACTATCTTTTATAGATAAAATAGTAGATAGGTTAGCAAGGAAGAAATAACTTTCTTTTCTTAATGGTTTTAGTGGGTATAACCAAATCCAACTTGCACCAGAATATCAAGACTAAAGAAAATTTACATGAACATTGGGCACATATGCTTACAGGGTACCCCCTTTTAGGTTATTTAATGCACCTTCAAAATTTCAGAGAGAATTTTTTGGTATATTTTGTAGTATAATTCATGATTATGTGGAAGTTTACAAGGATGCTTTTATTGTCTATGGAAATACTTTTGAAGAAATCCTTGAAAATTTAGAAAAAATTCTCATTAGTTGTAAGGAAGTAATTCTATAAATAAGTCATGAGAAATGCTTTATGATGTTTAATTAGGGAATTGTTAGGCCGACATATTACAGGTGATGGAATTAATGTGGATACATCAAAGGTAGAAGTAATTTATAAAATTTCAATCCCTACTTTCCAATGATATGGTAGATGTCTTCTGTTGGAAATAATACTGAGAGGGGGGTGAATCAGTGTTACAATTCAATAACTTTTCATTTCACAATTAGATTTATATACACTACTTCAGTGAAGTGAAACTGCATGTGCACGCAACTGTGATTAAGCAAACTAGCATATACCCAAAGAACCTATGATTTAGTTAATTCTTGTCTTGATATTTAATCATTGCATTAGTATTTTACTATACAATAACTATGTGTAATAATAACATGAGAAACCATCCCACATAAGAAACACACATGAACGCCAATATTTAAGGTGGAAATCCAATGCAAGAGAAAAACCACATGCTGGTGATGTCTTTGTCTTATTTTTAATATAAAGAAAATCTATTTACAATCTTGTATTGGCGCAGACTCAACCAGTATGTAGGCACCCACCTGCAGAAGGCTACAACCTTTTCTTGTTATCTAGCTTTTATTGGAAGGGAGTTACAACCCCCTAGCTCTTGTACTAAGTGATATGCTTACTAGTACATAGGAGTCAGGCTACAAAAGGCTATGACCTTCTCTCTTCCTACAGAGACCACATTTCATAAATTTTCGGACTGGATGATCCTGGTACAAAACAACACAATATGAAGGCCTTGATTCATCAAATTTTCACACTGTACCCATCAGCAACTTTGAAGCTCAAACTCTATAATAATATCTATATCAACCAACAATCAGTCAATATGAACAGTCAGATCACTGTCACCACATTATTGTGTTGAATGCAGAAACCTGCATCATCATTCAGAACCAGCTGAAACTTCAAGAATCATACATCATAATGCAGACGCTACTTTCATGAACCAAACCTGTGTGTATATGGTAATTCCTTTAACCAAACGTGTGTATACCTTGAAAACTACTGAGACATTAAACTTCTGAATCAATTTTGTACCAGCAAGTAATATTATAAACATCTACTATCAAATTATATAGATCTAGGTAGTCAGCAGCAAAGAACACCCTTCTCACTTAATCAATCAATCGATCAGACTAAATATCCTTATGCATTTAGTTCTACTTTCAGATCTAAGAAGACATTATTGACAAACATCAATAAACCAGCAACATTGATAAGATAGATAAGTCATTTTTGAATGACAGATGTTTCTTTTGTATAAGCTACTTGGAATCTTCGAAGTAGCATGTATACGCACCTTGACCAAGGTGAACCAACGTATAGATATGTAAATACAAGCTTAGAACTTCGTTGCTATTCTAGAGTTCAGAGATACCTAGATCAGGACAATTAAAGAATAAACATGTGCAATAAATCAGATCTAGCCCAACGAACATCAGATCATTCAATGATAAGTCATTTTAGGTCTCTTGATCCTGATCCAACAATCAACTCACTGTGTAAAAGATATTTCATATCATATCATAATCATAGCCCCTACAACGTAAAATATACTTTAGATAGAAGTATTCCTTAGAAACCCTTTTTCTTCCACACTTGACCCTTTGATCTTCTCCTCCTTATATACCTTTTGGCCTTCCTCAATCCCTCGGACAAAAACAACACTTATAACTTGTGGTATTCTTGGACGGGATCAAATAGTTGTTACTCTGTTCAATATTGTGGGCTAATACCATGGTATTGATCGTTCGTATTCTTTAGTATTGAATTTCCTTATTTATCCAATCCATACGTGCTTTTCCTCTTGTGAAAGTGTGTGCATATGTACACGCTCCTTTTGTTCTATTAACCAACGTGTATATGCTTCTTTGATAAGGTGAACCTGCATATACACCTTAAGCTACCTTACACCATCCTTTTCCTTCAACTTCTTGATCCTTAAACCTTTATTCTAGCTTCTTGTTCTTCTGTACCAATACCTTGTTATCTTTGAATTGACCTGTTACCATGTGAGTTTCACTTTATCAAATCTAAACTAACCCGTGAGAGAGTTTCCATGAAGGACAACACCTGTATCATAGTGCCAACAATCTCCCCCTTTGGACATGATGGCAACAATACTGGTGTTGATTAATTCAAGTTGTAGAGCCTGTTTGAGACATGAAGCAACACCAAAATACTTTCCCATTTGAAATCAAGGGCAAAGGGCGGACCAAGAGGTTCTCCCCCTTTTAGATACATTATGTTTTCCATGCTCCCCTTGAGTACATGGAGATTCTATAGAGATATTTTTTAAAAGAATAACATGACTCTATAACTCAACCATATGTGTATGTCCTTCCTATCACCAATGACTCATACATACGTCAATCACCCAACCAAGTGGGGATATACGAATTGTTTATACATGACTGAAATATAAAAATGATTACATAATCCTTCCCATGCATAGTGGGATACAAATTACATAATATGTTTAATAGGATTGATTCAAAAATAGACTATGAAAAATGAGACATACTACACACTAGATATTTACATTACCTATGCAGCAATGAATAACTGAAACCATGACTGAAATCAGCGACCATAATGCCAAAAATGCAGAATGTTGTGAAGGCTAATGTTCCCCTTGAACCTGTGCTACCTGTGCATTATCAAAAAAGCATTCATCAAGGAATTTTCATCAGTCAGATAAAAAGAAATGAAAAAATCATATCAACAGACGATAATCATCAATATTTGACTGAGTACCCATGTCAAAGTTCGACCCACTATTTTTCTATTAGAAAAAGATATAGACTCCATCAGCCACAAAAACTCGTGTATATACCTGACTATCCTTCATGAAAATTGTATTTAACAGCAGAATGATGCAAAAAATATTCCCACTACTTTTATGAAATATTCAAATGTTTCTTTGGGAATCATTTTGTAAATATATCAACAACCTGTTCTTTGGAGGGAACATACTCTAGCTTAACCTTTTGTTCAATCACTTGTTCTCGTAGAAAATGGTACTTAATGGGTATGTGCTTGGTCTTGGAGTGCATGACAGGAATTTTCGAAATACTGATGACACTTGTATTATCACATAAAATGAATATGGGTGCAAAACATGTGATTTGAATATATTGCAATGTTTGCATCATCTAGAGTAGTTGTATGCAACAAGATGCAATAGCCACATATTCCTCTTCAGCTGTAGAAAAGGAAATCAAGCTTTGTTTCTTGTTTAACCAAGATACTAAACGTGAACCCATATAGAATGCACCTCCATTAGTGCTTTTTTTATCATCAAAATTTCCTGCCTAATCTGCATATGTATATGCATGAAGAGTAAGATCTATATCTTTCAGCTACCATAGACCAAAGTCTTCAGTTCCTTGAAGATATTTGAATATTCTTTTTACAGACTGAAGATATGATTACTTTGTATTTTCTTGGAATCTTCCAACAATTCCTACTGCATGCATGATATCAGGTCTGGTACCTATTAGATAAAGTAGACTTCCAATCATAGATCTGTATGTTGGTTGATTCACTGTAGGTGATTCATTGTTAGAGCTAAGACTACATCCTGTTACCATTGGAGTACATACTGGTTTAGAATCTTCCATTCCATATTTTTTCAGAATCTTCTTGAGATATTTAATTTGTGAAAGAAAAATATCATATTTTGTTTGATGTACTTGTAGACAAAGAAAATAAGTTATTTCACCAATAATGACATTTCAAGTTCTTGCTGCATAACTGAAGCGAAGTTATGACTCATAGATTCTTCATTGCAACCAAAGATGATATCATCAACATAAACAAAAATAATTAGTAGCTTATCATTCTCAATTTTGGTGTATAATTTGTTGTTTGCAAACCCTTTTGTGAACCCTTGTTGTTGTAGATATTTTTGAACGCGATAATACCAAGCCCTTGGAGCTTTTTTTAGTCCATAAAGAGAATTTTTGACCTTGCATACAAGATTTGCATCATTTCAAAGAAATAATCCTTCTCGTTTTTCAATATAAACTTTTTCTTCTAACTCTCCATTAATAAATGCATATTTAACATCCATTTGATACACTTTTAATTTCCAAAAACTTGATAGAGCAAGAAACATTCTTATGGATTTAAGTCTAGCAATAGGTGCAAACGTTTCTTCAAAGGCTATACATTCTTATTGAGCATACCCTTTACACACAATTATTTCTTTGTTTCTAATAACCTCTCCATTTTCATTCAACTTATTCTTAAATACCAATTTTGTTCCTATAAAATTTTTATCATGAGGTTTAGGAACTAATTCTGAAGTATCATTCTTTTCAATATGGTCAAGTTCCTCATCCATGGCCTTAACCTGAGATTCATCTTTGATAGCTTCATTAACATTATGTGGTTCTATGGAGGATAGAATTGCTAGATAACTAGAAGTTCTTGCAAGTGTTCTTCTTTTCTATGCTCCAGAGCCTTTTTCTCCTAGAATTTGAGGTTTTGGATGATTCTTTTGAACATACATGGATGGAGTTTCTTCCGTGTTAGTTGTATCTTCTTAGGATGCTTCATTGGATTCTTCCCCTATATCATTTAGATTTGATACGGGAAAACACTCTCCATCTTCCTCATTGTCATTTTCCTTTATTGATTTCATTTATTCTGGATTTCTGTATGCTTCATCAATTCCTACATCAATGCTTCCAACAATATTTTGAAGTCTCTTATTATAACATTTGTATCCTTTACTTCTAGATGAGTAACCAGGAATAATTCCTTCGTCCCCTCTAGGTTCAAAGTTACCAAGTTGTTCACCAGCCTTTTTAATGAAAAATTTGCTTACAAAAACTCTAAAGTGTTTTACAGTAGGAGGCTTACCAAACAAAGTTCATGTGGAGTTTGATCGCTATTTACAGAGAGATTAGCTTTGTTGAGAATAGTCACAACAGTAAATCCAACTTCATCCGAGAAGGTGCGAGGAGTTCTAGATTCATCAAGCATAGTTTGAGCCATTTGTTGAACTGTTCTTTTCATTCTTTCCACTACACCATTTTGTGAAGGAGTTCTGGAAATAGAGAATTGCCTTTTTATTACATCTTTTTCAAAAAAATCAAATAATTCATCTGATATGAATTCTCCCCCTCGATTAGATCTGAGACATTTGATTTTTTGATCTGATTTATTTTTAATTAAATCTTTCAAGGCTTTAAATTTTTCAAATGCTTCATATTTATGCATCAGTAGACCTATCCAAGACATTATAGAAAAATAATCAATGAATAAAATAAAGTATTCTTCTCCACGAAGTAACTTTTTCCTTGTTGGTCCACACAAATTAGTATTGATGAGTTCAAGAGGGTTACTTACTGATCCTTCTTTCTCATCGAGATTAAGTATGGTTTGCCTACCGACTTGACATGGTTTGTAAATGGTATTTTCTAGGATGTTGATACCTGGAAGATCACGAACCGCCTTGACCCTACATGCTTTTCTTATTTGATAAAAGCTTAGATGCCCCAATCTTTTGTGCCATAACCATTTTTCATTTGTTTTTCATAGAGAGTGTTTTTTTGACCTCTTTTCAGTATTTATAGATTTTTTGGATTTCTTGTACCTTTGATTATGGTCTTTCTTGTATTAAGCTCACAAACCACACATATGTTTGATTGAAACAAAACTTATTTTCCTTGATCACACATTTGACTGACACTTAATAAGTTATGTTTTAAACCATCAACATACATGACATTTCCAGCTTTATCCTTTTCTTTCAAATAAACAAAACCTTTACCTTTAATGACAGCTGATTTGCCATTTCCAAAGGAGATAATCTTTTCTTTTTCTAAAGCATTATATGAATGAATTTTCTCTTTATCACCCATCATGTGCTAAGAGAATCCACTATCAATGTAGCATTGATTTTCTTATCCTTCTACAAATAGAGCTATGCCACATCTTTCTGATTGAAATTCCTTCTTCCTCCATACTTTGGAATTTTATGATGTTTGCGCCTTTTGAAGTGTTGGCTGAAATTTGCTCCTGCATTTAGATTCTTGATGACCAAAGTTATTACAAAACAAACATTAAATTTCATCCTCAAGAGGAGAAAAGTTATTATAAGAAATTTTCTCGATTCCTGTTATGCTCCTTTGATTTCGTGCTTCTGTAGTAATGATAGTTTATGTAAGAAACACATTGAGCAGCCTTATGCCCAAAGTTATGGCATGAAAAGCATTGTCCATTAAATAATTTTATGTGATCATAGAATGTTTTGGTGTTTTTTTACCTTTTAGTTGATGCTTCTATTGATGTTCATCCTTAGAGTAAATGAAGTATGATTTACCTGATGAGTACTTTGAGGATTTTGCTGACGATTGACATATGTTCACTGGTATTTCCTGCATTAATATATCTTCTAGTGGAGGCTCGAGGCTCTTTTGATTGGGATGATTCTTCAGTATATACAATACCAATATTTATAATAGGAGAATGTTGAACCTTGATGATTGCATTTAAATTTTTTGATCCTTAGAAAATCTAAGATTAAGAGATTTTGTCCTATCAAGTTCTTTTCTTAGACCCACTACTTCACATTCTAGTTTTTCATTGTGATTTTTTCTTTCAGTGAGTTGATGTGTCAACGTGTCTATGATCATATTCATTTATTCCAAAGGAATTTTTAGTTTAGTGATTTCTTCAAGAAAATATTCCTCTTCTAATGTATGAAAAAAATCATCATTGTCATAATCCACGAGAAGTTTATAATCTTATTTAGTTTCATCTTCATCATTATTAGATAATCCATCACTGTCTTCATGGGTATGGTAACTTCTTCTATTAACAACATGTTTTCTATTGGCTTTTGGATATTCCTTTCCTTTTTCATGATTATCTTTATGGGCACATTTTGAAGCATAATGGCCAACTCTACCACAAACAAAGTATTTGAATGGTAGCTTACCTCTGAATATTTTAGAACCCCGTTGAAGCTTCTTGACAAAGTTTAGGTCCTCTTCTCCTTATGAAATATATCCTAATTCATTTTGCTCTTCCTTTTATTTTCCCCTTGCTGAAGCTTTGAAGGCGACTTCTCTCATCTATGATGGACCTCCTTTTCTCATTTAAAAGGAAGTTAGGATTCCATGAAGTTGAACAACAATAATAGATTGAAGATCCTGCTTTTATTCTATGGAAGATACTTTTGACTCAAATTTAGAATATCTCAAAATATTCTTTACTAAAGTAGCCTCCTTTACCTCTTCACCCAAGTTCTTCATATAATTAAAAATCTCATCTACACGTAAGAAGTAACTAGCAATACTTTCATCAATATGCGTCTTAAGAGTTTTATACAAAATTATGAGAGTTTGGAGCTTAGCACATTTTACCTAGGAGTCTCCTTCATATCTCTGAATGATTTTGTCCCATATCTCTTTGGCTGTCTTGAGTTGCATGACTCTGAAAAATTCTTATTCTCATAGACTTCCCAATAAATTATTGACAGCTTTGGCATTGGTTTCATATAAATTTTTACCTGTTGTATCTATAGGTATTGATGTTGGAAATTGGTATCCTCCATGCATAATTTCACAAACATCTAATCCAAACGACTGAAGATATGCTTTGGTTCTTATTTTTCACTATACCAAGTTGTTCCCCTTGAAGATTTGTGGTCTAATATATCCCATGCCATTGTGATTACTCATCTTGAAAGATCTCCCTTCAAGCGATCAATATTTTTCTAAAGGAATTGCTCTGATACCAATTGCTCAAAATAATACTAAGAGGCAGGGTCAATATGTATTACAATTCAATAAATTTCATTTCACAATCATATTTATATATGCTACTTCAGTGAAGCGAACCTGCGTGTGCACACAACTATGATTAATGAAACCAACATATACCTAGAGAACTTATGATATAGTTAATTCATGTGTTGATCTTTAATGAGTGCATCCGTATTTTACTATACATTAACTATGTGCAATAATAACCTAAGGAACCATCACAAATAAGAAACACACATGAAAAGCAAGATTTAACGTGGAAACCCAATGAGGGAGAAAAACGACCTGCTATTATTGTCTCTGTTTTCTTTGTAATATAAATAAAATTTGTTTACAATATTGTATTGGTGAAGACTGAACTAGTATGTAGGCACCCACTTGCAAAAGGTGGAAACCTTCTCTCATTTCCCAACTTCTATTGGAAGGGAGCTACAACCCCTTAGCTCTTGTACTAGCTGATATTTTTAGTAGTACATAGGGATTGGCTTATAGAAGGCTACGACCTTCTCTCTTCCCCCAGGGACCATGCTTCATAGATTTTTAGACTGGATTCTCCTGGAAGAAAACAACACAATATGAAGGCCTAGTTTCATAAAATTTTCACAGTGGACCCGTCAGAAACTTTTAAGCTCAAACTCTCTAATAATATCTGTATCAACCAACAATCATTCAATATGAACAGTCAGATCACTGTCACCAGAACACTGTGCTGAACCCAAAAATTGCATCATCATTCAGAACCAGCTCCAACTGTAAGAATCATACATTAGGCTACATAAGCTACTTTTATGAACCCAACCTGTGTGTATACACTACTTCCTTTAACCAAACCTGTGTATACCTCCAAAAATACTGAAACATAAAACTTCTGAATCAATTATGTACCAACAAGTAATATTCTAAACATCTACTGTCAAGTTTCAGAGATCTAGACAATTAGCAACAAACAACACCCCTCTCACTTGATTCGAATTGGACCCATAAAGAATGATTAATAGAGCCATGTTTGTACCAGGTTGGGACAAACTTCAAAGGATTTAAAACAGTGATCAGAAACACCTCTAAACCACTGGCAATGGCATCTAGTGTGGAACGACGAGGACCTTGGCCAAAGCGCATTGATCGAGGCCCATTGAGACTATGTAGGAGGCAAAGTTAGCCCCTGGGAGGCCCGGATTGGGAAACAAAGGTAGTTTTTGATGTGCGATTAGCGCAGGGGAAAAACCTCAAATTGGAGAAGCCCTAAGCACTCGGTCACATGAGAGCTAGGAAAACTGTGGGATAAAATGCTAAGAGCTAACAGCGGGACCCGCTCCAAAACTAATGGTATTGATCGAGGGCATCCATGGGCAGTAAGCAGTTTTGAAGGAAAAGGAGCGATTCCACTCAGCGCCTGATGCATGGCAAGTGCAGGAGAGAGGAAACTACTACTCATCGTGCACTAACGGTCGACCTAGTCAACCACGTGAGATGAGAGAAGGGCGTCAAATTTGGGGGCTCCAGATCTAACAACTGAGATCGCGTTCGATGGAGAAGATGGAATTATCGAGGAAATAAGCCACAATTTAGAAGAATTTGAAGTCTGAATTGACTGCCATGGTGGAAAATGACTCATTCCATAATGAAACTGAAGAAACAAACCAACGAGGCAAGCTGGCGTAGTTTGCAGGAGGACAAGTGGCCATCCCTATGAGTCTGATGATGACACTGAGAATAGGGAACTCCAAGCTTAGCTGCAAGCAGGTGAATCAACAGAGGCGGAAGAGAAAACGAACCAACATGAGCTCGAATGATTTAAAGACATAAACAGAGAATATAAAACATACACCCAGAGAGGAAGACAGAAACCAAAAAAGAGAAGAACCAGTGAAGAAAAAAGTAGAAAGAAGGCAGAGGGCCGAGCTGACCAAGGGTAGCATCGAGAACTAGAGAGCTTGAGAGATTCAAGCCATCCCTGAGAGGATCTGTCAGACCAGAGAGGTCAAAGAGTTGGCAAGGGAAAGAGTCTGTGTACTCCAGTGGCTTGGGGAATCCAAGAACCACCTTTCCAAGCCAATCTGTTTCAGGAGACTCATATTGAGCTCCTTCATTGTAATTCTCTACTTCAAGACACAATAAGAGAAGGCCACCATTAAGAGCTAGACAGGAGATGTAGCCTTGGAGGATAGGGTGAATTCCTTATTAAATTCTTATGTTCTTGTACTTTCTTATTGTGTTTCTCTATTGTCTTCCATTTCAAGTGTTTGTGTATTTGCAATCTGATCAATACATTGCTTAAATAACATAGACACACACACCAACATATGAGTCTGTAATACCTTCCTTTAATAAATCTTAAACTCGGGTCACCCATAGAGTGATTATCGGATCAAGTGGTATCAGATCTCTAGGCTGTAAGGTTAGACAAGCTTGTGTTCATTTAGCTATTGAATGCTCACTAGATCAAAGCTCAAATTAGGAGAAGGAGAGTTGGTTGAAACTAATCCTGAAATTGGTAGAGTCTATCCTCGGAAGACAATGTCAGAGGAAGGTTCGATGGGGCCAGACGCTCAATTCATAGAGAGCTTCCTAGCTATAAAGTCCATGGTAGAAGAAATGTATAGGGACTTTAGAAAGCATAAGGATAAAGATTCATCAGGTTCTAAACAAGACAAAGAAGAATATGAGTCTCATCCCCATGACCACTCAAAGGGAAAAAGGAAAGAGGAGAGTTTTCTCACACCTCCTAATAGCCTTGTGCATAATAAGAAAGCATATTTAATCAAGTTAGATGTTAAATTTCACTTGCCTCTATGTGATGGAGAGCTAAATGCTGAAAAATTGGACAATTGGATTAGACAAATTGATGTGTGTTGCAGAGTGCAAAACATCGACTCAGACAAGAGAAAAATTCAGTTGGCAAGCCTACACCTAGGAGGCACTGCCTTGGTTTGGCGAGAAGGCAGAACCCAATCTGAAATGAAAAGACATGGGAAGACTATCTCTGTTTGGAGTGACTTTGTTTCTGCAATCAAGAAGCAGTTCTATCCATTGGCCTACATGCAACAAGCCATGATGAGTTGGCAAACGTTTCGGTAGTTGAATGGGCAAAGTTTGCAAGGGTACACTCAATAATTTAGAAAGAGAGCATTGATTCTAGGGATCTCGTTAGACTCACCAGAGACTCTTTTGAAGTACATTGGTGGTCTACACAACTACATGAGGCATACCATCCTCATGTTTAATCCCACTAGTATAGATGAGGTATCTATACAAGCTACTCATCTAGAAGCTAGAGGAAAGAATGGAAATCCAGAAGTTGGGGGACCCTCCCAACCCACTGCAAGCAAGAGAAAGGAGAAAAGAAAGCAGAAGTGAAAATCAAGGAAGGCTAACATTTCACAGAAAAGCAAAGCTTCATGCACTCACTGTAAAAAGGATGGTCATGATGATGAGCACTGTTTGATTCTCCATCGAATGCTGAGACCTAAGAAGTCCGAAGGTGAGAAGAAGAAGATTGTTGCATCTATTCAGAAAGACTTGGGGTTAGAATCGAGAGATGAAACAATCATTGCAGCCACAGGTATAAAAGGTGAAGCATCTACTAGTAATTCTGCTCAAACTATTATTGATGAAGAACATGAGAGAAAAAGACATGAGCTTTTCCATATTCGAGTTATTTCCAAACATCAAAAGACTGATACTTTGTTTTATAGTGGCTCATAAGTAAATTTGATTTCTGAAGCAATTGTAAAGAAATTGGGATTAGCAACTACACCTCACAAGAAACCATACCCATTAGGATGGTTGAATGATAAAGCACAACTACAAGTGACTAGACAGTGCAAACTCAATTTTTCTTTTGGGTCAACGTTTGTAGATGAGGTTGAGTTAGACATAATTCCTTTGGATATATGTGGAATTGTTTGAGGAAGTCCTTACTTGTATGATAGAAAAGCCATTTTCTATAGAACTGAGAACAAGTATCTACTTGTTAAAAATGGAATCGAATACTTTGTAAGAGCCCGCAAGCTCAAGAATAATTATACTCTCATAAATTCCGGGCAGATGAAAAGAATGATAAATTCATGCAAACAATTCTTATTAATGGTTGTAGAGGAAAAGGCACCTAATAAAACCAATGTACTTGAGGGTTGTAATGCTAATCAGTAAGCTGATATAAAAAATATTTTTTCAGAGTATGACGTCCTATTTTAGGAACCTAAACGTCTGCCACCCAAAAAGGAAATGGTACATGATATTATTTTGCAACAAGATGTTCCATTACCTAACATTGGAATGTACAGGTTGTCTGCTTTAGAGAATGTTGAAATCAAGAAGCAGGTGCAAGAATTGCTCGAGAAGGGGTTCATCAGGCCTAGCACATCACCATGTGGGTCACCAATCATTTTGGTGAGAAAGAAAGATGGCTCATGGAGAATGTGCATTGACTACCAAGCAATGAATAAGATAACAATAAAAAATCATGATCCCCTTTCTCGCATAGATGATCTTTTAGATCAATTGAAGGAAGTTGTTTATTTCACCAAGCTAGATTTTCACAGTGGATACCATCAGGTCAAAGTTGTAGCACAAGATGCATGGAAGACTAATTTCAAAACCAAGCAGGGATTGTATGAGTGGCTGGTTATGCCTTTTGGCTTGACCAATGCCCCTGCTACTTTCATGAGATTAATGAATGATGTACTCAGGCCTTTTTTTGATGATTTTGTAATTGTGTATCTAGACGACATTCTGATTTTTACTAAAACGTGGGAAGAACACTCAAAGCATGTTAAGCAGAAATTAGATGTTTTGAAAAGAGAAAAACTTTATGTTAAACTCTCAAAATGTGAATTTTGCAAAACATCTCTAAATTATTTGGGTCATATAGTAGGGGTTGGTGAATTGAAAATAGATCCCTCTAAAGTGGCAGTCATTGTTAAGTGGCCTAAACCCAAGTCTACTATAGAAGTAAGAAGCTTCTTAGGAGTATCATAATATTGGAGGAAGTTCATTTCTAACTTTTCCTCAATTGCAGCTCCCTTGCATGCTTTTACAGGATTGAACAAGGTGTTTCAGTGGGGAGGCAAACATCAGAAAGCCTTCAACACCTTGAAAGAAAAGATTAGTACTACACCTGTACTAGCACTCCCTGATCTACAAAGACCGTTTGAGATCCAAACAGATGTCGGTGACTATGCCATGGGAGGAGTGTTGACATAGCATGATAAACCCATATGTTATCATTCTGAGACTTTTAATCCTGTAGTAGTTAACTATCCTACATATGATAAAGAATTGTATGCATTAGTTCAAAGTGTGAAAAAGTGGAAACATTACTTAATGGGCAAAGAGAGAGTAATACATACTGATCATCAACCACTTGAATATCTACATTCCCAGACTAAGTTGCAGCAATGAAGAAATTATATATGGATGGGTTTTCTACAATAGTTTCATTTAGTCATCAGATATAAAAAGGGCATACATAACAAAGTTGGAAACATGTTATCTAGACCCATTATAAATGCATCTACTATACTTAAGCATAATTTTGTACTACATGAAAGCTACATTGAACAATATGCTCAAGATATAGACTTTAAGGATGTATATGCAACTTTGAGTCGAGGCAAGAGAGTAGAAGAATTGGATTATCATTTAAAAGACTGACTCTTATATCACTGTGGGAAACTCTGCATTCCACAAATTGAGAGAGTAAAGATAGTTAGAGAGGCACACACTTCTCTGATATCAGGTCACTTTGGGATAAGTAAAATATTTTCATAGCTGCAAAGATTTTGTTATTGGCCGAAAATGAATGAGACAGTTTCTAGATATGTAAGAGGGTTTACTATGTGTGCTAAAAGCAAACCCAACAATAGAAAACTAGGCTTGTACACTCCATTACCAGTTCCTTCGCACCCTTTGGAAAGCATTTCCATGGACTTTGTTGGAGGACTGCCTAAATCTAGGAGAGGTCGTGATTATCTATATGTGGTTGTGGATAGGTTCAGCAAAATGTGTATTTTGATACCTTGTAATAAACTAATTACAACTAATTACAACTGAAGAAACTACAAAACTATTCTTTGAACATGTATGGGTTCATTTTGGATTAACCACTTCTATTATATCTGATCGAGACGCTTGATTTGTGGCGAAGTTTTGGTCCAGTCTATGGGAGCCGATGGACACCCAACTGAAGAAAAGCACAACTTTTCATCCACAAACCGATGGCCAGACAGAAATAGTTAACAGGACAGTGATCCAGTTACTCACGGGATATTGCAGCAAACATCCTAAGCTTCGGGATGAACATTTGTGTTATGTGCAACATGCTTACAACAGAGCAAAACACTCTTCTATACAGAGATCTCCTTTTGAGACTTGTTTTGGTTCCATACCAAGGTCTCCTTTGGATTTTGTCTTTGGTAAAGATACCACAGCTGATGGACACAGTGATGTGGACAAGGAAACTAGGTTCATTGAATAGATCTGGGAGATCCACCAGGCAGTACAGGAATACCTGGAAAAGAGCCATGCCAAATACAATGCAAGGCCTGACAAGTATCGGATGGAGCATAGTTTTCAAGTTGGAGACTAGGTCTGGCTGTATATCAGCAAGGATAGGATACAAGGTGAAGCTAAAAAGCTAAAGCCTATTAGGTATGGACCTTTTAGGATACTTGAGAAGATTGGTGAAAATGCTTTTCGCCTCAATCTACCAGCTTACATGCAATGTTATCGGGAAATCTAGTTTCTATGCAAAGCTTCTAGTCCCACTAAGGCTGGTAGCTACCTTAGAAACAAACAAACTAAAGCAACTTTTGTTTTCCTTTATGAGAGGTAGATAAGAGGGGAAATAAGGATAGCAACCTCTGTCTTGTGCTTGGTTCCTTGCTTGATTCCTCTCCCTTCTGATAGACCTTTGCCACTTGCTTCCTCGTTTACCCAGCTTCAAAGAGTACCTGTAGAATCAAAGCAGCATAACACTATCCAAAAACATAGATCTACTATCATAAACAATATACGACCAGATATATATTGACCACACAAATGCATGTATCATCAATCATACAAGAATGTGGAGGAAAACTTGAATAGCTTTATTAATAATCAAGAATAGCAAAGAGGATTACAACCAATTGTTCTGACCCAACGTCATCCTCTCAGCAAGAAAGCCCTTCTTCACCTCATTAAAAGCTTAGATCACCCAACATTATGATGTTACAACAAGAAACCAGCAGCATTTCCTTACAAGATACAAAATTCCAGCCCCTGGATCTCTGGGATGAGGGATCCATATATAGATGTTTGCAAGGGGGGTGAGTCAGCTTCTGAGATTTGATTAGTGTCCTATCTTTGATAGTTCTTGATTCCACTTGGAGATTGATGATCTCTTACTCATCCTTAGGCGAATGCAGAGAGGCAAGTGTCACTGGAGAAGTTTCTGGAAGATTCCATGATCCTCCACCTCACTGATTGACCGTGCCATTTGTCCACTCTCGCCCATCGGACCCCATAGAAGGGATTTTTAGTATGCATCACACCTCCCATGTGCATTTAGGTGGGATGCAACGCACTTTGACCATGGAGTAGGTGAGATGGTCCAGTTTTGACCAGTTCTGAGTATTTTTTCATGGAGAACTTCTGGGATATGTTGTAATCAGTTGACATTGTTCTTTTAAGGGTTGTAACAACACTTTTAGGGACTTAGGAGCCCTTGGTTTATGGACATTTATGATTGGGGTTGCAGTGCCCAAAAATTTCTATAACAGTTGCCCCCTAAAGCATGAGGTCGTTAATCTTTTGATGTTTGGTGAAATGCTTTATCATGAGGATCCGAAGTTTTTCAAGCTAGAAGGCGACCTGTAATAAGATACAATACAATACATTATCTTCATAACATTCTCATGATCTAGTTGAGGTGGGCATTACCATGCTCAACTTTATAAATTCATTTTCATGTACATAAGACAGAAAATCATATGAGTGTAGACTGATGATTCTGGTAGAGCCATCATCCCTTGGATTAGATGATTATCTATGCAGTAATGATGTACATTTTATGTCTTTATTTTCCTGAATATATATCACAGCCCGGATGGATGAAACTAGATCCGGGGTCTTCAATCTCGTTCGATCTTCACTCAAAGTACAAGTCGATCCATGTGAGAGATGTTCTGGAGTCGAACATGGAAAGACATCGCCTGATTACCAGCCAATGATGTAAGTTGTTAACAGGCGCGAGAGGAATCACCGATAATGATGATGACCCTAAAGGTACTAAGTACAATTGACGTGGTGTGAATAAGGGAATTGGCATCCAGCACCACGCAAAATCTTTCGGTCGAAGGCCATTGATGTAAACCTGTCACCGGAAGTGAGAAACTTGCCATTGAGGCATGCAAGCTTCAAAGTACTGAAAGGGTTGTTCCTAGATCGACTTCCCAGATAATGAGCTGATGTCGACAAGAAACGATCCATCATAGGAGGGCCTTAGTGAATCCCACATCAATGACATGAAATGGAGTAAATGATTTTAATGGACGTGAAAACGATTTGATGACATAAGGTTCAGGGTGGTGGTCATGAAAGAATGGAGCGTAAATGTATTGCAGTGGATGAGACACAGGTGAATTCTTTGAGCGACTTTTCTTGAACATATCGGCGACACTGACATGATGGTTGGTAGCATTAACCCCAAATATGGATGGTGTGATCGACCAATGGTGATATGACCAATGAACGGAACAACCCAACCCGACTAGGATGCAGAGTGAAAGTGTCATGTTCAAGAGCGACTTGCTACCAATAAAGTTTCTTCAAGTTTTCTTCCCAATTTTTCCCCAATCATTGCTGACCAGTACCTCTTTATTTTTGTCAAGCTTGAGGAGGATAACATATGCCTGTTCTATAATTTTCCCTTCGGGCAAACCCATCGCTATGTTTTAACGAGCCGAGCGATAGTGAAACTCGTTCTTGTCTGTATGGATAAGTTTGTCGCTATACAGTTTTAACGAGTTTAACGACAAAGATAACTCGGTCCTTTTCAATTTTAGAGAGTCTGAAAAGGGACATAAAGAAAACTCTGACAATTCGTTTTCTTCATATAATCCCTTAAGTCCAAAAAAGTATAAAATAATACAGAAGGGATGAATTTTTGGTAATTTTAACTAGCCGAACAAAACAAGCGCTCGATCTTTTTGTGTAATAATCCCTCAGGTCCAAAAAGATTAAAATATAAAGGAGGGATAGCACTTCCGGTCACTTTAACGAGCTGGAGAGGCCAATTGCTCGGTAATCTTTTCATATTTTACGAGTCAGATGAAAGGAGCTTAAAGGAGACTCGTTTTTCAAGGAACAAGTGATAAATTTGGGTAGCAGCTAATTCTCAGTAAGGTTTGGAATTTTCCAATCATGGCAGTGTCACAAGGATGGCTAACAGGATCACTCTTCGCAACTGATCCTCAAAAAGGGTAAACAATCGAATGGAGGTGAATGATCGGCTAATATAGAGTGGAGGTGATGATGAGAACACGACCAAGGCTTAAAAGGCTAATGATAATGCATTCACGATGGTTATTTACCAAAAATTGGTTCATTTTTTAATGAGCTTAAACTTTGGGGGAACGTTTGCTCATTGCCTATGTTTATTTTTTAACAAGCTTGAATTTTGCGTTAAAACTGCTCGATCCAGTCGTATAATAAGAATGTCTCATCTAAAATGACATTTTTTCAAAGCTTTTCCCTGCATCCTTTCTTTATGGAAGTTAGGAAACAACCAATCCTACGAGTTTAAAGGGTTAGAGGACCTACAAATTTAAAAAATAAATGGTTGTTCTTCGCTTGCACGCCAAAAGGTTTGCATGCCCCTAGGTATAGCGAAAAAATTTCGGGTTACCAAAGACTGTTCTATCCATACTTCAGACAAAGCACTTCCTCGACGATGTCTACCGAAAAAAACAAATTTGAGTGGCACAACTGGCTCCACTCACATAACTTTGACAAAGGAATCTTATTCCATTCTAACCTCATAAACTAGTCATATATCCTTCGCGGAAACCTACCCTATACCCAAGGTTTTCCTGTCGAAATAGGCCAGGGTGCATGCGCCCTAGGTTTCAGTCATGTCCTCCGAATCACTCGCGCTCATCAGGTGGATGGACTGGGGATTGATGAGACATTCCTTGCGTGAAA
This sequence comes from Pinus tabuliformis, assembly GCA_031772625.1. Taxonomy (NCBI): domain Eukaryota; kingdom Viridiplantae; phylum Streptophyta; class Pinopsida; order Pinales; family Pinaceae; genus Pinus; species Pinus tabuliformis. The sequence continues at coordinate 1,370,104,994 of CM062820.1, forward strand.
AGACCATTCAAGGATGGTATTTGACTATTTGCTATGTGTGAACCGGGGAATGAAAGCTGGTCTACGAGCTTGACCACTCTTCCTTCATGTGGAAAACACATTACTCTAAAGAGTGAGGAGACAATGGCTCCCATGCAATAAATATAGTTGCGTCCAAGGAGTAGATTATAATCTAGGGGTCCTTGGACTACCATTACATTCATGTGAACGGTTTTCCTTCTCAATGTTATCGACACATTGGGGAGGATCCCTAATGGTTGACTGGTCCCTTTGTCAAATCCTGTTAGATTTCTCATTTCAGGCAAAAGCGATGGCAAACCAAGTGCTTTCCAAGCAGTTGAGGAAAGGATACTCACAGAAACCCCTTCATCTACGATGGTACCGGCCATGACCATTCTATATATTTGAGCAATGATTTGAAATGGTACACTAGCTAGTAAACGGGGTCTGCCTAGCAGATTCCAATCGAAGGAAACAACTAGGTTGCTTGGAGGTGGGACCGACTAGATGGCCAGACACGACTCTGATGAACTTCCTTCCTGTGGTGAAGGAACAGGTACGCTGCCCCCATGTTCGTCGGAGTCTGTGCTTAGGAAGAGAATTTGAACGGTGTCATTCTTGTTATCTCCGGTGACTGTATCATCCGAAGATGGACCTTCTGAAGGCAAGACCGAGTCAACTGCCACCTCGACCTTTTGACTTTCATCTGGTGTGGATTCAAAGGGTTCATCTTCAACGATAGACGATTCAGTCGACCACAATGGCGTGTCAGCCAGATTTTCAACTAGTGACGAACTCGACAAGAGTTTCTTATATCTAGGAGGAAGCTGTAATGATGAAACCGGGCGGTCGTCCAAAACTCTTTTGGCCTCATGTAAGGAGGGACAACGGTGGACGGTGTGATCGCCTTCACACAATTTACAAGGAAATTTACATTTTCCTTTTTGTCCAGGGAATTCACTTTCACTAGTTGACGGTGTATCTTCAACATGATCATCAGAGGTTGATGACACCGGATTGTGCAAATGAGGAGACCAGTCCCTTAAGATCCGAGGGATGCAAGGAAAATCTCGATGATAGTGGTCTCCTTTGCAAATGACACATGGCGATTTAGGCCTGGAAAGTGCAGTGTGTGGATTTTTGATAGACGATGCCTGGTTGCCCCTTTTCGCATTTTCCTCCTTATTCTTCTTCTCTTTCTTCTTCTCAGTTACTTGATTTTTGGCTTTACCAGCTTCATCAAGCGAAGAGGAAGGAGGAGAGGGAGAATTGGACGAAGTAGAAGGCTGGGGGGTAACTCTGCTATCGTTTAGTTGTTGATTTGATTGTTCAGGAATCAGGGTATTATGAACGACAGAGGTCGAGAAGAGCCATACGGGCAAGCCGATTGTCAATACGGGAAGTGACAATGTGGCCATATGGGGTGCACCAACATCTCCCCAAGAGGAGAAAGGACTAGGATTTCCTCCAAGGTGAAATCCTTGGTTGGTGGACTCCATCTTTCTCAACCTAAGACCAACGTAGGAAAGGTGATGTTTATTCCGATTAAAATAAATTTTAGATGCTTTGACACAACTTGTTTTTTCAATTTTTAAGAGTTGAGAAAAAAAAATATGACTCTAGTTGCCTTCAATTTTTAATGAGCTTGAAGTGACAAGTGATCAGATGAACCTTTTCCTTTAAGGAGTCTGAAAAGGAATGAAAAAGAGTACTCTGGAAATCTAGATAGAGGGATTACCAAACCAATCGCAAAACTATAGAATACTTTTTACGGTATGGCAGTCAATCTTCCCGAATGTTGTTTTCAGTGCATTGCGATCGATAGGGTGGTAGACACGGCTTCCTATGGATAAAGGATAAAGCCTATTGTGGTCTCCCAATATATACTCGACGGTACATGGGAGCACAAGTCTGTACTGGAACTTGTCATCTCAAAGTAGAGGAATCACCCAACCATCAATGAAAACAATAGTTACCAGGCTTTATGACGCCGGAATACATGTCTAGCCTAAACTTCTAAATGTAGTGCGTTAGGTTGCAAAGCTTTTTTAGATTCATTAAATTTATTTTATTGTTGATCTTGCTTAAGAAAATTTCCTTTCAGGTTTACACGTGATGTAGATATACAATTTCCCAAAATGCAATCTAAGATGATAAACAATCGTTTAATATTCTTTTTGCAATGAAATTCCTAACTACTAAGGAAAGAGAGACGATATTATTTAAACATAGAGCAGAGAGCACACACTATATGCACTGTCCTAAATCAAACCAACAAATAGTCTAAATTCAAATGCACATGGATGTATTTGCTTTCAGCCTTCTTAATGTCTGAATGATAAAAAGAAAGCTAAGCGCAAATCTGAATTATTATTCAAAGCGACATTACTAACAAGTTTCTTTTCAAGACAAAATGAAGACAATGACGACACTTTGTTATTTGGAATTGAAAACTTGATTTCGACACTTGAAAAACTATTAATTCAAATCAAATACAAGAGTAACATTGTAATCGACTATCAAGAACAATCAGATTCTGTTCTATGACTGAAAATGACACTTGGGACACTTCAAAATCAAGAAACGACAGTTCAATTACGCTACTTCTTCGTAAAAGAGAACTGAAAATGGATCACAATACATAAAAACATTTACAGTTATTTACACAATAGAGGCGGAATAATGGCAAGGAAAGGGGTTTCCAATAGAGGTATACTGACTACAGACAACAAAACTCCTGAATAGAGCTGAAAAGAGTGAAAAAACCAAAGTCTGAAGGAAAAATTAGCCATTTCTGATTAGTGCACCTGTTACACAGGGATTCCAGTATGCATCCTACCTACAACACAGGGAAGTGCAATGCATACTGATATCCTTGAAGGGAGGGTGCAATTGTACAGTGCGAGACTTTTGATCCAGTTTTTTATCACAGTTTGCAGCACAGTTCAGGGATTTTGGCCGAGCAAGTGGTAATCAATAAATAAATCATAGGGGTAGATCTAAGGAGGTTACTAGAGCCACCACATGGGCAATTAGAAAGCTTGTAAATTGATTGTTCAGTTCATAAACAAAACCGGGAGGTTGACTGAAGCAGCATTGATCTACTTTGCACTTGCATAGCAAATGCAGTTCGAAGGCTAGCTGGCTTGACTTCAGGCTCCATCTGTAAGTTTATAAAGCAAACAAATATAGACAAACAAACAATCTATTCGCTCCCCAGTGGAGTCGCCATTTTGTTATCGGGAAATCTAGTGTCTATGCAGAGCTGCTAGTCCCACTGAGGCTCGTAGCTACCTTAGAAACAAACAAACTAAAACCACTTTCGTTTTCCTTTATGAGAGGTAGATAAGAGGGGAAAGAAGGAGACCAACCTCTGTCTTGCGCTTGGTTCCTTGCTTGATTCCTATCCCTTCTGATAGATCTTTGCCACTTGCTTCCTCGTTTACCCAGCTTCAAAGAGTACCTGTAGAATCAAATTAGCATAACACTATCCAAGAACAAAGATCTACTATCATAAACAATATAGGACCAGATATATATTGACCACACAAATGCATGTATCATCAATCATACAAGAATGTGGAGGAAAACTCGAATAGATTTATTAATAATAAAGAATAGCAAAGAGGATTACAACCAATTGTTTTGACCCAACGTCATCCTCTCAGCAAGAAATCCCTTATTCACCTCATGAAAAGCTTAGATCACCCAACACTATGATGTTACACCAAGAAACCAACAACACTTCCTTACAAGATACAAAATTCTAGCCCCTGGATCTCTGGGATGAGGGATCCATATATAGATGTTTGCAAGGGGGGTGAGTCAGCTTCTGAGATTTGATTAGTTTCCTCTCTCTGATAGTTCTTATTTCCACTTGGAGATTGATGATCTCTTACTCATCCCTGGGCGAATGCAAAGATGCAAGTGTCACAGGAGAAGTTTCTGGAAGATTCCATGATCCTCCACCTCACAGATTGACCTTGCTATTTGTCCAATCTCGCCCATCACACCACATAGAAGGGCTTTTCAGTATGCATCACACCTCCATGTGCATTTAGGTGGGATGTAGCGCACTTTGACCATGGAGCAGGTGAGATGGTCCAGTTTTGACCAGTTCTGAGTAGTTTTTCATGGAGAACTTTTGGGAGATGCTATAATCAGTTGACCTTGTTCTTTTAGGGGTTGGAACAACACTTGTAGGGACTTAGGAGCCCTTGGTTTATGGACATTTATGATTGGGGTTGCAGTGCCCAAAAATTTCTATAACATGCACATCTACTCAGTCATAAATGCAGATTGCTTGAGATTGTTTGAACCTTCTCTAATTGAGGATCCTAAAGAGCAAAGTCAATTGCCTTCTATTGATGACCTGCTACTTGAATATCTTAATGAATTGCAAGAAGATGCAATGCTAGACAAGAAGGTGAGGACGACATACAAAGGAGATGTTGAGTACCTCAGAATTGGACTCAAAGGATCGAAGTCGAGTAGTGTAAAGTGGATTGAGATTGGGCAAGTGAGATAGCAGTACCCTCACTTAGTCGATGCTTGAAAGAAAACCAACTTTTGGTGGTCCAAAAGCTTTTCGGTGGGAAGGCCGTGATCCAAATTAGATCCATAAAGAATGATGAACAGAGCCATGGTTGTACCAGGTCGAGACAAGCTTCAAAGGATTTAAAACAGCGATCAAGAACACCTCAAAACCAGTGGCAATGGTAGCCAATGTGGAACGATGAGGACCTCGGCCAAAGCGTGCTAACCGAGGCCCATGGGGACTACGTGGGAGGCAAAGTTAGCCCCTGGGAGGCCTACTTAGCGCACTAATCATGCATCACTGGGGGAAATCCTAAAATTGGAGAAGCCCTAAGCACTCGGTCGCATGAGAGCTAGGAAAACCATGGGATAAAAGGCTAAGAGCTAACGACGGGACCGACTCTAAAACCTATGGTATTGATTGGGGGCGTCCATGGGTAGTAAGTAGTTTTGAAGGAAAAGGAGCGATTCCACTCAGCGCGTGACGCATGGCAAGTGGAGGAGAGATGAAACCACCACTCATCGCATGCTAATGGTTGAGCTAGTCACCCGCACGGAATGAGTGAATGGCGTCAGATCTGCGGGCTCCAGATCTAACAACTGAGATTGCGCCCGATGGAGAAGATGAAATTGATGAGGAAATAAGATGTGAATTAGAAGAATTTGAAGTCTGAATTGACCGCCATGGTGGCAAATGACTCATTCCATAGCGTAATTGAAGAAACGAACTGACGAGGCAACCTGGCGCAGTTCGCAGGAGGAAAAGTGGCCTTCCCTGTGAGTTTGATGATGACGTCGAGAACAGGGAACTCCAAGCGCAGCTGCAAGCAATAAAATCAACAGAGGTAGAAGAGGAAATGAACCGCCATGATCTCGAATGATTTAAAGCCATAAACAAAGAACAGAAAACACACACGAAGAGAGGAAGATAGAAACCAGAAAAGAGAAGAACCAGTGAATCAAAAAGCAGAAAGAAGGCAGAGGGCTGAGCTGACGAAGGGCAACATCGAGCACCAGAGATCTTGAGAGATTCAAGCCATCCTTGAGAGGATTTGTCAGACCAGAGAGGTCAAAGAGATGGCAAGGGAAAAAGTATGTGTACTCCAATGGCTTGGGGAATCCAAAAACCACACTTCCAAGCCAATCGATTTCAAGAGACTCATATTGAGCTCCTTCATTGTAATTCTCTGCTTCAAGACACAATAAGAGAAGGCCACCACTGAGAGCTGGACCAAAGTTGTAGCCCTAGAGGATAGGGTGAACCCCTTATCAAATTCCTGTGTTCTTGTACTTTCTTATTGTGTTTCTCTGTTGTCTCCAATTTAAAGTGTATGTGTATTTTCAATCTAATCGATTTGTTGCTTAAATAACATAGACACACACACCAACACATGAGTCTGTAATACCTTCATTTAATAAATATTAAACTAAGGTAACCCATAGGGTTATTATCAGATCATTACTTAAACAATTAGACTCGATATCCTTATGCATTTAGTTCTACTTTTAGATCTAAGAAGACATCACTGAAAGATAATAGTAAACTAGCGACACTGTTAAGGTAGATCAGTCATTTCTGAATAACAGGCTTTTCATTTGTATACGTTAATTGGAAGCTTCGAACTAGTGTGTATACGCACCTTGACGAAGGTGAACCAACGTATAGATATGTAAATACAAACTTACAACTTCACTTCTATTCTAGACATCAGACATATCCAGATCTAATTATTATCAGATATATATTATGTTTAATAATGGAGTATTTAGAAACAAAACAATTGATGATGAAAAAATATCCTTCCTTGTTAATTGTCATAAATTAATGATATATCATAAACCATTAACAATGGAAGAATTAGGCAAAAATGTGTAAGATAATTATGGTTTCAAGTTGGTTGAGAAAGGACATGTTTCTCCCCATCCTCCAACCTGGTTATAATTTTATTTTACCAAAATCTATAATAATAATAATAATAATAATAATAATAATAATATATGAAAACCAACTTTTTTGGCATGTCTATATAGAAAATCTTAATTGAAAATCAAGGATTCTTGGCAGTTTAGATTTCATATTCTTTGTCCTTTACCCTCTTGTTACCCACTTTTTCTTAATAATAAATTTTCAAGTCTAAAGAAACACTTTTGAGTCCTAATTCTATTCAAGGAGTAGATGTAGTAAGAATTCCATTCCATCTAGCAACAACTTTTTGAAAAAATAAATAGCTATGGAACCAGGGACATTTTTAGCCAACTTTCAATTCTACAATTGATTTCAATTTCTACATTGAGATCCATCCATAGAAAATGAATCTTCTATAACCTACAACAAAGAGAAGTATATCAATTTCAAAGATCTAAGGTATGTAACTAGTATGTTATATTATTTTTATGTTAAGAGCATTAGATTTTTAAACTCATTGAATGATTATGATACATAAAATATTGGGCAAATCCTAGATTTTATAACACCCTCCTTACACATATACCTCTATAATCATATATATTACAACCTCATATTGCCATCAAATCCTAAGATTTCATAAAAAAATGATATAAGGGTCATAACAATCATTAACATAGAAGGGAGAGTTTAGTTATGAATCATACAATACCATAAGTGATGGATTTCACCCTCCCTTAACATCTCCAAACCATTCATCCTTATAGACCATATTTCCATTTTCCTCTAGCGCCCTTATCAAGGACCAAAAATCCTCCTACACCATGGGTATCATTGTCATACTAGATCCCAAACAATTAAACTTCCTTTAGGAATATCCTCGATTTAGGGATCAATTACAATAGGTAGGCTGGTTCATATTCTTTGAAAAATTCAATGCGTACAAGACAGAGGTTACAAAATATTTTGCTTGGGGTTTTTATGGAATATAGGTTGGAATTGCTGACATCAAACTCATACATTCATAGTCCATAGTGGTATCAGAATAAAAATTACTCATAAACATAGAGAGTTGGTTGAAAAACAATAAAATCAAGGAGAAGGAATGGACAGTCTTCCTTCGAGTCCCATGTATGGATACTTCTATTTTCAAGAATAGGATACTAGTTACTACATTAAAAACCAATTGTAGGAATTTATTGTTGGTCATTAAAAAATAATTAGTTATGAAGGGAGATATGGCACCAAGTTCTTCTACCATGTTTGGCTATTACTACATTTTATCGATAGAAATGAATTGAATTTACCATACTTCCTACTTTGTAGTCTTATGAAAATGGATTGTAATGTAAAACAAGAATTGAAAACCCTCCACAATGCCTTATATTACTAGGGATTAATTAAAATCCTCATTAAAGCACATTCCAGATCCAGGGGAGACAATTGCCAAAGATTTTTGATCCTTAATCACTTTGTAAAAGTTTAGGACAATTAAGTGGCTAAAAGGTATATAGTAAGTTTGCACGGGATAATTTTAAACCTTAACCCTAAACTTGTTAATGAAGAAGAGAATTTTAGTTTTGATGAGGCAAAAAAAATGGAAATTTTGCCAGAGGTACCAAAAGGTGAAACTCCTCTGCGTTAACTATTAGAAAGGATTGGACAGAAAAATGAAAAAGAAAATTTTAGAAGAAATAAATCTAGCAAAAGTATTAAGAAAACTGAACATAAATAATTGTAACTAGAAGGAAAAGAAGAAGGGAAAATAAGAAAAGGAAAAATCATACAAAAGGCAAAGGAGTCAGAAGTGAAATTGAGGAGTAGCAAACACATTTTTAAGAATTTAATTATATAAACACTAGAATTAGTTGAACTTGTAGAAGAATAGCATAGCATAAATGAAGAATCACATCACCACTCGATCATATTCAAATTCTAACCAGGAAGACACCTAAGGTTGACCTAGTTAAACAACAAATATATGATTATGTTGAATCCCTGGAGAAAAGAGAAAAACATAAGGTAAATACACCTCTCCAAAATGAATATGAAGATGCTTTCAATGAAGAAGTTCCTTTTATATATGGTATTCCTAAAAGTAACATAATATTGAAGATTTATTAAAGAAAGAAATATTTGAGTTAGGAGTATTGAAGAAACATCTCAAACAAGAACATGAGGAAATGAAAGTACAAAATGAAATATTGAGGACTCGAAATCATAACATACTCTTGAATTTATTCCATTGATATAATTTGTACAAGAAACGCAAGTCTAACAATACATTCATTAAAAGAAAACTCACCGGATTGTACAATAACATTTTAATGAAGAAACCATTGGTAACATTTAGTTTTAAGAAGTAAAAAGAAGGAACTAACATGGATTTCTTGATTCAGGCTTTAGAGATAGTACAATGAACACATTATTGGGAAAGTTTTGAAGTTTCAATGCATGAGGACATGAAAAAACTTTGTTGTAGGGGAATGTTGAAGTAGAAAATTATATTCCTTTTTATAACCCTTTTTTCTTTCTTTTTCATCCTTTTCATGATAGCTTTCTACATTTCCAATTGAAGGGTCACCTCAGTTACGCTTGAACATCATAAACTATATCAACCATTCATGTTTTATAATCTATGGTTTCTTTATGAAATTGAATTGAAACAATCCTATAGCTACCTAATTCCACTCATTCTACACCTAATTGAATATTATACAACTACATCCATGGTTAGACAGGTTCCAGTAGGTTGGAGAAGGAATAGAGGATATAGGTACATGGAATATGATCAACACATGGATATCCACCTATGACAATGATTTGGAAAGTCCCCTAGGTCCAGAGATCCAATGGTCAAACCAAAAGTAAACCTTTGTTTGAAGACTCTTGTGACATGCAATATTTTGAAGGTGTTTCTTAGCAATATTGACCGAGTGCGGAATTGAATGCGAAGAATTTCGAGCTAATATGTCAAATAAAAATCTTTTCATGATTTTCTCTTTTAATAGAAAATCATGAGAAGAAAGACTCCAAATATGATTATATTTCTTAGTTATCGAAATAGAAACTTTCCTTTCACTTATCGCTCTTCAAACATTTGTTTAATGAAGGATTATAAAAGCCTCTAACGCAAATTAGTAGATACACTTACTCTGGTTAATTTTGTAATCATTTGGTTCTTAAAGAGTTCAACATTTAATACAAATACTCTATTCTTTGGTGACTAATGCGTGGCTAAGTAATTTGCCATTCAATTATGTTCTTGCACTCAAAACGAGGTCCCCTTGGAGAGTTGTGGGACTAGATTTTTTTTTTTGGTTATGTTAATTTTTATTCATTAAATAACTAGATTTTTTTTTGGTTATGTTAATTTTTATTCATTAAATAATAACCCTTTTGTTTACTACAATTCGTTGTTGCTTTTGATTATTATCTTGGCCATCGATTTGTAGTTTAACTCTGAGAATTTTGAACAGGTTTAGTACTCATAAAAAGATAAAAACATTTTCTTTTCATAGCTCATTTCATTCAACATGTTTCATTCAGTATGTTCAATGATTTTATGAGTGATGAATAGAGAAATTCTAAAATATAGCTATGAACATTAGTAATCCTTTTGAATTATAGTTTAGATTATTATCTTGCTGGAGAAGTTTGATTTAGATGTACTCTTATGTCAAGTAGAATAGAATTTCAATTCTCAAAAACACTTAGAATATTTCAATTCCTTGCAAATAGAAGTAGAATTACAATTTTTCCATTAGAATAGAGTTTTCAATTCGATCCAATTAGAAAAAGTTTTTGATTCTTGTTGTAGTAGAGTAATTTTCAATTCAGTTGAAATACAGAAACTTTGTATTCATGTTGTAGTCGATTAAATTTGTATTAAGTTTGATAGTTAGAATCTTTTATTGATTTTTCCTTGAAGTTTAATTTGCTTTAAAATGAGCTATTTGAATAGAAATAACATGTTCCTAGGAATATTTTAAGTTAATCTATCCAAATGCATATCTAGTTAAATTTCATCTTAAAAAGTTAAAAATAGAAATCCTAGCATATATTGTGCTCATTCACATCACAAGTATAGGAACCTTTGTTGATAATTAATGAAGTAATTTAGCCATCAATTAAATTACCCAACACAATGTAAATTTAATAGAAATGTACCATGGAAAAAAGTGACAAATAAACTATCCACATGGTTTCAAAACCGAATCACATGCCTTCTTGGAATAATTCTTCTGCTAACATAGTTCTATACTTTCCTTCCTACCTGTTTTAAACCCCATTATAAATTATAGATTTGATATAAAGGATTTTTTTGTTCTATTAATTATAAACTTGGATAAGTAAAACAACATAGATATTTAGAAATTACACAAATAATTTTGATATTCCAATGTATAATTGCAACCCATATCTAACCCAATGTCAATCAATTCTTTTTATGGCTCTTCTATGGATGTTTGCAAATATTTGAAGACATTTAAGGATGACTACAATAGTACAACTTAGAATATACAAAAATGAAAACTTGAGTTGTTATAAGGAGATATTAACTATTACTCACAAACATTGATATCAACCATTTTGTTCCTTGTCGCCATGTTTTATGTGTTGAATGTGTTCCATTTCTTTTATTTTTTGTAATAAAATAGTATAAAATTAACATTTAATGCTAAATTATTTTTTCTATCTAGAAAGTCAATCATGATTACATACATTCGAAGCACATAGTTGTTGACATGGTTCCTCTTGTGATGAAATTATGTCCATTTCTTTGACCATTTCCTTATACACTTTCTTGGATATTCCTACTAACTTGTTTCACATATCAACTTATTGATCATTTTGGATTTTCACAATCTTTGTGAAAAAGAGACAAACTATTTTTATATTGATATATGAAAACAAGATATAACAAAATTGATATTAATAAATGAATGATTTGTAGTAATATACACATATAATTCTAGAAAATTGTTTGAATTAGGAATATTACGTTTTTCGTTGATTCCTTTTTTGTTGTTGTCTGTTTTTGCTATTGCAAGTCTGACGTGTCTCATCGAACGTTGCTATGAAAAGACTTCTTATAATTTAGATATAATTTTGTTCTTATAATAATTCAATTATTTTTTATATTATAAGTGGAAAGTAAGCCTATACATTCATTCCAATAGATACCTCATAATTTTCTAAAAAAAAAACCCCTTTCATTAACCTCCAACACCACTACACATGAACTAAGGACCAATTGATCATTATTTATGTGTTCTAAAATTTTTATTTTCATAGAACAAAATTTACCTTTTCCTTCGTTGTTTCTACTTATGTAGCATGAAGATATACAATTTAATATATTGTTTAAAGCATGCTATATAATATTATTAAGTATATTATCAATGAAAATTAAAAAAAAAATCCTATTGAATAGTATTTTTTCATTCACTCGATTCACCCATCTATAATTTTTATATCAATATTTTATGATATTTTTCACTTAGATTAGAGATAGTCGTATCATATTTCTTAATTTTATGGCTTTGTATGACATAGACTAACCAATACATATTAGTTGAAAATAAATATAGTTCAAACATATTTACTTTTTAAAGAATTTAGAATGAACTTTTGTTCTCTGCTTTTTTTTATGTGTTATCATTGTGTTCAATAGTATTTGTGTTACTTGGCACCTTCTCAGACATGTTTTATCAATATAAAACCTCTTCCATTCAATACATAAGCCATTAAATATGTTTGATAGATAAATCACATAATTTTATTTTAAGCAAATTCGACTGTGCATTTAATCTATTAAATGCACCGACCATTTAATTATTCACCATCAACAATGAACATTAACTTTTTAAATTAGATTTAAATTATGAAGGTGCAATTTGTGACAATAAAACCACACTCATCAGAGTAAAAACAAACACAGAAAAAATTAAATACAAGTCACTTAACAATGCTATTTGGTAGAGGACAACCACTATGTTATATTATATTGGGTGCACCGATCAACAAATCACATTTTGTAAAAATGGAGAGTGTGATAGGAGAACCACAATAATGGTGCATTATATTAAATAGTGTGCATCAAGAAAAAAACATCGCTTTAAAAAAAAATAGACAAAGCATTTAATTTTTCGCCACCATAAATTAAAATATTGTGACACCTTAGACTACTATATATACAATGGATTTCTTGTCATTTGTATCATCCAATCATTCATTTATGTAATGTAAAGGATCAACGATAATTTATAAGTAGATGATCTATATTTTCTTCGATTTTGTGTGCTCTCATCTTTGAATTGTTTACATAACAAGTTCTGCATCAAAAGTTGGCAATGGAAGTGATCAAATAGAGGTTTCTATCGGTGATTAGTTACAAGGTACGATTGCTATGATAGAAATTTTGTTATATTCATTCGATAATTATGAGATAGGGGATGATGCAACTTATTTGAAGGCCTAAAATATTCTTCCACAACCCCTCTCTTTGGACCTTATGGTAAATCAAATTCTACTCAGCTAGGGACAATGATGTTGTTGTATAACTCGTAAGCAAAGATTGGCATATCAAATGTGTGTTTACTGGAAATATTGCTGTAATTGACCTACATGATCAATAAAGTCAATTATATTTTGAGAAATCTTGTCACACAACCATCATTAAAAGTGGTCAATTTTATGAATGATAAATATTGACATTGTACAATTATATTCCCCACCATCAGTAGATTATTCAACGATAAGATTCCTCTGAGTGATAATGTCTTCTCGGGTAGCTATGGAGATGCAAGTCAATTATTGAAAATGTTGGGTGTTGAGTAAATATGATAGCATGCATGTCTGAATGATTGTATTCGATATAGAGGAGAATATGCATACAAAGAAATATGTCCAAAATGTGGGCATGAGAGGTACTATAATTAAAAAAATTCGGTAAATGACATGTTCCTCCTCATAATATATTGAGGAAAATTCCTCTAATCCCAAGGATTCAAAGAGTCTTTCATGTCAAAGAATTAGCGATGTTGTAGGGAGGGCGTGCCTCAAACATAAGTGAGTCAGGAGTTATGCGAATCCCAACAAGTTCATTAGCCATCAAGCATATAGACGATACGTGGCCTGAAAATTCAATGATGAAGTATGAACTATATGACTCATCATAGCCATGGATGGTGTCAACTCGTATTCCCTCAAAAACACTCACTATCATGTTTGGCCTAGAGTAGTAAAAAATATCAATATCCCCCCATGGTTTTCCATGTTAAATAAACATCTTATGTTAGCTCTCATAGCCCCTAGTAGAAGAAAAGTGAAGAATATCAGTGTTTATTTACAACCATTGGTAGTTTAATTAAAGGAGTTATGGTAAGGGACACATGCGTACAATGTATTGAGTCCCACTACAATAAAGAGGATCTTTATGCTCTATGGCATATGTGCTTACACCATATATTATTGTCTAGACTTCGGAGTTTCCTCTTGTAAAATACATTTTTATTTATTTTCTTATATACATAACAATATTGTTTCGTATATTAATTTAAATATATACAATTGAACATCTGATCTTCATGGTTAGTGACATGTCGTCCTGCATACAATAATTTTGAATTCTTGTAATAAAAGGGTATCATGGATGTAAATTTTGTACTAAATTATAGGTGGTCCGAACACCTACAAAAGAAATTGTATGACTTCTCCATGGTATTCCTCCCAGAAGAACATCATTATAGAAGAGAAACATCTTCTTTCAATGGTAAACCAGAGAGAACACAAGGGATTTCATTATGACACCAACTAAATGACTTATAGCATATGATAGAGAGAGGGAGAAGGATACTGAAAAAATGTTCCATTCAAATGGGGCTCCTATGTTCGATGATCCTGAACTATTTGACACATATGTTCAGAAATTTCCCATTGGGATGAAAATTAATTTTTTCTTTTATGAGATCCCATTATGGGAGAATCTTAAGGTTTACCACTTAATATATCCCATGCATATATTTAAAAAAAGAATCATCTTATTTATGGAGGCACATACCATCAAAATAAAGTTACACATTTGCTGTTAGGAGAGATCTTATTTATTAAGAAACTAAAAAGAAACATTTGCCCAAGACAATAAACTAAACTAGAGGTTGGTCCCTCCTTTTCTTTCAAAAAAGGTGACATCCCACAGGTTTTAAAGAAATATGATCTTTATTTGGCAAAGGATGTTATAAAAGTGTGAGGGTGCCTTATTTATATGGGTCTTCACTATGATGTTGCTTCAATATGGAAGACCATTTATCAGGGTTGAGATCACATGAACATTTAAACCTTCTAAGAGTATGTATGTCAAGTAAATGATTTTATTGTTTATTTTTTATTTTGACGCAATAAGATATTTGATAATTATTTTCTCTATAATGTAATATTTATTGTGTAGTGTCATTATCCTCTACTCGTGCATGGGTGTGTGAACCATGACTTCCCCCATGACCTACGCCATGCCATATCTAAATTATCTGTGTTTTTACATTGGATCACATCAAGCGATATTCATCTGGTGAACATTCCATGGTGTTGTCAAGAAATATGAGAGATTATTTATATCTTTTAGAAGGTGCCAATGAATTTCATGGAGTTGCAGGCTTACCTTCTGGTTCACCTAGTAGATGAGGTTGAATTAGTTGGGGTGGTTTCTTTTCATCACATGTTCTATAGAGGTAGATGAAGTAATTGAAAGGTTTTGTTTCACAAAGGGAAAAACATGAGGGGTCTACAGAAGAGGAGTATATATAATATGGCTCTTTCTATTATGCTAGTGAGTACATCAACCAGATCGATAACACACTAGCTATAATGATTTGAGGTGACGAAAGGGATGAATAGAAAAGGTAAACGTATCTTCGCGAAACAAATGGAAAGAGGAAAATGATAAAGAGTAAGTGTCTTATCATTTTTAAAATTTCTACACATTAACTATTCACACTAAACTTCATATTAATGCATATTGTTTTCTCATATGTATTATATATATGTTGGTCTTCTTTCAGGATTAAATTGGTAAATTCAATCCAAAAACAAATTCATTCTTTGAAATATGGAAGTGACGCAACCATGGGTCACATTGTACAAAAAAGGAGAGGAGAAAATGGTAAAATGACATGAAATAATTCGAACAGCTAAATGGTAGAATTGTGTCTGATATTTCTCATTTAAAAGAAAATATTCAAATGACATTCCCTAATAGTTGGGTTGTTTATTAAGTCAAAGAGAAATATGGTGCATCTGCTCATTACCCGCGTGCTGAAGAGGATGAGTTAAACATATGGATTGGGTACAACAAATCACTAATCATAATATCCAGTTGTACATTTCTAACTTCATACCAGACCTTTGAATTGTAACATCTATATATATTTTATATTTTTAATCATGTTTGGGTTATTAGACATATGACACTGTGAATTATTCACTTTTTTATAGAAGCATTTGTTAACATCTATGTGGTAATATGGACATCATTTTCACACAGAGGATGTTGATGATGGATACACAGCAAAATAATGTGGAGTGGAAGTTGATTTCAACCAATGTAGTCGTGTGAGCCACTGTGATCAAAACCTAATGCAGGGGATGTAATGTTACATTGGAAAGATACAAGAGATCATTTAAGTGGACTTCTCTTCATTGCAATTTGTTATTTTTTGGTCCAAGTGGTGGGACACCTTTGATAAGAATAATGTAAAGGAAGATTGTGATAGTAGGATGATATCTATGAAATCTATAAAGAAGTGACATGAAGATTGAGAGCCTTGTGTTTTCCCGAAACATTGCAATCAGGTTTTTTTTACCTAGATATGTTTGATAGAAATTGGTGGTTCGTAATAAGACATGACCCTAGATCAAAACATATTTTTGAGAACAAAAGCGTTACTATGCCATGCGATGAAGATAATTGGGTTGATGACAATGGAGAGCGATATGTACTTGTGTCATTTCATCATTTATACTATTTTTGTATATTTATGTTTTCTTTATTTCACTAATTGTGTATTAATATGTAAGATTAAATTATTGGCATGAGAGATAAAGTCACATTTACTATATTTAAATTACAATTTTTGCAACATTATGTAAACTAAAAGGATGTCTTATGCATGTATAAAATATTGATTACATTGTTTTATGGACCATAAGAGAAGCAAATGGGCTTACATGGATGTGTGAGAGGTTTAATTTTTTTCTTGATGGGTAATGGAAAAATTTTTACTTTCATTTTCAATGGTAGTTATAAATAAAAGTCGAATTAATAAATATTTTGTGGCTAAGATTTAAATGATAAATAATGTGATGGTGATTAAGATGCATTGCTTTGACTTTCAAATAGTCTTGGTGATGCATTTTTATTTCATATTTAGATTATGTAAAATAAATATGTATTTTTTTGTATTTATAAGTAAATTATTTAAAGTACACATGTCTTGATCATTATGAACATGATGTATTATTATATAGGAGAAATGTGGAAACGTGAACTTTAGTGAATATATGATTATATGTATGTGGAAAAAATATTATTTCTTGGGGGTGTTCATCAAGAATTAATCAAATTTATTATTTTCCACAAGTTAAAATCTAATATAGTATGGTTTTTGTATTATTTAACTCATATTTATTATTAAAAAGAGTTAGATATAAACCAGTACAATATAAAATAAATAACCAAAATAGCACCAAAATGTTACATCTTTATTCCTCGAAAAAATTTCACTTGCATCTTTAAGTGAGAACTTCTAATAGAGGAAATCCACAAGTAAAATTAACTTCACAAACCTTATTTTACATTTCTTGATCCTCATCTTTAGAGAAAAAAATTATAATTTAAATTGGTAAGAGTTGATATCAATATAAAATTTAAATTCCTTGAAATGATCATAACCTTAGGAATAAATAACTTTTTATAAAAAAAAATATATTTTTAAAGCTATATTAAATCTAAGTTAATTATAAAAAAAATCTGACCTAAACTTTCTATATTTAACAATAGATTTAATTTTATAAATCAATATTGAATTGGTTAAATTCTATTTTCAAATGATTTATTATTATTAAAATTTTATATTAAAAATTGAATGAGTTATACATTTTCGTATTATCAAGAAGTAACTAAATTATTTTACCTTTATTTATTTTTTCCTTGTTAGTATTGAAATATTTTACTAATTAAGCTATAATGAAAATGAGTGAAGTATCTATGCAAGAGAAAATTATTTATGGTAATTTTACAATCATAGTTTCAACCATAGTAAACTTTGTAATCTATAAAAGTATCTTTGTATTTATTTTTAAAGTAATTCATTTTTCATGCAGTTTCATATAAAAAAATTTGATATAAGTTTACAAAAACATAAATTTAATGATTATTATTTCATAAAAATAAACATCATGATGTTAACCATCTAAAAAACATAAACACCACCTAAGATACACATTAAAATTCACTACCATGATCTAATTATATACACCTCTAACACATATCAACGTCATTAGTTAGCACACAGATCTAATAATCTAACATGACATCATCATTGTGATCACATCTAACAAAACACAAACATTTTAATCTAGCATCATCAAAACATACAACCACAAATTAAAATACATCTCATATCAAATAATTTCTAACACATACACGTCTATCAATAAGAACATTAAAAGAATATATCTAAAATGTCTCAATAATATAAACATCAACATGAACATATAAATCATGTATATAAACATGAACACCAAAAATGATATCTATATCTATCTATATATATATATATATATATATATATATAGAGAGAGAGAGAGAGAGAGAGAGAGAGAGAGAGAGAGAGAGAGAGAGAGAGATATTCAAACAAGTCAAATAACTGTAATCAAATAGCTAATACAGTAGACATAGTAGCGCTAGCTTGATATGAAGTAGAAGATGATGGATGATCAAATATTGCCTCAAAATTTGTTGAACTTTGAGGTGGCTTGTGTGTAGCAGAAGACAATGGATTGTGTCAACTACTTACTCAACATCTATCGAACTTTGAGGTGGAGAAGGAGGTGGCTGGTGTTCTCGGTCAAGAGATATATAAGACATATCCTCTAGCTCTGCCATCTCATCATCAAGCGACTAAGGAGAACCCGTACTACCAAAAGGATCATTGACACCATCATGACCATTATCTAATGTGGTAATACTACCAGAAGAATAATGATCACCACCCTCATCATTATGATCATGATCACCATCGTCATCTAATGTATTTATTGTTGTACAACCTACATACCTCATCTCTACTAGTAGCCGACTAGCTCCAATGATATTATGCATAAGAGATATCATCTCCCATGGAAAAATGCCTACATAGATTGACGAACCTAGGATTTGTGGTGATATGTCGATCCATCATAGGGTGAAATCCCTCCTCAACCAAAACTGTAGCCAATCTGTTGCAATATTCCATCTGAAATCACAAACCATCCCTATAGCCTTGGATGCCCACGACCCCCTAATAATGTGCCTCATCCTCTTGGGCCTCGCCCATCTTCTCATATGCTCCATCTGCTGGGGCAAGAGGCATGTCCCCATCAAATACGTTGATGTCTACAAAATACATAGTACGCAACAACAATTAGAAAATTTCATTAAACAATTTGATAAAACAAGTTAAATAACATGCTAGAATACATTTTGTTAAAACAATAAAATTAAACTAGATTAATTTAAAGAAAAGACAAATATTCACTCTATCATATAGATGTTTAGTTGTGTGAAGAGGAGTTTATGACACTTTCTCCAATGAGGCCCTACGTATTAAAACTATAATAAGATAAATGCATTGTCAAACTCACTGGAAAGTAGCACCAGTTCTTGGGTAGAAATCCTGTCCGAATACTCTCGAAGGCCCCTCTGTAGCATCTTCTTGCCCCACACGTGCATCCAGACATTAGTGATAAACCTAGGAGGTGTTGTGACCTACAACAACCCCCCATTTCATATAATGTTTATTTACAAAATCATCATATGAAATGGGTCCCTTTAGAAGTTAGTTGGTATCAATACTTCATTATTTGAAAAAGGTCCGCAAACCAAATGAAGACATTATATAAAACCTTTTAAAAACCCATTTTTGGTCAAATAATACAATCCTTTATCATTGCGATAAAGCGATCGCAAGATCGCATATCGCAATGGCATAGAAAACACAAATAAGTGGCACATTGGTCTCCACCGATGTGATATCGCTATCGGCAATAATCTATGCACATTTTAAAGCGCCCCATGCCATTAGCCCCGATGCGATGCGCAATCGGCGATCGGCTATCGGCGGTAATCTTTACGCAGTCTTAAAAAACCCCAACCCTTTCACCCCGATGCGATGGAATATCGCAATCGGCAATCGGCAGTATCCTATGCACAATAATAAGGCGCCTAGGTCATACCCCCGATGCGATGCGATATCGCAATCGGCAATCGGCGATACACTATTTATGCACATTGTTACGCCCATTCACCCCGATGCGATGTGATTTCGCTATCAACGATCGGGATTTCAAAATTGTCAACATAAGGATTTAAGTGTTCCCGACGCCCGATTACGATATAGCGCGGATTTCAAAAAAGCCGTTAAATGGAGGGATATTATGATTCATTCATATTTAAAGCTTGATCTTTTAAGCAATCATTCACCTGCGCTCAACCGCCAAAACATCCACAGCACGCTTAAACAGGTCATTCGGCCGATTAATGATATAATGAGCATTTAAGGGGTGGTAGTTCTTAAACGGCCATTTAATGTAATTGTAAAATCTTCCCATCGATTGTACCCGTAGACATTTTTAAGAGTTAATCTCTCAACACGCTTTGATCAATATATCTTTCCCATATTGGATTTTCATTAGCATATCTATGTGTTACGTTTATTTTCGCCACTGTGCAGAATTCATCCATAGGAGAAAGCTCAAGCAAGATGGGGAAGAAATCCAAGAAGACCACAGGCACTTCCGCTACACCAGCTGCAGGACAAGCTGTCATGGACAAAAAGAAGGGCTTGATATCTGATACTACATGTACGGGTATCGTCAGAGTCACTTGGTAAGGCACCTACAACCTGATTGAAGCCGAAGAACCAACAAGGACAATAGTAGAAGCTACTATGGATTCAACTCAAAAGTCTGAGAGTACTCTCAAGGATTTAGCCGACTCTTTCCTTCACAGGATAGCGGCCAGGGAGCAAATTGTCCCATACACAGACGTAGTGCGGTGGGCGATTGAAGAAATCCCAATCTTGGATAGAACTTTTAGCGCTAGAGATGGAAGAATTTTCAGATTGTTCAGGGCGGATGATCTAAGGCAAATGTATCATTTGCCCGAGCCAGAGAAGATATATAATAAGGTGTTCCTGGAGAGATTTGCAAACGAAAATGGAGTTGAATCCGAACCCATCCGGGATTGGAGACAAAATCCGGCCAAGCACAAACACGAATCTTCCGGTAAGTACTCGGTTGATTCTCTGGCTTCTCCTTATTGCTATGCTGGAATAATGATGTGTAGATTATGGGGATTGCATGACTCTGCTAATTTTACCATAGAAATGGTTCCTCTAATGGAAGCAGCATGCAACAGTATAATTATGGAGTGAGCCACCATCCTTTCTGACAAATTAGCACAAGCTGTGCTTGAGTTTAGAAGCAAGGCCCGTATTTTTGAAAGGGTAATTCACCCATTTTACTACAGTGCCTATATCCTAGATACCCTATGTTTTAACTCTGAATTCCCTGTACTCGGCTGGAGGTGGACTACACAAGACCCCACGCCTATCCATATATATCATCAGAAATTGTGGAAATCTTCTTATAAACATCATCTATAACAAGTCTGTAATGGCTTTATGTTGCCTATTTATTATTCCATTTTCGATAGACCTGCTCCCAAGATTTCCTATCAAGCTGGAATTGATTTAACTGGAATAGGTAGATGGTTTGCAGAGGAGAGATTTACCTACATAAGAGTTTTCGGTAGTCAAGCCAGACCGCATGTCCTCCCTTTGTACATAGCAGATAAACTGCTAGCGAGGGAAATTTTTTACCAAATCATTGCAGAGAGTGTTACACAAACGCTCAAGAAAAGAGAAAGAAGAAAGGCATAAGAGAGCACAGGATGAGAGACAGAGGAAAGAGAAAGAGGAACAGCAAATGAAAGAGCAGGAGGAAAGACAAAAGAAGGAACAAGAGGAGCAACAGAAGAAAGAGAAGGAACAAATGCGGAAGGAGTCCCAAGCCGAAAAGCAAAAACAAACCACCATTGATGTCAATATAGATACTTGTATTCACCCTAGATTGCTCCAGGAATGGAAGCAATTTGACTCTATCATCAGTGGGTTGGAATGTTCCAAGGATACAGACACTTCCAAGACAAACAATACACAGGACATCACTTCACCTCAGGTTCTATGTGGAACCAGCAGCCCACCCATTTCTAAGGATGTTGAGGTAATACCAAAAGACCCCTCCGACCAAATCATTCTCCAGGTAGAAGATATTCCTCCCCTGGATGTTTTCTATAGATCGAGGCATAAAGCAGTGGTAAAATGATAAAGGAAAAGAAGGAGGATTGATCAACCTTCCCTTTTCCCAGAGCAAACTGTTACGGGCAGCGTGGTTTGGAAGGAGGAATTCGACCCCTCCGATGACCTGACAAAACTGTCACAGTATGCGGGAGCCTATTCGGCAGCGACAATCGAAAAGGCATCGGAGGTAAGTCTTCTACTGAAAACCAAGGATCAAGAAATTTTCGCATTACAGGCAGAATTGGCTGAGACAAAGCAGAAGGCAGAGCAGGCAGAGCAGCAATTGTTGACACAACAGCAAGTGAACAGTCAACTAACTCAGCAATTACAGGCAGAAAAGCAAAGGATCGACCAAAGCACGATCCAGAAACAGAAGGAATTATCAGATGCATTGGCACAATTAAGGGCAGCAAACGAGCAAATGATGAAAACAAAGGATGAGCAAATTGCTCAATTGTCATCGCAGCTCGAAAAAATAAAAGGCGCTCCACAAGTGGTTGAATTCAGAGCAGAACCATTACAAATAAAAACTGCATTAATATCCCAAATTAAGCTCCTGTGTCAACAAATCGCTCAGGCAGAGCCACTGTGTGAATTAACGACATCCATAAATCAGCCGGTAGAGAAGTCCAGAAATGAATTGGATCAAGCCGAAGAGATCATAACTGCATTTCTTGACTGGCAAGATTCTGATCAAGGGAGAGCAACAAATTTGCCCAGGATCTTAGAAACACATAAGGATATACTCTTCACAGAATGGCAGTCTCAGATGATGAAAGCAGAGAGGGCGACTTCAAGATGTAAATCAACTTCCAGCAATCTAGTTGAACTAGTTAACAACACTCTCTACTTATCAAATATGATTTCCCAATGTACACCAGGAAAATTGACAACAACAAACACATTGGAGCAATCATGTTATCCTGATTTGGAGGAAAAGGGGAGATTAATCGCTGGGATTAACAGTTTAACCATGGACGCATATTGGCTCTTCCTAATTAAGCTGCATACACAGAGAGCCGCCCTTAAGTGCCTAACAGATGCGATCGGGTATATAATTCCCGATATTCAAGATGCCACCTATGCCGCCCAGCTCAGTTCGCGCCTGAAGTAGATCCAATGCTTGCGATAAGTCAGCTTAGATTTAAAGGCAAGCAGCCTACTTGATGAATCATGCCGCTGATTGCCAGATCGCTAAGGAAGATAGCATCAAGATTTATTGATACCGATTTAGTAGGATTTCAGTTTAGTAGATATTTAGATTAATGTAGTATTTATAAACCCTTTCATTGTTTTGGAAAGGGTCATAAAGTTTTGTACCAGACTTAAAAGACTGAAGTTTGCACTATTGTGCTTCAGTCAAATATTCTTTTATAAAACTGGACCAGTTGTTCTCAATTCGACAAGGAAGATTTTTATGCAATTGTGCACTATTGTCTTTGTTGAGAATGTTTTTGCGTTGAAGGAATAACTACAAGTAGCGATTGATATTGGGAGTGTCAAGCAGCTCATATGGTATTTCTATCTATGTCTGAATTCATTCCTTTCATATGAATTGTTATGTGATTATTCTTGCTATTATTTATTATATGCATGCGCTGTGACAGTAGATCTATATTCATTCCACTATTGGATGATTTATGATGTGTTTTTTTTTTTAATCATGTATATGTCAATGATATAAACGATAAGTGTGGTAATATCACTTCAATCGCTTTGCTTAACTATTTAAGCATAGTAATCATGAATGAAATAATGTCTATGTCTGTTAAATAGAGTCATCTATATGCCTGTTTATATACATAGATCATCAAGCGCTGCACTTTAAAGCTCAATAGGTTCCCGGGATAGATCATAATTTATGTATTCTTGTTAATAGTTTAGTTATTTGCTCACCGTTAGTCTAGTTTATAAATCATCCATTCATCCTGTTTATCGACTTTTGGGAAACTGGTCCCATTATCCCCAGTCGGAGCCACTATTCCAAATAGAAAAGGAGTTGTACTAAGGTCTGGACCGGGTGGTTATCCCCGATGTTGTTGCAGCGATTTTCGAGGCTTCAACATTTTTGGCACTAGAAGGAGGGCCTGACTGTGAATGGCAAACAAACCCAAATCTGCAAGCCATTCTAAGAGTAATTCTCCCTCCGAATCTCCTCCAACTTCTCATTCCCATGCTGGTTCTCCAGTATCCAAACAAGAAGAAGAGGAATCAACTACCACTGCTCAAACCCATCATACTCCAGAACAATTAAGTCTTGAATCACCTGAAGTCGAGTCTCTTATCCACAAACTTCAGAGCTTCTCGATTTCACCACAGAAATCTGAGGTATCACAAAGCAGTGCGACTTCGCAGTTCAATTTATCTCATCCTCTCACCAGACTTCAAAGCGAAAATCTCGATATTGAACCCACTGAGTTCCCTTTACCCAAAAGGAAAAAGGCGAAGAAGTATACTGAAGAATCTGATACTGGAGACCTTTCATCCACATCCTCCATTTCAACCTCCCATCTGCAAAGTCAACCATCCACTCCCCCATTACATATTGTTGTTCACCAAGGATTAGAAGCTTCAACATCCCAACCTGCTCACTCCTCAACATTATTTCCTACCTAGACATCTGGAGTTCCAGCGGTAGTATCAACCACTACTGCTATTATAATGGTAGATCCATGGACCAGACCTGGTGCAGTCAATATGCCTGCACCATTGCATCCATTACCAGATTATCCTGAAAAATGGCTACCCAAGTTTAATCCAGATGATGGAACCCAGGCTGAGGAACACATTAATAATTTCATGTTAGCAGCCAACTTGAAAGGAGTAACAGAACAAGATGTTGTTGTTAGACTTTTCCCTTACACCTTGCAAGGATCAGTAGGATCTTGGTATTTCTCTTTACCCTCTAGTTCCATTACCAGTTGGAACACTTGCCAAGAGCAGTTTCTTACCAAATATGGAGATGATAGGTCTTTGGCTACCCTAATAAATGATCTCTCCAATCTGAGAATAGAGCATAGGGAACCAATTAAGGAGTTTAATGCTCGCTTCAATAAACTCCTGAATAAAATCCCTACAACCTCCAAACCAAGTGAACAAATTCGAAGCGAATGGTATATCACCGCCCTACCTGCCAATATAGCCATTTTTGTAGACAGGGCCGGGAAACCTACCTTAGCTGAAAACATGAGAGAAGCACTTGCTGTGGAAAAACGCATCAATGCTCTAGAGAAGAAAGCTGCTCTGGAAGACAAAAAAGCCAAGAAAGTCTCTTTTAAAGATGACTCAAGGAAGAAGACCCCAAAAGACCCATATGACATGGAAGGTTTGCAAAAAGTCCTAAAACGTTATCAAATGAAATGGTTGAGATAAAGAAACAAGTAGCCAAAACCTCAACCAAAAGACCCTTTAGGACTTATAAGAGAAATGAATCAAAGCCACCAAATGTCATATCCAATGCAGATTCAGAGCAAGAAGAAGAAGAGGAAGAGGAAACGATCTTACCAACTGACGATGAGGAAGAAGTAGTGGAATGTCATGGAATGTGGGATTTTATACTCCCCAACTTTGATACCGATAACGAAGAAGAAGCGTTCCCAGTCATTACTAGGAGCAAAAGTACTTCTGAACCTGTTTAGGCAACATCAAAGAAAAGGAGTGATGCTGCCGCTACAACCAAAGAAAAAACACCTGCAAAGGAATCACCTGCAGCAGTTCCCCAAAACCAGCCTTCAACTTCTAATACTCCTTCAACATCTAAAACATTAGTGGTATCCGATTCAATGGAGTATAAGATTGTTGATTATATGAAGAAAACTAAAGCAAACATTACCATGTTTGAACTTAGTAAATTAAAGCATCAACAGAAATTACTTCTTAAAGAATTGAATGATGTTCCTTCTACACCTCTTCCCAGTGCTAAAGCTACTAATGATTCAGGCCAACCTCCTCCAGCTATGGTTGAAGCTACCGATTCAGTTCTGATTGGAGATAGATCAAATTCTCATACTCCGCCCTTCCTTCTAACCTATGAGATCTATAACAGAAGCCTGCACAACTGTTTAATTGACTGAGGGGCGTCGTCTAACATAATGTCGGCTTCAGTTTGTTCTAAACTGAACATTGAACCCCAGAAGTCTGCTATTCATATTGTACAGTTGGACAGGACCAAAGTGCAGGTTGTGGGAGAAATTAATTCCGTAACTATCAGGTTGTCTGCTGATCCAAGAATAGTGCAGAGGATTGATATCCTAATAGCTGATATACCTGAATTTTACGGTTTAATTTTGAGTAGGGATTGGTCTGAGAAATTGCATGGGTATATTTCCACTGATTGGTCACATATGTGGCTTCCCTACAAGGGCAAGCCAAATCAAATAAGGATCGATCGAGAGAAACATATGACCCATACAGTTACTGAATTTGAGCAAGAAAACCAACCCGTAGCGTTCAACAACAACATTTGGGGAATTATTCATCAGAGTCATTCTTTGGCAAGTTTGTCGCCCAACCATCCCCTTTCTCAGTCAATCATTTTACATCTCAGATTGAGAATTTTTCACAAATTGATAGGTCTACATGTTTCAATGATGCTGAGAAAACTGTAAATACATTTGTTAATACCTCTTTATTTTGGTCTTTATATTTTGATGGGTCCAAGTCTAGCGAGGGCTCAGGAGCAGGATGTATTTTGGTTAGCCCACAAGGAGAAAAGACAATGCTGTCATGTAGGCTAGAATTTGAATGCACTAACAATACAGCCGAATATGAAGCCTTAGTTCAGGGATTATATAAAGCAATCGGTCTAAAAGTGCAATATCTAAAAGTATTCGGTGATTCTGAAATTATTATTAAACAGGTGAGGAATGCAATCCATTGTCTTTCAAATCACCTCAAACATTATCAATCGCTAGTACAAGAACTTACCTCGCATTTTTCCGCATTCAACATTTCCTCCATTCCCAGGTCTCAAAACTCGGCAGCCGATCTCCTAGCTAATGTAGCTTCCAAGCTCCTACCTTCTAAAGGCTACATCCCAGATAGATTTTCAGTAGAATTTCTTTTTAGGCCTTCAGTGCCTGACAATGTCACTAATTGGAGAGTATTCAACCATGATGAGGATATTTTACAATTCTTAACTTCTAAGAGGTCCTATGATAATCAAATCATTGAGGAAGATGAGCATGACTCCCAAATGAGAGAAATACCTCAGGAAAATGCAATTCCTAAACCTGTGGTAAAGCTGGAAGATCTTTATGATATTAAAGACAGGTTTAAACCTGTAACTAATGCAAAGCTCCAAAGCTCTACCCTAAGGTTTGAAATGATAAATCTAGGTACTGAACAAACTCCTCAAAACATCAACTTAGGACTAGGACTCTCCTTGGAAGAGAAGGAGGCATTCATTAGACTGTTAAGAAAAAATAAAAAGGCCTTGGCTTGGAAGTACGATGACTTGAAGACTTATGATACATCTATTATCCAGCATACCATTCCAATGCTTCCCGATCAAAAACCGATTCAGCAAAAGTTAAGAAAAATACATCCAAACTTGGAGAGCGAGATAAAATCAGAACTTAACAAACTCTTGAAAGCCAAGATTATTTTTCCTGTCCGACACGCAAACTGGGTCTCTAATATGGTGCCAGTCAGAAAGAAAAATGGCGACATTTGAATTTGTATTGATTTCAGAAATTTGAACAAAGCGAGCTTGAAAGACAATTTCCCATTACCTACTATGGAGCAAATACTTCAATCAGCAGGCTCTGAATTGATGTCCTTTCTAGATGGTTTCTCAGGATATAACCAAGTCCTGGTTCACCCTGATGACCAGCTTAAAACTACATTCAGGACAAAATGGGGAACATATGCATATCAGAAAATGCCCTTCGGACTTATAAATGCAGGAGCGACATTCCAAAGAGCTATGGATATAGCTTTTAGAGGGTTGATTAATAGAAGAGTAGTCGTCTATCTAGACGATATTACTATATTCTCTAAGGAGAGGTATAATCATTTGCATGATCTAAATCAAATCTTTCAACGTTGCAAAAGATATGGTATTTCTCTTAACCCTAAAAGTCTTTCTTTGCTCTTGATCAAGGGAAGCTCTTGGGTTTTATTGTGTCCAAATATGGCATTTATATTGATCCTGATCGGATCAAAGAAATCTCTGAAATCCATTTCTCGCACAATAAAAAATCGATGCAGTCATTTTTAGGCCAGATCAATTTTGTTAAAAGATTTG
Organism: Pinus tabuliformis; assembly: GCA_031772625.1. NCBI lineage: Eukaryota > Viridiplantae > Streptophyta > Pinopsida > Pinales > Pinaceae > Pinus > Pinus tabuliformis. The sequence continues at coordinate 1,370,133,303 of CM062820.1, forward strand.
TTCCAGATTTTTCTCAAATTATTTTACCACTTCAAACAATGATTAAGAAGAATTCAGTCTTTAAGTGGGGATCAATAGAGAAAGAAGCTTTTGATCTAATCAAGCAATCAATAATCAATGCCCCAGCCTTAAATACTCCAAATTTTTCTAATCATTTTACATTGTATACCATCGCATCCAACTCGCCATATGCTGCAGTACTCACGCAACTAAATGATCACAATTTGGAAGCACCCATTTCATTTTTTAGCTCAAATCTTCAGGGTGCTGAATTGAATTATTCCAATGTAGAAAAACAAGCCTTCGCTGTATTTAAAGTAGTCAAGCATTATAGACCCTTCCTTTTGAAAACCCACACAAAATTTATAGTTCCTTTCCCGACAGTTAGGCAACTATTAATCCAAAAAGAACTGGGTGAAAAAAGGGCAAATTGGTCACAGTGCTTCAAGAATATGACTTAGAAATTAAACCAGTAAAGATTGTTAGGGGTCAAGGTTTTTGTAGGATATTGGCAGGAGCATCCAACATTCCAGAATCAAGTGATACAGATCAAACTGAAGAAATCAATCAGATAAGTGTTACTGATTCTGAATCTCAATATGCAGATTTAATATTTTATTTAAAGAATGGTTATGCACCTCCAAACCTATCTTACAAGAACAAAACGGCCATTAGGTTGAAAGCAAAGAATTTTACAGTTATTGATGATGTGCTTTTTAAGCAGAATTATGATTCTATTTTATTAAGATGCCTTGAGAAACCTGAAGCCCAAAAGGTTTTGCAGGAGTTACATGATGGACCAGCAGGAGGACATTTTGGAGCTAACACAACAGCTCACAAAATTATTCATGCTGGATACTATTGGCCTACTCTGTTTAGAGATGCCCACAAATATGTAAGGAAATGCCTCAATTGCCAAACTTCTAGTGGAAGACAATGTAAATCATCTTTCCCTCTGCAACTAGTCAACATTGAACAACCATTTGAGCAATGGGGATTGGACATCATTGGGGAAATTACTCCAACATCTTCCAAACAACATAAGTATATCCTTACTGCTACCGATTATTTTACTAAGTGGGTGGAGGCCATTCCTTTGAAGACAACAATTTCTGAAGCAATCATTGAATTCATAGATCAATTCATTATTACGAGGTTTGGTGTCCCACATGCTCTTGTTTTTGATAATGCATCTTATTTCTCAGGCAATGCTATGTTTGATTTCCCTATCAAAAGAGGATTTAAATTAAAGTATTCTGCTAATTACTATCCCCAGGGTAATGGTTTAGCGGAGTCCACTAATAAGAATCTGATCAAAATCATTAAGCGAACTATCGAACAGAATCATAAAAACTGGCATAAATCCTTAATGTTTGCTTTATGGGCTGATAGGATAACACAAAAAGCTTCTATACGATCTTCCCCATTCAATCTCGTGTATGGAAAAGAAGCAGTACAGCCCACAAATCTTGTTCTTCCTTCTCTAGCCCTAATTCAGTTCATTGAGGAAAGTCCTTCCTCTTCTATGCAGTTAAGACATGATCAAATTCTAAAATTAGAAGAGGAAAGATAAAAAGATAGGGTTACTCATGCCAAACATCAGCAAATCATCAAAGCAGCTTTTGATTCAGTCTCATCCGGTTCAAAACAATTTCAAGTCGGTGATTTAGTTCTGAAATGGCACAAATCCCATGAAGACAAGGGTAAACACACCAAGTTCCAGAAGATGTGGCTTTGACCATTTCAGATCTGTGAAAAGATAGGCCATTCGACCTTTATATTGCAAGACTTATCAGGGTTGAGAGATTTTCTCCCTTTTAATGGCCTTATCTTGAAGAAATTCTTTAATTGAGGAGGTAACCCCTTCTCCTTTTAGTTTGATAGATTTTTTTAGTTTGTAGGATTTGTAGAAAATAATGTTGTAAGGTATCTACTATTGACCTTTGTTGTGTTTGAAAATTTGATCTATAGGCGTACGGTGATATTTTCTTTTAAAATAATAGAACTCTTAACCAAAAGGGATAATTTCTAGGAAATTAGGTATCATTGTATTCTGAAACCACATTTCAAGTTTTGTGAACTCCTCTCAAAAGTTTAAAAGTATTGTAAATGATTTTCTGTTTTCAAATTGGTCTCAAAAAGTTATCAATATCAAGATAGAAGCTAATCCAATTTCAGCATCTTCAACTCTTACCCTATCATCCATTTACTCTTAAGGAGAAGATTTCTCATCCCATTCACTAAAGTTTATGATTACTCAGAGTGTAATTCTAAAATATCTGATATTAAAGATAAGAGGTCTTATTACAAGCCTGCTTACCATGTTCATAGGGAAATAGTTTAACCGACATTACCAATACTGCACACCAAAACAGGGTAATGGCTTGAAATTATAAGACAAGGGGTCTCATCATGAGCCAGCTTGTTCGGTTAGATTACTACCAGTGAATGGCATTGTCAATAGCTGGCCACCAAACCAGGACAATGGCTTTTTATCTTATCAATAACAGAAAAAGGAAATGAAATACAAAATATGAAAACATGTTTTGAATTCATTCTGTTAATCACACTCTTAATTGAATGGAACAATGGACAATAGCATGGTTAAAAGGTATCCCTGTCGAAACTATAAACGTTTGCTGGCAACAGAGGCTCTACCTATGACAGATGAGTTTACTATAAAAGCTGATTTGGAAAGGTTTTCTGTTTTATCATTATAAACCAATAGAGGCCTATTTAAAACTTAGAATGTATCTATTTTCTTTAAAAAGAGAGGAAATTAGCAAAAAATAGATTCATTTTACTTGGAATGCATATATACCTAGTTATATTAGAATTTTCCCCTTTGATTAGAACTCTATTTTGCAAAAGTTTAAGTATTTCTGTGCTTTTCAGAGATAACTAGTTCTTCCAATGAATCGCCAATTGTTGTGACCTACAACAGCCCCCCATTTCATATCATGCTTATTTACAAAATCATCATATGAAATGGGTCCCTTTAGAAGTTAGTTGGTATCAATACTTCATTATTTGAAAAAGGTCCGCAAACCAAATGAAGACATTATATAAAACCTTTTAAAAACCCATTTTTGGTCAAATAATACAATCTTTTATCATTGCGATAAAGCGATCGCAAGATCGCATATCGCAATGGCATAGAAAACACAAATAAGTGGCACATTGGTCTCCGCCGATTCGATATCGCTATCGGTTATCGGAAATACTCTATGCACATTTTAAAGCGCCCCATGCCATTAGCCCCGATGCGATGCGCAATCGACGATCGACTATCGGCGGTAATCTTTACACAGTCTTAAAACACACCAACCCTTTCACCCCGATGCGATGGAATATCGCAATCGGCAATCAGCAGTATCCTATGCACAATAATAAGGTGCCCAGGTCATACTCCCGATGCAATGGGATATCGGAATCGGCAATCGGCGATACACTATTTATGCACATTGTTATGCCCATTCACCCCTATGCGATGCGATTTCGCTATCGGCGATCGGGATTTCAAAATTGTCAACATAAGGATTTAAGTGTTCCCGACGCTCGATTACGATATAGAGAGGATTTCAAAAAAGTCGTTAAATGGAGGGATATTATGATTCATTCATATTTAAAGCCTGATCTTTTAAGCAATCATTCACCTGCGCTCAACCGCCAAAACATCCACAGCACGCTTAAATAGGTCATTCAGCCGATTAATGATATAATGATCATTTAAGGGGTGGCAGGTCTTAAACGACCATTTAATGTAATTGTAAAATCTTCCCATCGATTGTATCCGCAGCCATTTTTAAGAGTTAATCTCTCAGCACTCTTTGATCAATCTATCTTTCCCATATTGGATTTTCATTAGCATATCTCTGTGTTACGTTTATTTTCGCCACTGTGCAGAATTCATCCATAGGAGAAAGATCAAGCAAGATGGGGAAGAAATCCAAGAATACCACAGGCACTTCCGCTACACTAGCTGCAGGACAAGCTGTCATGGACAAAAACAAGGGCTTGATATCTGATACTACATGTACGGGCCTCGTCAGAGTCACTTGGCGAGGCACCTACAACCTGATTGAAGCCGAAGAACCAGCAAGGACAATAGTAGAAGCTACTGTGGATTCAACTCGGAAATCTGAGAGTACTCTCAAGGATTTAGCCGACTCTTTCCTTCACAGGATAGCGGCCAGGGAGCAAATTCTCCCATACACAGATGTAGTGCGGTGGACGATTGAAGGAATCCCAATCTTGGATAGAACTTTCAGCGCTAGAGACGGAAGAATTTTCGGATCGTTCACAGCGGATGATCTAAGGCAAATGTATCATTTTCCCGAGCCAGAGAAGATATATAATAAGGCGTTCCTTGAGAAATTCGCAAACGAAAATGAAGTTGAATCTGAACCCATCAGGGATTGGAGACAAAATCCGGCAAAGCACAAACATTAATCTTCTGGTAAGTACTCGGTTGATTCTCTGGCTTCTCCTTATTGCTATGCTGGAATAATGATGTGTAGATTATGGGGATTACATGACTCTGCTAATTTTACCATAGAAATGGTTCCTCTAATGGAAGCAACATGCAACAGTATAATTATGGATTGGGCCACCATCCTTTCTGACAAATTAGCACAAGCTGTGCTTGAGTTTAGAAGCAAGACCCGTATTTCTGAAAGGGTAATTCCCCCATTTTACTATAGTGCCTATATCCTAGATACCCTCTATTTTAACTCTGAATTCCCTGTACTCGGCTGGAGGTGGACTACACAAGACCCCACGCCTATCCATATATATCATCAGAAATTGTGGAAATCTTCTTATAAACATCATCTATACCAAGTCTATAATGGCTTTATGTTGCCTATTTATTATTCCATTTTCGATAGACCTGCTTCCAAGATTTCCTATCAAGCCAGAATTGATTTAACTGGAATAGGTAGATGGTTTGGAGAGGAGAGATTTACCTACATAAGAGCTTTCGGTAGTCAAGCCAGACCGCATGTCCTCCCTTTGTACATACCGGATAAACTGCTAGCGAGGGAAATTTCTTACCAAATCATTGCAGAGAGTGTTACACAAACGCTCAAGAAAAGAAAAAGAAGAAAGGGAGAAGAGAGCACAGGAGGAGAGACAGAGGAAAGAGAAAGAGGAACAACAAATGAAACTGCAGGAGGAAAGACAAACGAAGGAACAAGAGGAGCAACAGAAGAAAGAGCAGGAACAAATGCAGAAGGAGTCCCAAGCCGAAAAGCAAAAACAAACCACCATTGATGTCAATATAGATACTCGTATTGACCCTAAATTGCTCCAGGAATGGAAGCAATTTGACTCTATCATCAATGGGTTGGAATGTTCCAAGGATACAGACACTTCCAAGACAAACGATACACAGGATATCACTTCACCTCAGGTTCTAAGTGGAACCAGTGGCCCACCCATTTCTAAGGATGTTGAGGTAATACCAAAAGACCCCTCCGACCAAATCATTCTCCAGGTAGAAGATATTCCTCCCCTGGATGTTTTCTACAGCCCGAGGCATAATGCAGTGGTAAAACGACTAAGGAAAAGAAGGAGGATTGATCAACCTTCCCTTTTCCCAGAGCAAACTGTTACGGGCAGCGTGGTTTGGAAGGAGTAATTTGACCCCTCCGATGACCTGACAAAACTGTGACAGTATGCGGGAGCCTATTCGGCAACGACAATCGAAAAGGCATCGGAGGTAAGTCTTCTACTTAAAACCAAGGATCAAGAAATTTTCGCATTACAGGCAGAATTGGCTGAGACAAAGCAGAAGGCAGAGCAGGCAGAGCAGCAATTGTTGACACAACAGCAAGTGAACAGTCAACTAACTCAGCAATTACAGGCAGAAAAGCAAAGGATCGACCAAAGCGCGATCCAGAAATAGAAGGAATTATCAGAGGCATTGGCACAATTAAGGGCAGCAAACGAGCAAATGATGAAAACAAAGGATGAGCAAATTGCTCAATTGTCATCGCAGCTCGAAAAAATAAAGGGCGCTCCACAAGTGGCTGAATTCAGAGCAGAAGCATTACAAATAAACACTGCATTAATATCCCAAATTAAGCTCCTGTGTCAACAAATCGCTCAGGCAGAGCCACTGTGTGAATTAACGACATCCATAAATCAGCAGGTAGAGAAGGCCAGAAATGAATTGGATCAAGCCGAAGAGATCATAACTGCATTTCTTGACTGGCAAGATTCTGATCAAGGGAGAGCAGCAAATTTGCCCAGGATCTTAGAAACACATAAGGATATACTCTTCACAGAATGGCAGTCTCAGATGATGAAAGCAGAGAGGGCGGCTTCAAGATGTAAATCAACTTCCAGCAATCTAGTTGAACTAGTTAACAACACTCTCTACTTATCAAATATGATTTCCCAATGTACACCAGGAAAATTGACAACAAAAAACACATTGGAGCAATCATGTTATCCTGATTTAGAGGAAAAGGGGAGATTAATCGCTGGGATTAACAGTTTAACCATGGACGCATATTGGCTCTTCCTAATTAAGCCGCATACACAGAGAGCCGCACTTAAGTGCCTAACAGATGTGATCGGGTATATAATTCCCGATATTCAGGATGCCACCTATGCCACCCAGCTTAGTTCGCGCCTCAACAAACCTCCTGAAGTAGAGCCAATGCTTGCGATAAGTCAGCTCAGATTTAAAGGCAAGCAGCCTACTTGATGAATCATGCTGCCGATTTCCAGATCGCTGAGGAAAATAGGATCAAGATTTATTGATACCGATTTAGTAGGATTTCAGTTTAGTAGATATTTAGATTAATGTAGTATTTATAGACCCTTTCATTGTTTTGGAAAGGGTCGTAAAGTTTTGTACCAGAATTAAAAGACTGAAGTTTGCACCATTGCGCTTCAGTCAAATATTCTTTTATAAAACTGGACCAGTTGTTCTTAATTCGACAAGGAAGCTTTTTATGCAATTGTGCACTATTGTCTTTGTTGAGAATGTTTTTGCGTTGAAGGAAGAAATACAAGTAGCGATTGATATTGGGAGTGTCAAGAAGCTCATATGGTATTTCTATCTATGTCTGAATTCATTCCTTTCATATGAATTGTTATGTGATTATTCTTGCTATTATTGATTATATGCATGCGCTGTGACAGCAGATCTATATTCATTCCACTATTGGATGTTTTATGATGTGTTTTTTTTTAATCATGTATATGTCAATGATATAAACGATAAGTGTGGTAATATCGCTTCAATCGCTTTGCTTAACTATTTAAGCATAGTAATCATGAATGAAATAATGTCTATGTCTGTTAAATAGAGTCATCTATATGCCTGTTTATATACATAGATCATCAAGCGCTGCACTTTAAAGCTCAATAGGTTCCCGGGATAGATCATAATTTATGTATTCTTGTTAATAGTTTAGTTATTCGCTCACCGTTAGTCTAGTTTATAAATCATCCATTCATCCCGTTTATCCACTTTTGGGAAACTGGTCCCATTATCCCCAGTCGGAGCCACTATTCCAAACGGAAAAGGAGCTGTACTAAGGTCCGGACTGGGTGGTTATCCCCGATGTTGTTGCAGTGATTTTCGAGGCTTCAACATGAGGGAAGAGGTCAAATCTAGGCTTCATCTCTAGAAACGTCTAAAAAAAACTTTGAAGCAAAAAGGAAGCTCGCCCTTCATGTATCATCACACAAAATATATCTAAAACCATACATAACTACCTAAAAAAAATGGTTGACCACCTGATACAATATGGTGCATGAATGAAAGAGTCAACATAATACAAAAGAGGGAACGAATTCACTACCCATCACTACTAAAGTGTGCAATGGTGGTGACTAATAACGAGCGACAACTAACCTCCTATGAAACAAAATAAGAAATTTGTAGTTGTCCAACATGCATCTAAAATCTATTGGACAGACTTCATGATGCGCAACCTATCTCTAAGGGTACGAAAGTTGACTCTCTACTACAACCCCATGGGCGACATTAGGGAATTGGGGAAATTCATATCCTCTCCTTGATAGGTTGGTGATAAAGTATATGTCCTCCTCATCTAGTGTATATCATTCCCCAAGACAGAGTGCGCCTTTAGAAAGGTGCCAGCACTGATGCGGGAGGATAGTTGGCCCCAACCCCCCAGCCGTATGTGCCCCATGTGGCGTTTTCGTTGAACAATGAGGCTATTGGTCATTATAATGATGTGAAAAATTGCACAATTCACGAGCAAAATTGTCGGACAGTTTGCAAGTGTGGCCAAATTGTGGGACATATAACAAAAATTGTTATAGGAGGCATAACTTGCTCAATATTTGGTCTAATTGATCTCAAGAGGAGCTCATATAAGGTTTTTTGAGCATTCCAAATCAATTGGCAACCTTAGTTTTTGGATATGAGCAGTTTATGATGGGATTTTTGCAGGATTGAGTCTTTTAGTGCTAGAGAGAATAAGAGTTTATGAAGTAGTTTTGAAGGCATTTTGAGCATGGAGAGAACCTTGTAGGGGTTTTTACCAACCTTCTTATTTCATCTACAATAGATGTGACTTTGTAGTGCAACTCTTACTTTTCTTTTCTCATTATTTGTTCATGAGAAAATTTATTTTCAGTAGTTCAATGTGGAGTTGTTGTACATTTTGCGCTTGGATTTCAAGTGGTGTAGAAGGACCTGATGTGTGAGTCTTTGAATTATATGATAAACCATGATAAATGAGTGATAAAAAATGGTAGAAATGGATGAAATAGGTGTTAAAGAGTGATAATAATAATAATGACAAACTAGCGGCCCAACAACCATATTTTTGAAGTGATAATTCTTTGTAGGACAATGTTTCCTTGTAGGGAAAACAAGCCACTAAATTTCAACAATTTTCATGTACTCTTTTGCCACTTAAATCAATAGAGCGATCTAGCTGTTGGAGCAGGTCCAGAGATGTAGCCCAGGCGGGGTAGACTCCATCATCAAATGTTGCATTCTTCTCTTCATGTTTTGTATTTCAGTTGAATGTGAATGGATTACTTTTAAATTTCATGAAAAAAAAAACTCACCACATTAAAAAGATTATGAAACTTCTTATCTTTTAAGGACCCATTTTTTTGCTTGCAAAGCAACAAAGGATGATCTGTTTTTGAGTGGACAAGTTCTCGTCTAGTTGTAGATCAGGTGGTATTAGTGCTGGTTCTAACCAAGTTGCACATATGGGTAAGAAATTGAAGCGTGAACGACTCCAAGAATTAGAGGATATTAATTTGTCTCTTTGAATGGATAATGTTGAGTTGAGGATATTTCTTGAAATTTCCAAGGAGGAGAAGAGGAAAATGAACCTACAGTTGAAATATATGGTGGAGGAACAACTTGGTGAGAGTTTGATTCCATAAGAAACAAATAATTCCTCCAAGACGAAGACAATTTGTGGGGATGGTTCAAACATAGGATATGGACCATGGACAAGACAAAGTGCGCCTTCAGGGAGGTAGCCTACTCTTAGTACTTGAGAAGGCTTACAATCCTTAAGAATGCTCAGATCACTACATTAATATGTTAAGGGTATAAATCCCTCAACCTCTCTCTAACCTCCATTGGTCAAACCAAATTGTGTTGGTCTGTCATTTTATCCGAGTCATGTTGCTACTCCCTCTGCCGATATCTCTAGTACACGATTGACATATAAAATTCATTAGCCTCATACGCAAAATATATATTTTTTTATTAAATTAAAATTGAGTTTATAAATATGAAAACATTAATTTAAATTAAGAAGAAAAATATCATCAATGTGCCCAAAAAATAATCATTCATCCACTTCGGTATTTTTTCAAACAGAACTGCACTAACATCATTGTGCATATACATATGATACATTGTTGTTGGTTCACATATTTAAATTTTCATCACAGTGTGTCACAATTATGCATCGGTACACACGTATAACCTTTTCACAATGGTACACAATGTTCAGGTTATCGAATGCACCGAGCTATAACTATATTTTTATATATTATTTTTATATTGCATTTGGTAAATATAAACACATCGGGTGTAACCTAAAAATTGTATGCACCAACGTATAATTTATAATTGTTTCGATGTGTGTTCATTTACGAAACACAATACAATAATAGAGATGTGTTATGTTCATGCATCAAAATGGGTGCACCTTATAAATCTACATGGTGCACTACAATCAGTAAGAACCAAACATATTGATCACACCATGGAAGAAAACAAAGATTTAAAAATAATGTAATTTTTAAGCTAATTTTCAATTCTAATTCACAAAAAAAATAAAATGGAGAAAAACATAGACATTACCTAGACTTTTATCATTAGGGAAGCATTGTTGACATTTAATTGAGAAAAAAAGAATTACCATGGTTCGAAAAAATAGGAATGTCAGGAAATGAGCATAGTATGGAAGGATGGTGAGGAATAAAAGGATCGATGTGAGGGTACTTGCATCAGGAAAGAGTGGAACTCGTGCCTCAAAGCTCTCGATCATTGTAGATGGTAAAAATTAAATTTATGATCAAGAGATTTTTTTCTTATTTAACCCTCCTTTGATACCTATAACTGCACTGGTGTCGAAGATATCCAAGAGCACCACCTTTTTTAATTAAAAAATCGATAGTGGCACTTTTGTTAAGATTCCCCATGCAATTCCAATATAAGTACCACAATATTTCCTTGTTTGACTATAGCTTCGCTCTTTTTTTTAAATCAAAAGCCACCTAGAAGTGTTCTCTAGAGCCTGCCACATGAATTTCAATATATTTACAACACTAGTGCATCCTTGGTGTTGTAACATTTTTTTGGTTTTGATAAGGTAGAATAAAATAGTCAAAAAGTAAAAAATATTTTGAAAAAATGCTAAGTTAGGATATGGACATAACAATAGTGAAAAAAATCTTTATGATGATGTCCATATCAAAGAAAATGTTAGGTTAGATGTCCTTAAACATAAAGACAAAAATAAAATGCTAGGTTATAAAGGAAAGAAAACAAATAATCTCTAAAAGTGAGCAAGTCTAAATGTAACTACTATTTCGTTGTAAAATAATGGTTGTGTGCAGCTTGTCTTAAATGCCACAACCCATGATAGTCAAATCGTTTAATCTTGACAGCCTCATGCTTTAAATTTGATGTTATAGTTAGAGAATAAAGATCTGGCCAAACTGTTTAATCTTGGCAGATCAGTAGTTAGGTAGACAATAATAAGGTTCTCATCAGTTTAATCTGAGCTCTTGGAGGTTATAACGGTAGATTTAGATAGTTTTCTTTTGTAAAATAAAAGAAAGGAAAAGGGTTTGCTAGCTTAAAAGCAGCCATTAAGTCAAGAAAAAATGGTAGGATAAGCAAAGGGTAAGTAGAGATATGTTGTAGAAGTTTGATTATTCATTGGACAAAATGTACATTTATCATGTTACACCATATGTTTCTATGTCCATGATGTAATTACACAAAGAAAATGAAGGTCTACTAGATCAATTGATTAACTTCCCATTCATCCCCATACATCCCTATATTCACTAATTTCCCCTTCCCACCTTTATATAATTCATATTCATTCATTTTTTTCAAAAAAAATCCATTTTCCTAAGGTCAAAACCCTTTTTGCATAGGAAAAGTGAAAATCCCATGTAAAATCCCATTTTACATGCAAATCCCACAAAAGTTGTTTAGCCTAAGTATTGATATATATATATATATATATATATATATATATATATATATATATATATATATATATATATATATATATATATGCGAAAACAAGTAATCCATGAAAAGCATCATATTTCATATATTTCCCTTTTTCCACTCACATTTTTTATTAACACTAACATAATGTATTAAACCCATAAAATGTCCTTTTCCCGTAGATATTAAGTCCTTTATTAAAATACCCCGAAAGCTTTAGTTTTATTATAAAAACTAAGTATTTAATAAAATATCGCATCGCAAGTCTTTCATTTGAATGCGCCCTCCACCATTGTGATATGCGATGCATGATAGACCTAGACCCGATGCATATATATATATATAGATATATATATATATATATCATAACTCAATTCCATATCGTGTTTGCCTACATTGCAATTCTCGCTAAAGAAATAAACCTCCACCAGTTGCAATCTCCGATTGCGACAGGAACCTGGACCCGACACAGTATTAACCATGATATATTTTTGTGTCGTGTCTGGCCCTTATCGTATTCCTTCACGATGGGCCTTCGTCCGCTAAACCCTGATTGCGATATCCGATATGAAACCAGACCCGATATCAATTATTCGCTTGAGTTCATATTATTTCAGGTTCGCGATATGTGGTTTGCGAAGGTTTTCTTTGTTAAAACGTTTTTATGATTTTAACGAAGACCTAAACTAAAACATTTGTTTAACTATAAAACACCGTTAATCTAGGTTTTTAAACATGATAAAGTCATTCCACCATAATTAATCATTAGGACCCTCCATTTCTCTTTCGCGCTACCCTTTCACTCGTCCACCATCCAATTACGACCATTGAAATCCAATGGTCGTTGGCAATTTTCGGTTGGTTCTCTATACGAGTGTTACCCACTTGAAAAGTGGTATTCCATTGAACTCCCCTTGCTATGTTTCAATCTCAGATCATTTCAGGTGACCCCCTCTCAAAACCACCCATGCCTTTAATGCGGTGCAAAGAAAACCAAAATCGCCTCCCGTATAACGACAAAATGACCACTGTTCACTTGGCTTCATATTTCAAAAAGAAAGTCGTTTCTCTGTTTAAACTCAAAAATTACCATTTTTCCTTTGTTTCATCTATTTTCACAGTAAACCATCCATAAGCCTCTACGACCAATTAAGCCATGGTTTTACCTTTTGATACACTCTGGACTCCTTCCAATATCCTTTCAAGTTCAATAAAGTCATTGATGACCTCCTCTATCACCTATGATTTCCTAACAATTTCTATGTTTTGAGGTAAAAACCCCTATTCCAGGCTCACAAAGAAAAAGCATGCATACAATTTGAAGACAAATCTAAAGGGATTTACTGTTGAAAAAGACATTAAATACCTTAAATGCATAGTAAGAGAAAAAGGAACACAGTAAAGGTTAATTAGCTGGGTTAAATGATTTTCATAGAGTTTAAAGAGTATCAGATGAAAGATCAAATGAAGGAATCAACCAAGCGTAAAGGATTCAAATAGTCAAGCAGCTTAAAAGGAAAAAATATCAAACAACAGGGCGAGCACAACTTGAATAAAAGGGACAACAAGAAGCACTTCAACAACTGCACCTATCTTCTTGTATGAAGATCTTTCCTTTCCTAGAACAAATCCTAATCAGTTTTAGGATATTTCCTTAGTTTCATTATTGTATAAATAACTCTCTTCTCGATATTTTAATGGTTCGAAGTTCAAGATTCATTCTTCATTGTTTGTTAAGTCTTGACTATTAATTCTACTTTGAAGCTACAAACCACCATTGAAGGATGCTTTTCAAGACACATGATGTACTCAGTCTTTCTGGAACCTTAATACAAAGCAGAGGATTTTGGATTTGGTTTTACCTAGTTTGTGTTATCCTATAAGTTTTTCTAGTTATTAATCATTTTGTTTTTCTTCATATGCTTATGACTTATAGGGATATCTTGGTAGGAATAATTGTGTCTCAATTACTTCCTATAAGCTCCTGAAGTGATCATATATAAAGGGAATTGATTAATGAACTGTATGTTCAGCTAATCCCCTCTAATCATTAAATCATTAGCATCTTGTGTAAGCTTAAGTATACGGACATGAACATTTGGAACATAGTTGAGAAGGCTTTCCCACTTATGATTGTTCTATTTTATAGTCTATAAACTGTGATAATCATATTATTTGTTGTCTTCTTCTCATCACTATTTTGATCTATATCACTGTGTAAAGTCTTATAGCAGCCCTCTGCTGAGATATTAATATAACCTGAAGGATTAATTACTTCAATTCTACATTTTTCTTCATTCGTTGCTCTTCCAAAAAACTAAAACCAAAAATCCCAAAACAATTATTTTAGATTCTCTTGCATTTGTAGCTGACCTACTACTATCTGAGAGGTAAAACATCGGACTGGCGCCATTACTAGGGATTCAAATTTCATTTAAGTTTCCCTTGGGACAACGATATTCATTCATTCTTTTTAGTTCCCTTGGGACAACGATATTCATTCATTCCTTCCTTTAAAGGTGATTGAAGGGTTTAGAAAGGTTAAGATCATTCAACTAGGCCACTCCACACTCCCAAGTTGGCACCTTTTAAACATACCAGATCTCGTTCAGAAGCTGACATAGTTAAGCCTCTATCAGATCCTGAAAGACTTCTGAGAAAAGATAGTTCTAAAAGGGGACACCAACCTTCATCTTCTTCCTCTTCAATCCTACAGTCTGAAGAGCTATAATCAGTTGACCCCTATAATAATATCCCAACTGTTCTTGATTACTCCCATTTATCACCTAGGGTTGCTGAACTTCTAGATAAAGGAGTATATTTTAGGTCAGCCTACCTTACTCATTCATTAGAATCTCATCCAATACCCACACTACTGCGAGGATCACCTAAAACTAAATTTGATTTGGGTGTCAATCTACTAGCATATAAACCCACATATTTCATATCCCCTACCACCTATCATTTTCCTTCCATTTTTGACCGACCTGAAGCTTCTTCTTCTAAACAACTTGAGGAGACCTTCTCTATATATTCCAATCCTCTCTTTGAAGCAAAAGAAGGTATTCCTTGATAGGTCCCAAATTTATTTTTTAAGACTCCTTTGAAGTCTTTTAGGAGATCTACTCCTTCATCTCCTCCTTCACCTCCAACTAGTCCATCAGCCCCTCAATCACCATCTTCTTCCTCTACTTCTTTGTCATCTTCTACATCCACACAAACACCTCATACTCCACCTAGACAAACTCATACACCTTAAGCACCTCGTAGACCACCTGTTGTCATGACTTTCCGACCTATTGCACATGCTAGATATGATGCCTTAGTCTTACCTAATAACCTTAATGCATTCCTAGCTGCATACTTAAAATACCTTCCCAAGTACAATGGAGAAATTGGTCCCTCAGCTGAGCACCATCTTCAAGAATTGCTAGACTTTGCAGACAACATGAATATTGAACAAGAAACATTTATATGAGATTGTTTGTACAGTCACTTGAGGGAAATGTGAGGATATGGTTTAGGCAATTACCAGCAACTACCATTAGAAATTGGGAAGAGCTTACAAACATATTTAAAAATCAATGGGGTGTGAAAAAGGATTGTCTTTATTTCTTCAAAGAATTTGAAGAGCTTAAAAGGAACTTTGGTGAACCAGTAGTAGATTTTATCAAAATATTCAATAAACTCTATCACAAAATGCCTGCTGATTGTAAGCCCCCTGTAGCAGTAGCTAAGTCTAGATTTTCTAAATCTTTTGATGATGACTTTGTTGTTATGCTATGAGAGAGAAATTCAAGAACTCTTGAAGATATGAAAACAAACGCTATAGAAGTAGAAGCAAATAGGGTAGCCTCAACTTATTTAAAGCTTAAGGAAGAAAAGGCCCAAAGACAACTCAAATCTATTCAAGAATCCTGTAGTTCCTCTACGAGTAAATCAGAAGACTCAAAAATAGACGAAATAACATCTCTTCTTAGAAACCTATCAAATAGGATTTCAAATATTGAGACGCAACCTAGGACAATATAAAAAATAGTTACTAGATCCCAAAATCAAAATCAAGGTTAGTATAAAAGAAATCCACCACTACAAATTCTTCAGAGACCTAGCAAAGATCAATAGGTTCCTACTACTCTATTGATAGATGACCAAAAACCTAATGATAATACTATGACAATTACTGAAGATATTAATGGTATGGATTCTTCTTCCAATCAAATAGTCATTATTCCTCTCTCACAACAAAATCAGGTTGAAGATGATCACGAAGCTTCACAAGTCTCTAAACATCATGATTTCTTTGAATTTTCAATTGCAGAATTAAATAAGAGGTATGATCTTAGGCCTAGGCCTGGTCCTGGGAGACCTCCAAAGGAAAATCCAATAATTGAACCATGTACCAAAACTGTTGAAGCTCGAACATATCTTATTCAACCCTTAGATCAATAAATTTATACTACCCATACTGGTAAAAACAATTTGAAAAAATTTAATGTTGAGAAAGAATTAGAGAGGGTTAAGATCCCAATTCCACTTTCAGAACTTTCTAAAAATCATGGTTACAAAAGCAGAGTCACAAAATGGATACAAAATACCTCGGTTAATGCTGAAGGTGATGTCATAAGTCTGCAAGACGAAAAAACAATAGTAGTTTTTGGCCCTAGTTCAGACATGATAGATGAGATAGTGCCTCCTTCCTATATAACTCTTAAAACAAATGATTCCATGTTAGATAATTGTATGCTTGATTCATCAGCATCACACAACCTTATGCCAAAATCTATCATTGACCATTTGAAACTTGACATAACTAGATCCTACCATGACTTGTACACCATTGATTCTGAAAAGGTGCCCTATTTGGGATTGATCAAGGATCTAGTGGTTACCCTTTCCCAAATTCCAGTGGAAATTGTACTACTTGATATTGTTGTCACAAATATCCCTCCCAAATTTGGAATGCTCCTTTCTAGGTCTTGCTATGCCAAATTAAGGGGAACTCTACAGATGGATATGTCATATGCTACTATTCCTGTTTATGGAGGAGAGAAATTAAGATTATATAGAGAGGTAAGATTTGTACGTACTATTTGTAAGACTGACCAGCCAAGTAACCATCCAATTTATGCAATAGATCAAGATTTTGGTTGTTTTCAACTCGCTTCAAACCAACATAAAACTCAAGTCAAAATTGAAGAGGTAGTTGAAAGTCTTGAACCAAAACAAACTGATATTTGGAAATTGTTCTTCAATGGCTCTTATACAAAAGATGCTGTAGGAGCTGGAGTTGTTTTAATTTCACCTGAAAAAAGAAAATATAACCCAATAATGTAAATTAGATTTTGAAGTTACCAAAATGGTTTTGAACATGAAGCTTTCCTTTTAGGATTGCAATTAACCAAAAGCTTAAAAGTTAAAAACTTAAGTGTTTTTACTAATTTAGAACTTATTGTTAAGCAAGCAACAAATGCTTGTGAGACCAAGCACCCTAGACTTAGGTCCTACCGAAATGAGGTATGGGATTCAGTTGAAAACTTCTTTGACGCTTTTAATTTGACTTATATTCGTAGAGATTAGAATATTCATGCAGATGCCTTAGCTATCTCTGCTAGCTCTTTTAAAATTCCTAATCATACTGATGTACTCTATCAAATACAAGTCAAGTATAGGCCATCTATACCAGATAATCTGAAACATTGGCAAATGTTTGAATATGATGAGCAATTGAAATCATTTCTGTAGGTAATAGATTATTTTTCATTTCTACAAATTGATGAAGATAGAACTGAAATAAATGAAAATGCAGATGAAATGATACTTTATATTTTAAAACCAAAATTGTTGATCATGACATTATTCAATTATCTAATAATTTTATCCCAAAAGGACTCATTCCTTTATCAAAATTGTTTGATCAAAATGATATCCTCCGAAACCCTCATTCTATTTCCTCAAAATATGACCTAGAAGATATTAACATTGTAACTAATAAAGATATAAAAAGCATCAAAATATGTGAATCTCTAGACCCTAATATCAAAGCTCAATATCTTAAGTTGCTGCAAAATTATAAAGATGTTTTTGCTTGGACTTATGCTAATCTAAAGACCTATGACACTTCATTAATATAGCATAATATTCCTTTGAAGCCAGAAGCAAAACCTTATCAACAAAAACTTAGAAGGATAAATCCAGCCCTTCTACCAATTGTAGAAAGGGAGATTAAGAAAATGCTAGATTCTTAGATCATCCTCCCTCTTAGATATTCTAATTGCGTTGCAAACTTAGTTCACGTTAGAAAGAAAAATGGAGAGATAAGACTGTGCGTGGATTTTTAAAAGATAATTATCCTTTGCCCAAAATGGATCAGTTACTTCAAACGGTTTCAGGAGCAAAAAGACTTTCTATGCTTGATGGTATTTCAGGTTACAATCAGGTGAATGTTGATACAACAGACGTAGAGAAGACTACCTTTACTACAACTTGGGGTACATTCATGTATGCTAGGATGCCATTTGGCTTAACCAATGTTGGAGCAACATCTGAGAGAGCTATAGACATATATTTTATGGGTCAGGTAAATAAATTTGTGGTTATTTATCTTAATGACATAACTGGTTTTTCTCGGTAGCCTCTCAAACATTCAAAGAAGAAGGTGGGAGAAATGAAGTGGCTAGGTTTTCCATAGCGAGCAGAGTTCAATTCTTATGGAGAGTGGCAGGGGAGGGAGCTCAGCTCCCTCCTACAAGGATGTAGTGGCCAGCTGAAGTAAATCACCACCTAGAGATAGTAAAGATGGTAGGAACTACAGAAACAGGGACAATGGAAAGGAAACAAATGGGACCAGAACAAAAGAAAATAGCAGCACGAAGGACAAAGAGGAAGAAGAAAAAATTCTGGGTGCAAGAGATAAGAGACAAAAAGGACCTTGCAAACCACAAGCAGAAATCACTCCTCGAGTAATATTAAATTATCTTGCTCTGCAGGAGCACAATGAACATATGGGAACGTACGCTATTATCTATAAATTCATCGGACTATGGCCCACTAAAAAGGCTTTACAGACATGGATCAAGTATCATTGGAATCCCAAAGGAAGCATTGACCTACATCTTGGGTCAAAAGGATTTTTCATAGTAGTGTTCTCTAAAATTGAAGATAAAGACATAATATCTGAAGGAGGACCCTATTTTTTTGCTACTGCAGGTCTCTATATGAGACCTTGGAGAATGAAATTTGTCCCAAAGAGGGAGAATTTCTCTTCAATCCCTGTGTGGGTAAGGCTCTACTCTCTACCTCTTGATTATTGGCAAATGGAATTGTTGACTACGATTGGAAATAAACTAGGACGTTATGTCAAAGCTTCTGAATCCATAAGAAGGGGAAATATACCTCCTCTGCTAGGATCTGTGTGGAAATGGATCTATCAGGAGCACTTCCCGATGAAGTTATCTTGGAAGTTTTTGATGAGGAGTGGGTGCAGACAGTAGACTACAAACATATCCCCTTTAGATGCCAAATATGCCACGAACATGGGCATCTGTTAAGAGACTACCCTCTCAACAAAGAAGATAACAAAGAAAAACCTAATACATCGAAGGACACTGAAAGCTTTCAGAAAGTGGCTAGTAGAGGAAGGGGAGGAAAAAGGGGATTAAAGCAATAGCATATTGAGGGGTAAAAGGGTAGTCAAAATAAGCTTCAAGTGCTAGAAGAGTCTGAAGAAACCAAAAGAAAGAATCAATCTCAAGAGGAGGATGCTAAAGAAAAAGAAAAAAAAGAGGACACAAATCATTCTTTGGACATTGACTCCCAAAAAGAAGCCAGGAGAAGTGAAACAAAAATAGAAATGAACCAAGAAATGAACCAAAGTGAAACAAATCTGGAAGATCACAAACTACAAGAAATAATAGACAAGGAAAACCTGGATTTAGAAGCATTCCTGATGCAAGGAACCAAAGGAGGAATATATTCTCTGCCTCAAGAAGATTGCAACAGAATACAATAGTTGTTTTTATCGAAAACGCATGAACGAGGACTGGGGAAAGCTAAAAACATCCACAAACAGGAGAACATAGGGATGAAAATAATGAAACTATTCTAGGATTAGCCACCAAAAATCCAGGGAAGAAGAGAGGAAGAAAAAAGCAAAATGAGCTCTTGATGGAGTGTGGAAAGCTAATGATAGATTCGGGTAAGATGAAAGATCTAATTAGTTACTCCTTTACAAATATTTAACTATGAAGTTTATATCTTGGAATATCAGATGTCTAGGTAGTAAAAGAAAACAAAGAATGCTAAGTAATAGAATGAAACTAGCAATGCCAGACATAATATTCATTCAAGAAGTGAAATTCTCCATTCAGAAAATAAAACAAATCCATAACAAATGGCTCAGTAAATTTGAGTTTCTAGAAGTCAAAGCAGAGAACATAGCGGGAGGCATACTCACTCTTTGAAACCTCCAAAAAGTCAGCATTGTAGATGTAGAGGCAATGAGAAATTACTTATCAGCTATCATTCAACAAATGGGGATGTCTGAGACCTTCCTGGTTATGAATGTCTATGGTTCTCAGAGAATAGATGAGAAGCTTAGATTTCTAAACTCCCTGGTAAATCTCAGAAGCAGACATAAAGAAATTCCTTTGGTCATTGGAGGAGACTTTAATATGATTAAATCTCTTTGAGAAAAAAAAGGAGGCACCAGAATCTTCAGTAGAGATTTAATAGGATTCCATTCTTTCACAGAAGACATGAAAATGGTTGACTCTAAAACGCATAACAGTCTTTTTACTTGGAACAACAAAAGAGGAGGTAATGCTTAGGTTGCCTCCATGTTAGACAAATTTTTTATCTCTGAGAATCTGATGCTCACAAATACAGAAATATCTACAAGAGTTCTCCCATTTGGAGGCTCAGGCCACTGGCTGATTCAATTAGAAATTAAGGGAATTGATGCTCCCAGAAACAAACCCTTCAAATTTGAGAATATCTGGCTCTCCCACCCAAATTTCATCAGGAACATTGAAAAATGGTGGTTCGAAGATCTACAGGTTCAGGGCTCCAAAATATTCCTCCTCCATAAAATACTAAAGCACATAAAAATCAAACTCAAAGGATGGAACAAGAAGGATTTTGGTAGCATTTTTGTGAAAAAAAATTTAGTAGAGATCAAAATGCGGGAACTTAATCAAGCAATGATCACAGGTGGTTTTGATAAAACCAAAAGTGAACAAGTTGAAAAACACAACCTTGACTAGGAGAATTTATGAAAACAAGAGGAAATATTTTGGAGACAAAAATCAAGAGTTCAATGGCTCAAAGAAGGTGAACAAAACACTCATTTTTTCCACCATTCCACCATATCCAATAGAACACACAATAGAATCTCCTAAATATTGAATAAAGATGGGGAGCTTCCAACCTCTCACAAGAATATTGAAGTTGCATTGGTTCAACATTTTAGAGGCATCACAAATGAAAATAATCTAGACATAGATCAACAAATCAAGGAAATTATAAAGAATATTCCTAGGATGGTGACTAGAGAAGATATGCAGAATGGAAAAGCTCAAGGTCTAGATGGTTTTAATGTGGACTTTTTCAAGGCCTGCTGGATTGTTGTCAAACAGGATATTTTGGATGTGGTAGAGGACTCCAGAAGAAGAAGATCCATTCTAAAATCCCTCAACACCTCCTTCATCTCCCTGATCCCCAAACAGGACTTAGCCCTTGGTCCTGATAAGTTTATACCCATTGCTTTATGCAATGTTGTTTACAAAATTATTTCCAAGATATTGACTAATAGACTCAAACCTCTTCTTCTTTCATTCATTTTTGGGGAACAGTCTAGTTATGTCGAAGGAAGGTAAATCCTGGATAGTATTATTTAGGCCCACGAGGTTGTTCACTCTCTCACTAGTAGAAAGCAGACTGGTATGATCATGCAATTAGACATTGCAAAAGCGTATGACAAGGTGAACTGGATCTATATCAAAAAGGTCCTTTCTGCCCTTGGGTTTGACCATGACTGGATCAGATGGGTTATGGCTTTCGTTACTTCACCCAGTTTTTCAATTCTAGTGAATGGCTAGCCCTCGAAGATCTCCACTCCTTCCAAAGGCCTCAGGCAGGGAGACCCACTCTCTCCCTTTCTTTTTATCCTCATGATGGAAGGATTGGGCCGAACCATTAAAAATGCCAAAGTCTTAGGAAAGATCAAGGGCCTACAATTAATGGAGAACGGCCAAGCCTTGACTCGTCAACAATTAGTGGATGACACCATGCTGCAGGGTATCCCCATAGTTAAGGAAGCTACAGCTTACAAAAAAATCTTAAATGACTTTGCCTCAACCTCAAGTATGGAATTCAATCTCTCCAAATCAATTTTTTTTTTTTTAACACTAACATTGCTATTCAAAGGAACATCTCTAGAATTATGGGCTTTTGAAGGGAGGTCCTCCCTTCAAGGTATTTGGGAATCCCCCTCATAGATAAACCAATGCACAAAAGTATCTGGGAATAGGTTCTCAACAAGATGCAAGACAAGATCAAAATATGGACTTTTAGAGTGTTGAACCTTGCTGGTAGATTGATTTTGTCAAAGGCAGTTCTTCAATCTATTCCTATTTTCTTTTTATCAACCCTGCCAGCTCCCAAAGGGGTCTTACAGCAATTCAGGAACATTCAGAGAGACTTTCTCTGGGGCAATGAGGAAACCAGAAAGAAATGGGCCCTAGTTTCATGGGATAAAATCTATAAACCCAAAATTCATGGAGGCCTAGGATTAGACGATTAGGAGATTCTAAGTAATGTTTTAGGAGCCAAACTCTAGTGGAGATGGGTTAAAGAACCAGGTTTCATTGGGCTAAAACATGGAAAGAAAAATATGCAAGCTCCTGGCAAATGAGTGATCTTATCAGAACGTCAGGGAACTTAAAAGGCTCTCACATTTGGAATAAAGCCTCAGATAACAAGAGCCTAGTTCAAAACAATAACTTTTGGGAAATCAGAGCAGGAGAACAAGCTCTCTTTTGGGAAGATAAATGGCAACAAGAACCATTGTTGTTAAGGGAAGACTTTATGAGCATCAAGCAGGAAATCGATTTCCAAGGACTTATAAATGTTAGGGATTTCTGGAATCTTCCTCATGGAACTGATAAATGGAGAAGCTAGATGAAAATAGAATGTAGAGGGGAAGGCCCCATAAATGGAAAAGCATAATAACTCATGAAAATATTAGAACAGAGGAAGATCTTGGTTACAGATGGGCATGATCAGTTAAGATGGGGCCAAAACAAGGAAGGCATCTTTAATATCAAAGAAGCAAAAAGAATTACTCTTAACCTAATCCTTGCATTTTGGCTAAGTCCTGGCAAAGACTTTGGAGCCTCCAAGGATCGATGAAGATCAAACTGTTTATGTGGTTAATTCATCACAAGAAAATATTAACTTGGGAGAACATTCAGAAGATGGGGGTTATGGGGCCTTCTAGATGCCAATTATGTGAGGCTCAAGAGGAGATAATGGAGCATATTCTCAACAAATACACCTATACCACCTGATTATGGGATTCTTTCAACATCATTTTTCAACAGAAAGACAGAGATAAAGGAAGCATTATTAACACCCTAAACAACTGAAGAAAAAACATTTCAGAGTATGGGATCCTTAAATTAGCCTGGACGTTGCAACCAAGCTTCATTATCTGGAATGTTTGGAAGGAAAGGAATAAGAGAATTTTCAAGGATGGAAAAACTACTCCCCTTTTTCCTGATGGAATTGATATTAAAGCAAATTAAGGAAACCGTTTTTACCACTGTGCATAGTTATCCCTCGATTCCTCCCACTGCACTTGAATTGAGAACTCTCAAGCAGCTGGGAATGCATGAGATCATCCGCAAAGGTCTTAACAAAAAAGAAAGAGTGTTGGAAAGAGAAAAGGAGTACTGGCATCCTCCACCTCAAGGTTATCTAAAATGCAACATTGATGGGGCTTCAAAAAGCAACCCAGGGACTGCAAGTTATGGAGGGGTGTTAAGAGATGCAGAAGGAAAAATTATTTTTGTCTTCCACTATCATTTAGGCAAAGCCACCAACAACATGACTGAATTAATGTCTTTGAAACATTATCTAGAGCTTATTAAACTCAATCACAGATCAAATGTTCTCATTGAAGAAGACTTTGAGATTTCGATAAATGCAGTTAAGAAAATCAGCTATGGAATAGCGCCTGAAAGGGTCTCAAAACATTGGAGACTCATACAAGTGTACCAAAGAATCCAAAAACATCTCCAGAGTCTGTGAATGGTTAGCTTCAATCATGTTCGGAGGAAGGCCAATAAACTTGCAGATCTACTGGCCAACCAAGGTGTGACTAATCCAGATTGCAGAATCGAAATGAATTGGCAGGAGATGCCTCCAAGTAGGCTAAAAGCTCTCTGCGATGCTCAAGCCACGGACGACAAGGAAATTTTTGATTATTGGGCACGATGGGTAGGCTATCATTAAAGCTCTTGATGCCTATTCTCACTCATTTCGATGGTCGACTCTTTGAAAAATGGCTCTCTCTACATGGCGATAACTTCTTTTGGGGTAAGGGAAATTATCTCCTTCGTTTCTTGAATGGTGACACAAGGTTTCATTTAAAGTTACAGAATGTCTCGGTGGCAAGCTCCATTGTCAGTTTCAGTAGTTTGATAGGCTAGATCACTCCCACAAAGGAAATTCCTCGGCACTTTTCTTTTGGTTCAGAAAGCCAAGCGTTAAGCGGTTTTCTTATGATCGCAAGGCTCTCAAATGGTAAGTGGTTTTGCTCATTGAGAGTGATTCCACTTGGCTCTCAACACATGGCAGTGGTGGGGGTCACCTTACCACCCTTCATCGTGCCTTAAAAAACCTTTCTTCTCGTCTCTCCGATATCTCTCCGCATCGTCCTTTTTGGTGGGGGAAATTGACGGTTAGATCTGTTTGGGCTAGTTTGGGGGTACGTGAGTTTGTTTAATCTTTGCAAGTTAATGATGGGAGGTATAGCAGACTTTGACCTTGGCTCAACTTGTAATCACGGGGACAATTTGTTCGGTTAGCTTGTCCTTGAGTTTGTTTAGTGGGTCACATCCTTGATAGTACGATCTCATTGGTTTCGTAGGCCTTGAGATATTCAAGCCTTTAGTACTTATTGTAACTTTACTTTTGGGTTATTGAAATAGAAGGAAAGTCTCTTGGTTCAGTAAAAAAAGACATAATTGGTTTTTCTAAATCTTATCAAAAACATCTAGGGCACTTGATGAAGGTTTTTGTTAGGTGTAGAAAATTTGGAATATCAATGAACCCTAAGAAGTCCTTGTTTCCTATCAAAGAAGGAAAATTGTTGGGCAATGTAATTTCGATGGAGGGAGTAGTAATTGATCTGAAACGAGTATCTGCCATTGAAACATTGAACTTACCTAGAAACAAGAAGGAGATTCAAGCTTTTCTAGGCAAGACCAATTTTCTAAGGAGGTTTGTTCTAAATTATGCAGAGATTGTAAAAGATATAACTGACATGCTCCAAAAGAACCACAAAGTCAAATGGACTCCCTCTTCTAAGCATGCATTTGAACAAATAATAAGAGCAATCTCTGAAGCTCCCACCTTAGCTAGCCCTAATTATCCCAAGCCATTTAGTATTTTACCTTTTGCCTCTGAAACAACCATTGATCCCATTCTATTACAGAAAAATGAAGATTCCCATGACAAACCAATAGCCTTTTTCAATAAGGTTATGAGAGATGCTAACCTTAAGTATGAAATCATTGAGAAGTAAGCCTATGCCCTCATTCAAGCCCTTAAATGATTTAGAATGTATGTCTTACAATCACCTATTACTGCTTATGTCCCTAATAGCATTGTGAAAATTGTCCTAACCCAACCAGACACTAATGGGAAAAGAGATAGATGGATCACTCAAATTCTAGAGTTTGATCTAACTATCAATACTACCAAGCTAGTAAAAGGTCAAGGATTAGCCAAGCTTCTAGCTGAATCTAACTGCAAAGTACTATGAATCAATTCTGTTTTGGAAATACAAGGGAACAATACACAAGAATCTTTTGTCCTTGCACAAGGGGAGAATCCACACGAACCTTCCCTTCATCCTAAAGGGGATAATTCACAAGAACCTTCCTTTCATGCAGAAAGGGAGAATCCACAAGAACCTCTACCTTTAGAGTAGATCAATCCTATAAACATTGATGACAAAATTCTTGTTGTCAAACCGGTATCAAGATATTGTAAATTTCTTGATTCATTTTGAATACCCAGCATCATTCTCCAAAACCCAGTGTAAAACCCCTAAGCTAATATCAGTTAAGTATTGCATTATAAATGAAACTTTATAATGGAAAGATCCACTGAATATTTTTTTACTATGTTTAACAGAATCAGAAACTGAAGGAATCGTTGATCAGTTTCATACAGGATTTTGTGGAGGACATTATGCTTGGATAACAACAGCATACAGTAATTGGAGTAGAGGATTTTATTGGCCCACATTTTTCTTACAGGTAGGGGAAAAGGTCATAGGTTGTGTTCCTTGTCAAATGTTTGTTGCTAAACAAAGATTAGCAACTCTTCCACTCATTCCATTAATAATTTCAACACCTTTTTCTCAATGTGGATTTTATTTTTTTGAAGATATTCACCCCACTTCAAGTAATCAACATACATGGATCCTCACTGCAACATAATACTTTACTAAATGGGTGGAAGAAATTCCAGTAAAAAATGCTACTGATTCAGTAGTAATTAAGTTTATTGAGGAGAATATCTTATCTAGATTAGGTTTCCCAACTCAAATTGTCACTGATAATGCAACAACCTTTTCTAATGTTAAAATAATTGACTTTTGTGACAAATATCAGATATTGTTACATCATTCAACTTCGTACTACCCTCAAGGTGACGGCCTTGCAGAATCATCCAACAAAAGCTCGGTAAAGGTAATAAAAAAGACTCTAGATAATCATAAGAAGAGCTAGGATTCACATTTGATTTATGCAATATGGGAAAACAAAATTACTCCAAAGAGATCAACTAGAAAATCTCCATTTCAGTTAGTCTATGGGAAAGATGCATTTTTCCCTACCAATTTGGCCTTCCCTATTTTAAAATTTTGAAGGATTCAACAGATGAACCTAATGATTTTTCAAGAAGGATAAATCAGATTATTCAACTTAATGGAACCAGAGATGAATTTCAATACAAATTGAATAAATATCAGAATGAGATGAAGGCCCTGTTTGAAAGAAGAGCCAGGGAAAGGGACTTTAAGGAACGAGATCTAGTTTTAATATGGAATGTCAAGAGAGAAGAGAAAGGAAAGCATGGAAAATTTTACAATCTATGGTTTGGACCTTTAGCAATTGCTAGAGTGAAGGGTAACAACACTTTTTTGCTACGAAATCTTGAGGGGCTATATTCCACTTATCCTGGAAATGGAAGGTTTCTCAAACACTACATTCAGTACTAAGAAGTTGAAATAGTTTTCATTGTAAATACTCCAGCTTTCTTTACATTTCAAGATGTCAATGTAATTTTTTTAGAGAAAGGACTCCATAGCCCGAGGAGAAGGCACATGGATCTGTTGGTTCTCTGTATTCTATAGGAGAAATCAATCCCCAAATCGAGCCAATGTTGTAACATTTTTTGGTTTTCATAAGCTAGAATAAAATAGTCAAAAAATAAAAAATATTTTAAGAAAATGCAAAGTTAGGATATGGACGTAGCAATAGTGAATAAAATTTTAGTGAAAACAATCTTGATAACGATGTCCATATCAAAGAAAATGTTAGGTTAAATGTCCTAAAAAATAAAGACAAAAAGAAAAATTTAGGTTATAAAGAAAAGAAAACAAATAAACTCTGAAAGTGAGCAAGTCTAAATGCCACTACTATTTCTCTCAAAAATAATGGTTGTTTGCAACTTGTTTTAAATGCCACAACCCATGACAATCAAATAGTTTAATCTTGACTGCTTCATGCTTTAAATTTGATGTTATAGTTAGAGAATAAAGATCTAGCGAAACTATTTAATCTTGGCAGACTGGTAGTTAGGTAGAGAATAATAAGGTGCTCATCAGTTTAATCTGAGCCCTTGGAGGTTATAAGGGTAGACTTAGATAGTTTTCTTTTGTAAAATAAAAGAAAGGAAAAGGGTTTTCTAGCTTAAAAGCACCCATTAAGTGAAAAAAGAATGATAGGATAAGCAAAGGGTAAGTAGAGATATGTTGCAGAAGTGTGATTATTTATTGGACAAAATGTACATTTATCATGTTTCACCATATGTTTCTATGTCCATGATGTAATTACACAAAGCAAATGAAGGTCTACTAGATCAATTAATTAACTCCCTATCCATCCCCATATATCCCTATATTCACTAATTTCCCCTTCCCACCTTCATATAATTTATATTCATTCATTTTTTCATAAAAAAAGCCCTTTTCCTAAGGTCAAAACCCTTTTTGCCTACAAAAAGTGAAAATCCCACGTAAAATCCCCTTTTACCTGAAAAATCCACAAAAGTTGTTTAGCTTAAGTATTGATATATAAATATGTGAAAATGAATAATCCATGAAAAGCATCATATTTCATATATTTCCCCTTTTCCACTCATATTTCATATATTTATCCTTTTCTGCTCATATTTTATATTAACACTAACATAATGTATTAAACCCCAAAAATGTCATTTTCCCATATATATTAACTCCTTTATTAAAATACCCCGAAACCTTTAGCTTTATTATAAAAACTAAGTATTTAATAAAATATTGCATCGCAAGCCTTTCATGTGAATGCATGCTTCACCATTGTGATATGGGATGCATGATAGACCCGTACCCTACTCATATATATATATATATATATATATATATATATATATATATAGATATAGATATATATATAGATATATATATAGATATATATATATGTATATACATCTAGATATATATATATATATGTATATATATATCTATATCTATATATATATATATATTTATTTATATATATATATATATATATATATATATATATACATATATATATGGCTAATATTGCGTCAGGTCATGGTTCCTCCATTGCAAGTCCTGCTAAACCAATAAACCTCCGCCAGTTGCGATCTCCGATTGCGATGGGAACCGTGACCTGACGCAGTATTAGCCATGATATTTTTCTGCGTCGCATCCGGTCCCCATCGTATTCCTTCATGATGGGGCTTCCTTCGCTAAACCTCGACTGTGATATGCGATATGAAAGTAGACCCGATATCAATTATCTGCCCAAGTTCATATTATTTCGTGTCCTCCACACGTGTTTTGCGAAGGTTTTCCTTGTTAAATTGTTTTTATGATTTCAACGAAGAACTAAACTAAAACCTTTGTTTAACTATAAAACACCGCTAATCTGGGTTTTTAAACATGATAAATCCATTCCACCATAATTAATCATTGGTCCCTTGCATTGCTCTTTTGCGCTACTCTTTCATTCCTCCACCATCTGATTATGACCATTGAAATCCAACGGCCCTTGGCAATTTTGGGTTGGCTCTCTATACAAGTGTTACTCAGCAGAAAATTGGTATTCCATTGAACTCCCCTTTGCTATGTGTCATTTTCAGATCATTTCAAGTGACCCCCTCACATAACAACAAAATGACCACTTTTCACTTTGCCTCATATTTCAAAAAGAAAGTCATTTCTCCATATAAACTGAAAAATTACCATTTTGCCTTTGTTTCCCCTGTTTTTAGAGTAAACCTTCCATAAGCCTCTGCAACCAATTAAGCCATGGTTTTACCTTGCGATACACTCCGGATTCCTTCCAATATCCTTTCAAGTTCAATAAAGCCATTAAATACCTCCTCTATCTACTATGATTTCTTAACAATTTCTGTGTTTTGAGGTAAAACCCCTTGTTCCAGGCTCACAAAGAAAAAGCCTACATATAGTTTCAAGACAAATCTAAAGGGATTTACTGTTGAAAAACACAGTAAATACCAGAAATGCATAGTAAAAGGAAAAGAAACATAGTAAAGGTTAATCAACTAGGTCAAATGATTTTCACAGAGTTTAAAGAGTATGAGATGAAAGATCAAATGAAGAAATCAACCAAGCGTAAAGGATTCAAACAATTAAGAAACTTAAAGGGGCAAAATATCAAACAATAGAGCCAACACAACCTAAATAAAAGGGACGGCAAGAAGCATATCAACAGCTGCCCTTATCTTCTTGTATGAAGATCTTTCCTTTGCTAGAATAAATCTTAATCAGTTTTATGATATTTCCTTAGTTTCATTATTGTATAAATAACTCTCTTCTCGAGATGTTAATGGTTCAAAGTTCGGGATTCATTGTTCACTATTTGTTAAGTCTTGGCTGTTAATTCTACTTTGAACCTAGAAGCCACCTTTGAAGGAAGCTTTTCTAGACACTTGATGTACTTAGTCTTTCTAGAACCTTAATACAAACCAGATGATTCTGAATTTTGTTTTACATAGTTTGTGTTATCTTGTATGCTTTTCCAGTTATCAATCATTTTGTTTTTATTCATATGCTTATCACTTATAGAGATATCTAGTTAGGAATAGTTGTGTCTCAATTACTTCCTATAAGCTCCTGAAGGGATCATATATTAAGAGAATGGATTAATGAACTGTCTGCTTAACTAATCCCCTGTAATCAGTAAATCATCAACATCTTGTGTAAGCTTAAGTATACTGCCTTGAACCTTTGGAACGTAGTTGAGAAGGTTTTCCCACTTATGATTGTTCTATTTTACAGTCTGGAAACTGTGATGATCATATTATTTGTTGTCTTCTTCTCACCACTATTTTGATCTATATCACTGTGTAATGCCTTATAGCAGCCCTCTGTTGAGATATTAATATAAACCAAAGCATTAATTACTTCAATTCTAAATCTGTCTTCATTCAATGGTCTTCCAAAAAACTAAAACCAATAACCCCAAAACAATTACTTTAGCTCTCGCATTGGTAGCTGACCTACTACTATCTCAGAGGTACAAAAATTGGAAGATAACACCACATGTTTTTGAAATTTAAAAGCTATAATGGTGCTCCTTCTTGGTATGCTTTGGGTTGTTTACTACATGATGGGGACCAATGCAGTGGGTGTATAAAACATTAATTTTTTTTTAAGGTTAACCATTTTCTTCTGATGTCGATTATTCAAGCACAAATGTGTTATTTTATTTAATGCACCTTCTTTTTCTATTTTATAAAAATACTTTATTGATGGTGCACCATGTTTTATGCAAAACTAATGCTTGTGTGCATAGTAAAGATCTAGTGCATTTGTATATTGTAGACAAATTGTTCAAAAAATATCAGCTAAAACATCTACCCGCCCACCTTTGGTAGTGACCTCTGCTACTGACATATTATTGGGCTATTTTTATAGGGATATCCGCAAAACCTTCACTAAAAGGTATTTTCCTTGTAGTGTTATCTACAAAGTATTGTGGTAACCATGCCACTCCCCTTGAACAACTTATTGATCAATGTTAGGCTATATTTCTTCTAATATCAATGCAAGTTTGGTTGAAATCAATCCCAACATAGCAAGTGCCACCAACCATTCAAATAATGCAAATTTTCCAACAAAATAGAATTGAAGGGGTGGGAGAACCTCATTGTGATGGGGCCAGCCCACGTGGTCCCGCCGTTGATGTGCTGAGGTGTATACGACCGTAGTGAATATAATAATATTGTGGATTTGTTGGATATTTATGTTGGTTGATTTGCAATCGGCGCCGTATGGATTTTGTTTTATGAAGGTCTGTACCTTAATAACCTGCCCTTTGAACACCTGTCCCTCCTCGGGATCCCACGAATCCGCTCAGGTTTGGGGTTTTTACTCCTTCGCGCTCATTTCATTCTCGTTGTTTCGCCTGGTCTTTCGCTCTGCGAGCTCTGTAACTTGGTGGTTTGTTTGTTTTGGATGTGGGTTCCTGCAACTTGTTTACATGGTTCGCTGGTTATGGCTCCTGGTTACCCTTTCGGCTTCAGTCGTTGGTGTCCGGTCTGATATGCCTCTCCTCTCCCGACATTTTATGAATACTTTGGTAAGTTCTGCATGGCACTATTCCTCGGCTTGCATGTCGAATACTACTGTGATTTGGGGTTTCGTTTTTCTTTTGAGGGTCTCTGTCTCTGTGTATGTTGTTTGTATCCGATGAGTGATTTCAATTTCTCTGTTAAAATATTTCACCTCTGTGTGTTGCTGTTTGCTTCTAGTGAGGGTTTAAGCTATACGATGGTTATGTAATGTTTGCTATTTATTCCAACACTGGTTCAGCTTTTCTTCACAGTCTTTGGCAATCCGATGGCGGCGTCCTCAGTTGGGGTCTCTGCAAACTCATTTGGTAAGTTTTTGGTTCTATGCCGGAATTTTTGCAATCCTCCTTTACCTGTACCTGATGTCTTGGCTCCTTCGTGAGTAGGGGTCTTCTCGGGGTCGGCTGAAGGCTATGGTTCACCGAACAGGTAGGGTGCCATTTCCTTCTGTTTGCTCGTCCCTTTCAAGTTCTCTTTAACTCGGTTGACGCTATTTCTTCGTCTAACCACACTTGTTCATGCTCTTGCAGGTGTGGTCGTTCGAGGGTTCCGGTGTTTGAGCTCTCGGCTGTTCGGGCAAACATGGGTAGTTTCTATGATGTTTGGTAGCTTGTTTATAGGGGTGTTTCGACTTTATTTGCTGAACTTGGTTGCTGGCCTTAGGCTGCTCTCTGTCTGTACTTAACTCTTCTTTAGTCGTTGGGCACGACGTGGGTTGTGATTCTGAGTCATACGGGAAGTTGGTTTCTTGTTTGCTGTAGGAGTTAATGTCTCACGACTGTGGATTTAGTCCAGTCTTCTATTTCGGACAGTATGTAAAAACTTATATGGAAATTTTGGCCGACTGTGTTATGTATTCATATGAATTTAATTGATGAGTAGTTAAGACTTGTGTTGTATTTTCCACATACCTATTACGAGGTCTTTCTTTAATGGTTTGGTTATATGGACTTGTGCTGTTGCTTGTCGTCCAACTAGTTTATTCTTCCCTCTGGGCTCAGAGCCTGTAGCAACACATTCAGCAGTCTTTGTATAGTAATAAACTAGTGAAATTTCACAATCTTTGAGGACACGATAGGAATATATGTGCACAGAATGTTTTTATTACTATATCTGTTCTTTTTCATACAAAGTCGAACCCCTCTGATGGTTTGTTTCACCATTTTTATAAGACTATATACAAACAATTTTGTATCTGTTGTTAGTTGTGTTGTTGGTTATATCAGTTATTTCATATACGGGCTTTTCCATAGCTAGTTAGCACATTCTGTTTTACATGCATTTACAACCGCAACACAACTGTTTGGGAAACAAAATATTCTAACTAATCACTACTGCTCCTAATTAAAATTAAAAGTCATTAAATTATTCTTAGGTAATTTAAAGGGTAAAGTAAAATAAAAATAAAGACAGATATACTGTCCATCCAACGAATTGTGTCCTCTATCCTTTTCGGAAACCATTGCCCTGTTAGCCAGATGCTCCTGCATCAAGCTTCCGGGGTAAAAGAAATTCATGGCTCTGTTCCATGAGTTCCTCCACCAAATAACCAACCTTTTGTATCTGCGCTGCGTCGAGCCATGAGCTGTGCTCCATTGGACGGTCTCTCCACTTGATGAGGTAACGTAGATATTCTTTCCTACGTGTCTTATTGGCTACCTGGGTACTGAGGATCCCTTCAATCTCATGGGACTGTGCCAAAGGCAATTGTTTCTTCCAAGAACTGTCTCCAAATTGGGTGTCCCGTTCTGGCTGTACCACACTATCATCCTCTTCTTGGGCATTATATGGGAACAGATCTGCCACATTGAAAATAGGTGATATTCGTATGTGAGGTGGCAGTTGAATCTCGTAAGCGTTGGCTGAAAAATTTCGTAAGATCTTGCATGGACCAATTTTCTTATATTTTAGTTTATTATATGTGCCCTTAGGAAACCATTCCCAGCGCAGGTGCGCAAGGACCTCATCTCCAACATTAAAATGCACCTGTCATCGCTTTGAATCTGCTTGCTGCTTGTATTTTTGTACGCTGTCCTGCAACCTTACTTTAACTTTTTCATGGAGTTCGCTCATTGCTTCAGCAAAGTCTTCCCCATCCACGCTTATCCGTTCCAGCTTCCCCAAATCTCGCAGTTCATGTATTCCCTGAAGATGCATGCCATACAAAATCTGAAATGGGCTGTGTCAGGTGCTACGATTGGGTCAATCGTTATAAGCGAATTTTGCCTGGGCGAGAGCTCGATCCCATAATCATGAATTTTCTCCAGTCAAACTCTGTAATAAATTCCCCAAGCTCTTTTTCACCACTTCTGTTTGTCCATCAGTCTACGGATGATATGCAGAGCTGAAATTCAATTGCGTGCCCAACTTTTTCCACAGGGTGCGCCAAAAGTGTCCTGTGAATTTTACGTCCCTGTCTGAAATGATAGTTATGGCTAGGCCATGTAATCTAACAACCTTCGTGAAAAACAGGTGTGCCACATACGTGGCGTCACTAGTTTTCCAGCAAGGAATAAAATGAGCCATTTTCGAAAATCTGTCTACCACCACCATTACTGAATCATATCCCCGCTGCGTTCTAGGCAGTCCTAGGACAAAGTCAATGCTGACTGAGTCCCATGGCCTACTTGGAACAGGTAGTGGTGTGTAAAGTCCAGCATTCTGACTGTGTCCTTTCGACAATTGGCAGACTTTACACCTGTTTACATATCTCTGTACATCCCTGCTCATTTTAGGCCAATAATAAAAATGTTCGAGTTGCTCCAAAGTTTTGTTGATGCCAAAATTTCCCGCTAATCCACCACTATGCTTCTCCCTTACAATATTCTCCCTCATTGAATAGTCTGGGATACATAACCGCCCACCTATGAACAATAATCCTTCCTGTAAATTATAGTCCAACCATGGGCTTGCATTCCGTAATACGGGATTTTGGCAGGCTTCAAAAGCTTCTTTGAAAATCTGTGTCCGTTTGGTACAAATCTTTCAAATGTTTGAATCCCAATACCTGTATGCTACTCTCCTATAAGAGCAAGGCTCTTCTGCTCTAGGCATCCGCCAGTTTTTTGGCTTGCCCACTTATGTGTTTTAACACGAAAGTGAAACTCTGCAAGTATTCAACCCATTCGGCGTGCTTATGGTTTAACTTGTGCTACTGCATTACATATTGTAATGCCGAATTATCAGAAAATAAGACGAACTCATTGCCCAGTAGGTAGTGCCTCCAATGTTTTAAAGCTTGGACCACTGCATAAAATTCCTTGTCATACGAGGAATATTTTTGTCGGCTCTCATTTAGTTTTTCACTAAAAAAATGCCACTAGTCTGTCTTCCTGACTGAGCACAGCGCTAATAGCTATTCCACTTGCGTCACACCGAACTTGAAAAAGTTTATTGAAATCGGGCAGCCTCAAGATTGGCCTCTCCATGATCTTCCGCTTCAAAAGTTGTAAACTGTCTTCTGCCATCTTGGTCCAAAAAAAAGGTTGGCTGGCCTTTTTGATGGTCTGTAACATTGGTGCGCAGATTTCACTGAAATTTCTAATAAATTTTCAATAAAAACTTGCCAGTCCGTGGAAACTACGTACCTCAAATAAGCTCTTCAGTGACGGCCAATTTATAATTGCTGCAATCTTCTTGGGGTCCATTTTCAATTCATTTTCCGCAACTACAAACCCCAGATAGACCAGCTCCTTCTGCAGGAAAGTGCATTTCTTTAAGTTTATCAGCAGTTTGTTCTGCTGTAACTTCTCTAACACCCTTCGAACATGTTGAAGATGCTCTCTTTTTGTTCTGCTGAAAATTAAGATATCATCAAGATAAACTATCACGAACTTGCCAATAAATTCCTTTAACATCTCATTCATCAATCTCATAAAGGTACTAGGAGCGTTGCTCAATCCAAATGGCATGACCAGCCATTCGTACAACCCTTCATTAGTCTTGAAAGTTGTTTTCCACTCATCTCCTTCCCTAATCCTGATCTAATGATAACCACTCTTCAGATCAATCTTTGTAAAATAAGCTGCTCCACTAAGACAATCCATCATGTCATCCATCCTGGGTAAGGGAAATCTATATCCAATAGTGATTTTATTAATAGCCCGCGAATCTGTACACATTCGCCATTCTCCACCCTTCTTAGGTGCAAGTATTGTTGGTACTGCACAAGGGATCAAACTTTCTTTGATCAGTCCCTTATCCAACAACTTCTGCACTTGTTTACAAATTTGTTCATTGTCTTTCGGACTCATCCTATACACTGCCTTGTTTGGCAAGCTTTCTCCAGGTATAAAATCAATATGATGGCTAATACTCCTGTTGGGAGGCAACTTATCTGGTAGATCGTCAACTACAATGTCTTGAAATTCTTTTAACAGTTGCTGAATTTCTATAGGCGGTTCTGACTTTTCTGTGTTTAGCAACATTGGTTTTGTCCTCCTTACAATCGCATAATTGACCTCATTTTCCTCAATCTGCTTCATAAACTGTTTTCCTCCAATTAACAGTGCCTTTCTTCCACTTGATTCTGCTGCATCCTCCTCTTTGATGGGTACAAGCATATGTTTAACCCCATCTTTCACAAATTTATAACAATTCATCCATCCATCGTGCGTCACCTTTCGATCATACTGCCACAGTCTCCCTAGCAATATATGGCACACATCCATTGGCATTATATTGTAGACCACTGTGTCTTGATATTTGCCAATGTGAAATTCAACCTCGCACTACTCATCAACTAGTAGCTGGTGGCCTTTCTGTAGCCACGACACCTTGTAAGGTGTGGGGTGTTTAAGCCGCTTCAGTCCCAGCTTTTCCACCATTTCGGTGGCAACCAAATTGTTTGTACTCCTGCTGTATATAATCAATTTATAGCACTTCCCATGTGATTTGCAAACTGTTCGAAACAGTGCCTTTCGCTGGGTCTGTTCAGCCATCTCCTTGGCTGGCTTCAACAGTACCTTGTTCAAAATTAGATCCTCCCCTATTTCTGCCACGTTTTCTATCTCTCGAGGCTGTGCTTCAGCTTCCTCAGGCTGCGCTACAAATGCTCCCCTCTGACCAGCGTGCTCAGCTTCCGGGCATTCGAAGGATCTGTGCCCCCACTTATGGCACCTGTAGCACTGGACATTAGTCCCTCTTCCACGACCATTTCCTCTTCCCCGCTGATATGGCCGACCTCCTCTAGTGTTATCTCCCTTCACTACTGTCCCTGAAGCTCTCGAACTACTGCCTTCTTCGCTGTTAGTGGAAGTTCTCCCTCTGCCATAGGACTGTCCTCGTCCTCTGCCATTTCCTCTCCCTCTCATGTTGTTTTGTTTCCTGCTAATTTTCTCTTCAGCCTTTACAACACTTTGAAAGGCTTCTTCAATATTTCGGGGAGAGAGAATACTGATCTCGTCCAATATTTCCAACCTCAAGCCATTTACGTACCTCGCCGTTTTTTCTGGAGTATCATCCATATAACCAGCACGTAAATTTACTGGATAAAATTCCTCAGTATACTCCTTTACAGTTATACATTTCTGCCTTAAATTCTGTACTCGCTGATAAAGTTCAACCTGGTAGTATTTAGGCAAAAACCTGCCCTTCAATTTTGCCACCATCCTTGGCCACTTTCTTATGGACAACTTGTTCATCCGTCTTCTGTCCACCATAGGGCAGTGTGTCCTTTTAATTTAGTCGCAGCAAATGTAACTCTTTTGTCCTCACTGATCTCCTCATTTCCAAAATACTTGTCTAACTCACTCACCTAATCCAGTAAAACATCGGTGGACAGACTGCCATCATAGTTAGGGATCTCAGGTTTGGGTTTGCTGCTGGCTAATAGTACTGATCTCAACATTCTTAACTCCAGGGCTTCTTCCTCCAACCCATCTGTAACAGTTGCTGCCTCGTATTCACTATCATCTCCAAGTTCCGGGTCTCTTCGCCTACTTACCTCTACTGCTTCCAAGCGAGAAGTAA
Organism: Pinus tabuliformis; assembly: GCA_031772625.1. Classification (NCBI taxonomy): domain Eukaryota; kingdom Viridiplantae; phylum Streptophyta; class Pinopsida; order Pinales; family Pinaceae; genus Pinus; species Pinus tabuliformis. The sequence continues at coordinate 1,370,171,104 of CM062820.1, forward strand.
GGATTCTCACTTGTTCTCTTAAGCCCTATTCTGCTACTCTGCATGCACCTCTTCCTCGTCCTCGTCTTTGTACTTCCATCTTCCCCTATTTCCTTAAAATGCTGCTCTGGTACCACTTGATGGGGCCAGCCCATGTGGTCTCGCCGTTGATGTGCTGAGGTGTATACGACCGTAGTGAATATAATAATATTGTGGATTTGTTGGATATTTATGTTGGTTGATTTGCAATCGGCGTCGTATGGATTTTTTTTTATGAAGGTCTGTACCTTAATAACTTGCCCATTGAACACTTGTGCCTCCTTGGGATCCCACAAATCCGCCCAGGTTTGGGGTTTTTACTCCTTCGCGCTCATTTCATTCTCGTTGTTTCGCTTGGTCTTTCGATCTGCGAGCTCTGCAACTTCGGTGGTTTGTTTGTTTTGGATGTGGGTTCCTGCAACTTGTTTACATGATTTGCTGGTTGTGGCTCCTGGTTACCCTTTCGGCTTCGGTCGTTGGTTTCCGGTCTGATATGCCTCTGCTCTCCCGGCGTTTTATGAATACTTTGGTAAGTTTTGCATGGCACTATTCCTCGGCTTGCATGTCGAATACTATTGTGATTTGGGGTTTTGTTTTTCTTCCGAGGGTCCCCATCTCTGTGTATGTTGTTTGTATCCTGTGAGTGATTTCAATTTCTCTGTTAAAAGCTTCCGCCTCTGTGTGTTGCTGTTTGCTTCCAGTGAGGGTTTAAGCTATACGATGGTTATGTAATGTTTGTTATTTATTCCAACACTGGTTCAGCTTTTCTTCACAGTCTTTGGCAATCCGATGGCATCGTCCTCAGTTGGGGTCTCTGCAAACTCATTCGGTAAGTTTTTGGTTCTATGCCAGAATTTTTGCAATCCTCCTTTACCTGTAACTGATGTCTTGGCTCCTTCGTGAGGAGGGATCTTCTCGGGGTCGGCTAAAGGCTATGGTTCATCGAATAGGTAGGGTGCCATTTCTTTCTGTTTGCTCGTCCCTTTCAAGTTCTCTTTAACTCGGTTGACACTGTTGCTTGGTCTAACCACTCCTGTTCATGCTCTTGCAGGTGTGATCGTTCGAGGGTTCCAGTGTTTGAGCTCTCGGCTGTTCGGGAAAACACGGGTACTTTCTATGATGTTTGGTAGCTTGTTTAAAGGGGTGTTTTGACTTTATTTGTTGAACTTGGTTGCTGGCCTTAGGCTACTCTCTGTCTGTACTTAACTCTTCTTTAGTCATTGGGCACGACGTGGGTTGTGATTCAGAGTCATACGAGAAGTTGGTTTCTTGTTTGATGTAGGAGTTAATGTCTCAGGACTATGGATTTAGTCTAGTCTTCTATTTCGGACAGTATGTAAAAACTTATATGGAAATTTTGGTCGACTGTGTTATGTATTCATATGAATTTAATTGATGAGTAGTTAAGACTTGTGTTGTATTTTCTACATACCTGTTACGAGGTCTTTCTTTAATGGTCTGGTTATATGGACTTGTGTTGTTGCTTGTCGTCCAACTGGTTTATTCTTCCCTCTGGGCTCAGAACCTGTAGCAACACATTCAACAGTCTTTGTATAATAATCTACTAGTGAAATTACACAATCTTTGAGGACACGATAGGAATATATGTGCACAGAATGTTTTTATTAATATCTTTGTTCTTTTTCATACAAAGTCGAACCCCTGTGATGGTTTGTTTCACCACTTTTATAACACTGTATACAAACAGTTTTGTAACTGCTGTTAGTTGTGTTGTTGGTTATATCAGTTATTTCATATACGGGCTTTTCCATAGCTAGTTAGCACATTCTGTTTTACATGCATTTACAACCGTAATACAACTGTTTGGGAAACAAAAGATTCTAACTAATCATTATTGCTCCTAATTAAAGTTAAAATTCATTACATTATTCTTCGGCAATTTAAAGAGTAAAGTAAAATAAAAATAAAGACAGATATATTGTCCATCCAACGAACTGTTTCCTCTGTCCTTTTCGGAAACCATTGCCCTGTTAGCCAAATGCTCCTGCATCACATTATGATGAGTAGACTCATATTCATGAGATACATTGATACATTTAAATGTGACAACTCTAAGTTACCTAATTTTGTGGTTTTCTCATAGAGGGAATCACTGTTGAAGCTCGCTAACAAAAAAATTGAGATCATTTAGCTATTGAGTGATGGATACAATTTCTTCTTATACACTTTGTAATTTTACTTTATGCTCAACCACAAATTCCAGAGTGTTACAATCAAATTTAAGATTTTTTTTTGTGATGAAGATGTGGGTAAAGAAAATACTATTTTGTTTGATTCATATTTTTCGGAAAGTCCCTCCATGAAAAAATCTTAGTTACGAGACAAAAAATTGACAATTCAGTTCATGCTAGGGCTATGATTGCCTTTAAAGCATACCCTAGATTTGAATTTCTATAGAGAAGAAAAGACACTAAACACTCTCCTAAAGCATCCAAATAAAACCACATGGCTTGACATCCATAAGGGAAACCAAAAGAGATAACGACCAACCAAGATTGAGCCCACCTAATCAGGTGGGAAAAATCACAGAGGTCTGAGACAAACCCTGGAACAACAACAACTGAGAGACTAGAGAGAAAATATGATAGAGTAAAATGACACCACAAACCAAACAGAGGGGAGTAGGTTTAAATGGTAAGGGACAACATCATAGGACCTTGAAATCATAGCCAAATTACTAATATGATTACTCAAAAAGAGGTGGTTCAACAACCATACAAAAGAACATACTAGGAAGATTTGAAAATGAAACACTATCACCAAGAGACAAATAATTTAGATGGGAAATGAAAGAAAAATAAAAGAAGGACTCATCAGACCAAACATGCATTTTCAATTCAGATAATCCTAAGTTCCTTTGAGAGTTCAGGTAATTTAAACTGAAAAGTGTAGCATACATATCAAATAAGCATTAATAATGATAATAATAGTAGGGAGAGGATGAAAGTATAATACATGGATTGATAAATCTCACAAGAGCCACTGATGGCTTAGTTATTTGATGTTATCTTGATTACATAAACACTCTCACTCCCACCATGAATCATGATAAATAGAAATCATCTCAAGATCTTTTAACGTGAAATTTTTTTGCGTTGACTTCATCCAATCACGCTAAAGGAAATTTGTAATTATTTAAGCTATCTCACATAGTGCAGGTTTGCTTTTCTAGCCATGCTTGTTGATTATCACCTTAAAATTGTTTTCATTACTTCTTTTGAGATGCTTGTACCTGACATATCTATGCATAGTTGTGTCTAATGTCATAAAATCAGGAACAATACTTTATTATGTTCCATGGAGGGTGGGGGGCACATGGATGGAGGGGACATTCAATCCCCCAAAAGGAACTTTAATGATTTTCCTTGCTCCTTGATGTGATATGCAACCTACAAATTGGCCTTTTCTTTACGGGCGTAGCGTCATGGGATGGGTTGATAAGAGATTAAATCATTAATAAGTAGTGGTCTGCATTGCATCGCATTTATTTTAGCTTCTGTTACTTTCACCATAACAATGGCCAAGAATTTGAAAGTATTGATAATCTGAGAATTTGACTAAAAAATTCCTAATACAAATAAAAATAAAATCTACGAACAAGTCCTCAGGCCTATATCCTTTTAAATCTTGACCTATAACAATTTTGAATTCATCTAATATAAGAATCTTTTAATTCTAATATCCCAAACTAAGGAAAGGACATGAAAATCTACACACTTTAGCTGGGTTGTTTGTGGCCCGCACCAAATTCTAAGCAAAACTACTTTCTATGACGCCTTTGTTGTAAAATTTCAGTAAATTAGTTAATATTATACTAGAATGATCGACGTTAATCATTTTTATTTTTATCTTAAATAATTTTAATTTTAAAATTGATTGCGTTGAACTAATTTATACCTAAATACTTTATAAATATGTATTTTTCATCCTCGAAAATTAGATGGGTGAACTATTAGACATAGCAGTAATATTTCTACTTCGTAGTTTTATACACTTTATTTATTATATTTCGTCTAGCATGTTTTATTATTAAACAAAACTTATTTTAGTCACATTTGAGCTTTTTGTTTATGATTTTGGAAGTGCTTCGATATATCAGTGTCAATTTTGAAGCGTTTTAAATTGAACCAAAACAATTATATAGATTTTCTAAAATCATCTTCCGACGTTTTAAAATATATAGCTCAAAAATTGATATTTAAATATATGAATCTTTCACATATTTCTTAAAAATTGAGTTTTCCAATTTTTATAAATATTTTTATTTCAAATTTTTAAAAAGAATATTTTATTGATGAATTTAGACTTCTATGATCCATAATATTGTAAGATAATCTTCGGCAAAATCACATAACCAATCTTTTGTCGACGCGTTTCGAACCAACCAGTGTGGTTCATCGTCAAGACAAGATGAAGAACCAATCCAGCTTAGCGTGATTAAATAGAGTGTGCAGAGACTCCAACAGTTAAAATGCTAACGGCTAATTTGACCTAGTGACCTTGGTCAAACTGCTAAAAAAGTCAATTAATATTTCTCGAAAAAGCTAAAATTAGGTAATTAAAGGAATCCATTTGGTAAATTTAAAATGATTAGGTGTATTATTCTTATTCTCCCAAATATTAAGAGACGTACATATTTTAATTAAGATGGTCATTATATCCCATAATATATATTAATTAATCCATATTTAATTATTATTCCAACGTAAAGCTAATCAGACCCTATTATTCTAAGAATTTAGTTATACTAGATAGTTGTGTGATAATTATTTAATGGTCTCTCGTAAGTTAGATCTATATCATATTTATTATTTAAATAGATTGGTCCATTCAATTAATAAATTATATAAATTATTAAAAGTTTAATACATAATCTAAATCTTCTTGATAATTAATAGATCTAAACAAATTGTTAAACTATTATTATTCCTAGAGTTTAGTTATATTAGGTAAATATTATAACTAATCTTATGGTAAATCATAATTACCTTTAAACCTAACGGTCAATAATCCATATTATTTATTCCAAGGTAAATCTATTATTACTTATAATTTAAGGATGATATGTTTATTACTAAAACTAATATTATTGGTATCTCATAATTTATCCTTTAAAGGTTAAATCAATATTTATTAAAAAGATTTTTAATCCAAATTTATCAATGTTAACAATGTCATTGTTATTTATTATTATTATTTATAAGTTAGATCTATATCATATTTATTATTTAAATAGATTGGTCCATTAAATTAATAAGCTATATAAATTAATAAAAGTTTTTTAAATAATCTAAATCTTCTTGATAATTAACAGATCTAAACAAATTGTTAAACTATTATTCCTAGAGTTTAGTTATATTAGGTAAATATTATAACTCATATTATGGTAAATCATAATTACCTTTAAACCTAACGGTCAATAATCCATATTATTTATTCCAAGGTAAATCTATTATTACTTATAATTTAAGGTTGATATGTTTATGAGTCAAACTAATATTATTGGTATCTCATAGTTTATCCTTTAAACCTAAAGGTTAAATCAATATTTAATAAAAAGATTATTTATTCCAAATGTATTAAGGTTAACTATGTCAATATTATTTATTATTATTATTATTTATAAGGTTTAAAACGCGATTTTTAGAAATTAGTTAAAGGGAAACTCAATTCTAAGGTTAATATAGAAATAATTAAATAGTATAAATACTGAAATTTTGGTAAAAAATATCTAATTATAATATGTCCCATAGTATCATAAACAGGCAAGGTTAATACAACAATAGCCCGAAACTAATCACTAACTCAACTGCTCCAAACTAATAAGACAAAACTGCCAAAGAAAAATTAAGGAGGGGGAAGACAGAAACCCTAAGACCTAACGAAAAGGAAATGAGGAGGCTAAGAAGACAAGGCTGGGACCCAGCAACTGCTAATCTTCCAGTCATCATCCCTATTAAGGTTGTTCGGCCTTTTCTCAATCTCTAGGGCCTCTCTAAATTTACGATGGTGAAACTGCGCAATTTTGGCAATGACTTGAGCCTCCTCTATACACACATGATGCATAGTCTTTCCCGCATGTTCAGCCAGGGCCGAGGACTTGGTCCTCCCATGTCTTAAGTCAGCCGAATGCTCGCTAATCCGCTGATTAATAGAGCGACCAGTCTCACCAATATAAGGGGTCCCACAGGAACAGGGAATGACATAGACGCCCTTCATGTCCTTAGGGTCAATCGGGTCTTTCACCGACCTGAGGGATCCATGGATAGTATTGAGAGGTCTAAAGGTTGCGGGCACATCATACTTCCTCAGAATCCTTGCAATCCTGTCCGTGGTTCCTTGGATGTAAGGAAGGTTCACACCCATGATATGATCATTGGCAACCTTTCGGATAGAAGGCTCCTTCTTCGCCCTGAGGAAGGCTTTTTGACCGAGGTGCCTATCGTAACCATTCTTCTCAAAGACTTCTAGGAGGTGAGCCTTCTCCGCTTCTAGGCTCTCCTCATCCGAAATTCTAACAGCACGGGTGGCAAGCGTGCTAAGAACCCCTAACTTCTGAGCGGGGAAATGGTGGGAAGAAGCATGCAAGTATTGCTCAGTATGCGTCTTCTTCCTATACACCTGATGAGAAAAGGAACCATCCACCTTTTTGGAGATGAGAACATCCAAGAACGGAAGACAACCATTCTCTTATTTTTCCATCGTGAATTTTATGGCGGCGGATTGGTTATTTAGGTGACCGAAGAAATGATCGAGCTCATCAGGACCACGAGACTAGACAACACCAGTGTCATCAACGAATCTTCTCCAAAGCTTTGGTAAGAGACGAGAGGAGGCCAAAACCTTGGACTCAAAATCTTCCATGAAGAGATTAGCGACAACAGGGGACAAGGGGGAGCCCATGGCAACTCCGCAAGTCTGCTCATAGAATTCTCCCTCGAAGCTGAAAAAGGTAGAGGTAAGGCACAGCTCAACTAACTTGGCCGTATCAGGGTCAGTTAGCTTATTAATAACCATCATGGCCTCATTGATAGGAATGCATGTATAAAGAGAGACCACGTCAAAACTAACCAAAATGTCCTCGGGTTCAATATTAATATTCTTAAGATCCTCAATAAAAGCAGCCGAGTCTTTGACAAAGGACTCAGTCTGCCCGACCAAGGGTCTCAACTTTGCCGCGAGGAACTTGGCCAGGAGGTAAGTCGGACCACCGATGGTATTGACTATGGGTCTCAGGGGGACCCCCTCCTTATGGATTTTAGGAAGACCATAAATCCTAGGAGTGATGGGGTTACCCTCAATAAGTTTCTGGGCTAGAGGAATCGTGGAATTGCACGACTTGATAGCAAGAGCGACCGCTCTGGAAACCTTTTTGAGGGAATTCTTCGAAAGCTTCTTATAAGTCCCACTATTACACAGATGGTCCAGCATCTTATTTCTGTAATCCTTTCTATCCATGATAACAGCAGCCCCACCCTTATCAGCTTTTAAGACCACGACGTCACGATTACTGTTCAAGCTTTTCAGAGCCTCAAACTCGGCCTTGCTGATATTGCTACGGGGAGGCTTAGCCCTCCTCAGGGTAACGGCACAATCCTGCCTAATCGTGTCTTTAATCTTATCAGGAAGGTTCTTAATGCCATACTCCACATCGCAAATGATGTCTTCAATCGGGATCTTTCTGGGGGCTAAGGCAAAATTCAGACCTTTCCCTAAGAGACTAAAAACCGCAGGCGGGAAGGAAGAACTCGACAAATTTACCACCTTATTGCCCTGAGGAAGGGAACCCGAATTACACACCGACATACCCTTAATATCAGATTTACCATAACGGCTATCCATCCCAACTTTATTACCATGACTACTAATATTATTATTATATACTTTAATAAAATCATAATTATGAATCTTGATTTTATCCTTGTTATTTTTATGTGATATAGCTTTATTACTATAATTCCAATTGTTTATGCTATTAATATGTTTATCCTTCTCGCTATCCATACTACCATTACCGCTACAGTCTTTGCCCGAAATTGGGTCCTCTTTACGAACAGAAAAACTTACAGTTCCATCAACCGACGAGACGCTCTGCTGGAAGGACGCAGATGGAACCACCGACTCCAGCTCACGGCCTGACCTTTCTGCGCCTATCATCTCATCAAAGTCTTCGCGCGGATCAACAAATTCAGACCTATGACTATCGATGCCATCCGGAATAGAAAAACTTACGGTTTTATCAACTCTCTATATTTTAATATAAATTTTAGTGAGAATATTTTCAAAAATCCTTTCTCAAGGCCAAGAAGGAGCCCTCTATCCAAAAAGATCCTAAAGACCGGATTCTTGGGGTACAGCTCCCCTACATCCAAGGAACCACTGATAGGATCGCCACGATTCTTAAGAGGCATAATATCCCCTCGACCTTTAGACCTCTTAACACCATCCGTAGCTCGCTGAGATCTCTTAAAGATCATGTTGACACTAAAGACATGAAAGGGCTCTATGTCATTCTCTGTTCATGCGGGGCCCCATACATTGGTGAAACTCGTTGCTCAATTAATCAAAGGATTAGTGAGCATGCAGCGGCATGGTAGGGCCAAGTCCTCAGCCGTGGCTGAGCATGCTGAGAAAACTAAACATCAAGTCTGTATCGAAGAGGCTCAAGTTATCGAAACAGTGGCACAATTTCACCATCAAAAATTGAGGGAAGCCCTTGAGATCGAGAAAAGGCCTTTGAATCTCAATAAGGATGACGAATGGAAGATTAGTAGGTGTTGGATCCCAGCCCTTTTACCTTAGCCTCTTCTTCGCCTGATCCCTCTCTCTTGGTTTAGTTGGTCATTGTTTTCTCTTGATATCATTGGTTTAGTAATAGTAATTTCACCCTTTTAATTATTCACCCTAGACCTATATTATTAATAATTAACTAATTGCAATTTTATTCATTTCACTCATATATTAAAAAAATAAATAAATAAATAAAATAATAATAATAATAATAATAATAATAATAATAATAAAATAAATAAACAAATAAATAAATAATAAATAAAAATAAATAAATGAAAATAAAAATAAAAATAAATAAATAAATAAATAAATATCTATATATATATATATATATATATATATAAAGAAGAAGAAGAAGAAGATGATGAATTAAATAAATAAATAAATAAATAAATAAATAAATGAGAATTAATAATAATAATAATAATAATAATGACGGAGGATAGGATGGCTCTGACGGCGTTCGGTAAGATAAACCGCGAAGGGCTAGGATAGCCGCAGACCGCAGCTGCAGGACCACAGGCTGGAGCAGATTTCGGGAGATAGGGTTTCGAGCGGTCGACAGATCGACGCCATCGACGGGAGGCTGCAGTCACTGTCCGGCATGGAGAGTCAACGGGAAACGGACCTCGTGGATTATTCCGAGGATCCGTTGGAAGGTCAGTTCATTTTTCTTAACCCTAATTCTGCTCCCCCGGGTTTCGCTCCACCGCCTTCCGAAGTCCCAGGTGCACAGGATTACTTGCCGGTGGTTTCCTTGCCGGATCCCTCATCATCGTCTATAGGCCTGGAGGCACCGCCTCTCTCACCCGGCACAGCATTTCTCCTTGCCTCTCAATCGCCTGATTCATTAGCTTTGGACCAGATCCCATCCCCGCCGCCTGATCCCCAGCCTGTTCAAGAGGCCCCGAGGGCAAATGTGACTAAGCCGCTCCCAGATAATGGGGCAAAACCCTCAGGAGCCTTCGGTACTCCGGTCATCAACCTAAAACCCTCTGGGCCCCCATCGTCCGGGGACACAAACCCGCTCGCTGAACATCCCTCGGCTCCCCGCACCAAGAAGCAGAAATCGAAGTGTGTTAGGGCAACTTCGAAAGACATCACTGTCTTCTACGACAACTCTCCGGGTTTTGAGGAAACAATGGTCATGGCGCGCACAGTGTTGGTAGGGCATGTGCGGGGGCGTTCATACACGGTGGACAGACTGACGCGCTGGGTGAAAGAAATCTGGGGAGTCCTTCTCACACAGGTGCCGGAGGTACAGGTTCTCCCACGAGGGTGGTTCTCCCTCCATTTTGCAAATGAAGAGCACACGAACGCAGTACTCGAAAGATTCTGGCATATAGAAACAACACCTGTGCTACTAAAGAGATGGAGCCCGTTATTCGATCCCGAGCGCGAGCAAATAGCAGCAGGGCCTTTATGGGTACGATTACCGGGGCTTCCTTTACAATACTGGAGCGAAGAATCCTTCATCAAGATCGGCAATGCATTAGGAACATACTTGGATCATGATCGATCCTACATCGACTCTCGGAAGAAAACTGTGGCCCGAATTCTGGTGCATCTGGATACCAGAGAAGGATTGGAGGAAAGAATTACTCTTCAATGGGGAAGGCTCAGGCGTACACAGATTCTGGATTACGAAGGAGTACCCTTTCGATGCAACCGGTGCCATCAAGTGGGTCATCTCTACAAGGATTGCCCATTGATCAAGCGCCCGGACAGCTCACCGAAAATCTCCCCCATTGCACCCAGAAGGACCTCTCCATTCATTTCACAACCGTCGCAAGGATTCACTGTATCCCAAGGAGCACAGGAGTGCCCAGAGATGATCAGAAAGGACGCGCCATCGCCTCCGATGACTCGGGCTCGGGCAGCTGCAGCAGCCGCACAAGCCTCGGGTACAAATTCTATCTCTCCCTCTATCTCAAATGCACAATCATCTGAATATGTTTCTTCATTATCATGCTCCATGGCACACTGCATCATTCCCACGCCCCCCTTGATTCCTTCCATGGCTCCACCCTCCTTGCCTCTCTCTTTGTCTCCGCCTTCGTCGCCCCCCGCTGAGACCACTGTAAGAAAAATCCCCCCCCACCCATATTCTCTCCGCCCCCGGACCTCACAACCGGATCCTACCGAACCACAGATTGGGCTGGGCATTGTTCCTTTGAGTGCGGGCTCCTCCACCACCAGGGGGAGGAAATCTGATCTAAACAAGGCTATCAGACGAGCGGGAGCTGAAGTCGCATCAGGCCGACAATCCACCATTGATGGGGTCCTTAGAGCAACAAACCCCCCGAAGAGGGGTCCTCCATGAAGTGCCTCTCGTTTAACTGCAGGGGTTTGGCTAGTCCCCCCAAAAAACTAGCCCTCAAACGACTTTTTGAGGTCGAATCCCCGGATGTCATTCTCCTTCAAGAAACCCTAGGTCCTGCTGAGTCCATCTCCCACTCCCTGAGTATTATTTCGCCCAGATGGAAATACATTGCTATGGATGCCAATGGTAGATCGGGTGGACTGGCGATTGGATACAATCCAAAATCCATCAGACTGGACTCTTCCTGGGGGGGACTTGGATTTATGGGGGCTGACATCTTCTCTTTGGACCTGGGTCTCTCCCTCCGCATCATCAATACATACGGTCCAAGCCATCAGAGGGAAAGCTTTTGGAGAAAGCTTCTCAGCAGGAGTCTGATGTCACTGGATCGCATCATTCTAGGGGGTGATCTGAATTTCTCCTTAGGGTTTCGTGAGTCATGGGGATCCCAGGCGCAAGTGGACTCCATCTCAGCCTTTATGAGAAGCATTCTGGAGCAGCATGATCTTATTGACATTCCCATGCAGAACCCCCTCCCAACATGGAGAAACAGGAGGGTTGGGACAGCGGCCCTGGCTCGCAGACTTGACCGATTTTTGATGAAAGGCCCGCTGATCCACCAATTACACTACTACAAACAGTGGGTGGGATCCGGGGGCATTTCTGACCACTCTCCAATCTTAATGGAGATCAAGGGTCCCCTCCCAAAGCCAAAAGCTCCTTTTAAGTTCAATCATCTATGGCTTCTGGACCCAAGCTTCTCCAAAATAGTCTCGGACTACTGGCATTCTCATCCCATTGACAGAGAATCATCGATGGCAAGGGGTTTTGTCAAAAATCTGACTGAGCTCAAACACATCGTGATTGAGTGGGCTAAGGCAAAAAAGGCAAGGGAGGAGGAGCAGCTCATTATGGTGGAAGAAGATCTAAAATCCCTCCTGGATGAGAGAAGCCTGGGGTTTACCTCCGAGGAAAACAAGCTTCGACTTGTGGAACTGGAGAAGCAAAAGCAAAATATACTCAAGCTCAGAGAGGAATCGCTTAGGTTGAGGAGCAGGGCTCTGTGGCTAAAAGCGGGAGATGAAAACTCAAGATTCTTTCATAACTTCGCAAAAGGAAGGAAAGTGGCAAACACCATTTGGAACCTCCCAATCCCGGAAGGAGGAGTGGCGGACACCTTTAACAAACTCTCTCAGCTTGGTACAACACATTTCAGAGGGATCTTCAAGAGTCCTGCTGGCACCAATCTAGCTGAAATTATCAATGTGGCCTCTCACTTTCCCAGGTTTGTAAACAATGAAGACACTGACGCTCTTACTGATCCTGTCTCCATGGAAGAACTAGAAAGTACTATCAAGTGGTTTCAGAAGGAAAAGAGCCCGGGACCTGACGGATGGACCATAGAGTTCTACATTGCATTCTTTGATATCTTAGGAGGAGATATCCTGAAGGTGGTCGAGGAGAGTAGAACCTCGGGACAGATCTATCATGCTATAAACTCCACCTTCATTGCTCTCATCCCCAAATCGGACTCCCCTTCATCTTTTGACGACTTCAGACCCATCTCCCTGTGCAATGTCCTCTACAAAATCATATCAAAAATCATCGCCAACCGGATCAGGCCCATTCTGTCCAAGCATATTGCTCCCCAGCAATTTGCATTCTTGGAAGACAGGCAAATCCACGAAGCCATTGGATCTGCCCAGGAAGCCATTCACTCCATATGGACCAAGCGCCTTAAAAGCATTCTCCTTAAGATCGACCTATCTAAGGCTTTTGACCGGGTTAGCTGGCTCTATATCAAGATGATTCTCATCCATCTGGGCTTTCCTCACTCCCTCATCAATTGGATCATGGCATGCATTACATCCCCCACCTACAGCATCCTGATTAATGGAGCAGCCTCTCATTTCTTCCACTCTGAGAGAGGGCTTCGACAAGGCTGCCCTCTATCACCTCTCCTTTTCCTCCTGGTTATGGAAGCTTTAAGCCGCCTGATTATCTCTGCTAAAAGGGAAGGCACTATCAGGGGCCTTAAAATATCAGAGGAATGCTTTCTTACTCATCTGTTGTTCGTTGATGATGTCCTCATCCTCCTCGATGGCAGCATACAAGACACCTCGACATTCAATAGGATCCTAAAGCTATTTGCTCATGCCACAGGGATGGAGATCAACCGGGCAAAGTCTTCTATTACATTGGTGGGCACCTCTGTCAATGAATCCTACTCTGCTAGCCAAGCTTTCCCCTTCTCCACTCAGCCCCTGGACAGAGGGTTAAAATACCTTGGTTTCTGGCTAAAACCCACCTCCCAGAAGATTGCGGACTGGGTCTGGCTGATCACCAAAGTGGAAAAAAGGATAACATGCTGGTGCTACAGATATCTATCCAGAGCAGGTAGACTAACACTGATCAAATCTGTTCTGGAAGCCACGCCAGTCTTCTGGATGGCTCTCGCATGGATACCTCGGAACATCCTTTCAAAACTCCAGCATCTCTGCTCCAGATACTTATGGGCAGGCAACAAAGATAAGCGCACATTTGCATGGATCGGATGGAACAAGATTGCCCTGCCCAAGAAATGGGGTGGCTGGGGACTAAAGGATCTCCCCTACTTTGCCAGGGCTCTGGCAGCCAAAATGGGCTGGGCTCTGCTAACCTCTCATAGCTTATGGACAAACATAACCTATCATAAGTACATTTGGCCCCTTAACATTATGGATTGGGCTAGGCTTCCAGAGTGGAACAAAACTGGCATATCTTCTATATGGAAAGCTCTTTTACACTCTCTCCCGCTGATCAGGAACAACTTAGTTTGGAGAATTAGAAATGGAAGCAGAGCCCGTATTGGATTAGACCCCTGGAGCGGCAGTGGGGGGAGACACCTGCTTCCACAAGCTCTGGTGGAATTTCTTTCAGCCCATGGCATCAGGGTTATTGCACAGATAGCGGATCAAGAGCAATCTGACATCTTCCATCAGGCTTGGAAGACTGCCATACACCTCAACCTCCCGCAGAGATGGCACACTGCTTGGCGCGAATACTGTGCGGCCCTGATGGAGTCCCATATTCGAATTATAGAGGGATCGGACGAGCTTATTTGGCACCAGGCGGACATCGGGATATATACACCTAAGGAGGGATACATCCAACTAATCAAGCAGAGGAAACCTGAAGTATTAGATAGATGGTGGCAGAACATTTGGAAGCTATCTGCCTCACATTGATCGAAACTCTTCACATGGTGTGTACTCAGGAATAGAGTACCCACGGGAGATCACCTCATGCGAAGAGCCCAATTCGGACCGACGAGATGTGTTCTATGCAAAGCTGAAAGTGAATCCACTGAGCACCTATTCCTGCGTTGTAATTCAGTACAGCTCGTTTGGAACAATATAAAACCGCTTATTCATTACACAGGGGAATGGAGAGGTACTGATCTTATCAACGCATGGGTAGAATGGGACAAAAACCACAAAGGCACGAAGGCCGCAAACTTGCCCATCATTGTAAATTGGTCCATATGGAAAGCAAGGAACCAAATGATATTCGAAGAGAAGGCCATACACTGGCCTCTTATTGAAGCAGGCATTATCTATGCTTTCAACGAGCTGCCGGAACCGCCTCCTCCAAAAACCCGCAGGCCAAATCCTCCCCCCATCATCGATCAGGGTACTCCTTGGGCATACTTCGACGGAGCAGCCAATGTTCAAAGCAGCGGGGGTGGTTTCATCCTGCACCTATCTGAAAATCACTCCTACCACATTAAAGCCGGATTGGGTGCTGGAACAAACAACTATGCTGAGCTCATAACTCTGCGACACCTGCTTCATTTTGCCTTAAGCCATCGCTGCACTAGCATAAATATATTTGGGGATTCACAGATCATCATAAATTGGTTCAATAATATCTCTACATGTCACATGCACACACTCAATGTCATACTTGATGAAGTACTACAGCTTAAAGAGGCATTTAACCACATCACTGTTTCTCATATCTACAGGGAACATAACCAGGATGCTGACAAACTTTCCAAGGCGGCCGCGCTGATGGAAAAAGGACACTGGGAGATATCCGAGATTTTGGATCAACAGGAACAAAAGTTTTATCATCGCCCATATATAGACCCGCAATATCCTACTGTGGGTCTACATGCGACTTAACTTATAACAGCAGCATGACAGTAGCAGTATATAGGACTGATTTTTGTATAAATCTTTTTGTAACTGAAGGACGCCGTAAGGCATCAAACTCTATTGACTACACAGCATAATTACAGCGGTAGAAACAACAGCATATACATGCAATTTTTTGTAAAATGTACAGAGATATCTGTGAACAATGGCATATGCGAAATGCATCTACATATGTAATCTTTCATATTAATGAAATGTTACGGATTTTCCCAGTGGATAAAATAATAATAATAATAATAATAATAATAGAATATAAAAATAAAAAATAAATTACCATAATCTATTATTGATAATAATATTCAAAAATGTTAATTTAAAATTAATATAGTAATATTAACTTGAGGTTAATATAATACAATAATATTACTGTAAATAATTAATTAATTAATTAAAAAATAATAATAATAATAACTAAAATAATAAAAATAATATATATATATATATATATATATATATATATATATATATATATATATATATTTACTTTTATATATTTTAACAGTTAAAAGACTTTTTAACCGTTGCCTGTTCATATAGCCATTTATATAGCCGTTGAAGGACCTGCATACTCTATTTAACGGATCGCTAAGATTTGTTTCTCAACTTGTCGTGACGATGAACCACACTAGTTGGTTCGAAACGGGTCGACAAATGATTCTCTATGTGATTTTGCTGAAATCTCTAACAATAAAGTATGGATCACAGAAGTCTAAACTCTTTAATGACCTTTATAAAAAAAATTAGATATAGATTTAAAATAAACAATATTATTATCATAAAAATACAGCAATTATAGGGTAGATGTTAACATGCAAACCATATTCTTCAAATATATTGTAACACCAAATTTAATAGCATGCTTAATTCATAAAATTTTACAGAAAAAAAATTGATTATTGAAATTGAATATTAAACCTTCGATAAAAATGGAAAAAAGTGATTTAATTTCTTTTCAGCACCATATACATACAACTATAATATATGATAGTATCTATTATTCACAATTACTTTTATTAACATCAGACTTGGTATTATATTCTTTTGACTTCTTAAAAAATACGCCTGGCTCCAAATCAGTTCGCGTGGCTTCCCTGTAAACCTTCGGCAGCTCAAACAAACTCAGTCGAGGCTCTGAGAGAAAACCCTTATAGAACCTCATTACCCACCCGTCAATCCCAGCCGAGAGACAGCGATGCAGCTGTTAATACCCTGCAACAACACGACAACACATGTTAATACCCTGCAACCAACCATAGCATATACTTTACGAAATAACGAAACCTGAAATAACTAAACGTGTTTACCAAATAGCGAATTAATGCTAGCATTAACGCTAACTGTTGACGGTCAGGAATAACGAAACTGGCCATAATTTCCAATTTAACCTATGTTGGGGCCTCTTCCGCCTCGGGAAGAGGCCAAATAAGATGAGAAATGTTAAGGCCGAATCCAGACTTTGGGTATTCCTCACACGACTTTAGTATAAGCGACTAATAACTGACGGGGAAAGCACCCAAATAATGCTAAATCGGCATTGAACGATTACAATAGTCCCTGCCGGATGCCAGATGGCAGGGACTAATAAAGACATTATTTTTCTGCTGTATAGGATTTGTATAATGTGTCTCTTATCCTTTTATCAAATCATTAAACCTTATAAAAGTAATAAACCTATGTTATAGTATGATGAACATTAAAATGTCTATATAAATAGAAGATTTATATTTAACTTACTTTTTGGAAAGTGTTCGAAAGTTAAACAAGGAGGGTTGTAAGACAACAGGTCCCCGCCTTAACCAGGGTTGATTGGGTGAAGTGTGTGAATGTTGATTGCATGAAGTCTGTGAATTTTGAAATAGATGGTCTATTCCCTTAGCTTTTTCACAGTAGAATAAGGGGTGATTAGAAATGTATAGATCCTGTGACAGAGATGACCATCACTGCTATCAGAGGCACATAATAAAATGTGTTGTAAGAAGCCCCATGAACCATATCTCCACTCTAGATTCACTGCATTATAGAGGAAGAGACTGCATGTTTGTAATCATGGCAACAATTATCTAAATGATGAATCAAATGGAGTCAACTTCACTTGATTTAATTGTGATAGCCTATGTAGATGTGCTTGAACCACAAATCAAAAAAAGCATTTGGATAAGAGTTTCATTAATTTTATCAGCTCATCCATCTTGAATTAGATTATGGGCTAGAATTGTTGGCCTGTATTCAAAATGCTATCCCTGCTGCATTTTAAAACATCAAAACAATGAGTCATGACAAGCATGAATCTTCCCCAACGTCACTGTAGTGATATTAAGCTGACATGGACCTTTGACGGAGTAATCTTCTCCCTTAAGATATGTCTTCTACGAGAGCCGAGAGCATGTTCGCATTAGTGAACAAAATAAAGAACAAGAATCATACCATATCAATCTTGAGTCCAACAATCCTTAGAGATTAAACAAATGGCCACAAACTTGACCGTAGAAGAAAGAGAAGGAAACTCCACTTGCAAACAAGATCCAGTGAGCCGCAAGAAATTTCATAGATATGAATTAGGTATACTTCAAGAGTTAATCTGAATTGAGGTATGTATAGATCTTGTCTTAATTAGTATCAACTTACAGTGTAGGCCCACACCCGTAAAATCTACCTCATAGCTATTTCAGATTGCAGTAGAAATTGAGCCATAGTCAATGCATATTTTTATTATACAAGATTAAATCATCCTTCGAGAAAGACAAGCCCTAAAGGCATCAGAGATCTAACAAAGAATCCACACCCCAAAATATGTATTATTGTACTAATGATCTTTCGCACTTACTGGTCGTAGAGGAGTGCTAGAACTTGAAATCCATGCCCTGTTTCTTAGGGCGAAGACAACAAAATACATCAAATTTCTTTAGGGCCAAGATAACAAAATACATCAAATTCACTAGAATTAGATATTCAAAGAAAAATGCAGCGTCACTGGATATGCAATTGCAAGAAGTGGACACAGAGTGATATCACAATGCACCATTAAAGATGCAACTGCAAGCAGTTGATATTAAGAATTGTTAAGAAGAAATCTGGAACTACCCATGAATTCGCACATGTAAGTTGTCCTATTTCAGACATCCAAGACAGCATAATACTCAAGTTCAAAATGAAAAACTTCCACTATCCAATTCGCCTGCATTAGATATTCGAAAGCAAAATGAAGAACTTTCAAAAAGCAAGGTATTCATATATTTTAAATCATAATTATTAGTGTTTATTTACACATTGACCATCAATTTCAACAGTCATATCATCAACAATCTTCAAGCTCCCTTTCTATTCCCCATGAGTTGCTTCATACTTAAACATGTAAGCCTACCATCGATAACCCCAAAATAAAAGTTCAGTCAAATTTTGGTCAATAAGAATGCAACATGACGCTTTCAAAAAATTCACACTTGGAAAATAATAGACGCACAAAATCCTATCATATTGATAGGTATTTTCTACACCTATAACTACAGCATAGGAGGTTGCCATCAAAGTAGGTTTCAGTGAGATCCTCTGAGAACCACCATATCGAAACTAAAAATGGTACAATCATAGAATTATGAGTTTTTCCATTACTTCGCATTCACCTTTGTTGGAAGTTCAGTACCTTGATGCAGAAAGAAAGCAGAAATGTAAATAAAACAGAAAAGCCAACCAGGACTCCTCAGACTACACCCAAGAAAGCATGCTTGTACCTGAAGCAATCCTCCAAAAAGTTATACAGTGGCTTTGGTCCCTCCCACTACATCTAGCAGGGTTGTAACGTTGCCATACTTTGAAGCAATGGGGCCATAGACAATGCAGGAAACTGGGGATATCGAGTAGTACCAAATCCACCATTTGGGGATTTTCTACATATCCGTTCAAAAACGCTCTAAGAAAAACTCATTATCTAAATTGATTGATCATAGCCAAGTTATCATGTGGATATACTAAATAAGAGAAAGAATCTTGCATACCAGTTCGGGAATGAAGAATCCTGAAAAGAGATTGAAAAGAGAATAGAATGCTACAACTACTATTGAGCCCACTTCGTGGTTCGGAATAATGGAGAATGCCATTATTCCATAACAGGTGAAGTAGAGAAATGTCAGGTTTTAGTTGTCCACTCGAACTGAACCGGACGATAAACGATAGGACTCTACATAACTGTCTGAGTCTTGAAGAAGATTAAGGACGTTCAATCGCCACCTGTTAAAACAATTGGTATTAGTATATTGTTCTTTTGAGTTGCAAAATCATAAGTTCGGAGATAACGATCCTTGACATACAACATAGAGCCTCCATAAACAACGTAAGCATGCTTCTCTCTCTCCTATTTGAAGAACAATCATCATTCTTAGTATTTCAAACAATAATGTGTTGTTGTGCATGAAAAGTCACATAGGACACATTCTTTGTATGCCCTCCTAGAGTGTCAACGTCTCAAGCCTTTGTATCAGATTTACAAAACAGAGTGATACTTTTAAAGGTTTATTTTACACTAAACCAACAAAACAATATGACAATTCACCCTTATCAAGGAAACTAAATTTTATTCACCGAAGGAGAGAGAACATACCATTCATTCACCAGAGCTTGACTTATTTTCATAAATACTAATATCGACCATATAGAGTAAAAAAATATGAATTTAAACAAAACCATACATCGTAATGTTCGTATAGGTAGCGTATGTGTTCTTTTAGTGAATAGGATACATCACTTTTGTGAGTGAATACATGTCTACATGGAAACGCATGATCCAGGCTACCAAAGAAACATTTAACTTTCATGCAGCGAAATGGAAAGACACTGGTGAAGTTTTGATGCAAAAAACAACTCGACAATGATTGCATAGAGGTTGCTTCAGGAAAACTAGAGTGTCGATAGCTACAGAAAACTGGAGTGTCGATAGCGCCTGTGGTTGGAACCTCATGGTTTCCTCGATGGAATATCTAAAATAATAAAATTAATAAGAACGGATCTCTGATTATACAAAATATTATAGACGAGAAATAAAATTAAGATGAGAGAGGCTCGAACCATCGACCTCAATATTGGAGACATCTAAGCAATAAGTTTGAGGGGAGAGAGGCTCAAAGCATCGAACTCGGGATTCCTCACTGTACGAATTGTACCAATAAAAAAGGAGTTTTTGGTTCTCAATTGGGCTAATGCACACTACCTCCAAACAACCTAGAGCAACATAACTAGTAGCATAGATGGAAAAAACTAGGGTTTCCTACCAATTCGAGTAGTTGATCCTGAAGCGCTAGCAAGACAAGACACACAACCAGCCATCAAAGTTTCAAACCATCCTTGCATCAACAGTGTAAATAAAATTTATATTAACGATATATTAAAACGTATTTTATGTCGTTGGCTATTTTTAATTACAATAGTTTTCTTACCAAAATTGACACATTGTCTACATTTTTTGTAAGTCGAACACCTCAACCTTAACCTTGTGGCCAGTCGCAACAACAACAGGTGAGAACTTGTCAAACATGTTCTCCAATAATTGTTGTAAATGAATTATGTTTCTTCACAGAGCGAATGGAAATTATGTTGTTAAAAAAGGCGAACGAGATATATGTTGACATGGAGCGAGTCTTCTCATGACTAAGTGATTAAACAATTGGAAGGGATGTTTTGTCTTCGAAACAATAATGAAACTAGAGTGTAGATGTATGAAGATTCAAAATGGGAGTAATTTCAGAATGGGAGTGCATGAATCAACAAAGGAAGTAGAGTTGAACCACAAACAGAAGAATTATAAATCTACAAGATGTAGTCTGAGATGAAAGGTCTCGGTGGAAGGGCGTTGGAGTTGCAGTAGGTAGAACATGTCGAAGTTCGTTGAGATTCCACTGGAAAATGTCCATAGAACCAGAGGTCAAGCCAGAGAAGTTTAATGATGTCAAGTTCAAGAGGAGAATTTTAATAAAGATCAAGTTAGAGAGGGGAATTTTAATGAACATCAAGAAAAGGAATCATAACAAACATTAATGCCAATGCGCCCCTAAATACATGTTCAATGTGGGTCTCTTCCTGCTGACCTAGGGAAGAGGCCAAAGAAGATGCCGAACACAAAATTTAATTAAAAGAAAAATGTGGCAAATATAAGTCATTGGTTAAAAGTAAAATGTTATTGAAAATTTAACTTGAACCAAAGTTTTTGTCATCGATTTTTGAGTAAATGCTAATGGCAAAGCTTCAACTGATTACCATAGTCGCTGCCAACCCTGAGGGCAGGGACTAATAACCTCATGACATTGATTTTTGTGTTTCTCAATCCTATTTTTTATAAGAATTTTAAACAGAATGGTAATAATAAAGATTTTATTATGTTATTTGGTCCAAATACGTTTATCTTATAAATTGGTGGGTAAAATATCACTTTTTAATTTTATTTTCTTTTCATTGTAATTTTGTAATATATATCTCTTATGTTACATTTTGTATGTAACTTCTACTTTATCTTACCTTCAAAATTTCCTGACTCATGAAAATCATCACAACTTTCGTTCATGATAGTTCTTATGATTCATTTTTTAAAAGGCACCTTAGTTGTTATGTGATGACAAAAGATGAAATAACTTTTAATGGAACCATTACTCAACCTTTCAAATGGAAATTCAATAACTCTTTTGATAAGATTGACATCACTTTTATCTATACCTCATGACTAAGCCATACAAAGATTTCATGATGCAATAACTATGGATTCAAAAGAGTATACGAAAAATTCCACTCAGGATGTATACGAAAGGTATGGTTACTATGGTTCAAAAGAGTCTTATTTTTTTCTTTGCAAAGTTTAAAGAAATCATCAATAGAAAAAAAATTGGGGTGGTTATATTTTTCAAAATTACATTTTATCTTTCTCACATTACATAGAATAGATAGTGACATGGTGTACTTTTTAGGAACTTTGTGATGTGAATGTCAGAGCTCAAAACTCCATGGGAGAAATCCAGCCTTGTTAATGTGAGACTCTCTCATAAAACAATAATAGATCCAAAAAATAAATTAACTAAATATTCCAAGTTAGGAATTTGTGCCTAACTCTTGGGTTGTTCCTCTAAGATAGGAGTTAGTTTAGGTAACTCCTATATTGGTGTGTCTGGTGAGAAATTATCTCAACCAAAGGTGTCTAAGATAGCACGCACTATCTTGAGAACACTGTCTCTCATCTATTTATTTGTAACACTATATTCAATTATTTTTGTAATGAATGTATGAGAGTGAGAGAGAAGCATGAGGCTTCAGCCTTTTTCCGTCATTATTGTGTGTCTGGGTTTTATCTG
The DNA here is from genome assembly GCA_031772625.1 of Pinus tabuliformis. Lineage (NCBI taxonomy): Eukaryota > Viridiplantae > Streptophyta > Pinopsida > Pinales > Pinaceae > Pinus > Pinus tabuliformis. Next base: position 1,370,193,783 of record CM062820.1, read on the forward strand.
TGCTTTATATATTTGTTTGAGTTAATGTCTTTTTCAATATGTGGTATCAGAGCTAATGGTTTGCTCTTTGGGAGCAAGAGAGCATTGATGATAACATTATACGAGATTAGATGAGGGACCTGTATGTTGGTTTGAATGGCATTTATTGGGCTCGGTAAAAGTGCTGCTTTTATATGACAGTAGTAGTGGTTGCTTTCTTCATAGTAGATGTTGGTTTGGTGAGTTGAAGACCAAGAGCTGTACACTGGTCAATGCCAGTGCGTTGTTGCAAATCCATAGGATGAAGCTTGTGAGATGGATCGAGCAAACTGTAGTTGCTTGTGTATGAATGGTATTGATTGTTGAATCATATGTGTGGCTTACGGAGCTGAATTTGTTGGAGTAAAGTCTGAATTAAGTGGCTGAGTCTATTGTTGACTCGAGTCTGCAAAGTACGCGACGACGAGGATTGATCTGCACGCTGAGAGTGTGCAATCTATTTGTTGAGCGTTGTCAATTGGTACTCGAGTTCCATGTATACAATATGATTGGAGCTCACAAAGAACACCTGTAGCTGATAGACAAAGCACTGATCCTGAAAAGTGATAACAGTCCTAAAAGTCTGTGCTTTTCAATTCTGTTCTTGAATTTTCTGCATGTTTCAATCATCATTTTTTCTGAGCGTCTGAACTTGTGGAGGTTTTGCCCTCTGTTTCATGGGCATGGGCATCTAAATTTGTGGAGTGTTGATAAATCCGAGTTGAAAATTCATTTTTAATGGAGTTTGGACGCTGGGTAGCTACAGGAGTCTTGGTATCAAATGGCATGGACCGGCGTGTGAAATAAAATTTTCATTACATTTGCGGTTAATAAGAATATATTGTGATATTTTTTTTGGAAGCAGAAGTCGCTGGAAATCTGAAGTTTTCGCAGTCCGATTTCGCCTGTTGGTGCAAGGGTTCCAGGATTTTCAAAATCATTCATTATTACAGAAGCCTCTTCAGGCTTCAGCTGAGGAAAGGAATCGTTGTAAGCTCAAGGGGTGCCATCGTGGCCATAGACTGCAGCCGAGTCGAAGAGAAGATTGCCTAGAGGTTGCACTCCATAGTTGCTGGAGCTGTTGCTTCCCTGCTGTAGAAGATTGAATGCCGAATACTGAATTTCTTGGGGATCATGCCTTCGTTTCTTCGTCTTCTTGGGCTCTTTGTGTCGATCACTTCCAGCGTTAGTTGCGGTTTTTGTTGCTCCGTATATCAACGGAGATTAAAGGATGGTTTATATTGCTCAGTAACTTTGACAGCCTATCTGTTTGAAAATAGTATAGCATTGTGATTTCATGAAAACAGCTATCTGTTTGAAAATACTGTAGCATTGTGATTTTATGATCAATATTTTTGTTTGAGCATGTTGGAGTGATAAGTGTTTTGTAATTTTGGAGAGATAAGGAGTATATTTTGTATTTTTGAAGTAAGAAGTGATTTTGTATTTGGAGTGATAAGGGAAAGTTGTTGTAATTCAAAGTATTGTTTTACTTTGAGAGGGATCGTGTCACAATCCATTCAGATTTTGAAGGCGAGTTGTTTCAAAGGGTTGTCAGCTTGGCATTATCATTACTTCAGATGTACTCAGTGATTAATAAAGATATCATTTTTTAGTGTTGATGTGTCCTAGATCCGCCCGAAATTGAATAAGGGGATCTAAGGTACACTATGTGTGCTTGATGGCGCATGTGTTTTATGGATTCATGTTTTTGCTTTTCGATCTGTGTCTAGTTGTGACACATCAATAATTTCATCGCATACATAAAGCAAGCACAACACATAGCTGCAAGATCAACACTACAACAAATAATCAAAGTTTTCAACATCGGCATTCTACCTCAACAAACAAATTCACTCAAATACAATCAAGTTCATGAATCTGCAAACTTCAGCATTTCAAAGCAAAGTCTACATCACTACAATCAAGTTAATGAATCTGTAAACTTCAACGTTTCAGCGCACAGTCTACATCAACATTGTTGAACTTGTAATCAAACTCAAATCACATTGAATTGTAAGGGTGCATTCTCGGTTGAAACCGACACCCATGTCTTGAATTGAGTCATTGTAGTGAATCATTGAAATCATTGTAAGCTTTTTGGGTGCATTTTCGACAGTGTTCGACACCCTTCCTTTAAAAGCACAATCAAGTGAGTCCATGAGTTTTAACTCCTTGAAACAACCATCACAGCAACCACAACAAGTTCAACTCTAACACCAATCAAGCAAGTTGAGATCAACAAATCAAGCGAGCATGCCAGTCAAGTCCCATAGCAAGCGAGCCTGTCATTCAAGTAAAGTGAAACAGTTCAAAGCACGACATCTACGACAAGAGAGCCTGACTTCAAGTGAGCAAGTTCAGATGGCGCAGCATATTCAGTTGTTAAACATTCTTCACAGTTTGATCATCTCCAGTGATGAAGACATGGTGCACGTCAGCAAAGAAACTCTTGCTGATCTTTCACGGCATCTACAACAAACACATGAAACCATTGAGTTTCTTCAACTAGAATCGCAACTACAAAGAGATGAGCTGCAACAGAAGAGTGCTTCTTCCAAGTCATTCAACCATGCAAATGAAGATAAATATGTTGATTCCAAATCACTCATCCAAACAACTTCAAGTGTCGAAGTTGTTCATGATCAAATTCAAATTTCTTCCAAACCCATCATCAAGCCCTGGGAAGAGATTAAAAATAACAAGAATCGACGAGGCTTAGGATATGTCCCTGATGACACCAACTTACAAATCCCAGATTATTCCAAGCCAGTTAAGTTTGTGAGTGCAGGATTTCTTGAACCACTCACCTCAGCAGGTTTTGAGAAAGTTGTCGACAATCAGAATTGCACGCAACCTGAAGTTGAAGTTCAACCAAAGTGTTCTCATTGTCAAAGAACTGGTCATATGGAAGATCAATGTTTTGATCTCCATCCGTGTTGCCATTGTGGCAAGCCCAATCATTCCTCAGAAAAATGTCGCAACCCACACAAATCAGCCAGATTGAAGATACATTATGAATGGATTGATCCTTGGGAATGGTCATCCACAGTCAAACGATTGTCTCAGTTCTACAACCGACTACAATCACACATAGTGCAGCCAGCAGTGAACAGATGACGGTACTCTCATGCAGTTGAATGAGGGAGTACAATAGTGAAACTCTCCTACACCTGAAGGGGGGGAGTTCAAATATATTTTGGAGAAGATTGTCTCTCCTTTCAGCTGACAAAGGGGGGAAATGTCAATGAAATTGACAAGTGGTTGTCAGACTGAAATTCTCGACAACATCAGCGAAGTAGCCAGTGGGCATCTTCATCAGCCAGTGGGCATTTGTCATCAGCAGTGAGCATCAGCAAATTCGCCAGTGGGCGATCGATAGCCAAAGCAGCAGTGAGCAACTTTCATCATAGCAAAAGCAACATTGAGTTGTTTTTCGACATCATCAGCCAGTGGGCGTTCATCAAATTGTGTCAGTGGACACCAGATGCTGTTTTCAAACAAAGGATAGTTCGATCCTTTTGCGGCTTGGCACATGATGGAGTTGTCAAGCGACATTCAAAGATGAATCAAGCATGCAACTCATTCACGTTCTCTTCAGATTTGAGTTTTTTTTCCAGCATCCAGTTTTGGTGGTTTTTTCAGGCAATGTTTTTGAGGATCAACATGAGAACTTGGAAGATGGTTCTCGCTCTTATTTTTGGATTTGTAATTGAGGGGGGGAATGTTAGACTCTCTCATAAAACAATAATAAATCCAAAAAATAAATTAATTAAATATTCCAAGTTAGGAATTTGTGCCTAACCCTTGGGTTGTTCCTCTAAGATATGAGTTAGTTTAGGTAACTCCTATATTGGTGTGTCTGGTGAGAAATTATCTCAACCAAAGGTGTCTAAGATAACACACACTATCTTGAGAACATTGTCTCTCATCTATTTATTTGTAACACTATATTCAATTATTTTTGTGAAATGAATGTATGAAAGTGAGAGAGAAGCATGAGGCTTCAGCCTTTTTCCGTCATTATTGTGTGTCTGGGTTCTATCTGTGCTTTATATATTTGTTTGAGTTAATGTCTTTTTCAATAGTTAACATTTGATGTGGGGGTGTGATCACTAGGTTATTTTGATAGTTTAGATTCCCTTGAGTCACAATTTCTCAAATTAAATATTAAGCATTTTGTCATCTTAGGACTCATGTATTTAAAAAAAAAAAGACATTACATTTTAAATCATATGAATTAAAATAAACCCCGATATATGATTAAGTGCTTTACAATATAAATATGTTGACTTGAGGGAATTAAGTACCAAGACTACTTCCATTGTCTCACATGCCTAGTGAGATTTGAGGGTTTGTTGATGAAGTATAAACCTTCATCCCTAAACATCTTTTGGTGATAATACTAGGAAACATTTATCCACATATCCATCTTTTATTCCCCTAGTTAGAAAATATTCCAATCAAATTGGATGATCAACACCATATCACACACTGTTTATTTTAATACATACTCAATATTTCAAATTCTTTGTTGTACTTGAATAGTCTTGGGTTGTTGTAGCATGAAACATTGAATTACAAGAGAATAGGGAGCCTTAAAAAGATGTCTTTGGGAGCATGATACACAAAGATAGTAGGTTGATTACCAGTGAATCTATTTTGTCCAAAATAATTCACAGTGAAAGTCTCGAGTATAATCCTATCAATGAGGTCCAAAGATAAAAACATTTTTTGCTACAAAATCCCATCATCAATTCCTTGACTTCCTCAATACGTCTTCAAGAACTACTTATCCAACATGGAGAGCCATGTTTCAAAAGTAAGCATCCACTCAATCTTTTTCTTCTTCATGAACATAGTCTACATCTACTGCATGATTTTCCATATCAACTAACATGTTATATTTGGAATAAAATGTTATTCAATCTACCAACAATCCTACCAAGGTGATTAGAAAACATCTATTATTTTATTTTGAAGAATATTTTAATGCTTCTCCATGGCATGTTTCACCTCTATTGAACTTCACTCCTACTAATAAACTATTAGCTGACTTTAAATATCATTTTCCAAGAGTTTTAGTTGGTAGTACTATTATTGCTAATGAACACTTGATCACATTATAGAGTGATTTTCATAACATAGGAGCCAAAAATAGTGATACTTCTATGCACATTTTTATATATTCACTACAAGGGAAGGAAACTTTTGATTTTATCGAGTTTTCTCCTAAAGTTTCTTGTCCTAAGAACGGTTCTGCCATTTGTTTAAATCCACCTCTAACCAACCGGGAATCTACCTTATACCTATTTGGTAAGGCACACTTCTGATCATGCACTATATCATGTGAGTTTTACTACATGGATCCTCCTTTAGGGTTAAACCATGTCCTTACCCATGTGAATTTTCAACAAGGGACATACCATTTCTCTTCAAGTAATGCAGTGGTGGGAAGGATTCTAGTACCATTTTGATAGGGTAATATACCTCCCTATTTCCTCATTTTCTCAGTTCATTGGAATATAAACTTATCTATGGTTAAGAGAAAGGTTTTCCACCTCATGATCGTTATTTCTTCTTATACTACTCATTCTATAGATTCTACCTAATTCACCTCATTAGAGACACTTTACCAATTAGTTCGGTACTTTTTTAGTGTTTTTTTTCTTGGTGTTGTGGGAATGCTGGAAGGCATAGCTATTGGTAAGAAAATATAACTCCTTAAATACTTTTCTTCCTTTTCCCTTCAAATTACCACAATATGAAGTAGTTTTTATCACTATTATTGTGTCTAGTATATGTGGCAGGCTAGATGGGAAAACCGGTGAAAAAAATTGATGGTTTTGCCTTTATATAACAGTTTTACCCTCTTGAAATTTGATTAATTCTTCAATGTATATATATTTTTTCTAAACATTACTCCACAGAATCAACGAGACTCATGGTTTCTTGGGCTAGATAAATGAACACCTTCCTTAGGATCCTGAACAATTTTGTCACTATTTCTTTCCATAGCATATCATTCCCTTGTCTCATCTTCAAATACGGTTGTTTGACTAAGGTTATTTGATCTAGAACTATTAATCATCGTGTGAAGTTTTTTACACCTACTTTAGATAATAGCCAGGGTTATGGGGTTTTATTTATTTATTTATTCTTTCCATAATTACTCAAACATTATTAAACTGAATATTCTCAACTAATTATTTCATTAGGGTGACACTATCCTCCATTTCGGGTCTTTGAACCTTTCTTTAATGATTAATGAGTTTTCCTTTGCTATTTACAAGTCTATTTACATCTATCTCAATGATATTATCGTCTCATGATTTCTTTGAGCTCTTTCTCCCTATTTACATTTGTACCAATTTTGTATCTATGAAACATGGTTAATTATTTGAAGCCTACTCATTATTATGATACTGATAGTAACTTTCTTCCAACATGTGCTACATGTCACAACATCGACAATTTTCTCATCGTGTAATAATTTGATAACAAGGTCCTTACTTACTTTCATGTTTTTTACATTCAGGTTTTTTAGAACTTTGGTGTGGCTTGCTAACACAAGCTTCCTCTCTTTTTTTCATGAGATAGACTTACATGATTGCAAGTTAGTGTGGATTGACCCTACTATTGTACATACTCCAAATGCATTCTAGGTACCAAGACTTCCATTTCACTTCTTCTTTTCTTCTACAAGGTTTGTCTAGTATGGATATTGTCACTAGTGGCCATAGCCATAGTTTGGCATTGTTTTAACTTTAAATATATAGTAGTCTTTAGATTGCATTTTTTGACAGTCAATTCTACTTGATGTATACAATATTCTATACATGAATTATTTAATATTCATATTGGACACACTCACACACACACACACACACACACACACACACACACAGATATATATATATATATATATATATATATATCTATATATATATATATATATATATTGTTTTTGTGTTGATTTTCCTCATGCTTAACATGCAAGGATTCTTGTATTATATTTCACGTTTAAAATGTATTCCGACTAGATTGTAGCTATTTTACCAAGACTCCAGACATTGTATTTTTCTGAGATCTTTACTCTATGTGTTTAATGTGTGGAAATATTTGATTTCCCAAAAGTAACATAATTCTTAGTCCTAATTGTTTGTCATAGCTAAATCCTTCTATATGTCAAATGTCGTTTACTCTATTATCCCCATTTGGACTTATGCATTTGTTATATTTCCATACATGGATAATACTATATCCTTAAATAGATTCCATATATTTCTCTCATGTGAGTCAATTATAAGTCATGATTATCATGTAATCCCTCCTCTTTGGACAATTTCAATAAGGATTAATGGTGGACAGTTTATGCTTTCCATTTGTAAACTATAACCTATATTAGGTTTTATTGATTAATAGGAATTGTTAATATCGTAATATCACATGGGATTCACTCCTTGGATTAATTTTCTAGGTAAAGGTAGTCTACTTAATGCCATATTTTTTAGCATTCCTTGCTCAATAGGAATTGCTGAAAGTACATGTAATTTATTATTAGACTACTAACACAATTTCATGCCATAATATTCAAACTTACCAATAATATTCCATTGCTATGGTATCTCTTCTACTTAATAAGCATGTACTGTACAACACATGCCACTTATATTATTCTTACTAATTAGAACATGAACATGCAATAGTTTACGTTGAACCTGTAATTCATGTAAATCATTCTCTACTCATGTAATCCATTACTTATATTATCTAGATACTATTTACCTTTGTGTGTACTCATTATCCTCATAGTCATATGGTATAACTAATCAAGTTTTAGTTTTCCATTGTTGTATGTTATTACAATGACTTTTAAATGAAATTAATCTTCCAATGATAAATAGAAATTGTAGATACAACAATAAATGAAGCATACAATATAAAGAAATCAAGGCAATAACAAGGGACACAAGACTTGGTCAAATACTAGGGTAGAACCCCACAAGGGGGAAATCCTTTCACATTCTTCTTCTATTAGATTGTCATCAAATGTTCAACAGAGATATGTAATGATTCACTTCATCAATAAAAGGGTCAAATTAAATACTTCGACTATCCAAAGATCAACCAACCAATATCCATTAGATGAGCCTCGAAGTCAACTCTAGTAAAAAGTCAAAGTATGCAATTCTACCACAAACAACAACAATCAAAGATGCCCTAACTTGTCCATAAGTCATTGTTGAAACTACCTGAAAGTAGATCAATCAGCAATAAAAATACTCACCCTTCATTGTTGTTGAAACATTAGTTAAAATAGTCCGAAACAACTCCATCAAATTTAGTTAAAGAAAAGAGAAAAACACTATGGTCAACTTTAGATTTCATCGGTGAAATTTAGTGGTAAAAAAAGGTAAAATTATCTGTATGATATCAATCCCTGTGCGAGTCAAATCACCTTTCTAGATAAGGCCATAATATAGTCAAATCAAGTTGATCTTTTCGCGATAAAAGTTGGTCAAACCATCCCAGATGATGAGCCCCAGAAATGGGTAATTATGTGGGCTCATTCAACCTCCTAATTCAACTTAATCCACCATTCTCATTATTTTATTGCATGTTTTTTATTATATTTATGCTAATAGAGTGAATTGGGTTAGTCATTATGCCAACAAGTCTAATGTGTTCTTTATGCAATTTTTTTGGTTAATTTTGAGACAAAATCAAAGGTTTAATGAGCACTTGGCAGCCAAATTTGTGGAAGAACAAGGGAGAGGATTTGTAGGAAGGTGTCCTTTCATTTATGAACCCTTACCTCGAATTCTCCATCAAAAACTCGGAGCACAAGGGGCAACCAAGCAAGTCAAGTAGGACTGTTGTTAACTACAAGTTTTGGTTGTCGAGTCCCTAAAGTTTAGGAGCGCTGTTGGGGTCCTCATTTTATATAAATAAGAAGGCTTACGGCCTCATTTTAGTTAGTCAGTTTTTAGTCAGGAGTTAGTCAGTTTTTAGTTAGGAGTTAGTCAAATTTTAGTCAGATGTTAGTTAGATTTTAGCCAGTAGGTTAGCTCTGCATTTCAGCACATTTTCGAGCTTTTTCTTGTAGACAGTTTTTGGGATGTAACTATTCTTTTTTTTTATCAATAAAGATGAATCCAGTTTTGCACCAGCTCTAATCTTTCTTAGGAGGTTGTAGCTCTTGGGGTTGGGCCAAACTCAAGTGCCAATACCTCCTTTGTGTATTTTTATGTGTCTTTGTTGCATTCATAGAATAATTTATGCTATTTAGATTAAAATCTTGCTTTGTTACTTAGGTCATTTTTTATGAGATTTTCATGCTTCAGATTGATTTGATAGTTTGGTAAAGGAAAATACCTGCAAAAATGACACCAAGCGATCCTTGATCTCATCTCTCCCTCCTTGGGACCATGAGTTGAGACCAAGGCATACTTGCTGCCACAAAAACACTATTTTTGCCTCTTCATGCAGCTACTAGTGTTAGATTTTTAGTTGGAAAAGTTGATACCAGTTGTACCTGCATGTTTACATCTGTTCTTTCTTAGTTTCCATAAGTTATCTTGAATGATTTCCTGCCAATAAACTTCTATTCATCATGTTTTTGGTTTTTAGGTCAAATTAGGTCAAAATATCTAGATCTTTGGTTTTCCTAGTCTCTGTTTGATTAGTTTTGAGAAATAATGTGCAGATCACCTGTAATACACCCCTATATATCCTTCCTTCATCACAAAACCTGCTCCAACCCCTAATCCAAGATTCCTTCCCTTCATTTGCACATTTTCCCACTTTGCCCTAATTTTGACATTCATGTGCATCATTGCTCCCTCCATCCTTGGACAACTCCTATCACCTTAATCACTCCTTAGCCTCATTCAATAGGTCCTAAACCCCTTGACATCCTTATCAAACCTCAGTTTCCACTTTCCCACCGTTTTTCCTCCATCAACCCTATAAAATCCTCTTTGAGATCTTCCTGTAGAACATCATGTAGAACATCCTCTAAAACCCCTGCAGACTTCCTGTAGAAGCTCACGAGAGCAGTTTCTTGAGATCTGATCACTATGGAACTCTTTGGAAGGGTGCTAGGGACCCCTTAGACCCTTTTCTCACCTTCCCAACCTCCTAAAAGTAAATTCTCCATTTCCTTTCGACAATCAACTTCTACACAACCAAAAACAATTAAAGCACATACATAATAATTCTACCAACTTACTCAAAAATACAAAAAGATGCTTTTTCCTTATTTTACTTCAGAAGTAGCTTAGTCACATGCATTTTACCTTTCCAAGTGTCAATGGCATCCATTTCCACTGCTCTCATATCTTTTCTTACATCAGTAGGGTTAGTCGGTAAAACTAGGGTTTGCATTTCCTTTCAGCTTTCCGCTTCTTTTTGCAAGTAGACTAGCCTCTTTTGAGGTAGATTTCATCCATCATAGTTAAAAGCTTCTTATAAGAACTCATAGAAGTTGGCTTAAGCTCCTAGAGAACTTGTGCCCGCTGATCAAGTGACAACCTACAGTAAGAGCTAGTACTTGTTCATATAGCATCGTCGCTTCCAAGTTTGTTACAAACTACCGGGTTGATAAAAGTCAAGAAGGGAGTCCGAGGAGTTGCAGTATTATTGCTGCAATACTAGAGCCCACCATATTTTTGGAGTCATTGCCGGGGAAGCGTCAGAGTATTGGTGATTGCTTCTTTTCTTCTATTTTCTACTGCAACCTACTGCTAAGTAGTTTATTTCAGCAAGAGTATAGTAGTTGTTTCATTTCCATTCTACAATTTCATTTCCACAAAAGTAGATTAGACATTTCTTGCTTTCATTTCATTTCAGCAAGCGTAGATTAGATATTTCCCACTTTCATAGATTAGCATTTCAATTCCACAATTTCAATTCTGCAAGCATAGATTAGCATTTCAATTCCACAATTTCAATTCTGCAAGCTTAGCGTAACATTTCATTCATGCAATTTCATTTCAGCAAAATAGATTAGTGCTTTACTCCTTTCATTTCAATTCTCCATTTTCATTTCAGCAAGATAGATTTTAGTTAGTTGCAGTTCAATCTAATTTTTTTTTTGCAGGTACAAGCAGAAAAAAAACAAAAATCAACCAAAAAAGATTTCCTTTCATGCCTTATAGGAGTAGAGATAAGTAAAAAAGATGTTTGCACAACACCCCCACTGCTTCACACAGCCAACCTTCTCTCTTCTTTGATGGCTGTGATTAAGAAGAACCCCTTAGTGGATAACAAGACATATTTGAAGAACCTCTAGGGGAGAAGAAGAAGAAAACATTCCTCTGGAGCAAATGGCTACAAATAGAAATGTTGGGAGCAGTACCTTGTCCAAAAACCAATTTGCAAATCAGATGGAATATTTCAAGAGCGAGATGAGGCAGTTTCTTGCCATGCAACTAGATACCTTCCGGATCCAAATGAAGCGAGAGGAAGCCAAGAGGGCTTTGGCCATATTTTCCCCCAGGTGTAATAGAATGCATCCTAGGAACAAATGTCCATTGCACTTCATAGAAGTGTGTTTTGTCTGTGAAAAAGGCCATCTTGCAAATTAGTGCCCCTCCTTACCCGGACTTAAAGCTGCATATTATAGGTCTAAAGGAGCCACTAAACCACTCTATTATATGAGCCCAAGGAGGCCACATGGACCCATACCTTACCAGCAAGGAATGCAAGGGACATCCCGGACCTATTACAACCCCTATCAAGCCACTTCTATGCCTTCTTGGAGTTCCCCTACTCATCCTTCCTAGTCCACACCTCCTCCTTTGTCCTTCACATCTCCATATTATGCCCAACCAGCTGCTCATCCATTTCACCCCTACACTCAGCCACAGCCTCAGTGGAATGCACCTCACCAAGGGTGGAGGTCCGAGTAGAACTCTCCTCCCGCTCCTTTGCCTCCACCACCTGCCCAACGACAACCCCATCCACATCCATCTCAAATATACACCCCCACTCAACTACCCATACTGCCATTTCCAAACCCGCACATTGGAGTAGCTCAACCCAATTGCAATGCTGAGGCACAACATTTCCAAACAACTCCTTTTGAGCTCAATGATATTCACCATAGCTCAGAAAGAGTATTGCAAGAAAGAGATTATATTGACATCATTGGAGGACCTCATCCAACAGATGAAGATACAAAAGAGAAGATCAAAGGACCATTGGCTTCACTTGATGAAGAGAAGACAATAGAATTAGAGATTGAGAGAGCTCCCTCATGGCTACCATCAAATCCTCCATGTATTCAAGAGAAAAATCAGCAAAAAGAGAAAGATGAGATGGTCATGGTAGAGGGTGACATAAAGAATGATCCAGATCAGCAAAAGGACCAAGGATATTAGAGCTATATTGAGGTATGGTTCCAGATGGTCACCAAGTTGTAGCAATACTCTCTTCCTTAGCTATGTTTGATTCCTTCAAAGTCAAATCATTTGGTCTCTGAAATCTGGATACCTACAAAAGCATGCATTTCAAGCCTCCACATCATTTTGTCTATCATTTCGATGTGCACATGGCTCCATTGGAAATATTCTTATACTTGAAAATGATTTTGTTTTTCAAATGGCGTAGCGTAGGAAAAAAGAAAAATAAAAAAAGAAAATAAGAGGAAAATAAAAATCTAAGGTGAAAACCTCCTCGAAGGCGCCTCATATTGGCTCTTTCATTTAAAACCTCCATGAGGTGGTCAATGGGATGGACAGAAGAGAAAAGAAAAAAGAATAAGATCCCTGGGTGAAAACCTCCCTTGGAGGTGCCCACTGCAGGCAATTAGGGTGAAAACCTCCATGAGGCGCCCTAGTTGTTTTCAAAAAAAAAGGAAAAAAAAGGAGAAAAAGAAAAATAGACCTAATTTCTAGTGAATAAATTGCAGGTTGCAGGAAGGACATTGCAGGTTAGGAGGATCGCACAAGAAAAAGACAGAGGAAGTTTTGTGTCTTCTACAGGAAGATCCTGTAGAACCTACAAACAAGCCAAAATCGATCTCAGAAGAGGACCCGAAGGTTGAGAATCTATCCATGAGGCCTGTAAACATCCCTATTTCCATCCCTCACCCTTCTCCATCATTTTTTCCACCTCTTTGTGCTTCTTTTCTGAAAATTGTGTTTTCTACAGGAAGTTGCTGTAGAAATTACAGAAAGCTAGAAATGGATTTTAAAAAGCAGTTTGGTGAACATGGAAGCTTCATAAAGGGTTCATAAATCCTCCTGCAGACTTCAAAACCCTCTTCCATCATTTCCATGCATGCATCATACCCCAAGCTCATTTTTCTTACTGTGCAAAAAACCTGCAGAATGCTTCGAAACAAAAATACATAGAAAATAAATTTGTTTTTTCCCTAACTTGAAAACCGTGCATCCATTTAAAAAAATATTTTATGGGGAATTATATAGGGATGATGGCAACATGCCTGAGCAATTTCAACCAATTCCAGTGTACAGTTTCCAAGAAATCATCATCCATCACCTTCATCCATTTTTTCATTTTCTCCATATCCCGGCATCCATTTGAAAACCTGTTTCATGAAGAGATTCACATAGGTGATAGTAACTTACCCAAACAATTTTAGCCAATTCCAGTGCACAGTTTCCGAGAAATTGACCTTTGTCATCTTCAGCCATTTTCATTTATTCTCAATATTCGTGCATCCATTGACCACAATTTAGGTATGGGAGGTGCATACCGATGATAGAAGCATGCTCAAAATTTTTCATGTCAATATGATCTATCTTTTGAGAGCTATGGAGAAAACAAGTTGTTGTCCTATAAAAATTCAGCATCAACAACATGAGGGTGCAAATTGGAAGGATGAAACAGACTTCTGCATCTTAGATCCAACAAGAGGATACATGCACAAGAAAAATAGCCATACATTAGATAGCAAAAAGCATATAGCATAAGGGATCCAGGCATGCAGCAATGGAATATGAGCATGCAGCAGCAAAAAGAACCAAGCAGCATGTCGACTTACAGGTAAGTGTCTAAACTAGTTCCTCTATTTGCATCTGTATGATTCGAAAGTGCATGAACGAATGAAATGGTTGGATTAAGCCAGAAATCTAGCCAGATAACCTAGCACCCTGAGCTAGCTCGATTGCACTCATTCGGAGATCACCCAGTGTACGTGTATAGTCAACTCACGTGAAATTTAAAAAAACAGGTAGTGACAGATGTTCTAAACTCCAGTGCACATGATGTCAAGTGATTAACAGGTAGAAGACATGAAGTTTCATAATAGCACTGCAGTCTACATGTGGCCATGTACACTTGGCCACCTCATCTCCTCACCAAGAATCACGCCACCAGCTAAAAAGGTAGCTCAGTTCATGCATTCACCACTCTTTGTTCACTGTGCCTTCATGACGTCGCCAATGGCAGTACACGTCCACCACTTCCAGAGTAGCTAACCAATGGTCCTCTGCAATATTTTTGCTTGATTTTTCAATATTTCTGCCTGTTTTTTTTAAATCTCCTACCTATCGGGCTCTACAGGAAGCCCAGTTTCGTTCTACAGGAAACGAGAGCCGTCTACAAGAAGGCTTCTACAGGAAAGGCAGAACAACTTTACGGAGGAGGAAAACTTGGGATTTTCATTCAATTTGGAGCTCCAAATGAGGTATGCTCAACAAATTCTCTGTGCATGATTTGTTGATGCAAAATGGTGAGTAGAACACGACATTAAATTGAAAAATGAGAGTAAAAGTCTACCTGTGTATTCAACAAACTATGAAAGATTGCCCGCATATTTCACTGTATTTTCCCAAGTTCTTTCTCTACACTCCGAAATCTCCTCATCATCTTTAAAATTCTTCTATAAAGAAGATATATGCTATAGTAGAGGCCACCCTGTGTGCATGAAAACCTAAATTTTCATATCTATCTATATGTTGAGAAGAGAATTTGTGCCCTTGTTCTCTGACTGTAAAAACAAAATTCTTCCTTTCATAAGCAAATAGTCAAATTCTAGGAGATAGGAATTTTAAAATAGGGGAATTACTGCCATTTGATGTTGTAAGGAGCACATGAAAAATTCCTTCTTGGGTTCAGGAAAAACCGAATTCAGCTATCCTCTATTTCAGTGTTTGACTGTGTTTTTTTCCCACCTGAGCATTTTCTTTCGTGGTTAAAACACAAATTCAGCACCATGACAATTAAATAAATTAAGAACATTGATGAGGGAGCATAAGAGATTCAGGCAGAGGGAAAAACAGAGGAAGAATAGAAGGAAAAATAGGAATTTGACAAGACCGCTGAGCATGAGACAGAAAAGGAGACAACAATAAAAATAGAGAAGGTCAAAATGAAGGTTGCCACAACCAAAACAGGCACACAAAAAGAAAAGGAAAGGACACACTCCGAGATCTCAGCAACACACACAGAAACAGTTGACACAGGGATTTTTACAGGAAACGAGGAAAAAGAACAACAAGAGGATAAATCACCTGAGATATGGCCAAGGGAGGCAGCAGCTGTGCTTGCTGCTTTAAGAACACCTCCAAAATAAAAGGGAAGCGAATAAGGAAAACCTCCATGTACTTTAAAGCAAGGAGGAGCACACGGATCAAAGTGGGCAGACCCCAACCACAGTCAAATGAGCCAATTATCATTAAGGACACCACAACTAAACAAAAGGAGGAGTCCCCTTCAAAGATATTCGTCACCTCTAAACGAGGAAGCCCAAAAACCTCCACCTAGAGAGAGAGAATTAGGATGATGGACTCAAAGATAGCTCTACAGGAAATTGAGACGGTTCTACAGGAAACTCTTGCTAAGTTAAAAGAGACCAATAAATTGGAGGAAAAGGAAGCCAAACCATCATAGGAATAATAAAAGGCTAAGGAAATATTGGAACCAAGCCCTCAGCCTAGCTTGGGCTCATACTAAAACCTGTTAGAAGCCGGGAAGATAATTCCTCAAAAATTTGCGGTACCACTCTTCTTTGCACTAGAAGAAGAAATGGTGGGGACTCACACTTGGATGAGGATTGCCAAGTCCAAGGGTGTGGCAGACATAGGTCACCTGGAAGAACAACTCAAGGAATCAAGAAAGGAATTGGCCATGGTAAGGCATGTGGAAAGCAGTTAGATGGCCAAATTACAGGAAGAGAACGAGTTGTTGAAACAACAGCTACAACTAGAGGGATGCTATAAGCAAGATAGACCCTTCATTTTGGATGAACATAAGTAGAAAGAGGGACCACCATCAGGAAAGGAGGCATATGATGGATAACAGGAAGAGGACAAGCTGCAGGATGAGGTTGAGGCGGTAACAAAACAACTAAATAAAAAGAGGAGCATAGGCAGTGGGAGGAAGTAGAGAGAAAAGCAGGATTTCATGTCCAAGAAGAGGACATCACCTCAGAAGCTTGGGATGTGAGAGAGGCAGTCAAAGCAATCAAAGATGAAGAGATATATTAGTTGCTCAAAGGATGGGCAACACTTTCAGTAGGGAGGTGATGATGAGCCCCAGAAATGGGTGATTATATGGGCTCATTCAACCTCCTAATTCAACTTAATCCACCATTCTCATTAGTTTATTGCATGTTTTTGATTATATTTATGCTAATAGAGTGAATTGGGTTAGTCATTATGCCATAAGTCTAATGTGTGCTATATGTAGTTTTTTTGGTCAATTTTGAGACAAAATCAAAGGTTTAAGGATCACTTGGCAGCTAAATTCGTGGAAGAACAAGGGATAGGATTTGTAGGAAGGTGTCTCCTTCATTTATGAACCCTTACCTCAAATCCTCCATCAAAAACTCAGAGCACTAGGGGCAGTCAAGCAAGTCAAGTAGGACTGTTGTTAACTGCAATTTTTGGCAGCCAAGTCCCTAAAGTTTAGAAGGGTTGTTGGGGTCCTCAATTTGTATAAATAAGAAGGCTTAGTGCCTCATTTTAGTTAGTCATTTTTTAGTCATTTTTTAGTCAGGAGTTAGTCAGATTTTAGTCAGATGTTAGTTAGATATTAGTTAGTAGGTTAGCACTGCACTTCAGCACATTTTGGAGCTTTTTCTTGTAGACAGTTTTTGGGATGTAACTATTCCCTTTTTTTATCAATAAAGATGAATCCAGTTTTGCACCAGCTCTAATCTTTCTTAGGAGGCTATAGCTCTTGGGGTTGGGCCCAACTCAAGTTCCAATACCTCATTTGTGTATTTTTATGTGTCTTGCTGCATTCATAGAATAATTTCTACTATTTCGATTACAATCTTGCTTTGTTACATAGGTCATTTTTTATGAGCTTTTCATGCTTTAGGTTTGTTTGATAGTTTGGTAAAGGAAAAAACCTACAAAGTGGCCACCAAGAAATCCTTGATCTCATCTCTCCCTCCTTGGGACCATGAGTTGAGACCAAAGCATACTTGCTACCACAAAAACACTGTTTTTGCCTCTTCATGCAACCGCTAGTGTTAGATTTTTAGTAAGAAAAGTTGATACCAGTTGTACTTGCATGTTTAGATCTATTCTTGCTTAGTTTCCATAAGTTATATTGCATGATTTCCTGCCAATAAACTTCTATTCATCATGTTTTTGGTTTTTAGGTCAAATTAAGTCAAAATAGTTAGATCTTTGGTTTTCCTAGTCTTTGTTTGATTAGTTTTGAGAAATAATGTGCAGATCACCTGTAATACACCCCTGCCTATCCTTCCTTCATCACAGAACCTCCTCCAGCCCCTAATCCAAGATCCCTTCCCTTCATTTGTACAATTTCCCTCTTTTCCCTAATTTCGACATTCATGTGCATCATTTCTCCCTCCATCCTTGGACAACTCCTATCACCTTAATCACTCCTTAGCCTCATTCACTAGGTCCTAGACCCCTTGAAATCTTTATCCAACCTCCATTTCCACTTTCCCATCGTTTTTCCTCCATCAACCCTCCAAAATCCTCTTTTGGATCTTCCTATAGAACATCATGTAGAACATCGTGTAGAACCCCTGCATACTTCCTATAGAAGCTCACGAGAGTAGTTTCTTGAGATCTGATCACTGTGGAACTCTTTGGAAGGGTGCTAGGGACCCCTTAGGCCCTCTTCTCACCTTCCCAACCTCCTGCAAGTGCCCTCTCCATTTCCTTTCACCAATCAACCTCTACACAGCCAAAAACAGGTAAAGCACATGCATAATAATTCTACCAACTTACTCAAAAATACAAAAAAGATGTTTTTTCCAGATTTTACTTTAGAATTAGCTTATTCACATGCATTTTACCTTTCCAAGGGTCAATGGCATCCATTTCCACCACTCTCATATCTTTTCTTGCATCAGTAGCGTTAGTCGATAAAACTAGGGCTTGCTAGGGTTTGCATTTCATTCCAGCTTTCCGCTTCTTTCTGCAAGTAGACTAGCCTCTTTTGAGTTAGATTTCATTCATCACAGTTAAAATATTCTTCTAAGAACTCATAGAAGTTGGCTTAAGCTCCTAGAAAACTTGTGCCAGCTGATCAAATGACAGCCTGCAGTAAGAGATAGTACTTGTGCATATAGCACCGTTGCTTCCAAGTTTGTTACGAACTACCTGGTTGATAAAAGTAAAGAAGGCAATCCTAGGAGTTGTAGCATTATTTCTGCAATACTGGAGCCCACCACCAAACAAAGTCAAACTTCAACCAACAAAAATCCTCTTCCTCCTCATACATGTGTAAAAATCCTATAATTTCCTGAGCTATATGAATGCATGGAGAGAAGAAATTAATTTGTTGATGATCCTCCAAGGCGATGTGCCTTAAGGAGTATTTATATGGGCTTTAGGAGACCCGATTTTTATTTAAATCAATCCTCTACATTTATTCCACATGTGGGTTTCAAATTAAAATTATATTTTTCTCTAACCAAATTAAATTGTTCAAATTGAAAAGAGGGTCTTCTTCTCATGTGGAAGGTAATCGAAAGGAGTAAATTTTTGCTTGAGCTGCCAAATTAAGACTCCCCCTCACCTAGGGAGAAATTTTTGACTACATCATAAGTCCCATTTCAAGTGTCTCATTATTATGAATTCAAATTTCATCTCTTGTCATGTTTTCTAATCTATACTCATTTGATGAAAACTATTAAATCTAGACAAGGAAAATTGACATCATAGGGGACCTCAAGCTACCACCCTCTATCCAATGAAAATAGGTGAGATACAAATTACCAAGAAAAGATAACAACCATCCTATTGTATAATTACAATAGGATAGATAAAACTTGCTATGGTATGTAAGGATCACATCCATCGTATCATCCAATGATAATGGGAGAGATACAACTTATCAAGAAATGATCATAACGATCTTGTTGAGTAACATGTGAGATACAACTTGTCATAAAAGATAAGGATCATATCGATCCCATAATCTACCAATATTCCCACATTAACCCTTAAGATCCAAGTGGTAGAACACTTGAATCCCATCACTTGAGTGATACAATTCACCATGAGAGGCAAGGATTAGGCCCATCACAGGCCATGTCAACCCATTTGCCACATGGGGAGGATGAATCCCAACAAGCCCAACTGATGGGTAGGATGAACACTGGGGTATACTCTGTCTAGTCAAATCATGATAGGGCGAGATACCAAACTTGGCATAAATGAAAATCATCACACACAACCTATGTTTGTAATAGGCGAGATACTACTTACCATAAAATGTAAGGACCACAACAATCTTGTTGTTGAGAGCTCCCTCATTTCTAGGAGCTATCGGGTTCAATTCCTCTACCTAGGTTCTCAAAGAGGTGGGAAGATGATGGATTAATGTTTTTGATCATCCGAGAGACTTACCTATGATTTTCACATCCATTAGTACAAGTTTCTCTATGAAGACTAAGGACTTTCCTTTTGGAAAATCCTTGGTGATTATGTCTACTATCTGCTCATTAGTTGAAATATGATGGAGTCTCATATGTCCTTTATGCACCATGTATCACATATAGTGATACAAAATATCAATATTCTTGGAAATTTCATGAAATATTAGATCATCTACTACTTCGATCGCACTATTGTTGTTGCAATATATGATTGTCGTATCTAGGATCTACTCAAATATCTCTCCAAAGAGCTTTGTCAACCAAAATAACTCGTATCTAGACATGATAGAGATCATATAATCCTCCTTAGATATACTAAAAGCCTCATAGTTCTCCTTGTTGATCATCCAAGATATCATGAAAAACGCCAAAGTAAACAAGCACCCTAACGTCCTCTTCTTGTCCGTAACATTTCCCACCTATTCAACATTAGTGTATCTATGTAGCCACACATCTCTAGTAATATATATTAGAACTATATTTATCATCTCATGCAAATATCTTAATATGTGCCTGGGAACAAACCAATGTCCATGAAAAGTCTCTGTCGTGGATTGAATCAAAGTGTTAATTGAAAAGTATATTTGGAGACATCTATCCACAAGGAAAATCAAAGCACCAGCCAATTGTCGATATTCAAAAGAATTCACCAAATCAAGTCCTATAACATATCTAGATAACTTATTAAAATTCATCACCATTGGAGTAGCATAGGACTTGCATTTTATCATTACAAACCTTTCCATTAATTTCACGATATTTTTTCCTTGAGAAAGGAAATTCTCTCTAGGCAATTTCTACACTCCTAATCTCAGGAAGTAGTGCATCAAATGAAGATAGTTCATTTAAAACTCAAAGGCCATATTTCCCTTACACTCTAGCAGAAGAGGCTCACTAACTATCAAGAATAAATCATGAAAATATAAAACAAAAATCAAAGGCATACCTTCGACAAATTTGAAGAAGAGGTTTGGGTTAGCATTTCTTCTTGTGAATCCAAGATTCGCTTGTTAATTATGAATGCAGGCATATTAGGCTCTATGGCTTGCTTCAAAGGATATTGCTCTTTCTTCAACCTACAAACATGAGTCTTCATGTATTGAACATTGAAGCCCTATGGTTGCTCAACATACACCTCTTCCTTCAGTATGCTATGAAGAGACTTTAGATTTTTATTTTAGATTCAAAGAACATATTATGATATCCTAAAACCATTGAGATGAATCTACCGTACTCATCGGCGGAAAAAAAAAATTATCAATGAAATCATGAAGAAAAAAAATAATTTCAATCACACATAACACAGTAATTACCTGGGTATCTATATATTTAACTAATCAAAACATATCAGACGAAAATACAATGTTTGTTCAACCTGAGCAATCTCTGCACAAGTACAATCTCACTCCCTGATTCATAAACCAGATGAAGCCAATACTTAGGCAAGCATGATGCCTTCCAAGCCCCTACTTCCCTTCCTTGTTCCCTTGGGAATTAGCCCATATTTAATTTTGAAATTTCTCAAACATAACAACACAATCCATCCACATGCCTTCCTCTAATTACATGCTCCATCAGTTTAATTCAGATTATTTTACAACCAATAGTACATTGTCCCTGAACTTCAATCTCAATTGGGTCTTTGTCAGAACTGACATGGATGACATATTGGTGAGTAAATTTTCAGTTATCTTATTGATCATTGCATTTGAATTAAATAAATTTAATCCAATTGACCACTAACTAGTTCCTCCAACAGTTCGAACTAGTTTAACTTAATTTAACTCAGTTAAACTAGATTAAATAATTACAACTAAATAATAACTCAACCTGAGCCCCTAAAATATAAGGATCTCTCTACATAACTCTAGATAGACTCCCAACTAAAATTCACTGAGCCAGCTTAGTCAACTTAACTTGGTTAACTGCTACAAGTTGCTATGAGATAGAATTGAAATTTAATTCCAAATTTAATTCAAGGACAAATAAAATTATGATTCTCTTGTTACTATTATTAATATTTTCTATTTCTATTTTCAACACTCCCTCTCAAAAAGAAATGAATTCAACTCTATCTTGATCTGGTACCTTTGGAATGTTCTACATGCAAAACTCATCATTATTTTTGTTGCTACTCCAACATCTTCATCCAAAAAAAAATTCAAATGAAATAAATTGAATCAACTGGGTTTGCAACTGTGTTTTGAGAAAATTGCATTGCTGCTGACTTTTCTTCTGACACTCCTACTCTGATGTAAACACTCCTCTGTACTCCTGATTATTTGACTAACATTGATCATCCTACTATGAATATTGTGAACTCCTATAGAAAGGTAATTATCAATGAGACAAAAACATGTCAATGAATCCTGTGTAAATTTCTGCACTCTTGGTACTGTTTCTTCACATCACCCCACCTCCCACCCTGAGGTATGGCTGCATGAACTCGCTCTGCCCACATGGCTTGAAATTTTCACCCTACTAGAGGTCTCTACTTGATTGCATGTCTCTACTCAATGTCCTCCCTGCTTCCCTAACTGTGGCTACTCCACAACTTGTTGAGGTTTCTTCTGAGGTTCCTTGTTGAGAGGCTAATTCTAAGGCTGCATGTTGAGAAGTAATTCATGCTCCCTCTCAACCACCAAGTATATAACATTTTCCTTTATCCTCAAGGATTTGCATGCATCCTATAACTTAATGGAATACAAGATCTTAACTCACACACCTATCTGTTTCACTTGTCCTATGGTGATGTGTCTAAGGAAATCCTTTCCTTTGCTAAAACTCACATCATAGCCATGGTATTCCAATACCACAAAGGAAAAAATATTCTTATTTAGTGCTAGAAAATAAATCACATTTATGACTCTAAGAGGGGAGCTATACTCCCTCTCAAAAGTAATAGTATCAATATCAGTAGCGCTATACCTCCCATTATCTCCAAACTCGATGTTTTTCTTGACGTATTTCTCCTCCAAGTCACTAAAGAGATCTCTAATCCCCATCATATGGAACGAGGCACCACTATTGAGATACCACATGCTTCCCCTTCCAATACTTTCCATTCATTTCATGAGAGCAAAATCAAGTTCAAATTACGAAGCTAGAGCTTCACTTGTTGTTACTATTTCTATCTCCTTCTTTCTTGATTTCTTCTACGGGAATTTTGTGGCATAGTACGAGAACTCATGATATTGAAAGCCCTTGATATTTGATAAGTCCTTCTTCTTGCAACCCTCCTTGCCTTGGGTCTTCTTTCCCCTAGCATTCTTTTCTTTTCTAACTAATGTAAAGACCTCTTCAACTTCTTTGGATGAGATCCCATCTCTAGTGTTTCGCCTAATATCTTCATGTACCAAGTCGAACCAAAAATACTCCCACTCTGGTATTTTATCCCTCCCATTAAATGATTCATGGTAGTTATTGTAGATCTTAGGAAGTCTTAGAAGTTCTAGGCTCATGAGATCATCTTTTGCAATAGTAACACTAACACTTCCAAGCTCATCTTGACATTGGGTGAGCTTGGTCAAGTACTTCGATATTGTATCACCCTTCTCCATGTTGATCTTTCTGAGCTTGTCCTTCAATTTTGACTTCATGTGGTCATCGTTGTATTTAAATAGGTCCATTACTTCCTTTCATATTTCCAATGGATTTTTATTACTATGGAGATTTGAGAAAATATGATCTCAAACTCCTAGTATAATCCTTCTCATTGTTTCCACACACTTTCTCCATTCTGTCAGATCTTTAGCATTAAATGTTAAAGGATTTAGAATATCACAATCTATGAATTCCTTCAGCCCGTTTTCTTCTAATACTGCCTCCATCATGTCCTTCAAGGCTATGCCTTTCAAGCTACCCTTAAGGTCAAACTCAAGTCTCAATTCGTAGAACAACATGCTTGTGCCTCTTAAAGTATGAAATTGAAAATTCAATTTCACTTGGACAAAAAACTCATATTATCCTCTTCTATAGTTATTTACGCTCTGATACCATGTATATTTTAATTATAGATTCAAATTGCAGATTGTGATATTTTAAAACAATTGACTTGAATCTACTCTACTTATCAGCAAAAACAAAAATTGACCAATGAAATCACGAAGAAAAAAAGGAAGAATTTCAATCACACGTAAAAAAAATAATGTTTTATGGAAAGACATAGCTAAAAAAACCTTATATGTATACATTTCATTAATTGGAAGATCTGCAAAGAAAATACAATGCTTGTTCAACCTAAACAATCTCTCCACAAATACAATCTCACTCCCTGCATGACAAACTAGCCCAAGAAAATATTTAGCCAAATTTGATACCTGCTAAGCGCCTATCTCATTGCCTTTTTCCCTTAGGAATTATCCCATATTTAACTGGTAAATTCCTCACTCGTAATTGTGCAATCCATCCATAGGCCCTCCTCTGATTGCATGGACCATTGATTTAATTTAGATGATTTGACAATTGATAGTACATTGTCCCTGAACTCCAAATTCTACTCGGTCTCTCTTGGAAATAGCATGCATGAGTTCTTTATGAGTGAATTATCATTTATCTGATTGATCACTACATGTGAATTAAATCTAATTTAATTCGCTTGACCAATCACTAGTTGATCCATTAGTTAGAACTAGTTTAACTATATTTAACTCAATTAAATTGAATTAGATAATTATAACTCAATAATAACTCAAGACGGGCCCCTAAAATATAGGGATCACGCTACATGACTTTATATAGACTCCCAACTTGAATCTCGAATTTATTGGGCCAACTAAGTGAACTTAACTTATTTAACTCCTACAAGTTGCTATGATAATAGAATTACAATTTAATTCCTAATTTATTTCAAGGACAAATTAAATTAGTATTTTCTTGTTGTTATTTTTAACATTTCTTTTTTCTATTTTCAACACTTCCTCTCAAAAGGAAATGAATTCAACTCTTCCTCGATTCAGCACCTTTGGAATGTTCTACAAGGAACACTCGTCACTGTTGTTGTTTCCACTCCAACATTTGCAACCAAAAAGAATCTAGACAAAAAAAACTAAATCAACTGTGTCTCCAACTATCTACTAGGAAATTTGTGTTGCTGCTGACTTTGCTCCTCACCCTCCTTCTCTACTCTCAACACTGCTCCACACTACTTAGTATCTAACTAACACTAATCCTCCTCCTACTAAATATTGTGAGCCCCTATAGCAAGGTAATGGTCCATGAGATAAAACCACGTCAATCAATCCTACCGAAATTTCTTCACTCTCGGGACTATTCCTTCACATCACCCCACCTCTCTGGTCGGGGTATGGCTGCATGCGCTCCCTCTGCCCACTTGGCTTGAAATATCTCACTATTGGAGGTCTCTACTTTAGTGGATGTCTTCAGTCTATCTCATCTCTACTTTTCCAATTGTGGTTTCTCCACAATTTTTTCAGGTTGGTTCTAAGGTTTCTTGATGAGAGGTTGCTTCTGAGGATGCATGTTGAGAAGTAATTCATGCTCCCTCTAAAGTGTGAAGTCTCTAACCATTTCATTTCTCTTCAAGTCTTTGCATGCATATTGTACCTCAAGAGTATATACTTTCCTGACTCGCACACTGATCCATTTCACTTGTCCCATGGTGATGTCTCTAAGGAAAACATTTACTTTCGTAAAACTCACATCGTAGCCATGGTCTTTCATTACCACAATGAAAAAAAAATATTCTTTAGTCCTTGAAAATACATCACATTTCTGACTCTGAGAGGGGAGCTAGATTCCCTTTGAAAAGTAACAGTACCAAAGTTGATCATGTTATACCTGCCATCATCTCCAAACTCTATGTGTTTCTTGAGGTCTTTTTCCTTCAAGTCACTGAAGAGATCTCTATTCCTCATCATATGGAATGGGGCACACCCATCGGGTTACGACATGCTTCCCATTACAGTGCTTTCCATGCATGAAATGAGAGTGAAATGAAGTTTGAATTGTGAAGCTAGAGCTTCAATTTTTGCTACTACTATAGGCTTCAAGTTCTTTCTTGATTTATTCTGTCAGCATTTTGTGGCATAGTGCCCAAATTCATGACTATCAAAAGCCCTGATGTTCGATAAGTCCTTGTTCTTCCCATCCTCCACAACTTGGGACTTCTTTCCCTTGGATTTCTTTTCTTTTTTGACTAATGAAAAGTCCTCTTCCACTTCTTTGGATGAGATATCATCTCTCGTGTTCTGCCTAATCTCTTCTTATACCAAGTTGGACCACAAAATCTCTCATTGTGGTAGTTTCTCCCTCCCATTAAATGTGTTCTGGTAGCTATTTCAACTCTTGGAAATTCCTATAAGTTCTAGGCCCATGATATAGTCTTCTGTAACAGTCACACTGAGACTTCCAAGATCATCCCGACATTGGGTGAGCTTGGTCAAGTACTTTGATATTGTATCACCCTTCTCCATATTGATCTTTCTAAGCATGTCCTTTACTGTCAACTTCTTGGGTTCACTACTATTTTGAAATAGGTTCATCAATGCCTTTCACATTAGAAATGGTGTTTTCTTACCATGGATATTCGAGATGATATGATCCCGAACTCCTTCTAGTATAATGCTTCTCACCTTTGTCACACACTTTCTCCATTCTTCAAGATCTTTAGCATCATATGTTGGAGGCTTCGGGATATCATGATCTATGAATTCCTTCAGTGTGTTGTCTTCCAACGCTACCTTCATTATGTCCTTCCAAGCTATGTAATTTTAGCTACCCTTAAGGGGAATACTCAACTCTCAATCTATACAATGACATCCTACTGGCTCTTGAAGTATGAAGCTGCAAATTCGATTTCACTTGCACAATAAACTCATTTTATCCTCTTCTATAATGATTTCAACTCCTATACCATGTATATTTTTATTGCAGATTTAAGGTGTGGATTGTGATATGTTAAAACAATTTCCTTGAATCTACTCTACTCATCAGCGGGAACAAAAATTGATCGATGAAATCACAAAGAAAAAAGGAGAATTTCAATGACATATAACAAATTAATTTTCTTGGGAAAGGAACAACCAAAAACCCCTTCTATTTATATATTTCATTAATCAGAATATCTGAGAAGAAAATAGAATGCTTCTTCAACCCAAATAATATCTACATAAGTACAATCTCACTACCTACTTCACAAACTAGCTCAAGAAAATACTTAGCCAAATATACTACCTTCCAAGACCCTACTTCCTTGCATTGTTCCCTGGGGAATTATCCCATATTTAATTGGGAAATTCCTCACTCATAACTGTACAATACATCCATAGGCCTTTCTCTGATTGCATGTACCATCGGCTTAATTTAGATGATTTTACAACTAATAGTATATTGTCCTTGAACTCCAATCTCAACGGGGTCTTTCTCAGAATTGACATGGATGAGTTATTTATGAGTGAATTATTAGTTATCTCATTGGTAATTGCTTTTCAAATGAATCCAATTTAATTCACTTGACTAGTTATTAGTTCCTCCAATAGTTAGAACTAGTTTAATTGGATTTAACTCAATTAAACTGAATTAAATAATTACAACTCAATAATAACTCAACCTAGGCCCCTAAAATTTAGGGATCACCCTACATGATTGCAGATAGACTCCCAAATCAAGTTTACTAAGACAAATAGGTCAGCTTAACTTAGCTAACTGATAGAAGTTTCTATGATAATAGAATTACAATTTAATTCCTCATTTAATTCAAGGATAAATTAAATTATGATTTTCTTGTTGGTATTTTTAACATTTATTCTTGCTATTTTCAACAAAAACATAGTCTACACATCCATCTGGTGAAGTTTTCATCCTTGAATAGTAGAAAGGGAAATAATTAATCTAATTGTGGTGTAGTGGGCAACATGTACAAATATGTCATCATAATTATATCCCTCCTTTTGGGGAAAAACTCTAACCACAAACCTCACTTTATATCTCTTAATACTTCCATCAGCTCCATTCTTGATTTTGAATAACCATTTCAAAATGACAATGTAATTTTCATTATGTCTTGGAACGACATCCAACACATAATTCTTCATGATTGAATGATACTATTTTTCCATGGAATCCTTCCAAACATGCTCTTTTACTGCTTCTTCGAAGGTGGAAGGTTCGACCTAGACAATAGTGCTCATAGTAACAATCTATTCTTGGTATTTTCATCTCTTCTTTCTTTCTCTAAAGGTCCCTCTAGAAATGACATGCATTCTAACATCCTGTAAAGTATCAAAAGGGCAAAAGCATCCTTTCTCGGTTAGGGCGATCAATTGGAGGATGATTGAAGGGTTCAATGGGATCATGAACAATATCCTTCTCATATTCTGGCATATAAGGACCTTCTAGTAGATCCATGTCATCATCATTCTCCATAATGGGAGGAAGCGGAGGAAGGTTCATTTCTTTTCTAAGAGAAATGCCTTCATTGAAAGTCACATGCTTACTAAACTCATTTTTTCTTTAGTCGAATATATATTCTTAAGGCCTTACAATTGTCACAATATCCAACAAACATATATTTTTTTCTTATGGGTTTTAGCATGCTACTTTTGTCCTTCAGAACATGAAAGTACATGGGGAAACCAAATATTCTTAGACAACCAATATTAGGCTTCATAGGCATTAACACTTATTCAAGAGTCTTGCTTCCCAGGGCTTGATTAGGAACTGTGTTTCCAATAAAGACAATTGTATTTGTGGCTTCTCCCCAAAGGAACATCAACATTTTTTATCATGCAACATGGCTTAGGAATCTTCCATGACAGACCTATTCTTTCCTTTAGCCGCAACATTATGCTTGTGATTATATGGTGCAATAGTCTCTTTCTTGATTCAAGGCTCCTTGCAAAATTCAATGAACTCATTTGTGGTATATTATCCACCATTTTCATACCTAACCTTTTTTACTCGCTTCATTACTTAATCCTTTATTAACACCCTTAAGTATGTTAACATTTCAGGTGCTTCGTCCTTATGCTTCAAATAGAATATCCATTTTTTCCTGCAGAAGTCATCAATTAATATTAGATAATAGAGGTAGCCACCAAGGGAGTGCATATACATGGGTCCACATAGGTCAGAGTAGATGAGCTGTCGAATATCATTAATCCTAATTTTGCTAGAAGGGAATAGTTCCCTTTTCTTTTTTCCATAAGCACATTTTGAAAATACTCCATCATGACAAACTTGAACATTAGGCATCCCAGAAACCAACTTTCTTACTTTAGGCACAGATTCAGAAAGTAGATATGCCCACCTTTGGTGCCATATCTCACTTTGAACATTGAT
Organism: Pinus tabuliformis; assembly: GCA_031772625.1. Lineage (NCBI taxonomy): Eukaryota > Viridiplantae > Streptophyta > Pinopsida > Pinales > Pinaceae > Pinus > Pinus tabuliformis. Next base: position 1,370,222,941 of record CM062820.1, read on the forward strand.
ATGATGGAACATATCTTGCAGTCATATTCCACTGAAATGACAGATTCCTTCAATTCTAGATCCCAAGGTTAAAGCATCCCTAATGCGAGGTTCCATGGGCCAAGTGAGAAACTTTCCTCTTATGAAGGTTACTCTCATCCCTTTGTCTTCAAAATAAGATATAGATACTAGAGTATTCTTTAGTCTTAGAACATACCTCACATCATGATAAAGAATGGATAACCTAGATTCTTGAAATTTAACAGAACCAACTATTTTAATAGAATGGCTAGTGTGGTCTCATAGAATGATCTTTATATTGATCACCCTCTCAACCATATGTAATTACTACTATCTATAGAAATTTCTAGAAGCCCCACTATCTATCAATTAACACAAGAGTAGCAGTAAAATTGTTTCCATACATATAGTTCCATAGTCTCTTTTGAGGATTATGACCTTCTGCATTATCATCGGGAGAATCTCTTTTTCTTCTATCATTTCTTCTTCTTCCATAATCACTTCATCTTCTATCATCGCTTCTTCTTTCATAATCACTTCATCTTCTATCATCTCCTCTTCTTCCATCATTGAAACTGTTGTTGTTGAAGTAACAATTTTTTTTGTAGTTGGACGTTGGAGCATTCCTCTTTTCTGAACAATATTTAGCATAGTGACTATGTCTGTGATAATTATAACATTCAATCCTTGACATATCCCTATTTCTTCTTGATCTTCTATTATAGTCCCTAGATTTTGGATCAAGCATTCTTTAATGATATGGTCTTCCACTTTCTCTCCTTTTCTTGTCTCAAGAAACAAATGCATAGAGTTATCCTTCTTCATCGTTTTGAATACTCCCTCTAGAGATCATACTAGATTCTTTTTTAGTACATTTTCCAAACAACTCATCAAATGCAAAAAATATATCATTCTTGCTTATTATAGTGATGAAGGTTTCCCAAATAGGAAGAAGACCTTGAAGAGTGACCGACACCATCACTCTATCAGAAATAGGTCCACCAACAGTCTACAGATGATCGCTTAATTGTGATATCCTCATGACATAGGATTGGAAATATTACTCTATGTTGAGTTTTATGTCCTTGAGTTAATCATTCAAGGAAATGAAATTGAAATTGTTGACCTCATACCTCCAAACTGGCTAATCAATTATCTCGTTATATTTTTCAAATTTTCCAACATAACTAAGAAAATGATATTTCAAAGAATCAATAAGAATTTTCTTGACTTTGAGCTCACCTCTCATATATTTGGCCTTGGTAGCTCCATGAAAGTTTTTCAAAGGTTTAGGTACCTTTCCTTCCACATATTCCAAAACATCATTCTCATCCATTATGATTTCGAACTTGATCCTCCAAGAAACAAAGTTTGATGAGTCAACCAACTTTTTTTTGTCCTTGGAGTAATAAGTAGACATCTTTACTAACTAAAATAGGCTCCTTTCTATTCCTCCAAGGATGTTTAATCTTATCTACTGATTTATTGCTCTTATCTTCACACCAACTCTGATTCCATGTTAATTTTCAACTATTCTATGTTATTACAGTTGCGTAGCCTAATATTTTCTTCAATTTGAAATGACTTTTAAACTAAGTTAATCTTCCAATGATAAATAAAAAGCATAAATATATCAATAAAAGCAATGTAAAATAAAATTCAATCAAGAGAAATAACAAGAGACACGAGATTTGGTCAAAGACCAGGGGAAAATCCTACAAAGGGGAAAACCCTTTCAAATTATTCTTCTATTAGATTGTCATCAAATGTTCAGTAGTGAGATACAATGATTCAATTCATCAATAAAAGAGAAAAATTGAATTCGTTGACTATATAAGAGATCAATCAACCAATATCCAATAAATGAGCCCCAAAATCAAATCTTGTTAATAAATTAATGTTTGTGATTTTTCCATAGCTAACGTGATTCAAATATTCCCTAACTAGTACACAATTGAATGGTTAGAATTCCTTGAAGGAGCTCTGTTAACAATCAGAATACTAGGCCTTCCTTGTTGGTCTGAATTTTGTTAGAATAATCACAAACAACTCAGTTAAACTTAGTCAAAGGAGAGATAAGAACCATGTGGTCAACTTCACATTTTCAGAGCCGAAATTTAGCAGTCAATAGAGGTAAAAATTAGCATAAAATATCAATATTCATGTCAATCAACTCAACCTTCTATAATAGGTCCAACTTTGGTTAAACTAAGTGAAATTTTCCATGGTTAAAGCCAGTAAAGGCATTTGAAACAGAAGTCAAACTCAAACTAATAGAAAGAGACCTCTTCTTCCTTGCACATGTAGAAAGAACATCCAATTTTCAAATCTATATGAATCGTATAAGAAAATAAATGAATTCATTCATAATTCTCCAAAGTGATGTGCCTTAAGGTGTATTTATATGGGTTTTAGAGACCCAATTTGTCTTTAAGATCAACTTGTACTTTTAGTTCACATGTGGGTTTCACATTAATTATATATCTTTCCTTGACCAGATTAAATTGTTTTAGGGAAAAGAGGGTCTTCTCTAGATGAGGAAAGTTTTCCTAGGGAGGGAATCTATCCTTGAGTTTCCAAATTAACATTAAGCATAGTCTATGTTCATGTCAATTTGTTTACCAGAAAATTCACATGAAATTTAACATATGCTAATAGTTATTAAGTGTATTATATAATATCCATAACAAATATTTGCAATAGAAATTAGATAACCTTAACATATACATATTTAATTCCATTCATAGTCACACATACCCTAAAATGAAAACATTCATTTCTAAAATCAAGAATGATAGTTCTCCTAAAACATAGTGAGTTACTTATTTTACCAAAAAAACTCTCTTGGAAATAAAATAAAAAATGGCATGTTCCTCCTAGATAACAAGTTTCACTCTTTACAACTCCCCCCCAATCTTAGGCTTAGTGATTCCTCTTTATCATCTGGACCTCCCCCAATAACCTTCACTTATTGGTATTTATTGTTTCCTTCCTAGAAAAGATTTCTAGTGGTGTATTCCTTTTAAGGTTTCTGCACCTTTATGCTTTATCTAGGCTTCTTTAAAATAGGGAAAATTCCTTCCCTTTTCCTTCACAAGCATGTCTTTATATCTAGCCTTGATTAATTTTACATTTTTGCCTAGCTTAGTATTTCTCTCCAAATAGGCTTATATCTCTACCTAGCTTGATATTTCTCTCTAGTTATGTTCTTTCTTAGTGGAAGTGTTTTTCTCAAGAATTTTGGGAGAATTTTGGAATGTTACAACTATGACTTCGATAAATTTCTTCTTTACATTGAACAATTGTGCGTAATCTACTAATGGTCCTTTGGAAATCAAGGAAGACTAATTTAGTCATGCAATATTTCCAATATCATTTCAAAGAGAACAAGAACATTTATTATTCTAAATTATACTTACATAAATTAGACAAGTCTAGTTTTTGACCCACAACTAATATTTTGACTCAATATTTAGAAGTAACTATAAAATAGCAATTTCTACTATGTCAATTGTACCATAGGTATCACATCTCCGCTTCCTTGAATTAAACAGCATATTGGATGTTACCTCTGCTCTCATTACTTCTGGAAAATAGAAGGAAATGTTTTACACAATTTTTCTTTAATTTCGTAAGTAGCCTCCTCTAGGTTGAAGTGCGTCCATTACACTCTAACTGAGATGACTTCTTAATTATGTCGCGAAGTTTCCTTCCTGCCCAAAATTTTGAGAGATTCAACCTAGAACTCGCATTTTGGTTCGGCACACACCACATTCCATTAAAAAAAGAGAGTAGGTTTTAATAGCCAAGTGTTAAGTTTCCATGTAACAAAAAACGAATTATAAAGGAAAAAATAAAACCAAGGTGATGGGACATGTATTCCAAGCTGAATAAGGGAAAAATATTACATTGGACATCACTTTTTATTAATTGTTTATTAGCTATGGAGATTGGCATTGACATTGGAAAAAGGAAAGGGGCATTAAATGGAAACTAATTAAAGAAATGAAGGAAAATAAGAGAAAAGGAATATTAAGAGACAAGAATATGCATGTAAGGGAAATTGAAGGGGAAATAAAGAGAGAACTTTATAACAAACTCTTGGACATTATAGCATAATCAATCGGATAATGGGAGGAGGAAAATATAACAACAGAGGGAGAAAGAACTTGGACACATGAAATAGAAAAGAGATAAATGAATGAAAAATAAAAAAAAGTAAGGGAGTGTAAGGAAAATATTGGGAAATAGTAAGAAATGTAAAAAATCAAGCAAGGAAACAATAACCAACAAAAGGATTTCCAAATAATAGGATGCATGTTTGATTTATCTTGTTCGGATTTAAATGCATGGAGCATGCATTGTTTTATAGGTTATTTTGTTGTCATTGGCATGGCGATTTTCCTAGAGTGAAAATCATGTAGAACCTTGCCTATTTCATTCCCTATCAAGCTATGATGTAGTAGGTTACCTATTTGGTTGAGCCTTGGATTGTCGATATATTTTGGATCGTGGTTAAGGTGGTTTAGGAGTATCACAAACCTTGGGGGAGGAAATAGTTTTCTCTAGGAACCCCTTAATAAGTCGGTGGAGACATGAAAATAACTTTAGGTGTGGTGAAGAAATTCTATGACATCTAAGCTTGTGTTGGTTTGGGTGGTCTTGACTACTTTAGGTGAGATTAATGTGGCTTCAGTGTCAAGGTGGTTTAACCTCTAGATTCCTTGTTTTGTTATGATTTAGCTTATCCCATTAGATTCCACATTCATGATTCGAATATGGCATGGGGTGATTGGGATGGAAGAAATAATTGTTTCCATCCGAATCTATGGTTGGGTGGTACATGGAAGTCCATCACTTGGTTGACATTATGCATATGTGATTATGGGCCATTCTTCAATAATGATCTATGAGAAAAAAATATTGTTCAATGTGTGACTTTATGATTATTTTTTGATGGTATCATGCTATTTCAATGATGGTTACATGTATGGTATATTTCGCCTTATATGATGTGCTTTTTTTATGGTTCTATTCCATGTTTTGACTTTCTCCACATTATCTTATATGAGTGCATGAGCTAATATGTGTTTGTTGTAGCTAGTAAGAGAGAACAGTAAGCCTTATTGATGATTCTATGATGAAAGTAATGATACAATGAATGGATATGCATTGACAACCTACAGGAACCATAGTCATAAAGCATTTACATAAATTAATAATATGCATCAACAACATCCTGGGGCCATAACAATGGAATATAGTATTTATTTCACTATTATAATGAATCATTTCAAATATATCGAAGAGGAGGCCAAAAGAAGAACATTTGAAAAAAATTAGGAACTTTTCCAATCTCTTTGTTTTGGCAGAAAATGTTGTTTAGGATTTTAGAATGATCTAGAAAGTATAGGACCCGAAAAACTACCAAAAATAGAGAATTTTGTTAATCTAAGGAAACATAAATAAATGAAATAGTGTTGGGACATCTGTAGGATTATAAGAATGTGATAATGTTTTTCTGGGTGGTTGCAGTCAATTCGGGACATGTGAACCCTATTTCCCATTGTTGCATCTTGGAAATTGGTTCATGCATAGTAACTCTCATCTCATGTTTTTCCATCGTAAGTATGTTAAAGTGGGTAAATGTGATGTTTGGTGTTACATAGGAGCATGAACATATTTCCTCAAAAGTGATATATGAAAGACATTATTTACTTGAGTGTATCCTACTAATGTTATTGTATGGTCACTAGTCCTACTCTAAGTAGTATTTTGAATGGTCTATAGAACCTTCGTGCTAATGTAACACATGTTCCCAATACCAATGTATTTGTTCTTCACCTAATATATATATATATATATATATATATATATATATATATATATATATATATATATATATAGACATGTTCACCCACATTATATTCTTTAAGAAACCTTTTCTGATCTACATAAATGATTTATCTCTCCTTATTTTCCTCTCTGTTATTCCTTAACATTTGAGTAAATATTCCATCTCTTCCAAGAGTTTATGTCTCAAAACTGGTCTATGATACAGTTCACTCTAGTGTAATGGAGTATGATACTTTTATCCATAAATGACTTCAAAGGGACTAACTTTAACAGATTCGTAATAACTATTGTTTTTGGAAGACATGTCTAATTGTAAGTAGTCTTCCCACTTGCTGGCTTGATCCATCACATACATGTGAAACATATTTTCAAGAATCTAGTTAGTTCTTCACTTTGTCCATCCTTGGAAAGAGCATTTTACAAAAATTAGAGATATTTTTTTCTATCTTTGTCATATATGATTGTTTTTGTTACTCCATGTAGTCTAAAATTCTCTTTCATAAAAAAATATGTTATATGCACAACCTTATATGTTGATTGAGCTAGCATGAAGTGGCCTACTTTTCTCAATATATGCATTACAACCATTATTGAATCATATTTCCTTCGAGCTCTAGGTCACCTTGTAATAATATCCAAAGAGATAATTCCCCATTTCCATTGAAGAATGGGAAAGAGGTTTAACAATATAGTAGGATGCTCATATTTGACTTAAACTGGTTCGAATTTTGGACACTTTGTTAAGTATTCAACTACCTCTCCTTTCATTTTTGGCTAGTAGAATTCATTCCTAAGTGTTGTAATAAGGTTTTGGTATCTTTGATGAGCAAAAAAAATGGTTTTTACAGTGCTCATATAGGATCAGTTGGTAACATTTATGAACATCACGAATATAACTCCTTATTTTAAATATTTTCATATAATTCTTATTTAATGTATATTTTGATTTTTCTATCCGTCCTACTTCATATTTTACTTTTCCTTATATTTTTATATATTTTTTGTTCTCTAATGTTTTTATTTTAATTCCCTTAAAAAAATCTATTTTAGTGCTTCTTACAATAACTCTACAAACCTGATTTACATTTCTACTTAATAGATATGTAGCTTTATTGTCTTTCCATTTGATAGGTTTATCATCAAAATCAATTGCACTTATGAAACCCATCCATCTTTCTTGTCTGGCATTTAGAGTTTGCTATCTAAATAAATATTTCAAATTGATATGATCAGTGATTAATGAAAATTTCATACCTAATAGATATGACACCGCAGTTATAAGGCACGTGTTATGATAACTAGCTCTAGATAATATACACCATAATTTGTTTCATGATCTATCAATTTTCTAGACTCATATACTATTCCATGATTACCTTACACTGACACCCCGCCAGGATATGCACAAATTGTGTAGTTTTATTAGGATAAATAATTCTAATCGTAGGGGCTATTGTCAAGGAGTATTTTAGTTCTTCAAAACTATCTTGGAATTTATGAGTTTAAAAAATTTAGACTTGCATTTTCTATAGTGAGGTTATATGTTAGACCAACATAGAAAACCATTTAATAAAGTTGTATTAATATCATGTAGTCTCCATAAAATATATAATGTCTACCACATATTTAGGGATAGGCCAATTAAATTTTCCTTTGACCTTTTAAGAGTCTACTACAATCCCTTCCTTAGAAATTACATGTCTCAAGTATTGAATCTGGTCCTAATAGAAATCAAACTCACTAAATTTTGCATAAAGTTGATGTTCTCTAAGTTTTTTCAACACTATTGTTAGCTGATGTTCATGTTATTCTAGTGTCTTCAAATAAATTAAGGTGTCATGAATGAAAACCAACAAATAATTATCCAACTATTGGATGAAAGGACTATTCATTAAGCACATAAATATGGTTGGAGTCTTCGTGTATTCACATAGAAGAAAAATAAACTCATAATGGCCATATATGCTACTAAATGCATATTCATGTACGTATTCATTCTTAACTATGAGTTAGTGATAACCAAATATTAAATCTATCTTGGAAAAGACATTGTCTCTCTTTACTTGGAAAAATAGGCCATCTATTTTAGGTAAATCATATTTGTTTCTTGTTGTAAGCTCATTTAGCTACATATAGTCCATACACATTCTTACAGTACCATCATTCTTCATCATAAACAATACTAGTTCTCATGAAGGTGGGAAAATTAGCCTAATGTACGTATTATCCAACATTCCATTATGTTGGATTTTTAGTTCTATCAGATCTGGTACATTCATTTTATTGGGTGGCCTTGATATAGTTACGGTCGTGGGTGCCAGCTCATTAACAAAGTCAATATCTTATTTTTAGGGTAACTAAGTAGTTTCATCCAGAAAGGCATCCTCAAATTCTTATAATACAACAAAATCATCCACAATCCTTTCTTCAACATATTGTTAGAAGTCTTCCAATTTTACTTCAAATAATTTATAACATTTTCTAACACATTTTTTTTGTTATAAGGTTAATATTTTCCTTGTAGAAATTGGTCTTCGTATACCTTTAATAATTTGTACCTCTCCCTCATATGTGGTACATGTGATTATGATCCTTAACCCAATAGGTAAATTTTCTTATGGTACTAATGGATAACTAGACCAATAATGAAATTTATGTTTTTCTATGTTCATCTTACATTTGTACACTATTTGTGGACTGGCATATCTGTCTCTTAAAATGAAAATAGGTTTCTTTAGGATATTACACTTTACCTCAATCATCATAGATTAATGTTCCACTTTTCAATCTTCTAATTTTGCATTGACTCTAGGAATGTTTCTAGCCACATAATTCACTATGGAGGCTTCATGTACATTGTATACGGCTTGTAATGATTTTACATTATAAGGGAAATTATGAAGTGTGTCAGGCTCTTAATTCCCCAACACTTCAATGGTTCCCTTTTTTTTCCATTAACTCCCTTACCTTTCAAATGAATTGATTTTGACCCTATCTAGGATTGAGTATTTTATTGTTTGTTGCTAGTCTTATTAAAAAATAAATTCTAATGATTTTTACCAAAAATTTTAAAGGAAGAAAATTTTAACCTTTTTCTTTCTATCACAAATACATATTTTTTATTTTTTGGATAAGACTTTGAATTTCACTTGTTTTCTTTGATTTTTGATAGAAAATTCCAGCTTCCTGATAATTTCATCTATACTTTTTTTTTGCCATATTTTTTTTTCTTTAAATTAAATGGGGAGGAAATTGATAAGATCTTGAAACTTACATTTGTCCTTGCAAATATATGAAGAATAATATAAGGGATCATCAATTTTGAAACAAGTTTCTACATGGTCATCCAAACAAACTTTAACTCATAAAACTATTTTGATTTAACATCGTAGTATCTTTTTGTAACGTACTTTTCTCTTAAGTATTTTTTGAAATATTCCCATCTGATAGTCTTCTTTTGTATGCTATGCATTGTTATAATTTATTCCCATCTAATGATTCCTTTCCTTACATATGATAATCAACTAGTATATCTCTTAGATTTCTACGATACTCATACACCTTAAGCTATTTACACATATTCAACAAACACACCTCTGCTTCTTCCTCTAATCCACCACTAAAGCTTGGAGGTATAATCTTCTTAAACTCCCCTTGTAGTTTCACCTTTAATTTTTTCCCTTAATTAGGTATTATTACGAGTGGTTTGGTTGAATTGTGATAATTTGCCTCTTCATATTTAGGTCTAGTAGTCTCATTCTCGCCGATGTTATTTGGATTTTTTTTGTTCGTAGGACTCTTCCCTATCCTCCTCATTTAAATTTTCTCCTACCGTATTCATAGTTGCCCTATATGTTACGTTTTTAATGATCCTTTCTTGTTTATGAGTAGCCTTCAATAACTATTTTTTTTCTACTTCAATACTATGTAATACTTGTTTCTGACCTCTCAACATATCGAATAGTTCCACTGTATGAGGTGATCCTTTACCTCCTAGTTGTATGATTTTTTCTTCTCCATCATGGGGTCTTCCAAATGTTTATGCTATCATTTTATTCTTCTTTGTTCTTTATTTGATTTACAAAAATAATTTTTGTTAAATTATATTTTTAATTTGGCCCATAGACCATAGTATTGTACCTATAATTGTGATACCACATGTAATGTACCTAAATTCCAAAAAATAACAACTTCTTCTGTTTTTGTACCTCCTTGGGTACTTTATTATCATCATCTCCTTATTCAATTAGCGTCATGATTATATGTATTAAATCCCTAATTCATTTATGTGTATTATTCCATGTCTAACATGTTTCTTTACTCTAATTTCATCGTGTTATGGAATGACGATTCCATCCACCTTATACGAGAAGGAATTTAATTCAATACCTTCTCTTAATATTTCTAAGCATGATACTCATTTCTGATGTAAAAGTAAAATATTCAACAGTAAAATCGTGGATTTTCTACCATACCACCATATTATTCCTATTTGACCATGTATTCATGGTATTATACCAAGTTGGAAATATTTACTTATTTTATGGTTATATGGAACAACTAGTAAGTTACATAAAAAGGCTTATGAAGTTATTTGAACATACAATCTTGAACTTGAAAGTGGATATATATTACCATCACACAATCCTTCTACCTTATATTTGGTTGCTAATGTGACCTTCCCAAGTCTCATTGTGCCATGTTAGTTTTACTACTTGGCTCTTCCCTTATGCTTTTACCCTATACATGCCCATGTCAAGAGTTAGCATGGGACAAAGTAGAAAGCTTTAAGTAATCAAATTGTGGGAGGGTTTGTTGCAATATTTCGGCAGGGTAATCTCCCTTTCTCTGGCATCATTTGTTTAGTTCTTTTGGCTATCAACTTCTCCATGGTTAGGATTGATTGTTGAGACCTAAGGATATTTGGTTCCATTGATAGTACTAATTCTATGCATTCTACCCAATTGATATGATCACAAACCATTAATTAGTATAGTTAGTTTCTAACGGTTTTTTAAGCTTGGTCCTATTAAATGTTGGTAGGTATAACTATTGCTAAGTTAATATTACTCTAATTCTTTTTTTCCCAATTTCCTTTCAAATTTTCATAATATGAAGTAATTTTTTGTATTGTCATTATGTTTGGAATTTGTGGTAGGTTCCATCCAGAAAAACCTAAGAAAATTTGGAATTTTTTCCTTTATATCAACATTTTCCCATCCCCAACATAGATTATTTATTATATATATTTTTTTTCTCTAAAATTTGTTCATGGGAGTCAAACTCACCCAGGGTTTCCTAGTTTGACCAAGTGAACATCTACCTGAGGGTTTCACTGCAGGTATTTTAAAATGGTTTCATGTGTTGTTTTATTTTTCAATACTCCTCTACTTTTCAATTGGAATTTTTTACGATGCTTCACATTCCCTTAGGGTTTTGTTCAGTTGTTGAAAGATTTCCCAATGGTTCCTCGCTAGATACTCTCATTCCTTGGATTTTTTTCAAAGAGGGTTGTTCAAATAAGGTTAAGTGCTTTGACACTATTATTCACTGTGTGGGGTTTTTGGTACCTCATTCAGGTGATAGCCAAGGTTCGGTGTTTTACTTCTTTATTTATTATTTCCATAGTTACTCCAACATTATCAGAGTGAACCTTCTTTATTATTTATTTCGTTAGGGTGATACTATCCTCCATTTGGGGTCATCAAACCCTTCCTTAATAATTTATAATATTGTGTTTCTTGTATCTAAGTTTCTTTGTGTCTAGCTCTATGACATTACAAACTCAAGATTTTCTTGAGCTCCCATTAAAAAATCAATTTCCTTTATTTAAATTCATACCTAGTTTTTATCCATGAATCATGGTTAACTATTTGAAGTCTATTCATTATTACCATACTGATAATAGTTTTCTTCAAAATAGTGTTGGAAATTTTGGCATCAAGGATTCTCTCATCGGGTGATATTTTAATAACATGTTCCTTACTTAGATTCAAGTTTTTCAGAAATTGGGTGTGGCATGTTAATAGAGGTTTCGTCATATTTTTTGACAGGTTACACTTACTCATATTATAAGTTAAAGTGGATCTAACCTATTTCTCTACATGCTCCAAATATTTTCGAAGTACCAGGATGTAAGTTTAATTTCTTCTTTTCCACTACATGGTTTGTCTAATCTAGGGATTTTCGCTAACCTATTTGGCCATAGAAATATTTTGGCATAGTTTTATCTTTGTTTAGGTAATAGTGTTTAGGCCAGGTCCACTCACACTCATTTCTACTTGATGTATACAAAAATTTCCATACTATTTTTGTTATATATATATATATATATGTGTGAGAGATTCTTATATTATATTTCACTTTTAAAGATTACTCCAACAACTATATTGTAGCTCATTTTCATAAAACTTTATATATGGTAATTGTCTAAGTTTTCTACTATGTGATTTCTAGGTGAAAATATTTAATTTCCAAGAGTAATTTAAATATACTTACTCCCAATTTCTTCTCACCTTTAATCTTTTACTATGTTGAATTCAAGTTATGCTGTTATCCCCATTCAACCTTCCATATCTCATATATTTCCATGCTTATCTATATTTCCAAACTTAGCTTTTTCGATATAGGAAAAATTCCTTCCTTTCCCCTTCATCCGTATGAATTTCTCTCTGACTATACTTATTGCTGGGACAATTACATTTGTTATAATTCCAACATTAAATTATCAATCAGAGTTCATAATATTTAAAGGTATAAGCAGAGATAATGAAAGATCATAACATCTAATCTAAACTAATATCATGAAATCTGAAATCTCTTCCTCAATTAAGTATGAAATTTCTATTCCTAGTTTGGAACTAATCTATTAATAAAAATATCCTCAAGCAAAGGAATAACTCTAATCAAATGATCAACTAAAAATTTATTGAGAAATAATAAGAGATTTATTTAGATGGGTGTTATTTGATTTAAAACAACTCAGCATGTAAAATCCTAAAGCTATTTTTTCACACAAAACAATTTATTGACACAACACAATTTATTAACAATACATAAACCAAAAAATCAGCAAGATATTAAAAATGACAATTAATCTATTTGATTGAATAAATGATGACAGTATTAATTGATATCGCACAACTTACGCTTCCAAACTAAATTCTACCAATCAACTAAAACACAACAATTTTGACTACATAATGCAGTTATAGGAATCCTGCGTACCGAATGTAGCTACAAGAATTTACATCATTTAAATTTTGATCATAATACTTACCCTTTCCAAAACTCATTCAAGAATCAAAACATTAACTCTTAACATAATAATCGTTCTTTGAAATCAAATACAGAGTTCCGAAATGAAGACCATTCATGAATTCAAAGAGGATAACCTTGTAGTAGTTATGTGTAGAATATTCAAATGATTCTCATGCAAAGGGTTGAAATGAATACACTTAAAACAACTATGAAATCAACACATGAATTGCATCAATAACTAACACTTTTCCAGAAAGCACAACTATATACACTTTTCCAGAAAGCACAACTATATGATAACTTTTATCGTAGGTGAATACTTATGATCTTGAATGATAAGTATCAAAATTGAGTTCCAATTGAAAGATTAAGTTCATAACAAAGTCATTCCTTTTCCTTCAAAGTTTAAAACACTTTCTTCTAAATATTCACGACTGTAAATATAATTTTTTAGATCATGCATGTATAGAATTAAAGTAGTTCTTCTATTTGTAAATACTTAACAAGGATATATTTATGGTTCCTTGCCAGATTAAAGAAAACAAAGCAAACAATGTAAATACAGAACGAATCTATAGAAAACTTGGAAATCTATTTAGAAACTGATTGAAACAAGAAACATAAATCTATGAATGACAATTCCTTTCCTATGATATAGGATGATTGCAAGACTTGGTTACAGGTGTGGGGGGCCTTTTCGCTTCTCGGAGCAAGTCTTAAACTAAGCCAATACCTTAAGAATAAATGGACATTAAACTTATAGAAGAATAGATGCCAAAATCATAACTATATTAAAGTTCAATGGAACATCAGTTCAGACATCAATAAGAAATATGCCATAGCCTCCAAATCTCTCTAAGTGTATAATTCCTCACAAAAAACTAAGAATCTCCCCTCCTTACACACAAAAACATCGAGATTTTTAAAGAGTTCGGTGGATGGAGAAATAGTTATAGAAAATTAACTAGGTAGAGTAAAGAATGGATCGGAGGCAAGTAGTTCGAAGATAATTCAAATGAAAATACTCCAGAGGGTGAAACCAATTGTCCTAATCATGGTCTTCCATGTGGCTAGTTGCCAAAACTGTCAAACCCAAGTTTTCTATCCTTAACCTAGAATTTTAGCATTGGTTATGTACTTAAGAATTGCGTTGACCATAACATCTTCGCAGTGATGAATTTTGACAAATGGTTTATGGGTTATGTGAACGAGGGTACTTTGAACAAGATCCATATCTTAGAATCGATAGATTCTTTCTCATTTGATAAAAAATTAAGATTTTAATATACATCCATTAGATTTTAATATACATCCATTATGTGCGTAACATATAACAACTAGTTTAATTGAATGATGAATAATTCCGTTAATGAATCCCTGTAATATATAAAATTCGCAAAACCATCATTAGCCAATTATAGAAAATCCATCTCTAATCATTGAAAAGTTAAGAAACTAATGATAATAAACAACGAAGTGTATGATATGTATTGGTGGCATGTTCCTAAATTATGGTACGAAATGAGTTAAAAAATATAGGAATTTGGGTTATTAATAGTGGTATTGTACGGTGCAAAAATGAGCATATTTGAGGCCCAACGACCCCACATGCCTGTGGATTTGCATGTCCTAATGAAAGCATATCCCTTTCTCATTGAAATATTCTTAACATTTTTTTTTGTAGATGTTGGTTCTTTGTAGTACAACATTTCCTAAATATTTGCACGTGTTGGTTCTTGTGGAGAAACACTACTTAAATATTTGGAGAAGTTGGTTCTTTTGGAGTTTTTCTTTTCACATTTAACATATCATACTAATTTACTAAGAAATAAAAATTGAGGACAAGAGAGGGATGCAAGTGGAAGAGATGATGGATGAAATAAGGTAGTGAAGGAGATGGTAGTTATGTGAACATGTGCTTCC
This sequence comes from Pinus tabuliformis, assembly GCA_031772625.1. NCBI lineage: Eukaryota > Viridiplantae > Streptophyta > Pinopsida > Pinales > Pinaceae > Pinus > Pinus tabuliformis. The sequence continues at coordinate 1,370,237,980 of CM062820.1, forward strand.
ATACTATGTCATTGTAAGGCCAATGTTGATAGGTGGTTTCCTTTATCATTTCATTCAATTAATGAATCCATCCTCCATATATAATGCTTGTTATCATGGGAGGAGGAGAGACTACATAGACTGCCTTGATTAATATATCATAAGGATTTTGTTTTAACATGATCTTGTAATCAGAGTGTATTTTTATTATCAGTCGAAAATGGAACGAAATCATAAGGATAATGATTTATGAAAGATAAAAAGCATGGAATGAGAAGTGGTGAATCATTAAGTTTCTCAAACCTTCTAATGAAATAGGGAATCTTAAGACAACTTTACCTCAGGTCTTACCTTTGTCATTGATGTGCTTGGTGACGCAAGATGAGGTGGAGGATGGAATGGCTGGAGCTAATGTGATTGTTGATCTAATCTACTGAAGAAGGCTGAAGGATGAACTGAAGGTCCACTTATCCACCATTCTTGAGGAGTTGTAGGTCCCAAAACAAATGAGGAAAGGTGATTTTTTCTCCAAATGGATGACGGGGCTGCTATATGGTAGTTTTTGCTGAAATAAATATACTGCTGCAAATGAAAATGGAAATTAGGATACAAAAGTTTAGACTGCTGCAAATTTGTGTTGAAATCGCAAAACTATATAGTCTTCAACGGCTACACACCCATGTGTAATATTTCATATGTGAGTAAATGGTTTTGATGCCGAACATAAGAAAGAATCATTGGGTTACCAACAATTTAGGAGGGTTGTTAACCGATGCGATATATCGCACCTTTGATGTTAATGAAAATCAAGGCACTAGGTACATTCTACTAGCCATGAATGGAATTATCAAAGCCCAATGGACTGCAGAATTCATCCACCAAGAAAAATTAATGTATTTCCTTTGTAGATGAAAAGGAAGCGTGCAATCAAGGCATGGAGACTCCTAGGAACCTTATCTAACCCTAACCTTGGTCCTAAATAATTTTTTAATGTCGATGGGACAAGGCTTGTTGGCAAGTGGGCCTTGACAGATCTAACATGAACCAACACAAGTATAAAACTTAATGACTTGAAAGATACATGATTTGAAGAAATCATAAAAATTTACAAACTTTATTGGGGAATTTCCCCACCAGTTATCTCGTTTTCAAGCAATGTTTATGCCAAGTCGCACAATACATGTTGGTGTTCACAAAAAGGCTTATTTTTCTCTTTACTATTCTATTTATTTATTACAATGCAAACTTTCCTACCCTACTACAGAAAATAACTCCTCCATTAAGTGAAAGAGTACTTCCAATGAACCCATGTGTGGATTAGGTACAAATCTATATTCATGCCCAGGTTTAAAATATAAACTTCAAAATGTACATGAGCATGAAAAATCAATAGTTTTGAAAGATGTGATACAAAGAGTATTTGAAGATGAGAGTGGTACTTTCAATGGATTTTGATATCGAACCAATTATTAATGTAATCCTGGTGGTATTGGGGTATTTCTTCATTTAGACCACTCTAAAAAGCCTCCTTGGTAATGCTAGGAAAACTTGGATAATTGGTCTCTAGAACGCATACAAGGCTTGTTGATGCACATGGTGAAAGCTCCTCAATCTCAGGTTTTGTAGGACGCTCCTCATCGAGCTTGGTGCATGATTTCTAGATCTCCTTGGTAGATAGGAAAGAGGAATCAAGTGAGACTTACAAATCCTTTTTTGGTTGTGGAGAGATAGATAATTTCCCGAGTGTGATCAGGATGAACTCTTCCTGAGAGGGCGATATCCGAGCTACTGATAGGATTTGAGAAAGTACTTTGAGGGACATTCTTCAATCTCTCAATCATTCATGAATCTCTCCTCTTGGTTGTTCCGGTCTCGCAACATGGATCATTACACAATGGTTTTTACAATACCCCAAAAATGTTTTATCTTTAAAAAGCATAAAATTTTAATCTAAATGAATGAAAACTACTAATTTCAATAAAACTCAGCAAACTTTAACTCCTCGCTCACTTGGTCAACCAAAATTTTAAGCAACCCCACCACAGTGGATGCATGGCTCTTCACTCACATTTTATCGTACAATCTCTACCCTTTGATTGTCCTACAAAATCCTTACCACAAAACTACCCTCCAATCCTGTTAGCACCTCCCCGACAACGATGCCAGAAATGTTTGGGAGATTATATGTGTTATAATTACAACATTAAATTATCAATATTGTGTCATAATACCTAGAGGCACAAGTGAAAGTAACATGTGATTAGAGCAAATAATCTAAACTAATATCATAAAATCAGAAATCTATTCCAAAATTAAGTACGAAATTTATATTCCTAGTTTGAAACTAATATATTAATAAAATGATGCTCAAGAAAAAGAATAACTTTAATCAAATGATGAACTATAAAATCACTGAGAATTAATGAGTGATCTACTTAAATCATTTTTTTTTATTCAAAACAACTCAACATGTAAAATCCTAAAGCTAATTCCTCACAGGAAACAATTTATTAGCACAACCTAGTTTATTAACAATATATACACTCCAAAACCAACAAAATATTAACTATGACAATTAATCTATTAGCCTTAAGAAATCATGACAGGCTTAATTAAAATCACACAACTCATGCTTCCAACGTAAATTCTACCAATAATCTAAAACAGAACAAGTCTACGTACAGAACATAGCTACAAGAATTTACAACATTTTAATCGTTACCATAATAGTTAGCCTTTCAAAAAATCATTCAAGAATCAAAAGGTTAACTATTAACGTAATAACCGTTACACAGAAGGTTGAAATGAAGATCAATCGTGAATTCAAAGAGGATAACCTCATAGTGGATAAGTGTAGAATATTCAAATGATTCTCATGCAAAGGGTTGAAATGACTACACTGAAAACACCTAAAAAATCAACACACGACCTGCATCAATATGTAACACTCTTCCACAAAGAAAAATTCTATCAGAACTTGTATCATTGGTGAATGCTCATGATCTTGAATGATAAGTATATAATTCAGTTCGAATTGAAAGATTAAGTTCATAACACAGTCATCCCTTTTCCATCAAAGTTTAAAACGATTCCTTCGAAATATTCACGACCATAAATATACTTTATGAGATCATGCATGTACAAAATTAACGTTTTTCTTCTATTTCTAAACAATTAACAAAAATATATTTGTGGTTCCTTCCCAGATTTAAGAAAACAAAGTAGACAATGTAAGTACAAAACAAATCTACAAAAAACTTTGGAATCTGTTTAGTGAATCATTGAAATAAGAATCATAAATCTATGAATGGAAATGATCTTCATATGATCTATGATGGTTGCAAGACTTGGTTCTAGGTAGTGGTGGGCACTTGTTGCTTACTGGAGCAAGTCTTAAACTAAGTCGACACCTTAAGAATAAATGGAGATAAAACTTACATAAGAATAGATGTCGAAAATAGAATTATATTAAAGTTAAATAAAATGTCATTTTGGACATTGATAAGAAATATGCCACAGTATCCAATGTTCTCTCGGAGTATAACTCCTTATAGAAATCTATGCATATATCCTCCTTTACATACAAACACTTTTGGCGTTTTAAGTAGTTCATCCGATGGAGAAATAGTTATAACAAATTAAGTAACTTGAGTAAAGAACAGATTGGATCCAAGTAGATCGAAGAAAATTCAAATGAAAATATTCTAGAGGGTGCAACCAACTATCCAAATCATGGTGATCCATGTGGTTTTTCATCGAAACCATCAAATCCAAGATTTTGTACTTAACCCATAATTTCAGCATTGATTCTTTACTTAAGAATTTCACTGACCATAACTTCTTCGTGTTGATGAATTTCATGAATTTCGACAAACAATTGTTGGGATACCTAAATGAGGGTACTTGGAACAAGCTCTATGTCTCATAATCCCTAGATTCTTATTGATTTGATCACAAAGTGATATTTTAATCTACAACCATTTTGTACTTAACCTATAACAACTAGTTTAATTTAATGATGAAGAATTTCGGCAATGAGTCCATGCATTAAATAAACTTATCAAAATCATGATTAGAAAATTATAGAAAATTCATCTGTAATCATTGAAAAGTTAGGAAAACTAATGATAATCAATGATGAAGTGTACATATGTATTGGCCGCAAGTTGTGGAATTATGGCATCAAATGAGTCAAAAGATATAATAATTTAGGTTATGAATAGTGGTATTATAGGGTGGAAAAATGGACATATTCAAGGCCCAACACCTATTCTTATCATTTTACCTAGCATAGCGTTTCTTTGCTAGTAAGATTTTCTATCAACCTAACATAACATTTGTCTCCATTTATGTTGTTTCCCACTCATAGTAATTCTCCCAAGAATTTTGGTAGAAATTTGGAAGGTTACAACTTTGAAATCTGTCACTTTCCTCTTTTGTGTCCACCACTTGGATTGAGCCACTTAAGATTTTTTTTAGAACAAGGAATCCCAATTTACTCACGTGATATTCCATGTATCGTTTCCAAGAGAAGAGATATATTTATTTATTAAGAAATTTATTTACATAAATTATTTTACTGTATCCTTGCCCCCACAACCCACATGTTCAGTCAATATTTACAACTAACTATAAAATAATAATGTCCTCAAGGGAAACTTCACTAAGGCTATCACAAAGAGTAGTTGCATCAAACCAATCTTACATTAAAAGCATCTTGTAGCCGATATCATATGTCTTTGAGCCATCATATCGTGCAATACATGAGTAACCAAATGTTTTTGTTTGAATTAAATATCACAAAGAAACATCTTGTTGAATTTTCATCTTCAATTCTTATAATAAATTCCTCGCAATCCTATCAACCAAATTCTTTCCTATCTCAACCATGGTGTAATTTATGTGGAGAATATCATGATGAGAAAACTTGAAAAATTAATAAAAAGTACGAGAGATAGCCTTTGGGAAAATTATTGACACTACAATTTCCACATTGGATTGGGTTGATGAAACTAAGGTAATGTCTAGCAAAACTAGGATTTATTTTAGGACCGAAAATGCTAGAAACCATTGTTTCAAAGAAAATTAGAATAAAAAAATCCCCAACTGCCACTCCCTCTCCCTCGAATGTAGATTCTAATCCTTCCTCCACTTTAATCCTACATTGATTCTATATTCTTAGCTGCGTGGCCATTGTTAAATCTTATTCTTCTCAACTTCACACACCCACTACCCATTAAGAATAACAAAAATTGAAAATTTCCCCTAAAGGAGAATACTTTCTCATTCACTTACCTTCGAGGTACAAAAATAAGAGCATTCTTCCCAATAGAGGGTCTTCATTGTATATAATTGTAGCTAATTTCCAAAAAAAAAAAATATGTCTCAGTGAAGGTTCTTGATAGAATCACACAATTATCCTAATTGATGGTAGATTAGGTCCTAATGTGATTCTAAGGACTATTATGCAAGAGATAGGATTACTATGTTTTGAACAAACACTTAAAAAAGTATTGGCCTTCAACAATTCACTACAAGAAACCATCAGTGAAGTTAATGATATCACATTAAGATTTTGTGCTCACCCATATATAACAACCACCTACAATATCCACATGATGAACATGTTAGTAAGAAACTATTGAATCACTCAAAATAGAGACTAGCAATTCAAAATAGGTCGGTATTTTTCATTTTAAGGTACCTATATGAATCTTTCTAAGGATGGAAAGAACATAATTTTCTTAAGATAAGGGAGGATTTCCTCTACATTAATGCTTACCCCAAACTCATGTAAACTATGCTGAATAAGTTATTGGATCTTATTCACTCTTTACTGAATAATTTCTACCTCTCCACTTCAATTCCATCCAGATGAAAAAGTTTGGAACATACACTTTGATGGAGCAACTTACAATGAAGGGATAAATACAGGGAATGTGCTCTATTCCCCTCATAGTTAAATGCATTGGTATGCTTTTATACATATTTTTCAATAATAATAATGGCACCAAGTTTGAAGCATTAACATCATGAATTTATTCATCTCTTACCCTAGGATGTAAATATCTCATCGCATTTGGCATCTCATAACTTATTGTTAACTTGGTCAAAAAAGTTTATTTTGGTTCTAAAAATTTATTAAGTGATCATACATGTAGGTTTCTTGGAAGAAAATATATGAACTACTTACTTTCAATATGAGTCATTTTTAAAGGGAATTAAATTCCCTAGCTGATTATTGTTTATATATGTGACCAACGCTTCAAGACAGATCGTATGAAAAAGGCCTAATCAGGTATGCTTCAATCTTTATGTAGGCCTCACCTCCAAAATAATCAAGAGGATCCGTAGTTATTCCCTAATGATGAAAGCATATTTGTTTTAATAAAAAATCATCCTTCCCATAAAAAGGATACTATCTTTTTAATTGGAAATACGTACCCTAGTGGACTTTCTTCTCTATATTGTTCTCCATCTCTCAAAGATGTGTTATCTAAAAAAAAAATACATAATGGGGCATCAAAAATAAGTATTGATGACAAACATTGTGTTTTCTGCATGAGTTAAGATCTATCAGGTGATGAATTTAAGTAATCAATGATTTAGAAACATGTATTAGGCATTGGTTAAGGATAGAAAAAAATTTCAACCATATATCTTGTCTCAAAACATAGAGGTAGTGGTCATGTTACCTACTACCAAATTTCTACTCATTCAAACATTGCTACTTGGGAAGGTGGCAAACTAGCCTACTAATATAGAAGAATAAAATATAATGACTATCAACTCAAAAGTTATTAAGGTAAATAATGTTTCGCTTTACCTGGCGCAACATCCTCAACCTAGTGAAGGTGATATTAATGAAAACTATTTATTAGCTCTTTGCATAATTAATAAGGATGAAATTTACCTTACCGATTATTCTTCGTATAAAGATATAATATTTTATATGCAAATTGAAAATCGTACTTACAATATCAATAAGGGATAACACAACATTATTTACATATTTTTTTATACATGCTTTATCTTCTTTTATTTAATTTTCTATCATTTTTTTTTCTTCTTCTTCTGATAATGCTTCCTTTGAATAAGTCATTTTTCTCACCCTTTATTTCTTTATTTTTTATATTGTATTGATTTAGTTCTTTTTGAATTATTTGTACTTGATTATAACATTATCTTTATTAGAATTTGATCTCTCTTATATGATCGACAAAATTGTTTTTCTCTGTATATTTGTATGTTAAGATAGGTTTCCTTCGATCAACAAAATATTACTAAAGAGGAAAGAAGGATGACGTTGGGCCATAGAAAAGGTATGCTCTACCCTCATATTAGCTTAATTAATAATTCATCCTTATATGTTTATCTTCATTTTGGAAAAGAATTTAGAAGAAACGCTCGTGTAATTTTGGGTATGAAAGCTAACTTTCACAATTTTTATATGCAGGAATATGAATTGAATAATTGTTGTTCAAACAATGGAACAACAATGTCCAAGAAGAGAAAAAGGACAATGCTTTTCTCACGGAGTTTAGTGGAAAACTAGGGGAATCGAGTTTATTTTTTAATAAAATCTAATTGTCGGTTGCAAAATCCTCACGATCTCTTGATCCTCGGGATTCGCTCCTATCCATTCTTCTCTCATAGATTACATAAAGCCAACATGAGAAATAGAATGGGAGAGCTAGGAATTGGGAGATTATAACTTTCATTTTGACACAAAGTATTTTCATTACGGTGATGTTGTATATCTATTATTGAATTTAATGAGAAGGACCATGTTTTACTTGTAATTGCATTCTGAGTGTCTTTCGGCACTTACTTCTGGAGACTTTGGGCTCAGTCTCTGGGGATTTGTCACTTTGTTTCTTTCGTATCTTTTTCTTTTTACTCTTGCAATTGTTTATTCGTGTTATTTCATGGAACTAGAATTATTATGATTGTCGTGAGTATTGATCTTTGTGATTGACCTTTATCGTTCAAAGTAGATTCTAGATCTAGCTATGTTTACATCTGTGTGTTAGTCTTTGATAAATTTATCATAGTAGTTTAAGTATCTTATTTGTGTACCTCTTCAACTAGTGTTATCAGAGATCGTGACTTCGTAGTTGATTGTTTTCACTTAAAATATTCAATAGTTTCTTGTTGTTTATTTGTTGTAGTTTTCCTTCCTCCTAAATCATTATTTTTGACACTAGCTAGTAAATTTGCTAAGAGTGATTTCTTTAGCATACTTGCATTCAGATTCAGTTCTTTCAACACAATAGATTAAAATAGATTTTAAAATGCTTTAATGTTTTCCTTTATATTTGTTCTGGATTGAACTTCCAGAATTAGATATTAATTATTCCAATGCTTTGAAATCATTTCATTCCAAATTATCCTATGAATTCACTTGGGTAGACAATGTTGAACACTCTTGAAATAAACAGACTTACCCTCATTTGATAATTAATATAGGTATTAAGGTTGATTTTAATAGTCATCTCACTGCACCAAGATTTTTGTGTCATTGCTAGAGAGTGTTTCAAAGTGATTTCCTTTCATTTTTCTTATTGTAAAGGAATTGGGTATGAAAAATGGGAGGTAAGAGCCTGCATAACCAGCGACTAAATGTCTTGCTCGACAACCCTCTCTTCAGCAAATGCATAGAGGTTAAATAGGATTAGGGGTTTTTATGAATGACTAAGAACAAGAAGGTAGAGAAATATTAGAATCCCCCACCCAAATCTACAAAACCCAAGGGATCGATGAACCCTGGAAGATCAACTTTTATAGATGAAATCACAAGAAAAGCAGAATCTTAGGCATCAGTAGGACCTGAGACTATATCTAGAAAATCCCTACCATAATCCCTTAGGTAGTAGGCTCACCATCTGCAACTTACATTGAGATTCATAGCCAAATCGGGGGACCTAAACAAAGTTTTTTGGTTACCGAAAATTTACATTTTGATCCTTCCCAAGAGGGAAAATCATGCAATTTAAGAGAAGGAGAGGGAGAAACCAGTGGATCTACTAAGGCAAAGCCACAATAATCTGAACTAGGACCTCCTCTAATCCCAAATCTGAGTAGTGTTGTAAAACTACCTTCGATTGAAAATACTCCACTTACTCAGATAGCATCACCTAAATTCCTTGAAGGATATTGGCACATTTTCAACCAAATGGTGAACCGACCACCTTAAGGTCAGACCTCGATGTTGGAATATCCCATAGTCGACCCAGTAGCCAATTCTCAAATGAAATCCATTCCCTTGTGAAACATCACTACCTTCCATGGGATGACCACAAAGGATTTGGATGCCTTATTATTCAAGTTTGACGTCCTACACAAAGGATAGGATTGCAACTTTGATCCTAAAAAATTGAAGTTGTTCCCTTCTACCGATAAAGGAGCAACTTTGCAGTGGTTTATGGGTTTGGACGGAAGCACTATTAACTCTTGGGATGACATGAAAACTTATTTTATCCTAAAACATCAAGACTACTGTAGGACTAGGGAATTAAAATATGAAAATTTTAAAATGTCTACGAAGGATAATGAAACTCTAGAAGAATATGTCGAACGGTTTCAGTATATTTTGTAGAGATCCCCGTATTCCACATTACAAAAAGCAGTCATGAAAGCCATATTTATAAAAGGAATGAAAGAAGAATGGATAGAAACTCTAAATATGATGGGGAAGGGATAAATTTCTCAAGAGGATTATGATGAAATTGTTTGATTGTGTATCAGTTGTTTGTGAGGTAGCACACACACCGGGTGAGGAACTCGAGATTCTATGACTAGATGAGGAAAATTGCCCGGTGGAGGCGTGACAAGAGTGGAAATCTGCAACCTCCTCGGGGACTTCAAGACAAACATCTTAGGAACACTCACTGCACAATTAGGTGTCATGTAAGCCAAATAGAAGCAAGCCTTAGCAGAATAGAATTTGACCATTTTTTTCCTAGGCTAATAGAATATGTACAGTCAACAAGAGTGTCCATTGGGCATGGTCCAGACATGTGCTATCTGCACCAAGGACCATGCCACCAAGAAGTGTCCATCACTTCCACAACAGAAAGAATTTTTTAAAGAGCAAGAACAAGAGAGAAAATCATTGTAGTTAATGAACCAGTGTTTATAGTGGCATGGCTAACACACACGTATGTCAGAAGACCCATCTCAATTATTTTCTTCTTTGCCATTTAATCATAAGAAGAATTCCTAAACATCGTGGCCCGGTCAATCACCTTTCTTGACATGGTAGTCCTAATTGTTTCCTTTGTCACCTTTTCCAACTCAGCCCTTTCCAGGCAATGGTTGGCCAAATTCTCCTTTTTCTACTCTTTAGCAAATAATGCATACCCATCCCAATGGCCTACCTCTACTTCACAAAATTCCAACTCGTCTCTAAATTGGTAGCGACATCTAGGGATAACCAGTTCTCCTATGGGGAAAGGTCCTCAACCTTAACCTACATTATCAGCCCCATATCTATTATAGAAAAAATTTTAGCCCCTTTTGCATCCACAACTACCAGCTCAACAAAATCCAAACCCCAATAACATGCTGGTTCAGCTGATACAAATTCTTGACAACTCATACCTTGAGACCGAACAAAAAGAATGTAGTGAACTTAGGCCAAGGTCAAGATGCATTATCTCTCATGAGGAAGACAAAGACCAGCCACAAAATGAGTTAGAAGCATCACCTGTAACTACACCTTCGACTGTGACTGACACATAAATAAAACTGGGAGAAGAAACAATCGAACAAAAAGATCTTGAAAAACTCATAATTACTTCTCCCTTGTTCCTTGAAAGATTAACAATACCTAAACAAACTATTTATCCAGACATTAATCTCTTATGGGAACTTAAAAATATATGTATTAAAATTCCTCTCCTCGAGGCCATCCAAGATATTCCTATTTATGCTAAAATAATTAAAGAACTATGTGTGAAAAAGCCTGTGAGGAAAATAAAAGCTTCACCAACTATCCATGTTATAGGAACCTTGTATGATTTGCATTTGGGTGGGAAACACCTATAAAATATGAAGATCCAAGGAACCCCATAGTTATAGTCCAAATATATGGCCACTCCTTTCCAAGCACACTAGTTGACTTGGGTTCAGCCATTAACATTTTAACCGCGAAAGCTTGTGAGACACTCGGTATCAAAACTCTGTAACTAACCACCACCATGCTAGAACTCGTTGATCATTTGGTGGTAAAACAATAGGGAACTTTACAGGACGTTACAGCTTCCATTGTATCATGGGAGTACCCAGTGGATTTTCTAGTTGTCTACCCAAAAAGTCAATTAGATTGGCACCCTTTAATTTTGGTATGACATTGGTTTGCAACAGTCGTTGCTTATATAGGATGTCATGTGGGCAACATGACCATTGTTAAGCGACATGCTGTAAAGAATATCATTTTATATTCTCCTGCCAAACCAAGTTTTCCCATTGTGAAAATACATAAAAAAAACTACCCAGATACCTGGAAGAAAGTATTCGTTCACCACTTATAGTAGCAAAGGATCTTGCATTCATGAATCAGAATGAAGATGATGTAATCAATCATTTTATTAATCAACCAACCACTGTGAATAATGTAAAATGTCCAATGTTAAAAGTTGTTTTTGAAAATGAAGCCTTGGTGGACGCTTTGAAAGATCCTGATGATCACGATATCCTGACAATTGTCGTTCATGACAGCAAGCCTATTCAAATTGAACCAGGAAACATTTTAAACAGCAATGGTAGTATGGACAGTGACCAACAACAAACGCTCATTCAAGTTTTGAAAAAATATAAAGGGGCTTTCTCTTGCAACTACCCAGACATGAAGGGAATAGACCCACAATTATGCACACATCATATCTACACCAAAAATGATGCTGATCTTCTCTAGCAACCTAAACGGAGACTAAATCTGCCTCTCAAAGTTATTGTAAAAGAAGAACTACAGAAGTTGTTGGACATGAATTTTATTTATCCCATTTCAAATAGTAAGTGGGTCTCTACACTGGTAGTTGTTCCCAAGAAAAATGGAAAGTGGCACATCTGTGTGGATTACAGGGAATTGAACAAAGCCATGCAGAAAGATCACTTCCCTCTCCCATTTATTGATCAAGTCCTTGACACATTGGAAGGAAAGCAATTCTTTTCCTTTCTTGATGGCTTCAGTGGTTATGCTTAGATCCAAATCACTGCTGAGGACCAAGACAAAACCACCTTTACCTACCCATGGGGTACGTTTTCTTACAGAGTATTACTGTTTGGTTTAGGCAATGCCCCAGCTACATTTGAGAGGGCCATACTTAGTATTTTTTATGATTTGATAAATGAGAAACTTGAAGTTTACATGGATGACTTCACTCCATATGTGGGTGACTGTTACCAAGTGTTACATACATTAGAGAAGGTTTTGGGATGATGCATCACCACCAAGCTATGTTTAAGTAATGTAAAGTGTCACATGATGATTACACAAGGCGTAATCCTAGGACACTACATTTCTGCGGTTGTGATACAGGTATATCTAGCGAAGATAGAGGTAATTTTCCTACTACTTACACCCTGTACTCAGATGTAGGTATGTAGCTTCCTCAGATATACAGGTTAGTATCACAGGTTCATAAATAATTTTTCACAAATTGTTATGCCTTTGTATGCTTGAACGAGAAATGTTGAAATTAAATGGTCTGATAAATGTGACATTGCTTTTACAGATTTGAAGAAATTAGTTTCGATGGCACCAGTATTGGGTGGACCCAACTGGGAGCTACCCTTTCATATATCTACAGACACATTAGGTGCAGCAATAGGCGTTGTTGTCGGCCAAGAGGAGGACAAAAAGCCTTATGCTATTTACTATATCAACAAAAATCTTACTGCTCCTCAACTTAATTATACAATAACAGAAAAGGAATTTTTAGCTGTCATTTATGCCATAATTAAATTTAGACATTATATAACTAACTATCATGTTTTTCTATATACTGATCATTCCTCCATTAGATACTTAGTTAAAAAAACCAATTACAAATGAACGAGTGACTCATTAGTTGCTACTTTTGCAGGAGTTCGATATCATCATTAAAGACTGTCTAGGGAAGGAAAACATAGTCGTGGATTTTCTATCTCAGGTTCCATAGATAAATGATCTCCTAGCAGTGGATGACCAGTTTCTAGATAGACATTTGTTTTCCATAGTAGTTAAAATTCCATCGTATGTAGATGTAGTAAACTATGTGGCGACATGAATGTTGCCCAAACACTTGATAGCAAGGGAAAGGAAACATATTGTACCGTGTAGTGCCTGATTTTCTTGGATTGGTGGATACCTTTTTCATATAGGGTCTGATATGTGCATACCCAGATGCGTTCATGAAGATGAGATCTACAACATCCTGAAGGCCTGCCATGAAGAGCCTTGCAAGGGACATTTCTTAGATCACAAATGGGGCATAAGGTACTATAGATGGCCTATTATTGGCCCACCATTTTTAAAGATTGTTGTGGGGAAAAATGCCTATGCAGGACGATCCTATCCACCTAAGGTGTGACAGTGCCTTAGCAACAAGCAAGGACAGCTATTCTGGTTTCTTCCTTTATGAAATGTGAAAGAAGAGAGATAAATAGACTTACCGGTGTCTTCCGTTTGTCCCTCGATCCGGTCTCTCTTCTCTTTGGGAGTTCACAGCTACTTGCCTTCTCGCTCACCCAACTTCAGCAGGTTCATGCAAGATCACAAGAGAACAGCTACTTGCCTTCTTGCTTGTCCAGCTTCAACGGGTTCCTGCAAGATCACAAGAGAACAGCTACTCGCGACAAGAGAAGAACACTACACAAAGACAGATATTCACATTGATAACTAGTTTAGGATTAGAAATTAACTAAACATACGAATGCATTCATACATCAAAAATACATCAGCATATAGGAGAAACCAAGATAGCTTTATTGATGAATAACAAGGTTCAGGAAGAGATACAACCCAGAGGGCTCCAATCCAGCATCTCCTTCCCAGCAAATGGAATTCCTATCTTCACCCCCTTCAAAGAATTAAGCACCCAATGATTCCAATCTCAAACCAATAGCAATTCTTTGCAATAACAAAATTCCATCCTCTAGATCTCATGGAGGAGAGATCCATATATAGATGTTTGGAGAGAGGATGAGTCAGCTTCAGATCTGACTAGTGTCCTCTCCCTCTGTCAGTTCTTGATTCCACTTGGAGGTTCTTGCTTCCACTTGGAGATTTGGAACCTCTTACTCATCACCAGTCGAATTCCCTGAGGCAAGTGTCATTTTGGACGCTTCCTGGGTTTTGACACCTTGAGAAATGAACTTGCCACATGTCCATTCTCGTTCAGTGCAGGTAGCTAGTGTTCCCTTTGACATTCAATGTAGGTAGCCAGTGTTGGCTTTGACATTCAGCACAAACAGCTAGTGTAGTCATTGAAATGATCCTGAATTGACTTTCTTTTGAGCAGTTTCTGGTGGAGAACTTCTGTGAATTGCTGTGGTTTGTTAGCCTTGTTCCTCTAGGGGTAGGAACAACATGTTTGGGGACTTTGGATCCCTTATATTATGGACATTTCATGCTCAATGATGTAAGGCACAAAAATGTCTATAACAGTTGCCCCCTAAAGTATGAGGTTGTTTATCGGGTGAAATGCTTTATCAGGGGGATCCGAAGTTCATCCAATGCTGAGAGGAGACCTGTAATAAGATACAATACAATACATTATTTTTCATACTGCTTTCATGATCTAGCTAAGGCGGGCATTCCCATGCTCAGCTTTATAAATTCATTTTTTTGTACATAGAACAGATAATCGTCTGATGGTAGACTGATAATTTTGATGAAATTATCATCCTTTGAGTCGGATGATTATCTGCTGCAATGATGTACATGTCAATGTCTTTATCTTTCCTGAATATATATCGCAGCCCCGATGGATGAAACTAGATCCGGGGTCTTCAAACTCGTTCTGAAGTCGAACATGGAAAGACATCGCTTGATTACCGGTCAATGATGTAAACCGTTAACAAGCGCGAGAGGAATCACCGATAATGATAATGACCCTCAAGGTACTGCAGTAAAATTCACGTGGTGTGAATAAAGGACTTGGCATCGAACACCACGCAAAATCTTTCGGTCGAAGGTCATTGATGTATACCTGTCGCCGGAAGTGAGAAACTTGCCATTGAGGCATGCAAGCTTCAAAGTACTGAAGGGGTTGTTCCTAGATCAACTTCTTGGATAATGAGCTGATGTCGACAAGAAGCGATCCGTCAAAGGAGGGCCTTAATGAATCCCACATTAGTGACACGGAACGGAGCTAATGATTTTAATGGAGGTCAAAATGATCTGTGACATATGATTCAAGGTGGCGGTCATGAAAGGATGAAGGATAATGTATGGCAGTGGATGGGACACGGTTGACTTTTCTGAACGACTTCTCTTGAACATATGGCGACACTGATGCGATGGATTGGTAGCATTACCCCAAATATGGATGGTATGGCGAGACCATGGATGTGACCAGTGAATGAAACAACCCAACCCGATTGTGGTACGGAGGAAAAGTGTCATGTTCAAGAGCGACTTGCTACCATCAAAGTTTTCTTGAGTTTCTCCATATTTTTCCCCAGTCATTGCTGACCAGTACCTCTTTATTTTTGTCAAGCTTGAGGAGGATAACATATGCTTGTTCTATAACCTGCCCTTCGGGCAAGCCCATCGCTATGTTTTAACGAGCCTAGTGATAGTGAAACGCGTTCTCGTCTAAAGACAAGTTTGTCGTTATTTAATGATTTTAACGAGTCTAAGGACAAGGATAACTCGGTCCTTTTCATTTTTAGAGAGTCTGAAAAGGTACATAAAGTTAACTCCAAGAGTCCTTTTTCGTCATCTAATCCCTTAAGTCCGAAAAAGTATAAAACAATACAGAAGGGATGAGTTTTCGATAGTTTTAACGAGCCGAATAAAAGAAGCACTCGATATTTTTGTGCAATAATCCCTCAGGTCCAAAAGATTAAAATCTAGAGGAGGGATAGCACTTCCTGTCCCTTTAACGAGCTGGAAGGCCAAGGACTCGGCAATCTTTTCATATTTTACGAGTCAGATGAAAAGAGCTTAAAGAAGACTCGTCTTTTGAGGAACGAGTGATAAACAGGGTTAGCAGCTGATTCCAGGTACAGGTTGGAATTCTCCAATCACGGCAGTGTCACAAGGATGGCTAGGTGAAATCACTCTTCGCAGTTGTTCCTCAAAATGGGTAAACAATCATATGGAGGTGAACGATCGGCCAAATGAAAAGTGGAGGTGACGGTGCAAACATGACCAAGGCTTTAATGGCTGATGATATTACATTCACTGTGGTTATTTACCAGGATAGTTCATTTTTTAACGAGCTTAAACGCAGGTGGAAACATTTGCTCGATCTTATGTTTATTTTTTAACGAGCATGAAATATGCGCTAAAACTGCTCGGATCTTGCGTTTATTTTTTAACGAGCATGAACTGTGTGCTAAAACTGCTCGATTATACGAGTCATATGATAAGAGTGTCTCATTGAAGATGCTATTTTTTAGGGAGCTTAGAACGTAAGCTTTGCTCTGGATCCTTTCGTTATGCAAGTTCGGAAACGACTAATCCTATGAGTTTAAAGGGTTAGACCTATAGGTTTAAAGGGAAGGACCTAAAAATTTAAAAAATAAATAGTCGCCCCTTGCTAGCACTCCAAACGGTTTGCATGCCCCCAGGCATAAAGTACAATTTCAAGGTTACCTCTACTTCTTTTCCTTCAAAACAATTGTTTTAAAGAGAGAGGCTTACCTCTTTCAGGTTACCCAAAGATTGTCTCGTTAATCTTTCAAACAAAACACTTCCTCAGCAATGTCTACCGAAATAGACAAAGTTGAGCGACGATGCCCGCCAACTCACATAACTTTGAGAAAAGAATATTATTCTAGAACAACCCCTCTTCCACTCACGGATGAGGTACGAACTAATCATATTCTCCCGCGGAAACCTACCCTATACCCAAAGTTTTCCTGCCGAAGCAGACCAGGACGCATGCCCCCTGGGTTCCAGTCATATCCTCCCAGATTACTCGTGCTCATCAGGAGGACGGACCGTGGGTCGAGACATTTCTTGCGTGAATAGACCATTTAGGGATGGTATATGACTATTTGCGATGCGTGATTCGGGAAATGAAAGTTGGTCCACGAGCTTGACCACTCTTCATGCGGAAAACACATTACTCTAAAGAGTGAGGAGACGACGGCTCCCATGCAATATATATAGTCTCGTCCAAGGAGTAGGTTATAATCCAAGGGTCCTTGAACGACCATCACGTTCATTTGAACAGTCTTCCCTTTCAATGTTATGGGCACATTGGGGAGGATCCCTAAAGGTCGACTGGTTCCTTTATCAAAGCCTGATAGATTTCTCATTTCAGGAAAAGGCGCTGGCGAACCAAGCGCTTTCCAAGCAATAGAGGAAAGGATACTCACAGATGCCCCCTCATCAATGATAGTGCCAGCCATTACCATTCTGTATATTTGAACGATAATTCTGAATGGTATGCTTGCTGGAAACCGAGGGTCTGCCTAGTTGGTTCCAGTCGAACGAGACAACTAGGTTGCTTGGTGGTGGGACCAGATAGACGGCCGAATATGACTCTGACGAAGTTCCTTCCCGCGATAAAGGAATGGGCAAATTGTCCCCTTGTTCGTCGGAGTCTGTGTTGATGAAGAGCATTTGGACGGTGTTGTCTTTATTCTCCTCTGTGATAGTATCATTTGAAGATAGAGCCTCTGAAGGCAAAACCGGGTCAACTGCCATCTCAACCTTTTGACTTTCGTCAGGCATGGATCCAGATGGTTCATCTTCAATTATAGGTGCTTCGGTTGACCACCTGGGCGGGCCAGTCGGGTTCTCAACTAGTGAAGGACTTGGAAAGAGTTTTTGATATCCACGAGGAAGTTGCGCTCGTAAAATCAGGCGATCTTCCAGAACTCTTTTAGTCTCGTCTAAGAAGGGACAACGGTGGATGTCATGATCGCCTTCACACAGTTTGCAGGGAAATCTAGCTTTCCCTCTCTGTCCTGGGACTTCACTTTCACTAGTTGTCGGTGAGCAATCAACATGGCTATCAGAGGTTGATGCTACCGAATTGTGCAAACGGGGAGACCAGTCCCTTAGTATCCGAGGGATGCAGGGACAATCTCTATGGAAGTGGTCTCCCTTGCATATGACACATGGCGATTTAGGCCTGGTTAGTGCTGTGTGTGGATTTTTGTTAGATGACACTTGTTTGCCCCCAGTCACTTTTGGCTCCTTCTTCTTCTTCTCTTTCTTCTTATTTTCCTTCTTCTCCTTAGGAACTTCGTTTTTTGTTTTACCAGTTTCGTCAAGTGAAGAGGAAGGAGGAGAGGAAGAGTTAGATGAAGTAGAAGGCTGGTTGGCAACTCTGGTCTGGTCTAACTGTTGGCTCGACTGTTCAGGAATAGTGGTGGTTTGAACGACATTGGTTGAAAAGAGCGAGATCGATAGACCAATTGTCAATCCTGGAAGCGACAATGTGGCCATATGGGGCGCACCAACATCTCCCCAAGAGGAGAAGGGACTAGGATTTCCACCAAGGGAAATTCCTTGGTTGGCGTGCTCCATTTTTCAACATAAAGATCAATGCAGGAATTAAAGGGTGATTGTTCCGTTTAAAATAAATTTTTTAACGACGCTTAGACACAACTTTCTTTCTCAGTTTTAAAGAGTGGAGAAAAAGCTAAAGATGACTCTAGTCTCCTTCGATGTTTTAACGAGCCCGAAGTGACAAATTCTCGGATGGAATTTTTCCGTTATAGAGTCTGAAAAAGGCCAAAAGGAACTGCTCTGGAGTTCTAGGCAGAGGGTGTGCCAAACTTTTCGCAAAACCGCAGAATACTTTTTAAGGTACGGGCGGTCGATCTTCCTGAATGCTGTGTTCAGTGCATTGCGATCAGTAGGGCGGCTGACACGGCTTCCTAAGGATAAAGGTTTTATGCCTATAGGGGTCTCCCAATATATACGCAACGGTACGTGGGAGCACAATCCGTACTGGCGCTATCGTCCCTCACGAGGAATCACCCACCATCCACGAGATCGACAGTCACCAGGCTTAACGACGCCGGAACACGTCTCTAGCCTAAACCTCTATGTCGTGCGTTATGTTGCAAAGCGTTGTTAAGTTCATTCAATTTATTTTAGGTTGATCTTTTTTGAAGTTTGCCTTTCAAGGTTCACCACGAGATGTATGATACAATTCCTAAATGCAGTCTAAAGATGATAAGCAAGCTTTATATCTTTTCAACTTTGAAAATCCTAGCTATTAAGGTAAAAGAAAGACACCATCTTTTCTCAAAGAGCAATCAGCACACTCTAATGCACTTTTCCTAAATCAGAGATGCAAACTATCAAGATGGAAATGCACAATGCAGGTGTTTGTTTTCCGCTTTCTTAGTATTGATGCCTACAAAGAAAGCTTTTTGTACAACTTTGAATTTGCTTTTAAATGACAAATACAAACAAATTTACTTTTTCTTAATCAGAGAGGGTAGAAGAGATTACGACACTTAACGATTTTCGAAATGAATACTTGTTTCGACACTTAAAAGAGACAAACTCAAACCAATAAGCAAGAGTAAATGTATAATCAATCTACAAACAGCCAATGAACTCTCTTCTAAGATCACAATTAACATATCTGAATCAAGGGCTACAGGATGACTATTTCACTCATGCAAAGGAAAACTGTAAATGACGCCACAAACACATAAAAACACTCACAGTCTTTTTGTACAAAAGGAGGCGGAATTTAAGCAGAGAAAAGGAGTTATCAGACTGGTACCTATGCTGGTTACAGGCTGCAAAAATTAGAGATCAAAACAAGGAAAAACAGAGCAAAGAACCCCAGCTGCACAAGGGCAAACTGGTTCAGCGCAACCTCAACACAGGGGTTTTGACATTTAGCGCAGGTAGCCTTCACAGGACCTGCATTGAAATGCAGAATCCCTTCACTGGGTCTGCGCTGAAGGAGAAACTCTCGTTTCTCACTGGGTTCTGGGTCACAGATTGCTATTTAATTCACTGTTTCAGGCCAAATAAAAGCAACAAGCAAGGTACAATCAAAGGGATGCTTTGAGGGGATACTAAGATCTATCACAAAGGATCATCAAATCATTTGTGAGTCCATTGTTCAGATCATAGACAAGTCCAGTGATTGGATCAAAGCAACAACTGTCTACTTTGTATCTGGGAGTAGCAGATGCAGTTCGATTGTTGCTGTCAAGTCTATGAAACAAAAAATGATAGAAACACAAATAAAATGACTAAACAAATCTCCCCAGCGGAGTCGCCAATTTGTTGTGGGGAAAAATGCCTATGCAGGACGATCCTATCCACCTAAGGTGTGACAGTTCCTTAGCAACAAACAAGGACAGCTATTCTGGTTTCTTCCTTTATGAAATGTGAAAGAAGAGAGATAAATAGACTTACCGGTGTCTTCCGTTTGTCCCTCGATTTGGTCTCTCTTCTCTTTGGGAGTTCATAGCTACTTGCCTTCTCGCTCGCCCAGCTTCAGCAGGTTCATGCAAGATCACAAGAGAACAACTACTTGCCTTCTTGCTTGTCCAGCTTCAACGGGTTCCTGCAAGATCACAAGAGAACAACTACTTGCGACAAGAGAAGAACACTACACAAAGACAGATATTCACATTGATAACTAGTTTAGGATTAGAAATTAACTAAACATACTAATGCATTCATACATCAAAAATACATCAGCATATAGGAGAAACCAAGATAGCTTTATTGATGAATAACAAGGTTCAGGAAGAGATACAACCCAGAGGGCTCCAATCCAGCATCTCCTCCCCAGCAAATGGAATTCCTATCTTCACCCCCTTCAAAGCATTAAGCACCCACTGATTCCAATCTCAAACCAACAACAATTCTTTACAATAACAAAATTCCAGCCTCTAGATCTCATGGAGGAGAGATCCATATATAGATGTTTGGAGGGAGGATGAGTCAGCTTGAGATCTGACTAGTGTCCTCTCCCTCTGTCAGTTCTTGATTCCACTTGGAGGTTCTTGCTTCCACTTGGAGATTTGGAACCTCTTACTCATCACCAGTCGAATTCCCTGAGGCAAGTGTCATTTTGGAAGCTTCCTGGGCTTTGACACCTTGAGAAATGAACTTGCCACATGTCCATTCTCGTTTAGCGCAGGTAGCCAGTGTTCCCTTTGACATTCAATGCAGGTAGCCAGTGTTGGCTTTGACATTCAGCGCAAACAGCTAGTGTAGTCACTGAAATGATCCTGAATTGACTTGTTTTTGAGCAGTTTCTGGTGGAGAACTTCTGTGAATTGCTGTGGTTTGTTAGCCTTGTTCCTCTAGGGGTAGGAACAACATGTTTAGGGACTTTGGATCCCTTAGATTATGGAAATTTCATGCTCAATGATGTAAGGCACAAAAATGTCTATAACAGTTGCCCCCTAAAGTATGAGGCTGTTTATCGGGTGAAATGCTTTATCAGGGGGATCCGAAGTTCATCTAATGCTGAGAGGAGACCTGTAATAAGATACAGTACAATACATTATTTTTCATACTGCTTTCATGATCTAACTGAGGCGGGCATTCGCATGCTCAGCTTTATAAATTCATTTTTCTGTACATAGAACAGACAATCGTCTGTTGGTAGACTGATAATTTTGATGAAATTATCATCCTTTGAGTAGGATGATTATCTGCTGCAATGATGTACATGTCAATGTCTTTATCTTTCCTGAATATATATCGCAGACTAGATGGATGAAACTAGATCCAGGGTCTTCAAACTCGTTCGATCTTCACTTTAAGTACAAGTCGATCCATGTGAGAAATGTTCTGAAGTCAAACATGGAAAGACATCGCTTGATTACCGGTCAATGATGTTAACCGTTAACAAGCGCGAGAGGAATCACCGATAATGATAATGACCCTCAAGGTACTGCAGTACAATTCACGTGGTGTGAATAAAGGACTTGGCGTCGAACACCACGCAAAATCTTTCGGTCGAAGGTCATTGATGTATACCTGTCGCCGAAAGTGAGAAACTTTCCATTGAGGCATGCAAGCTTCAAAGTACTGAAGGGGTTGTTCCTAGATCAACTTCTTGGATAATGAGTTGATGTCGACAAGAAGCGATCCGTCAAAGGAGGGCCTTAATGAATCCCACATTAGTGACACGGAACGGAGCTGATGATTTTAATGGAGGTGAAAACGATCTGTGACATATGATTCAGGGTGGCGGTCATGAAAGGATGAAGGATAATGTATGGCAGTGGATGGGACACGGTTGACTTTTCTGAACGACTTCTCTTGAACATATGGCGACACTGATGCGATGGATTGGTAGCATTACCCCAAATATGGATTGTATGGCGAGACCATGGATGTGACCGGTGAATGAAACAACCCAACCCGATTGTGGTACGGAGGAAAAGTGTCATGTTCAAGAGCGACTTGCTACCATCAAAGTTTTCTTAAGTTTCTCCTAATTTTTCCCGAGTCATTGCTGACCAGTACCTCTTTATTTTTGTCAAGTTTGAGGAGGATAACATATGCTTGTTCTATAACCTGCCCTTCGGGCAAGCCCATCGCTATGTTTTAACGAGCCTAGCGATAGTGAAACTCGTTCTCGTCTAAAGACAAGTTTGTCGCTATTTAATGATTTTAACGAGTCTAACGAAAAGGATAACTCGGTCCTTTTCATTTTTAGAGAGTCTGAAAAGGTACATAAAGTTAACTCCAAGACTCCTTTTTCGTCATCTAATCCCTTAAGTCTGAAAAAGTATAAAACAATACAGAAGGGATGAGTTTTCGATAGTTTTAACGAGCCGAATAAAACAAGCGCTCGATCTTTTTGTGCAATAATCCCTCAGGTCCAAAAGATTAAAATCTAGAGGAGGGATAGCACTTCATGTCCCTTTAACGAGCTGGAAGGCCAAGGACTCGGCAATCTTTTCATATTTTACGAGTCAGATGAAAAGAGCTTAAAGAAGACTCGTCTTTTGAGGAATGAGTGATAAAGAGGGTTAGCAGCTGATTCCAGGTACAGGTTGGAATTCTCCAATCACGACAGTGTAACAAGGATGGCTAGGTGAAATCACTCTTCGCAGTTGTTCCTCAAAATGGGTAAACAATCATATGGAGGTGAACAATCGGCCAAATGAAAAGTGGAGGTGACGGTGCAAACATGACCAAGGCTTTAATGGCTGATGATATTACATTCACTGTGGTTATTTACCGGGATAGTTCATTTTTTAACGAGCTTAAACGCAGGTGGAAACATTTGCTCGATCTTATGTTTATTTTTTAACGAGCATGAACTATGCGCTAAAACTGCTCGGATCTTGCGTTTATTTTTTAACGAGCATGAACTGTGTGCTAAAACTGCTCGATTATACCAGTCATATGATAAGAATGTCTCATTGAAGATGCTATTTTTTAGCGAGCTTAGAAGGTAAGCTTTGCTCTGGATCCTTTCGTTATGCAAGTTCGGAAACGACTAATCCTACGAGTTTAAAGGGTTAGACCTACAGGTTTAAAGGGAAGGACCTAAAAATTTAAAAAATAAATAGCCGCCCCTTGCTAGCACTCCAAAAGGTTTGCATGCCCCCAGGCATAAAGTACGATTTCAAGGTTACCTCTACTTCCTTTCCTTCAAAACAATTGTTTTAAAGAGATAGGCTTACCTCTTTCAGGTTACCCAAAGATTGTCTCGTTAATCTTTCAAACAAAACACTTCCTCAGCAATGTCTAACGAAATAGACAAAGGTGAGCGACGATTCCCGCCAACTCACATAACTTTGACAAAAGAATCTTATTCTAGAACAACCCCTCTTCCACTCACGGACGAGGTACGGACTAGTCATATTCTCCCGCGGAAACCTACCCTATACCCAAAGTTTTCCTGCTGAAGCAGACCAGGACTTATGCCCCCTGGGTTCCAGTCATATCCTCCCAAATTACTCGCGCTCATCAGGAGGACGGACCGTGGGTCGAGACATTTCTTGCGTGAATAGACCATTTAGGGATGGTATATGACTATTTTCGATGCGTGATCCGGGAAATGAAAGTTGGTCCACGAGCTTGACCACTCTTCCTTCATGCGGAAAACACATTACTCTAAAGAGTGAGGAGACGACGGCTCCCATGCAATATATATAGTCTCGTCCAAGGAGTAGGTTATAATCCAAGGGTCCTTGAATGACCATCACGTTCATTTGAATGGTCTTCCCTTTCAATTTTATGGGCACATTGGGGAGGATCCCTAAAGGTCGACTGGTTCCTTTATCAAAGCCTGATAGATTTCTCATTTCAGGCAAAAGCGCTGGCGAACCAAGCGCTTTCCAAGCAATAGAGGAAAGGATACTCACAGATGCCCCCTCATCAATGATAGTGCCAACCATTACCATCCTCTATATTTGAACGATAATTCTGAATGGTATGCTTGCTGGCAACCGAGGGTCTGCCTAGTTGGTTCCAGTCGAATGAGACAACTAGGTTGCTTGGTGGTGGGACCAAATAGACGGCCGAATATGACTCCGACGAAGTTCCTTCCCGCGATAAAGGAATGGCAAAATTGTCCCCTTGTTCGTCGGAGTCTGTGTTGATGAAGAGAATTTGGACAGTGTCGTCTTTATTCTCCTCTGTGATAGTATCATTTGAAGATAGAGCCTCTAAAGGCAAAACCGGGTCAACTGCCGTCTCAACCTTTTGAATTTTGTCAGGCATGGATCCAGATGGTTCATCTTCAATGATTGGTGCTTCGGCTGACCACCTAGGCGGGCCAGCCGGGTTCTCAACTAGTGAAGGACTTGGAAAGAGTTTTTGATATCCAGGAGGAATTTGCGCTCGTAAAATCGAGTGATCTTCCAAAACTCTTTTAGCCTCGTCTAAGAAGGGACAACGGTGGATGGCGTGATCGCCTTCAGACAGTTTGCAGGGAAATCTAGCTTTCCCTCTCTGTCCTGGGACTTCACTTTCACTAGTTGACGGTGAGCAGTCAACATGGCTATCAGAGGTTGATGCTACCGAATTGTGCAAACGGGGAGACCAGTCCCTTAGTATCCGAGGGATGCAGGGAAAATATCTGTGGAAGTGGTCTCCCTGGCATATGACACATGGCAATTTAGGTCTGGTCAGTGCTGTGTGTGGATTTTTGTTAGACGACACTTGTTTTCCCCCAGTCGCTTCTGGCTCCTTCTTCTTCTTCTCTTTCTTCTTCTTTTCCTTCTTCTCCTTAGGAACTTGGTTTTTTGTTTTACCAGTTCCGTCAAGCGAAGAGGAAGGAGGAGAGGAAGAGTTAGATGAAGTAGAAGGCTGGTTGGCAACTCTGGTCTGGTCTAACTGTTGACTCGACTGTTCAAGAATAGTGGTGGTTTGAACGACATTGGTTGAAAAGAGCCAGACCGACAGACCAATTGTCAGTCCTAGAAGTGACAATGTGGCCATATGGGGCGCACCAACATCTCCCCAAGAGGAGAAGGGACTAGGATTTCCACCAAGGGGAATTCCTTGGTTGGCGTGCTCCATTTTTCAACCTAAAGATCAACGCAGGAATTAAAGGGTGATTGTTCCGTTTAAAATAAATTTTTTAACGACGCTTAGACACAACTTTCTTTTTCAGTTTTAAAGAGTCGACAAAAAGCTAAAGATGACTCTAGTCTCCTTCGATGTTTTAACGAGCCCGAAGTGACAAATGCTCGGATGGAATTTTTCCATTATAGAGTCTGAAAAAGGCCAAAAGGAATTGCTCTGGAGTTCTAGGCAGAGGGTGTGCCAAACTTTTCGCAAAACAACAGAATACTTTTTAGGGTACGGGCGGTCGATCTTCCTGAATGTTGTGTTCAGTGCATTGCGGTCTGTAGGGTGGCTGACACGGCTTCCTAAGGATAAAGGTTTTATGCCTATAGGGGTCTCCCAATATATACGCGACGGTACGTGGGGGCACAATCCGTACTGGCGCTATCGTCCCTCAGGAGGAATCACCCACCATCCACGAGATCGATAGTCACCAGGCTTAACGACGCCGGAACACGTCTCTAGCCTAGACCTCTATGTTGTGCATTATGTTGCAAAGCGTTGTTAAGTTCATTCAATTTATTTTAGGTTGATCTTTTTAGAAGTTTGCCTTTCAAGGTTCACCATGAGATGTATGATACAATTCCTAAATGCAGTCTAAAGATGATAAGCAAGCTTTATATCTTTTCAACTTTGAAAATCCTAGCTACTAAGGGAAAAGAAAGACACCATCTTTTCTCAAAGAGCAATCAGCACACTCTAATGCACTTTTCCTAAATCAGACATGCAAACTATCAAGATGCAAATGCACAATGCAAGTGTTTGTTTTCCGCTTTCTTAGTATTGATGCCTACAAAGAAAGCTTTTTGTACAACTTTGAATTTTCTTTTAAATGACAAATACAAACAAGTTTACTTTTTCGAAATCAGAGAGGGTAGAAGAGATTATGACACTTAACGATTTTCGAAATGAATACTTGTTTTGACACTTAAAAGAGACAAAATCAAGCCAATAAGCAAGAGTAAATGTATAATCAATCTGCAAACAGCCAATGAACTCTCTTCTAAGATCACAATCAACAGATCTGAATCAAGGGCTACAGGATGACTATTTCACTCATGCAAAGGAAAACTGTAAATGATGCCACAAACACATAAAAACACTCACAATCTTTTTGTACAAAAGGAGGCAGAATTTAAGCAGAGAAAAGGAATTATCAGACTGGTACCTATGCTGGTTACAGGCTGCAAAAATTAGAGATCAAAACAAGGCAAAACAGAGCAGAGAACCCCAGCTGCACAAGGGCAAACTAGTTCAGTGCAACCTCAACACAGGGGTTTTGACATTCAGCGTAGGTAGCCTTCACGGGACCTGTGTTGAAATGTAGAATCCCTTCATTGGGTCTGCGCTGAAGGAGAAACTCTCGTTTCTCACTGGGTTCTGGGTCACAGATTGCTATTTAATTCACTGTTTCAGGCCAAATAAAAGCAACAAGCAAGGTACAATGAAAGGGATGCTTTGAGGGGATACTAATATCTACCACAAAGGATCATCAAATCATTTATGAGTCCATTGTTCAGATCATAGACAAGTCCAGTTATTGGATCAAAGCAGCAACTGTCTACTTTGCATCTGGGAGTAGCAGATGCAGTTCGATTGTTGCTGTCAAGTCTATGAAACAAACAATGATAGAAACACAAATAAAATGACTAAACAAATCTCCCCAGTGGAGTCGCTAATTTGTTGTGGGGAAAAATGCCTATGCAGGACGATCCTATCCACCTAAGGTGTGACAGTGCCTTAGCAACAAACAAGGACAGCTATTCTGGTTTCTTCCTTTATGAAATGTGAAAGAAGAGAGATAAATAGACTTACCGGTGTCTTCCGTTTGTCCCTCGATCCGGTCTCTCTTCTCTTTGGGAGTTCACAGCTACTTGCCTTCTCGCTCGCCCAGCTTTAGCAGGTTCATGCAAGATCACAGGAGAACAACTACTTGCCTTCTTGCTTGTCCAGCTTCAACGGGTTCCTGCAAGATCACAAGAGAACAACTACTTGCGACAAGAGAAGAAAACTACACAAAGACAGATATTCACATTCATAACTAGTTTAGGATTAGAAATTAACTAAACATACTAATGTATTCATACATCAAAAATACATCAGCATATAGGATAAACCAAGATAGCTTTATTGATGAATAACAAGGTTCAGGAAGAGATACAACCCAGAGGGCTCCAATCGAGCATCTCATTCCCATCAAATGGAATTCCTATCTTCACCCCTTCAAATCATTAAGCACCCAATGATTCCAATCTCAAACCAACAACAGTTTTTTGCAATAACAAAATTCCAGCCTCTAGATCTCATGGAGGAGAGATCCATATATAGATGTTTGGAGAGAGGATGAGTCAGCTTGAGATCTGACTAGTGTCCTCTCCCTCCGTCAGTTCTTAATTCCACTTGGAGGTTCTTGCTTCGACTTGGAGATTTGGAACCTCTTACTCATCACCAGTCGAATTCCCTGAGGCAAGTGTCATTTTGGAAGCTTCCTGGGTTTTGACACCTTGAGAAATGAACTTGCCACATGTCCATTCTCGTTCAGCGCAGGTAGCGAGTGTTCCCTTTGACATTCAATGTGGGTAGCCAGTGTTGGCTTTGACATTCATCACAAACAGCTAGTGTAGTCACTGAAATGATCTTGAATTGACTTGTTTTTGAGCAGTTTCTAGTGGAGAACTTCTGTGAATTGCTGTGGTTTGTTAGCCTTGTTCCTCTAGGGGTAGGAACAACATATTTAGGGACTTTGGATCCCTTAGATTATGGACATTTCATGCTCAATGATGTAAGGCACAAAAATGTCTATAACAAAGATGCTAAGAAATATGTCAAGGCTTGTGATAGCTGCTAGAGGATGGGCTGTCCTACTCAATCTCACGAGATTTCGTTGCAACCCCAATTGGTAATAGAACCTTTCGAATGATGGGCATTGGATTTTGTTGTCCGATTTGATCTGTCATCAAACCAAAAGGCCTACATACTGGTTTCGATAGACTACGTAACAAAGTGGGTAGAAACAATAGCTTTTCCAAGAGCTATTGAAGAAGATGTAATTAATTTCCTTCTCAAGTTATTTGTGCAGTATGGTTTACCTAGGAAAGTGATAACAGATTGAGGGGGAAATTTGTAGGGCGTAATATTACAGCCACTCTACAGAACCACCACATCACACATAGAGTCACTTCCTTGTATCACCGGTAGGTGAACGGGCATGTTGAAAGCACTAATAATGTCGTTGAAGCAATTTTGACCAAGATAGTTTCAACACATCGGTGGGACTGGGTCGCTAGACTACTAGAAGCCTTATGGGCTTATCGCACAACTTGGTGAAATACTACTGGATATTCCCTATACCAACTTGTATTTGGCAAAGAACCCATATTTCCTATTGAATTTGAAATAAAGAATCTCAAAATAGCAAATAATCCATATTTCCTATTGAATTTGAATTAAAGAATCTCAGAACAACCCAGGAAGTGTGACTAGATCTGACGAAGGCCCAAACTAAATGAATTAAACAAATAAATTAATTCGATGAATCTTGACTACTTGCTTTACAATGCCCCACAATTATTCAACAGTAAAGGGCTAAGAAACACAAAAATCTTATTAAAAAGAAGATGTTTTAGAAAGGAGACTGGGCGCTCCTCTATGATTCCAGATTTCAAGACTTTCCTTGTAAATTACAGACAAGGGCCCATATGAAATTCAAGACGTTCAAAATAATGGCACTCTCACTCTAACCACAATTTTTGAGTGTGGCCATTCTTTTGAAGTGAATGGACATCAAATACATCTTTATCATAAACCACTCACCAAATATTCTTTTTTCCAACAGGTACATGATGATCCCACTATGAAAATTTTACTCTCATGAAAACATATCTCTTTTCAACTATAAATAATGTATTTTTATTTTTCTTATACTTGGTTGTAGTTTATTTTAGATACGCATCACTATGTAAATATAGGGATTTATCTTGTTTTTTTGGTATGTTTAATAATTTTTGTTCAATCAATTGAACAGTTGTTGTTTAGTCAAATGAAGAGTTGTTGTTGAGTAGAATGAGCAAATCCAATTTCTTTTTGGTGTGTTTGTTGTTCAATCAATTGAATAACCATTGTTGAGTCAATTGAACAACTATTGTTTGGTAGAACGAATAGATCTGATTTTTTTTTGGTGTGATTGATGTTCAATCAATTGAAAAATTGTTGTTCAGTCAATTGAACAATTATTGTTCAATGGAACGAATAACTCTGATTTCATTTTGCCATGTTTATAATTGTTGTTCAATCAATTGAAAAACTATTGTTCAGTGAATTGAATAGTTTTTTCTCGGTAAAACGGACAACTATGATTTCTTTTTCTTGTGACCAATAATTGTTGTTCCAATAATCGCACAGCTGTCGTTCAACTTTAAGCAAGCAGTCATTTTTCACTCCCATGTTTTCCTGTCAAAACCGTCTCTTTGGATTGGGAATGTGTACCCAAGATAAAGGAAAAACAGTAATATTAATATTACTATGACTTGTAAAACCTTTTGATGATTATCATTATTCTGAAACTGACTTGGTTCATCTATATAATGATTAGTTGAATATCTTGTCTTTGGACATATCATCAAATGATTCACTATCTTAATACCATGCTCGTTTAGCATTCACACTTTGAATTGATAATCTCCTTTGGTATGATGAGATAGGGATAAAAGTATAACTTTCACTGGAATCTTTTTACTTCTCATGCCATCCCTAACTCTTAAGGAGTAAATGAGCCTCCCTCCCTTTACAATAAAAATATGGAACTATGAAAATATGGAAATACAAAACAAATCTTTTTAAAGAGGATAACACGTCTAATTATGAGCCAACCTACCAAGATCATAACGACGTAACAAGTGACATTCCATTCTGGCCACCACAGCAATGTAATGAACTTCTAGACAGTCAAAACTATTAAAAGGATAGGAGGTCTCATGATGAGATGGCTTGATCACTTTTTTATATCCTAGTGAATGGCACTATGATTATCTAGTTACCATGTCAGCATAGTGGTCTCTTCATAGCAATAAACAACACTATAAACATGAAATGGAGGATTCTAGCTCATTTTTGGGCTAAAAAGAAACCCTATCAAGCCTATGAACACCTGTTAGCAGTAGTGGCTCTACTTATGGTATTGAAGTTCTATGTTACATTTCCAAATATTATTTATCCCATTATTTCCTATTGATTTATTTCTAAAGGTGAATTTACCATTTGAACAATGTTTATAACTATATTAACCAATATGCATGCTAAACAATACTTTTATATGAACTATATCAATATTGTCTGATCAATCGATACCATCAGTCATTATCATTTATTTCCAGTCATGATTTTTTCATATTTGTCCACCTAAGGATATATCTCCTCACATAATGATCAATTCTCTATTTTATTCTTTTTGTCGTCATTTTCCATCTTCGCGACTTGTACTACTCTGACCATTTTTGTTGCCGTATTTACGCTACTCCAACTATTTTCCTGCTCCATTAATGAATCCCCAACATCCTTTCCATTTTTCCCATGGTTTACGGTCATGGATGCCCTTCTTTTATTGGAGGAGGGATGGTATGCTTTATAGATAGCATGCGTAATAATTATCAAGTTGTGCCAAATACTACTCATGTGATAAACAACATCATTGTTCCTTTAATAACAACTTAAAGTTTTGAATACATTTTACTGTGTTGTTCCAAATTGAGAAAAATTGTGACAAAGTGCAAAGTTGCGCTACTGAGACATACCAACCATGGGAGGAAAATCAATCCGCAGTGAACCTACAATACTCCATGTAACAAAACAGGTTAGCGAAATTCCTCACAGCGTTAGCTAGCTCTAGTACCCGGCGAAATTACAGGGATTCGATAATGAAAGAACACTTTAATTATTGGATAATCTACAGGATGGACATACGACGATGAAGGGAAAAAATATAACATCTTCTGAAGCACTTAGCTGAAGTCTCCGGACTTCTACTAGAAGGAACAAAATGGAATGATAAGCATGTTCTCCTGCATGACGCAGTTGCAATATTCCAAGACCCAGATGAACAAATGATATGCAAAGGAAAAGGGATTCACCCTACGTCTTTAAAGGAACCATGGAAGGAATTGGAAACCACTGTTTAGAGGTAAATCTCTTGCGATGGACGTCAAGATTTGGTGAAACGTCGACAACTCAAATTGTTAGCCATTCTTAAGCAGAAAAATATGATTAATTTTCCATTCTTCTTAAATTCCCTATTGCATGACATTGCTAGTAATGTTAGGAAGGCTAAAGATCCACATTCTCTCATCAACCATCATGGTCTGATTAAGTTAATTATTATTCATGGATTGGGCCAACAACAATTAACTTGGGATAACCTTGTAAATCCTGCCTTAACACCACTAGAAGAAAACCCAGATGCACAGACAGGGATAGATGATAGAAACATTGATACCATAGATACATAACAACAAAGAGTAAAGGTAATAACTCCAAAAAGGGCAAGAAAAAGTAGGAATCCTGCAACAATAAATTCATAGCATCACACCCCAATTCCAACAAAATAAGTATGGCCATCTCATATGCCCCCTCTAAGCCCACAATATGATTTTTTATAGGAATGTGAAGAATAAATGGCTCAATTAATTGAGAATTTCGGTACATACTGTGAAGAAAGGGATCTATCTGGAAAGTTTGTAGGAAAAAATAATTCCCTTAACCAATCTACCTTTGCTTGCAGTTCTGGCCATACTGAAATTTTACCATCTTCTAATAATTTCGAGGATCGGAGGAAACCAATTCGTTCTATGAATGAGTCCCCTAAGAAATAAACCCATGCATAACAAACCCTTGAAGATGAAAATCAATCAGGAGATATTCTTCCATTGGAGTCCCCTGAGAAAGAATCCCATGCACAAGAAGACATTGAAGATAGAAATCAATCAAGAGATATTGTTCCATTTGAATCCCTTGACAAAGAAGCCCATGTAGAATAATAACTTGAAGATGAAAATCAATCAAGATATTTTGTTCCATTCGAACATAACCATGATATTCGAAAAACTCCTCATGAACCCGAAATAAACACAATTGTGCTATCTTCAATTAGAAACCCCACAAAGAAGAAAAAATCATACAAGGCTAGATTAAGGAAGCTGATTAAGAAATACATGAAACTAAAGAAAACAATCAAACAATTGAGAGAATGGTTAAAAGAAGCAGATAAGGCTCAGAAACTGAAAGTGAAATTAGAAACTTTGGGGACCCAAACAGAACAATGTCCTTTGGAGGATATTGAGACTCAAACTGAAAGTCCTTGTGTTTATTCAATGGCGACCCAAATGGACTTTCCTACCACAAATTTTTTTCTTCAAACCGATTTTGAGGAGAATGCCCAGGCAGATTGTTGGATGCCCCAAGAAATATCCAAACTTGTTGTTCATACTAATTCAATGATAACACATGATAATGAGACTTAGATAGAGGAAACAGCTCATTATGTTACCCTAGTAAAATAATTTTTTATCCTAAAATTGTATAATGAATTAACAAAGACCCAATAGGAGTTGGCTCAACACAAGAAAGAAGTAGTATTGTTACATATACACCAAGAGTTGTGGAAGAAATTTGATGAACTTAGTGTAACAGAAGATGAGACTTTTTCTAGCTTCGAAGAAGAGTAGAAGACATTAGAGAAAGCACAAGCCCAACTTCAGAAGGCCATGGAACAAATGGAAACCATTTTTTCTCTTTACTATGATTATTTATCTTGCTAGTCACCTACAACTAATTATGTGTTATTCTTGTTGGAAAGGTGCCTATTGCTGAAAGTTCAAGTTGTCAGTGCTTGTAAGCCGAAAGAATTCAAGACCACTTCAGAATTCATCTGAAGTTGTAAGAAAGAAAATGAGAAAGTACAGTGGCTTCTATGAAAACTATACCTGCACAATTTTTTCTTGGAGGATGCACTAGATAGTAATCCTAGTCCATTTATTGGGAACATTTGATTTCAAGCTTTCCTCTCTTTTTATTCCAATCAAGTTAAATGGGCTAAATCCTATAACATCTTTTAGAAAACGGAGCATGGTATATATTTATGGGTCAGAAGAGAACCTATGAAACCCCTACATATTTTTGTCCAACATAAAATGTTTATGCAACCAAAGGGAGTCGTAGCAAAACTGGGACCACTCCATACAAAGATTATCGCAGTGAGAAGAGAATGTTTTCAAGAGATTAAGGAGCAAGCTTTGTTGGCCAGAAGGAAAATATGGGAAGCTTCCACTAAAAATATAAAAAAACGGGAGCCATTTGGGTACAGAAACTTTAAAGTTGTTTCTCTCACCTAGACATGTAAAACAATATAGTCCTAGGCATGGGTCCTACCTCGGTAGGATGTCTTTACAGATGTCCTATTATTTGGTACACCCTGAAGGCTATTATTGGGATTATGATTTACTAGATTACTGTATAAACAAGGAATTTACAATACTTAAATAAAAAAACTGGTTTTAGGCTATTAAATAAGAAGTTTATCCTACCTATTCTTTGACACAACTGCACCTCAATCATCTTATTGTATGAGGACATGAAAAAAGTTGGGCCATAGAAAAGGTATGTTGTATCGTCATATTATATTAATTAATCATTCATCTTTATATGTTTATCTTCATTTTGGAAAATAATTTAGAAGAAACAATTGTAGAAGCTAGATAAAATCAATCATTAACGAATTGTCTATTTTGGGTATGAAAGCTAACTTTCTCTACTTTTATATGCCAAAATATGAATTCAATGATTTTTGTTCAAACAATGGAACAAAAATGACCAAGAAAAGAAAAAGGACAATGTTTCACTCATAAAGGCTAGCAGAAGACTAGGGGAATCGAGTTTATTTTGTAATAAAAATCCAATTATCAGTTGCGAAATCCTCAGGATCTCTTGATCTTGAGTATTCACTCCTATTCATTTGTCATAGATTATATAAAGCCAATAGGTGAAATAGAACAAGATATCTAGGAACTGGGAGATTGTAACTTTCATTTTTGACACAAAATATTCTCACGATGTTGATGATGTATCTCTATTATTGAATTTAATGAGAAAGACCATGTTTTACTTCTAATCACATTCAGAGTGTCTTTCGACAGTGACTTCTGGAGACTTTGGGCCTGGTCGCTAGGGGATTTATTGCTTTGTCTATGCCATACTTATTTCTTTTAACTCTTGCAATTGTTTATTCATGTTATTTCATGAAATTAGAATTTTATGATTGTTGTGAGTATTGATCTTTGTGATTCACCTTTAATGTTCAAAGTAGATTCTATATATTGCTATGTTTACATCTGTGTGTTAATTGATGAATATATCAAATGAGTTTCAATATTTGATTGGTGTTCCTTCTGAAGTAGTTTTATAAGAGATCTTGAGTTGACAATTGATTGTTTTGAGTTAAAAGCTTGAATATTTGCTTGTTGTTTATTTGTGTAGTTTTCCTTCTTGCTGAATGAATTATTGTCGATACTAGTTAGTAAATCTACTAAGAGTGATTCGTTTAGCATACTTTCATTCAAATCTAGTTCTATGCACAATAGATTAAAATAGATTTGAAAATGCTCTAAGGTTTTCCTTCATATTTGTTTTGGATTTAACTTCAATAATTAGATATTAATTATTGCAACGATTCGAAATCATTTCATTCTGAATTAGCCTCTGAATTCACTTGGATAGAAAATCCTGAACACTCTTGAAATAAACAAACTTACCATGGTTTGATAATTAATGTAGGTATTAAGGTTTCTTTTAATAGTCATCTTAGTGCACCAACAAATGCCTAATATGTGTTTTCCAAGATGACATTGTTGCACTACTAGTTATTTCCTCACCCATAGTTCACAAAGTCAATACAAATTATTCATATTTTCCCATTTTCTTCATCCTTTTCTTCCCATCCCCATATGAAAATTTTCTTATTTTTTATCTCACAGCCGAAAACTACATTCAATGAGCCCAAAAATCTCGAGTTTTGGTTCGCTTCTTATAGATTTCCCCTTGGAATCTCAAAAATTTTGACACACGTACCTACAAGAAAACACAAGGCATTGTTAATACTTATAAGTTATTTCTTAAAAAAAAATTAAAAATATCAAACAATAAAAGTTAAATTAAAATTGTAGGTGGGGCCCCCTCTACATGGATGTAATAAGGACATTGGTACATTATTATAGTTTGTCTTTATGTGTAACAGTTTCCATAAGGGGTTTTTGATTATAATTTGTGACATGACAATTCCTATTCTCAATTATTTAAAATGCACCTCATTATGAATAATGGTTATGCCATGAAAACATAAGAATAACTTTTAATGGAACCATTAGTGAAATTTTCAAATCGAAATTTAATAACTTCTTTGATAAGATTGACATCATTGTTCCCTATCCTTCATGATTCTTAGGTGATAAAATTATTTGTTATTCGATAAGTATGAATCCCAAAGTTGTTTTCTAAGGAATTTCCTAATGATTTTCCTTTCAGGATGCGTAAAAAGGGAATGTATAATGTTGTCTCTTAAGAAACCAATTTCTTGGTTGTGTAGAAATTGCTCTTAAGACATTAATGTTTATTATTCTTGTCACTTACTTGTATGATATATCCTCAAGTGAAGGACCTAATGGGACTGAATTTTAACCCTTACTATTTAGTTGATATGGAAGTCTCACAATGCCATATGGTTGCTGAATATAAATGTTGACTGAATAATGATTTGAGAATTTAGAGACAATATGTTGTTTTTCATAGAAACTATTATTTGTAACTTAGAATAGATGTAGAGGTGGGAACTTTAAATACAGGAGCACTATTTTAAGGGATTTTAACCTCATTCACATAAGTAAACAAATACCTATAGCTTCATTACCATATTTAAAGAAAGGAAGACACATGATGACACATAATAGGGAGATTACAAAATCATACCCAACAATGTGTGGAAAACTCCTGATTCTTTCATTAATCATCAATTTATCAAGAATACAATACCATAGCCTCCAAGCTCTTCAAAATTTGGACCTTTTTTCTATAATTTCGCCTCTTCTTATACATGATGGGACAGTTGGTAACTATCAAAACTATCAAAACTGCTTAACTACCTTCTAACTATCTAAAGTAAAAGTCATTATAGAATATTACATTGGAGGGTAAAAGACACCTCATTCTTCTCAAGAAAATAAGATAACAATAAGTAATAGAAATTAAATTATGATTGGTGATTGTTGCTCATTGTTCGAATTGTGGCCTTTGAAACTACTTCCTTCATCTCATTTATCTTCTTCTTAGCGGTATTCTTGTAGATGTTCTGATCGTAGCTAAATTGCTTAAATGCATCAAAGCTACATCTTTAAAAAATTCCATTAGTGGACCTATGGGTTATGGGCCCATGTATATTGGAAGCATTCTAATTAGCAGAATCACAAAGAAACCTAACCAATCACCGTCAGTCCTTCCTTAAACGTTTATCGCCGAAACGTAAAAGGAAATAAACTGTTGGGTCCACCTTTTCCATAAACCTTTACCTTCCCCATGGAGCCAAAAGGAAACAAAACTATAGTTCATAGAATTCTCAAGTCTGAAATTTATAATAAAACCCATGCACTTTTTGATGCGATATATGTCGGATCTCATCCCTTCATGATAAGCGACTGTGATCGATCCGGACTTCAATGTATTAAATCACATTCCATAAACCATCACGTCCATTTTCTGGATTAAACATCATCCTTGTTAACCATGTGATTACCATCAGATCTGAATCCTTCAAGCAGACAACCCCAATTAACTGAGGTATTAACTCAGTTTTATAATTTCTCGCGTCCAATTTTGGAGTTATCCTCCGTGCGTGTTAGCACATGATTATCGTTAGATCTATTGCCTATCGATCGGATGGCTCAGATCTTCTCTTGGGTTTCTCGCATTTGAAAGCCATCAATAATATAGAACAAATGACTTATTTCAGACTTCCACATTCTCTTTTAATTTTGTTAGAACACAATATTTGATTTTTTAATTTTTTGCGATAAAATTGAAAACAAAATTTAAATGACAATGGATGCTACAACATATAGTATGGTTGAAAAGGGTCATCTTTTTATTTTTGCAACATTTTAAAGTATCCAACAAGAAAAAAACAATTGGGGTGGTTAAACTACCCAACATAACATTTTATATTATATCAATTATACTAAACCACAATGTATGAAAAGACACATTACTACCCAAATATTTGATCGAAGGGTGTTTAGCATCAAACCTAGTCACATTATCTCACATGTCTAGTGGCATTTGAAGGCTTGTCAGTGAAGTATTAAACTTCATCCATCAATAAAAGAAATAGCTACCAATTTATAAAAGGTATCTTCTATTTTCTTATTTTCTTATTTGGATCAATCTCTGTTAATATTGTTCAACATTTTTCTCCTCTGTAATTTGGTTCTATTATGTTGGTAGTTTTAACCATGAATTCAAATAAGCTGTAACATACATTTCCATAAATATATTGGAGATCACTAAGATAATATAAGACCTTCTATGACTTTTTATTTGGTAAAACACTAACAATATATCAGGAAACGTCCATGGGGCAAGGCTAGATACTTTATAAACCTATAGTGAATTTTACATCCACTACATCATCTAGGGCCATACACCTATATTTTACATAATAACCCTTACAAACATTACCTAAACAACTATTTTTCATTAAACAATTTCCTTTATATAAACTACCAAAAATTTAGGTAAAGTACATTTAATATTTTGTTAACAATTCTAACAATTTCCATATTCACAACGACTTCCTTGATAGTTTTTTCAACTCCTTTTTTGTAGTCCAGGAGAACCCAAACACTCCCTTAGCTTCTCTAATAACACTAGTTTTGTGAAATTGTCTTCACCATGGACCTTTGAAGGATCTATCCTAGATCCACCAATAACCTATATTAATGAATGATACTTAATATCGATATGCCTAGTCCTACTATCTTACTATGATAAACTTAATTTTTATCCAAAATGGATAACACTTTAGTTATCACATAAATCAATTAAATTAAATAAAATCTTTTCAAGCACGATAAAAACCCACAAAAAATTTCCTCCTCATATACATTTGAGACAACAATATGTTTTATCTGAATATTGCATAAAAAACTATTTATTCAAACCTCACATCCATTCAATATATTCTCATCCAAGTGTAAAAACATAAAATAAGGTACGTATCATTCCCCAAATCCATTGTGAAATAAATAAAACCATAGGCATAATGGCTACAATAGTTAATGATGGTTCAATAACAAAACATGCTTCTATCTCTCATGTCTAGAGAAAATTTTGTTGAAGGGTATGGTTGATGACATACAAAGAAGATAACACAACATAATGCTGTGATAGTCAAAATTATATCCACTAGGATACAATTCCATATTATCCTATCCTATAAGACTAAGCATGTAAATAAGTTGTATTTGTAACAAAATGGAGAACACTTTGACTATAACATAATATCGTTACATTATATTATAGTCTTCCATGATCACTTCGTAGGTCTCTCTTGAGCCAAGTCGAATACTTGCAGGCAGTTGAGCCATTGACATATTCTACCTCAGTAGTGGATAAAATAAGTGTTTCCTAATGTCTGGACATACAAATAATATATGATCTTGCAAAAGTAAATATATAGAGTGAAATATATCCCATCCTATCAAAGTCACCAGAAACATATCAAATAAAAAAATGAAAATAAAATCACTACACTTATTGAAGGCGATGCAATTTTTAAGGTGTATTGGGAAACAAATTCTTCATTAGTCTACATATATTAACCAAATTAATTAAATACATCTTCTTTGGGTTTCACCTAGGCATGATAATGGATTATATTTATTTATTTTGAAGTTTTGGTCAAAAATTTTGAAGAAAAATTAAATCATACTCTCAACACAATTGACATATTAAAATGCAACAAAATTGGTTACCACAGAACATATTGAGAAGCCAAAGCCACCAGTTTCAAACTAGAACCTAGGAAAACCAAACACCAACAAAGAAAAATAAAACACAACTTAGAAAAATAAAACACAAACCAAGAACAATTAAATCCTAGTAATGAAATTGAGGGCATTTATACAAGATATTCAAATCACCAAGCATCCTTTAGGATTCTCCCTTTCAAGTTCATTAACTTGAATTGTTTTAAAGAAGCTTGAATACAAAAAATAACTTGAATTGTATCAACCACTTCTAATGGATAGGGCTATTTAACTAATATTTATGATTTTGTGGCTAGGATGTATTAACACTACATAATCAGTGCAAATAAATATCAGATTAGACAACATTACTAAATAATATGTTTTGTCATTATTAATTGTTTAAATGAACACCTATCCTATACCAACCAACAAAACATGTTTCTTAATGGACTAGTGCACCTAGAAACCATTTCAATACCATTGTATGAATAAGTGGTTGATTGTATTTCATAGATCTACCTTTAATAATTAGGAGGTACCCCTTTATTTTGTGATTAAGTTATGCCAATAGTTCAGTTTATGACTCCAAGTCAACTTCTTTTACGTGTGATAACTCAAAGGGTTGGCTTAAGGTATAAGAGAAATTATAGGCTCAACTTAGCACTAATTCATCATACACCTAGATACAAGCCTAAAACCCTATCTACTATCTTATTTTAATAGATAACATATTTGAAACCATGAAAAACAATTTCCATGTTAACTTGCTCCTTACTACATCAAGGCATGCTACTAGCATTGTTTCACAATGAAACACTAATAGTCAGTATTGATGGAGTGGTTGGACCATGAAAAGGTGAATCGAATCTAGACCAATAATGGGAACATGAAGGCTTGTATGATCCTCACCGATGTAATAATTGTAAATATACTAGTTATAGTCCAATGGCATGCAATATATAGAATACTTTTATGTACGAGCTTATTAACTTGGCCATATGTGTGTGTGTATATATATATATATATATATATATACACACACACACACACACACACATTAGACTTGAATATTTTTCCTCCTGAACTGGATATTTTCATTAGTAGAAATTTCTACTATGGTGGATGTTATTTCATTTTAGTGTACTATATGCAAAGGTACGGTGAGTTAAAATGATCCCTCAAAAAAAAGACCATATCCTTTAGCCCATATTTTAGATTTTTTTAGTTCAGGTATAAGTGTAGTGTTCACTTAGTGTTTATAGGTTACAATGACAACAAGTGATAATACATTCCCACCTAGGATAGACATATCATTCCTTTCCTAGATATTATCTCTCAACTTAATTTTTTCTTAAATTATTTCCATTATTTTTTTTGTTTAACTAATTAAAATATGATAAATGTGTATGAAAGTTGCATAATTTACAACATTTCCACTATACTAGATAAATATCATTCACCACTATCCACTATTCACCCATGAGTTGTTTACAAGTGTCATAACATTGTTCCAATTTTTAGTATCTAACTTAAATCCACTAGCGAACGTCTATGACACAGTACTAGGATTTAAATTCTATTCAAGTATCACAAAACCTATTATGTGTAATCATATAACACAAATAAAAATTTTTCCTCTAAATAATTTCATAGATTTTTTCTTTTAACATATCATGTAGGGTATACATTAAATCTAATCTCAAAATGTGACCATAGAGGCTATGAAAGGCTTACATATTTTCCATAGGATTCAAATTTTCTGCTAGATACAAATTTTAGCTTGCAATACAAAATAAAACCTAATCATACTGAGATAATCATATATATTTCCAAATTTAAGTGTTTTGAACTCGTTAATCTATCCACTTTTCTCACCAGTTCATCAGTTTGTCTGGTTAGGAGTGAGGCCTAGCATACAATGCAAATACTTCGTTCGGTCTTTTTTCTTGACCATATTCTCCTTCACTGCTTGATCTTCATCCACCACAGACATGATGGCATAGGTATGTATGTGCATTGTCCAAATATGTTCCCAGATGGAAGACACGGTCATAAAACTAGGAATAAGTTATAGGACCCGAAATTTACAAACCTTGCATTCTCATCTCGACCTAGGAAAAAATTTTCCCTGTAGAGGAAAGAATCTAGAGCCATCACATCAAGTGCTTTTGAGTGATCTCTATCATAGTGGAGAGACTTTAGATTTTGTGATTGGGACATTGGCATTTCTATGACCTCAAGATAACTATATTTTGATAGGCATAAGTTGTGATCCATTTCCTATAATAAGCAATTCCACATCTAATCTCTAGCTTAAGTGAGTTCATGGGGGTTTATTTCATATGGCATGCCCCCTCGAATGCTAAAGGTTTTCCCTCATGGCATGCAATCTGATTTAATCTTGTTTTTTTTTAGGAGATACAAACATGATTCTTGGAATATTGTGCCATACTATAGCTTTGCTGATAATGGATTAACTCTCTTCTAATTGGCATCCTCTATTTTCTTAGGGATAAAATTTAGCTTTTTTCACTCTTAAAACATGGAAAAAAGAATTTTGTGGGAAATATTCCAATTCTCTTAGTACTTTGGCTAAAAAAAATATTTAGGATATTATTAATAGGATTGAATTTATTCATTAGGTACTAAATTGAAAAGAATAAATCCCCAATCTCACTGAGCTTGTTTATGCATTGATCCTTGGTGGTTTGGAGCCTAAGAAAGAGGCCGTTTAACTTCTCTATATTATTTGTCATCAAAAAGATAGCCCAACTATACTTATTTCCTATTTTTCACCACGATACATAAGTATTCCTCCCCCTGCAACTCCTGGGTTCCTTTTTTGCAGCTCCATCAAAAAATGAAATCCATCAATCTTGTGTTGATTTCAAATTAGAAATTATTGATGAAGAAGATGCAATTTCCATTATTTCTCATAAGAGAGATTTTCTTGAGGAAAGATATGGAGAGTGCCAAGAGGATGGAAGATTGATGTTACCCATTGAAGCTTTAATCTTATCCCTATTACTTGTTC
This sequence comes from Pinus tabuliformis, assembly GCA_031772625.1. Classification (NCBI taxonomy): domain Eukaryota; kingdom Viridiplantae; phylum Streptophyta; class Pinopsida; order Pinales; family Pinaceae; genus Pinus; species Pinus tabuliformis. The sequence goes on from CM062820.1 coordinate 1,370,280,743, forward strand.
AATGCAAAAATATAGAGATATGACAACAATAACTTTAGCTCGAATATCTCTATTTTTGAAGATGGAGTTGTTCCAAGACAACGATATTTTCCAATAGACATATTTTTGTATACAGTACCAAATGCATTTTAGGTGAGGATTACCCACCAAATACCCTTTTTAGTGACTCGTCCAATTTGAAATATATATTGAGATATTCGAGGGCCAACACATTCTTTCGTACAAAGGGATAAGCACTAATGACTATACCTAATATGTCTAAGAGAAGGATATAGACAATTAGGTATGGATTCTTCCTTAAGGTTGTGTAATGGACATCTTGAAGGACTGTGAATCCCTATTTTTCTCTATTTCTCATTAGTAAGAATTTTCTTATATGTTAGTAGGCAACACAAGATATTTACCTTCAGCATTGCAATATTTTTCTTAGTTGTCTCCATAATATTTAGGAGGGATGTGAATTTGAAAAAGGTTGTTTTCATACCTAGCTTTTACTTTGGAGATGTGATATTTTCAACCTATATCATCTTCAACAAATTGATTCAGAGGCACACATCCAACTAGCTTGGATTGCAAGTATTTCCCTTTCTGTTGTAGAATAGAGAGAACATTTTAGAGTAGACACCCATTCCATATACCTGAATTGTCCTATTTGACCAAGTGTGAGTGTTCGATATATCCTTTTTTAACCAAATATTCCTTGATAGGAGAAAGGTCTTCCATTTCCTGTAGGGTAGTTTTCTCATAATGGAACCTTGCCACAAAAAGGTGTTCACTCCCTTACTCTGAGTCTAATTCACATGGTTATTAATCAACTTATTGGAGGAGTATATCAAGTTCCATAATTGAGATTTTTGTTGATCATCATATAAAGAAGATGATTGGCCTACAGTTTGGCCATATATGGCCTAAATAACCTTCACCAACCAAGCATCTGGTTGGCTTTTAATTTCTAGACTAGCTTAGAACCAAAATATTTTCTTATCAATGGTCAATATCGAGTTCCCAAACCACCATGATATTTTGGCGCTTGAACTATGGCGCTATTGACCAAATGAAACTTTTTGTTGGGGGTTTTATTTCCTTTTGTTAGAAATTCATTATAATTCTTCCTACACATTGCAAAATGTATTGGGTGCATAATAAGGTAGAGAACTGGTACACTGGAATAGAAAGGAGAAAAACTCAAAGTAGTACAAGATGACCAACTAGGTTAAGAAACTTGTCGCCCCTAGGAATCCATTTTATTTTTTATCTTAGACATCACATGTATCCAAAGGTTGAGGGAATGATATTTTAGGTGTATTGGGATACCTAGATATTTGAATTATTTCCAATCCTCCATCTTTTTGAAACTAAAAGACTTCCTTTATTTGATTTCTTTTGGTGGCAAAAATATTACAAGTGAAGATCTAACATGTGGATGAATTGTTTGACCCCCTAAGGCTAATAAGAAATAATCCAATACATGCCTTAATAACTTTACAATTGCAATTGAACCTTCACAAAGCATAATTTTACCATATGAAAATTGAGAGTGATTTTCACTTTTAACATCTCATGAGAACCCGAGGCCATGGAGGCTATCAATTTTTTTTTCATACTATAAGAATGTTCTCAATGATTCAGTGACCAAAATGTATAAAAATTGAATGATGGACAACCTTGTCTTAGTCCCCGCATGGCTTTAAACAAATTGGAAATTTTGGAGTTCACTAAAGGTGAAATATAAGGGAAGATAATGCACATATCAATTCATTCAATAAATATGTGGTCAATTCCCATTTTATTTGAAACTTTTGTGAGAAAACTACGCTCATGTCTAACTTAATTTCCATACCTTTCCCTCCTTGAGAAATTGTTGATGATATCCTTTTGGATGATGATTACATTTTCATTTATTTGTCTATCATAGTCAAACCAACCTTGATTTTTGGATATATTTGAAGGAAGCACTTTTTCAAGTCTCTCACCTATAATTTTAGATGTTATTTTATACGATACATTACATAGAGATATAGGTCGAAACCTCTTGAAGGAAGATGGGTTATGCTCTTTTCGAACTGGATCTAGAAAACAAGATTTTTTACATCCTCTAATACACATATGTTCCATTTAATACACGATCAGTATACAAAGATTCCTTTTGTTCAAATCCTAGAAATGATGATAAAAATGAAGTTAGAATTCTTTAGGTCTAGGATCCTTGTCCAAATGGAAGAAGAGTATGGATTTGTGTATTTCCTCTTTATCACACATACCCATACGGAGTTGCTTCATAACTTTTGGAAGGTGCTATAACATGAATTATTTGACTTCCTCTAATGGAGGATTGCATTGCGAGTAGAGATCATGGAAATAATCATCCACTTCTTCTTTTATTTGTTGGGATTCCATGATTTTTCTCCCATTTTCATAAATTTCCTTGAGTGTATTTGTCCTTCTCATTTTTTGAGTGTCAATGGAAAAATCTATCATTTCTAGATCACATTCTTGTAGCCATAACTATGGGATTTTAGCTTCCACTCTTCTTGCTCTTCTGGTAGAAAAGCATGATATTTTTAGAAATTATTTTTATCTTAAAATATAAATTGGGGGGTGACCAAGTTGGATTCCAAAGATGATTGTACTCATGAAATTTATTACTCAAAGGCTTGGAGGGATTGCTTCTGAGTTGAGAGAGAGGGCGTGACCCAATTTTTGATATAATATTTCAATATTTTAAGTTTATATTCCCATATATTTATGGGACCAACATCTACCTAACCAGACCAGGATCGAGACACCAATTGATGGATGTCGGGATGACCAATCAAAATCGAACTGAACTAAAAAGGGATAGGACCAAAATTTGAAGGAGGTGATAAATCGACCCTTACAAGGTGGTGATATGAACCCCTCAAAGGAAGAATAGAAGATTTAATAATGAAATTAGGGTATAAAAACTTAGCTGCAATTAAGAAGTGATCATGTCTAGCTACAATTTTATTAGTGCCAATTCTTTGGTTGTTCTAGATATATTCACTAGATCTTTGATATTTGCTAAAAATGGTCTCTTATATTGATCCGCCATTCTTCTCCCATCTATGCAATGTGGTGTTAAAGTCACAACCAAAGATGTTATAGGTTATGAATTTTTTTTTCGTGGGCCATATAATGAGGCCCAATACTCTTTCTTCTCATGAAATTTGAAGGGACATATATCTATGATTAATTATATTTGGCTAGAAGATAAATCCAAAAAGAAGCATCCAACATATGCAATAGAATTATAAAATATAATAGAAATAACAAAAGAATCAAATACATTTGAAAAAATAGAGTAACTGTGACAACATTGAAACGTTGCTTTATATAACCAAAATCGATATTGATACATCACAACTCCAACTTACAAAAATCATGTTTCTATGCTCACATGAACTACAATCTCTTATACTTAAGTTCTTTTGTGTGGTTTTCTCTATAATAGTGTGCTTGTCCTCCACTGAGTGAACAATTCTTATGTTCATTTTGATTGATATCTTTCAAACCTCCCTTTTCCAAAAAGAATATTCTCCCCTTGATGTAAATGTCTCCTTTTCCTTTCCTTCATATTCACTTCCCTTGCCGGTAAAGTGAGTTGTTGGTCCTCTTGACTTCTTCGAATATTATAGTTACACATTAATATGTCAAAAATCATTGATGTGAAGTTATAGCTCATACTAGAAAATATCATATATGGTATAGTAGAGACAATTTTTTTTGTACACTTTATCATCGAACAATTGATGAACATAGAAACTAAATGTTTTTGGTTCATTTCAATTACGATATGATGCTCCTGCATCAAACACCCTTCATAGGGAAAACATGAGATTCTCGTTCATGTTGTAGTTTCTTTAGCTGATGGAGAACCTTATAGGTGTGCAAAATCTTTCTCAGGAACCCACAATGCCTACTCAATGTATTTTTTCCCACATCATTAAATAATATAGAAATTTTTATTTTGGGTTTTCCCACAAACACTTTTGGCAAAAAGCTCCTTTGCTTCATCAATTGGCTTCACTAGTAAATGTCACTTCCATTTGTTAGAGGGATTTTTTTATCATCACTTTCTCCATAATGAAACTTGCAAGCGTAAGCCTCATTGAATATCAATGATATATCAAAATTATATTGCAATTCCAATGTGTATGCATTATCAAACACTTCACCAAAATTGTGTGTGGCCTAGTATTCTTATATTTCACCTTGTTTTAGGTATTCCTTGGAAATATTTCCTTCCAAAAATGTTCGAATATGAGTTGTCCTTCTAGAAAATATTTGATCATTGACTACAAAAATTTCCTCCTTTTATACTTCAGACTAGTTGGATGCAACCTTTGTTTCACTCACTCATGCATTTCCTGTATGTTGTATACAAATCACTTACATCAACACTCTTTCATTCCCCCAAATAGGAAATATTTATCAATTCCACAATCCCCTTTTGTGTCCTACCATAAAAAACTTCGAAAGGACTCTCACTAGTTGATCTATCACCCTGAATTATTATAGGAAATCATAATGTGTGCTAAAAACATATCCCACTAACTAGGAATTTCACTCCTAAAAATTCTCAACAAATTCTGAATACCTTTATTCACCATATTCATTTTCCCATATTCCTAGGGATGGTGGAACAAAATGTATAACAATTTAGATCCAATTTTCTTCTAGAGTGTCCTCCAAAGGTGACCAAGAAATAATGTATCTCTATTATAAGTAATGCTCCTTACTAAACCATGGTGTCTCACAACTCCTCTGTGGAAGCAAAAAATTAGTTCAGTAACAATTCTTTTCTTCTTTCATGCTATGGAATGCACCATTTTTGAAACTTGATATACCACAACCATCACATATTCATACTTTCTTTGTGTCCTACATATTTCTAAGAAAAGAAACGATGCTGACATACTCTCGAGGAATTCAGATGCTAGCAATGGAATATAAAATCTTCTATTTTGACATCTACTATTTTCTAATAGGAAAACTCTACAACAATTAACAAATTTCATAATTTTTTTATTGATTATAGGTGAAAAATACCTTTCCTTTACTAATATTTTGGTGTTATATATGTAAAAATGTCCACCCAAGTCTCCACAATGTATATTTCTAATAAAATTCCTACTTATTTGACCTTGTGGAATGCGTAGATGATTCTCAACCAATAATCCCACTTGGATATGATAATCCAAGTACGTGATTCTAAACACACATTGAGATTATTCACAATCTCTCTAATCTTCTCCAACATTTTAATCTTCTTTATATAACACCTCCATACTTTTCAACATCATAACTTCCATGCACAAAGTGTTGAGTAATAAAATTCCAATAGAAATCATCTACCACATGATCTTACATTCTAGAGCTATGTTTCAATACAAATGATTTTTTTTTGTATAATCTCAACCCATTTAGAGTGTCTCTGATTTAACTTAATTTTACTATTGATATATTGTAGTGCCACGTGACTAGTAAACACAAAAGGTTGCCTCGGAAGAAAATAATGTCTCCACCTCTTTAGATCTTGCACAATAGTATAGAATCCTTGTTCTTACAAATAATAATTTCTCTTAGCCTTATTCAAATTCTCACTGAATAATATTGTCAATATTTCTTCTTCAATTAAAAAAACCCTAATTGTTGTCTCGCATACATCACAATTAACTTGAAATACTTTGTCAAAACCTGGAGGTGCCAAAATTGGCTTATCTATCACATTCTTTTTTAGAGCTCCAGATGCCTCCATTATTATGGTTTTCCATTAGAAAATTCATTTTTCATGCAATCAATAAGAGGTCGACAAATGCGACTAAAATTTCTACTGAATTTCTTGTAAAAGCTCTCGAACCCATGGAAAATCCTCACATCAAAAGCTATTGAGGTGTTGGCCAATAAAAAATTGCCTTTCCATTTTTGGATCCATCTTCAATCCTTTCTTTGAAATAAAAATTCCAATTACACTAATTTTATTTGTAGAAATGTGCATTCCTTGAAATTCATCAACAACTTTTTTGCTTTCAACCACAAAAAAACTTGCATCACCTCTACCAAGTCTTCCACCATCGTTCTGCTAAAAACTAATATTTTATCCAAGTATATAATGACAAACGTCCCCAAACTTTGTTTCAATACCTTATTCATATGTCTCGTAAATGTAGTAGGAGCATTATTTAGTGAAAATGGCATAACCACTTGCTTAAATGATCCCATCTTTTGTCTTGAAAGCAGGTTTCCACTCGTGACCTTGCCTTATCTATATTTGATGATAACCGCTCTTCAAATATACTTTGTGAAATATTCATCCACACTTAAACAGTCCATAGCTTCATCTATCCTTGGAAAAAATAACCAATACTTTATGGTGCTAAGATTAAGGGCTTATGAATTTTCCCACATTTTTCATTCTGCTATTTTCTTTGGGTTGCAAACGAATGGTACTCCACATGGAATTAAACACTCTCGAATAAATCCCGTATCAACAAGTTCCTACACTTTCCTGTCTTGTTTCCCACTGTGTCCTAGAGTCATCCTAATAGTCTCCCTTGTTAATAGGATTTATCTTGGAAACATTCAATTTGACCATAAATGCTCCTTATGAGAGGTAACCTCATTAGTAAATCATCCACAAAATCTCCCTAAATTCAGTCTGCAAAGTTTTTTTTCTATAGGTATGCTATTGGATTTTTCTTCATGCTTGACATTCTTCAGAATCAAAACAAAATATCAATATTCCCTCTTATGTTATTAAAAAAACTCCTTAGGTGAATAGAGAAAGATATTTCTATTGCCTATTCTTGTATCTCCATAGTTCCTTGTTCCTTCCACTACTTTTTCTACCATTAGCGTCAATTTGTATTTTTTCCATCTTTATTAAATTCCCAAGTGTTATTATTCCATGATGGAAAATTTTATCTTCAAAAATCCATGGCCTCCCAAGAAGTATGTGGCATGCATCCATGTCAACTGGGTTACGTAATACTTTCCCATAAATATCTCAATTCTGAAAATTTAGCGTAACTTTTTTAGCCACAATAATCTGATGTCCCCTTCTTAACCATGATACTTTATATGGATTAGGATGGTCTAAATTTTTCAACTTCAATCTCTCCATAAACTCTGTAAACACTAATCTCTCTATACTTTTCATATTATAATTAAACTTGAGAAATTACCTTGAACATTACATTTTATTTTAAAACTTTATTTCTTTCCACTGGTTCTTCTGCTTCCTTCTTATCAGGTTTAAGTAGCACCCTTTGAAACATTAATTTTCACCCTATGCTTGCCAAAGTACCACCACCTTTTCTCTAATAGTAGATGCTTCATCAACCACTCTGATTTATGTTCACGATTCACCTCTTCTCCTTGAGTTTTTATTTTTTGGGCACTATTATTTCTTGTGTCCTTCCATTTTGTAATGAAATTAAGTAATCACATAATTTCTCTTTCCTCTTCAAAATCCTCTTTTCCCTTTTATAACACCATTTCCTTCTCTACCACCTATACCATTATTGGATTCTTCTTCATTTTCACTGCTTGTAGTAGTCCATATTCTAACTTTTCCTCTTTAACTATTTCCTTTACCTTTCTATTGGTGTTTTCAAGTGAATATTTTCCTCCACATTTAAGAAAACTTGATAGGAATAATCCATAATCTAGAAATAATGTCCACTCATCTCATCCTTGATCAAGTATTTCACCCAATATACATAAATCAACACACACTAATATTTTACTTCTTCTCTTCCTGGTCTGCGTGATATTCTAAATAATTTCTAAGTATACTCACAAACATATTTATGCTTTCTTCTTAGACTTTGTACTTGCACACAAAAGTTTTGTAGGTAATCAACAAGAAAAAGAAATTATCTTTGCTATTTCGAACAATTTTTCTCTAGTTCATAATCTTCTCTAATTGGTTCTCCACCCCACCCTTTTGTAACATGTCCCACCATAGTGCAACATTTATTCTAAACTTCATAGTGGAAAACCTCACCAAATTTGGATCCTGAATATTTTCATAATCAAAATATCATTCAAGTTCTCCATCCGAACAATAAGCACATTAGATCTTAGGTTGTCATCATAACTTGAAACCTCAACCTTTTTACGACCTTTGTTAATGAAAAATTAAATCAATATTACTACTGTATCTCTCGCTTCAACATCGTGTTCTTCTTCAATTTCTTCCTTTGGCTTTCAACCCATTTCATCATTACCATTTCTTTGGTTATCTAACTCTTCTATTCTTCATCTTAAATATTCAAATTCTTGATTTACTGCACCTCCTCATCTTTATTCTCATCTTTCTATGGTGTCCCTCTAAGTTCCAAATTTATAACCCACATTCATAGACCTCACTCTTAGGTTTTCTATCACAACTTGTTCCTTCAACACTCTTGTTGAAAAGACACCAATCAGAGTGTTTCATCTCCCAAAAGTAATTAAGGCACACTTTTTCAAAGAAAAATCTCTCTCTAATACCAATTACATAGTACAATTCTCCTAAACTCCTTGAGAGTCTCAAACAACCTACTTTATGATATTAGAGAGCATAACTACAAACATATCCTCTTAATAATTTCATAGAATTATTAGCTATACCATAAATCACAAAAAAAGAATACATTTGATAAAATAGAGGAACTATGAAAACACTAAAACCTTACTTTATTAAATAAAAATTAGTATTAAGGTAAGGTAAATCCAAATCAAATATTTATTTTTCTACGCTCACAGAACTTAGACTCTTCCATAGTTCATTTCTTATGCATGGTTTTCTCTATAACAACGTACTTGTCCTGAACATAACACAAAATTAATCTCTTCCTTTTCATAGGTGTCATTCAAACATACCTTTTCCTTTAAAAAAACTTCTTCCTTTGACTTATGTGTCTCCTTTTAATTGATTTTCCTATCCATTCACCTTCTAATGGGGAAACTTAAACAAGTTTATTCCTATTCATTTCCCTTGTCAAGTAATTAAATAGTTGGTACTCTTGAATTCCTTAACCATTTCTATTACAACTGAATAATTGCCAAATTTCATCCACACAAAGCTACAACTTGGTGTAGCAATGTAATCATGTATTGTAGAGTAACAACAATTGTTTTACTACAGTTTATCATCCAATAATTTACCAACTTAGAAGTTAAATATTTTTGGTCGATGATGATTGCCAAAGCCCAAGGATCCTTGTACCTAATTCTATTAATTCTTTAGCCCATGGGTATTTATTTTCACCCACATCCATGACCTTTACCATCGTATCCACCCATAAAGGCTACATCCATAAACCATGAAACAAGCCCAACCATTTTCACAACCAATGTTCCATCCATGGTGGTTTCTCCATAGATCCCGCATGAAGTCCCTTTACCATTATCTCACGATGGAAATTCAATTGATTTAATAATAAATTCTATGCGAAGGAGGCTATGTAGGATATTGGTCAACCTATTAGTGAATTTACATCATTGCATGAAATGTTAATCGTAAGATTATTCAATGATAAAAAAAAATTCTTATCATGAACTTAATTTATTATAGGAATCTTTTGTTTAAATTCCATTACTTTAGTGTTGTAATTACTATAGGGTGGTGTATTAGAGAGGACATGATCATATATGATGGAAACACCCTTGCGATTCATTGTACCATTTGTGGGGATTATTTGTGGATTGAATTATGAAGTTTCCATCTGTAAGTGTGATAAATTGTTAAGAAAAAAATTATGAGAATGTTGTTTGTTTGTGCAATCCTCAAAGAGACAAAGCACACTCCAAAGTAATAAAAAATAATCTCCTTCTTTTAGTAAAATGATAAATATTAATTTTATAATGCAAATGATGGTAGTTATGGTGGAAGTGGTCATTAGAATGACCAGTGAGACCCATTTTTGTATATACACCATATACCACACCTTCATGATCTAACATGGTATGTCATTTATATATTATACTGATTTATGGTATAAGTCACCATATTTCTTAGCTCCATGTTTAGGCATAATGCTCCATTTTGTATATTTCTTGCGCTATGACATTTTGTTAAAATTCTACATTTGAGAAAATTTAATTGCATTTACATGAACACACACAAAAATATATAGCAATTTTCGTGCACATGATCGATGAATTTAAATCCTTGTTTATTTGATATTGAAGTTTTGGATTCCTAAGTTGAATGTGCATGTATGTGGTGAATTTTGATGATGCAATATCACCTATGGTGACCTAAATATTATTATATGTTGCATTGTTTAATGTAATTAGATTGGAATTTGAAATAAATATTAGTTAGACGTATTCATAGGGTTGGAGGTAGTAGATGGTATTGCAAAACTAGCAATTTTACAACATTAAAATTAAAAAATATTCATTAAAGCCTCTTTCCTACTAAGGATATAATATTTTGTTGTTTTTCTAACGTAAGAATTTTATTAACTTATATATATCCCTTTCACTCTTACCTTCACCAACACTTCATCCTAGTGATTATTGTATTTAGACTCTAAATATAATGAGGAATATATTGCATTTCTCACACCTTTTGCACGTTGATATCTCCATATTATAAATTTCCTTTAATTTTTCAAGAGTCCTTTCTCACTAGTATTTTTTAGGATGTAGAAAATGCTCTTATCTATGTGCTAGTACATTATTCTAGAATTCCCACATTCAACTTCCATTTTAATACCTATATTTCATTACACAAATATCTTGGAAAATATCAAAATAGTAAAATCATGGATCCACATCCTATCTATATATACACTAAAAGTTTCTCAGAGATGATCGGTTTCCAATTTTTTTCTTTGTGGCTAATTGGAATTGGATAAAATAATGCTCTCCATGTGCTTCATGACATGTACTAACCACCTCTTGTGGATTCTTATCTTTGACAATTCAATCATTTACTAACACGTCCAGGATTTCAGTTAACACCAATTGTGATTCTAAACAAATGGGTTCAAATCATAGGTCACAAGGTCGATACACACCGAACATGCATTGGCAAGGGGTCAGAATTATTATAAATTAGATAACTCGATGCTCCACATGTGTTTCGTTACATGAAATAAATATGTCTTATGGATGCTTATCTTTAATAATGTAATTTTTTACTAACACTTGTGGGTTTTTGTATAATGGTAATTCTGATCTCTAAACATTTTTTTCATAAGAAACCACTTAAAAGGTGTGGCCCCATTTTAGTGGCACTCAGAATATACTTTTCACATAATTACACTCAAAATATAAATATACCAATACCAACTATTTACTTAAGTGTGTAAGTACGAAGGATTAAAACTTTGGGGTAATGGATTGATCATCCTTCATATCTACATAACATGATCTAGATATGGTTGCGATGAATCATAAATATTATTTGCACCTCCAAGTTTCCCTTTTACTGATATTTTTCAATTGAAAAAACAATTTATTATGACTATCCTCAAAAAAATTATTCAAAAAAATTCACATCTGAAGGTTTTGTATCCCTTTTCAACTTGTGACTACAACACACCCTTCTCCTTATTACCTTATTTTATTAAAAAACACAAATTCAATTTTTTATTTAATGATAGTGATTTATAACCCTCAATTTTCATTATATATTGTTGGGAAACCACTTTCAGAATCACCTTAATCCATTAACATTATTCTTTCCCGATCACTTATAAATTATTTCAAATTGAAGGATTGTATGATGTCACCCCTACTACAATAAATCTATCCCATATTATTATAATCCAATAAATCAACTTGTATATGTGATTTTTTTCTCTTTGTTGTACCTTTCAAAAAGTATTTTTATGGATTTTCACCATCCTCCTTCTTTAACCTTAAAAGTGTAATCCATCATCCTATTCCTACATCCCCAACCTTACCTAAGTATCTAGTTTCCATTCTAAATTCCCCCATCCACAATTCACTATATTCGACATGGTGTTTTCCTATGTCACAATGTTAGAAAACAATGTATAGCATTCATTATTATCCCAACAATAAATTTCTCTTTCTTTTCCTCTATCCCTTCCTATACCTCATGTCATAGTTCCAATTATGCTTTCCATTTCTATATCAAAAATGTCTACATCATTACTTCTAAATCAACGAAACACATATGATTAACATCTCATCACAACATAGAAATTTCCTTAAGATGATGATTATTAAAAAGACTATTTTTCTCAAAAGAGATATACCTTCTAGATTGATTGTAGATTAGTTATCAAGCTATAATACTCTAGGGGTTTTATGAAAATAATAAATTTGTAGGGTCTCCATTTTCTTGCAATCATCACATTGAGAGAAACAACGAGGTTAGTTATTCTATTTGAATTAACTACTTGGTTTCACTTTAACATCCACTATTGGAATATTTAGATCTGAATATTTAGCAGCAAAGAGTTGCCCTATCATAAGATTTGAAAAATTTCTCATAACATGTATGATTTGAGTGTCTTTCCTTCCTCTACACTATCCTTTAATATCATTCCTTTACTACCTTTGAGTAAATGAGTACATATTTAAATTCTTAAAAGTGAGGTATTAATACACACATTACTATGTCCACCTAAGAAGTAAAAGTTTGGCTACGTAATAGTTTCCTCAAGGTTTGACCTATCACATTAAAGAAGAACCTATAAATATGGGTAATTTTTATTCTTTGTTGATGTTTGAGGAGATTTAACCACTTATGGTTCACCATTTGGAACTCCCTCATTAAATTATTAAATTTCCACAAAAGTGGATTATTTATTGAAATTCATCCATAATTTGAGGTGAATATTGTGAAATTCTAGGGAAGAGATGAAGGATGTGGAGTAAGTAGCAAGCATATAAACTTGTGCTAGTAGAGTTTCATTACCATTATTTGGCTTATGAATGGATTCTAGAAGAAGATTAGGTGAAGGAGGAGTTTATGTGGATGGTTGCATTGGTGTAGAAGGAAGAAGTGGCATAAGTAGTTGCACTAAGGATAATTAAGCACCTTTCAAAGATACATTCTTCCACCCTTACTACCGAGGTTGGTTAGGTGTGGGAGTTATCCATTATTGACAAGACATGAACATGGAGAATAATAATAAGGCATTGAATGGTTAGTCCAATATGAATTATATAATGTGATTGACCTTGAATAATAGCTTGAGTTTTTGGCTACTATGGATGCTTCTGAGAGACGAAACATACTTACTCTAGCTCTTTTGATTCCTAATAGACATATTTTAATATAGGAAGTGATGAATAATTTCTTGTGGAATTTTCCTCATTGTATATTTTATAGGCCTTAATTCTATGCAATGGACATTCCTTCGATGTTTTATTTCATCTACACATTGGGAAAAATAATTCCCATGCTAATTATAGTTTTTCCTTATTATTATTCATGTGTAACATGTCAAATGGGGAACTTAATGAACTAATTCTATTGGTTTTAATATATTCTAACATATTCCTAATATTTTCTTTTATAATGACAATAGTAGAAATCATGCCAACCCTCATTAATATGTCTCTTTTTCCTTTCCCAATATTCAAAGTACCTATGGAATATCAACCACACAATTGGACAATGAAATAATAAGATTGTTGAGAGAAACTTCCTCCAACCATACAATTTAGAAGTTCAATACATTCATATTAGAAGCCATGTAATAAAAATACATGTAGTATATCAAGAGCCAATTCTCTTTGTCTTTCTCATTGTAAATTGTCTTTGAATGCTTAAATGTTTTCTTCAAGGCTCTCATCTTGAATTCGGATCATCCTTGAGATTTCCTGCTTCCTTTCCTTTTATTTATAGAAATCATTACATTTTCCTAAGAATTTATATTTCATCTATGCTTAAGTGTAGATGTTATTTATACCAATTCCCATTAACCATAGTAGTGTAGTGTACAAAAACCTATAGATTCACAAGCTAATGCAATTTTCTAAAGTAAGAGACAAGAATCTACATCTACTCTTTACAGCAGAATACCATAAACATCGAAGAGACAATAATCAATAGAGGAAGAGAATCAAAGGCACATAACACAATAAATATCAGGGGAAAGCTAGGGCTCAAAACCCCACTATCTGTTTTGTATTAATCCGTAAAATCAAGATGAAATTACAATGGTTTTTCTCTCAAGAACAATCCCAACACTCAGCAAATTCAATATCCAACTCATAAGCTAGTTCAAGGCCAAATCGTAACCTCTTCACAAGATCTCCAAGTCTCTCTTCCAATATGTAATTCCTATGAAGGATAGGCTGTATTTAAAGGGAAATAAAGACTCTAAAATACCTCAAGGATCAATTCATAAATGAATGCACTATCGTTGCAACTCAGAAAAATCTAAAACAAATAGTACACTATCGTTGCACTCTCGTCTCAACTAGGTCCTTCTCTGATTCAACATGCATGATTTTTTGATGAGTAAATTTCAGTTAACTGGGGTAGCACTCGTGGAGTTCATTAGTGTCATCACTAACTGTTAACTCATTATTAGTTCTCTCAATCATTTTGAGAACTAATTTAACTAAAATGACTCATGAAACTGAGTATTCTATTTTACAACTCACAATTAAATCACACTAGACTCCAACAAAGTATGGAGAACATATACATGACTTCCAGAAGATGTTCAACTCGAATTTCCTAAGTTAAGTAAGTTTAATAAAATTAATTTAACTATTTTATGTTGTTATGATGATAGAATTCAAATTTAATTCATAGTTTGATTGAAGTACAAAGTAGACTAGAATTTGCCATTTCCCAATACTCCCTCTCAACAAGAAATGGATTATCAACTACCCTTATCCTCTCTCTGTGAAACTCAAATTTACAACTTGGTAATTCCTTTGACAATATGTCAGCATCTTGGTCCTCCGTCAGAATGTAATATACCAATAGGATCCACCTCAATGCAAAATCTCTAAGATGATGATATAAAATATCAATATGCTTAGACTGATCATGAAAGACTAGATTTTTAGAGAGTTTGATATAACTCTGATTATCACAATAAATCATTGTCGAATCCATATGTTGACCAAACAAACCAACCAGGATATTCCTCATCCAGATAGCCTCACATGTTTCCTGACTTGCAACCATGTAATCTCCCTCTGCTGAACTGAGTGCAACGGAGCATTGTTTCCTATTGTACCAAGAAACTTTCACTGACCCAATACTAAAGATACCACCTAATGTGCACTTCCTGTCAGATGGACTCCCTTCCAAATATGCATTAGTGAATCCTTGAAGCTTAACTCCCTATATTTGTCTGTAACATAATGCAAATTGAGTAGTGCCTCTGAGGTATCTCAATAATTCTTTGTCACCTTCCAATACATCATGGTAGGCCTAACCATCGCTTGATTAAGCTAGTTAACTGAATAGAATATATCCATTCATGTTTTCACCAAGTACATGAGTGAACCCACAATATTCTTGAAAAAAGTAGCTTCCACTAATTCCCCTAAAGTGGCATCCTCCTTCCTCTTGTTACCAGCTAGAAGAGTCTCCATGGATTTACTGCTCTCCATGCGAAAGATGCTGAGTATCTCGTTGGCATACTTGCTCTGAGATACAAACATGTATCTCAAACTCAAACTCTCTTGGAAGGTACTCCTTATAATATTTAATGGGATTCTCATCACCTGTCAGTATGAGATCATCTACATAAATTACAATGGTCAAAAACTTACCCTCCACCACAATGTGATACAGGTCCACATCCACTTCACTCTTCACTAAGCCCAACCGAGTGAAGTAGCTATATATCTTGGTGTACCAAGCAGGGGGTGCTTGGTTCAGCCCATACAACGCTCTCTTGAGTTGGCACACATACAACTCAAGGTCTAAGGTTTCAAAACCCACTCTATGTACACCTCTTCCTCAATCATGCCATTGAGGAAGGTAGTTTTCACATCCCTTTGATGGATCTTCCAACCCATCTGTGCTGATAGTGCCAAAATAGATTTGATTGACGAGTACCTTGCAATAGCAGAAAAGGTCTCATCGTAGCCAATCATCTCTACCTATGAAAATCCATGGGATGCAAATCTGCCCTTATGCTTCTCCACACAAGTATCTACAACTTGTTTTACCTTTAAATCCAATGGGAGCTCACAACTGATTTTTCCTTCGGTCTCTGGACCATATCCTAGACATTGTTTTGAACTATGGAGTCACACTCCTTCACCATGGCATCAACCCAAAATGGCTTCTACACTACTGCCTGAGATGAATCACAACACATGCAACCATAAGTGCCATGTTTCTAATGTACCTCTCTCGTGACCTCCTCTATCTGTGCTAAGAAAAAGGTGCTCCCACATTCTCACATGGATCATCCAGCAATCTCTCAGCCTTTCTAGTGTGCTTTCTTCCCTCTTTGGAAGAATATTCCTGAGTCGATGTCTCCACTCTTTGAACCTATTCATTTGGATTTTCCACATCAATCTGATGCCCCTCATGCTTAGGAGCTAAATGCTCCTCATCCACATATAGCTCAACCTACCCCTCAAGGGATACTCACATGGCATTATCCTCATCAGGCCTGTTATCCCTATGAACGACTGTCACCCAACTAGTCAACATGTGCACCTGATAATTGTGTGGTGTATCAGTGTACTCAAAAAATATCTCCAACTCTGTTGTTACCTCAAGATTCTTCCATGCATCTTTGGTCACATCGAAATAAACCAATGAAAAAAAGACTTGAACTGAAAAGCCTCTGACATCTTACTGGAATTAGCCTCCTATGGTGTCTTCATCTCAATTATACAATGTGGGTTACGATTATAAACATAAACCATTGTGTTTCATGCCTCATCCTAAAAGTGTAGTGGTAGGCCCTGATCATGCAATGTCGCCCTTGTTGGTCGTACTATGCTCCTGTTCTTCCTCTTAGAAACCCTATTATGTTGAGGGTGGTTATGGGGTGTCGTCAACTCTCGTTTAATCCCTTCCACTACACATAATTTCTTAAACTCATAAGAGACATACTCACCAGCATTATCACTCCATAGATCTTTAACCTTCTTGCCAGAGTCTTTATCTACCAGTGATTTGAACTCACAAAACTTTTTGAGAGCTTGATCCATTTTCTAGATAAAAAAATATGTAGCATTTATGAGAATAGTCATAAAAAATATGACATGATGATGATGATGATGATGGTTAACGTCCACTGACACCAAATTGGTCTATCGGACCTATAATTTTCTTAGTTTCTAATACTCTGGCTCCTTGTCTTTCTTGGCGAGATTGGTGTTGTAGCTTTCTTTTTTTTCTCTACGGTCTTCCAACTTTCTTTATCTTGCATCTCTTTCATCTCTTCTGATTCTTGAGACATTGGTGTCTTAGCTTCGTGATCCACTATGTTCGTCTTTTTGAAGATAGTCGGAGAAGAAGTTTGGTCTAGGAGATTTGCATCGCTGTTAAATGAAGATTTATTTTGTGCGGTATTCGAGTCCTCATAACTTTTGATGCTTGAGGGGTTGTCGAGTTCACTCTTTTGTTGTTGGGCGGGGCTTTCCCCCTGCTTGTCTTGAAAGATGTTTCTCTCTTGCCCGATTTCTTGTGATTCAGAGTTTTCTCGAGAGTATTCCTCTTTGATGACAGTGTAGTGTTCTCTCTGTGCTCCTTCCCACCATGTAGATCTGTGGTGATTTTTTTTCTAGCATAATTTTTCTGGGAGGCTTTTGGGCAATTTTTGGCTAGGTGGCCTGTCTCAAAGCACGATCGACACCTGAAGAGGACACTTTCATAATCGAGTTTCTGATTCCACACATAGTCTTTACTTGTTAGATGTATTTCAGCTGGGAATCCGGCACTGAAGTCCATTTCCACACAGATGCGTGCATAGGTGGTTCTGGCATATTCCTCTGTTTCTGGGCACCTGCAGTAAAATTTTCCAATTGCATTTCCAATGGCTTTTAGCGAAGAGAAATTTCAAAGATGCAAGGGTAGGTTTGGCAGTCTCACCCAAACTGGTGCTGACGTTATGACGGTTGTTGAGGGATCGAAAGATGGGTTCCATGGCCTCATGAATAGGCCTAATTTTTCCCAAAACCAAGGGCCGAAATCTAGAATACATTGTCAGATTTCAGGGTTTTCAAAATCTACTATAAAGAAACCCTTACCACAGGGATACATATAAGTTGCATCAGGGATTAGAGGCTTCCATACCTCTAAGATCCAATTGTGTAGAGCTGTTAGCCGCGGCCAAAAACCATTGAATTGACAAATTAGAGCACTTTCAGAGAGCTTCAAAGCCTCATCGAGTGAGGCCTGGACCACCTGGATAGTGGGATTTGGGGCTTCACTCACGATATGGGCTGGAGCTTGCCCCCCAGAGGTGGACGAAACTAAGCCAGCAGCTATTTTTGTGAAGCTGGGAGCCATCTGGAGAATGCTCTCGCGCTGCGTATAAGAGATTGCTTAAGAGAAGGCCACAAGAGCTAACCAAATCTATGGTGATCTAACACATACTGCAGATCTATTCAATAACTAAATTTTACACCGCAACAAGAGCCGTAGATCTAAGAAAGAGTAGAAATCACCTCCAATAACTAACAGCTCATAGATCTGGGTTATTCTTATGCGTATCTAGCCAAATCTACGGTGATCTCCCATAAAAGAAGCTGGCCACCGTTTGGAATAAACGCAGATATATAGCTCACACTGCAGGTATATAGCCCACACGTTTGAAAGAGGTATAGCTGGCCATCGTTTGGAAGAAACCACAACCCTGGAGCAGATCTGGAAGAAACCGCAGAGCAGATCGGGAAGAAACTGCAATAAAATGCTGGCCACTATTTGGAAGAAACCGCAGCTATCACATTGCAGATATATAGCTCACACCGCAGGTATATAGCCCATGCGTTTGGAAGAAACCGCAGACCTGGAGTAGATCTAGAAGAAACCATAAAGCAGATCGGGAAGAAACCGCAATAGAAACAAAATTTATGAAAAGAAGCTGGCCACCATTTGGAAGAAACCACAGATATATAGATCACACCACAGGTATATAGCCCGCGCGTTTGGAAGACGTATACCTGGCCACCATTTGGAGTTTCGCCATGGATGTTGTAGAGAGTGGTCCACACACATCTGAATGGAATCTCTCTAGAATAGACCTTGCTCGACTGTTTTTGTCTCAAAAGGAACATTTGGTGTATTTTCCCAAATTAAAACCCTTGCATGTATCGACTTACTTAAGCATACCTTTGGGAAGACTGATTGAGATTTGTTGAAATATCATCAAAGCCCCATGATGAAAGTGGCCCAATCATCTGTGCCACAACTCACCGACGTCTCGGCTCAACATATTTTCTACTTTTGAACTCAAGGTAGGAAAATCCTCTATCTCTATCTTATAGATATTCTGAACTCCAAGCTCTATCTTCTTTAGTTGACCCATGGCTATGTCTCGAAGGAACACATTTCCTTTTGAAAACATCACATCATAGCCTCTATCCTCAAGCATGGCAATAAATACTAAGTTCTTTGTGAGTACGGTTACATGCATAACATTTTTTAAGGTGAGTGGAGCTGCATGCTCCCTTTGAAAATCAATAGTTCCCACACCAGTAACACTATACTTATCATCATCACCCATCTCGATATGCATCTTGAGATATTTCTCCTCCAGTTCACTGAATAACTCTTTGTCACTAGTCTTGTGGAAATAAGCTCAACTTTCTAAGTACCAAAAACTTCCCATCACTGAAGACACCATGCATGCAATGAGGTAAAATTGAACTTTGAATTGGGAGGCCAAAGCCTCACTCACTTCTCCTACTGAAGACTTCTCCTCAGACTTCTTCAATGTACAATTTGTAGCACACTAACCCATCTGGTGGTAATGAAAGCATTTAACTTTTGTCATGTCCTTGTTCTTACCTCCATCATAAGAATTTGATTTGGAATGAGAAATTTTACCTTTCCCCTTCCTCACCTTAATCACTAAGGCAAGGTTATCTTCATCATTAGTCTTTGATGAAGAGCCATCCCTGGTGTTCCTCCTTCTCTCATCCTTCATCAAATCTGACCATAGTCGTTCCCAATCTAGAAGCTTCTCATGGCCATTGACAGAGTCCTGATAACTATGCCAACTATTTTGGAGTCCAAGAAGAGAAAGGCTCGCCATATCCTCTCCGGGAACAATGATTTCAACACTTACAAGTTGATCCCAACATTGATTGAACTTGGTCAAGTAGTTTGGAATCATCTCACCTTTCTCCATGTTGATTTTATGAAGTTTATCCTTCAGGGTAGAATTCGTTTGATCACTTCTATTCTGATACAAGTCCGTCATTTTTTTGCACATAGCATGTGGATTTTCCTTTCCATGGAGAGTCGAGACAATATGTTCTCGAGATTCCTCAAGGATTATCCACCTTTCCTTCACAACACACTTCTTCCACTCAGCCATGTTTTGTGCATCAGTAACTGTAGGCTTAGGAATTATTTGTTCAACAAATTCCATCAAGCCATTGTCCTCTAACGCAACCTCCATCTTATCCCTCCAAGCTATAAAATTTGAGCTTCCTTCCAAGGCATAATCAAGCCTAAACCCATGGAACATCATCTGCTAATTGTGAAGTATGTCTACAAATTCAACTTTCAAAAGTAACACAGAAACTCAAGACTTGGAAATCTCCTCTACAAAGCTCATCTTAAATAAAAAATATCTCCCTCATCCGAACCTCAATTTAGATGATTTCTTTCCAATTTGGGTATCTTTTTCCAAGCAATCTAGATTGACAATTTGTTTCTGAAAATTATGCACAAAAATTATCAGATTTTCTCTGCAAACTCTCATCCTGAAATACAATCTTTCTCTCATACCATGTAGAAAATCCTGTAGTTTCACAAGCTAATGCAATTTTCTAAAGCAAGAGACAAGAATATAATTATACTCTTTATAGCAGAAGCCCATAAACATCAAGAAAAAAATAATCAATAAAGGAAGAGAATCAAAGGCACGTAACACAATAAATATCAAGTGAAAGCAACAACCCAAAACCCCACTATCTTTTTTATATTAATCTAGAAAATCAAGATGAAATTACAATGCTTGTTCTCTCAATACCAATACCAACACTCAGCAAATTCAGGCTCTAACTCATAAGAAATCTCAAGGCCAAATATTAGCCTCTTAACAAGCTCTGAAAGTCTTTATTCCAATGTGTAATTCCTATGAAGGATAGCTCATATTTAAATGGAAATAAAGGTTCCAAAAATAGTACAATCCCCCAATGCTCAGTTCCTAAATGCATGCACTATCAGTGAAACTAAGAGCAATCTAAAACAAATAGTGCATTGTCCCTACACTCTAGTCTCAACTGGGTCTTTCTCTGATTTGACATGCATGAGTTTCTGATGAGTAAATATTTAGTTAACTAGAGTAGAACTGGTGGAGTTCATTAGCATCACCACCAACTGTTAACTCACTATTTCTTCTCTCAATCAATTTCAGAAATAAATTAACTCAACTGACTCATGAAACTGAGTCTTCTATTTCGTAACAACCCCGAAGTTAAAACATGTAACTAATTAGATCAATTATGTGATTTACAATTAACACATCTCTATTCAATTAATTAGCATAGAAATTTTGAGAAATAGGAGCAAAGGAAACTTACGTGTAGTGATGATATTACTTACTTGTAATTTTAGATATGAACACTACTTGAACCTCACTAACTATAACAAAATTTTGGAGACAACTCTTCACTCAACCGTAGCCTCAACTGCATATAATCCTGCTACAACTGGCCACCTTCGAGCCCTCAATCAATGTACTACTGCCACAGAATCCTTTGTCTGACAACACTTTTCTCCGAAGAGAATTGATGATGGAAAGCTCTCTTATCTTCCTTATCGTGTGTTAAATATACCAAACATTAGAAAGGGAACGACATGCACACATTCCATGTGTCAACATGCAACTTTTATTTTTTTATTTTAACTTTCACTTATGTTAAATTTTCTCTTAATTTATTTATTTCTTATTTTATTCCTTTTTACTTTTTGATAGCTTTACTTATTTTGACTATTTCTATCATTCCCTTATGTTGGGTGTGGAGCCTGATTATTTTATGTATTCAAAGGTATCACTGCATTGGACCCAAGTTCGAAATGCGGCGGCAACGCGGCCTGTAAAATATCCGCTGCAGGGGGGTCTGGGGGGGACGGCCGCAACCTTTTGCAAGCCTCCTCCCTGGAAGGGGGCTACCCCTGAAGCTAAGAATAGATGTAAAATTTCCTTCTAAAATGTTGTAATTTCGTAGTCAATCTGGGTCGTTCATTAGGCAAAGATCTGAAAGTAGAACTTATGTTTAATTTAGGGTTTTTGCCATAGAAGGCAACACCTTGCAATATATGAGGGAATTGTATTGCATCTATATATCTCTATCCTGAGTGAGGAAGACAGAGGAGATTGAGAGTGAAGAGGGAGTTATAGCAGATCTTTTGTAGGTTGTATCTCTTCAGTTTGTTGGATAATATAAAAAAAGAAGGACTGATTGTTTCTCGTGGACGTAGCCCAAACTGGGTGAACCATCTGTCTCTCTTGTTTTATGCATTTTCTGTGTTTATATTTCTGCAATATTTTATGTGTTCCATTGCTCCGTAATATATAATTTTCTAACATCATAGTTAACATTTTCTTATTTTATTTTACTTTTTTTAAATTTACTTTTTGTTACTATTTTATAGTTTTGCTTTTATATATAAAATGTAGAACTCTAGTATTGTTATTTACTATTTTATTATTTGTTATTATTATATTTCTTTATTATTTATTATCTATTTACTGTAATTATCTTTTCTTTATTTTTTATTATTTATTTTCTTATATTTTAATGTTATATTACATTATTTATTATTATTATTATTATTATTATTATTATTATTATTATTAGTATTAGTATTAGTATTAGGGTACATTATATATTTCCCCTCTTTAAGGAACTTTGTCCCATACCTGAATTGAATCAATTAACATTTTATTTATTTAGTTATTTATTACTTCATTTTTTCCCTACACCCTCTGTTGAACTAGCATAAGAAGCATCCATCAAAATTTTTCACAACACCGGGAAATCTCGAGGAAACTTTGTCCTTTTTCCCACTTTCAGAAACAGCGATAAGCCTCATCGATCTGTATCCTAGTCCAAGGCTGACCCCAAGGTTCATGCCTGACTCAGACCTCATCTACCCCAAGGCAGGTATCTGGTATGACATTTAATGATTGTGGGTGTTGAGGTATAAAAGGTGTCTTTTTAACTCCTAATTATCTTCACATTAGTTATCAATCTGGGCAAGATTTTCTATTTCAAGAGTGTACACAGTTTGTGGTAGCTATTTACTCAAGAGTAACGTTTCTAAATTGCAGTACATTACTTTCAATATGATAGTAAATTAATGCTTGAAATAAAACTCACTTGCAAATAAAAGAAAATTCATTGCTCTAAAACTAAATCATCTATTCAACAAAGTAACATCAATCATCAGTCAAGGATACAATAGCAATAAATAATTCCTTTTCAACTGATGTAAACTAAATCAAGCATAAATAAGATCCTCAATCTAAGAGCTTTTGACAGTAATAGCCAATGTTCTTTATAGTTGTTGATCTCACACACACCACACTAATTAACGAATGGAAAATGTAAATGAATTAAATTATAATGTTAGTGCAACTAATTGAAATGATATGATTATACTAACTGTAAGAATGCTAAAAGGAAAACCTAAATGATTGCAGAAAGTAAATGAACAACACACTACATAATAGAAATGAATAGCAATACCTATGTAACGATAATGAACAACAAAGCTAAGTTACTGAAATGAACAACGAAGCTTCGTAAGTAAAATGAATAGCACAACAATATACTTGCAGAAATCAGTGATCTTGTTATGAGGGAAATGAACAACAATGCAATTAAATTACAACATATAAAACAGAAAAATTCATTAAGTTTGGAAATACGAAACAGTAAATCGACGTCACTATAATAAATAGAAATAAAAACAAACCATCACACGACATGAATTGTAAAGGAATGATACAAGAACAACAAGCGAATCCACCATGGCTGGGCCCTTAGCCACTAGTGAACACAACCAGGTTACTTCAGTATGAAATAAGGAACAACAACTGCATTGTGTATTAATAATATGCAAAACGATTACAGTTAGTTCGTACTCTATTTCAACAATGAGTCGATGATCAAAGTAAAAATACAAAAGCAACCTCTAAATAATCTTCCCCTATTCTTTACGATCGTTGTCCCTTTTATAATGGCCAGGTGGATAAAATAGTAACAATGGATAGAGTTGTAACAATGATTCCTCAGGATTAAGAGATCCTGAGAGATCCACTCAATCTTCCATCTTCAGTTAGCTCTTTGTCTTTTGCGCTGATGTTGCGATCTTCTCTGTCCTTATCATAACTATGCGCTCCATCCTTGGCTTACTGCTTGCATGCCCTTATTCTTATTTAATAATTAATAATTAAAGAGAATTAAGAGAATTAGGGAAGAACCAACATGATATAAGTAATCAATAAATTTGAGTCTTAGTGAGGTTAGGACATCAAAGTAATATAGATAGTTGTGTGCTTCCCTTTTTCTAATCAATACAAAGCAATCCCATTAAAAATGATATTTTTTCTTTGATTTTCTTATCCCAATAACCTCTAATTTTGTAAACTTGCATATATTTGTGTTCTTGCTTCCAAAGGATGATGAAGACTGAAACATTATTCACAAAAAAATGCACTAAAAAAAGTTGTTGTTCCTTAAATGGAATGGTTGTTGTTCCTGAAGAGGAACAACAAAAATACAATTGCATGCAAAATTGTTGTTCCCTAAAACAAATAGCAAAAAAAGAAAAATATTTGCACATGCAACTGGAGTTCCTTAAAAGGAACAAAAACTATTCCTTAAGATGAAAAACAAGTAAAACAACCGCAAGTGAAAGTGTTGATCCTTCGGTGGAACAGCGTAAAAAAAATCAAAACGAAATTGTGGTTCCTTAAAAGGAACAGCAACAAGAAAAAAATGACAAAACTGTTGTTCCTTAAAAGGAATGACAACTGTTCCTTAAGAGGAATAGCAATAGTTCCTTAAACGGAACAACGCAAAACAAATGTAAACGAGATTGTTGTTCCTTAAATAGAACGGTTGTTGTTCCTTAAGACGAATAACAACTATTCCATGAGAGGAACAACAAAACATTTAAAAAACGCAAAATTTTTGTTCCTTAAATGGAACGGTTGTTGTTCCCAAAGAGGAACAACAATTTTTCCTTAAGAGGAAAAACAAAAGTACAAACAGGCAAGATTGTTGCTCCTTAAAGGGAATGGCTACTATTCCTTAAGAGGAATAGTAGCGGTTCCTTAAGAGGAACAACACAAAAATTTAAGTAAAGAGAAAAGTGAAGTTCCTTAAATGGAATGGTTGATGTTCCTTAAGAGGAATAGTAGTTGTTCCTTAAATGGAACAATAACTAAAATATGTACAAAAAAATTAGTTTATACAAGCAAAATTTTAAAAAGGAAATGTTTATAAACAAAATTCCAAAAGAAATGAGTTGTTTACTAGATTGATGCTGAGGATGGGTTAGCCTCCTCAATGAGAATTTGCATGGTGGAATCTTCCTATAACTATTGATAAAAGGACTCCTTGGTAAGTGGTTTGTGATAAAGTCGCACTTGATGACCATTCGCTTTGAAAGAATATCTAGATCCATCAATGGTTCTCAAGGTAATGGTGCCATTATCACGCACTTTTTGTATCTCATAAGGTCCTAGCCATCTGGTCTGGAGTTTTCTGGGCAAATCCTGGAACCTTGAATCGTATAGGAGTGCCCAGTCTCCTTTGTGGAACATCTTCTTTTTAATAAGGGCATCATGCCATTTTTCCCTTTGTTGTTGAATTAATGTATTATGCTGAAGAGTTGAGAGCCTTCTTTCATCTAATTCATTGATTTGTTGTAATCTATTGGTCTAAGCTTCATTTAAATTCAAACCCACTTCCTGTGCTATTCTTAATGTTTGAATCTCGAATTCGATTGGGAAGATGGGTTCCTTACTGAATATTAATTGATATGGTGAATATCCCATGGTGTTTCTCCATGTTGTGCTGTATGCCGACAACGCTTCTAGCAATCTTGAAGCCTAGTCACGTCTGTGTGATGCAACTGTTTTTGTAAGTATTTCCTCAATTACCTTATTAGTACTTTCTACTTGGCCATTTCCCTGTGGGTGGTATCGAGTTGTAATTTTGTGCAGGATATGGTAGTTTCTCAATGTTGCAGCAATGTTATTACCTACGAATTATGGTCCTCCATCTGTAATTATCTCTCTCGGCGGGCCATATCACACAAATAATTGGAAAACAAAATGTATCACTGAATCCTTTGTAGCTCTTGGTAGTGCCACTGCTTCAACAAATTTAGTAACATACTCTGTTGCAACCAGTATATTCGTTTTTTGATTGGATGATGAGTTAATAGGACCAATAAAATCCAGCACCCACCGCTCAAAAGGCTCAATTACTAATTGCGGGTTCAAAGGAATCTCATCAGATTGTCCAGGGCATCCCGCCCTCTGGAAGTTATCACAGGCTTGTACAAATTTTTTAGCATCCTTAAATATAGTGGGCCAGGAATAGCCTGTTTGTAAGACTTTTTTATCTTTTATTAGATATGCAAAATATCCACCACAGGGCCCGTCGTGGCATGCTTTTAGAATTTCAAATAATTCATCTTCTCGAATGCATCTTCTAATGTGAATATTTGCCCCTGTATGGAATAAGTAGCCCCCGATCCAAGAGAATCGGGTACTGCGCTGCATTATTTGTTTTTTCTCATTAGGCGTTAGGTGTTTGGGTAACTTGCCTATTGCCAAGTAACTTGCAATGTTCGGATACCATGGTGTTCTGACAGTAACATCAAATAAATGTTGATCAAGAAATTGATCCTCAACTAGTGCTACGTCTACTAGCTTTGGCAATCGTGAGAGAAAATGAGCTACAAGTTTTTCCTTTCCAGGTCGATCCTTAATTGTGATGTCAAATTCCTGCAAGAGAATCAACCATCTTGTCACTCTTCCATTTGTAACAGGCTTATCTTCTAAACATTTCATGGCAGAGTGGTCTGTATATAAAACTATATGATATCTAGTTATATAATATCTAAATTTGTTTACAGCATATATTACAGATAAGAATTCTTTTTCAGTCACAGTATAGTTTAATTCAGCAGGAGATAGATTTTTGCTGATATAATTTATTGAATATGGCTTTTTATCTTCTTCCTATCCAAAAACTGCTCTGATTGTTGTGTCTGAAGCATCATATGAAATCTGGAATGGCAAGTCCCAGTTTGGGCCCCTTAGCAGTGGGGCTGTTGATACAAGTTTTTTTAGATCCTCAAAAGCACGGTCACAATTATCTATCCAAATGAAATCAATATTTCCTGTTTGTGCATATAAAGGTGCAACAATCTGAGAAAAATGCTTTATAAATCTTTTATAATAACTAGAAAATCCCAAAAAACTGTGTACCTTTGTTTTTGTGGTAGGGGTAGGTATTAACAAAATTATCTGAATTTTATCCGGATCTACCTATATTCCGGCTGTTGAAATATAATGACCTAAGATGAGTCCCTCGATCATCATCATATGGCACTTTCCATTCCTCAAATAGAGCCTGGTGGCAATGCATCTTTGTAGCACTTTTTCTAATGTTTGTAATGTTGGGTCAAAGTCATCCCCATAAGGTGTGAATTCATCCATATATACTTCGAGTCCTTCATTTATTAAATCTGAAAAAATGTTGAGTACAGCCCTTGAAATGTGGCAGGTGCATTGCATAGCCCAAAGGGTAAGACCTTGTAAGAAAATGTTCCCCAAGGACACGTAAAGTTGGTTTTATCCTGATCTTCAGGGGCAATTTAGATCTGATTGTATCCGCTGAAGCCATATAGGAAAGAAAAGGACTTATTTCGTGCTAAAGTGTCCAAGACTTGATCAATGAATGGGAGGGGGAAGTGGTCCTTCTGGGTTGCTTTATTTAGTTCTCTATATTCAACACATATCCGCCACTTTCCATTCTTTTTCGGCACCACTACCAATGGAGAGACCAACTTGTTGTTAGATATTGGGTAAATAAAGTTTACATCTAAAAGTTTTTGCAATTCAGCGTTCACAATATCCTTAAGATGAGGATTTAATCTTCGTTGGGGTTGGAGAATGGGTATATCATCCTTTTCTCTATACATGTGGTCCGTACAGAACCGGGGATCAATTCCTTTCATGTCTAGGTAATCCCATGCAAAGGCTTCTTTATATTTTCTCAGAAGTTGAATTAGCTTTTCTTCTTGTTGAATAGTCAGGTTTTTGTTAATGTTCAAAGTTTTTCCTAGCTCAATTTCTATGGTTTTACTGTTATAGAGAGAGGTGGTTGTTATTGATTGATCATGAGTATCTTTTAGGGGATCTTCTTCTACTTCATTATCGAATGTTTCTTTGATCATGTGACATTTTAGATGGTTTTTGGTTGGCTAATGAAATTGTTAATGATGTCATCTTTTGTTTGGTCTTTAATCTCAAGGGAATCTTTTATGGTTAGCGGTCATCTAACGTTTTCAGTTAGGTATGATACATGTTGTCTTTTTGTTTTGATTAGTGTTAAAATTTTCTGGGCTGGAGGATATAAGGCTAAATTCTTTACATTGCTTCCTCTTGCTATAGTCATGATGCCCTGTCGGTAGCCAATGTAACTGCCGGTAGTCGCTAGCCAAGGTCTACCTAGAATTAAGGGGTGTCCATCCAATTGGTTTCTAGGATTGATGATAAAAAATTCTACAAGGTATTCCTAGGAGTCTACAAACACCATTACATCATGTAATGTGCCTTCTAGTCTGACTATCAATTGGTCAGCAAACTCCAATAAGGTTGTGGTTGGGTCTAATGATGTAATGCCCAGTTTTTGACAAGTGGTTGTTGTAAGAATATTGATTGCAGCTCCTAAATCGAAGGAGCATCCATTGATTTGCACCGTAACTATAAGATTTCCTGGGTCCTCATATTTTACAGGTGCTTCCGTTCTTGATAGTAAGTCAGATAGGGTGTCGACTACATGGACAGTTGGATTTATTGTTATTTTCCTCTTTGGTTTTTTAATAAATTCTTTGATAGTTTTTTACATAAATCAAGATGGCTTGAATAGCCTGGAGGAGTGGTATTTTTATACACAAATTTTTTAGTTCTCCAAGAAGATCAAAATCAGGATGTTCTGTTGGGTGAGGTATGATCAGTTGTTTTGGGAATGGTGGAGAAGAGGTGGTTTCTTGTTCATGAGTTTTATGTCTAAGTTGATTCTCTTCTTGTAATGTTTGTTCTATTGGTAACAGATTTTCAGTTTGAAAATTTTTATCTCCCTTTGATTCTATTATACGTTGAGATCTTAATTGAAGGTCATTGCACTCCCTTAACTCGGTTTCTAGTTTTCGTCCTTCATTTAGTTGCACAGATTGAACTAGTCTATTGTTGGGGTTTGGGTTGGGTTCGGCTGGGAGCTGCGGTCTTAAACTGGTCTGGGGATTTTGTTGCAATGTATAAAGTGTTGTCGGTGTGGGTTGAGGGAGAGGGATCATTCCAGTTGGCTAATTTATCAGTCTTTTCCAGTTTTGACTATGTGAAGTGGAGGGTGACCATTTTGTTGAAAATGCATTATTTTGCCAAATTGGTGGACAATAAGGAAAGTTTGGCCAACTAGTTTGACTTGTTTCATTTGGCCATGGTGATATGGGGAATCGCTATTGTGACCAGCTGGAGAGAGTTGGTTGATTCTACCACATTCCATTATACTACTGTGCATTATATTGAGGAGGCTGAAAAGAAGAGGATGGGTCAATGGGCATACCTATTTGTTGTGACTGCGACTGGTGGCACTGATTCAGTGGGTAAACCAGTTCCGTTTCTTCCTCTGCTTCATTGTAGACTGCTTTTAGTTTGGGAATGATGGGCAGCTTTCTGTGGCATGATCTTTCGTACAAATAGAGCAGATTTTGACTGTATCCACCGAGCGCTCTTTATGGCTATGTTTCTTTTTGCATTGAGGGCAAAATATTGCCAAATTTTGTTCCACTTCTACTTGCCCTTTTTTAGCATACATAATGTCCAACTGCATTGTCAGAGTCCCTAGAATATCAATTTTGAATTCTTCTAGTAAATTGTCAATTTCTGTGTGGGTTATACCACCACCATAGATCTTGTTATCCCTTGTGATCATGTCACGTTCTACTGGCCTCAGTCTTGTTCTACCTCTTGAACTCCTGATACACAAATCAATGATGTCAGAAAAATTTTCCTGATATATGTCACCTTTACCCATAGTGTTTAATGTTTCAATCCATTGTTCTTTCATCCCTTTAATTAATGTAGTTTTTAGCACATTATCAGCCAAGGGTAAAGATGCATAAGGAGATCTCTGGAGATTGTATTGAAAGTGTTCTACATATTCCTCTAGTGTTTCAATAGGTCTTGCTGTCATTTGAAATATCTCATCCTTTAATTCTTTGGATCTGCAATAATCCTGATATTTCTTTAGAAAAGCAGTTTTCATTTGATTCCAGTCATTTATAACGCCCCCACCTAACCCCATAAACTAGTGTAAAGTTGCTCCTTTTAATGTGGAGGGAAATAAGTTTAGTTTTTGGGGATCAGTGGTATAGTCATACCCCTGGCATAATACATCAAACTCAAACAGAAATGCATCTAGATCCTCTGATGTTAGGCCATGGAATGTAGGGATATTCTAGAGAGGAACGGGTTTCATAAGTGTGTTAACTGTTGTGTCCGCGATGGGATACTACCATGTGGAGGTTTGAGGTGTTTGCTAGTTCTGGGCCATTTGATCAAATATGTAACAATACCCTTCTGGGATTTCTAGAGAGTTATTCCTAGGATGACTAGAAGGAATAGGAATAAGCTTAACAACACTTCCTTGGTCTGGGATAATGAGTGTTCCTTGGTGAACTACTATTTGGGGGGATTTTGGCTTCTCAGGTTCTCCTGCTTTGTTTTGGATAAACTTAATAGCACTCCCTTACTTGGGGTACTGAGCGTTTCAATTATTTCGAGAGGGGATCTTGGCTCTTATGTTTCCCTGTTATAGACGTATTTGGGCACTTCAACCCCAATCTTATATGTCGATAAACTAGGGCCCTTTAACCCCTTAAATTTTTGTTTCATAACCTAAAATATCATGGTCATCTGATTACATCATTCCCCAAAAGTTCTACCTGAAAAACCATCGAGAATTGTCCTAAAACGGACCATACTAACTGCTCCACTGTTAGGGTACGATGTATACTGACTTCTACACTAGCTAGGTGTGATGCATACTGATAAGGCCTTTTTTAGGGTGCGATGAGCAATGATTGAGAAATGTCTGAGACAGTTTGCTAAGTGGATGCTCAGAGAATCTTCTAGAAACTTCTCCTATGACACTTGCCTCTTTGAATTCACCCAGGGATGAGTAAGAGATCCAAGAAATCTCCAAGCGGAACCAAATGTAACAAGTGGAATGAAACTAATCAAAACCCGAGAGATGACTCACACCCTTGCACACATCTATAAATGGATCCCTCATCTAAGAAATTCAGAGGCTGGAATAATGTGAATTGCAAGGAAGTGCGGATAGTTTGTGTTTGAGATAAGAGCATAGTATTGTTGGTGTGATTTGCTACTTCATGAGGTGAAGACGGCTTGATGCTGGGAGGATGATGCTGGATCAGACAACTGGGTTGTAATTCTCCCTTCTATTTAATAAAGTTCTTCAACTTTTCTTCCATATAATTGTGCACTTGTGAATGTTATTGTTTATGAATGCTAATGTATGTTCATTATATATTTGATTCTATAGTGTTTATATTACAATAGATCAAGATAATTTGATGGTTCTTTGCTACTGTGTTTCTACAGGTACATTTCAAGTGGGATAAGTACGGAGACGAGTTGCGAGCTCTGTCAAGGGGGAGAAAGATCAAGAAAAATATTAAGTGAAAGTTCCAGGTTGGTCCTCTCATCCTTCTCTTATCTATTGTGCATAGAAGAAATCGTTGAATTACTTTGAATTATTGTTTCTAAGGTAGCTACCAAACCTAGAGGGCTAGTCAATAAAAATGACACTAGTTTTCCTAGAAACAAAATGGTGACTCCGCTACGGAGCAAATAGATGTTTGCTAATTGTTGTTCTTTATTTTATAAACTATAGACAGAGCCTAAACTCATCCAGGTAGCCTTCGAATTTCTCTTGCTCTGCAATTTCATAGTAGATAAACGCTACTTCAGTCAATCTCTGGTTTACTTTATGAATTGAACATTTGACAAAGCATTCTAGATCCCCTTTTCGTAGTTCAGTAACCTCTGAAGATCATTCCTCTGTACTTTTCTCTTTACTATCCATCATAGCTCAGCTTAACTCACTAAAAGTAGCTGTAAATTTGAGCCAAAACCCACTTCAACTACACTCCCTGGCCCATTGCACTCTCTGTCACTATCAACTAGTATGCATCGCACCTCCTGCGTCTATAAAGTGTGATGTATCCTTGTTTCTGTGAATGCCAAGTGCGATGATTGACTGAACCTATTTCCATTCTAGAAATTTGGGGGTTTTTTCCTTGTTTTCAGTTTTCTTTAGTTTTTTTTGATACTTATGAACAATACCTCATTACTAAAGCCTACTTGCATCACATAGATCAGCCTCCATTGATTAGGATTAATAAATGTTTTTATGTATTTGTCCATCATTTACAATCCTTTGTCGAAAAGTTGCTTATATCAAATTGTCGCTTTGGTACCAAAAGTGTTGTAACTGTCGTTTTGTGTCAAAAAGAGAAGTGTCGTAGATTCTTCCTTCCCTGGATAGTCGATTGAACTTTTTTTCATGTATTTGATTTTATTTTTCGATATTCAAAGTGTCGAAAGCATTTTCTATTTGAAATTGAAAAGTGTTGTTTAGTCTTCCTATCCATTTTTAAAAAGAAATTGTTGAAATGTCGCTTCGAAAGAAATATTTCAGATTTTTACTACATTTAGTTTTCATTTTTGGCATTTTTTCACATGAAGTGGAACGAAAAACAAATACATGCATTTTCATTTGCATTTAGCTTGTGTGCGAAAAATGATTTAGGAAAGTGCATTAGTGTGTGTTCTTTGCTCTTTGTCTGAAATAATCGTAATTTTCTTTCCCTAGTAGCCCGAATTTTCATTGCTCAAAATAAATAACGATTGTTTATCATTGAAGATTGCATTTTAGGAATTTCAAATCTACATCTCACGGTGAACCATTGAAAGGAAAACTTTAAACAAGAACAACTCTAAAATAAATCTCAATGAACCTAACAACGCTTTGGAACCTAACGCAATACATCTAGAGGTCTAGGCCAGAGACGTGTTCTGGCATCATAAAAACTAGTAACTATCATTTTCATCGAAGGTTGGGTGATTCCTCCTCCTTGATACGACAAGTGCTAGCTCGGATTTGTGCTCCTCATACCATCACGTATATATTGGGAGATGACAATAGGCTTATATCCTTTATCCATAGGAAGCCGTGTCTACTACCCTATCGATCGCAATGCACTAAACATAGAATTTGGGAAGATTGACTGTTGTACATAAGTCCTTGGTAATTTCTCTTTAATTTGTCACCAAGGTGTATATTGCAGTTTTGTGATTGGTTTGGTAATCCCTCTGATTATATTTTCTAGAGTAGTCAGTTTCATTCCTTTTGGACTCTTTAAAAGAAAAGGTCCATCTAAGCGCTTGTCACTTCAAGCTCATTAAAAATCAAAAGAGACTAGAGTCATCTTTAGCTTTTTCTCGACTCTTAAAAATTGGAAAAGAAAAGTTGTGTCAAAGCATCAATAAAATTAATTGATTTCAGAATAACATTATTTTCCCCTTAATTTTGAGTCGATCAAGTAATTTGCAATCGTGGAAGAAAGTCAATGAATACCCCATCGTTCGCGCAGACTAGTGATTCAATCGTCTTTGACTTCAGAAACGAAGTCATTCTGGGCAAAACAGTCTCGTTTAACTGAGTCCAATTCATCTTGTTTATTTGAAACTTTTGTTTCAACATCGTCAAAGACTATAGTTACTCCAATCATTTCTGGTACATCTGCCTTTGGAGAAGAGGTTTTGCAGTTACAAGAGGACATTAGAACTGATCCTAGTGTAACGGTAGACACTTTTATGCCTAAAAGAGCTCCATCTAGAGTTGATCCAGAGACTGAAGTTCACTTTCCTAAACCTATGGAAGTTGAGTTCCAGAATTTACAAGGTGTCACCCCTCCAGTATCTGTCACTACAAAAGCTATACCTTCTTCGGCTCTAGAAATATTTTACGAACCTGACGGTCTACCTCTTCCACCTTGTCTGAATGCTACAGAGGAGATAGTAGAGGATCCTCCATCCAATACCCCATTACATTTGGGAACTGCGATTCATTTGTATCCTTCTGCTCCAAAGTTTGGTTCTTTTTATCATCCTTCATCGCAAGTTCCTATCGAATCGCTAGGAAATCTTTTGGATAGACTAAACATTTCTGAGCAACCATCAACATCTAGGACTTTGTCTTCTGATACAGCTACAACAAAACTTCCTGTTGCCATTCCTACAATGTTTGCTGGTATACCATCTATTCTAGCTAGTTATAAAACACTAGTGGGAGCACACTTAGAGGCTGCTTCAGTAACATGGTCTGCTCCTATTTATTCATCTAGAGTCACATCTGGTATTTCTTAGGTTGAAACTCAGCAAATTGATCCTGCATGCCAGTATTAATTTGAGGAGTTTAGTATTCAAAGACCAATATACCCTTTGAACACTGGTGTTGTAGGGAAAAGTATCCGATTCGGATGACCCTATCCCACTCTAAGGGTGATAGTACCTCAGCAACAACTGTAAATAAAACTACTTAAGGTTTACTTCTTTATGAAAGCAAGAGAGAATGAAGAAATGCACTAACCGTTGCCTTCCGCTTAAAATTTGCTCCAATCTCTTCTCTTTGCTGCTTTCTCCTAGCTCTTTGCTCTTTTGCTGGTCCAGCTACAATGAGATCCTGCAAAATAACAAAGAAGAAAACTACAAGAAGCATGCAATCATAACTGATTCAAGGATTAGCATAAATCAAATATACAATTATCACAATACATCATTGAAACAAGTGCATATAGAAGAACCTCAATAGCTTTTTTTTAATGGAAGAAGTAAAGTTCTGAGAGTGTTACAACCATTGAAGGCCCCAATCCAGCAACACCTCCCAGCAGAAAGAATTTCTCCTCTTCACCTCCTTCAAGCAATCACCCAATAGTTCTATAGTGAAACCAACAGCATATCATTACTTTGCCCAAAATTCCAGCCTCCTGAGCTCATAGGAGAGAGCTCAATATATAGATGAATTGAGAAAGGATGAGTCAGCTTGCAACTGATGTGTAGCTGCCTTGTGTCCTCTCTCTCTTCAGTTGATCTTCAGTTCTTGAGTCCACTTGGAGAACCTTGCTTCCACTTGGAGAAACAGAGCCTCTGACTCATCACAAGGCGAAATCCCTGATCCGAGTGTCATTTTTGGAAGATTCCAGAGCAATGACTCAGTGTGCCACTTGTCCCATCTCGCTCAGCGCAGGTGGCCTTTGTTCTACCTGCTTTGCAACGCAGGTACACCATGGAGGAGTTGAGTTTCAGCGCAGAAGCCTAGTGGAGCACCTGCTTTGATTTCAGGATTGCTTGTTTTTGAGTGCTTTCAGGTGGAGAATTGATCTGAGAGCTGTTGGTTTGCTGACCTTGTTCCTCTAGGGGTAGGAACATCATGTTTAGGGACTTTGGATCCTTGGATTATTGAAAATTCATGCCTGATGCTGCAAGGCACAAAATTGTCTATAACAACTGGACTACCACCATATGGAGCGTTGTATGCTTTTTCATTATTCCCTTCTAGGGAACAACCATCTGAGAGTTTACAAAAAAATATAGGTCAAACTAGAATTACATCTAGTGGTTGGCTACCAATACTACCACAGCAACCAAGGGTTGTATATTCAATGCAACTGATCCAACTTTTTTGAAACATTCCCTCTACACCCGCTATTGTGACTGTGTCGCAAGTACAAGCACTACATGTTTTGTCTCAACCTCAAGTCTCTTAGGTTGTAATACAATAGCCTTTTGTCTCTACGGCTCAATCACAACCTCAGGTTAGTGATTCGTTACCTGGAACGACTCAGGCTCAAACGGGTATCCTCACCTCGCATCTTGGTCAATCTTCCAGTATTGGGCAACAACAAATGGTCCAATAACCGTGGCTGGTACAATACCAACAACCACAATTCCAGCAAACCCAACCTTAGTTTGGGCTTGGTCAAAATCAAACCTACCAAGGACCCGAGCAACAAGGCTTTTAGGCAATAGGCAGCCGCATTTTCAAAACGGTTATCAACAACCACACTATACTCGTTATGTCCAACAACCTTATCAAAGTTACCAGTGTCAGATACATTATGATAGTATGCAAAGACCTACTACTTAGATGATTCCATCTTATCCTGGGTATGCTTCACCTAACGTAAATCAACAGTTTCCTTTCATAGCAACTCTAGAATTACCATATTTGAACTGGCTGACGAATGATTCAATTGCATACGCGCCTTGGTGGCTAGCGATTCCTCGTAAAATTCCCTCCAATATTCCTAAATTCAATGGAAATCCAGGTGAAGATCCATTGAATCACGTAATTACTTTTAATTTCTGGTGCTCATCTAACACCCTGAATGATGATTCGATTAGGCTTCGCCATTTTCAGAGAACTCTAATGGGTCTGGCAGTGAAATGGTATGTTGAATTTCCTAGAGCTTCGTTTGACAATTTCAGCACCCTCGCCACTACTTTTCTAACCCACTTTCAGTTACCCATTAGGTATGAAATGGGAACGGAACTCCTTACCAACTTTAAAAAGACCACAACCACTCACATATCTGATCATATTCATGAGTGGCGACATCGAATGGTAAAGATGTATGTTCCTGATTAGCTTTTAGCTGAGTGGTTTATTAAGTCCTTATTTCCATCTATCATTGAGGACGTGGTGAAAGGAGGAGTTGTCACTGAAGAGCAAGTCATTGCTCGTGCCCAATATTTAGACTTGATCTATACTCAGTCTGGCACACTCTACGACAAAATTCCTGATGCTCCTAGACCAGAATTTTCCATTCCACCTTCTCCTAAATCAAATAGGGATTCTCATGCCGGTGACGGCGTGATCGGTGCCTCAAGCACGCAAACTGGAAAGGCTTCATCTAATAAAGCTCTCGTAGATTCTAGTCAAAATGCAAATGAGAAACCTCTTGCCCTAGAGATTAATGCCATGTCATCTAACAATGGCAAGAATCCAAAACAACCAGGGAGCAAGAAGAAAGGAAAAAATAATAAGAAGAAACAAGAGGATTCAACTCCTAATAAATCTTCTAACAACCCTACTGGGCCAAAGAATTCTCCTCGTTTTCCATGTTACATATGTAATGAGGAGCATTGGATGAGAGATTGTCCACATTAAGCTGAGGTTGCAAAATTTTTAAAGACTTCAAATACCTCAACGGTGTTGACTAATCCATTTCCGAAGCCAGAAACTAATCTAGTTGTTATTGATCATGCTTCCACATCCCAAGTGTTTATGTTATCCATCTCAAAATAGCAAAATGATGGCTTGATATCGACAAGAAATAAAGATTGTGGGAATCCATCATTGTCAAACAACCAGACTACAAATCAACCTAGTGGTTCGACAACAACTTTACCAAAATTTGTTCCACCCATTATTCTTGTATTAACTATAAAGCCACCGAAGGGAGTAGTATATAAATTAACATTTATTTCCTGTGCTCAAGCTGCATAGAATTATAATATAGTGGAGGACCCGTCTCAATCACCATCTTCTATGTCAACACTAGAAGTATTGCAGAATTGCCCCTCCCAAAAGTAGGCTTTGTTATCAACAATAGGTGGGATTGATCCTGCGGATTCCAATCTTGTGGCCTTTAATGATAAAGGATATACACCTCAGTTACCAGCCCAACTCGATTTCCTTATATAGGTAAAATCCCTTAATAAAATTGTTCATTGAACAATAATTGACAAGGGGGCATCTACTTGTATTATGTCAATGAGTTGCTGGAAAACTCTTGGTTCACCACCCTTGTCGCGATCATCAATGGCATTAAAAGCATTTTATGGAAGAACATACACTCCATATGGGATTTTAAGTAACTTACAAGTTGAAGTAGGTGGCAAGACAATAGTAATTGAAGTTGAGGTTATTGATG
The DNA here is from genome assembly GCA_031772625.1 of Pinus tabuliformis. Classification (NCBI taxonomy): domain Eukaryota; kingdom Viridiplantae; phylum Streptophyta; class Pinopsida; order Pinales; family Pinaceae; genus Pinus; species Pinus tabuliformis. The sequence goes on from CM062820.1 coordinate 1,370,319,186, forward strand.
GAAACATTGATTACAATATCTTACTGGGAAGGCCCTGGATCTATGCTATGGCTGCCATTGTGTCAACATATTTTAGAAAGATTTCATTTCCCTTCAAAGGTGGAATCACAATCATTGACCAACTAACCTTTTTTCCAAACAGTTCACAAGCTACTGGAAGAATTCCATTGATCCATTGAAGTTCTCAATCGCTTCAAAATGTCGAAGTAGGTCTCTTAAAAGACCCTTCCTTAATGGGTACTTTTGCCCTCCCACCTCCAAATGGACTTGGGGAGGTGGCCACAATGGAAACATGTCATATGATCTCTTTAAAATCATCTAAGATTAAGAAGAACTCTGACCATTTTGATAGTGTGGATCAGCGCGAGGTGTTGCCCCAAGCCCCATAGAATCTTTGTAGCAATCAATTTTCTAGGCCTGGGTGGCAAACTCAAATTAACACTCAATGAGTATTTGGATAGATAGATCTCTAGAGTATGGTACCTCTTCTGATCCTTGGTCTTGTATACATTCTATAGACGAAGGAATCATCTAGTTAATGATGATAGGAGAGACACCTGGGAAGATTACCACCATCGTTCCCACCTTCAAGATAACAATGAAGATTATTCAAGTGACCTTAATCATCCTTCAATTTTTTATTTTTTATTAAATACTATAAATACAGTGGATTCCAGGTGAAATCTATCCAATATTGAAGAAACTATTGCCATTAATATCTCGACCAAATCTAATGTTGTAGAGAATACTCACATTGGAAAATCTTGTTCTCCATCATAACTGGAAATTTACTGCGCTCTCTTTCATGAATTCAGAGATGTCTTTGTATGGTCGTATGAAGAAATGCCAGGAATTGGCTTGAGAATCGTTGAACATGAAATCAATATGTATCCAGATGTCAAACCAGTACGACAACAGCTTCAACCTATCCATCCGAAGAAAGTGGTTGCCATTAAAGCAGAAGTTCAAAAAATTTTGCATGTTGGCTTCATTTACCCTATTCCTCTCACTAATTGGGTATCGAATATTGTTCCTGTAATGAGAAAACAAGGAATGATTAGAGTGTGCATCGATTACAGGGATGTAAATCAAGTGTGTCCATAGGACAACTATCCTACACCCTTCATCGACAAGATAGTTGATAGATGTGCCAGATGTGAAATATTTTCATTCATGCATGGATTTTCCAGATACAATCAAATCAATATCCACCCACAGGACCAGTCTAAGACTACATTTATATGTCCTCGAGGCACATTTGCATATCATAAATTACCTTTTAGTTTGAAGAACGCAGGGGTAACTTTTCAGAGGGCGATGAATTACACCTTCCATGACATCAAGCACATTGTTCAACCATATCTCGATGATATACCAACTCATTCATGAAAGCGGACTGATCATCCGCAACATTTGAGAGCCATATTTCTACATTGTCGACAGTATAAGATATGACTCAATCCGCACAAGTGTGTGTTTTGTGTTGGTTCTGGTTGATTACTTGGTTTTGTAGTTTCTAAGGATGGAATTCAACTTGACCCATTTAAGGTTCAAGCAATCCTTGACATGCTTCCACCTTCAAATCTACTTCAGGTTCAGAGACTCCAAGGGAAAGCTAACTTTCTGAGGAGGTTCATTCCATACTATGCTGAACTCGCTAAAGGTTATACATGTCTTTTTAAAAAAGGGGTACCCTTCCATTGGGATCAGGTCGCGCAAGCTTCCTTTGATGCTTTAAAGACTCCCTGATAAAAGCATCATTAATGTATGCTCCTGACTATCAAAAAGACTTTAACCTGTACCTTGCCACTGCAGCTACAAATATCACCATGGTTTTAGTGCAAGAAGTTAAAGGAATAGAAGATCCTATATATTATTTAAGTCACAACCTCAGTGATATAGAAAGCAGGTACACTTATGTTGAAAAGTTGGCTTTAGCAGCCGTTCAAGAAATACAAAGATTTCGACAACATGTTCTCTTTCGCAAGACTACCATTGTGTCGGATTGCAACCGTATGACATACATTCTGTTGTGTCAATTACTAGGGGGGAAATATTCCAAATGGATAGCCATATTGCAAGATTTTGATCTGAAATTCACCAAATCCAAATCAAAGAAATCTCTCGTCTTTACGGAGTTACTTGGTGACCTTCCATCATCATCCAAAAATTTGACATCCAAAGCATCAATCATGGATGAGACTTTGCTTATGATATCATCAAGCGATCCATGGTATGGGGATAACTGTTCTATCTCCAAACCCAAACTTTTAGGCCTAACACTCACTCTGAATAGCGGTGTACTCGATACCAAGCCAAGGATTACTCGATCGTTGGTGATACACTTTACCCTCGTGGTGTCAATATAGTTCTATGAAGGTGCGTCACGCATGAGGAGACTGAAAAAGTTTTAAATGATCGTCATTCAGGTGCTTATGGGGGGCGTCTATCTAGTTACGTTACTACACAAAAGATCTTATGAGCTAGTTACTTTTGGCCCACTATATTTAAAGATTGTGTAATTGTAGTCAGAATTTACCATGCTTGTTAGATATTTGATCACCAAACCAGATTACCACCTGCACCACTGCATCTAGTAGTTGTTGTTGGGCCATTCGCTAAATGGGGCATTGATTTCATGACATGTAACCCCACCTCAGCCGGGGGGCATGGGTATATTATAGTTGTTGTCGACTATTTTACAAAATGGGCCAAGGCGATGCCTACATTAAACAACGACAACGAAATGACTGCTCTTTTTTTTTTTAACCATGTAGTTTCTAGATTTGGTGTACCATAGGCTATAGTCATAGATCATGGGTCACATTTTCCCAATCACATGATGATTGAATTGACTGTCAAATTAGGACTATCCCAGGATAGTTCTACTCCATATTATCTGTAGGCTAATGGACAGGTTGAAGAAATCAACAAAGTCCTTAAGCGCATGCTGCAGCGAATGATTGGAGTCCACAAATGGAATTGGTATTTAATCCTATACTCAGCTCTGTGGGCATATAGGACTTCGGTGATAAATGCAACTGGATTCAGGGCCTTTCAACTGGTCTGGAAATTGTCTTACCAATTCAGTGCGAAATCGTGTCCCTTAAGCTTGCAATTGATTTTCTTCCCAAAACTTCAGAAGAAGAGGCTCATTTCTTGGAACTAATCCACTTGGATGAAACCCGTCGTGATGCCGCACTGGCCAACGAAGCACATAAGAAACGTGTCAAGGTGCAATATGACAAAAATGTGAAACCCCATTTCTTCTTATAGGGTGACTTGGTCTTGCTTTACGATCAAGACTTGGACAAATTAGGAGCAGGTAAATTTGAGCTATTATGGATGGGCCCCTACATTGTTGCATGAGTATTGAAAAAAGGAGCCTACGAGCTGGTCGATTATGATGGGATTCCACTTCGCATTTTTTTTAGATGTCAGACTTTTTGGAACCATTTTCTGGGTATGTCGACGGAGCTAGTCGTAGTACGCAGAACCTATCTTCTGCAGCTTGGGCCATTTTCACTCCAAGTGGTGAGTTAGTGAGTTTCAGAGGGATATTTATTGGTCGATCAATGAACAACATCGTTGGGTATAGCGCGTTGATTGAACTTCTCTCTGATGCCATTTCACGTGGCATATGCCGACTTGTTGTCAGGCTAGATCCACAACTCGTCATTCTACAACTTAGTGGAGTTTATTCCATTCGGAACCCAACTATTTATCGCATGTTCCTAAGAGCTAGGATTTTGGAAAGACAATTTGATTCCATTCAATATCAGCACATTTCCATAAATTTAAACACATTGACTGATTCATTAGCAAACTATGTGGTAGATAGACATTTACAACATTTGTAAAGAAAGCATTTTTGCATAACTTAACCAAAATAAAAGCTCCAAAAATAAAAAATATATAGTTGTTTATAGTTTTTTACAAAATGTTTTGTGCCGAAGACAAAATCGGTCATCTGACCAAGAAACTCAAAATGAATGTAGAAAAGCATCCTATACTAATGATGATGGTGATAACATGTCACCACTTGTGCGATCATACACAAGAGCCTAGTCCATCGACTCGGCACACCATTAGTATGGAGCTGTAACCTTAAAGGTAACTCATCGATCCTGACAACCTAATTGCCAGGAGTAGTTTGGTGAATGTAACGAAGTTAAGGGGGCATGCACCCTTGTCTATTCTACAGACAGACCCTGTTGAAAAGATAGGTTTCCATGTAGGTTATGTGATTGGTCTGAGACACCATTCACCTTTTTTTATTCAGTGGACAAAGCCAAGGAAGTGTTTTGCATATTTTGTGGATGAAACCATCCTACCATATGAGATCCCCTGTTGGTTGTGTGATTGGTCTGACACACCATTCACCTTTGTCTATTCTGCGGACGAAGCCAAGGAAGTGTTTTGTCTATTCTGTCGAAAAAACCATCCTACATAACTGTAGTAGTTCCCATATGGTTGTAGAAGACTCTCCTTTTCATCATGCTAATGCCATGCAAACCTTTTTCAATTTCATTTTCTAGCTTTTTAGTTTTGTCGTTTCTAGCTTTTTTAGTTTTGTCGATTCTAGATTGCGTAAAAAAGAAAAATTAAATCAAGCATAGCTCCCCAATGGTTTAAGCTCATTAAAAAATTAACCTACCACTGAGCATAGTTCCCCCATGGTTCAAGCTCATTAAAAAATCAACCCACCTTGGGTAATTAACCTTTGTGATTACCATGACTGTTAGCCTTCTGAGCCTTGGTTGTGTACCTCCCATCACCTCCATTCTTTTAGCCAATCATATGCTTCCCATTGATTGTTTACCGTTTGAGGAATAGTTGTGACGACTGGTCTTGTTAGCCAACCTTTTCCCAGAAACAACCATGTTTTGAGAAGTTCCAAGATTACCCGGAACCAGTTGCTACCTTATACACCACTCGTTCCTAAAAAAAGAGTCTCCTTTAAACTCTTTTCAGACTCGTTAAATATGAAAAGATTGTCAAGCAATTGGCCTTTCCAACTCATTAAAGTGATTGGAAGTGCCATATCTCTTATACATTTTAATATTTTTCGGACTCGAGGGATTATCTCCCGAAAAAGTTCGAGCGCTTGTCTTTTCAGCTCGTTAAAGTGATCAGAAAAGTCACCCCTTTCGTATTATTTTATCCTTTTTCAGACTTAAGGGATTACTCTATGAAAAAGAAATTTTGTAGTTTCCTTTTCGTTCCTTTTCAAACTCTCAAAACATGAAAAGGACTGAGTTATCCTTGTCGTTAAACTTGTTAAAACAATAGAGATAAACTTGTCCATCTAGACAAGAACGAGTTTCACTATCGCTAGACTTGTTAAAACATAGTGACAAGTTTGCCCGAAGGGAAAATTATAAAACAAGAATATGTTATCCTCCTCAAGCTTGCAAAAAATAAAGAGGTACTGGTCAGCAATGACTGGGGAAAAATGGGAGAAAACTTGAAGAAATTTATGGTATTAGGTTGCTCTTCAACATGACACTTTCACTGCATCACCATTATTGAGTCGGGTTGGATTATTTCATTCGTTGGTCATCTAAACATTGTTCTTCCACACCATCCATATTTTAGGGTTAATGCTACCAATCCATCTCAGTGTCACTAACATGTTCAAGAGAAGTCATTCAATTGAGAAACCGCAAACCCAGTTAATGCCTCGTCCACTGTAATATCTTCAACCTTCATTTTTCATGACCGCCATTCTTGAACCTTGTGTTGTCAAATTGTTTTCACCTCCAGAGATCATTTTCTTTATTTCATGTCATAGATGGGATACATCAAGGCCTTCCTATGATGGGTCACTTCTTGTCGACATCAACACGTTATCCAAGAAGTTGACTTAGAAACAACCCTTTCAGTACTTTGAAGCTTGCATGCCTCAACGGCAAGTTTCTCACTTCCGGTGATAGGTTGACATCAATGGCCTTCGACCAAAAGATTTTACGTGGTGTTCGACATCAGATCATATATTCACACAATGTGAATTCTATTGTAGTACCTTGAGAGTCATCATCATTATCAGTGATTCCTCTCACATCTGTTAACAGCTCACATTATTGGTTGGTAATCAGGCGATGTCGTTCCATGTTCGACTTCAGAACATATTTTCACATGGATCGACTTGTAAATTTGGCAAAGATTGAACGAGTTTTGAAGACCCCAGATCTAGTTTCATCCATCCGGGTTATGATATATTCAGGGATATAAAGACATCAAATGTACATAGAAGCTGCACAGATGGTCATCAAGACCAATAATGATGACTCTACAACTGAAAAATCACCAGTTTTCATATGCCGACGAATATCTATTATATGTACCAAAAACTCGATTATGAATGTGTCCTCTTCAGTGTCAATCTTGCTTTGAGACAGGAAACCTAGCCAAGAATTTCCCAAAAGCCTCGTAGAAAAATTCTGCTAGAAAAAATCACCACATATCTACATGGTGTGAAGGAGCACAAAAGGAACACTACACTGTCATCTAAGAATAATACTCTCGAGAAAACTCTGAATTACAAGAAATCGGGCAAGATAGAAACAACTCTAAAGACAAGCAGGGGGAAAGCCCCGCCCAACAACAAAAAGGTGAACTCAACAACCCCTCAAGCATCGATAGTTGTGAGGTTTCGAATAACACGCAAACTAAATCTTCATTTAATAGCAAAGCAAATCTCCTAGACCAAACTTCATCTCAGACTATCTCCAAAAGGATGAACATAATAGATCACGAAGCTAAGAAACCAATGTCCCAAGAACTAGAAGAGATGAAGGAGATGTAAGATAAAGAAAGTTGGAAGACTGTAGAGAAGAAAAATAAAGCTACATCACCAATCTCACCAAGAACGACGAGGAGCCAGATAATTAGAAATTAAGAAATTATAGGTCCGATAGACCAATTTGGTCTCAATGGATGTTAACCATCATCATCATCATCATCATCATCATCATCATCATCAAAATCTGAGCATGGGGATGCACACCTGAGCTATATAATGAAAATTATATTATGATGATGATGTATTGTATTGTATTTTATACAGGTTACCTTCCAGTTCGAAACCTCGGATCCTCATGATAAAGCATTTCACTCGACATCAAGATTTACGACTTCATGCTTTAGGGGGAAACTGTTATAGACATATTTTGGCACTTCAATCCCAATCTTATATGTAGATAAAATAGGGTCCTTCAACCCCTAAAAGTGTTGTTTCATAGCCTAAAATATCATGGCCATCTGATTACATCATTCCCCAAAAGTTCCACCTGAAAAACCATCCAGAATTGGCCTAAATTGGACCATACTGACTGCTCCACTATAAGGGTGTGATGCATACTGACTACTACACTAGCCAGGTATGATGCATACTGATAAGGCATTTTTTAGGGTGCACTGAGCGAGGATGGACAAATGTATAAGACAGTTTTCTAAGTGGATGCTCAGGGAATCTTCTAAAAACTTCTCCTACGACACTTGCCTCTCTGAATTCGCCCAACGATGAGTAATAGATCTAAGAAATCTCCAAGTGGAACCAAATGAAACAAGTGGAATGACACTAATAAAAACCCTAGAGATGACTCACACCCTTGCACACATCTATAAATGGATCCCTCATCTAAGAGATCTGGAGGTTGGAATATTGTGAATTGCAAGGAAGTGCTGATAGTTTGTGTTTGAGATAAGAGCATTGTATTGTTGGTGTGATTTTATATTTCATGAGGTGAAGAGGGCTTGATGCTGGGAGGATGATGCTGGATTAGACAACTGAGCTATAATTCTCCCTTCTATTTAATAAAGTTCTTCAAGTTTTCTTCCATATAATTGTGCATTGTAAATGTTATTGTCTATGAATGCTAATGTATGTTCATTATATATTTGATTCGGTAGTGTTTATGTTACAATAGATCAATATTCTTTGATGGTTCTTTACTCTGTTCTTCTACAGGTACTCTTCAAGTGGGATAAGTATGGAGAGGAGTTGTGAGCTCTGTCAAGGGGGAGAAAGGTCGAGCAAAGGATTAAGCGAAAGTTCCAGGTTGGTCCTCTCATCCTTATCTTATCTACTGTGCATAGAAGAAATCATTGAATTGCTTTGAACTATTGTTTCTAGGATAGCTACCAAACCTAGAGGGCCAGTCGATCGAAAAGACACTAGTTTTCTTGGAAACATTCCCCTATTTCTCCTCCTCCTTCACCAAGATTACTAGAATTCCCTTGTGAAAAAATCGGGCGAGAATTTTCAATTTGTTGAAAATCTTGCTCAGTTTCCTCTGTTTTGTTGTGTACCTCAACAAAGGCTACAGATGGTGAGTATGTGGCCTGAAGGGAGCCAATAGGTTATCTAGAAGCAAATTTTCTAGGGCCTACTGATGGCTGAGATTTGGCTTTCTTAAGGATATTGCTTATGAAGGTTGATTGACCAAGGGTCACCAGTCCCTTAGTTGTCAGCTTTTGGTGGTGGTTTTGTATTGTTTTCAAGTTTTTTCCTCTTAGTCATACACACAACTCAAATATTTATTTCTACCCTAAGTTCTTTAGCAATTGTGCTGGAAAGCATGCGGGGGAGTAAGGGTTTTACATGCTCTGTACACAGGTTCTTACCTTCCATTTTTAATACCCAATTCTTTCCTAACAGACACGCATTAGATGCACACTAATCCTTTTAGAAATGGCTACACTCTCCCTGGCAACGATGCCAAAATGTTGAGGTATAAAAGGTGTCTTTTAACTCCTAATTATCTTGACATTAGTTATCAATCCAGGAAAGATTTTCTATTTCAAGAGTGTACATAGATTGTGGTGGCTATTTACTCAAGAGTAATGTTTTGGAATTGCAGTACAATACTTTCAAATATGAGAGTAAATGAATGTTTGAAATAAAACTTGCAAATAAAATAAAATTCAATGCTCTGAAACTAAATCATCTATTCAACAAAGGAACAACGATCATCAATCAAGGATATAGTAGCAATAACTCATTCCCTTTCAACTGATGTAAACTAAATCAAGCATAACTAAGATCCTCAATCTGTGAGCTTTTGACAGTAATAGCCAATGTTCTTTATAGTTGTTGATCTCACACACACCATACTAAATAACCAATGGAAAATGCAAAAGAATTAAATTAATAATGTTATTGCAAGTAATTAAAATGAGATGATTATACTAACTGTACAAATGCTAAAAGGAAAACCTAAATGATTATAGAAAGTAAATGGACAACAAAATATATAATAGAAATGAACAACAACATTTATGTAACGGTAATGAACAACAAAGCTAAGTTACTGAAATGAACAATGAAGCTCCGTAAGTAAAATGAACAGCACAACAATATACTTGTAGAAAGCAGTGATTTTGTTATGAGCGAAATGAATAGCTAAACAATTCAATTACAACATATAAAACAGAGCAATTCATTAAGTCTGGAAATACGAAACACTAAAGAAATGCAACTATAATAAATAGAAATAAAACCAAACCATCACATGGTAGGAATTGTAAAGGAATGATAGAAGAACATAAAGTGAATCCACTAGGGTCAGGCCCTTAGCTGCTAGTGAACACTGCCTGGTTATTTCAGTATGAAAGAAGGAACAACATCTGTATTATGTATTAATCATATGCAAAATTATTATAGCCAGTTCGTACTCTGTTTCAACATCGAGAGTCGATGATCAAAGTAAAAATACAAAAGTAATCTCTGAATAATCCACCCCCCTATTCTTTTCAATTGTTGTGCCATTTATAATGGCCAAGCGGATTAAATAGTAACAACAGATAGAATTGTAACAGTAATCCCTCAAGATCAAGAGATCCTGAGAGATTTGCTTAATCTTCCATCTTCAGTTAGCTCTTTGTCTTTTGCGCTGATGCTACGATCTTCTTTGTCCTTATCATAACTGCATGCTCCATCCTTGGCTTGCTCCCTGTATGCTACTTCTTGTTGAAGGAACAACAATTACTCCACTTTGTCTTTTTCCTTCTCTTGGGTAAGAAATAGTAGTTTTCCCAGTTCATCTTTTTCCTACATAAGAGAAGACAATAATTAGTTAAATTGTAATAACCAATCGTTCCCTAGTTTTTACTATAATCCCTTTCTATATGAATATCTTTAGAACATAAAGGGAACATAATTGAAAGAAAGGATGATGAAATAGATGGCAAATTCATACCTTTCCCATAGCTTAACACACTCCCCTGCTTATCCTTTTTCATGCCCTCATGAAAACCATGTGGTTTGTGTGCAAAGTAGTCAAAGAATAGGCTAGAGAAGGGATGTCATGAGGTGGTCTAAAACCATGATTTTTAGCCTAAATTTCAATGATATGCTCTATATATCCCTTAGGTAGTTCATATATAGCTTTATACCCTTCTACAGGATACCAGAAAATAGGACTAAGAAATCGAAAGCCTAGCCAATATGGCCCTTCCCTCAAGATTAGTTTTCCATAAGTAATCAAGCGATCTGCAACTAATTTAAAGTTTTTATAGTTAAATGGTTCTTTGTCATGTATATTACGATTTGAATTTTTCCATCTAAATTTAGACGTTGCCAAGGAATTTTCTTTGATAGAGAGAAAATACTCTACCCCTTTCTAGACAATTTCTTTGTGGATGGGTCCCAAGGTCTGGATTACTCCTTCCTTTTGCATTAGACTCTTATGTTTGGACAGCAGTTGTAATTGGTTTTCCAGTTCACCCCTAACCCAAAGGTCCAATCTATTTTCTTCCCTCTGGAAAGTGTTATGGCCTTTAGACCACTTTGACTAGTTAAGAACAAATGAAATGAACACTTGAAACTATACATCACCCACAAAAGGGCTGGGGTTCTTCTCCATTTCTTCTTCCATATAAAATTATGCAAATAAAACTCACAGAGTAATCATTGAACTTTTACTCCATGGTGTTTAAAGCAATTTATAAAATCCTCAACAATTTTTATATCTATGGGTTTCCTTGCCTTAACAGCCTTAATTTTTAATTGTAAATACCTTTCTAATAAAAATAAAGCATAGTTCTTGGTAGGGGACTTGCATGTTAAAACATCTGTGTAAAGGGAACAGAGAGTATCCATATGAAACATGAATATTTCAAGTATGTTCTTTATCTTTTCATTTCTTTCTTCTGCCCTTCGACATTTCTCGAAGGCCTTACTTTCCGACACATTGATATTCCACAATTGCCTCTGTAATTCCTAGTACATTTGTTGGGGATCTGTCTCTTCGTCAATCATTTCTATGGTCAGTTGCGCTTGTGCCAACTTCTGTTGGAGATTTGTTATACCAGGATCACTGCCTATTAAAACATTTTTGGCTTGGATATCTTTCCGGGTGCCTACACTACTGGAGGGTATTGCCTCCATTTGAACAACTGTATTGCGGAAATTTGCAGTCTCTATTTGAGCAGTCACTTTTTTAATGGTTGCGTGTTGTTCCTTATCATTTTGAATGAGTACATGCTCAGATTGAGTCTCCATAGCCCTTGTATCATTGAATTCTCTTTGAATTGCTACATTCACCATTGTCGAGGTTCTCCTTGCAATTTTTCTCCTTTTTAATATTCTTATCTCTTGTCTAAGTCTTTTCACTAAGCTTTACAGCTTCTGCTATTCCTTTCACAACCTCTTAATTTCACTTTTTTTCTTCTTGGGAGGGATAGCTACTTCACTAACCATTTCTACTCTTACTGGGCTTGGTTGGTTCGTTTGGTTTTGATCTCCAAGGTTTGTGTGTTTTCCCTGACTAGTTTCCCTTTCCTCTAGTTGGCCCACATCTTCTGCGTTTACATCGACCTAACTAGGTTCTTCTGGAGAGGTAACACTAGTTTGATCTACATTTTCTTGAGCGGTTTCTACCCCTGTTTCTACTTCACCAACTATTTCTTTTGATATATTTATACTATGGCCAGAGTTTCCTTTTGATTGTGCTGCCTCAACATTGAGGTCATGTGGACTTTCGGGCTGAGTATACTTACTCATATTAGCCAAAATCTGGGCCAATTCCTCCTCATATAATGGGTCTTGTGGTGGACTTGTGCTGGTAGTTAGGGGAAGTTCTACTTCATCCCTCTCTTCTTCATTGGTATGTTTTGCTTCCTCCTCAAGTTCTGATTCTTGGTTGTCTCTCCATTCCAGCTGTAAGGGTTGCTAATTTTCAGGGCTAGATAAATCTAAGGGTTGGTTGCTACTACACTGGAGATTTTCAGTTGTTCCCATGCTTGTTCTCAATCTGGAAGAGTGTCTACGCTTTTGGGGTCTGCTTGTTGTGCTAGCGGTCCTTTTTCTTTTTGGGGCAGGTAAGACTAATCCCCCATCTATGGTAGACACTAATTCTTCCTAGCTGGTTTTCTGCTGGATAATATTGTAGCTTACTATCAACCGAACTAGAAAATGATGACTTACAACCATATCTATATGTCGAGATTTCTTTATTCTTTGAGAATTCTCATGCAACCAAAAATTCAAATATGCAGGCAGGTTTATTGAACATTTATGTTTTAAAACTACTAGTAATTTAAGGTGGCATGTTCTTACCACATTCTTTCTTCCATCACATGTAATGTAGCTCTAAACTATTCTAGCTAGCTCTATCCATGGTTCTCCCAGAGATGAAGGCTGGACTCCTTTACCATTAACAGTCAGGTTTTGTCCCTCATCTTGAAGCCTCAATTTTTTATGTGTCCATATGGGTCCAACTACAGGTATTCCAGATACCTCGACTATTATTGTATCTATCACTGTTATTCATCTTCTTCTTACTATAGAATGGTCATTCTGCAAATTCTGTAAAAATTCGATAGCCATGGTTTCATTGGGTTGCTGCAATCTTGTAAAATATGTTACCCATCCAGCCCTTCCTAGAATTTCTCATGCGGCATCGGAAACTACTAGTGTCTATGGCTTACTATGTACTGATCATCCTACCATTCTGTCTAAATCCTACACACTGTTATTTTTACATAGCAATGCACAGAGCCAACAAAGGAACAACAAACTTTAAATATAAAATAATTCCTTTTTAATGACATGGATACCGTTAAAGCTTGCTATTATGGGATATGATGTAGCCTAGTACAATCAAATAAAAGACTGACACATATGCAAAGTGTTTTGGAAGTCACCCATGCCCCCTGAAAAATGATAGGTCATCTTCGAATGGTTTAAATGCAGGACGATGTAGTGACAACAGTCGTACTCTGGTGAAAAAGGGAAAGGTGTACAAACTTGTGAAAAGATCACAAAAATATCAAGTTGTTGAAATTGATTCATTGGAATGGAAATTGTGAATAAATATGGAGAATACTATGGAGTGATGCGAAAAAGGGAAAAAGGACAACTATCATAAGTAAGATGCTATGTGGTCATTATTCACTTAAATCATTATTATTGACTTTTTTAAATGATATTTCATGCATAAAAGGTTAAAAAGGAATTGGGAACATAATATCTCTTGAAATAAAGATAAAGAAATAAGAAAAGGGTTATAATTAATAATGATGTTTAAAACATATGACTCCAATACCATCAACAAAACTCTGTTTCCCACAGGTGTCTATAACCTTGGAAAAGTTTCCTTTTCACCCTTTGGAACCATAATCCTTTATGTATGCCTAGGAAAGTGCATTTTGATGTCAGAATGGAGGCCATTGTGCTGGTTTGGTAACCAGATGAATCACAATGCCATTCACTGAGACGGAGTGGAAGGTGGGCATGCCAGCTCATGATGAGACCTCCTATTCCAAGGACTTTTATTTTTCCGATGTGTCCATCGGATCATATCCCAGGTGTGGTGCCCATAATTGGTATGTGTTGTGGTCACCAACAACCCCCCTCTTTGTTTGGTATTAGCAATAACACCAAGCAAATGGGGACCCTTAACAAAAAATCCGAAAAACATTTTATCAAAATTTTTGTATTTTAAACTCCCTAAAGCTGTATCGCATCGCGAAAAGAGAGTGAAGCATTTTCCTATGCGCATAAATAAGTTGCGAAGAAGTGACGCGAAATTCATCGCATCGCATATATTGAGAAGCGCTCTTAAAATGAAAAATTAAGGAATCCCCGACGGCCGACATGCGACGTCGCATATCGCAACATCGCATAAGCAGCACACAGTGATTTGATGATTAAGTGCGATTTGCGATTCGGGACCTGCGATCTGCGATGAATGCGACCATCAATCCTTGCAATGACACATCTTGACATCACAATCCTCGATACTGCGATGCAAATCGCAGAAATCACTCATCGCAAATTTCCTTGACATAGTGTTCAAGGAAAGCTGTCTGTAGACCAAAATTGGGCGCTTGCCTTAAGAGAAATTAATGATTGTATGCCAAAGTATCCAAGAAGGATTGTGTTGTGTTTTCGAAGAGTCAAGTCATTATGGCTGTCATGATTATGCATTCATTAGAACTTAAAGCTTTCATGTCAATATTTTCGTCATTTCTCTTTTCCTTTGCGTAAACCGTAAGGGAGAAACTAATATAAATCAATGTGCAGGAAACATCTAAGGAAAAGGGGAAAGCGTCAATACTCGGAGAACAAAGAAGAGATGCCTTCGCAAACGGATGCTGCATGCAGCAGGACGATGGATTCCAGAGTATCACTCAACAAATATTGATGGAAATAGACTATCCAAGACTCAGAGTCAAAGGCGCACAAAAGCAGCATGTTTACAAAAGATCCTGAATCTCAGACTGGGTAAAGCAAAAAGAAAAATGCTAAAGAGGGAAGATGCTCCAGAAAAGCCTAGAACAAAGAACGGAAGCAATTTTCAATACATAAAATTGTTCAGAGAGCAAAGTCCCTAACTTATTGAGTCATTCGCACGGCCGGAAACCTAAATAGCAACAACACAATCAGTTTGAAATAAATTTGGGTTATACCAAGTATACACACAGTGAATACACCAAGCCAGAGGAAGATTTTCGAAAATATCTTCTAGTTTGTCAGAAAGCGGTGCCAGCTCTTGTTATTTCTATTTTCATCGCTCGAACGAAACGAGAAGACAACTAGCCGACTCTTCCGAGGCGAACGTTGCATTGCTTACAGCACTAAGGAGCAAATACAGAAACGGTTAGAAATTAGATTCAATTTTTAGAAATAAATTTCCTTTAATAGAAGGGTGGTCATTTGAAGCCATGTCCTAAATTTATGTAATTAAGATTAATTAGTTAGTAGTATTTAACCCTTCTCATGGCATTTGGAGAAGGGTCCGGAAATTTGTCAAAAAACTTGTCCTCAGAACATGAACTTTTGCACCCTCGGAGGGGGTTTTTGATGAATGGATGGATCGAGATTTACCAATGTTTGCATTTAATGTCTTCTACTGATGTTGCACTTTTGTACTCTTAGTAGATGTTAGAACAAGTAGAGATAAATCATTATCGCTTGAAGCTTATGAGTGGAACCAGTCATAAATGGTACTTTTCTCTCTTGACCAATTTCTGCTTATATTCTTAAAGTGATATGCAGTTTTTAGTTGTTTATATGTTAATGCATGAATGTGTGGGTTACCATTTGGCACTTCTGTACGGTGGAGTCATTTATTTGTGCTTGATATATGAATAACTTATTATGCGGTATGTTGTTCACAACTGTTTTGCTTAACTTTTTATGCAAAGTGGTTTATCTTAATTGATTTCTATTCTTATGAAAGTTGAATGATCATTATTACCAGTTATTGTTCGAAATCTCTTTAGATCGCATAATAGAATAAATACACCCCGGGTTAGCATAGATTAGATGTGTTGTTTCTTATTAGATTACAATAGCATAGAGTCAGTTTAGAAGTTTGAATTAAATTAGCTTAAAATACTCTTAGATCAGCATCATCCAACCCTACACACACACACACACACCCCTTAGATTGGGAAACTGGTCCCATTATCCCTAGTCGGACCCCCTATACCAAATGGATAAGGAGCTGCCAACCAAGGTCGAGACCGGGTGGGTATCCCGCTTGTTGTCCACCCGATTTTCGGGGCTTCAACATATTTGGTGCTATAAGGAGGGCACGAACTATGAATGGCACCTAAATCAAAATCTAAATACCATTCTGAGAGTAACTCGCCCTCATCAACTCCCACGACTTCCCCAGTATGTTTAAATCCAGAGTCAGAATTCGCTCGATTATCAACCGCTGCTACATACCCTAATATTTCAGACCAATTTATCATTGAACCCCCTGAAATTCAAACTCTGATTCGTAAACTCCAGGGATTCTCTATTTTTACTCAGAGGTATGATAAATCTCAAAGCAGTGTGACTTCGCAGTACAATCCTGCTCATCCCCTGACCAGATTAAAGAGCGAAAAATTTGGCATCCAGCCAACTGAATTCCCTCTCCCCACCAGGAAAAGAGCAAGGAAAACACCACCAGAGTCTGACAGTGAGACTCTTTCATCCACATCGTCCATTTCAACTCCATCACCGCGAAGTCAACCACCCACGTCTTCATTCCAAACCACTCATGCATCCTCCACAGCCCCTCCTCTTTAATCATCAAAGATCATAATATCTTCATCTTCCCAGCATCAGGGATCATCCTCTGCACTTTCATCCACTAGCAGCTCAACGATGGCCCAGTCTCCATGGAACAATCCTGGGGTGGTTTTAATGCCTCCACCCCTGAGCCCAATACCAACCCATCCTGAGAAATGGCTACCCAAATTCAATCCAGAAACAGGCATGCTAGCTGAAGAACATATCAATAATTTCATGCTTTCTGTTAATCTCAATGGAGTTACCAATGAGGATGCTGTCATCCGGCTTTTTCCCTACACAATGCAAGGGACAGCCGGGTCATGGTACTTTTCATTACCTTCTGGGTCTATCACTAGTTGGGACATTTTTCAAAGTCAATTCCTTACCAAGTTTGGGGATGACAGATCAACGGCGACGTTGATCAATGACCTATCCAATCTTAAAGTCGAGGCTAGAGAACCCATCCAAGATTTTAATTTACGGTTCAATAAAATCCTCAACAAAATTCCCACTTCTTCCCAGCCCAGCGAAGAAGTGAGATGTGAATGGTATATTACAACCTTACCATCAAACTTGGCAATCTTCGTCGATAGGGCAAATAAGACAACCTTAGTTGAAAACTTGACAGAGGCGATAGCAGTAGAGAAATGCGTAGTAACCCTGGAAAAAAGATCTCCGATAGAGGAACGCAAATATAAGAAAGTCTCCTAAAAGGAAGACCCCAAGAAGAAGCAAACAAAAGATCCTTTCGATTTGGAAGGATTACAAAAAGTGTTAAAAACCATGTCCAATGAGATGATTGACATAAAAAAACAAGTAGCAGAAACTTCTTCGAAAAAGCCCTACAGAGCTTTTAAAATAAATCCTTCAATGGATGTGAAACCACCCAACGCTATCTCAAACGTCGAATCCGAAGAAGAGGGCGAAGAAGAGAATACCACTGAAGGGCAGACCGATGACGAAGAAGTTGTGGAACTACAAGGAATGTGGGATTTCATCCTCCCACAAGAAGAAGATCAAGAAGCATTTCTGGTTAGCACACGAAGCAAAAAGCAACTTGATCCTCCCCAAACTACCCCTAAGCAGAAGGGCGCAAGCCCTGCAGCAAAAGATAAAGTCGCAACAAAGCAAACAACCACTAAAGCGACTCAATATAGCCAAGTCCAATCAGATCAAACACCTCCATCAAGAACACTCATTGTGTCGGATGAAATGGAATATAACATTATCGATGACATGAAAAAGACTAGGGCTAATATCACTCTTTACGAGTTGAGCAAATTGAAACATCAACAGAAGCTAATGATGAAAGAATTACATGCCGGGCCTACTACATCTTTACCTATAGCTGTAGCTTCCCACAACATGGGAAGACCTCCAACCAACATGATCAATAAGATTGACCCAAATGACATCGCCTTGATTGGAGGAAGATCAAGGTCTCACACTCCCCCTTTTCTTCTCACTTATGAAATTTTCGATAAAAACGTGCACAATTGTTTGGTAGATTCTGGTGCTTCAACGAATATTTTACCCAGATCAATATGTGCCAAGTTGAATGTTCAACCACAAAAATCCACGGTGCGCATAGTTCAGCTTGATCGATCTCAAGTCGAGGTGATTGGTGAACTTAATCAAGTGACCATAAGATTGTCGTCTAACTCGAAGGTATGTCAGGTTATTGACATTCTAGTAGCTGATATCCCTGAATTCTATGGTTTAATTCTTAGCAGGGATTGGTCCGAAAAACTCCATGGATACTTCTCAACCGACTGGTCGCACATGTGGTTACCCTACAATGGTAAACCGAATCAAATAAAGGTTGAACGAGAGTTATACCAGAAGTACATAGTGACAGAATTGGAGGGAGAAAATGAGGCAATAGCATACAACAGCAGTATCGTAGGCAATTACTCGGTAGATTCTTTCCTCGGCAATTTCAATGCTAATATCTCACCTTACTTAGAAAATTCAGTTTTGTCCCAAGTCGAAAATTTTTCCCAAACTGATAATTCAAAGTGTGTTAATTTTTTAGATAACCCTGTAAATACATCTTTGTTTTGGAAATTATATTTTGATGGCTCTAAATCTAACGAGGGAGTAGGAGCAGGATACGTTCTGATTAGCCCAGACGGAAATAAGACCATGCTTACGTGCAGACTTGAATTCGATTGCACAAACAATACAACGAAATACGAAGCCTTGGTGCAAGGCCTATACAAAGCAATCGGGTTGAACGTTAAGTACCTGCAAGTTTCGGAGACTCTAAGATCGTCTTCAAAAAGGTAAGTAACACCATACATTGCCTATCAGGTCATTTGAAACACTATCAATCTTTAGTACAAGATCTGACTGCACATTTCATAGCATTCAATATTTCGTCAATCCCAAGACTTCAAAATGTGAGCGCATACATGTTAGCTAACGTAGCCTCTAGACTTATTCCCTATGAAGATTTTAGTCCAGATAGATTCTCAATAGAATTGATCTTTAGACCACCCATCCTGACAACATTACAAACTCGAGAGTATTCAATGACGATCCTGACATTGTAAATTTCCTCAATTCTGAAGGATCCTACTCAAATCAAATAATTGACGAAGACCATCATGATCACCAAATACAACAAAATAGCACTAATAATGCTATACCTAAATCGGTGGTTAAGTTAGAAGACTTATATGACCTGAAAAGTCGATTTAAAAGGTCTACCAATTCTAAACTCTACAGTTCGACTCTGAACTACAAATTAGTAAACCTAGGAACCGATGAGAAACCACAAAACATTAATCTAGGCCACGACCTAGGCCCTGAAGAAAAATTAGCTTATATCCGTCCTTTGAGGCAATACAAATTTTTTTTTGCCTGGAATTACGATGAGCTGAAGACATACGACACTTCTATCATTCAACACACTATCCTTATGATTGACAATGAAAAACCTGTCCAGCAGAAACTCAGAAAAATCCACCCCAATTTAGAAAATCAGATAAAAAATGAGCTAAATAAGTTGTTGAGAGGCAGGATAATTTTCCCCGTCAGACATTCCAAATGGGTATCCAATATGGTACGCGTTAGAAAGAAAAACAGAGATATTAGAATCTGTATCGATTTCCGAAATCTCAACAAAGCCTGTCAAAAAGACAATTTTCCCCTCCCACCTATGGAGCAGATATTACAGGCAGTAGCAGGCTCAGAATTAATGTCTTTTTTGGATGGATTTTCAGGATACAACCAAGTGCTGTACATCCCGATGATCAATTAAAAACCACATTCCGAACTAAATGGGAAACATACGCATATCAGAAGATGCCATTTGGTCTGATCAATGCCGGCACTACCTTTCAGAGAGCCATGGACATCGCATTTAAAGGTTTAGTCAATAAATCTGTAGTGATTTACCTAGATGATATAACAGTGTACTCCAAGAAGTGAAGCGACCATCTCAAAGACTTGAAACAAATCTTTCAATTATGTTTAAGGTATGGGATTTCACTTAACCCAAAGAAATCTTTTTTCACATTAAGTGAAGGAAAACTGCTAGGATTCATAGTGTCAAAATCTGGTATTCACATTGAACCTGACAGAATCAAAGAAATTTCCGAAATATCCATGCCTCATAACAAAAATCCATGCAATCATTCCTTGGTCAAATCAATTTTGTGAAGAGATTTGTCCCAGACTTCTCACGTATTGTTTCTCCTTTGCAAAATATGACTAAAAAGAATTCAAATTTTAAATGGGGTCAAGATGAGCATGAAGCATTCAACTTGATCAAACAAGCTATCATTAACGCTCCATCTTTAGTGACCCTGAATTTTTCAGAATCTTTTATCTTATACACATTTGCCTCAGAGAAATCTTATGCCGCGATTCTAACTCAAGCAAATCAAGAGAAGGCGGAAGCTCCAATCGTATTTTTTAGCTCGAACTTCCAAGGTGCTAAACTCAATTATTTAGACGTGGAGAAATAGGCATATGTTGTTTTCAAAGCGATCAAGCATTTCAGAACTTTCTTACTTAAAGCCCATACCAAAGTCATAGTACCGTTTCCAGCAGTAAGAAACCTTCTGATACAGAAGGATGTGGGCGAAAAAAGAGAAAATTGGATTACCACTTTACAAGAATACGATCTTGAGATCAAACCAGCAAACAATTGTAAGAGGTCAAGGCTTCTGCAAGATGTTGGCTGGAGCATCGCAAATTCCTGAGAACTCATTTGAAGAGGTACATACGTATGCAGTAAGCCTAAATGACGCAGAATCATTATATGCTGACACCATTTATTATCTTAAGAACGGGTATGCTCCATCATACTTGGATCACACCAAGAAAAGAGCTCTGAGATTGAAAGCTAAACAATACCGGCTCATAAATGATGTTCTATTTAAAAGGAATTACGATTATGTGCTTCTTAGGTCTCTTGAGAAAACTGAAGCCGAAAAGGTTTTGCAGGAACTACACGATGGACCAGCAGGCGGACACTATGCTGGAGATGCTACTGCACATAAAATCTTACGTGCAGTATATTATTGGCCCACGTTGTTCAAAGACTCACACAGTTACGTGAGGAAATGCCAAGTCTGCCAGACTGTTGCGGGGAAACAAAAGAAACCATCCATGCCACTACAACCGGTTAACATCCAGCAACCATTCAGTCAATGGGGCTTGGACATAATAGGTGAGATCGTTCCTCACTCTTCTAAGCAGCATAGGTACATCCTCACGGCAACAAATTATTTTACTAAATGGGTAGAAGCAGTTCCTCTCAAGACAGCTAATTCTGAAAACATTATTGAATTCATAGATCAATTTATAATCACTAGGTTTGGATTGCCAATGGCCTTAATGTTTGATAATGCTTCATACTTTTCTGGAAATACAATGACTGAGTTTGCACTTAAAAGAGGGTTCAAACTGAAATATGCGGCCAACTACTATCCGCAAGGTAATGGATTGGCTGAATCAACAAAAAAAACCTGATCAGGATTATTAAAAGAACAGTCGACCAAAACCAAAAGAATTGGCACAAAGCATTGGTAAATGCTTTATGGGCAGATAGAATAACGAAGAAAGCTTCAATCAACACTTCTCCCTTTAATTTAGTTTATGGGAAAGAAGTGGTTCTTCCAACTCACTTAGTCATTCCCTCTTTGTCTTTAGTACAACACATCGACGAGGTATCTACCTCCTCCATACAACTAAGACAAATGGAAATAATAAAATTAGAAGAACAACGAGAACAAGCTAAGAAAACCCATGCCCATCATCAAGCGCTGATAAAATCCTCTTTTCACTCAAGCATAATGACCAGAAAAAACTTTCAGATGGGAGATTTAGTTTTGAAATGGGATAAGGCTCATGAAGAAAAGGGCAAACATATGAAATTTCAGAAGTTGTGGCTTGGTCCTTTTTAGATTGTAGAAGTCATAGGCCCATCGACGTTTGTGTTGCAGGATTTGGCAGGAAGAAGAGATTCTTTGCCTGTTAATGGACAGATTCTTAAAATGTATTTTCCATAGAAGATCACTCTTCTATTTTTGTAGGATAGTTTTATTTTTTATTTGTTTTTCTCTTTCTTATAAATAAAACCAGTTGTAGATGGTCACTAAAAGGCTTCATGAAAAAGACACCAATTCTCTATCGGATTTTGAGCTTTTCTCTTGTACAAGTAGCAAAACTTTTCGAAAAATCTAATTTTTATTATTGACAGGTAGAGTTAACTTTAGCCTAAACATGATGCTAGTTTCAATCTCAAAAACTTCGATGAAAGCAATCTTTAGTAAGAAATTGTTTTATATCAGCACAATGAAAGGTATCAATAATAAAATAAACATTCTCTGTAAAGCTGTTGTTTTCAAACTCTATTATTGTCTTCCAGATCTTTCTTAAGGAAAAATAATGACTTCCTCCCTGCTAAAGGAAATCACAGAATTCAGAGGAACAATCTGAGAAAACACTATATCTCAAAGAATAAGAGGTCTCATTACGAGCCGGCTTATCATGATCACAGATATTATAACTTACTGACTTTGCCAATACTCTCTACCAAAACAGGGCAACGACTCAAGATTGTTGCAATCAAAAGACAAGGGGTATCATCACGAGCCATCTTGTTCAACAAAAGTGTAAATCAATTGAATGACTGTGTCATAATTTGGCCACCAAACCAAGGCATTGTTCTTTAGAGAATAAAAAAGCAAAAAGTGTCAAAAAGGGTTTTTCTCTGAAATGTTGTAAATAACCTCAAGCAGGATAAAGGATCATTGCTGGATAAGAGGTAACCCTGTCGAGGATATGGATGCTTGCGGGCAGCGGAGGCTCTACCTACGAAAAATGAGCATATTTTAAAAGCCAGTACGTAGAGAAGACCTTATTTTATCTTAAAAAAGACCGAGTAATGTCTGGTGTGAATACAAGAACTAAGCCTGAGGAAGTAAACAATTGGAATACGAAAAGGTTGAGACAAAGTATCATTGATAGGATAAGGAGTAATGTACTCTATCTGTCCATAACAAAATTTAGACATATGAAAATTTTTCTGCTTCGGAAGTGGAAATTCAATAGAAAAACAGAGATAACTGGTTCTTCACAGTGAATCGCCATTGTTGTGGTCACCAACAACCCCCCTCTTTGTTTGGTATTAGAAATAACACCAAGCAAATGGGGACCCTTAACAAAAAATCCAAAAAAATTTTTATCAAAATTTTTGTATTTTAAACTCCCTAAAGCTGTATCGCATCGCAAAAAGAGAGTGAATCGTTTTCCTATGCGCATAAATAAGCTGCGAAGAAGCGACGCGAAATTCATCGCATCGCATATATTGAGAAGCGCTCTTAAAATGAAAAATTAAGGAATCGCTGACGGTCGACATGTGACGTTGCATAAGCAGCACACGGTGACTGGATGATTAAGTGCGATTTGCTATTCGCGACCTGCGATCTGCGATCTGCAATGAATGCGACCATAAATTCCTGCGATGACACATCTTGACATCGCAATCTTCGATACTGCGATGCGAATCGCAGAAATCACTCATCGCAAAATTTCCTCGACATAGTGTTCAAGGAAAGGTGTCTGTAGACCAAAATTGGGCGCGTGGCTTAAGAGAAATTAATGATTGTATGCCAAAGTATCCAAGAAGGATTGTGTTGTGTTTTTCGAAGAGTCAAGTCATTATGAGTGTCACGATTATGCATTCATTAGAACTTAAATCTTTCATGTCAATCTTTTCGTCATTTCTCTTTTCCTTTGCGTAAACCGTAAGGCAACAACTAATATAAATCAATGTGCAGGAAACATCTAAGGAAAAGGGGAAAGCGTCAATACTCGGAGAACAGAGAAGAGATGCCTTCGCAAACGGATGCCGCATGTAGCAGGACCGCGGATTCCAGAGTATCACTCAACAAATACTGATGGAAATAGACTATCCAAGACTCAGAGTCAAAGGCGCACAAAAGCAGCATGTTTACAAAAGATCCTGAAGCTCAGACTGGGTAAAGCAAAAAGAAAAACGCTAAAGAGGGAAGACGCTCCAGAAAAGCCTGGAACAAAGAACGGAAGTAATTTTCAATACGGAAAATTGTTCAGAGAGCAAAGTCCCTAACTTATTGAGTCATTCGCACGGCCGGAAACCTAAATAGCAACAGCACAATCAGTTTGAAAGAAATTTGGGTTATAACAAGTATACACATAGTGAATACACCAAGCTAGAGGAAGATTTTCGAAAATATCTTCTAGTTTGTCAGAAAGCGGTGCCAGCTCTTATTATTTCTATTTTCATCACTCGAACGAAAGGAGAAGACAACCAGCCGACTCTTCCCAGGCGAACGTTTCATTGCTCACAGCACTAAGGAGAAAATACAGAAACGGTTAGAAATTAGATTCAATTTTTAGAAATAAATTTGCTTTAGTAGAAGGGCAGTCATTTTAAGCCGTGTCCTAAATTTATGTAATTAAGATTAATTATTTAGTAGTATTTAACCCTTCTCATGGCATTTGGAGAAGGGTCCGAAAATTTGTCAAAAAACTTGTCCTCAGAACATGCACTTTTGCACCCTCGGAGGGGGTTTTTGATGAATGGATGGATCGAGATTTATCAATGTTTGCATTTAATGTCTGCTACTGATGTTGCACTTTTGTACTCTTAGTAGATGTTAGAACAAGTAGAGATAAATCGTTATTGCTTGAAGCTTATGAGTGGAACCAGTCATAAATGGTACTTTTATCTCTTGACCAGTTTCTGCTTATATTCTTAAAGTGATATGCAGTTTTCAGTTGTTTATATGTTAATGCATGAATGTGTGGGTTACCATTTAGCACTTCTGTACTATGGAGTCATTTATTTGTGCTTGATATATGAATAAATTATTATGCAGTATGTTGTTCACAACTGTTTTTCTTAACTTTTATGCAAAGTGGTTTATCTTAATCGATTTCTATTCTTATGATAGCTGAATGATCTTTATTGCCAGTTATTGTTCGAAATCTCTTTAGATCGCATAATAGAAGAAATACACCCCGGGTTAGCGTAGATTAGATGTGTTGTTTCTTATTAGATTACAATAGCATAGAGTCAGTTTAGAAGTTTGAATTAAATTAGCTTAAAATACTCTTAGATCAGCATCATCCAACTCTACACACACACACACACCCCTTAGATTGGGAAACTGGTCCCATTATCCCCAGTCGGACCCGCTATACCAAACGGATAAGGAGCTGCCAACCAAGGTCCGGACCGAGTGGGTATCCCCCTTGTTGTCGACCCGATTTTCGGGGCTTCAATAGTATGCCACTCCATTGCTTCCTTATGATCATGGTAGCCTAGCTCATGATGAGAACCCCTATCCTCCATCTGCCAAATCATAGAATTGTTAGTATACATATATATTTTTTCTTTTCTTCTATTTTCTCTTTTATATAACACTTCCTATTTATATATAGAGGATGGCTCAACACACCTCAAGAGTAGGGATGGTGGAAGAAGTATAAACATATCAATAGAAGAAAATATGCCCTTATTCTCATTTACTAATTAATAATTAAAGAGAATTAGGGAAGAACTAACATGATACAACTAATCAATCAATTTGAGTTTTAGTGAAGATAAGGACAACAAAGTAAAGTAGATAGTTGTGTCCTCCCCTTTTTCTAATCAATACAAATCAATCCCATTAAAGATGATAATTTTTCTTTGACTTTCCTATTCCAGTAACCTCTAATTTTGTAGCCTTGCATATATTCGTATTCTTGCTTCCAAAGGATCTTGAAGAGTGAAATAGTATTCACAAAAAACGCACTCAAAAAAAGTGTTGTTCCTTAAATGGAATGGTTTTTGTTCCTTAAGAGGAACAAAAAAAATACAATTGCATGCAAAACTGTTGTTCCTTAAAAGGAATGACAGAAAAAGAAAAAAAGTTGCACACGAAACTGTTGCTCCTTAAACTGAACAGAAATTGTTCCTTAAGAGGAACAACAAGTAAAACAACTGCAAATGAAAGTGTTGATCCTTCGGCAGAACAATGTAAAAAAAAAATCGAAATGAAATTGATGTTCTTTAAAAGGAATAACAACAAGAAAAAAATGACAAAACTGTTGTTCCTTTTAAGGAACTGCAGTTGTTCCTTAAGAGGAAAAACAATTGTTCCTTAAACGAAATATCACAAGCAAATGTAAAGAGGAATGCTTTTCCTTAAATGGAATGGCTGCTCTTCCTTAAGAGGAATAGCAATTGTTCCATAAGAGGAAAAACAAAACATTTAAAAAATGCAAAACTGTTGTTCCTTAACTGGAATGGTTGATGTTCCTTAAGAGGAACAACAACTATCCCTTAAGAGGAACGGTTTCTATTCCTTAAATTGAAGGGTTGTTGTTCCTTAAGAGTGTTGTGGGGAAAAATGCCTATGCAAGACGATCCTATCCACCTAAGGTGTGACAGTGCCTTAGCAACAAACAAAAACAACTATTCTAGTATTCTTCCTTTATGAATTAAGAATGAAGAGAGATAGATGGACTAACCGGTGTCTTCCGTTTGTCCCTCGATCCGGTTTCTGTTCTCTTTGAGAGTTTCCAGCTACTTGCCTTCTCGCTCGCCCAGCTTCAATAGGTTCCTGCAAGATCACAAGAAGGGAACACTACACAAAGACATAGATTCATATTCATAACTAGTTCAGGATTAGAAATAAACTAAACATACTAATGCAATCATACATTAAAGATACATCAGTATATAGGAGAAACCAAGATAGCTTTATTGATGAATAACAAGGTTCAGGAGGAGATACAACCAAGAGGGTTCCAATCCAGCATCTACCTCCCAGCGAATGAAATCCTTTCTTCACCTCCCTTCAAAGCATTAAGCACCCAATGATTCCAATCTCAAACAAACAACAATTCTTTGCAATAACAAAATTCCAGCCTCCTGGATCTCATGGAGGAGAGATCCGTATATAGATGTTTGGAGAGAGGATGAGTCAGCTTGAGATCTGACTAGTGTCCTCTCCCTCTATCAGTTCTTGCTTCCACTTGGAGACTAAGAGCCTCTTACTCATCACTAGTCGAATTCATTTAGGCAAGTGTCATTGGAGAAGATTCTGGAAGCTTCCAGGGTCTTTCCACCTCGTTGAATGAACTTGCCATTTGTCATTTCCCACTTTGCGCACCCTAGTAGTGCTTCTACCTGCGTTGCAGTGCACCTAGCCAGTGTAATCTCTGCATTTCAGCGCAGACAGCTAGTGGAGCCTCTGAATTGATTCCGAATTGACTTGTTTTTGAGCAGTTTCTGGTGGAGAACTTCTGTGAATTGCTGTGGTTTGTTAGCCTTGTTCCTCTAGGGGTAGGAACAACATGTTTAGGGACATTGGATCCCTTGGATTATGGACATTTCATGCTTATAGCTGTAAGGCACAAAAATGTCTATAACAGCTGCCCCCTAAAGTATGAGGTCGTTTATCGGGTGAAATGCTTTATTAGGAGGATCCGAAGTTCTTTCAATGCTGGGAGGAGACCTGTAATACAATACAATACAATACATTATTTTCATACTTTTTTCACGATCTAGCTGAGGCGGGCATTCCCATGCTCAGCTTTATAAATTCATTTTAATGTACATATAACATACAATCGTCTGATGATAGATTGATGATTCTGATAGAGTCATCATCCTTTTGGTAGGATGATTATCTGTGCTGTAAAGCCATACATTTCTATGTCTTTATTTTTCCTGAATATATATCGCAGCCCGGATGGATGAAACTAGATTCGGGGTCTTCAATCTGGTCCGATCTTCACTCTAAGTACAAGTCGATCCATGTGAGAATTGTTCTGAAGTCGAACATGGAAAGACATCGCTTGATTACGAGTCAATGATGTAAACTGTTAACAAGTGCGAGAGGAATCACCGATAATGAAGATGACCCTCAAGGTACTGCAATACAATTCACGTGGTGTGAATAGAGGACTTGGCGACGAACACCACGCAAAATCTTTCGGTCGAAGGTCATTAATGTGTACCTGTCGCCGGAAGTGAGAAACTTGCCATTGAGGCATGCAAGCTTCAAAGTACTGAAGGGGGTGTCCCTAGATCGACTTCTTGGATAATGAGCTGATGTCGACAAGAAGTGATCTGTCAAAGGAGGGCCTTAATGAATCCCACATCAATGACATAGAACGGAGCTAATGATTTTGATGGAGGTGAAAACGGTCTGATGACATATGATTCAGGGTGGCGGTCATGAAAGAGTATAATGTATGGTAGTGGATGGGACACAGGTGACTTCTCTGAACGACTTCTCTTGAACATATGGTGACACTTATGCGATGGATCGGAAGCATTACCCCAACTATGGATGGTATGGAGAGACCATGGCGATGTGACCGGTGAATGAAACAACCCAACCCGATTATCGTACGGAGGAAAAGTGTCATGTTCAAGAGCGACTTGCTACCATCAAAGTTTTCTTGAGTTTCTCCCAATTTTTCCCCAGTCATTGCTGACCAGTACCTCTTTATTTTTGTCAAGCTTGAGGAGGATAACATATGCTTGTTCTATAACTTGCCCTTCGGGCAAGCCCATTGCTATGTTTTAACGAGCCTAGCGATAGTGAAACTCGTTCTTGTCTAAAGACAAGTTTGTCGCTCTTTAATGCTTTTAATGAGTCTAATGACAAAGATAACTCGGTCCTTTTCATTTTTAGAGAGTCTGAAAAGGTACGTAAAGTCAACTCCGAAAGTCCTTTTTCGTCATCTAATCCGTTAAGTCCGAAAAAGTATAAAACAATACACAAGGGATGAATTTTCGATATCTTTAACGAGCCGAATAAAACAAGCACTCGATCTTGTTGTGCAATAATCCCTCAGGTCCAAAAAGATTAAAATCTAGAGGAGGGATAGCACTTTCGACCGCTTTAACGAGTTGGAAGGCCGAAACTCGGCAATCTTTTCATATTTTACGAGTCAGATGAAAAGAGCTTAAAGAAGACTCGTCTTTTGAGGAACGAGTGATAAAACGGGTTAGCAGCTGATTCCAGGTACGGGTTGGAATTTTCCAATCACGGCAGTGTCACAAGGATGGCTAGTGAAATCACTCTTCGCAGCTGTTCCTCAAAATGGGTAAACAATCATATGGAGGTGAACGATCGGCCAATGGAAAAGTGGAGGTGATGGGAAAACACGACCAAGGCTTTAATGGATGATGATATTACATTCACGGTGGTTATTTACCGGAATAGTTCATTTCTTAACGAGCTTAAACGCGGGTGGAAACATTTGCTCGATCTTATGTTTATTTTTTTAACGAGCATGAACTATGTGATAAAACTGCTTGGATATTGCGTTTATTTTTTAACGAGCATGAACTGTGTGCTAAAACTGCTCGAATCTTGCATTTATTTTTTAATGAGCATGAACTGTGTGCTAAAACTGCTCGATAACATGGTCTAATTTTGATTTTTTACCGTAACTAGCTTTGCTCTTTTCAAAGATAGTATTGTACCTTCAATTGCTGCATCAAACTAGTTAGAAATGAATAACATTTGCTTGAAAATGAGATTAAAACCCTAATATTTTGCTTTGAACTACGTAAAAAACAATTAAAAAGTGTTTTTACCTCTCATTTTACCATTTCATTTGAACTTGGTTTGTTGGAGCTTTGGAGGTGCCTCTTCCCCCTTGATTTTCACCAGCTGATTTCGGGAGATTCTGTGGACGATTCTTGGCGCCGTCTGGACCAGGTAGGAGCTAAACCCGAGCTCTTTCATTTCATGGTTTCCTTTTTGCATTCTGTGCCTCTTTACCTATTTTTCTGAGCCCCTGGGGTTTGATGGGCTCGTTTTCCTATCAACGCACCCTGTGCCTAGCGAAACCTGCGCTGAATGTCAGCCAGTATGAAGGCAGTTTGACATTCAACGCAGGTGAATCACTCCTGCAGGTGCGTTGGGCGAAAAAGAGGAACTTGTTGCACAGTTTTTGATGAAAATTTTGCCTCTTTTGCATCAAAATCAGGATCTTACTCCTTCTCTTGTTTGTTTTGCAGGGACCATTGAGCAAAATGACCCTTACATGGCGAGAACGAGAGCATGAAGAAGAGGACATGATTGCCCTACATGATCCAGTTACCGTGAACGCGCTGAGGAACTGTGGCTTGCTGAAGTTCTTCCGCATCTCTAGCATGAGGCAGCAGATTTCCTTACTGCAGTATCTACTCGATGCTTGGGATCCTATCAACCAATTATTCCAGATTAGGGGCAAATCTATCCCCTTGACCGCAGTAGACATTTACTTCTTGACTGGCTTGTCGAGGAGGGGTGCCCCCATTTCTTTGTCAGGTTCGGCCCGAGGGAGTGACTCTGTCAGAGACTATGTCCGCCAGTATTACAGGGAAGGATCTCAACCAAGCAAAGATGGAAAGATCATTATCCGTGAGGTTGCTGACAGGTCCCTTAGGTCTATCCTGTATACTGTTGGTAGGATGGCCGGTAGTGCATCTCTTCATGTGGCCAACAGATCTTATATGCAGCATGCCTTGGAGTGTCTCCAACCGAAAGTATTCAACTGGTGTGATGCAGTACTTCTTCAGATGAAAAGTTAGTTGACCAAGGTAAAGGAAGGGAAGTTGAAGAACTTTGGATTCGGTTCTATTTTGACTGCCTTCGCCTTGGAGAAGATACCACTGATGCCGCCATAGTACATTGCACTCGACTTGCCTTCTCCTACTGAACCACGCATGCAGAGATGGGTTGATCACATGTCTAGGCATGCTGGTCAATCTCAGATTTCTTTCTCTGATACCTTCTTCAGGTGGTTCGAGCATCAGGAGATGGTCTATTCTGAGTATCCATATGTTGGCATGGACTTCTGGGGTGATCCGGATTTGGTACTGCCGGACGACGAGCAGTGGGGCGCTATTGGTAAAACCTTTGACCATATCATTGTTTACTGTTTTTATTCATAATGTCCTTGTGCTTTATTCTACCAAGACTTTAATCAAACTCATGTGTGCATGCAGATGTTGGTCCTGTTCGCCCAGTAGTTCGCCCGAGAGCGCCAGCCGCTGCCCCAGCAGGAGAGGCTGCCGGGAGGGTTATTCTTCGTGACCTTGATGTGGCCGAGACCCTTACAGCTGTGCAGGAGTAGGTTGAGAGCCTTACTCTCGGCATTCCAGACGTGAGGATCGACGAGTTGCCCTTACAGTTGCAGCGGCATACTACTGGTGTGCCTAGACGATGGACTCGTCTCTTACGCATGATCGCACAGGCCGTGACGTGCTATCATGAGCATCACTAGACTAGGGTGCCCCCTAGCACTTTTGAGTTTTTGGGTCATGTGACCGATTTTGTCTTGGTTACAGAACATTATATGTAAACCATAAACAGCTTATATATATATATATATATATATATATATATATATATATATATATATATATATATATATATATATATATATATATATATATATATATATATATATATATATTTTGATTTTCGGGGTTTTATTCTGGTTGAGTTATGTGATCCATATGTACAACATTGATGATGTGCTTCTTTTTATAAATGTCTATCTAACACATAGTTTGCTAATGAGTCGGTTAATGTGTTTAAGTTTCTGGAAATATGTTGGTATTGCAATAAATCAAATTGTCTTTCCAAAATCGTAACCCTTAAGAACATGCGATATATAGCTGGGTTGCGGATGGAATATATAACATTGAGTTGTAGTATTACGAGTTGTGAGTCTATCCTGACGATTAGTTGGCGTATACCATGGGTGATGGCATCAGAGAGTAGTTCTATCAATGCGCTATACTCAGCGATGTTATTCGTTGATTGCCCAATACATACACCTCTGAAACTTACTAACTCACCGCTTGGATCAAAAATGGCCCAGGCTGCGGAGGACAGGTTCCGCGAACTACGACTCGCTCCGTCGGCATATCCAACACATGTCTCCAAAACGTTTGACATCTGCAATAAATGTAAAAAGGTTGATTACTCGACCAAAACAAACACTTTAGCGAAAACAAAATACAACAAAAGCATACAGGTTACTATTTAAGCATAGTAACGCTTGAGGTACAACCAATTACGGGGTTGTGCCAATGGAATTCCGTCATAATCCATTAACTCGTAGGCTCCTTTTGCTAACACTCGTTTAACAATATAGGGGACCATCCATAAAGAATTAAATTTACCCACTCCCAATTTATCGGATTCTTGGTGGTAAAGCAAGACCAAGTCACCTTCTAAGAAGACACGGGGTTTGACATTTTTGTCGAACTGTGCCTTGACTCATTTCTTATGGGCTTCATTAGCCAAAGCGGCATCACAACGGGTTTCATCCAATTGGATTAATTCCAAGAAACGAGCCTCTTCTTCTGAAGTTACGGGGAGGAGATCAATTGCGAGTTTAAGAAATGAGATTTCACACTGGACTGGCAAGACTGCTTCCAGGCCATACACCAGTAGGAAAGGTGTGAACCCGGTCGCATTCCTTACCGATGTTCGGTAAGCCCACAAGGCTGAGTACAGAATTAGGTGCCACCTTCTTTTGTGAACTCTGATCATCCTTTGCAACATACGCTTCAGGACTTTGTTGATCGCTTCAACCTGTCCGTTGGCTTGCGGATAATACGGGGTAGAGCTGTCGTGAGATAGACCTAGCTTGGCAGCTAATTCAACCATCATGTGATTGCTAAAATGCAATCCATGATCCATAACTATAGCCTATGGTACGCCGAATCTGGCGACTACATGATTGAAAAAGAAAAGGGCAGCTGTTTCACCAGTGTTATCTAATGTAGGCATCGCCTCGGTCCATTTGGTAAAATAGTCAACGGCGACTATAATATACCCATGCCCCCCGGTCGAGGTGGGGTTACATGTCATGAAATCGATTCCACATTTGGCGAAAGGCCCAACAACAACTATTGGCTGTAAAGGTGTGGGTGGTCTTCTGCTTTTGCTATCAAAAATTTGACAAGCATGGCAACTTCTGACTGCGGTTATGCAATCTTTGAACATGGTTGGCGAGAAGTATCCTGCTCGTAAGATTTTCTGTGTTGTAGCATATCCAGATTGATTCCCCCCACACACGCCTGAATGACACTCATTCAGGGCTTTTTTGGCCTCCTCATGGGTGAGGCACCTTTTCGGAACTTTATCGATACCATGACGGTGAAGCGTATCGCCGACGATCATGTAGTCTTTTGCTTGGTATCGTATACGTTTTTGTTCTGAGTGAGAGGTGTTAAGCCTGAACTTTTGGGTTTGGAGATAAATTATTATATCTCCATACCACTCATTGCTTGTAGATATCAGAAACAAATTCTCGTCCACGATTGATTCTTCGGATGTTTCATCGTTGGACGACGATGGGAGATCGCACAATAATTCTGCGAAAACTAGAGCTTTCTTTGATTTTGATTTTACGAATTCCAGATCAAACTCTTGAAGGATTGCTATCGATTTTGAATATTTGCCCCCCAGCAACTGTCGCGACAATATATAAGTCATGGGGTTGCAATCAGACAAAATGGTAGTTCTCCGAAAGAGGACATAGTGTCGAAACCTTTGTATCGCTTGAACAGCTGCAAGCGCTAGTTTTTCAACATAAGAATATTTACTTTCTGTATCATTTAAGTTTCTACTTAAATAATATATAGGGTGTTCAATTACATCGAATTCTTGAACTAAAACCATCGCAATGGTTGTATCCGCTGCAGCGAGATACAGGTTAAAATCTCTTTGATAGTCCGGGGCATACGTTAATGATTCTTTTACTAGAGAATCTTTCAGAGCGTCAAAGGAAGCTTGCGCCACCTGATCCCAGACCAAAGGTACATCCTTTTTCAAAAGACGAGTATAACCTTTAGCAAGTTCTGCATAATTTGGAATGAACCTCCTCAGAAAGTTTGCTTTCCCTTGGAGTTTCTGAATCTGAAGCAAATTTGAAGGTGGAGGCAAATTGATGATTGCCTAAACCTTGCAAGGGTCGAGACGAATCCCATCCTTGGAGACTACAAAGCCAAGTAAACGACCAGAACTAACGCAAAATACATATTTGTGCGGATTGAGTCGTATCTTGTAGTGTCGGCAACGTAGAAATATTGCTCTTATATGCTGCGGATGATCAGTCCGCTTTCGTGAATGAGCCGGAAGGTCGTCGAGGTATGGTTGAACGATGTTCTTGATGTCATGGAAGGCATAATTCATTTCCCTCTGAAACGTCGCCCCTGCGTTCTTTAAACCAAAGGGTAATTTTCGATATGCGAATGTGCCCCACGGACAAATGAATGCAGTATTTGACTGGTCCTGTGGGCGGATATTTATTTGATTATACCCGGAAAATCCATCCATGAATGAAAAGATTTCACATCCGGCGCATTCATCAACTATCTGGTCGATGAAGGGTGTAGGGTAGTTGTCTTTTGGACAAGCTTGGTTTACATCCCTATAATCGACACACACTCTAATTGTCCCTTGTTTCTTCATAACAGGAACAATATTCGATACACAATCGGTTAGAGGAACCGGGTAGATGAAACCAGCATGGAGAATTTTTTCAACATCTGCCTTAATGGCAGCGACTTTCTTGGGGTGCACCTGCCTGAGCCGTTGTCTTACCTGTTTGACATCTGGATACATCTTAATTTCATGTTCAACGATACTCGAGTCGATGCCTGGCATTTCATCATACGACCAAGCAAAGACATCTCTGAACTCGCGAAAAAGAGCGTTATATATTTCCAGTTCTGAAGGAGAACAACCTTTGCCGACATAAATGTTCTCTACAACATTTGTTTTAGTCAAGATATTTATGGCTACAGTCTCTTCAATATTGGATAAGTTTCGCTCGGAATCCACCGTGTTTACAGTATTTGATAGAAATTCAAAAACTGAAGGGTCATAAAGGTCATCTTGAGTATCTTCTTCATAATCTGGAAGAAGGGAACGATGGTGGCAATCATTCCATGGTGCCCTTTCAATCAACATTGATTGCAGAATTCCTGCGTCGGTTCCATGCACTCGCGACCAAGGATCTAAAGGGGTACCATATTCTCTAGACCTATCTACCCAAACGCTTGATGAGCGTTGACTTGGGTTCGCCTCCCATGCCAGAAACATTGATTGTTACAAAATTTTTATTGGGCTTGGGGGCAAAACCATTGCATGATCCATGTCGATATCGTCTTCTGAGATCTTCGTGGAAGATATCATATTGCAGGCACCTATCGACGCTACTTCCGCCAAATCGCTTGGTGGTGGAAAAGCGAAAGTTCCCATTAGTATAGGATCTTTTAGTAGGCCTACTCCGATATTCTGAAGCGAATGAGGGCTTCCATGGATCATGGGAATGCTTCCTGTAACTTGTGAACCATTAGGGAGGAAGTTTTGTTGGTTGACGATCGTAATCCCTCCTTGAAAGGGGAATGCAATATTTCTAAAATAGGTCGACACAACAGCTGCCATGGCATAGATCCATGGTCTTCCTAGTAGGATGTTGTAATCAAGATTCCCATCGATGACTTCAACATCTATTTCTACTATTTTCCCCCTAGTTCAACCTTCAAGTTATTTAAGATACCATATGGGGTATATGTCCTTCCGTCAAATCCTTTTAATGTTGTCGAAGATCGCGACAAGGTTGGAGATCCTAAAGTTTTCCAGCAACTCATCAACATAATACATGTAGATGCCCCCTCATCAATAATTGTTCAATGAACAGTTTTGTTGAGGGCTTTCACTTGGATAAGGAAAGCTAGTTGAGCTGGTAACTGAGGATCGTATCCTTTATGGTCAAAGGATACAAGATTGGAATCCTTAGGATCAACCCCACCAATGGCTGATAACAAAGCCTGCCTTTGGGATGGGCAATTTTGTAGTACTTCAAGAGTCGACATAGCGGACGACGATTGGGCCAAATCTTCCACTATGTTATAATGCTGCGCTGCTCTGGCGCGAGGATTAAATGTTGACTTGTGTACTACTCCCTTTGGCGGTTTTATTGTTAATTTTGGAATGATCGGTGGTACAACTTCTGTCGAAGTTGTTGTCGAATTTCTTGGTTGATCTTTACCTTTGTCGTTTGACAGCTGCGGATTCCCGTAATCTTTGTTCCTCGTCGAAATCAAAGCATCATTTTGTTGCTTGGAAATCGACAACATAAGCACTTGTGACGGGGAAGCATTTCCACTATTAACCAGATTTGTGCCTGGATTTGGAAACGGGTCAGTTAACACAGCTGAGGTTTGCGAACTCTTAAAGAATTTTTTAAGCTCAGGTTTGTATGGACATTGTGAGGTCCAATGATCCTCATCACATATGTGACATCCCGTTGAGGGTGGTTTCCTATTTCCAGGAGGGTTTGAAGAAGTTTTTTCAGGAGATGACTCACCCTGTTTCTTCTTCTTCGATTTGCTTTGCTTCTTCTTTCTTCCTGGTTGTTTGGTTTCTTTGCCTTTATTTGCTGATACGACATTTACTTCCGAAGCAAGAATTTCGTCTTTTCCATTTTGATCTGAAATCTTACGGGCCTTTTTGGAGTTGGCCTTTGTCGATTTCGCGTTTGTCGTGCCAATCACGCCGTCACCAGCATGAGAGTCATTGTTTGATTTAGGAGCAGGAGGAATTGAGAATTCCAGTCTAGGGGCGTCGCGTATTTTGTCGTAGAGTGTGCCAGACTGAGTATAGGCTAAGTCTAGATATTGTGCACGAGCGATAACTTGCTCTTCCGTTACGACTCCCCCTTTCGCCACATCTTCCGTTATAGCAGGAAGTAACGACTTGATAAACCATTCAGCTAATAGCTGATCGGGAACGTACGTTTTTACCATCCTACGACGACGTTGCCACTCATGTATATGATTAGATATGTGAGTGGCCGTCGTCTGTTTGAATTTGGTCAAGATTTCCGTTCCCGTTTCATACCTTATCGGTAATTGAAAATGGGTTAAGAATGTCGTGGCTAAGGTGCTGAAATTGTCGAACGAAGCTCTAGGAAATTCAATATACCATTTTGCCGCTGGACCCGTTAACGTCCTCTAAAAAAGGCAAAGCCTTATCGAATCATCATTCAGGGTGTTTGATGAACACCATAGATGAAATGTCATTACGTGATTCGATGGGTCGTCACCTGGATTTCCATTAAATTTAGGAATGTCTGAAGGAAGTTTGTGAGGAATCGCTGGCCACCAAGGGGCGTAAGCAATTGGATCGTTTGTTAACCGGTGTAAATCGGGTAACTCTAAAGTTGCCACGAATGGTAACTGTTGATTCAGGTTAGGTGAAGCATACCCAGGATACGATGGGATTGCCTGAGCAGTTGGCCTTTGCATACCAGCATAATGTAATTGATGTTTGTATGACTGATACGGTTGGTGGACATGACCACCGTAAAGTGGTTGATTTTGACCGTTTTGAATGTACGGTTGTCCACTGTTCGCAAAGATCTGCTGCTCAGAACCTTGGTATACTTGTTGGAATTGTGGTTGTTGGTATTGCACCAACCATGGTTGCGAAGCCATGTTCTGTTGCGCTATACTAACCGTTGGACCAAGGTGTGGGGTAATTGTACCCGTTTGGACCTGTGTCGCCCCACCAGTAGGCGATTGTGGTTGAGTCACAGGGTCAAGGGGCTGTTGCATTACAACCTGAGAAATCTGAGGTTGACATACAACAGGCAACGTTTGAACTTGCGACACTGTCACAATAGCCGGTGTGGTCGGGATGTTCGACATAGGTACACATTGTTGCATAGAATACACAACCTTTGGTTGTTGAGGTAGCATAGGTACCCAACCACTTGATGTAACTCAAGTATAACCTGAATATCGTTGTGCACTCCCGTATGGATATCCTCCTGGAGGGGGTAATGAAAGGGCATACTGCCCCCCATACGGTGGCAATCCGGAACTCAAGGGGATTGTTTGTCCTTGGGGATTGGATTGCCCAAATTGACCTCCAAATGGATCAATCTGGCGAGTTTCAACATAAGAGTTGCCAGATATTATTCCGGAGGAACAAACTGGAACGGACCACACTGTCGAAATAGTCCCTGGGTGGACTCCTTCTAGCGGTTGTGAGCTAGTCGGGACAGATGGTATGCTGGCAAGCATTGTCGGAGTGACACAGGGAGTTCTGCTATTGCTGTGTCATTCGACACAGTCCTAGATGTTGACGGTTGTTCAGACATTTTGAGTCTATCCAAGAGATCACCTAGCGATTCTACAGGAACTTCCACTGGTGGTAGACTAACTTCTGATGTCGAAGGAAATAGAGTGACCCCGACTCCAAAATGTGTTGGAGTACTTGCTTGCGGATCTTCTACAATTTCCTCTATCGCAATCAAACCAGGTGGAAGGGGAAGACCGTCAGGTCCGTAAAATATTTCTGTTGCCGAAGAAGGGGTTGAATCAACAGCGACAGATGTTTGAAGAATAAGACTCTCTGAGCCGGTTACAGATGGAACTGGTTCAGTAACACAAGTGTTTGTTCTCAGACTAGGATCAGTATCACTGTCCCTCTGTGGCTGTTGAACTTCTTCTGTAGAGGCAAGGTTTCTAGGAATGTTTTGAGTAACCGGAATCTCAGATGTTGTTGGAACACTTGTTCTAACTTTGATGGGAGATTTCGAACCGGTTAAACGAGTTCGCTTTGTCCGTACTATTTTCGATTCCGGAGACAAAGACGGTTGACTCGTAAGCCTCCACGAATGATGGGGTTTCAATTGACTTTCTTCCACGATTGCGGATTACTCGATCAACCAAAATACAAAAGGGGAAAGTGTGTTTCCGAATTAAATGAATTTTTTAGACACTTTAGACACAACTTGCTTTTTCAATTTTAAAGAGTCGAGAAAAAGCTAAAGATGACTCTAGTCTCCTTCGATGTTTTAACGAGCCCAAAGTGACAAATGCTCGGATGGACTTTTTCCGTTATAGAGTCTGAAAAAGGCCAAAAGGAACTGCTCTGGAGTTCTAGGTAGAGGGTGTGCCAAACTTTTTGCAAAACCACAAAATACTTTTTAAGGTACGGGTGGTCAATCTTCCTGAATGCTGTGTTCAGTACATTGCGATCAGTAGGGCGGCCGACACGGCTTCCTAAGGATAAAGGTTTTATGCCTATAGGAGTCTCCCAATATATACTCGACGATACGTGGGAGCACAATCCGTACTGGCGCTATCGTCCCTCAGGAGGAATCACCCACTATCAGCGAGATCGATAGTCACCAGGCTAGAGATGTGTTCCCACCAGGCTTTACGACGCCGGAACACGTCTCTAGCCTAGACCTCTATGTTGTGTGTTAAGCTACAAAGCGTTGTTAAGCTCATTCAATTTATTTTAGGTTGATCTTTTTTAGAAGTTTGCCTTTTGAGGTTCACCATGAGATGTAGATACAACTCCTAAATGCAATCTAAAAGATGATAAGCAAATTTTATCTCTTTTTAAACAATGAAAATCCTAGCTACAAAGGGAAAAGAAAGACACCATCTTTTCTCAAAGAGCAATCAGCACACTCTAAATGCACTTTTCCTAAATCAAGCATGCAAACTATCAAGATGCAAATGCACAATGCAGGTGTTTGTTTTCCGCTCTCTTAATATTGATGCCTAAAAAGAAAGCTTTGTGTAAAACTTTGAATTTGCTTTTACATGACAAATACAAACATGTTTACTTTTTCGAAATCAGAAAGGATAGAAGAGAATACAACACTTTACGACTTTCGAAATGAACACTTGTTTCAACACTTAAAAGAGACAAACTCAAACCAAAGGCAAAAGTAAACGTATAATCAACTGTCAATCAGCCAATGAACTCTCTCCTAAGATCAAAATCAACAGATCTGAATCAAGGGCTACAGGTCGACTGTTTCACTCTTACAAAGGAAAACTGTAAATGACGCCACAAACACATAAAAACAATCACAGTCTTTTTGTACAAAAGGAGGCAGAATTTAAGCAGAGAAAAGGAGTTATCAGACAGGTACCTATGCTGGTTACAGGCTGTAGAAATCAGAGATCAAAACAAGGCAAAACAGAGCAGAGAACCCCAGCTGCACAAGGCCTAAGCTGGATCAGCGCACCCCCAACACAGAGGTTTTGACATTCAGTGCAGGTAGCCTTCACGGGACCTACGTTGAAATGCAGAACCTCTTCACAGAGTCTGCCCTGAAGCAGAAACGAGAGTTCTTCTCTGGGTTCTGGGTCACAGTTTGCTGATTAATCTACGGTTTCAGGCGAAATAAAAGCAACAAGCAAGGTACAATCAAAGGGATGATTTGAAGGAGGGCTAAGATCTTTCACAAAGGATCATCAAATCATTTGTGAGTCCATTGTTCAGATCATAGACAAATCCAGTGATTGGATCGAAGCAGCAGCTGTCTACTTTGCATCTGAAAATAGCAGATGCAGTTCGATTGCTGCTCTTGAGTCTATGAAACAAACAATGATAGAGACACAAAAAAAATGATTAAACAGATCTCCCCAGCGGAGTCGCCAATTTGTTGTGGGGAAAAATTCCTATGCAGGATGATCCTATCCACCTAAGGTGTGATAGTGCCTTAGCAACAAACAGAAACAGCTATTCTAGTATTCTTCCTTTATGAATTAAGAATGAAGAGAGATAGATGGACTAACCGGTGTCTTCCGTTTTTCCCTTGATCCGGTTTCTCTTCTCTTTGAGAGTTCCTAGCTACTTGCCTTCTCGCTCGCCCAGCTTCAACAGGTTCCTGCAAGATCACAAGAGCGGAACACTACATAAAGACATAGATTCATATTCATAACTAGTTCAGGATTAGAAATAAACTAAACATACTAATGCAATCATACATCAAAGATACATCAGTATATAGGAGAAACCAAGATAGCTTTATTGATGAATAACAAGGTTTAGGAGGAGATATGACCAAGAGGGTTCCAATCCAGCATCTACCTCCCAACGAATGAAATCCTTTCTTCACCTCCCTTCAAAGCATTAAGCACCCAATGATTCCAATCTCAAACCAACAGCAATTCTTTGGAATAACAAAATTCTAGCCTCCTGGATCTCATGGAGGAGAGATCCATATATAGATGTTTGGAGAGAGGATGAGTCAGCTTGAGATCTGACTAGTGTTCTCTCCCTCTGTCAATTCTTGCTTCCACTTGGAGACTAAGAGCCTCTTACTCATCACTAGTCGAATTCATTGAGGCAAGTGTCATTGGAGAAGATTCTGGAAGCTTCCAGGGTCTTTCCACCTCGTTGAATGAAGTTTCCATTTGTCATTTCCCACTCAACGCACCCTGGTAGTGGTTCTACCTGCGTTGCAGTGCACCTAGCCAGTGTAATCTCTGCATTTCAGCGCAGACAGCTAGTGGAACCTCTGAATTTATTCTGAATTGACTTGTTTTTGAGCAGTTTCTGGTGGAGAACTTTTGTGAATTGTTGTGGTTTGTTAGCCTTGTTCCTCTAGGGGTAGGAACAACATGTTTAGGGACTTTGGATCCCTTGGATTATGGACATTTCATGCTTATAGCTGTAAGGCACAAAAATGTCTGTAACAAAGAGGAACAACAACTCTTTCTTAAATGGAACAGTAAAAATAAACCACATGTGGAACTGTTATTCCTTAAATGGAATGGTTGTTGTTCCTTAAGAGGGACAACAATTTTTCCTTAAGAGGAACATCAAAAATGAACCATGCAACATTGTTGTTCATTAAATGGAACAACTGTTGTTCCTTAAGAGGAACAACAAAAATAGAAACACACGGAAAATTGTTGTTCCTTAAATGGAACAACTACTATTCCTTAAGAGGGACAGTAGTTGTTCCTTAAGAGGAACAACAAAAGTATAAACACTCTAACGTGTTGTTCCTTTAGAGGAACAACTGTTGTTCCTTAAGAGGAGTAACAATTGCTCCTTAAGAGGAACATCACAAAAATTTAAATAAAGAGAAAAGTGATGTTCCTTAAATGGAATGGTTGCTATTCCTTAAGAGCAACAACAATTGTTCCTTAAATGGAACAACAACTAAAATATGTACAAAAAAACAGTTTATACAAGCAAAATTTAAAAAAAGAAAAGTTTATATATAAAAAATTCAAAAACAAATGAGTGGTTTACTAGATTGATGTTGAGGATGGGTTAGCCTCCTCAGCGAGAATTTGTATGGTGGAATCTTCCCATAACTGTTGATAAAAGGACTCCCTGGTAAGCAGTTTGTGATAAAGTTGCACTCGATGACCATCCGCTTTGAAAAAATATCCAAATCCATCAATGGTTTTCGATGTAATGGTGCCATTATCATGCACTTTTTGTACCTCATAAGTTCCTAGCCATCTAGTTTGGAGTTTTCCAGGGAAATCCTGGAACCTTGAATTGTATAGGAGTGTCGAGTCTCCTTCGTGGAGGATCTTCTTTTTAATGATGACATTGTGCCATTTTTCCCTCTGCTGTTGAATTAATGCAGTATGTTGAAGAGTCGAGAGCCTGATTTCTTCTAATTCATTGATTTTCTATAATCTATTGGTCTGAGCTTCATTTAAATTCAAACCCACTTCCTACATTGTTCTTAATGTTTGAATCTCGAATTCGATTGAGAATATGGGTTCTTTACTGAATACTAATTGATATGGTGTGTTGGATACCTATACTAATAGGTTTCATATTTCATGATTGGCCAAGGAAAGTCCAAATATGCTCTGCTTTGGTATTACAAAGATCCCATATTTCCTAGAGAACAAGAGGTGTGTAATCTGTTTCAAATATTGAGGACCTTATTTCAATTTTGTGGATGATTCAACAGTTTAACCTGGATCATGCCATGTTTCAATTTTGAGTCATAGAATAGAGAAAGAAGTCTGTCCAAACTGTTTAATCTTGGCAGACAAGTAGTTTAGGTAGAGAAGTAAAGGTTCCCAACAGCTTAATCTGGGACCTTGGAAGAGATAAGGGTAGAAGTAGATAGAAAAGAATAAAGAAAAAGCCAAAGAAAAGAAAAGGCAAGTAAGGGTTTGCAAGCCTAAATGCACCCTCCAAGGAGAAACAAAAAATGTTAGGAAAGTAGCTGGGTAAGCAGTTGTGGTTGCAGAAAAGGTATTTTCACCATTTCACACATGTCAAAGAGGTGTTTTGCCAAGGCAAAAATCTACCAATGGACAAAGTGGTGAATTCCATCAACTTTACAGCAAGGAGCATGACTAACCTCCCTCTCCCCCTTCATTCCATTACTAACATTCCCTTTCTTTAGCTGAGATTTATGAAGAGAGATCATGGTTTTATGATGGTTCTTGTTCTTTCAGAAGCCACATTTCTTGTCTAAGATCTTTTCATTTTGATCTACTCTCAAAACTAAATCAACTTTACATAAACTCAGTAAAGTCCCCTTCATTTGCTCCCCTCATTCATATTAACCTCTAATTCTACTATATAGCTCCCTTATCTTACCCCTCCCCTAATAATACTAACACTATGGTGTATAAAGCCCCAAAATCTTATAAATACTCCTCTCCTTGGCATTATAGCCATATGCTCTGCAAAAGGAACCAAAGAGACCTCTCGTCACCTTGGTGAACCTATCACATCTCATTCCCCCTTGCTACAAGCCAACTCGCTCCTCAAACCACCATTTGCATTCAAAAAACCTTGTAAACCCTCTTTTACCCCTTAAAACCTTTGCAAGAATTACCCAAAGTCAAAAAACCCGCCTCTGGCGCATTTCCAAAGGGTTAGCGCGCAGTCTGATTTTATGAAAAACATTGAAAAAACCATTAAAAACGCGCAACCCAAAGTTTTCCGCCCACATATCACCCGCGCATGTTGTCGCTCCGCCCACCGTCGGATCAAGGCCCGAAGATCCGACGATCCACGATGATATCGGAGCAGCCCCCGCAGCCGTCCTTTACCGTCCGAGAAGGTGACGTTGCGTCACGTCAGGGCCTCTCCACGTGTCAAGCACTAAAGTCTCTCGGAGCAAGGCCTGACACATTCGGCGTCGTACCAGAACCGCCCCGAGAGACCGTAGCGGTTAGCCTTAACCGTAACCGCTACGGTTCAGACCGCCAGTTGCCCTCCTATGTCACAACGCCACGTCATATCCACTTGTCCTCGCCCCTGTTATTCGTCCACCTGGCCGCTGACATGGCTGCCACCTCATCGCCCCCATGGACCAACAGTGTATTGACACGTCACCCGATGACGTCAGCTGACGTCACCTCACCTTGACCCACCAATGACGTCATGCTGACGTCATCACTAAAAGCGCCAAAATCATAAAAAGCCCATATTAAGCCAAAAAACGTCTATTTTTCCATTGTTTGTGCGTTTCTCTACTGTTTT
The DNA here is from genome assembly GCA_031772625.1 of Pinus tabuliformis. Taxonomy (NCBI): domain Eukaryota; kingdom Viridiplantae; phylum Streptophyta; class Pinopsida; order Pinales; family Pinaceae; genus Pinus; species Pinus tabuliformis. The sequence goes on from CM062820.1 coordinate 1,370,363,514, forward strand.
TCTGCATGAGCGTTTACGTCCAAATTTTCGCCAACCTGCTCGATTGACCGAGGCGACCTCCTCAGCTCCAACTGTGCATGCCCATGCGACCTCTGTTCGTCAATTAACAGGTATTTACCGCCTGCTGCCCTCCATATGCTTGTTATTGAAATAAAAGTTACTCAGGGGGCTAAGAACACCATAAAAATTATATTTTCACCGGCCATTTCCCTCTGCACATCCACATTTGCAATTGTGAAGTCCAAAGACACCAGCCGAGCCTTAATACCTGTAATTTCACTCAAAAACAACATTCACTGCGTATTCCCGGCTAATTTCTTGTTAAGCTCAATTCACCCGCTAAAAGAGGACATATTGAGGCCATAGAGAAGCCCTGCTCCTGAAACAAACAGTATTTCAACTGTTGTTGTGTAATTTCCTCCTCTGGTCTCTGAGATACAAACTGTTTTTACAGAAAATCACTTCTATTCTGTGTTGCTTCCATTAAACAATCCACCTACAATTGTTGAACTTTGAAGAAGGCCATGGAGACTCCTATTGCTCTGAATATCAAGCCCCTCAATGCTCCTCACCAGGAATTAGCATGGAAAGCCCTAGGAGACATGGATTATCAGATGCTGGACTGGTTCCCTATGGGCTCCAAATACAATATCCAGATGATGAATGAGTTGAAGGCCCAGCACCTGAGTGGGGCAGATATCTTGGGGATTTGGGACTCAAACTTGCCCATCTACAACCTCCCCCAAGTAAATCCTATGCCAGAATTGGTCTACAGCTGCCAGGAATGCTATGACCCAAACCAAAGAGCTGTCATCAGCCCCACAAGCTCAGTCCTGTTCCAGATTACCCCAGAAAGTATAAATGGAATGCTGCACTTCCATACTGCCAAGCAATTGACCCCCCTCTATATGCAGAATTTGGTAAACACAGGGAGCGAGCTGTCAGGTGACCAAATCATTAAGATTAATCAGCTGTTTGTAAGACCAGGCTCGGACACCATCAGAACCCCTCCTATTGGGTATCAATATTTGAATGAATTGGGCAGGATGTTAGTGGATTTAATCAGCTATGTCCTAGGATTCAAGGGAATGGAGGATGTGGATGAAACCATAATAGCAATGCTGTCTCTATTCTCTCCTGGTAAGCCCCCAGCTGTGCATTATGATTATGCTACATACATTGCAGATAAAATCCATGACCAGTTTATGAACTTAAAGAGAGAAAGGCTATTCAGGTATACCTCATACATATACCACCTCTTCTTGTTTTATCAACCAGCCACCTTCTCTTTTCCTTTAAAGCCACTCAATGCCCAAGGAAGTCCAAGGTCAGTTGTGTTCTGGACCTCTGTTTTTCATCATACCTCTGTGTCACCTTATACATTCAATGAGTTCATTGACTTATTCATTTATCCAGCCATGACAGTACTGCAGGGTACTCCTCCTCCTAGACTAACCGATGACATGAGGAGAATTCTCCATTTGAATAAGTCCTACAACATTGGGAATTGGTACTTCTACCAAAACCATACAGTCATCAGAATATATGGCTGTGAGTTGACACCTTTTAGATTGCCAAGGTATGTCCCCATGAGGCTTTTTGCCTTGGAATATTTCAGACAGTTTGGCAACTCAGACTACCTGCATTTTCAGAGCAAGAACAAGAAGTCACAGCTAAAGGTAAGGAGCCAGCTGGGTCCTTTCCTATATAACAGAAAAGAGGAGGGATGGAAAGAGGCAAACACTATCCTGGAAGGCCTCAGACTGCAAACTAGTTTTGAATGGGTACCCTATGACCCCAATCATTCTATCTCCCTCAGGAGGATAAGATACAAATTGGGTGGTTATGCACACAAGAGACAACCTGAGATTGAACAGTATGCCAATGCCTTAAGCTGGGAAGAGGGTACCTTACAAGAAGAAATAACTGCTGAAGAGCTTCTAGAAAGAGAAGCTAGAAATATACAAAAGCAAGCTGACTTGGAAAATTGTGGACAGGTTCCTCATTCATACAGAAGACAGCTGGGAGCAGCTACTACATCATCAACAACCCAGCAGCAAACTGCCGAGAAGGCACCGCAGACAGCAAGCAAAGATAAAGGGAAGCAGGTGGAGCAGCCACCTCCATTGACAGAAGAACAAGTGGATACATTGCTACAGCAGCAAGAAGAAATGGAGCAGCAGGAACAAGGGCAGCAACAAGAAGAGGTACAATATAGTGAACAGCAGCCCTTGCAGCAAGAAAAAGTGATTGATGCTCCAAGCTCCACAGAGCAACAGGCTCAGACAAAAGTGCCTCCTAGGGCAGAGACTACTGTTGATACCTCGGTCCTCCAAACCCCACAAAAGGAGGACTTAACCAGGAAAAGAGATAGAGAGACTCCCCTGACTTCATCCATCAATCGGGGAGAGAAAAGACAAAGACTAAATGACTTTCCAGAGGATGACATAGCAGTAAGGCAAGCAATGGGCATGGGCCCACCCAGTGGAGAAGTTTCAGCCAGTTCATTCCAGCATGAACATGATAGAGCTATAGGAGGAGAGGTCAGCTCCTCCAGCCAGCACAGAGAAGGACAGTCAAGCATCAAACAGCAATTTATTGACATTAAGAGGAGAAGTGATCCTATTAAAGTACAGCTGTACAATCATTTGCTGAACCTGGCTCCTACCAATCAGCAAAGACTCATGTCTGCCTTTGATGTAAGTGAAGGCAAGATGATCATGAGTCACTTCATGCCCACAACGCTGCATCCTCAATCTACCTCGGATTATCTAAGAACCAACATGGAGGTTATGGCTAAAGACATACACCCTATGGATAAGATCGAACTGCATAAGCAAACCGGTGAAATGGTGTATGCCTCCTTGGCAGATGAAACATTGGAGAACTACAAATTGAAGAGTAGCCTTGATAACACAGCCTCTCAGCTGGAATTGGAAAGAGCATCATCACAAGCCAAGGACAACAGGATCAAGTCCTTGGAAGATGTAATTATAGAAATAGGACATGATCCTAAAGATGTTAAAGGTATCCAAGAACTCTTGAAGCTAAGGGATGCAGACATGGCGGCCTTAAGAAAGAAAATCAAGCTCCCAGCTACCATCCATCCACAAACAGACGAGGTTGCCCAGCAAAGGCAGGAAAAGGATGCTACAGACCTAATGATATCCCTGTACAAGGAGCTAGTTCGGACTCAAGACAAGCTAGGAGAATCAGAAGCTGCAAAGGCAGCACTACAAGAAGCATTAGAGCAAAGAGAAGAAGGCCAAACTTCCCAGCCCCCTCCGGAAGTAATCAATCTTGAAGAAGCTACTCCAATAACTACTCTTCCTCCTCAGCAGACGGGAACTACAGCACCATCTACAGCCACAACTACGCCAACAACAGAGCAGACTCCTAGTCTGGATATGCAGAAGTTGCAAGCTGAGATCCGAGTTCTTGAATCCCAAATGAAAGAGCTTGATGAAGTCAAAAGGTCTTTGACTAAGGTGAATGAAAGATTTGATAAAAGCAAGCAGAATGAGGCAGCAAAGGAAAGAGAAATAAAAGCTCTAAAAAAGAGAATAGCTGAACTAGAAAAAGAGCTTGCACTAGAAAAAGTAACAGCAGAACTAAAAGCAGTCCTCTGGGGTAACATTGGGCGGTCCATCACCAATCAGTGGCAGTATATTGAGACTATGGATGAGCAAATAGTACTCATTACCAAGGCAAACAGGGAAGTACAGAGAGCTAGAGCAAGCTTGGGCCACATGCCAGATGCTGCCAGCAGAATGATCACTATTTTGAATAACAAAACTAGCTCTCAACTAGCTACCATGGGAATTACTAACAGGACTGAAACAATCTCAGTAGTTAAAAGAGTCCTGACACTAAGAAACCTAGTTGGAACGCTGGAAAGAAGAACACAGGATATGCAGACCGAGATCAACAAATTCCTGGACAGATTTGTGGCATTACAAAACAGAGGCCTCCCCAGCATATTAAGCAGTGTAGGAAGGCTGCTTACCCTGGAAAATTACATCAAAAGGGTTGATGCACATGCTGCAGCACAAATAGCAAAACAGCCCAGTACCTCAGCAGAAACAGGGCCAGCATCAGGGCAGAATTTGTATGATAGGGTGGATAACCTGTTTTTTATCATGAATGAAATTGATCACCTGTTTGATACACCACCAAATTTCTTTAAGTATACAGAAGCAGATGAGACTATGGGGGCAATCATAAATCATCAATTGCCCACACAGGAAGAATGGAGGAATTTGACACAGGTAATCTTATCAGGCCCGAACCGGTAGCGATAGTTTTTCTCCAGTTTATGAACAGTCATGCACAGGCAGAATTTTGGTGGATAAAATCTACAAGGAAGAGACAGATGCTGAGCCAACTCAGCAGGGCTATTTACTCACCACAACAGCAGTCACCATCACAAGGTAGCAGACCCGAAATACAGCGCACAAGCCAAAAAGTCGGGTTCTCCAGCATTTGATCAAAGTATCCCAACCGACTTAGCAGCTCCCAAAGGCCAAAATATCTTCTGACAGAACATCAAGACGCCTTTATCTTGTATTCAATGCTGTAATAAATTTCTGATAATAATATCTCAAAAGTTGGTGAGAATATTAAGTCTGAGATAACTTAGAACTCAGATATTTTGTAAACAATCGCAAGTATATATTCACCCCTCGCAGAAGCTGAAGGGGTTGTTGTTATTTTCATTTTGGGCATCTCATTTGCTGTGAAAATTCTCAGAGAAATAATACAAAGGGTGAATGGAATTTCCGAAGCTTGGCGTACCTTGATGCATTGTGATGAATGGTGAATGTTGCAGGATTCCAGAGTGTTTCATAAAACAATAAGTCTTTCTTAAATCTCTGTGTTACATGTTTTTCGAGTCTTTTGTTCTCTTTCATTGTTTAAATGTTTTACACTTAATAGCAAAGTAGAAGAATAGTTCCAGGATTTAATCACTGATTACCCTGAACTCAATCTGAGCTATTATCCATGTTTTCTTCAGATACAGTGAATGAAGTGTAATTCTTAATTGCTGCACTTTAAAATTATATCTTCTACAGTGATAGACATCCCCAGGGATTCAAGTTTTGCTCCTGAGGCATCTATCTGTTTCTCATACCTAGTTTGGTGGAAATACTTGAATACTTTAGTGAAAATTCTTAATTGCTTTCACTGGTTTTTTCACCTGTTTGTGTTATAAATCAAAATTTGTTCTATGAAGTATCCAAATGGCCCTGTAAGTTTCACCAGTTCACCTCAAGGTTTCTAGACACCTATACAGCCATAGACTCCATTGCCCAATGATATGTGACTCTTTGAATACTACATCATAAGACCTAAAAGAAACTCTTCAACCAAAACATAAACAAAACCTGTGCATAATAGCTAGCCTAAAACCCTATCATAAACAGATACAAATCATAAAGAGAGAGCCCTCTCTGATCACAGTTTGGCTAGAAACAGTGATCAAAAGATTGGTTAGTGGTTACCCCGGCCGTATTCCCTTGGGAGTCATAGGGAACAACCTGGGTGTTAACATCATTGGCGACTCCGCTGGGGACTTCATAAAGATTTTTCAATTACTATCTATCTTCCGAAGCTACCATCCAGCCCGAAACTAGCCAAGAGGCCTTAGGACTGTTTCTGTGCCACAGGAACAGCTTTAGGGAAGAGCTGATTAGGGAATCTTCATCCTAGCTTTGAAACATATATAGCCATTCCAAAATTTTCATCCAGTCCTTGCATATATATAAACTTCTTGTACAAATTCAAAAGAAATTAGAAGCTGGCTCCCAAAAGAAACCCAAGGCACACTAGGGCAAACCCTGACCCTAATCAACCTATCATTGTTGATAATCCAAATATCATTCCAAAGAACATAAGGAGACAGCAAAAGCAGGAGAAGCCTGCTGATTCAGATATAAGTTCAGATCGACCTATCCTTATTCCTACTCCTTGCAAAGTTCTTTTCCGGTCCACCCCTAGTTCCCCTAGTTCGTCATCAACACCTCAAAGCCTTTCTCTCCCATCTTCACCATCTGCACATACTCTTTCAACCAGTTCCCCGCTTGTTACTCATACCATTAACCCTGTCACACCTGTAATCCCTGTTGTCCCATTTATTCCTGTCAACCCTGTAAATCCCATAAACATGGCTAACAGGTATGCACCTCTGCAGATACCAGCTAATGCTCCAGCTCTACCCCAAGATTACCAAACCAAAATCTCATTTTTTGACTCCCATGGCCCTTTGACAGCTGTCCAGCATGCTAAGAAGATGCAAGACCACTTTGAGACCTATGAAATAGATGATAACAGTGTCAGGATGAGAATTTTTGTTCAAAGCTTAACTGGGGATGTTAGAACTTGGTTCAGATCCCTCAATGCAAACTCCATTGCAACACCTGATCAGCTTTACGAAGTTTTTGCTGAGAGATGGGAGAAGAAGAAAGATCCTCTCCACATACTTGGTGAATATAACACTATTAAAAGAGGTCCCCAAGAAACAGTTTTGGAATATTGTGCTAGGTTTAACAATGTATATAATGCTATCCCACAGAACTTAAGGCCCCCTCCTGATTTGGCCCTGTATAACTTCCCTGACGGTTTTGATTCTGATATGGCCTATCAGTTGAAAGAAAGAGATCCTCCAACCCTTGCAGAAGCTCAAAGGGTTGCAGTCACTGTAGAGGCTAACCTAATTGCCAAAAGAAATAGGGCAAAGTTGGAAAAGAAGACTGGCTTCAGAGAAGAACCCTCAGGTTTTGATCAAAAGCTGGATGCAATACTAAACAGCATGAAGAGATTGGGTGAAAGAGTGGAATCAGTTGAAAGAAAATCATCATGGGAGGCATCACAAAGCAACCCTCCTAGAAACCCAAATTTTAGGAGAAATCAGAACCCAAACATTGGAAAAACAAGTGCTGACCAGGATATTAGACCCCCTTTTCAAGAAAACTATGCAGAAACTTCCACAGACAATCAGCTCAATGAAGATCCTGAAATTAACTTAATGGGTCTGGATGGTAAAAGCCATGTTTTCTTAACACAAGAAGACCATGAGGAGGATGAAAGCAAAACATTCCAAACTAAAACAGGAGAATCCTTTGACTTTAAACAAGGATATGATACTGCTGTCTATGAAGTCCATAAACAATACAAACTAAGGAGTAGGACTGTAAATGTAAATCAGCCTGAAAAGATAAAGGAGAAACAGCAGTTTAAAGAAACCTCAGTCACAGAACCTAATGACAAAACAAACTTGCCTACAAAAGAAGTAATGGTTGAGGAGGTTACTGAACTACTGTCCCCACTACAACAGCCCATGGCAACCTCGTCCTCTCACCCTAACCCAAACATTACCCCTCAAGACATGAGTATAAGGGGCAGGTTTCAAAATCAAGATGAAATCCAACAAGAAGATTTAGTGAACAAAGAAAAGACTGCTATCCGTGACTCTAAAACCCAAGTTGACAAACCTTTTGACCTAGGTACAGAGATTGGCAAGTTAAAGATAGCAATTCCCCTCTCAGAGCTAGCCAAGCATGACATATACAAGCAACAGATAAAGAAATCCCTACAGCTCACCAATAGCAAAGATGATGTAAATGTGCTAGATGACACTCCAGAATTACTGTTTGGCCCAGAGGTAGATGGAAAAACAATAGTCACAGGGGTTTTACCTTTTTATGTCAGCCTGCATGTTCATGATAAAATACTGCACAATGCAATGTTTGACTCAGGTGCCTCTCATAACCTGATGCCAAAAGCAGTCATGGAAAGATTGAATTTGGATGTAACAAGACCATACAAAGACCTGTTTTCCTTTGATTCTAGCCAAGTCAAATGTTTGGGCCTAATAAAAGATTTATGTGTGTCCCTGGTTCAATATCCCAACAAGACCATTCTAATGGATGTTGTAGTTGCTGATATCCCACCCAAATATGGGATGCTGTTATCAAGATCATGGGGAGCCAAGCTCCAGGGCTCCCTGCAATTAGACATGTCATATGCAACTATTTCTGTCTTTGGGCAACCAAAAAGACTTTATAGGGAAACACTCATGAAGTATATGGTCAGCAGTGAAGAGAAGCCTCAAAATTTTCCAATATACGCTGTTCATTCGGACATAGACTCCTTCATCCTCTTCAATGACAGCGCAGACCTCTCAAACAATGACATTAGGACCGAAACACTCACGCAAGAACAAAGCATTGATCAGACAAGTAGCACCTGCCAAACATCAATCAGCCCAACAATACACATTAACCCTCCTCTAGTTGTCAAAGATTGTCAAAAAAGTGATGAAATTGTCTTAGAAAACAAATGGGAAAAGAAACCCCAACTCATGCTCACATTGCCATCCCATGAACAGAATTTTAAATCTCCTGTTCAGCAAGACATCCTGTGGGTCCTAGAATTTGATGGCTCAGTTAACAAGCTAGGAGCAGGAGCTGGAGTGTGGATACATAACAAAGAGAAAAATTATGCAGAAGGCAGGGCTTACAGATTGAATTTTAGGTGCACTAACAACATGGCAGAATACGAAGCTCTGTTGCTCGGTCTCAAACTAGCAAGGTCATTACAAGCTCCTAAACTCTCCATCATGGGAGACTTGGATCTAGTAATTCAACAAGTGAAAGGAAACTTTGTCACCAATGACAAAAGATTGAGGTCCTACAGATCTGCTGTAATTGAAATATTAGAGACCTTCTCTGAGTGTGTTATCACAAAAATTTCAAGGGGCCACAATCTCCATGCACACAGCTTGGCAACGTTTGCCAGCACCTTCAAATTTCCATTAGAACCCAATAATTGTTTCACAGCCGAGGTCAAATACAGACCCTCTATTCCAAACAATGTCAAAGAATGGCAAGTATTTGAGGATGACATGCAAATAAACAATTTTTTAACCTTGCAACAAGAGTTCACAGGATTAAATATTGACCTTGAGTCAGCAAGTCAATCACAAATACTTGAGTCAGCAAGTCAATCACAAATACTGTTTCAACAGTCTGCTCACCCAATGTCACCTAGAACAGCAAAACAATTACTAAGTCCAACTATTTTCAACAATGAAAACATTCAGCAAATTCACCTAATTGACTGTGAAGAGATGAGCAGCGCTGAAGCTGAGATCATACAACTCAAGGACAATTTCCTTCCAGTAGGCCTTACCCCATTAGAAGACATTTTTGATTCAAATGATGTCCCCAGGAAACCAAAAATGCAGCCATTAGATGCAGCAATTGAAGAATGCAACATTGGTACCACTGACAAGCCTAAAATAATAAAACTATCTGCTGCTTTGCCCCCTGATCAAAAACCCAAATACATTGATCTCTTTAAAGAGTTTCAAGATGTTTTTGCTTGGGGTTATGAGGATCTAAAGTCCTATGATACTTCTGTCATCCAGCACACCATTCCCCTCAAGCCTAATCAAAAACCATTCAAACAGAAATTGAGAAGGATCAATCCTATGCTCCTTCCTTCCATTGAAAAAGAATTACATAAAATGTTCAAAGCTGGTATCATAGCACCAATCAGGTTCTCTGAGTGGATTTCAAATTTGGTCCCTACAAGAAAGAAAACTGGTGAGATTAGACTTTGTGTAGACTTAAGGAATTTGAATCAAGTATCACTCAAAGATAACTACCCTTTACCCAAAATGGATCACATTCTTCAAAGAGTAGTAGGGGCTTCAAGGATATCATTGCTTGATGGATTCTCAGGCTTCAATCAAATCCTAGTACACCCTGATGACCAAGACAAAACTGCATTTACAACCCCATGGGGAACTTTCAAGTATGTGAAAATGCCCTTTGGATTGAAAAACGCAGGGGCAACGTTTCAAAGAGCAATGGACATTGCTTTTGCAAAAGAGATTCATGACTTTTTGGTCATTTACTTAGATGATCTAACACCCTTTTCAAAATCTGACCAAGAACACTTGAAACATTTGAGACAGATTTTCATAACATGTAGGAAATATGGCATTTCCTTAAACCCCAAGAAGTCATTATTTGGCTTGGAAGAAGGGAAACTTTTAGGACACATTATCTCAAAAGATGGCATAAGAATTGATCCAGATAGGATACAAGCTATCCTACAAATGCCTCATCCAAGAAATGTCAAGGAGTTGCAAGGATTCTTAGGGAAAATCAACTTTTTAAGAAGGTTTATCCCGAATTTAGCAGAATTAATCAGATTACTAAACAATATGCTAAAGAAAGATTCAAAGGTCAAGTGGACTGTTGAAGCAAAGCAAGCCTTTGAAAGTATAAAATTGGCCTTGACACAAACCCCAGTGTTAACCAATCCTCAGTTTGACAGAGACTTTATCATTTTCTCCTTTGCTTCCCAACATACTATTGCTGCTGTTTTATTACAGAAAGATGACCAAGGGAATGAGAAGCCTATTGCTTTTTTTAGCAGAGCTCTTAGAGATGCCCCTCTAAAGTATCAAATTATGGAAAAACAAGCCTATGCTTTGATCAAAGCTATTAAAGACTTTAGGATTTACATCCTTTACTCCCATGTTGTGGCTTATGTACCAAGTCCTATTGTCAAAGACATTCTCACCCAAGAAAACTTAGAGGGTAGGAGAGGAAAATGGATTGCCAATATACTAGAATTTGACATTGAAATAAAACCCACAAAGCTGATAAAAGGGCAAGGTTTGGCCAAATTAATGACAGAAGCAAATTTCCAAGCCTTAGATATCAACCAACTGGACAGTGAAACAGAGCTGGCGACTCCAAAGATCAATGTAGCCTTTGAACAATCTCCTTGGTACTCTGATATCTGCTATGTGTTACAAAACCTGTGTGCTCCCCCAGGACTGTCCAGAACTAAGTGTAGGTTCCTAAAAATGAAAACATCTAGATTTTGTGTGATAGATGGAAATCTACTTTGGAAAAACCATGAAGGTATCTTGCTGCACTGTCTAATAGAGAATGAAACTAACAAAATCATGCAAGATTTCCATGCTGGAGATTGCGGTGGACATTTGTACTGGAAGTCCACTGTGGACAAGATATTGAGGGCTGGGTACTACTGGCCCATTATGTTCTCTGATGTTAAGAAATTTACAGCCTCATGCCACAAATGCCAACTGTTTGAAGGCAAAAGACAGTTGCTGCCACTTCCTTTGAAGCCCATTGCAACAGAGAGACCTTTTCAACAATGGGGCTTGGATTTCATTGGGGAAATTCATCCCTCATCTTCAGGGCAACACAGATGGATTTTAACAGCAACAGACTACTTCACCAAGTGGATTGAAGCTGCCCCATGCAGACAAGCAAATGATTCAGTAATTATTCAGTTTTTGGAAAACAATATACTGGCTAGATTTGGCTGTCCAGACAAGATAATAACAGACAATGCTGCTGCTTTCAGATCCAAGAAAATGGTGAACTTCTGCCATAAATTTCACATTACTTTGGGCCATTCTACAGCTTACTATCCTCAAGGAAATGGCCTTGCTGAATCATCAAACAAAAGTTTAATAAACATCATAAAGAAAGTGCTGGAGGAAAACAAAAAGAACTGGCATAAGAAACTAGTAAATGCTTTATGGGCAGATAGACTAACAACTAAAAGATCAATTGGGACCAGCCCATATGAGTTAGTCTATGGATTAGAAGCCAAATTTCCTTCATCACTAGGAGTGCCGGTTATGAAACTTCTGCAAGAAAGCCAAGCAGAGCCAAATGACATGCAAAGAAGGATCAATCAGATAATCTGTTTACAGCAAACTAGAGAACAAGTTTTCAGCAGAGTGCAGATATTACAAGAGAAATTGAAAAAGGCCTTTGATAGGAGAACCAAAGCAGAAGATTTCAATGTGGGGGACAAAGTCTTAAAGTGGGATGCAAGAAGAGAAGAGAAAGGAAAACATGGAAAGTTTGACTCTTTATGGAGAGGACCATTTGCTGTCCAAGCAGTACAAGGTAACAACACTTACTTCCTTAAAAGTCTGACTGAAACTGACTTGGATGAAGGTCCTGTCAATGGCAGGATGCTGAAGCACTACTTTGACTATTCCCCATGAATGGAAACTAAGGATTCATTGTATATATGCAGATGTACATATTGTTTTCTGTTTTAGATTGTAAAATACAGTTTTCCAAGTGATTCACCAACCAGCTAGAGGCAAGTAGAATCAGAGGTCTTCCAAGAAAGAAGCACACAATTTTGACACATTCTTGCAGCAAAATTCAAAGATTGGGATGGGCAGTCAAAGAACAAGGCAATCTGACCTGCTGTTCTTGGTCTTTCAGAAGAAAAACCATCCCCATGTGGAGCCACTGTTGGATACCTATACTAATAGGTTTCATATTTCATGATTGGCCAAGGAAAGTCCAAATATGCTCTGCTTTGGTATTACAAAGATCCCATATTTCCTAGAGAACAAGAGGTGTGTAATCTGTTTCAAATATTGAGGACCTTATTTCAATTTTGTGGATGATTCAACAGTTTAACCTGGATCATGCCATGTTTCAATTTTGAGTTATAGAATAGAGAAAGAAGTCTGTCCAAACTGTTTAATCTTGGCAGACAAGTAGTTTAGGTAGAGAAGTAAAGGTTCCCAACAGCTTAATCTGGGACCTTGGAAGAGATAAGGGTAGAAGTAGATAGAAAAGAATAAAGAAAAAGCCAAAGAAAAGAAAAGGCAAGTAAGGGTTTGCAAGCCTAAATGCACCCTCCAAGGAGAAACAAAAAATGTTAGGAAAGTAGCTGGGTAAGCAGTTGTGGTTGCAGAAAAGGTATTTTCACCATTTCACACATGTCAAGAGGTGTTTTGCCAAGGCAAAAATCTATCAATGGACAAAGTGGTGAATTCCATCAAATTACAGCAAGGAGCATGACTAACCTCCCTCTCCCCCTTCATTCCATTACTAACATTCCCTTTCTTTAGCTGAGATTTATGAAGAGAGATCATGGTTTTATGATGGTTCTTGTTCTTTCAGAAGCCACATTTCTTGTCTAAGATCTTTTCATTTTGATCTACTCTCAAAACTAAATCAACTTTACATAAACTCAGTAAAGTCCCCTTCATTTGCTCCCCTCATTCATATTAACCTCTAATTCTACTATATAGCTCCCTTATCTTACCCCTCCCCTAATAATACTAACACTATGGTGTATAAAGCCCCAAAATCTTATAAATACTCCTCCCCTTGGCATTATAGCCATATGCTCTGCAAAAGGAACCAAAGAGACCTCTGGTCACCTTGGTGAACCTATCACATCCCATTCCCCCTTGCTACAAGCCAACTCGCTCCTCAAACCACCATTTGCATTCAAAAACCCTTGTAAACCCTCTTTTACCCCTTAAAACCTTTGCAAGAATTACCCAAAGTCAAAAAACCCGCCTCTGGCGCATTTCCAAAGGGTTAGCGCGCAGTTTGATTTTATGAAAAACATTGAAAAAACCATTAAAAACCCGCAACCCAAAGTTTTCCGCCCACATATCACCCGCGCATGTTGTTGCTCCGCCCACCGTCGGATCAAGGCCCGAAGATCCGACGATCCACGATGATATCGGAGCAGCCCCCGCAGCCGTCCTTTACCGCCCGAGAAGGTGACGTTGCGTCACGTCAGGGCCTCTCCACGCGTCAAGCGCTAAAGTCTCTCGGAGCAAGGCCTGACACATTCGGCGTCGTACCAGAACCGCCCCGAGAGACCGTAGCGGTTAGCCTTAACCGTAACCGCTACGGTTCAGACCGCCAGTTGCCCTCCTATGTCACAACGCCACGTCATATCCGCTTGTCCTCGCCCCTGTTATTCGTCCACCTGGCCGCTGACATGGCTGCCACCTCATCGCCCCCATGGACCAACAGTGTATTGACACGTCACCCGATGACGTCAGCTGACGTCACCTCACCTTGACCCACCAATGACGTCATGCTGACGTCATCACTAAAAGCGCCAAAATCATAAAAAGCCCATATTAAGCCAAAAAACGTCTATTTTTCCATTGTTTGTGCGTTTCTCTACTGTTTTTCTGCATGAGCGTTTACGTCCAAATTTTCGCCAACCTGCTCGATTGACCGAGGCGACCTCCACAGCTCCAACTGTGCACGCCCATGCGACCTCTGTTCGTCAATTAACAGGTATTTACCGCCTGCTGCCCTCCATACGCCTGTTATTGAAATAAAAGTTACTCAGGGGGCTAAGGACACCATAAAAATTATATTTTCACCGGCCATTTCCCTCTGCACATCCACATTTGCAATTGTGAAGTCCAAAGACACCAGCCGAGCCTTAATACCTGTAATTTCACTCAAAAACAACATTCACTGCGTATTCCCGGCTAATTTCTTGTTAAGCTCAATTCACCCGCTAAAAGAGGACATAGTGAGACCATAGAGAAGCCCTGCTCCTGAAACAAACAGTATTTCAACTGCTGTTGTGTAATTTCCTCCTCTGGTCTCTGAGATACAAACTGTTTTTACAGAAAATCACTTCTATTCTGTGTTGCTTCCATTAAACAATCCACCTACAATTGTTGAACTTTGAAGAAGGCCATGGAGACTCCTATTGCTCTGAATATCAAGCCCCTCAATGCTCCTCACCAGGAATTAGCATGGAAAGCCCTAGGAGACATGGATTATCAGATGCTGGACTGGTTCCCTATGGGCTCCAAATACAATATCCAGATGATGAATGAGTTGAAGGCCCAGCACCTGAGTGGGGCAGATATCTTGGGGATTTGGGACTCAAACTTGCCCATCTACAACCTCCCCCAAGTAAATCCTATGCCAGAATTGGTCTACAGCTGCCAGGAATGCTATGACCCAAACCAAAGAGCTGTCATCAGCCCCACAGGCTCAGTCCTGTTCCAGATTACCCCAGAAAGTATAAATGGAATGCTGCACTTCCATACTGCCAAGCAATTGACCCCCCTCTATATGCAGAATTTGGTAAACAAAGGGAGCGAGCTGTCAGGTGACCAAATCATTAAGATTAATCAGCTGTTTGTAAGACCAGGCTCGGACACCATCAGAACCCCTCCTATTGGGTATCAATATTTGAATGAATTGGGCAGGATGTTAGTGGATTTAATCAGCTATGTCCTAGGATTCAAGGGAATGGAGGATGTGGATGAAACCATAATAGCAATGCTGTCTCTATTCTCTCCTGGTAAGCCCCCAGCTGTGCATTATGATTATGCTACATACATTGCAGATAAAATCCATGACCAGTTTATGAACTTAAAGAGAGAAAGACTATTCAGGTATACCTCATACATATACCACCTCTTCTTGTTTTATCAACCAGCCACCTTCTCTTTTCCTTTAAAGCCACTCAATGCCCAAGGAAGTCCAAGGTCAGTTGTGTTCTGGACCTCTGTTTTTCATCATACCTCTGTGTCACCTTATACATACAATGAGTTCATTGACTTATTCATTTATCCAGCCATGACAGTACTGCAGGTACTCCTCCTCCTAGACTAACCGATGACATGAGGAGAATTCTCCATTTGAATAAGTCCTACAGCATTGGGAATTGGTACTTCTACCAAAACCATACAGTCATCAGAATATATGGCTGTGAGTTGACACCTTTTAGATTGCCAAGGTATGTCCCCATGAGGCTTTTTGCCTTGGAATATTTCAGACAGTTTGGCAACTCAGACTACCTGCATTTTCAGAGCAAGAACAAGAAGTCACAGCTAAAGGTAAGGAGCCAGCTGGGTCCTTTCCTATATAACAGAAAAGAGGAGGGATGGAAAGAGGCAAACACTATCCTGGAAGGCCTCAGACTGCAAACTAGTTTTGAATGGGTACCCTATGACCCCAATCATTCTATCTCCCTCAGGAGGATAAGATACAAATTGGGTGGTTATGCACACAAGAGACAACCTGAGATTGAACAGTATGCCAATGC
Source organism: Pinus tabuliformis (assembly GCA_031772625.1). NCBI lineage: Eukaryota > Viridiplantae > Streptophyta > Pinopsida > Pinales > Pinaceae > Pinus > Pinus tabuliformis. Next base: position 1,370,379,420 of record CM062820.1, read on the forward strand.
CTTAAGCTGGGAAGAGGGTACCTTAGAAGAAGAAATAACTGCTGAAGAGCTTCTAGAAAGAGAAGCTAGAAATATACAAAAGCAAGCTGACTTGGAAAATTGTGGACAGGTTCCTCATTCATACAGAAGACAGCTGGGAGCAGCTACTACATCATCAACAACCCAGCAGCAAACTGCCGAGAAGGCACCGCAGACAGCAAGCAAAGATAAAGGGAAGCAGGTGGAGCAGCCACCTCCATTGACAGAAGAACAAGTGGATACATTGCTACAGCAGCAAGAAGAAATGGAGCAGCAGGAACAAGGGCAGCAACAAGAAGAGGTACAATATAGTGAACAGCAGCCCTTGCAGCAAGAAAAAGTGATTGATGCTCCAAGCTCCACAGAGCAACAGGCTCAGACAAAAGTGCCTCCTAGGGCAGAGACTACTGTTGATACCTCGGTCCTCCAAACCCCACAAAAGGAGGACTTAACCAGGAAAAGAGATAGAGAGACTCCCCTGACTTCATCCATCAATCGGGGAGAGAAAAGACAAAGACTAAATGACTTTCCAGAGGATGACATAGCAGTAAGGCAAGCAATGGGCATGGGCCCACCCAGTGGAGAAGTTTCAGCCAGTTCATTCCAGCATGAACATGATAGAGCTATAGGAGGAGAGGTCAGCTCCTCCAGCCAGCACAGAGAAGGACAGTCAAGCATCAAACAACAATTTATTGACATTAAGAGGAGAAGTGATCCTATTAAAGTACAGCTGTACAATCATTTGCTGAACCTGGCTCCTACCAATCAGCAAAGACTCATGTCTGCCTTTGATGTAAGTGAAGGCAAGATGATCATGAGTCACTTCATGCCCAAAACGCTGCATCCTCAATCTACCTCGGATTATCTAAGAACCAACATGGAGGTTATGGCTAAAGACATACACCCTATGGATAAGATCAAACTGCATAAGCAAACCGGTGAAATGGTGTATGCCTCCTTGGCAGATGAAACATTGGAGAACTACAAATTGAAGAGTAGCCTTGATAACACAGCCTCTCAGCTGGAATTGGAAAGAGCATCATCACAAGCCAAGGACAACAGGATCAAGTCCTTGGAAGATGTAATTATAGAAATAGGACATGATCCTAAAGATGTTAAAGGTATCCAAGAACTCTTGAAGCTAAGGGATGCAGACATGGCGGCCTTAAGAAAGAAAATCAAGCTCCCAGCTACCATCCATCCACAAACAGACGAGTTTGCCCAGCAAAGGCAGGAAAAGGATGCTACAGACCTAATGATATCCCTGTACAAGGAGCTAGTTCGGACTCAAGACAAGCTAGGAGAATCAGAAGCTGCAAAGGCAGCACTACAAGCAGCATTAGAGCAAAGAGAAGAAGGCCAAACTTCCCAGCCCCCTCCGGAAGTAATCAATCTTGAAGAAGCTACTCCAATAACTACTCTTCCTCCTCAGCAGACGGGAACTACAGCACCATCTACAGCCACAACTACGCCAACAACAGAGCAGACTCCTAGTCTGGATATGCAGAAGTTGCAAGCTGAGATCCGAGTTCTTGAATCCCAAATGAAAGAGCTCGATGAAGTCAAAAGGTCTTTGACTAAGGTGAATGAAAGATTTGATAAAAGCAAGCAGAATGAGGCAGCAAAGGAAAGAGAAATAAAAGCTCTAAAAAAGAGAATAGCTGAACTAGAAAAAGAGCTTGCACTAGAAAAAGTAACAGCAGAACTAAAAGCAGTCCTCTGGGGTAACATTGGGCGGTCCATCACCAATCAGTGGCAGTATATTGAGACTATGGATGAGCAAATAGTACTCATTACCAAGGCAAACAGGGAAGTACAGAGAGCTAGAGCAAGCTTGGGCCACATGCCAGATGCTGCCAGCAGAATGATCACTATTTTGAATAACAAAACTAGCTCTCAACTAGCTACCATGGGAATTACTAACAGGACTGAAACAATCTCAGTAGTTAAAAGAGTCCTGACACTAAGAAACCTAGTTGGAACGCTGGAAAGAAGAACACAGGATATGCAGACCGAGATCAACAAATTCCTGGACAGATTTGTGGCATTACAAAACAGAGGCCTCCCCAACATATTAAGCAGCGTAGGAAGGCTGCTTACCCTGGAAAATTACATCAAAAGGGTTGATGCACATGCTGCAGCACAAATAGCAAAACAGCCCAGTACCTCAGCAGAAACAGGGCCAGCATCAGGGCAGAATTTGTATGATAGAGTGGATAACCTATTTTTTATCATGAATGAAATTGATCACCTGTTTGATACACCACCAAATTTCTTTAAGTATACAGAAGCAGATGAGACTATGGGGGCAATCATAAATCATCAATTGCCCACACAGGAAGAATGGAGGAATTTGACACAGGTAATCTTATCAGGCCCGAACCGGTAGCGATAGTTTTTTCTCCAGTTTATGAACAGTCATGCACAGGCAGAATTTTGGTGGATAAAATCTACAAGGAAGAGACAGATGCTGAGCCAACTCAGCAGGGCTATTTACTCACCACAACAGCAGTCACCATCACAAGGTAGCAGACCCGAAATACAGCGCACAAGCCAAAAAGTCGGGTTCTCCAGCATTTGATCAAAGTATCCCAACCGACTTAGCAGCTCCCAAAGGCCAAAATATCCTCTGACAGAACATCAAGACGCCTTTATCTCGTATTCAATGCTGTAATAAATTTCTGATAATAATATCTCAAAAGTTGGTGAGGATATTAAGTCTGAGATAACTTAGAACTCAGATATTTTGTAAACAATCGCAAGTATATATTCACCCCTCGCAGAAGCTGAAGGGGTTGTTGTTATTTTCATTTTGGGCATCTCATTTGCTGTGAAAATTCTCAGAGAAATAATACAAAGGGTGAATGGAATTTCCGAAGCTTGGCGTACCTTGATGCATTGTGATGAATGGTGAATGTTGCAGGATTCCAGAGTGTTTCATAAAACAATAAGTCTTTCTTAAATCTCTGTGTTACATGTTTTTCGAGTCTTTTGTTCTCTTTCATTGTTTAAATGTTTTACACTTAATAGCAAAATAGAAGAATAGTTCCAGGATTTAATCACTGATTACCCTGAACTCAATCTGAGCTATTATCCATGTTTTCTTCAGATACAGTGAATGAAGTGTAATTCTTAATTGTTGCACTTTAAAATTATATCTTCTACAGTGATAGACATCCCCAGGGATTCAAGTTTTTGCTCCTGAGGCATCTATCTGTTTCTCATACCTAGTTTGATGGAAATACTTGAATACTTTAGTGAAAATTCTTAATTGCTTTCACTGGTTTTTTCACCTGTTTGTGTTATAAATCAAAATTTGTTCTATGAAGTATCCAAATGGCCCTGTAAGTTTCACCAGTTCACCTCAAGGTTTCTAGACACCTATACAGCCATAGACTCCATTGCCCAATGATATGTGACTCTTTGAATACTACATCATAAGACCTAAAAGAAACTCTTCAACCAAAACATAAACAAAACCTGTGCGTAATAGCTAGCCTAAAACCCTATCATAAACAGATACAAATCATAAAGAGAGAGCCCTCTCTGATCACAGTTTGGCTAGAAACAATGATCAAAAGATTGGTTAGTGGTTACCCCGGCCGTATTCCCTTGGGAGTCATAGGGAACAACCTGGGTGTTAACATGGTGAATATCCCATGGTGTTTCTACATGTTGTGTAGTATGCCCACAAGGCTTTTGGAAATCTTGAAGCCCAGTCACGTCTGTGTCATGCAACTTTTTTTGTAAGTATTGCCTCAATTACATTATTAGTACTTTCTACTTGGCCATTTACCTGTGGGTGGTATGGAGTTGTAATTTTGTGCAAGATATTGTAGTTTCTCAATGTTGCGGCAATATTGTTACCTAAAAATTGTCGTACTACATCTATAATTATCTCTCTCGGCAGGCCATATTTCACAAATAATTGGAAAAAAAAATGTATCACTGAATCCTCTGTAGCTCTTTGCAGCGCCTCTACTTCAACCAATTTAGTAACAGACTCTGTTGCAACCAGTATGTATGTTTTTTTATTAGATGATGGGTTAATAGGTTCAATAAAATACAGTGCCCACCACTCAAAAGGATTGATTACTAATTGCGGGTTCAGAGGTATCTCATCAGATTGTCTGGGGTGTCCTGCCCTTTGGCAGTGATCACAAGCTTGTACAAATTTTTTAGCATCCTTAAAGATAGTGTGCCAGTAATAGCCTATTTGTAAGACTTTGTGACTAGTTTTTCGGTCTGCAAAAAGTCTGCCACAGGGCCCGTCATGGCGTGACTTTATAATGTCAAATAATTCATCTTCTTCGATGCATCTTCTGATGTGCATATCTGCCCCTATATGGAATAAGTAGCCGTCGATCCAAGAATATTGAGTACTGCGCTACGCTATTTGTTTTTTCTCATTAGGTGTTAGGTGCTTGGGTAACTTGCCTACTGCCAAGTAATTTGCAACGTCCACATACCATGGTGTTTTGATAGTAACAGGAAATAAATGTTCATCAATAAATTGATCCTCAACTGTTGCTACGTCTGTTGGCTTTGGCACTCGTGAGAGAAAATCAGCTACAGGGTTTTCTTTCCAGGTTGATCCTTAATTGTGATGTCAAATTCCTGCAACAGAATCAACCATCTTGTCACTCTTCCATTTGTAACAGGCATATTTGCTAAATACTTAATGGTAGAGTGGTCTGTATATAAAACTACAAGGTATCCAGTTATATAATGTCTAAATTTGATTACAACATATATTACAGCTAAAAATTCTTCTTCAGTCACAATATAGTTTAATTCAGTAGGAGATAGATTTTTGTTGATATAATATATTGCATATGACTTTTTATCTTCTTGCTATCCAAGAACTACTTTGATTGTTGTCTCTGAAGCATTAGATGAAATCTGGAATGACAAGTCCTAGTTTGAGCCCCTTAGCACTTGGGTTGTCGAAACAAACTTTTTTAGATCCTCAAAAGCACGATCAAACTTATCTGTCCAAATGAAATGAATATTTCCTGTTAGTGCATATAGAGGTGCAGCAATCTGAGAAAAATGTTTTATAAATCTTCTACAATAATGATAAAATCCCAAAAACTACGTACCTTTGTTTGTGTGGTAGGGGTAGGTATTAACAAAATTATCTGAACTTTAGCCAGATCTACCTGTATTCTGGTTGTTGAAATATAATTACCTAAGATGATTCCCTCGGTCATCATCATATGGCACTTTTCATGGCTCAAATAGAGCCTGGTGGCAATCCATATTTGTAGCATAGTTTCTAATGTTTGTAATGCTGGCTCAAAGTCATCCCCATCAAGTGTGAAGTCATCCATATATACTTCGAGCCCTTCATTTATTAAATCTAAAAAAATGTTGAGTACAACCATCTGAGATGTGGCAGGTGCATTGCATAGCCCAAGGGGTAAGACCCTATAAGAAAATGTTCCCCAAGGATAGGTAAAGGTGTTTTTATCCTGATCTTCAGGGGCAATCAGGATCTGATTGTACCTGTTGAAGCCATCTAGGAAAGAAAAGGATTTCTTTCCTGCTAAAGTGTCCAAGACTTGACCAATGAATGGGAGGGGGAAGTGGTCCTTCTGGGTTGCTTTATTTAGTTCTCTATAGTCAACACATATCCGCCACTTTCCATTCTTTTTTGGCACCACTACTAATGGAGATACCCACTTGTTGTCAGATATTGGGTAAATAAAGTTTACATCTAAAATTTTTTGCAATTCAGCTTCGAAAATATCTTTAATATAAGGATTTAATCTTCGTTGGGGTTGGAAAACTGGTCTAGAATCCTTTTCTGTATAGATGTGGTGCATACACAACTGGGGATCAATTCCTTTCATGTCCGGGTAATCACATGCAAAGGATTCTTTATATTTCCTCAAGAGTTGAACTAGATTTTCTTCTTGTTGAGCAGTTAGGTTTTTGTTAATGTTCAAAGTTTTTCCTGGCTCAATTTCTATGGTTTTGTTGTTGTAGACAAAGGTGGTTGGTATTGATTGATCATGAGTATCTTTTAGGGGATTTTCTTCTACTTCATTATCGAATGCTGCTATGATCATGTAACATTTTAGATGGTATCTAGTTTCTGGTTAGTTAATGAAACTATTAATATGTTGTCTTCTATTTGGTCTTTAAATTCAAGGGCATCTTCTATGGTTAGCAGTGATCTAATGTTTTCAGTTAGGTATGATACAGTTTGTTTTCTTGTTTTGATTATCGTTAAACTTGGCTAGGCTGGAGGATATAAGGCTAAATTATTTACACTAATTCCTCTTTCTATAGTCATGCTGCCTTGTTGGCAACCAATGTAAGCATCGACAGTCACTAGCCAAGGTCTACTTAAAATTAAGGGTTGTCCATCCAGTCGGTTTCCAGGATTGATGATCTGAAAGTCTGCAGGGTATTCCCAGGAGTCTACAGAAACCATTACATAATGTAATGTTCCTTCTGGTCTAACTATCGATCAGTCAGCCAATTCCAATAAGGTTGTGGTTGGGTCTAATGATGTAATGCCCAGTTTCTGACAAGTGGTGGTTGTAAGAATATTGATTGCAGCTCCTAAATCAACTAAGGCATTTGGGAAGGACAATCCATTGATTTGCAGCGTGACTATAGGATTTCCTGGGTCCACATATTTTACAGGTGCTTCCCTTCTTGATAGTAAGTCAGATAGGGTGCCAACTACATGGAGAGTTGGATTTGTTTTTATTTTCTTCTTTGGCCTTTTCATAAATTCTTTGATAGTTTTTGCATAAATTGGGATGACCGCAATAGCCTGGAGGAGTGGTATTTTTATACACAATTATTTTAGTTCTCCCAGAAGATCAAAATCAGGATGTTATATTGGGTGAGGTATGATCAGTCGTTCTGGGAATGGTGGAGAAGAGGTGGTTTCTTCTTCATGAGTTTTCTATCTAAGTTGATTCTCTTCTTGTAATATTTGTTATATCAGTAACAGATTTTTAATTTGAACATTTTTATCTCCCTCTGATTCTATTATATTCCCAGATCTTAATTGAATGTCATTGCACTCCTGTAAATTTGTTTTTGGTTTTGGTCCTTCAATTAGTTGACCAAATTGAACCGGTGTATTGTTGGGGTTCGGGTTGGGCTGGGCTGGGAGCTGCGGTCGTAAACTGGTCTGGGGGTTTTGTTGCAATGTATAAGGTGTTGGCAATGTGGGTTGAGGGAGAGGGATCGTTCTAGCTGGTTGATTTATCAGTCTTTTCCAGTTCGACTACTAGTTTTGACTCTGCAAGGTGGAGGGTGACCATTGTGTTGAATATGCATTATTTTTCCAAAATGGTGGACAGTAAGGAAAGTTTGGTCAATTGGTTTGAATTGTTTGGTTTGGCCATGGTGATATGGGGAATGGCTGTTGTGACCAGCTGGAGAAAGGTGGTTGATTCTGCCACATTCCATTATACCGCTAAGCATTATATTGAGGAGGCTAAAAGGAAGAGGATGGGTCAATGGGCACACTTGTTTGTCAAGGCTGCCAGTGGCGGCACTAACTCAATAGGTTAATCGGCGTCGTTTGTTCATCTACTTTTTTGTAGAGTGCTTTCAGTCTTAGGAGTGATGGGCAGCTTTCTTTGGCATGATCTTTCGTACAAATAGTATAGATTTTGACCATATCCGCAGGCACTCTTTATGGCTATGTTTCTTTCTGCATTGAGGGCAGAATATTGCCAATTTTTTTCCACTTCCACTTACTTTTGTTTAGCTTGCATAACATCCAACTACGTTGTCAAAGTCCCTAGAATATTAGTTTTGAAGTCTTCTAGAAAATTATCGATTTCTGTGTGGGTTATACCACCACCAGAGATCTTGTTATCCCTTGTGATCATGTCACGTTCTGTTGGCTTTAGATTTGTGCTGCCTCTTGAACTCCCGATACGCAAATCAATGATGTCAGCAAAATTTTCCAGATATATGTCACCTTTACCCATAATGTTTAACTTTTCAATCCATTATTCTTTCATCCCTTTAATTAATGTAGTTTTTAACATGTTATTAGGCAAGGGTAAATATGCATAAGGAGATCTCTGGAGATTGTAATGAAAGTGTTCTACATATTCCTCCAGTGTTTCACTAGTTCTTGTTGTCATTTCAAATATCTCATCCTTTAATTCTCTCGATCTACAATAATCCTGATATTTCTTTAGAAAAATAGTTTTCATTTGATCCCAGTCATTTATAACGCCCCCACCTAACCCTGTAAACCATCATATAGCTACCCCTTTTAATGTGGAGGGAAATAATTTTATTTTTTAGGGATCGGTGGTATAGTCATACCCCCGGCATAACAAATCAAACTCAAACAGAAATGCACTTGGATCCTCTGATGTTAAGCCATGGAATGTAGGGATATTCTGGAGAGGGATGGGTTTCATAGGTTTTTTAACTGCTGTATTCATGATGGGATACTGCAATGTGGAGGTTTGAGGTGTTTGCTAGTTCTGGGCCATTTGATCAAATATGTGCCAATACCCTTACGCGATTTCTAGAGAGTTATTCCTACGATGACTAGAAGCAATAGGAATAAGCTTAACAACACTTCCTTTGTCTTGGATAATGAGTGTTCCTTGGTGAACTACTATCTGGGGGGATTTTCACTCCTCAGGTTCTCTTGCTTATTTTTGGATAAACTTAACAACACTCCCCTTATCTGCGCTGCTGAGCATTTGAATTATTTCGAGAGAGGATCTTGGATCTTTTGTTTCCCCTATTTCTCCTCCTCCTTCAAGGAGATTACTAGAATTCCCTTCCTATAAAGAAATTGGGTGAGAATTCTCAATTTCTTGAAAATCTTGCTCAGTTTCCCCTGTTTTGTTGTGTACCTCAATAAAGGCTATATATGGTGAGTATGTGGCCTTAAGGGAGCTAGTAGGTCGTCTAGAAGCAAATTTTCTAGGGCCTATCGATGGCTGAGATTCAAATTTCTTAAGGATATCGTTTATGAAGGTTGATTGACCAAGGCTCACTGGTCCCTTAGCTTTGTCGGGTTTGGGTAGTGGTTTTGGATCGTTTTCAAGTTTTTTCTACTTAGTCTACACACAACTCAAATATTTATTTCTATCCTAAGTTCTTTAAAAATTCAGCTGGAAAGCAGGCAGGCGAGTAGGGCTTTTACGTGCTCCGTACGCAGGTTCTTACCTTCCACTTTTAATAACCAATTCTTTCCTAACAAACACCCATCATATGCACAATACTATTTCTAGAAATGGCTACACTCACCTTGGCAACGACGCCAAAATGTTGAGGTATAAAAGGTGTCTTTTCAACTCCTAATTATCTTCACATTAGTTATCAATCTGGGCAAGATTTTATATTTCAATATTGTACATAGTTTGTGGCGGCTACTTACTCAAGAGTAATGTTTTTAAATTGTAGTACAGTACTTTCAAATATGAGAGTAAATGAATGATTGAATAAAACTCACTTGAAAATAAAAGAAAATTCAATGCTCTAAAACTAAATCATCTATTCAACAAAGTAACAACAATCATCAGTCAAGGATACGGTAGCAATAACTCATTCCTTTTCAACTGATGTAAACTAAATCAGGCATAAATAAGATCCTCAATCAAAAGTAAACTAAATCAAGCATAAATAAGATCCTCAGTCTAAGAGCTTTTGATAGTAATAGCCAATGTCCTTTACAGTTGTTGATCTCACACACACCACACTAAATAACCAATGGAAAATGTAAATGAATTAAATTAATAATGTTACTGCAACTCATTGAAATGAGATGATTATACTAACTATAAGAATGTTAAAAGGCAAACCCAAATGATTGCAGAAAGTAAATGAATAGCACACTATATAATAGAAATGAATAACAATACTTATGTAACAGTAATGAATGGCAAAGCTAAGTTACTGAAACGAACAACGATGCTCCATAAGTAAAATGAACAACACAACAATATACTTGCAGAGAGCAATGATCTTGTTATGAGGGAAATGAACAACAATGCAATTCAATTACAATAGATAAAACAAAACAATTCATTAAGTCTGGAAATACAAAACAATAAAGTGATGTGACTATAATAAATAGAAATAAAACCAAACCATCACACGGCAGGAATTGTAAAGGAATGATACAAAAACAACAAGTGAATCCACCAGCGCTGGCCCCTTAGCCGCTAGTGAACACCACTGGGTTACTTCAGTATGAAAGAAGGAACAACAACTATATTGTGTATTAATCATATGAAAAATGATTACAGGTAGTTCATACTCTGTTTCAACAATGAGAGTTGATGATCAAAGTAAAAATATAAAAGTAATCTCTGAATAATCTCCCCCTATTCTCTACAATCGTTGCCCCTTTTATAATGTCTAGGTGGATAAAATAGTAATAGCAGATAGAATTGTAACAGTGATCCCTCCAGATCAAGAGATCCTAAGATATCCACTGAATCTTCCATCTTCAGTTAGCTCTTTGTCTTTTGCGTTGATTTTGCGATCTTCCCTATCCTTATCATAACTATGTGCTCCATCCTTGGCGTACTCCCTGTACGTTGCTTCCTGGTGAAGGAACCTTAGTTACTCCACTTTGCCTTTTTCCTCATCTCGGGTAGGAAAAGGTAGTTTTCCCAGTTAACCTTTTTCGTACATAAGAAAAGACAATAATTAGTTGAATTGTAATAATCAATCATTCCCTACTTTTTACTATAATACCTTGATATATGGATTATATCTTTAGAACATAAAGGGAACATAATTGAAAGAAAGGATGATGAAATAGATGGAAAATCCATACCTTTTCCATAGCTCAACACACTCCCCTGCTTACCTTTTTTCATGCCCTCGTGAAAACAATGTAGTTTGTGTGCAAAGCAGTCAAAGGATATGTTGGAGAAGTGATGTCATGAGGTGGTCTAAAACCATGATTTTTAGCCAAAATTTCAAAGTTATGCCTTGGCTATCCCTCGGGTAGTTTATATATAGCTTTATACCCTTCTGTAGGATACCAGACAATAGGACTAAAAAATCGACCGCCTAGCCAATGTGGCCCTCCCCTCAAGATCAGGTTGCCATAAGTAATCAGGCAATCTGCAACTAATTTAAAGTTTTTATAGTTAAATGGTTCTCTGTCCTTGTATATTATGATTGGAAGTTTTCCATCTGAATTTAGTTGCTACCAAGGAATTGTCTTTGATGTAAAGAAAATACTCTACCCCTTTCTAGACAATTTCTTTGTGTATGGGTCCCAAGGTCTAGATTACTCCTTCCTTATCAGTTAGACTCTTATGTTTGGTCAGCAGTTGTAATGGGTTTTTCTGTTCACTCTTGACCCAAAGTCCAAGCCATTTTGTTGCCTCTGGAAAGTGTTATGGGCCTTGAACCACTTTAGCTAATTAAGAACAAATGAAATGAACACTTGAAACTGTACATCACAGAGTAATCATTGAACTTTTACTCCATGGTGTTTACAGCAATTTATAAAATCCTCAACAGTTTTTCTTTCTATGGGTTTCCCTACCTTAACAACCTTAATTTTTAACTGTAAATATCTTTCTAATAAAAATAAAGCATAGTTCTTGGCAGGGGACCTGCATGTTAAAACATATGTGTAAAGGGAATAGAGAGTATCCATCTAACACATGACTTTTTCGAGTCTTTTCTTTATCTTTTCAATTCTTTCTTCTGCCCTTTGACATTTCTCGAAGGCCTCACTTTCCGACGTGTTGATATTCTGCAATTGCCTCTATAATTCCCGGTACATTTGTTTGGGAACTGTCTCTTCCTGAAGATTTTATATGGTCAGCTACGCTTATGCTAGCTTATCTTGGAGATTTGTTATACCAGGATCGTTGCTTATTAAAACATCTTTGGCTTGAATATTTGTCTGGGTGCCTACACTGCTGGAGGGTATTGCATCCATTTGAACAACTGTATTATAGAAATGTGCAGTTTATGTTTGGGCAACCACTTTTTTAATGGTTGCATGTTGTTGGTTACCATTTCGAATTAGTATAGGCTCAGTTTTAGTCTTCGTAGCCCTTGTATCATGGAATTATATTGGAATGGCTGCATTCACCATTCTCGGGATTCTCCTTGCAATTTTTGTCCTCTTTAATATTCTTAACTCTTGTCTAAGTCTTTTCACTAAGCTCTATAGCTTCTGTTGTTCATTTCGCAACCTCTTAATTTCTTTTTTCTTCTTATTGGGAGGAATAGCTACTTTACTAATCATTTCTACCCTTACTGGGCTTGGTTGGTCTGTTGGGTTTTGATCTGCAAGGTCTGTGTCTTTTCCCTGACTAGTTTCCCTTTCCTTTGGTTGGCCCACATCTTCTGCATTTACATCGACCTGACTAGGTTCTTCTGGAGAGGTAACCCTAGTTTGATCTACATTTTCTTGAGCAGTTTTTGCCCCTGTTTCTACTTCACCAACTATTTCTTTTGATATATTTCTATTATGGGCAGAGTTTCCTTTTGATTGTGTTGCCTCAACATTGAGGTCAGGCAGACTTTCTGGTTGAATATACTCACTCATGTTAGCCAAAATCTAGGCCAATTCCTCCTCATATAATGGGTCTTGTGGTGGATTTGTGTTGGTAGTTAGGGGATGTTCTACTTCATCCCTCTCTTCTTCACTGGTATGTTTCGTTTCCTCCTCTAGTTCTGATTCTCGGTTGTCTCTCCCCTCCAGCTATAAGGGTTGCTCATTTTTAGGGTTAGATACTTCTAAGGGTTGGTTGCTGCTAGAGATTTGCAGCTATTCCCATGCTTGTTCTCAATCTGGAAGAGTGTCTACATTTTTGTGGTCTGCTTGCTATGCTAGTGGTCCTTTTGCTTTTTTGGGTAGGTAAGGCTAATCCCTCGTCTATGGTAAACACTAATTCTTCCCAGCTGGTTTGCTACTGGACAAGATATTAACTTACTATCAACTAAACTAGACAATGATGACTTACAACCATATCTATATGTCAGGATTTCTTTATGCTTTAAGCAGTGTCATGCAACAAAAAATTCAAATATGCAGGCAGGTTTACTAAACATTTCTATTTTAAAACTGTTATTAATTTAAGGTGGCGTGGTCTTACCATGTCCTTTCTTCCATTGCATGTAATGTAGCTCTAAACTATTCTAGCCAGCTCTGTCCATGGTTCTCCCAGAGATGAAGGCTCGACTCCTTTACCTTTGATAGTTAGGTTTTGTCCCTCATCTCGAAAGATGGCCATGGCGTCTTGAAGCCTCAATTTTTTATGTGTGCGTATGGGTCCAATTGCTAGTAGTCTAGATACCTCGGCTATTACTATATCTCTCATTGTTATTCGTCTTCCTTTTGCTATAGAATGGTCATTCTGCAAATTCTGTAAAAATTTGATAGCCACGGTTTCATTGGGTTGCTGCAATCTTGTAAAATATGCGACCCATCCAGCCCTTACTAGAATTTCTCGTGAGGAATAAAAAACTACTAATGTCTGTGGCTCGCTGCGTACTGATTGTCCTCCCATTCTCTCTGAATCCTGTACACTGTTATTTTTACACAGCAATGCACAAAGCCAACAATGGAATAGAAAATTGTAAATATTAGATAATTCCTTTTTAATGACATGGATACTATTAAATCTTGCTATTATGGGATATGATGCAGCCTAGTGCAATCAAATAAAATACTGAAACATATGAAAAAGTGTTTTGGAAGTCACCCGCCCACCCTGAAAAATGATAGGTCACCTTCAACTCGTTTAAATGGGGGACGACGTACTGATGGCAGTCATACTGCAGTGAAAAATGGCAACGTGTACAAACTTATGACAAGATCACAAAAATATCGAGTTGCTGAGTTTGATGCATTAGAATGGAAATTATGAATAAATATGAAGATACCATGGAGTGATGTGAAAAAGGGAAAAAGGATAACTGTGGTAGGTAAGATGTTATGTGATCATTATTCACTTAAACCATTATGATTGACCTTTTTAAACGATATTTCATGCATAAAAGGTTCAAAAGGAATTGGGAACATAATCTCCTTTGAAATAAAGATAAAGAAATAAGAAAATGGTTATAATTACTATTGATGTTTAAAACATATGACTCCAATACCATCAGCAGAGCTCTTTTGCCCAAAAGTGTCCATAACCTTGAAAAAGTTTCTTTTTCACCATTTGCAACCATAATCCTTTATGTATGCCTAGGAAAGTGCCTTGTGATGTCAGAATGGAGGCCATTATGCTGGCTTGGTAACCAAATGAATCACAATGCCATTCATCGGGAAGGAGTGGAAGGTGGGTAGGCCGAATTGTGATGAGACCTCCTGTTCCAAGGACTTTTATTTGTCTGATGTGTCCATTGGATCATATCATAATTGTGGTGGCCATAGTGGGTATGCAAATCCATTGCTTCCTTATTTTCATGGTAGGCTGGCTCATGATGAGACCCCTTATCCTCTATCTGCAAAATCATAGAGTTATTAGTATACATACATATTTTTTCTTTTCTTCTATTTTTTATTTATATACCACTTCCTATTTATATATAGAGGATGGCTCAACACTCCTTAAGAGTAGAGATGGTGGAAGAAATCTAAACATATCAATAGAAGAAAATATGCCCTAATTCTTATTTATTAATTAATAGTTAAAGAGAATTAAGAGAATTAGGGAAGAACCAACATGATACAAGTAATCAATCAATTTGAGTTTTAGTGAAGACAGGCATAGCAAAGTAATATAGATAGTTGTGTCCTTCCCTTTTCCTAATCAATACACAGAAATCCCATCAAAGATGATAATTTTTCTTTGATTTGCTTATTCCAGTGACCTCTAATTTTGTACCCTTGCATATATTTGTATTCTTGCATCCAAAAGATCATGAAGAGTGAAACATTATTCACAAAAAATGCACTCAAAAAAGGCGTTTTTCCTTAAATGAAACAACTATTGTTCCTTAAGAGGAATAGCAAAAATACAACTGCATGCAAAATTGTTGTTCCTTAAAAGGAATGGCTGAAAAAGAAAAAAAAATTGCACCTGCAATTGTTGTTCCCGAAAAGGAACAAACCTGTTACATAAGAGGAACAACAAGTAAAAGAACCGCAAATGAAAGTGTTGATCCTTCGATGGAACAATGTAAAAACAAATCGTAACGAAATTGTTGTTCCTTAAAAGGAACAACAACAAGCAAAAAATGAAAAAATTGTTGTTCCTTAAAATGAACGATAGTTGTTCCTTAAGAGGAACAACAATTGTTCCTTAGACAGAACAACACAAACAAATTTAAATGGGACTGTTGTTCCTTAAATGGAATGGTTATTGTTCCTTAAGAGGAATAGTAGCTTTTCCATAAGAGGAACAGTAAAACATTTAAAAAATGCAAAAATTGTTGTTCCTTAAAAGGAATGGTTGTTGTTTCTTAAGAGGAACAACAACTATTCCTTAAGAGGAATAGCAAAAGTACAAACAATCAAGATTGTTGTTCCTTAAATCGAAAGGCTACTATTCCTTAAGAGGAACAACAAATGTTTTTTAAATGGAACATAAAAAATAAACCACACGCAGAACTATTGATCCTTAAATGGAATGGCTATTATTCCTTAAGAGGGACAGGAGCTGTTCCTTAAGAGGAACAACAATAGTGAAACATGCAACACTTCTATCCCTTAAATTGAATGACTGTTGTTCCTTAAGAGAAATAGCAGTTGTTCCTTAAGAGGAGAAGCAAAAATATAAACACACGGGAAATTTTTGTTCCTTAAATGGAACAACTATTGTTCCTTAAGAGGGACAACAATTGTTCCTCAAGAGGAACAACAAAAGTATAAACACGCAAAGTGTTGTCCTTTAGATGAACGACTGCTATTCCTTAAGAGCAAAAACAATTGTTCCTTAAGAGGAACAAAAAAAAGAGAACACATGCAAAAACTCTTGGTCCTTAAATGGAATGGTTGATGTTCGTTATGAGGAACAACATCGTTTCCTTAAGAGGAACAACACAAAAATTTAAATAAAGAGAAAAGTGATGTTCCTTCAATGGAACGGTTGTTGTTCCTTAAGAGGAACAACAGTTGTTCCTTAATAGGAATAGTAGTTGTTCCTTAAATGGAACAACAACTAAAATTTGTACAAAAAAAACAGTTTATACAAGAAAAATTTAAAAAAAGAAAAGTTTATATAAAAAATTTCAAAAACAAATGAGTTGTTTACTTGATTGCTGCTGAGGATGGGTTAACCTCCTCATTGAGAATTTTCATGGTGGAATCTTCCTGTAACTGTTGATAAAAGGACTCCCTAGTAAACAGTTTGTGATAAAGTCACACCCGATGACCATTCACTTTGAAAGAATATCTAGATCCATCAATGGTTGTCAACGTAATGGTGTAATTATCATGCACTTTTTGTATCTCATAAGTACCTAGCCATCTGGTCTAGAGTTTTCCGGCGAAATATTGGAAACTTGAATCGTATAGAAGTTCCCAGTCTCCTTCATGGAAGATCTTATTTTTAATAAGGGCATCGTGCCATTTTCCCCTTGGCTATTGAATTAACACAGTATGTTGAAGAGCTGAGAACTTGATTTCATCTAATTCATTGATTTACTGTAATCTATTGGTCTGAGCTTCATTTAAATTCAAACCCACTTCCCACGTTGTTCTTAATGTTTGAATCTCGAATTCGATTGGGAAGATGGGTTCCTTACCAAATACTAATTGATATGGTGAATATCCCATGGTGTTTCTCCATGTTTTGTGGTATGCCCACAAGGCTTCTGGTAATCTTGAAGCCTAGTCATGTCTATGTGATGCAACTGTTTTTGTAAGTATTGCCTCAATTACCTTATTAGTACTTTCTACTTGGCCATTTGCCTGTGGGTGGTATGGAATTGTAAGTTTGTGCAGGATATGGTAGTTTATCAATGTTGCGGAAATCTTGTTACCTACAAATTGTGGTCCTCCATTTGTAATTATCTCTCTTGGTAGGCCATGTCGCACAAATAATTTCGAAAGAAAATTTATCATTGAATCCTCTGTAGCTCTTGCTAGCGTCTCTACTTCAACCCATTTAGTAACATACTATATTGCAACCAGCATGTATTTTTTTTTATTGGATGATGGGTTAATAGGACTAATAAAATCCAACACCCACTGCTCAAAAGGTTTGATTACTAATTGTGGATTTAGAGGCATCTCATCAGATTTTCCAAGGTGTCCTGCCCTCTGGCAGTTATCACAGGCTTGTACAAATTTTTTAGCATCCTTAAATATAGTGGGCTAGTAATAGCCTATTTGTAAGACTTTGTGACCGGTTCTTCGATCTACAAAATGTCTACCACGGGGCTTGTCGTGGCATGCTTTTAGAATCTCAAATAATTCATCTTCTCGAATGCATCTTCTGATGTACATGTCTGCCCCTATATGGAATAAGTAGTCTCCGATCCAAGAGAATCAGGTACTGCATTGCACTATTTATTTTTTCTCATTAAGCGTTAGGTTCTTGGGTAACTTACCTACTGCCAAGTAATCTGCAACGTCTACATACCATGGTGTTTTGACAGTAACAGAAAATAAACGTTCATTAGGAAATTGATCATCAACTATTGTTGCGTATGTTGGCTTTGGCATTCGTGAGAGAAAATCAACTACAGGGTTTTATTTTCCAGGTCGATACTTAACTGTGATGACAAATTCTTGCAAGAGAATCAACCATCTTGTCACTCTTCCATTTGTAACAGGCTTATTTGCTAAATACTTAATGGCAGAGTGGTATGTTTATAAAACTATAGGACATCCAGTTATATAATGTCTAAATTTGTTTACAACATATATTACAGCTAAAAATTCTTTTTTCAGTCACGGTATAGTTTAATTCGGTAGGAGATAGATTTTTGTTGATATAATATATTGCATATGGATTTTTATCCTCTTCTTGTCCAAGAACTACTCTGATTGCTATGTCTGAAGCATTAGATAAAATATAGAATGGAAATTCCCAGTTTGGGCCCCTTAGCAGTGGGGCCGTTGATACAAGTTTTTTTAGATCCTCAAAAGAATGGTCATACTTATCTATCCAAACGAAATCAATAATTCTTGTCAGGGCATATAAAGGTGCAGCAATCTGAGAAAAATAATTTAAAAATCTTCTATAATAATTAGAAAATCCCAAAAGATTGCGTACCTCTGATTGTGTGGTAGGGGTAGACATTAACAAAATTATCTAAATTTTAGCCGGATCTACCTGTATTCTGACTGCTAAAATATAATTCCCTAATATGAGTCCCTCGATCATCATCATATGGCATTTTTCGTGGCTCAAACAGAGCCTAGTGGCAATCCATCTTTGTAGCACCTTTTCTAATGTTTGTAATGCTGGCCCAAAGTAATCCCCATAAGGAGTGAAGTCATCCATATATACTTCGAGCCCTTCATTTATTAAATCTGAAAAAATGGCGAGTACAACCCTCTGAAATGTGGCAGGTGCATTGCATAGCCCAAAGGGTAAGACCTTGTAAGCAAATGTTCCCCAAGGATAGGTAAAGGTGGTTTTATCCTGATCTTCAAGGGAAATCTGGATCTGATTGTATCTGCTGAAGCCATCTAGGAAGGAAAAGTATTTCTTTCTTACTAAAGTGTCCAAGACCTGATCAATGAATGGGAGGGGGAAGTGGTCCCTCTGGTTTGCTTTATTTAGTTCTCTATAGTCAACACATATCCACCACCTTCCATTCTTTTTCAGCACAACTACTAATGGAGAGACCCACTTTCTGCCAAATATTGGCTAAATAAAGTTTACATCTAAAAGTTTTTGCAATTCAGCTTTCACAATATCTTTACAATGAGGATTTAATCTCCGTTGGGGTTGGCGAATGGGTCTAGCATCCTTTTATGTATAGATGTGGTGCATACACAACTAGGGATCAATTCATTTCATGTCTGGGTAATCCCATGCAAAGGATTCTTTATATTTTCTCAGGAGTTGAACCAGCTTTTCTTCTTGTTCAGCAGTTAGGTTTTTATTAATGTTTAAAGTTTTTCCTAGCTCAATCTCTATGGTTTTGCTGTTATAGACAGAGGTGGCTGGTATTGATTGATCATGAGTTTATTTTAGGGGATGTTATTCTACTTTATTATCAAATGCTACTTTGATCATGTGACATTTTAGATGGGATCTAGTTTCTGGTTGGTTAATGAAATTGTTAATATGTCGTCTTTTGCTTGGTCTTTAAATTCAAGTGCATCTTCTATGGTTAGCAGTGATCTTTCAGTTAGGTATGACACAGGTTGTTTTTTTATTTCGATTATTGTTAAACTTGGCTGGTTGGAGGATATAAGGCTAAATCCTTTACATTGCCTCTTCTTGCTATAGTCATGCTGCCCTGTCGGTAGCCAATGTAAGCGTCGACAGTTTCTAGCCATGGTCTACCTAAAATTAAGGGGTTTCGATCCAATCGGTTTCTAGGATTGATGATCAGAAAGTCTTCAGGGTATTTCGAGTCCACAGACACCATTGCATCATGTAATGTGCCTTTTGGTCTGACTATCGATCGTTGACCCAACTCCAATAAGGTTGCGGTTGGGTCTAATGATGTAATGCCTAGTTATTGACAAGTGGTGGTTGTAAGAATATTGATTGCAACTCCTAAATCGACTAAGGCATTGGGGAAGGAGCATCCATTGATTTGCAGCGTGACTATAGGATTTCCTGGTTCCTCATATTTTACAAGTGCTTCCCTTCCTAATAGTAAGTCAGATAGGGTGCCAACTGCATGGACAGTTGGATTTATTATTATTTTCCTCCTTTTCTTTTTCATAAATTCTTTGATAGTTTTTGCATAAATCGGGATGGCTTGAATAGCCTAGAGGAGTGGTATTTTTATACACAATTTTTTCAGTTCTCCGAGAAGATCACAATCAGGAGGTTATATTGGGTGAGGTATGATCAGTCATTATGGGAATGGTGGAGAAGAGGTGGTTGCTTGTTCATGAGTTTTTTTTCTAAGCCAATTCTCTTCTTGTAATGTTTGTTCTATCGGTAACAAATTTGAAAATTTGAAAATTTTCATCTCCCTTTTATCCTATTATACGCCCAGATATTAATTGAAGGTCATTGCACTTCCTTAACTCGGTTTCATGTTTTGGTCCTTCAATTAGTTGCACAGGTTGAACCGGTCTACTGTTGGGGTTCAGGTTGGGTTGGGCAAGGCGCTGCAGTCTTAAATTGGTCTGGGGGTTTTGTTGCAATGTATAGGGTGCTGGCAGTGTGGGTCGAGGTAGAAGGATCTTTCAAGCTGGCTGATTTATGGGTCTTTGCTAGTTCAACCTCCAGTTTTGACTATGCGAGGTGGAGGGCGACCATTGTGTTGAATATGCATTATTTTGCCAAAATGGTGGATAGTGAGGAAAGTTTGGCCAATTGGTTTGACTTGTTTGGTTTGGCCATGGTGATATGGCGAATGGTTGTTGTGACCAGCTGGAGAAAGGTGGTTGATTCTGCCACATTCCATTATACTGCTGAGCACTATATTGAGGAGGTTGAAAAAAGAGGATGGGTCAATGGGCATACCTATTTGTCATGACTGCCACTAGCGGCATTGATTCAGTAGGTAAACCAGTTCCATTTCTTCTTCTGCTTCTTCGTAGACTACTTTTAGTCCTGGAAGTGATGGGAAACTTTATGTGGCATGATATTTCATACAAATAGTGCAGATATTGATTGTATCCAACTGGCACTCTTTATGGCTATGTCTCCTTCTGCATCGAGGGCAGAATATTGCCAAATATTGTTTCGTTTCTTCTTGCTTTTGTTTAGCTTGCATGACGTCCAACTATGTTGCTAGAGTCCCTAGAATATCAGTTTTGAAGTCTTCTAGTAAATTTTTGATTTCTGCACAGGTTATACTACCACCAGAGATCTTGTTATCCCCTATGATCATTTCACGTTCTGTTGGCTTCAGTCTTGTGCCGCCTCTTGAACTCCTGATACACAAATCAATGGTGTGAGCAAAATTTTCCTGATATACGTCACCTTTACCCATAATGTTTAACATTTCAATCCATTTTTCTTTCATCCCTTTAATTAATGTAGTTTTTAACACATTATCAGGCAAGGGTAAAGATGCATAATGAGATCTCTGGATATTCTATTGAAAGCATTCTACATATTCCTCCAGTGTCTCACTAAGTCTTGATTTCATTTAAAATATCTCATCCTTTAATTCTTTGGATCTGTAATAATCTAGATATTTCTTTAGAAAATTAGTTTTCATCTGATCCCATTCATTTATAATGCCCCCACCTAACCACATAAACCATCGTAAAGCTGCTCCTTTTAATGTGGCGGGAAATAATTTTTTTTTGGGGATCGATGATATAGTCATACCCCTGACATAATACATCAATCTCAAACAAAAATGCATCTGGATCCTCTGATGTTAGGCCATGGAATGTAGGGATATTGTAGAGAGGAATGGCTTTCATAGGTGTGTTAACTTCTTTGTCCACGATGGGATACTACAATGTCGATGTTTGAGGTGTTTGCTGGTTCTAGACGATTTGATCAAATATGTGCCAATACCCTTCTAGGATTTCTAGAGAGTTATTCCTAGGATGACTAGAAGGAATAGGAATAAGCTTAACAACACTTCTTTGGTCTGGGGTAATAAGTGTTCCTCGCTGAACTATTATCTGGGGGGTTTTGGTTCCTCAGCTTCTCCTGCTTCATTTTGGATAAACTTAACAACACTCCCCTTATCTGGGCTGCTGAGCATTTGAATTATTTTGAGAGGGGATCTTGGCTCTTTTGTTTTCCCTGTTTCTCCTCCTCCACTGAGATTACTAGAATTCACTTCTTATAAAGAAATCGGGAGAGAATTCTCAATTTCTTGAAAATCTTCCTCAGTTTCCTCTGTTTTTGTATGTACCTCATCAAAGGCTATAGATGGTGAGTCTGTGGCCCAAAGGGAGCCAGTAGGTTGTCTAGAAGCAATTTTCTTACCAATGGCTGAGATTCAGCTTTCTTAAGGATATCATTTATGAAGGTTGATCAACCAAGGGTCATCGGTCACTTAGCTTTGTTGGGTTTGGGTAGTTGTTTTGGATTTTCTTCAAGTTTTCTCTTCTAAGTCATACACACAACTCAAATATTTATTTATACCCTAAGTTCTTTAACAATTCTGCTGGAAAGCGGGGGGGGAGCAGGGCTTTTACATGCTCCATACGCAAGTTCTTACCTTCTGTTTTTAATACCCAATTCTTTCCTAACAGACACCCATCAGATGCACACTACCCTTTTTAGAAATGGCTACACTCTCCCTGGCAACGGTGCCGAAAGCTTGAGGTATAAAGGTGTCTTTTTAACTCCTAATTATCTTCACATTAGTTATCAATCCAGGCAAGATTTTTTGTTTCAAGAAGTTTGTGGCAGCTATTTAGTCAAGACTAATGTTTCTAAATTGCAGTACAATACTTTCAAATATGAGAGTAAATGAATGTTTGAAATAAAACTCACTTGCAAATAAAAGAAAATTCAATGCTCTGAAACTAAATCATCTATTCAACAAAGTAACAACAATCATCAGTCAAGGATATAGTACCAAAAACTCATTCCTTTTCAACTGATGTAAACTAAGTCAAGCATAAATAACATCCTCAATCTAAGAGATTTTGACAGTAATAGCCAATGTTCTTTATAGTTGTTGATCTCACACACACCACCCTAAATAACCAATGGAAAATGTAAATAAATTAAATTAATAATGTTACTACAACTGATTGAAATAAGATGATTATGCTAACTGTAAGAATGATAAAAGAAAAACCTAAATGATTGCAGAAAATAAATGAATAGCACACTATAAAATAGAAATGAACAACAATACTTATGTAACGGTAATGAACAACAAAGCTAAGTTACTAAAATGAACAACGAAGCTCCATAAGTAAAATGAACAGCACAACAATATACTTGCAGAATGCAGTGATCTTGTTATGAGGGAAATGAACAACAACGCAATTCAATTATAGCATATCAAATAGAGCAATTGATTAAATCTAGAAATACGAAACAATAAAGAGATGCGAGTATAATAAATAGAAATAAAACCAAGCCATCACATGGTAGGAATTGTAAAGGAATGATACAAGAACAACAAGTGAATCCACCAGGGCCAGGCCCTTAGCCGCCAGTGAACACCCCCGGGTTACTTCAGTATGAAAGAAGGAACAACAACTATATTATGTATTAATCATATGCAAAATGATTACGACCAGTTTGTACTCTGTTTCAACAATGAGAGTCGATGATCAAAGTAAATATACAAAAGTAATCTCTGAATAATCTCCCCCTATTCTTTGCAATTGTTGTCCCTTTTATAATGGCTAGATGAATAAAATAGTAACAGTAGATAGAATTGTAATAGCAATCCCTTAGGATCAAGAGATCCTGAGAGATCTGCTCAATCTTCCATCTTTAGTTAACTCTTTGTCTTTTGCGCTAACGCTGCTAGCTTCTCTGTCCTTATCATAATTGTGCACTCCATCCTTGGCTTACTGCCTGTACGCTGCTTCCTAGTGAATGAACAACAATTATTCCACTTTGTCTTTTTCCTTCTCTCAGGTAGGAAACAATAGTTCTCCCAGTTCATCTTTTTCCCACATAAGAAAAGACAATAATTAGTTAAATTGTAATAATCAATTGTTCCCTACTTTTTACTATAATCCCTTAATATATGAATATCTTTAGAACATAAAGGGAATATAATTAAAATAAAGGATGATGAAATAGATGGCAAATTCATACCTTTTCCATAGCTCAACAGCGGGCATCTCGCAATGCTGACCCACTCCCTCCACACCTACTAAGATGCAAAACCCCAAGCATCAAATTCCTTACACCCCCACTACACTTTGACATCCCAATGCAATACCAGGCACCTGGCCTACAATAGCAGGCCCTTGGCCTCTTCAAGATGGTCCCATAGCCCCTCAACCGCTATACATCAAGAGCTATACAAGACAAAGGAACCACAGGCATATGTATTGTTGATTGAGTTTGCCCCCAGCCGATATGTTGTTACATGTTTTCCCTTGCAGGTATGGGCTTCTACGAGATCATAAAATAAACCGGCCCTCTCGGCCCATTTGTGGATTTCCTGTCCATCACCATATCTCTACATACATCCATAGGTCCCTAAGGTCCATAAAGCATGATGTGAGGATCCTCAGAAAGCATGATGTTCCCTTTAGCTTTAGACCCCTAAGCACCATCTATAGGTCCCTATGGTGTGTGAAAGAGCCCATTGACCCCAAGGATATGAAATGTGTCTATGTTATTCCTTGCTCCTAGGGGACACCCTTTGTTGGTGGAACAAGGCGCTCTATTAATCAAAGGAGTCATGAACACTCAGCTGGCATTAAACATCAGAGGACCAGGTCTTCCGCCTTGGTCGAACACGTGGAAAAGACCAAGCATCACATATGTGTTGAGGAGGCCCAGGTCATTGCCATGATTACACCTTTTCATCACCAAAAATTTAGGGAGGCCATTGAAATTGAAAAAAGGCCTAGGGATCTTAATAGAGATGACGGTTGGAAAATCACCAGTTGTTAGATCCCTGCCCTTTCTTCGTAGCTTATTTTTCCCTACCGTCCTCATTCCTTAGTTGTTCTTTGCTGAAAGGTCCTCTTTGTTTTTTTCTTGTCATCTTCCTAATCATTTGTTTTCCTCTTTTTCCTTCTCGTCTCTTGGGATTTTATTCATTTTTAGGGTTTTTACACTCCTTCTAAATTAAAAGTTCAGAACTAAATGTTTAAGTTAGTTATAAAATCCTTTTACTAAATGAAATTAATTTGGATTAAACTAACCTAGTAAAGAAGCTATATTCTTTCGAATTTAATTAATTTCCATTTAGGTTGGATTCCTTATAGTTAATTATTTAACTAATGTAATAAGATATCTATTTTAACTTTTCTTATTTCATTTGAATAATATTAAATGTATCTATTAATAGGTTATGGTTCTTAATAATTATATACATACTTTATATTTTTAGGGTACTAAAGATAATAACCGACCCTTAGATTAATTAACTAACTCTTTGTATAGCTTATTGCTCATCTTTAGGGTAATAATTTTAAGAAATTAGCTTTCTAATGATTTAATTTCCTCCAACCCCACTTAGTAATTAAGGAACCTATCTATCTATCTATATATATATATATATAAGGCGTTAATTATCCAATTTCTTTAATTTAGTATGATGTTTTTCAACTAATTTAACTATTATTTATTTTAAATTTTAAATTTTTCTTTTCAATTCATAAATCATTGATAAATGTTTTATTCATTTACTTGATTTCAACAATATTTACTTGATACATTTACTTGATAAGTAAATGTGTATCATTTTTTCCCTTTTTGTGGCAAAGAAGTTTTATAAAAATAAAAGGAGTTGGAAAGTTTACTCTTACATTTACACAATCATAAAAAATTAGGTGGTGGTAAAAGAAGACAAAACATGCCAATTTAAATTCAATTTCATGTCATATTTTTTCTAAAATTTAAATATATATATTGTATCTAATTTATTCATTTTCTTTAAAAGATATCATTAATGTTTTACATAAATTTTTAAATAGTGACAAAACTGCGACCCCCCATTTCTCTATTGATTTATGTTTTTCAATTCCAATTTCTTTAAGATATGTGTTGTAAACATTCTAAAGATTGCTAAACAAATTTAAAAATAAAAAGTAAGCATATTTTTAAATTATTATTAAAATACTAGTAAAAATGATCATCTTTTCGTATATATAAAACCGCGACACAAGAAACTACCCTTTTATAAAACCAATTTTTTTTTAATAGAAATTTGAAAATAACATATAAAAAAATGTTAAAATTGTTTTTTGAAAATTTTTAAAATATATTTTAAATTTTTTATAATAAAATTTTTAATTATGATTATAATAACATATTTTATAGTATTAAAAATATAATATATAAAATTATTTGTTTAGAAATTTTTATATATATTTTTAAAGAGTTTTAGCATTTCATTTAACTTTACATAAAGTTATTTATATTTTGTGAGTGATTAACCATAGTTTTTACCAATATTTACTATCAACTGACTTATTTGCAAATTTAGTATTTACTTTTTATAACATTATTTATATTTTCTAAACCCATTAAATACGTTCGCTATAGCTTTTCCAAAATTTATTGTGAGTTAGCTTTGTTACAAATTTAGCATTTATTTTTTATCATTAACAAGTATGAAACTCAACTCATTTAATTGATATTTTTATATTAATTTTTTTTCATCTTTTTTCAGTTGAGCACTTTTTTGCTTTTGCCATATAATGATACACATTAGCATGCTTTTACCCAATAGGTTATGTTTCTTAATAATTATATACATACTTTATATTTTTAGGGTACTAAAGATAATAACCGACCCTTAGATTAATTAACTAACTCTTTGTATAGGTTATTGCTCATCTTTAGGGTAATAATTTTAAGAAATTAGCTTTCTAATGATTTAATTTCCTCCACCACCACTTAGTAATTAAGGGACATATATATATATATAAGGCGTTAATTATCTAATTTCTTTAATTTAGTATGATTTTTTTCAACTAATTTATGTTATTTATTTTAATTTTTTAATTTTTCTTTTCAATTCATAAATTCATTGATAAATGTTTTATTCGTTTAGTTGATTTCAAAAATATTTAATGAACCTATTAATAGGTTATAGTTCTTGACTATTTAATGAATATAACAAAATAACCCATAAACTAATTAACTAATTGTTTGCATTAAAAAAAAATTATATATATATATATTGATTAACTAATTAATTTTGCCTTTCTTACCCCTTCGTCTTGTTTTCAGTCAAATGTAGCCGTTACTTAGCTGCAAGTGGTTCAATCTAGTTATCGAGCCAATTTAACCATTTCTGAGTCAAATATAGCTGTTGGATGACCTCCTCTCCTTATTTAACATGCAACCTTGATCTGGTTCTTCAACTTGTCCTGAGGATGAACCACACTGGTTGGTTCGAAACGCTTTGGCAATATTAATTTGGATATGATTTTCACTAAAGACTCTTCTCATACATCCAATGAATTAGCAATAACCATAGTATCATAGAAAATAATCCAAATGTCAAGTCTTGCATGTCATAATGAGAACATAACCTCATTGTTATCACATAATTATGCATGTCATAAATCTACATACAATTACCACATTCTTCACATCATAATATCCATCCTAAGTTATAACATCAACATTCAACATTAAAGACCTATCATCACGTAGTAAATGAACGTGTCAATATACCTCAACATAACATCATAATGCCTATGTATATCATAATCATCATAAGCATACATCGTCACTATTGTAACAACTATAAGAACCACATGGGCATTATTATCCTCATACCATCATATCCTGAAACCTCATCCAACATTATACTCAACACCATAACAGCTAATTAAACCATAACTGAAATCATAGTATACGATTTAGATGTATCATAAAATTTAAAAAATAAAACATGTTTTAGATGCTCCATAAAAGTCTCTATCTTAACTAAGTTAAGCATTCTATTTAGTTCACGCATATATTTTAAATGTATAAATTTCTCTTTCTCACACTTTATATGAGAAACTTACTAACTACATCATCTTATATTAATGATTTAAAATATAATTTAAACTTATACATATTTATAACATTGTCTTATTATTATTTTTATATATTAGAAATCATAATATGCCGATTATTTAATACTACGCCTAATGATTATTATTTTTATATATTACAAATCATAATATGCCGATTATTTAATGCTACGCCTAATAATTATATGAAGTATTTTCACAATATTATATTGAATAAAATAATCTTTAATTTTAACAATACAATACAAGTCAGGATCCATATACTCTTTTAATTATTATAATTAAGATAATTCTATATACTCTTTTAATTGTTATAATAAAGGGAGTATTATATTTGAAATTAAGTAACCCTATATTTTGATATCTTACAAAATACACCATCACACGTTTTAAATATCCTATGCATCATAGTTGATATTATATCTTTTATCAATTTAATTCTTTTCCTATAAAATGTTCAAGTTGGGCATAGCAATATTACTGTTAGTGTTCACATTAAATTTTATTATTAATTTTTATATGTATATTTTCTTTTGTTGATTTCTGACAGTAAAATATGTGACGTTCTGTACTTTGGACTAACTTGCTAACGGCGGAAGACAATACAATCGTTTAGGCAAAGAAGAATACAACAATGCGATCTCAACCCATGGCCGAGAATCCATCAATAGCACCAATGAGCAATATAGCCATGAATCCGAAGGCAATTGATATAAAAAAATAAATTCACGATTTTCTCAATATTATGTAGAGTGTCTTCAGGTCCAAGATGGACTTCATTCCTCCATTCATCTCTAATAACAGTTAGTGTTTTGCTTCTCTTAAATGATATTTTCCGATTTTTGTTTTCTTTTTTCATTTGTTTATATATATATATATATATATATATATATTTTTAATAAAAAAAAATTCCAGAAGATGTTGCTACTCCCATTCAAGCAATCATCTCTTCAAGCCGAGAAAATTTCTTTACGTCTTGGTTGTCGATTGTTGGCGGCATCCTTGAGCTTCTGATTTTGTTTTTTGATAATCACAATCATTTCAAATCAATTTTACCTCCAGTATGAAACATTAACCCAAATCTACTGTTTTTGTCCTATTTTTTTACTTTTTTAAACCACCATGGCATTAAAAAGGGAATACTTGAAAACTATTGTATCTGCCTTAAATTTGCATGGATAATTCTACAACTATTCTCAAAATCTGGGGAATCGTTCCTATGGTTGTGGGGAATCGTTCCTATGGTTGTGGGGATTACCAAGCAGTTGGAAGTTCTTGTTAAGACACTTTTTAGGCGCAATTTAAGGACGAATGCCTAAACATTATCCCCGAAGTGTGATGGAAAGATAGGAATGAAATTAATTGTAAATTTATATAAGTTATTTTATACACTTTTCATCGTTAAAAAAAATTATAATTAAAGGGAAATAAAGCTAGTTATGTTTAAAAATATATTTTTTTAATTAACCCAAACTATCTCATTAAATCAATTAACACGGAAAATTATTCTTATCAGCGAAGTCACTTGTCGAGTCGTTACAGTGGGTACGAATCCAGTGAACACCATCCGAAGAACATGGGCGTGCTTAGGCCTGGAACTGATCCTATTATGTTTGTCAAGACATTTGTTAAATTGCCAACATTTTGTTCACGAAATCGCCAAAGCCTGATGTTCAGCCCCACTTTAAGCTTGACATTGAGTTGATAACCTTTGGGTACTCGAGTCCAGCTTAACTCTTGACTTCATTCTTTATGCCACTGGAGCTAAGATGAGAGTGCTTTGTTCTTTTCAAAAGAGTTATAATATATTTAACGTATGCATGCAATGTTACGCATATAACATCAATGTTATATTTGTTATATAAATATATTCTTACATGCCAAACAAAAAGTGCATGAACTTTATTAATTTTATATTTAATAATAAAGTAGGTTTTAATCTAGAAATGTTATTTATTTAATAATTTATATAATAATTATTTTATTCAAAATGACTAATTTTAAAAAACATATATGTAATTTTATATATTTTCATATATTATTTTAATTGTACATGAATTTTTATTTTTCAAATTTATTTGACTAAATTTTTGTAAGAAAAATCATTGATAAATTTGATTAAGTGTTTCTTTTTCAATTTTTTATCTAGAGGTCACATAGAGTCGAAACTCACTTTGATCCATATGTAACAACTCCGAAATTAAATCATGCAACTAATTATATCAATTATGTGATTTACAATCAAGAAATCTTTATTCAATTAATTAGCATAAACTTTTGAAAAATAGGAGCAAAGGCAACTTACTTGTAGTGGTGATATTCCTTGCTTGTAATTTCAGAGTTGAACGCTATTTGAATCTCGCTAACTGCAACAAAGATTTGGTGATAACTCTCCACCCAACCATAGGCTCAGCCACATATAATATTTCTACAACTAGTCACCCCGAGCCCTCAATCAACATAATACTGCGAGAGAATCCTTTGTCTCACAACATTTTTCTCCCAAGAGAATGAATGATAAAATGCTCTCTCATCTTCCTCGTCGTCTAACCAAACATTGGAAAGAGAATTGCATGTACACATTCCATGTGTCAACGTACAACTTAAATTTTCTCTTAATTTATTTATTTCTTATTTTATTCCTTTTTACTTTTTGATAACTTTACTTACTTTTACTATTTTTATAGTTCTTAGTTAACTCTGTCTTATTTTATTTACCTTTTGTTAACTTTAATTTTTGTTACTATGTTATAATTTTACTTTTATATATACTTATTTAGAACTCTAATATTGTTATTTACTATTTTATTTATTTGTTATTATTATATTTCTTTATTATTTATTATCTATTTACTATTATTATCTTTTCTTTGTTGTTTATTATTTATTTTCTTATATTTTAACATTATATTATATTATTTTTATTCTTATTATTATTATTATTATGGGACATTACATATTTTACAATTCACAATTAACTCACATTAGATTCCTGACCATAAAACTATCATTGACCTAATACTAAAGATCCTTGCTGATGTGCTATTTTTGTCGGATGGACTTGCTACCCAATCTGCATCGGTGAAGCCTTGAAGCTTCACTCCCTCTGTCTGCTTGTACCATAACGCAAACTGAGTGGTATCTCTGTGGTATCTTAATACATGCTTTGACGCCTTCCAATAGAACTTGATAGGCCTAACCATCGCTTGATTAAGCTGGTTAACTGCATAGCGAATATCCAGTCATGTATTCACCAAGTACATGAGTGCACCCACAAGCTTCGTGTAAACAGTAGCTTCCACTACTTCGCTTGAAGTAGCATCCTTGTTCATCTAGTTACTACCTAGAGGAGTCTCAATGGGTTTACTTCACTCCATGCATAATCTACTGAATATCTCGTTGGCATACTTTCCATGAGAGACAAAAAACTCCCCATATCCCTGCCATACCTCCATGCCATGAAAGTAATGCATGAGCCCTATGTTCTTCGTCTCAAACTCGCTTGAAATATTTTATGAGCTTCTCATCACCTGTCACTATGAGATCATCTACATAAATTGCAATGGTCAACATCTTACCTTCCACCACTATGTTATACAGGTTTGTATATGCTTCAATCTTCGTAAAGCCCAACCTAGTGAAGTAGCTATCTATCCTGGTGTAGCAAGCATGGGGTGCTTTCTTCAGCCCATTTAATGCTCTCCTGAGTTTTCCAAGGTTTCAAAACCTTTAGGTTACTCTATGTACACCTCTTCCTCAATCATGCCATTGAGGAATGCATTCTTCACATCCATTTAATGGATATTCCAACCAATCTGTGTTCATAGTGCCAAAATAGATTTGATTGATGAGTACCTTGCAACAGGAGAAAAGGCCTCATCATCGTCAATCCCTTGTACATGTGAAAACCCATGGGCCACAAATTTGGCCTTATGCTTCTCCAGACTCCCATCTACAACTTGCTCTACTTTGCAAAACCATTGAGAGCTCACAACTAACTTGTCCTGTGTTCTTGGGACCACATCCTGAACACTGTTTTGAACTATGGAGTCATACTCCTCCATCGTTGCATCAACCCAAACTGGCTTCTGCACTGCCTCCTAAAAGGAAGATGGCTCTATCACAACACATGCACCTATAAGTACCATGTATCCAAAATACCTCTCTGGTGGCCTCCTTTATCTGCGTTGAGAATAGGGTGCTCCCACATTCTCCCATGCGTCATCCAACAATATCTCATCCTCTCTACTATGCTTTCCTCCATCTCTGGAAGACTCTGCCTGAGTGGATGTCTCCACTCTATGAACCTCTACATGTGGATGATCCACATAAATTTGAGTCTCCTTCACCTTAGGAGCTAAAATCTCCTCATCTACATGTAACTCAAGCTCTCTCTCAAGGGATACTCGTAAGGCTTTCTCCTCATCGAAATGGATATCCCTTCAAACCACTACCATTCAACTGTTCAACATGTACTGCTTATATTTATGGGGTGTATTAGTGTACCTCATAATGATCCCAAACTTTGTTGTTCGCTCAAGCTCCTTCCGTGCATCTTTGTTCACATGGAAATAAATCGATGAACCAAATTTCCTCAAGTGACCAACATTTGGCCTCTTATAGGAATAAGCATCCTCTAGTGTCCTCATCTCGGGTATTCGATGTGGGCTACGATCCTGAACATAAACCACTATGTTGTATGCCTCAACCCACAAGTGTAGTGGTAGGCCCTGATCATTCAACACTGGCCTTGCTACCCCTACTATGCTCTTGTTCTTCCTCTTGGAAAACCCCATTTTGTTGAGGGTTATGGGGTGTTGTCGACTCTCGTTTAATCCCTTCCACTGCACAGATGTTCTTAAACTCATTAGAGACATACTCACCATGATTATCAATCTCTAGTGCTATAACTTCCTCGCCAAACTCTTTCTCTACCAATGCTTTGAACTAAAAACACTTTGTGAAAGTTTGATCCTTTTTTCGCATAAAAAATACCCAACATTTACAAGAATAGTCATAAGAAAATATAGGATAATACATGTGTTTGGCTGCTATGGAGAATGGTTCACACACATCTGATTAGCCTCTCTCCATAAGAGACATTTCTCGACTATCTCTGTCTCCAAAGGAGTACATGGTGTATTTTCCCAAAGTACAACCCTTGCATGTATCAACTTGCTCAATCATACATCTAGGAAGATTGGTAGTGATTTTCTATAATATCCTCAAAGCCGCGTGATGCAAGTGGCCCATTCCACTATGCCACAACTCACCAACCTCTTGGCTCAAAATCTATTTCTCTTTTGAGCTCAAAGAAGCATAATCCTCTACCTCTATCTTATAGAGATTCTGAACTTGAAACCCTATCTTCGTTACTTCACCCATGGCAATGTGTTGAAGGAATGACTTTCCTTTCAAAAATATCACATCATATTCACTATCCTTAGGCATGGTAGCAAATACCAAGTTCTTGAATAGTCCGAGTACATGCATAACATTCTTCAAGGTGAGTGGAGCTGCATGCTCCATTTGAAAAGTAATAGTGCCCACACCAATAATAGTATACTTACTGTCATCACCCATATCGATATGCATCTTAAGACCTTTCTTGTCTAGTTCACTTAATAAATCTTTGTTGCCAGTCATGTGGAAAGAAGCTCCATTGTCTGAGTACAAGACACTTGCCATCATTGAAGACATCATGGATGCAATGAGGGAAAACTGAAATTCGAATTGGGAGGCCAAAGCCTCACCTGCCACTCCTCCTAAGGACTTCTCCTTGGATTTATTCAAAGGATAATTTTTAGCAAAATGACCCATCTTGTGACAATGAAACCATTTAACTTCTGCATGCCCTTATTCCTACCTCCATGACAAGAATCTAATTTGGAATGAGAAATCTTACCTTTTCCCTTCCTCCCCTTAATCACTAAGGCACAACTCTCTTCATCGTCAGTCTTTGATGAATAGCCATCCCTTGTGTTCCTCCGGATCTCATTATGCATCAAATCCGACCATAGTTGTTCCCAATCTGGCAACTTCTCTCGACCATTCACAAAGTCTTGATAACTATACGAACTCATTGGGAGTCCAAGAAGATCAATGGTCACCATATCCTCCTCGGGAACCGTGACTCAAACACTTCCAAGTTCATCCCGACATTGAGTGAACTTGGTCAAGTACTTTGGAATGATCTCGCCTTTATCCATCTTAATTTTACAAAGTTTATCCTTCAGTGCCAAATTCCTTTGATCACTGCTCTTCTAGATACAAGGCCGTCAATGTTTTCCACATAGCATGCAGAGTTTCCTTTCTGTGGAGAGTCGAGACAATATGATCTCAATCTCCCTCAAGGATTATTCACCTTGCCTTCGCCACACACTTCTTCCACTCAGCCAAGTTATGTGCATCAGTAGCTGTTGGCTTAGGAATTGCTTGTTCAACGAATTCCTTTAAGCCATTGCCCTCTCGCACAACCTCCATCTTGTTGCTCCAGGCTATAAAATTTGAGTTGCCTTCCAAGGCATACTCAAGCCTCAACCCAGGGAATGACATCTTTCAATCCTGAAGTATGTCTATAGATTCAACTTTCACCTGTAACCTAGAAACTCAAAACTTCAAAATCTCCTCTAGATAGCTGATTTTAAATCAGCGATATCTTCCTCATCCGAACTCTGATTCAGCTGATTTTTTTTTTTGAAATTGGGTATCTTTTCACGAGGATTTAATATCTCCAATTTTTTTTTAAAATTGTGCACTTAAATTCTTAGATCCTATCTACAAACTTTCGGCCCAAAAAATAATCTTGCTCTGATTACATGTAAAAAATCATGTGCATTCACAAGCTAATACAATTTGGTAAAGCAAGAGACGCGAATCTACTTCTACTCTTTACAACAGAAGCCCATACACATTGAGAAAAAAATAATCAATAGAGAAAGAGAATCAAAGGCACATCACACAATAAATATCTGGGGAAAGCCACAACTCAAAACCCCACTATCTTTTTTGTATTAATATGAAAAATTAAAATGAAATTATAATACTTGTTCTCTCAAGAACAATCCCTCCACTCAGAAAATTCATCTGCAACTCATAAGCAAGCTCAAGGTCAAAACTTAGCCTCTTCACAAGCTCTCCAAGTATCTATTCCAATGTGTAATTCCTATGAAGGATAGCTTGTAGTTAAAGGGAAATAAAGCCTCTAAAAATAGCACAATCCCTCAAGGATCGGTTCCTAAATGTGTACACTATCAATAAATGTGCATGAGTTTCTATGATTTGATATGCATGAGTTTCTGATGAGTAAATATTTAGTTAACTAGAGTAGCACTATGGGAGTTCATTAGTGTCACCACTGACTATTAACTCACTATTAGTTATCTCAATTAGTTTGAGAACTAATTTAACTGAATTGACTCATGAAATTGAGTCTTTTATTTTAGAGCTCACAATTAACTCACATTAGACTCCTTCAAATTAGGGAGAACATATACATGACTCCCAAAAGACTTCCAATTCGAATTTCCTAAGAAAGTTTAATAAACTCAATTTAACTATTTTAAATTACTAAAAAAATATAATTTGAATTTAATTCAAATTTTAGTTCAAAGACAAATTAAACTGGAATTTCTTATTGTCATTTCTCAACATGTAGCATTATTGAGCGTTTTAGGAAAAAGTTTCAATTTATAGCTACCCATCCATAACTTTGGCACAAAACATAAAAATCAAAGTGGAAGGTGTGAGGATCCTCTTTTTTTAAGCCATGAAAGTTGGAAAGTAAGAGAGTGGAATGTTACTAATATTTCTCTTTATTTTTGACTCTTTAATATGGAATCTAGAACTGGATGTCTCCTTTTTTATATTTTCATGTTCCATATTTTCTCACAAAATTTCCTCCCCTAGTGAAGTTTCTATTGGGGAGTAGTAAAAAATAATGTCTCTCAAGTGGAATTGGTAATTTAACATACCTTCAGGGAAAATGATTTACTTTTTTTTTAAAAGTAAAATAGGCTAGTACAATCTCAGGTCATTGAACATATATTTTATGTTTCTTCTTCGATAGGGATATTTTTGTGGGAGTTAAATAATTTGGATGATTATGCCCCTTTTCCGCTTGAGGTTGTCCTGCATTGTTAGTCTTGTGGGTATTTTTAAGGGAACTAACCAATCTACATTGCTAGTCCCTAACTACGTGCATGAAAAATTAAAATGAAATTCATCGTAGAACATATTGTTGTAAAAGAAAACTTTTAATGAAACGCATATGATGAATTAAAAGAAATATACTCACTAAATCAAGGAACACATAAACAATTGTGCTATTCATAGTTTCGTAAGAAAGGCACCAAAAATAAAGGGTTTCATAATTACCTCATAATTGCTTAGAATATAAATGAGGAATTGTGCATTAAGTTATTAACTAGGTGTTCCTATGGAACATGAAAACCATCATGCATTATATGAGCTAATATAATATTCTACGTGTGAATAGGGTTATATTATTCTAAAGGATTTTTTTTATGGACAGATCTTATTGTTGCTTTTACAAGCCATTGAGGAAAGAAAATCACGCTCGTAGGAATTTAAAGGTCACACTTACAAAACCTAAATAACACACGTTTACATAACAAGATTAGGAAGCGTAACATCATATCCACCAGCATGGGTAGAATAACTTATCCACCAGCATGGGTAGAATAACTAATATACTTTTGTAGGAAAGGAAATGGTAGGCTTCTACCTTGTGCACTTAGAAAACTTAGTGTTTCAACCCTCAACATGGATATGATAAACTACATAGGCATAAAGTCAATCACACATGCAGAAATAAACTACACATGTAGTAAAATGGTGAGTTCGTCAAGGTTTCTAATGACCCAAATCCATACAATAAACATGCATATGAGATAGTTGAATCTTGACAAATTGTAATGTGTAGAATATAATTCATTAAGATTTATCAAATACAATATTTTTGATTTTAAGAAATACAGTAATTAAAACATATTATATTTAGGAATATAATAAATTATTTATTAAATTGATGAGCTACAACAACATAAAAAACAAAGCAATTATTAAATCAACAAAAGTATTAATAAAATGAATGAGTCTATATATAATTAGAAGTTGTAGTAATAAAATGAATGAGTCTATATATAATTAGAAGTTGTAATTGACTAAGGAGGGTGCTCTAACTCTTTAGGTGAGAAATTTTTTATGAAAAATGTAGAGATCATAAATTATCATTACACTATATCATCAAGTAAACTGTAAAGGGAATATAATCATGATCTTTGTATTGGAAAAATTTTGGAAAAAAAATTACAATCAATAGTCCTCAGATGAAATA
Source organism: Pinus tabuliformis (assembly GCA_031772625.1). Lineage (NCBI taxonomy): Eukaryota > Viridiplantae > Streptophyta > Pinopsida > Pinales > Pinaceae > Pinus > Pinus tabuliformis. Next base: position 1,370,416,469 of record CM062820.1, read on the forward strand.
AAATAGTGCATCTTTAATGTAAAGGGAATGTGATCATGATCTTTGTATTGGAAAAAATTTGGAAAAAAAATTACAATCAATAGTCCTCCTCAATGAAATAAAATAGTGCATCTTTATGTAATATTGTAGTCTTATTTTAATGAAGATATTGATGGGCATATGTGAGAATATTTCGATTCTTAGGATGTGCATTCTTTATTATAAAAATTTCACCGAAAACTAGAAAAAGTAGGTAAATTTTGAGTAGTTTAACCTAAATGATAGGATGCAATCTGCGAAATATTTTATTGCAATTATCCTTTCCCTGCTATGGATATAAATAACTCTTGTCACTTCCTACGCTGAATTATCCAATGACCAAGGTGTTGCTAAGAAAACCATTGAGGACAACTTTATGACTAGAGGTTGACTTTTGTTACATTTTACCAACTATATTAGAGTTGCAGAAATTATTATAAATGGATGACTACTAGGGTTTTCAAGCACCATTCTCTATACTTGTTGCAACATATGTGTTGTACAACTTAATTCTATCATGTCACATAACATGTTACAAATTAATTAAAGTTTTTTTTTTCTATTTTGATTGCTCTTATTCTTGTGTAATTAATATCTTGGGAACTATGGTTTTGTCACTATCTATGTTTTTTTTGTTATGAGATTCAAACCTAAACTAACTAAAAATGTAGTATGCATGTATCAAGTCCATGTGAATCATAAAACTACAATATATTGATATATACTAATAAATATTTGAAACAATGTTGACTTATTACGTACTATATGTATTAATGCAACAATGGATGATATTTAGTCTAATTTAAATATACTCATTAAATAAGGGTATCTATTATGACACAATCTTGGAAATAGAATGAACAATCTACTTGTAATGGTACAAGTATGACAACAATTTTTTTCTTATACATAACAAAATTATACGAGTGCAGTCACAAATAAAATTAGTTATGACTCACATAGTAGTTTCTAGACTTTGTACTATATCCTCAATTTATAAATTACATGTCAATTATGCTTCAAATGGCACTTCAACTATTTTGTAGATAATAGGTTGAGAAAAAAACTTACTAAAGAATGTGGTAAAAATAAAAATAGATTTGGACTATTAACCTAGGGATGTGAAGTGACCAAGGAAACTTTTAAAGAAGAAATTTTTTTCTCAATGTTTAGAAACCTTGGTAAATCTGACTAGTCGCTAAAGTGCAAAGTGTAAAATGTTTGGATATATTTTTCTAAAAATATTCAAATTTATAATGATTTTATATCGTTTTGTATAAAATTTTAGCGATTTTTAAGGTAAAATAATTTTATATTATAAAATGTGGGCAAATAAATTTGAGAGAAAATATAAATTTGGTTAATCAATTTTTTTCAAAAAAATATAGAAAATTAGCCCACCTGTAAATATTATCCCTAACATTTTCCATAAAAATAACATCACCTTTTATAATTTTCATATCCTAAACATATTTAAAGCATATATTACTAAAAATAATAAAAAATACTCAACCCAATCTATATACTCTATCTACGCTGATGCTTTGATATACCATAAGGAATATGAACATTGAAAAAACAAACACTATCTTAAAGTATTTTTACCATGCCATTCATAAAGATAAAGAGACTCGTGATAATATGTTTCTATTTCAAAATTTCCTACTAGATATTCATAGCTAATTTTTATAAGAGAAAGCCGTGATTTATACCAACCCCAGCTCTAAGAACTACTTCATGAATGTTAAATTGTTCGAAACACTTGTAATCTATACCAAATATATATAAGTTAGCGGTTTAAGGAGACAATGTCCAAAATTTAAGCCATATGAATATTAATATGGACATACGCGTGTTCAATTGTTGAATAATTGAATCATAAACCAATAAAACTTTAATTCATATTTTCATGCCGCACATGAGAATGGTATTAATATTTCTTTAACCTTTGAATGACTTATTATACTGGTCGGTCTCGTATTTCAGATTCAATTTTGCTTTAATTATGTACTAGTTTGTTTTTACCAAAAATTTCTACTATTTATTTATAGTTTAATTTTGGGAATTTAATTTTTGTTATTTTTTATTATTATTCAAATTGATTTATTTGTAAGGTGATTGGTTGAAGTCTTATTATGGGCCTTTCAATAACTTCCATTTCCATTACTTACTAACCTTTTTTTAGTTTTTTTTTTAATTTTTTATTTTGATTTTTTTCTATCGTTTCCATTTTCATGAATTATAGTTTTTCTCCATATTTTCAATTTAAGATCGCTTATTTTATATTAAAAACATATTTTAACCATACTCTCTCTCTCACACACACACATTAAAATGTATATATAAACAATATTAGTTAATTATATTTTATTAATTTTGGTGATGGGTTTTGATGCCACGATGGCTCAAAGTGAAAATTGAATTTTGGAACCTTCCAAACGAGAAAGCATCGCGTGAGGGCACGATTTCCTCCAATCTCATTAAGTGTATTTGTAATTTATTATTTATTAGCACAAAGAGGAAAATCGTTACAAATCTTAGTGATCGGTCGCTGGCCGGAAAGGTTATTTAAGGCATTAGGTTGAGAAAATCATGGATGTGTCATGATACTCGTTATTGTAATTTTTATTTAAATTATAATATGCAACATTGTCGTAGGGGGCATTGAAATGAGCTTCAGCCTCGTAGAGATACCAAGGGTGTTCTTGGTGTGTGAATTGAGATGACTATTGATAAGTGGCCATTTGTGTGAGAATTGGGCGAGCCATCACACCATAACTATGAGCGAAATTTGTAATAGAGGGTGTGGACTTTTGTATTAATTAATAATCGAGTATGAGGTTGAGTTTGTTCCGACATTTAAATAGAAGGAGATTGAGCAATCAAAAATTAATAATCGAGTATGAGGTTGAGTTTGTTCCGACATTTAAATAGAAGGAGATTGAGCAATCAAATGTAGATCCTAGGAATAATATTTTAACATTGGTTGTATGATGAATGATGCCCAGTTCAAGTGAATACATTAATATGTGTGTGATAGGATACACGTATGTGTTGAGAGTTTGAATGACGAGTAGAAATCGGATCCTTGCGAGGAGATGGTATAATCTTGAAGGATTATTGAGTATAATTGTTGAAAAGATGAGATCAATGTATTTAATGGGCCCATAACCCACAAGTCCACGAAATATGTAAAGATTTTGTTTTGCTGCATCAAATGGTATCAGAGCAAAAAAAGATTATGTGTAGAGGTGAAAATATGTTGAAGATTGGTGAGCTTGTGGTCTTTATATTGTTGTACATGTAGCTACAGGAGAAGGTGAGAATATTTCTGTAGCCTAGAGCTTGGAGTGCTCAAATTGTTCCAAAGAAGAGAGAACCAGAGAGATGCTGAAAGGTTGAGCTCAGAAGAGAGAAGCTTGGTGAGGTATTGAGTAGTAGGGAGGACTTTTTACTGCAGAGGTTTTGTTTCAGCTCACATAAATATCAGAAAGGCAATTCCACAGAGGATGTGGGTAGAATTTCTAAGGGTTGAAGGAGACATATGACCAAGAGGTCTTAAAGCTTTTGTACCTTGGCAGTCTGTTGCAGGAGAATCGACAACTCAAAGTTAAAATCAAATTTTGGAACCTTTCAAAGGAGAAAGCATCATGTGAGGATGATATGTCCTCCAATCTGATTAAGTTTGTTTGTAATTTGTTATTTATTGGCAGAAATAGGAAAATCGTTACAAATCTTAGTGATTGGTTGCTGGCCCGCAAGGTTATTTAAGGCATTAGGTTGAGAAAAACGTGGATCTGTCATGATACACGTTATTGTAATTTTTATTTAAATTATAATATGCAACATTGCCATAGGGGGCCGTTCAAATGAAATTCAAGCTCGTAGATATGGCAAGGGTGTTCTCGGTGTGTGAATTGAAATGACTATTGATAAGTGGCCATTTGTGTGAGAATTGGGCCAACCATGGCACCATAACTATACACAAATTGGGCCAGACATGGCACCATAACCATGAGTGAAAGTGCCATAACCATGAGTGAAATTTGTAATAGAGGGTGTAGATTTTTGTATTTATTAATAATCGAGTATGATGTTATGTTTGTTGTAGCATTGAAATAGTACGAGATTGAGCAATCAAACATGGATCGTAGGAATAATTTTTCAAACATTGGCTGTATGATGAACGATGCCTAGTTCATGTGAATACATTAATACGTGTGGGAGAGGATACAAGTATGTGTTGAGAGTTTCAATGACGAGTACAAATCAGATCCTTGCGAGGAGGTGGTATAATCTTGAACGATTATAGAGTATATTGTTGCAGAGATGAGATCAATGTATTTTGTGGGCCCATAACTCACAGGTCCGCGAATTATGTAAAGATGCAGTTTTGGTTCTTCAGTTTTCAACCATACAACATTTTATTATCTTTTTTATTTTTGTTATAAAAAATTTGTATTTATTATTTTTTAGTTATAATTAACCATATTTAAGCTAAGCGGAAGGTATTAGCTACTATGTAACCTTTATTACATAATAAAATATAACACAAATTTGTGAAATTTTGATACAAGAAAAATCAAATTACAATATGAAATATCTTATTTATTAAATAAGATATCATCAATATGAAAAATAACTAACGCTTTTAAATTAGTAACGCTTTTAAATTAAAACTATAAAAAATGTGATATGAAAGTCTTAAAGAAAAACGCTTTTAAATTAGTAACGCTTTTAAATTAAAACTATAAAAAATGTGATATGAAAGTCTTAAAGAAAAATAATAAAAATAAATAATTGAAACAACTAAAAAAATAAACTTTGAAAACATATAAAATAAAAATAATCTATGAAAACAACTTTCACCATGGTGACAAACAACTTTTTAAAAAACAAATTTTGCAAACATAAATACGGATTTTATGGAATTGTGTATCACCATAAATATCTCAATTGAGAGGAACATGGAAGCCTAAATGAAAAATTAGGGAACACATGTAAGAATGAAAGCTATTATTATTTTGGTATAGTTATAAAACAAACTATATGAACACACTTATTTGGGAGGAATGTCCTCTTGTTCTTGGTATCAGTCGATCACATTTCTTACATGGTTGTACTATATGTGACCTGTACATATTTTGAAAAATAAAATATTCATATTTTGAAACTTCTATACATTTTGATAATAAAATATGTGAAAGGGGATGAAATTTATGATAACAATAGAGAATAATTAAATTAATGTGGCCATTGTCATGGAACAATGCTTACTATTTAGTTATGGTTAATAATCAAGAGTTTCGTAATTTTTTATTTTTATATATTTATAATTTTAATGTGATATTTGTATTTTAAGAACCATGAATTATTTGTGTTATAGCTTCATTAACAAAAGTAATGATGATGTTACTTACTTTAAGAATATTTTTATTATCTTATCGTTAGATCACATGCTATTTTATATCTAAAATTATTTATAACATATTTTATATGAAAAGCATTTGTAATTAATAGAACATAAATTAATAGATGTATATCTTAAAAATTAAATGTGAGGCATAACTATTGACATTATATTATTAAATATAAGCATTTTATTTATTAATTACTTAAAATAGATTACTTATTTTTTTAATTTTGAAAGACATGAATTATCTTGTAAACTTATCGCATATAGTCGTTATTAAAAATCATCATATCAAATTCATATTATAAGCAATACATGGAAATATGAGTCTAGTTATCCATTATCTATACAAAATGAACATCATTAAAAAAAACATAGACGTTATTTCTGTATAAATTATATTCCAAATAATTTCATGTAAGCATATATTACAAACATTTTATATATTTTAAGATATTCATAAGTATATGTAAATTATTTATATGATTTTTAGATAATAAATTTATTATATAAAATTATGTTGTTTTCATTTATATTATTACATTGCATAGTATTTATCATTTTAGATTTTTAAAATAGATATTTATTTATTTTTAATTAAAATTTAGGATTGAAAATTTAATTAAATAACTACCTATAAATTAAATCATTTCTATTAATAATTTTGAATTAAAAATGAAATCATGTTACTCCAAATTTGAACTTTGAAATAAGTGATTTGATGACATATTTTTCCATGTGTGTTTCGTCTCCCATCCCCTTAGCGATATTGTCCTCTTCCTTCCCCTTAGTGATATTGTCCTCCATTATTAAAATGTTCATGATTATGATAATGGCTCCCATAAACGAATCATATTTTGTTTATTGTGCATTAACATTGAATCAATGAGAAATCATTTCATTTAAAGTGGCGAAAGAAAAGCATTGATAGTTTAGGACCCTTTTTATCTATTTCAATCGCTTTCCTCCACTTACTAATATGTAGATTTGGAAAATATTAATGGGCTAAGTGAAATCTCTATAGGTGGTGAGAGTTGTCGATGGGTGTCCAAACCGTAGAGACCCTTAAATTTGATGTCATGAGACGCCATGTATGATTTTCCCACTTTTCGAAATCCTCTATGCGGGTAAACGGGATGGTTCATTTCCACTGAAGGACTGTTTCATGGCATCGTCCTCAATGATGCGTCGGATATATTTAAAGACGTGCACCTTCATCTTTTTCTTTCAAATGTCATGTCCGTACTGTTATCACATGAACATGAATGCGTGTCAATGGAACATCCTTAGTACTTCATCATTGCATGTGACGAGGTGACATAGGCATCGAGCCTAGCTAGCTTTGGTTCATGTGGCGTTGTAGTTAACTTACGTAACTTTGATGATTTAGAATTTGTCAGACTATGTTAAACTTGTTATATTTATCCATATTATAAATATATATTTCAACTGAGGTCGAAAATTTGAGTGTACCTGCGGCTTAATAATTATAGAAATAGTGTACTGTGGATTATTCTAAAAAAAATTTTAAGTTAAATATTTGTTGCGAGATTCAATGTTTATTAAACAATTGTATGTTGTGAAATCCATTATTTTGTTTATCGATTTTTTTAAGAAGTCTAAATTGTCAAACATTATTTATGGAATCTTTGATACTAGCTTTCTCTACCAGTATCTTCTCCAATGTGTTGAGAATCAACCATTCTCTTTAAATAATCTTCCAAATAAAGATACAGACTTACATTTAGAATTTCTCATAAGAAATTGTAACCCTTTTATAACTACTATTTGTTAACAAAGTGTTTGACAATATCTCCTTTATCTACAAGTCTTTTAAAAAATCTACACTTCCAAAGTCTATGTTTTAGAATAGGAAACTGCAAATAGATATTAAGAATAAACTATTATAAAATTACAAATAAAACGAATAAATTATTATAAAATTACAAATATGACGAGCCTAAGAAAAATTCAATATACTTATTTGTAATAAATTAAAATTTTGGTATTATATTAAAATTATAACTAACGTACCAATCGGGTAACTCATATATGGTAAATGAAAAAAAAGTTAATTAATAATCTAGTCTACACATCCAGTGGATTTACAGCTTATTACTTTTGGCATATTGTTTAGTGAAAAAAAACATATTTTAACATTAGCATTTTGTGTTTGGATTTTATGAGAGTGTTATTGTAGAGAATTTTCATTTATTTAAAAAAAAATAAAAAAATTAAAAGTTATTTTATGGATTTTATAGTATTATTATAAAAAAATCAATTGTAAAAAATAAAGTTATATTTTGAAAATCAAAATAACAATTATTATAATTTAAATTTTTTAAAATGGAAGTTTAAATTATTATTTTTTTAAAATGTAAGTAAATGAGTTAATTATTTTTCTTGATAAGTTTATAACTTTTTTATATTTATTAATTTTGTTATTGCATGATTATAACAATTAATTTGTTTTTTTTATCATTATTTAGAATTTACTTATCTAAGTTATAATGTTTAAACTTGAGAAACAAATATTTATCTTTCGATATTATTAAAAAAATATTTTTGAAACATTTCATTTGACTAAAATTTTGGAAGGTATAGCCTTTGTTCCATGTAGGTAAGTGTCTTTGATTTTTTTGTAAAAATTTATGGATGTAGTTACAATATTTTTTTCATAATTTTTAAATATTTGTGTAATGATTTTTTTGAAGCTTCATAATTAATATGTTTAAAAATAGTTCACACTGATAATACCATCATTTAAGGCCCCTCATAATTTAAAATGTATTTTCATAAATAAATAGAAAAAAAACTTGGAAATATATATACTTATCACAAATTACTACTCCATATATTAATTTACAATTTTTCTAAATATATAATATCCACTTAAATAGCATAGACCGTACTACTTTAAAATACTTATTATAAATATTGTTATACTTATTATAAAAATTATGAGCACAAAAACTTTAATATAACAATATTGTTTTTCAAAATACATTGATTCTATGTTAAATGCTTAAAAAATAAATTTATTACCCAATAAAATTTAAAAAAACATCCTAACATTTGCGAATAGATTCTCCTAATTACTGGGTAACAGAGTGAAACATAATAAATAAAATTACAAAAAGCATCTGATGATTCGAAAATACATTATCCTAATTAGTATGTGTAATAGAGTGAAACCTTGGTGAATACAGATGAAAGAGATGAATTTTATTATATTAGTTAAAAATTTTTGATGAAGTAACAAGTATATAAAAATATATAATATATTCTTAAAATAAAATGATTAATTATATAACTGCAATGTATTAGGTAGTATTTAATAGTTTTAAAATGAGTTTTTTTGGTTTAAAGAATGAGATACTCTCTCATTTTTTACATTTTAAAAATAGCTGATTTAAGGCGGTTAATCTTTTATTTTTTATTCTTCTAGAATATTTGATTATTTATTTTAAGAGAAATTATATATTTTATATATCAAGTAATAAAGTGTTTTTAATAATTTAGTTTTTATAATTCATATCCTTTTACTAAATATATATTTTAATTTTTTTTATTATAAAAATATATATATTAGCTTAATTTTCTTTTTATTTGGCTCGTTTTTATAACTTTTTAAATTATTATAATGAAATCTTGAAAATAATATATATATATATATATATATATATATATATATATATATATATATAAATATAAAATAGCTATAATGGTTTTCTTAAATATATATTACATTTGTAAATAAAATGATAGATATAATTTTGGAATGCCTTGAGGCAACTTTATTCTCCTCCAATTTATATTTAGAAGTAGGAAAAAATTATTATAATTACGTTTTCAAAATAATATTACAAATAAAAAAATTATAATGAATTTTTTTTAAATATATATTATATTTGTAAATAGAAGGATAGATACAATTTTTGAATGTTTTTTAAACTCTAAATGTCTTATGTGATTTCTCCATTCTTAAATCATGAATTACTGAGATAGCCCATCTAAAAACTTATTACAATATTTTATTTCTATTTTTATTTCCAAATAAACAAGTTAAATAAATATATTATTTTTAACTTTTATTTCTATTAAAATATATATAAAATAGATATAAAAACTATAAAAAAAAATAAAAAAATTATATATATTATGGAAAATCATACTTATTTAAATTTAATTTATGATATAGAATTTTTTATTTAATATTATTATAAAATAACTTTTAACAGGTATATGATGTAATTCATTAACTTTTAAAAATATTATAATTATTTAAAAATAAGATTCATTATTAATAAAAAGAGGTGAAATAGATAAAATGTCACTATATGAAAATTAAAATAGTATGATAATAATTGTGATAATAATATAATAAGAATAATTAATGCTAGATAATGATTAATGATTATAGATTAATGATAGGTAAAACATTAATAATAAATTAGCTTCAAATAATAAATAAATAAATAATATTAAAATGGTTTTTATTCAAAATTTAATATAAATAATAAAAATACTAATATAGTGTCAAAACATACCATAGATATTCTATAATTGAAAATAAATTATATTATTCAAAATTATATATATTAAATATATCAAATTTTTTACCCCAATCGGGGTGATCAAGGAGATATACAAAGTAATAAATGTTGGTCAGGAGCGGCAAAAGTACAACACTGCGGGAGGTCAGATAATAATAAACAATGCAAGTATGTGCAGGAGGAATGATCACACCTTAAGGCGGATCAAAAGCAGAATGATGACGGAGGGAGGTGGAGAAGGCAGATTGTTAGAAAACAAATGTAAACATTATGGTATGAAGGAGGTGGGAGAGGATGAAGACGACAAACAAACCAAAAGATGGCATGGTAAGCAGATAAAGACAGACAGGAGAAATTGTAAGAGGAGGAATAATAAGGAGAGGAAGCGATGCGAAGGAAGACAAGGACGAAAGGAAACGGGTGAGAATTGGAGAGAAGAAAGGGTGGCGAGGAAGCAAGCAAGAGACAAAGGTAAACTGCGAGTCCAGAGAGGCAGGATATCCAGTACAGAGGTTAGGGGAGTTATGGCAACCAGGAGGAGAGCGAGAATTGAGGAGGATAAATCCACCAGGGATCGCAGCACTCGAGAGAAAAAAGGTAAAGGGGTGGCGAAAGAAGAGATAGCTGAGGAAAATTTTCTAATTCAGGAAGACTCTGAGGATGATATAGAAATGTATGATGCGGACAGGGAAGAAGGAGAACAGATGAGTGAGAAAATAGGAAAGATAGCAAAGCACGGGACAGGGGAAAATCAGGAAAGGCGGGGAGATGAGAAGAGGCAAGGACGAGAACGAATGGGAGATGGTGACATTGGCAGCGTCTTGGGTTTGAAAAATCAAGGAGGGAGTGGGAACTACAGGAACAGAGGAGGCAGGGGAGGTAGACGGGGACAGCGTGGAAGGGGTAGGGGAAGATCAGGAAATTACATAAAGGAACATATAACAACATCTGAAAGAAAAAGAAGGTCCTTTGGGAAGAAGGTTCACTATGCGGAAAGGGCATACTATGAAAACACAAAAAAGGACATTAGAAGGATGATACAGCAAATGGAAGAGGAGGAAATTCAGGGACAATCTTAATCGGAAATGGAGGACTGGGAATACCTTCTCCCAGACCCAGGAAATACAAGGGGCCACATGTCTCTCTACAAACAGTCGCTGCATGTCTACTGGGTAATGAAGCGACTACTAGCAAAGGCAGTGGAACAAGTAGCCAAGGAAATGCAGAGCTGTCCCAAGGAATACCAAAATTAAAGAAAGAACTGAGGAATATCCAGATAACTTTGTTAATGCAGGATAAAAAGATGGATGGAATTCAGCAGCAGATAAAGGCCTGTCACCGAGACATCAAAGGAGAAATGGAGCAGCAAGCAGCCCATGTAGCTCAGTAATGGAAGATATGTATTAAATTTTGTTGTTTTTCATGAGTTCAGTAGATTTTAAACCAGCATCTTTAGTAGTCATGGAAAATCTTAGTATGCAGATACGAAATCATAAAAACTTATATGACTGTTTAGTTCACTTAGCATGGACAAGAAGAATGTGGATATTTTATTTTTGGATGGCTGTAAGGAACTTAAGGTGGCCAATAAACCCAGTTTCCCCATGGGACGGGTTGAGGCCACCAAAAAGTCTCTCAGTGTGTATATATATATATATATATATATATATATATATATATATCAAATTTTTTATTAATATTTTCATTAAATTTGAAAAAAAAATTAATCAATTATACCTATTTTTATTTTAGGTGCATATAGCCATTAAATGTTATTTATTTTATAAATGGTAGATATAAAAAGATGGCTCCCAATTGCTCCAAATTAACATAGCTTTCAAAATCTTATCATTAAATAAATCATCAAATCTCGCTGTCAACCTGGGTCCATATTCAATATCCTCCCAATGGCTATACTGCTTCATATCCAATGTCCCCTAAATTACTGGCTTGTAATATCAGAGAAGTTTAAGCGTAGTTACCAAGCTTCATCTGAATCTCTTATAGATTAAGACTGACAATTACCGATTCACATTATAATTTAAAAAAAAATTAACAAACTGGCTGTCATTCTCTCGGCGGATGGATCCTAGGATTTTTCATCTTATGGAAAAAAAATTTGGAAAATTAAAATTAGAAAATTAGAAAATAAACTATTATCGTCATCAGAAACAACATTTTCTAATTATTTTTTAGATTTATAGCATCTTGAACATGAACAGAATACTTTGACCAAGGGAGTCCGATTTCATTCATCTATAGGAAGACGGATGTATATCTACTAGTTGCTTATATGTGACGACTATACACACCAAGTAACAAAGATATTTCAGGTAAAATGCATTTCATTTGTTAAAATGTTTTTGGGATAACAGTCACTAAATTTACGCTTGTAATGTTTGGTACCTAGTAATTCATAGATTTTAGCTGAACGTAAAAAAAATCTCTATTCTAGTTCCATAGAAGATGAAATTCAGTACCCTAGTAATTCATAGATTTTAGCTGAACGTAAAAAAATCTCTTTCTAGTTCCATAGAAGATGAAATTCAGTAAAACTGCATATTACTAAGAGCTACGCCCAATTCTAGTTACACATCATTAATACAGTGAAATTTAGTAAAGCTGCATCTTACTTGAAAGTACACCCAGCTTATTAGGGTGCAACTGTATATAAATAAGTCGAATCTAAAACTCAGCATCTCAACTTTTCGTCGTGCTAGCCTTAAACAATTGAAACCTAGCCAGAGTTCGGGGAGCTGTGGCTGAATTATTGGAGGCCGAGTATTAGCGGTCTCAACGTGGCGGTCGACACCAGTACCACTAGTGTGTTGATGATTGAAAGCTGACTGGGTTCCGCCAGCAGCCCACCTGGTTCTCCATTAAGTAAACTGTGGTCGGGCCCAAAACGTCGCTACTCAACCGGTAGGTTCGTTCGGAACGATGGATTTCTAAGGTATGTCAAGCTTTTGTCAAAACGTTATTTAAATCCATTAATGTATGTTTTGGCCATTCAACGGGTACACTCGTTCGAAACGATGAATTTCTGAGGTATGTGAAGATATTGGAAAAATGTTCATTAATATCTATAATGTAGTTCGGTGCAACGGTGTCGACCTTATCATAACCATAATTGTAATCTAAAGGAAAGAAAGGACTGATCTCTGTTTAGCATTGCCGACGTTAATGATAAATTTAGATAGTTTGCCGGTTAAAATGCGGAATGATTGAAAATAATGAACTCTGTCCGCGCGACCTTGTCGTTCATCTGAATATTGTCGGCACGAGGAAGGATTTCAAGTGGCTGCCCCTGTCAGCAAAGACATCCACTGTCTTTAGGGTATTGAAGACAGCCACAGCAAGGAATGCAAATTAATGGAGACCGACATTTTCGCTTTCCTGTTTGAGTATGCCAGTATGCTGCCAAATGCGCTTCGTACTACCCCAGGAAATACAAAACAGGAATGGTTGTATTGGCTTGCCTAGCGAAGGTGGTTGTCCTTACCAATCACACTATTGTAGCTTTTCGAGGGTCTTTATACCTGCCTTTGATGGATAAAAACAACAATATTAAACAATATTCCCTCCTATTTCTAATAGGGTGTGCGCATTATGTCGTTGCTCTCTTTATCTAAACACCAACCACAATTAATTCCATGGCCTGAGGTCCTTATATGCATAGTTACCAAGTTCGGCCGTAGTGGGCCAAAAAAATTCGAAAATTCGCCCGAACGATTCGATTAGTCGTAAAATACGGTGAATTTCATACGATACGGGCATGTTTGGTTTATGGTAAGTTCTATATTAAAAGAAACAAAGGCAATGTTTCTATATTAAAAAAGATTATTGAAATTTGTGTTTAAAATTCGTAGCTACGGGACGGTAAGTTTTATTAAAAATTACGAATGAAAATTAATAGTTGCTATTGCAGACGACCTGTGGATTTAAGACTCACTGTGCTTTATTGGTAACTGTGATTGTGATGGTGCGCCAGCCTCGGCTTTTCTCTTGTCTATCCACACATCTAGCCATCGAGCAGCATGGTTCGTAAAGAGCACTTAGTTGTAAGCCTGAAATTTATGTTTAAAATTCGTAGCTACAGGATGGTAAGGTAGGTAAGGTAAGTTTTATTAAAAAATAGGAATGAGAATTAATAGTTGCTATTCCAGATGACCTGTGGATTTAAGACTCATGTGCTTTATTGGTAACTGTGATTGTGATGGGTGTGCAAGCTACAGGTTTTCTCCCGTCTATGCACATATCTAACCATTGTCCAGCATCGTTCGTAAAGAGCACTTATTAGTAAGCCAGTGCAAAACTTTATGGAGTAGTCTATTGAGGTGGAGGAATTGTCTTGAAAGTCAAAAGTGGTTGGATATTGGATAAAATAATCTCAAAAAAATCTTATAAAGGCAGTGTTTGAATCATGTTTTTGATAGTGGAAATGGATTCAGCACTATGAAAAATTTCGAAAACACCTAAAATTATAAATTTTAACAGCTTTTACTTGGATTTACCGGATTTTTTCAAAATATGCCCTGAATTTCCATAACCTTTAGAGCAAAATTATTATTAAAAAAATAACATTTTTTTATTAAAAAATAAAAATGAAAAGTAATAGTTTTTATATTAAAAGATTATAGAAATTTTATATCAATTAACAAATTATAAGCTTTTTATTAAAAAAAAATATAAGTTTTTTATTAAAATATTGGTCAGAAAAATAAGAATTATATTCTTAAAAAATAAAAAATTTAAAACTCATTTTTTAGTTTTTTATTTTTTCTTAAATGATAGCAATTACCATAGCACTAGGTTCACTACAAAAAGAGGAACAGTGGCGTGGAATTCAATTCAATTAGAGTGATTCTCTTTGTGTTGTCCATACAAAAGATAATCTGCACACACACCACACATTTATTGTCAAATAAATTTGGATTTGATAAGAATAGTGATTAAAAAATAAGTTCAGTAAGATGTAGAGATTACTTCAAATTTACTTTTAATATCCATTATCATATTTTTTCGCTTAAAATTCATATTTGCAGTTTTATTATTTTTGTTATAACAATTTACTTGGTTTCTCATAGTGCAATTTTAATAAATTTGATAATTTTGTACTTCATTATTTTTGGATCCTTATAACTGAAAAATAAACAAAAAAAATCCTTATAAAAAAAAGATATAATTAATTTTCTTTGAAACTTTAATATATATGTATTCTTTTAATACATAACATTATAAGTTTTGCCTGGAAGAGCTTCGACGATGAACCCTAACAACCTTGCCGCCGCCTCCCTTCCTTCGGCCGCCTTCTGGCTCCTGCTCGGCCCTGCGGATGATGGTGATGTGTGTTTTAGTCATGGAATGCGGGTTTCCTCCATCAATGTTGAACAACATGTTTTCCACTCTCTTCTGAGCACCCCCTGCACTCTTTTATGCTTCACTCGGGACTTTGGGGCTGCCAGTTCTTAACCCTCGGATGCTGTATCCCGCACTTGCCACCCCCTTCAGATTGTAGTCGCAACGACCAAGGGTGAACACGCAGATTTTATTTATGTTTCTCCTCAAGCGGTGGTTCTTGGAAGGACATATTTTATTCTGGAAGAATGCTCTATTTTTAATCATCAGAACTCCTTCCACTCCCTGGATCTGCCTGGATGGAGTATCTGGAAGCTCTTTGGCATGGAAAGCAATGACAGACTCAATGATGCCAGGATTCTCCCATTATCTCCTCACAAGCCCCTGCGGCAAGTTCAGGGAAAGAAAGCCCTTCAAAGCACCTGCCTCCTCTCGTCTCAAATCTGCAGAGGAAAGTGGAACTCTGACTTCTCTGCCTCATTTCAGATCCAAATCATGCTCATCTCTAGCAAAACCCTGCTACAGTGGGTGAGCTCATCGGATCTAGTGCAGAACCTCAAGCATGCTCTGGAACTCAAGCTGGGGATCCCCTCTGCAGCTCAATGACTTCTCCACGAAGGTAAACAACTTGAGGATCTTCTCCCACTTTCTTTTTACAACATTAAGAGAAATGCCTCCATTATTTTTACACTTCGTTTGAGAGGGGGAGCTGTAGGACAGTCTTCCTCAGCTAAAGAGTTTTCATACAAAGATGTTGTCCATGCTCAGATGCCTAAGAAATCAGCTCCACCAGTTCAGGCTCCCAAACGTTTTTTGGTGGAAAAACTGGAGGAAACCCCCTCCATTGAAATAATGCATCCAACGCTGGATGAGCAAACCCAAAAGTTTGTAGACCATGCCATTATTTGCAGGTTCAATGGGCTATGTCCACACACAGCGAACCTCTACCAATGGATTCACTCTAACTGGACCAACAATTCCAAGGTTCTGTTATGCTCAAAGGACTTCTTCATTGTAGTGTTTGCTGTCGATGAGGACTACCAAAGAGCTTTAACTGCAGGCCCATGGTTTTGGGGCTCAGCAGATTTATTCCGCACCCCCTGGTTCCCAGATTTCGATCCCTCTACAACAATCATCACGAAGCTCCCAATCTGGGTCAGACTTCCCAATCTCCCGGCTCATCTATGGCACTTTGTTGTATTCCAAGGGATCGGCAACTCTCTAGGCCGCCTTCTAGACACAGACTTTTCTAGAGGGGAAAAGGGTCTATACACCTTTGCCAGAATCTGTGCAGAAATAGACATGAGCAAAGGTCTCCCTGACCAGATCAATCTCAAAATTGGAGACTTCCATTGGACTCAGACCTTGGACTACGAGAACACAGCCTTTTGCTGCAGAAGCTGCCATCACATAGGGCACCTTCAGAGATCTTATCCCTCGATGCCTGCCAAAAAGAAGAAAGCCAATCCTAAGTAGAAATCCAAAAGCTGGAAGCAACATGACCCTCGCCCCATGGACGATTTCGATTTCAGCTCGGATGAGGAGGAGGAGATTGAGGAAGGATTGGAAACAAAGCTGGCACAGGATCCACCCTCGGCCGGGCCTGAGGATTCGTCTGTCCAGCCTATCTCTCAGAAAAGGATTCATGAATCATCTACCTCGGATTCAGATAAGGAAACCTCTCAGTCAGCCCAGCTCAGTTTGCAACTCATGCCAGCTTAGCAGTGCCCTCCTGAATGGGTCAAAGTTGGGAAAAAAAAGGGGAAAAAATGTCGAATAGTTGATTCTTCCCATGTTGGGTAGAATCCTCTGCTCTGTTCTTATTCCTCTGTTCTTCTTGTCTCTTCCTACTCAGCTCTACTCTCTACTCTTTATCTTCTAGGGGCCGAGGTGGATAGCCTATCCTTTCTGGCCGCCTGTGTTCTTGCTTTTCTTGTTTGTAACTTCTTATTGTACTATACGTCCTCTTAATAGAATTAGTTTTTACTCAGAATATATATATATATATACTTTTATTTTCTTTTAAATTTTGAATATAATTATCATTTAGTTCCATATCTTTTAAATTTCAATATAAATAAATAAATAATATGTTAATCACAAACCTACACTGATTTTTTTTATATTTGAATTTTACATAGATGATGTTTTCCATATCGTATTCGAATTCGATATGATTATATATATTTTTTGAAATATGAAAATAACAATTTTCTTTTGTATAGCCTAGGTCTCTATTGTTGTTAATCATAAACCTTTCTTATGTCAATTATCTACCCATGTTTTCTGCTTTCTGGAGGACACGTTTATACCAACTTCTCCCAACTTATTTTGCAAGTAGGGCTACTTGTTGTTTTAAATCGGTCTGACAACCAAATTATCATAGATTAATGATATATAATGAAAATAGTGTATTTAACCAGAGCTATTAAGAAATAGTTTTTTTCCCTCCGATATAAATTATATATAAATTTATAACTTTTTAGAATTAAATAATATATTTATTTTAAATAAATTTATAGTTTTACATTCATAACTTAACTGTTATATCTCTAACAATTTTATTTTGTTAAAATTTCCTTTCGCACGAAAATATAATGTTTACTGAAAATGAGAACTAACAGATTTGGGAGAGCGGAGTAAGAAAAGGTTTTCATGTGCATTTTCTTTATGGTGTTGATCCATCCTAATGAAAGCTAACGATATTGTAGTGTTAGTTAACAAATATTTTTCTACTTTTATTCTTATTTTTAATTTATATTATATAAAATTTAATTTATATTATATATTTTATATTTGGCTGATAGTTTATATAATTTATATTTAATAATATTATCTTCCTATTATTGAATTAAAGATAAGAAAGAATTGTAATCAATATTATAATCAGAATACTAATTATTTCATCTTGAAGTTCGTTTTTTTTTTATATATGGTGAGAAATATTGGATGATTGCTGATTTATTTAGAGGATTATAACTAATGTAAATGTTAGAGTATATTTTATTAGTGTGATTATTATTAGTTGGTGAAGGAGTTTACTAGTTTCATTTAGGAGTTGGGTAGATTTAATTGGTCCAAAGATATTATAGAATTAGATTTTTGTGGGTTTTTGAGATATTTGTTCAACTAGTTAAGTATAAATAATATAGTTTTTTATATTGAAAATGTATTGATGTATTTACATGTATAATATTAATTTGGTTTATTGAGACAATTTATTTATATATTTTTATTTGATATTAAAATATAACTATACCTAACCCAATAACATGTGAGAAATAGAGTAAAGAATGTGTGAAATATGGAAGGATTGGTATGAATGGCTAACAAACATAAGTATTTATTTTATTTTTATAAATAACATTAATAGGGTGAGTGATAAAGTTACGTGAAAAGGTGTTAAATGAGAATTTTCATTTACCACACAGTTAGAAGGTAATTACTTCTCCACCTACATATAAATAATCACAGTGACATAAAAGGGAGCCAAGAGTGTTAGAGGGAAAAAAACCTGAGGTAACCTTGTGAACTTGATAACTAGTTGGAGGAGGTCAAAGAGAGGATAATTAAGTTGTAATCTTGTGAAACTCAGACACGACATTGTTGAGGCTGGCAAGATACTCACAAGTAAAGGATTCTTGAGATGGTTGACCAATGGAATCCCAATAAGTTATAAGCTTTTGAAACTTAGATGCGACATTGTTAAGGTTGGCAAGATATTGCCAAGTAAAGGATTCTTGAGATGGTGGGTAGATGGAATTCCAAAATGAAGCTTAGATGCTCAGTTGAAATTCCTATAATAAGACTTAGTATAGGTCAAGGAGAGTCTTGGAACAAGCCTATTATTGTTTCTATTCAAACAACTATGTTAGAAGTGAAAATTGGCTTAGGGGGAGTCCTGGTAGTAGATGTCGTACTCATTGGTTGGGTGGAGCACTATATTTCCTCGTGACTTTTTGGTTAGTTCAAACAATTAAGGAAAAAGATAAGTATTTTAGATCTATTCTCTATAGTGCATTATTTAATTCTATCTGATGACTAAATATTCTTATTTGTATAGTGGTATATGTAGAAATTTCACCTGTAGATCAAACTGGTAATGCAATGTACTAAAGAAAAACACGTGATTTCCTTCTACAAAACATTAAGTGGAAGAAAAACCAATTTCATGAGCAACATCAACCATACAAACATATAACTAATCAAGATAAATAATCACACGTAACACCGATATATCACTGGGGAAACCACCAGCATAAAACCCCCAACATTGTATTATCAATCAAGTGGAAATCCTCTTCTGTTTACAAAATATATCAGCTCAAGAGCTATCCTGTACTCTTTTCAATCAAAAGATGATGATCATAGACTCACTATGCCTCAATATGTACGCCTCAAGTCCACCAATCCCCTATTTCCTTGTGCAATTTTGATTGGGGTCCAATTCATAACATGTGAGCATTGGCCGAAAATCATACCTACTGTCAACCATAAGTCCAAGTACGCAATCCTTGAGGACACTAGTTCCTCTTGCATGCAAGGAATATTCCATGGGAAGATCCAAGCATCTAATAGTACATTGTCCCTCATTTGATCTCAACTGGGTCTTTGACAGAACTGGCATGCAACAATTATCCATGAGTGAATCCTCAGTTATCTAAAATAATAGTTGTCACATGCATGTAAGCATTAACAAACTATATTTTATTATTTTAACAACGTGTTAAAATAATCTAACTGGACTTGACTAGTTAGAACTAAGTCAACTGATTCTCTCATTATAGGAATCATACTTAATTCCTCAATCAGTGGAGAGAATAAAGGATAAATTCCTCAATCAGTGGGACAACTAATTTGCATGTTCTCACAAAGAATTCAAGTTTAATTTTTCAAAGTAATCATCTCATGGAGATTAATTAGTTAATATTTTAAACTGTTGTTAAGACCAAATTCAATTTTACTTCCTATAGATAGACCATGGACTGCTATAAGTAGGAAGGGAACCAAAAATGCTATTTCTAGAACTTTCTATTTTTAGTAGTTTCACCTCTCACCCAAGGTGGCCAATGACCTCACTAGCCAAACTACTATTTTTAAACATGTTATTTTAGACATTCTATTTTTAGCACATTCTAAATTTAGGATTTCTTGTTGCCCACTTTTCAACACTACCTCTCAACAAGAAAGGGATTATCAGCAACCCCAATACTGCCTCTCTGGAACTCAAACTTGCCTTTTGACAATGCCTTTGTCTAAATATCTACATCTTGTTCCTCGGTCGAAATGTACTGCAACATCATGATCCTCTTGACCACACAATCTCGTAGATGATGATAGCGGATATCTATATGCTTGGACCTGTCATGAAACACTGGATTCTTAGAGAGTTCAATGCAACTCTGATTATCATAATATATCAATGTAGGATCCATCAACTAACCAAATAATCGCACTAGAATCTTCCACATCCAGAT
Organism: Pinus tabuliformis; assembly: GCA_031772625.1. Lineage (NCBI taxonomy): Eukaryota > Viridiplantae > Streptophyta > Pinopsida > Pinales > Pinaceae > Pinus > Pinus tabuliformis. The sequence goes on from CM062820.1 coordinate 1,370,437,291, forward strand.
GGCCTCACATTTAGCCTGACTAGCTGCCATGTACTCTGCCTCCGCTGTGCTAAGTGCAACTGATCTCTGTTTTCAGCTATACCAAGAAACTGCAGCTGACCCAAGGTTGAAGATTCCTCCAGAAGTGCTCTTCTTGTCTGATGGACTACCTGCCCAATCTTCATTTGTGAAGCCTTGGAGCTTCACTACCTCTATCCGCCTATACCATAATCCATACTGTGTAGTGTCTCTAAGATATCCCAGCACATGCTTTGTCGCCTTCCAAAATAACATGGTTCGCTGAACCATAGCTTGACTCAGCTGGATCACTGCGAAGCACAAATTTGGTTGTGTGTTCACCAAATACATGAGTGAACCCACAAGCTGCCTATAAACAGTAGTAGCTACTACCTCACCTGAAGTAGCACCCTCCTTCATCTAGTTACCTACTAGAGGAGTCTCCATGGGCTTGCACATCTCCATGTGGAAGCGCTTGAGTATCTCATTGGCATACTTGCCTTGAGACACAAATACTTCCCCATCTCAATGCCTAGAAAGTAGTGCATGAGGCCCATGTCCTTCATTTCGAACTCTCTTTCAAGATCCATATTACAAGACTTGATCATCTGATCATCACCTGTTAAAATTAGATCATCGACATAAAGTAAAATAACCAATAGCTTACCATCTACAATGATGTGGTATAGGTTCACATCCACTTCATTCTTGGTGAAGCCCAACCTAGTGAAATAGTTGTTGATCCTGGTATACAAAGCATGGGGTGCTTGCTTCAGCCCATAAAATGCTAGCTTGAGCTGACACACATGTGACTCATGATTGAAGGTCTCAAATCCCTCTAGTTGCTCTATGTATACCTCTTCCTCAATCTCCCCATTGAGGAATGTTGTCTTCACATCCATCTAATGGATCTGCTAATCCATCTGTGTTCATAGTGCTATAATTGATCTAATCGATGAGTACCTTGCAATAGGAGCAAAAGTCTTATCATAGTCAATCCCCTCAACCTGTGAGAAACCACAAGCAAAAAACCTTGCCTTGTGTTTCTCAATACTACCATCAGCTGTCTGCTTTACCTTGTAAAGCCATCGGGAAGTAACCACTGATTTGTCCCACAGTCTAGGAACAACATCCCATACACTGTTCTGCATGATAGAATCATACTCCTCTACCATCGCATCCACCCAAACTGGTTGCTGCACTGACTCCTCAAAAGAAGAAGGCTTGGTCGCTACACACTCCCCAATTAGGGCCATGTAGGCACTGTATTTGTTGGGAGATCTCCTCTGTCCACGCTAAGAGGATGGCTTCCCCACATTCTCTCTTGCATCCTGCATCAATATGTCACCTTCCCATGAGCGTTTCTTCCCCTCTCTAGAAGACTCTGCATGCAGCTGCTCTGCGTCATCAAGAGGCTCCTCCTCCTTAAGAACAAATAGTTCCTCATCATCACCATGCAACTTGAGCTCCCTCTCAAGTGATACTCACATGGCTCGCTACTCATTGAACTTGAAATCCCTGAGCACTACGGTCCTCTGACTGGCAGGCAAAAACACACGATATTTGTGAGGTGTATCTGTGTATCCCACAGGTATTCCCATATCAGTTGTTGGGTCTAGTTCTTTTGAGCATCTTTGGTCACATGACAGAAGATCGGTGATCTAAAGATGCAAAAGTGACTTGCGTCTGGTCTCTTCCCTGAAAAAGCCTCCATAGGTGTCTTCATCCCCAAAATATGATGAGTGCTTCTGTTCTAAAGATATACTACTATATTGCATGCCTTGGCCCACAGATGAAGTGGTAGGCCTTGTTCATGCAATATCGATCGAGCTACACCCACAATAGATCTGTTCTTCCTTTCAGCCACCTCATTCTATTGTGGGTTATGAGGTGGAGTGAGTTCCCATTTAATTCCTTCTAAAGCACAGATGTCCTTAAACTATTGGGAAATATACTCTCCACCGTTATCACTTCACAAGGCCTTTACTTTCATCCCTGATTCTTCCTCTGCCAAAGCTTTGAACTCACAAAACTTCAACAAGGTTTCATCCTTCTTTTGCATGAAGTATATCCTATTAGGGCCTGGATGTACCTCAAGGTAAAGGAAGGTAGGTCTAGGGTAACATCAAACCACGCTTAACCTAGTAGCTAGCCCTACCAGGTCAGGAGAGGGATCTCTCCTTGTCAATCTCAGTTGAGATGACTGAAATAGGAAAATATTTTAGGCTAGGTATAATAGCTCTAGGGCATTTTTGTTTGATTTTGAAGGTTTTGTTGCTGGATCAAATGGAGAAGGTAGTTTAGGTTCGAGAAATCCAATCAGGGATGTAGACATGTTCTGTGGGGCAAGATAGATAAGTGTTTATGCACTAGTAATTAAGTGAGATGGTTGGTTCAAGACTGCTGAGGGGCTGAGGAGGGCATCTGGAGACCATGAATCTTCTTCAAACTGTTGAAAACATAAAGAACTAAATGCATTCCCAAGGCAAAGCACTGTTATTAATGTATTTTTCCTATTTACCTTGATTCATTTAGGTTTAGAAGAGAAAGATGGATTTGGATACATATAAAACATAATAAAAACTCGCTACAAAGAAGAAAAAATAGATAAACTCACTGTCACAAGAATCCCACAAAAATAGATATGAAACTTGGTTTTATTCCTTGCCAAACCGCTGATACCATTGTTCGATGAGTGCCACCACTTCTACCAAAGTCCAACCTTTACAATTGACTAAGAGAAAACATAATATAGGCATCAAACAACTCATGCTAGTCATAAGGGGTCAAATCTATGAGAAAATGGGTGATTTCAACCATATCTAAACTAGGAACACAAAATTACGCAGTGGAATAGCTTGCCTCTAAAACTTAGGGAACCAATTCATTACAGCTCAAAACCACTTGGAACTTGATGTATCTGCCCTATGAGGTGATTTTCATCTATAATTACATCAAATACATCATTTACCATGCATACATTTACCCAAACAAGAAGAAAGGTCAACCACTGAAGAAACTAGGCAAAATTTTTAGTTTTAGGCAAAATTGACAAAATCTGCCTAATGCGAAGCACCCTGAGCCTGATGCATAGTGGTGCTTCAAAGATGCCTTTGTAGGCCTTTCGCTCACCCAAATCAGGACCAAGATAGCTTGTTGGAAGGCTCTACCTGTCTAGTTTCTGGAAAACTTTGAATTTTGTGATTTGGAGTTGATTTGACCCTCCAAAAGGTGATTCTCCCAAGACTGCTTCATGTGGGTCCAAAACGTGGCAGAGAGGGCATTTTTTGGGTGTTTTTTGCCCTTTTGGTTGCCCATATCTTCTCCAAAATTGATGAAACTTTCTAGGTTTGCCCAATTTTTGATGCTGAGTCCAAATTTGTAAGTAATTTGTTAAAAGGATGCACCAATTCAATGCGCAGTGCTAGTGGCGTTGTGCATCAGCCAAAATTTCTTGTGTTGCCTAATTCAAAAATTGGAAAATGATAAAATTGTTTCAAAATTTGCCCAATTTTGGCTCAAAGCTACATCATGGGTTACTTTCTTGGGCTAAAGTCACATCAGCCAAAATGTTGAGCTTTTCATCCTTATTTTTGCCTTTTAAGGCCCTCCTTAATCTTGCCTTAAGGTGCTTCATCCTCTTGCTGCGTATTCTATTCCAGATCAAATAATGGTGGGACATATGCCTTAGCATCTTGTTGTCTCTGTTTTCTTTCTTTAGAAGGTCTCAAGGTGGATATTTTCCTTTTCAAGCCATATCTCTCTCTCATGATCCACTTAGCCCTCTCTAAATTAACTAACAAAGATTGTATCTTGTCCTCTTGCTTCTTGATGATCATGTCTTTGACAATCCTTGGATCTTCAGCATCCAAGTCAATGACGTTAGCTCTTTGTCTCTCCTCATGGTCAACAAGGTCAAAATCTCTCTCCATTTTTTTGGCTGTGAACACCTGTGGTTGTATGGACAATGGTGAAGTGAAAAATAGAGTGGAGGAATGAAGTGGAAAGAGTGTATGGAGGAGTATGTGAATGTATGAGATGTAAATAGAGTTTAGGGAATGTGAAAGGGATTTAGGATAGAGGGTAGGGTTTTTAGGGGAATAGGTAAGGTTTGTAGGGGAATAGGTAGAATAGTTTTTGTATGTGGAGGGTTAGGGTTTTATGTAGTTTGGGAATAGTGGGATGTAGGGATTAGGGTTTGGGAACTGGAAAAAATAGATGAAGGGAATAATGTCTAGGGATTTAGTGAAGGGATTAAGAGATAGGTTTTGGGAAAATGGATTTATGACATAGGGTTTTAGAAGGAGAATGATAAACGACTGTGGTATGAAATGTATGAGGTAGTTTTAGAGACAAATTAGGGTTTAGTTTTTAGAGAGGTATAAACCACCGAAAATTCATGTAAACCCTAGTTTCAACTGAAAAGAGGCTCTACTTACTTGATATGAGGTGACATGAAGCAATTGCAAAGATTAAAGATGATTTTTAGAGGTTTGGAAGCTTCACAGCCCAATGCGCAGTGCCAACAGCCTAATGCACAACGTTGTCCTGATCCGTAGTGACAATGTATTTTAATGAAGGAGAAAACTAATTGATGTGCAGCACCTTTCTGATGTGCAGTGCCGTGCTGCTAATCCGTAGCGCTGGGAAAGCTTACAACAAATTTCGATTTTTCTTCCCTTTTTGCTCCCCCTTCCTTCAAAATGCGATTTTAGCTCTCCACTTGACCTTTTTTACAACGAAATGAATTTCTATCATTATTTTGCTTTATATACCTTACACTTTAATCTTTCCTCATTTCAAACCCACTTTTCAAAATTCTTGGTAACTTTTTCAAAAACTCTATTTTTTAGTTTGAAGTTTGACTCTTTTTCTTGGAAATTTGATGGACTGATGTCTTGATACTTTTTCTTTTCTAGTGGCAAGAATTGGCATGGTGACCAAGAACAGCTTCTGAGTTTTTATTACATATAAAAATAATTTAATTTACATGAAAATCATTAAAATAGAAAAATACTATGTTTTCACCTCAAAATAGAGTTTTGAGGTGAAAAAGATTTATTGAGCATATCAGAAGTAAACTTATGACTTTATGAACCTTCATGTGTCTGCTGACCTCTTTATTCAAGCATGATTGACAAACCCTAAGACCTAATGGGACTAAACCCTAGGACTAGTTGTTATACATGAAATGAAATAGGATGAATGTGAATGACTAAAAAAAATTTGTAAACAGGTCAGCAGGTGGATGTCATGAGGGAAACTAACAAGAAACCACTACCATCAACTGATCCATGACCTAATGGAATGCATTTGATCAAATGAGACACTTAATATACATGCAAAAGAGCAATTTGATCACCAACGGAAGTGTGAAGACACTGACACTAACAGATCCAAAGTCTACGAGAAAAATCATCAACAAAATAACATAATACCTTTACTTTCTGATGGAGGCTATAGAGAATGGCGCACATACATCTGAATGAACTCACTCCAGAACTGCTCCTGCTCTACCATCCCAATCATGAAAAGAAGAATTTTCATACTTACCCAAAGTGCAACCTTTGCATGTGCTCACTTGCTCCAGCTTGCACTTGGGTAATCCGGTAGAAATTTTCTATAAGATCTTCAAGGCCCCATGATGCAATTGGCCCAGTCTCCTATGCCATAACTCACCAATATCTTGGCCATGCATCACCTCTGCTTTGGAACTCAAATTAGCACAGTCTTCTACCTATAACTTATATAGATTTTTTACTCGAATACCCATCTGTTTGGTCTGTCTAGTGCCTATATGCCTTAGGAAAACCTTTCCCAAAATAAAGACTACATCACTGCCTTTATCCTCAAGCAAAGGAATGGACACAAGATTATTTTTCAGCCCTGGTACATACATAACATTAGAAAGAGAGAGGGTAGAACCATGCTCCCTTTCAAACACAATCGTACCTTCACCCGAGACACGGTACTTTCCGTCATCACCCATCTCGATCCGTATCTGGAGATCCTTCTCCTCCAAAGTGCTGAAAATAGTCTTGTCACCTAACATGTGGAAAGAAGCTCCACTATCAACGTACCAAACACATCCCTTGTTGGATGAAACCATGCATGCAATAAGTGAGAAATCCATCTCAAATTGTGATGCTAGAGCATCACAATTAGATTCCTTGTAGGAACCTTTCTTGGATTTCTTCGTCTTTGGGCAATCAGTAGCATAGTGACCCAACTCATGAGAATGAAAGCATCTCACCTTCAACTTGTCAAACTTCTTCCCTCTTTGAGAAGACTTGGATTGGGATGCCTTCCCTTTCCCTTTCTTAGATTTATATGCTAAAGCAAAGTTCTCTCCATCATCATTCTTTGATGAAGAAGCTCCATCTCTGGTGTTCCATCTGATCTCCTCTTGCATCAAATCTAACCACAGTTATTCCCAATTTGGTAGTTTGTCCCTTCCATTCACTGAATCTTGGTAGCTATGCCAGCTCTTAGGAAGGCCAAGGAGTGCTAGACTCACCATATCATCATCAACAGTAGTGACCTCTACACTTCCAAGCTCATCTCTGCTGTTGGTGATCTTGCTCAAGAATGTAGTGATCGTATCGTCCTTCTCACACTTGATCTTTTGAAGCTTGTCCTTCAGTGCCAGCTTCCTCTGATCAGTGCTATTTTGATATAAATCTTTCAATGTTTTCCACATTGCAAACAGAGTCTCCTTCCCATGGAGGCTCGAGACTATGTGCTCTCGAACTCCCTCTAGGATGATTCCCCTAGCAACATTGACGTTCTTGCGGCAAACCATGGAGGAGGTGTACCAGAGATCACAAATGCTACAAGAAAAACTCAAGAAAATGTTTGACAAAAGGACCAAAGTAGAAGATTTCTATCTAGGATAAAAAGTATTAAAATGGGATTCCAGAAGGGAGGACAAAGGAAAACATGGGAAGTTTGACTTCTTCTGGAAAGGACCATATATAATATATGCTTTTAGAGGAAACAGTGCCTATTTTCTTAAAGAGTCAAATGGTCCAGAAATTGAAGGAGGACCAGTCAATGGTCAGATGTTGAAACATTACTTTGATCCTAGTTCTTAACTCTGATTAGATTTCTAATTGTACATAATATATCCTTTATAATGTTCAGTGTTGATTATCTGGTAAAATTGTGATGTTAAAGCCCGAAGAGAAGGCCCTAAGCTTCAGAAGTATTACTGTCATACATATAATTAATGGGTCACCGTTCATACCTTCCGTATGACCCATAGTCTGCTAAGTCTCCTTAGTAAAAGTAATTAAAATATTTACAAGTTATTGATGGGTGTTACATATTCCCCGTTTTGAGTGAAACATCATCGTGGGTGTTTTCTTCTAGCGCTTCAAAACGTGTAGGTATATGCTTCATGCATAAGATTTCCATCCTCCCAGATTTCCTCTTTCGGGTTAAATTTCTTCCACTACACCTTAACGTGGGTGATAACTTACTTTCATAACACAATTTCCCTCTGATCAAGAATGCATATACGCTCAACTAGGATTACCCCATCCTGTTTGACCTACACCCAACATCATTATAAAAATCATTAGTGTTCCATAAATCATTATTTAAGATATATATATATATATATATATATATATATATATATATATAGTAATTTCAAACTTTATTACAATCACCATCAATTCTTATTTATATACCAAGAAAGGGTCATCAACATGCCTCACAACCTAATCATGGGTTGGTAACTTGCACTCTGTAAGAGTTAGTAGAATCATTTTAAGCTTTAAACAATAGAAATAAATCCATTTTTACTTGCCCAATGGTTATGCCAATGGATAAGGATACCACCGTGCAGTTTTACTGTAAACTTCAAACCATGGAAGTATAAATTCCATTTTAAATCAAACTAATAATATTTTAGAAATCATTTATTGTTCTTGTTATTTATGATAGACTACAACCATTGTATTACTGTACTTGGTAGCATTATTATGCTTCTTTTTTAATTTCAAAAGTTACATATGCCTTAGTCATGCATGAGTAAAGTTTAGGATTACTTCTGTTTCCTACCATATTCAAGGTGGCTATACTGTTGCCTACTTTTTGCATGTACACTTAGTTATGCCTAAATTGGGTTACTTTTATATTTCATTTTCCTAGGAATCCACTTTATAGCACTCCTTTAATTTTGGCCCGCATCCATCCTATATTACATGTGTTAATGAAAGTTATTTATTATGTGTACAGTCACACGATATCCGCCTTTTGCATTCATATGCGTATTAGCTATCCCACACTCACTATGTTAATTTACTATAGTTATTTTCTTATATATTGGTCCACAACATGTTGTTCACATCATTCAAAAATGCATTATTTTAATAAATTTGACGTCTAGGATCATGTGGATGTTAACAAACAACAATTTTATCCAACATGCGAATAACCAACTATCTTATTATACCACTCACATAGTAATTGTACTTTTTATCATCATCTCCTTCTCTTTTAGTCTTAAGTTCAAGAACTGTTTCCTTACCTTGTCCCCATTATTGATTAAGATGATTGGTGTTACATGTGCCCCAACTATGGGGTCCTTCCCAATTCTGTATTCCCCGCTTATTGGCTACCTCAACACATCATGTTGTGTGTTTATCTTGTCATATTAATTTTGTATGTATATGTTCATTCTAATCAATCGTTCGACCAAACATAATTTGTGTATATAGAAGTCATATTGAAGTCATATTGAAGTTCATTAAAGTACCTATCTGAGGTAACATTGAGTATTGACATGCTTCCCTTTCGATGTCAATAGGCATAGGTCGCCCCTTTTCAATAGGCTAGTAGCATTCTCTCTATCCGAGTTTATTTTTTTCTTAAAATTATATGCCACATTTCCTTAGTTACTTCACGTGGTTATCTTCTTGTTTTTAATCACATTTTTTTATTATCTATATCAACCATCAATCCTTCAATAAACATTAGAACAATAGACTCCTCAAAGTATTTAATATACATATCCACCATGGATGGGCGGATTTCATGGGAGCGCGAGAGATCATGTACTTCAAATTCTAATGAGGATATAGAGCGATGGCACAATCGGTTACATGAAATAACCATGCTGAATTGTAATATGATAGCAAGGTCACTATGCTGTGTATCGACAGAAGTGAGAGACCTACCTACTTATGATGGTGAATCATACCATGATGTAGTATTATGAGTTTGTAACTCACAACAAGCTTGAGCCCCCTACGTCCATTAGGTACAGGAAATTCAAACCCTTTCTAGATTCCTTTTTATATATAAGTTTTCTTCGCGGGGGGGCGCATTGCATTTCCTTCTTAGTATATTTCCATATTGTTGAAAATTACTCTAATCTTTTTCACTTTATACTAACTAAATTTAGTGTAAAGTAAATATCTTTCTGAGTGTCAACAACACTATTTCTAAGTGCTTCTATGTCTATTTTGTGGCTAAAAGTAACCCATATACTAATATCATGTCAGTTTCACCTTAACACCTCAAATATGCTACTCACTTCACTATTTCAAGACTAGTCTCCTTTATGTCACAAGTTATTATGATATTTTATCACAACTTACCTCCATTTCACTAGTTTTGAAGAAATAAAAAGTTATTAATTACTTGACTTCTATAAAGCTCCATGCTGATGGTTTGTTTCATTTATTCTACTATTGTAACATGTCCTTCTGTAGCTCCCTTCATGAAGAGAATTTCCAGTGAGAATGTTTATTAATTCCCTTATTGACTTGCTTAAATCAGTCACTCATACCAATCAATTATTACTATATTGTAATTATTTATACTTGAGTTAAGTTTTGATATTATATTGTCACTACTATCAATGTTTATGATACCACTTTCTAGTACTTAATTTGGTGCAAGGGATTCAGAGAATTCCCACTAGTCACCCAAGATAACTCCAATTAACTTATATTGATACATATTTTTTCCCATTCCTCTTTGACAAAAGTTATCATTAAGTATGTCTAGATGACCTTTCAGGTATACTAATACATGATAAATTTCTATTTATGTATTACAAGGTTCTCGATCCCATTTATTGCCTTTTCTAATTTCTCTCTCTCTCTCTCTCTCTCTCTCTCTATATATATATATATATATATATATATATATATATATATATATATATATATATATATTTCATTTTGTGTATATTCCCTTTTTTTCCTAAATGTCACATTGGGTTTGCAATATTAAAAAAAAAAAAACATTAAGTGAACTTATTATTGTAAGTGTTTCACCATGTTTATATAACCTCTTTCCTTTTCCAACTTCCTTCCCATACACTGGTAAGACTACTCTTTTGTTAGAACTCAAAAGTTTATTTATAATACCAAATGTTTCCTTCATTCACTCTCTCATATAGGTTATGGGTCAACATCTAATATATGTGCAAGGAGTTAGTTTATATCAATCAAGTGATTGCTTTCCAACTGTATCGATTGTAGAAATTAAGTATTACTTGCTTTGGCTCCAACCATTTTCTTCACACCTTTGTATAGTTTTGTCCTTCCTCAATAATCTATAATAGATGTTTAATTTAAGACATCTTTATGATTAGCGATCTTATAAATTACGTATCAAAATATAATTTTGTATAAATTAACAAAAGGGTCTTGCAACTAGAAACGGGTAAGCATCATGCAAATAATCCTAAATTTTTCATTGTGATTTCAAATCCAACAGCCCTCCTACTTTCTTAAGGATACCTATACGATATTTTATAATTGTTTATCAATATACAAATAGTACTTCACTTCACTCATACATGCATATGTATCTTAATTTGTTTATGCATATAATTCATCATCATTACAGATCAGAAACTTCACTCTTTACTCACTATCCAATAGTGACACGATATGATTTACTAATTAATATGTGTTATTAAATAAATCTTTGAAACAATATTTTGTTCTCCTAGGCACCCAACATGTTGTTCTTGAAAGGTTAACATAGGAATTTTATTTTCTTCCTCATCTAGTAAGAAGATTTTAATATGTTATTTTAGTTGTAATCATGTTCATAGGTCTTATTATTATAACTATTGGCTCTTATACCATTTGTAACAAACACTATATTTTGTTTTTTTTTATTAATCCTAGATAAATTAGCTTATCTAGAAAAATGTGAACATGTGTCTCTCATATATATATATATATATATATTATACTTCTTTTACTTAACTCCTTTGCAGAGTCACATATATATATTTTTCCTTTTGTTTTGGTTTACTTATCCCCGTCGTAGACTCTTAATTACTCAACTTATGTGTAAAGTGCATGTGCCAGATAGACACTCTCCTTGCTTAAGCTTGGTGTAAGCATGGGTTTTATTATTTTCAATCATCGATTCTTTCGTTGCATGTACACATTACTGAGTTATTCAATTGTGAGGGTTAACGGTCCCTAACTTTGTTTTATTGTTAGTTAGTGGGCAGACTATCATTGTTTGTTGACTTAGTTCTATAGATATTCTCCTTAACATTGTGTGTACGTCCCTCCAATTAAGTTATTTACATCATTCCTATTCTGACATTTCTAGAGAGATATTTGCATTACCATCAATAATCTTCGAAATTGATTTTCATGGGGACTAGCATTAACCTAAATCTATTGTTATGAATGGTTAGGGTTAGATTGCACAATGACAATTTGACAATAGTTTTGATAGGAATAACCATCCCCTCGTCATGGCACCCAACGAAGTCATTTGGTCCTTTGCAATTTTTTATGAGGCTCTATAACTTAGGAAAATATTTTGCTTGTTAGGAGTTTTCTTTCATTGCGTTTACTCATTATCTAGTAAGTTGATAGTTTGAAACCCAATCTATGCTTACCGTTTCACAGATGACATCCTTTTAGCAGATTGATTTAATTCGACAATATAATTAGAGACTAGTATTTACGTGGAGGTTACTTCTTATTCAAGATATTTGGGCTAACCAAAACTCTAGACTCATGATGGTAATTTCTTCCTATGAATTCTTTCTTTGTTCTAGATAGTTGGGATCACAACATAGAAACACTAGTACTTGGTCCTTAGTGAATTTATTTATAACTATTATTATTTTGGTTGCATATTAAAGCACATCGTGATTGATCTTTCTTTATGCTCCTAAACTTGGTTGATGGTTTATGGAAGGGAAAATTTTAGGTGCTAATATTCTAGGGTAGGCTAATTATTCGTGAATTTGTAATTTTGGATAATATGATTCGCCCAAATTTTATAGTATAATAATATTTTACCTTAGAAATCGTCAAAATTTTATAGAGAATATACAAGATCATTAGCAATATGACTATTTAAACAAAAGTATTGGCAAGCCTTTTACAGTTTGCATATTAGGGAGTGGTAATATTGGCCAAGAATTCTAAACTTTAATACAAATTTCTATCCTTAAATTTTTCGTTGATTCATGAAATTCATATAAATTTCTTTTTTGTTACAATGTTTTAGTTCTATTTGTTGTATTTTTAATCATTTTTTCTTATGCTTTAGTTATTGTATTTTCCTTGTGGCCACCTCTTGTAGTATTTTAAAGATAATTTGAATGCTTTCTAATATCAATGAATACTAGGGTCTAAAATTTCTTTCTCCCATGCCACTACAAGTTTTGGACAATATTCATTACTTTACTATTATTATTATTGTTACTTATCAATCCCTAAACAAGCTTGATGACCCTACTGTGAGACTTATGGGTTTTATTTAGCTTTCTGTTGTAATTACTACTATAGAAGCTTTCAAAAATAATATTTGTTTGGTTTTCACACTTTCTATGTAAGCTACTTTTGCCATAGATTTAATGTTAGAAGAGATGAATATTGGTATTGGTTTGTTTGCAAGCAACTATATGTTTACATAATTTAGTTTTCACTATTTGGAATATAGTTGTCATGTCCCCAAACTAGTGTAAATATTTTTATTTACCTCAGTTAAAAAAGACACAAACAAATGGATGATGATTATTATCTGTTGCATAAATTAGTATTATTATTTATTTATTTATTTTTATTTATTATTATTAATTTTTTTTTTCTTCAGAAAATGGAAATGAGGAATGATTTCCTAATAACAGGGATATCATGTAGCTTCTGAGGAGAGAAGTTAATTTATTTAAAAAAAAAAAAAACAGTTGCAAAACCCTAACCACCCATTCCCCTAACCGTGGAATGGTTTCCATGAAAAGGAGGGGGAAAGAGGAAAAAGGATATTGTGTTGTAGAGGATAGGCAGTGGGAAAAGGGGTGGCTTACCACATCTGGTGATGATCATATGGTAAGGATGCAAAGCGCATGCAACTAGAAAAGACTATATTCTTTGAGCAAGTTAGGGGGGAGATTGGTCTCAAAAAACAATCTCATGGTTGAGTGGATGACTAGCTGTAGAGAGCAGAGGTGACCTTATCTCAAAAAGGAAAAAGGAGGTACACTTACAGGAAGCAACACAGGTATGTGGCACTTACTGGAAATTAAATAATGTTCAATTTCTACGGGTCATAGTTCTTTTTAGAATTTATATAAAAGTACTCAAATAAAATAAGAATGGTGAGGACAGATAGTCTTGTTGTTAATTTGTTTTTCGGGGTAGTAGTAACAGTCAGTTTACAGAGAAGTGGCTTGAACCCAGTAGATAACGTTCTAGGCAATCGACTCTGCTAGATAATTTATCCTCGGGCTAGAACTAAAAACTGTATGGAGATTCTGGGTGAAACAGCATTTGGTAAAGGTTGCCCAAATGAAATTATCGAGAGGCACCATACCAACTGTAATAACCAGTTTTCGTGCATCAAAGAATGAAAGTAAACGAAAACCCTTAGAATGACATAGAGAATTAGTCTAATGGCTCTAGGGATTTTTAATAACAAATTTAGGAATACTGTGTAATGTATGGACAGACCCGATTAATTGTAGAATACATGTATTGGTTAAACGCCAGAGTTATACTTTAGATGGTTAGAATATTAAGACTCAGTATTTTCCTTTGAAAAAAAATAGATAATGCCTTCTTTAGCCTTACAACGAGCATGCAATAGCCTTGAAATATCACCAAACGAATGCAGAGGTCTATGCAAGGTTTAAGGTGCCGCAAGAAGGTTTCCCTTGTAATAAGTTAGGGACAAGCATAGCGTGGGTGCAACAGGAGGCCTTCTCCACGAATATCTCCTAAATGAGAAAGTACCCAAAAGAAACACTAAGTATCGAGCCTGGATGGATAACAGGTTGGGTATGGTCACTACCCTTTAGCGTTTAACACTTCCAATTAAACAAAGATAGAGACCTAGCAACATGCAAGAGCTAATGGGAAAGAAAACTAAGACTGTAGCTAGAAAATAGAGCTTGGACCCTTTCATTAGAAAGATGCATGCATGTGAAACTAATCAAACCCAAAGACAAAAGAATAAAACACCATAGAGCTATACTTTTTTGTGCAATATAAACCAAAATGCTTGACATCATTTAACGCTGAAAATACTATGAATTAATGGAAAAGAAAACTACATTTCTTGTACAGACCAGCCCCGGCGTGACATTTCCTTTAAACAAAATAGAATAACGAACCCATATGTGCATTTAAATAAGTAGTTCAACATAATAATTACAGTCCAGCAAATAAGAGTATCTTTGCGCCGAAGCCAAATGTGCTCAGTACGCATTAAAAGACTATACAACCCCAAAGTGCCGACGCAAAATATGCACGGTAAATTTTAAAGATTATACATCCACAATGTCCGAGCAGTGGAAACTGAAGTCGGACGCCCAAGTCTAGAGAATCAAATTACATAAATCATTTCAATGAGGAAAAAACCTGGAGCATTGAGGGGATAAAAACACCCTCCGCACCAGTAGTTATCAAAATACCCATTTGCTATCAAAATATGGAAGAAATTGGAAGAGACACCCTCCGAGACAATCAAGTAAGGCCACGGCTGGAAGGCTTATTCCATACCTGGACTTCTGGCATGCTGTAGGAAGGTTTTCCCTTAGTCAAGCCTAGGCCACCGTCTGAGGAACAGGCGCCCAACCTACACGAGAGCAAACCCATGCAAAATAAGTTAGATAACTGTGGAAGGTATGCGAGCGGCGGAAGAAAATTCAAAGGATATTGCCCTCGTTTATGTTAAAACTTACCCACTAAAGGAAAATGCCAATCAATGTATGAGAATGCTTGTCTTGGTGCTGAGAAAGCCTCCAATATCATCCAACCTGCAACTTGTATGAAACTTGGGCAAAGCAAGAAAACTTTTAGTAAATCGAAGGGCACAAACCAAATGGAAGCAGAACAAAACATGACTCTGTATCAGTAAAATTACTTGGAGAATTTGGTGGCAAATCTACAAGAAATTGAGCAAGGTTCATGGATTGGCTACTTGGAGCTGAATGCATGGGCAGAGCCAGAGTAGGCCGCGGTGAACTGCCAAACCAAAAGAGCCTGTCAACCAAAGCAACCGGTGGATTAGGAGGGAAGCAAGAAAAAGGTTGCCACCGTTGGATGGTAAGAGATGATCTATGTCGTTGATGAGGTGAGGTATGCCACGCATATCAAGAGATTGGACAACCCACTAGCCTCGTACAGGAGGGAGCTGGGCAGGGAATTAAATACACGCGGATGCAGATAAGGATGCCATGTGAAGGCAAGGAGTGAAGGAGAAAGTTACTCCTTGGCTGGATGTCGCATGGTCTACATGCGTGCTATCCAACAGAGGTATTATTAAAATAGATAAAGACTCATACATCAGCGTGTAAATTAACAGTCATGCCGTATGATAAAAGAACTAATGGTGCCATTAGGTGTTAACCATAGTTGTGCCGGACTATAACTCTAGCGTTTATACCTTGAACTAATATGTATATATATATATAAAAAATTATTTAGCATTGGAGAAATGGAGATGTGACATGTGGTATTAGAGCAGGTTACAAAAACTGTGGCCTCTGGGAACTGAAAACTGTCAACAAAATTGTGTATATACAACTTATTTCATCTTTATTGAGTAATTAAAAAAAACAGATAATGTGATAACCCTTCCGCTATTACTTGTCTTGTGTAAGCATAGGAAATAGAGGACTGACAATATGAGGAGAACAGACAGTGCGTCACACAGGTTTGTAGCAAGTTAGGGACCTACAATGGGACCTACAAATAGTCCTGAATTATGGGTACAGCTGGGTGAGGAGGCGCGCAATACCAATATGGCAATTTTGGAGACAGTACAAGAGTTGAAAAATGAAATTGCCCAATTACGAGAAGATAATGCAAGGTTAAGTATGGAACATCAGAGGATCATAAAAATCCTGTCCAATAGACAAAATCAGTAGCCACCAAATCACAGTGCTGAGCAACAAAGAATGTCAGGAGAACAGAATCACCACACAAAACCCGAAGAGTCAGAAGGAAGGGAGGAGGAACGTTCAGATAATGCTTCCGAACAACAGACATCCAAAAGGCAACGGATAGAGTTGCAAGGGGAGTTCTGTAAAATCAAGCCACCACACTTTGATGGAGAACAGGAGGAAGCAGCTGAGGCTTGGTTGATTAATATGAACAAATACTTCCAGCTATATGAATACGATCACAAACTTAAGGCACGGTTGGCAATTTTCCAATTACACGGAAAGACCACCTTGTGGTGGGAAGAGGTTAAGATGGTAAGAGGAGTAAGTGAACAGAATATCACTTGGGAGAAATTTCAAAGATACTTTAAGGAAAGGTACCTGACTGAGCGCTTCTATGACGAGAAGGCAAGGGAATTTCATGACCTACATTTGGTGCAATAATCTATGGATGAATTTATCACTCATTTTACTTCCTTACTTCATTATGTGGCCTATATACGAGAAGAAAAAGCTAAAGTATAGAGGTTTCTCAGTACTTTACCCTTGAGTATGAGGGAAATAATTGAATTTTACAACCCAAAGATGATGGATGAGGCTATGTGCAAAGCCCAAATTTGCTACCAGCATAGCAAGCAGAAGGGAGAAATCTCGGGTAAGGAATGGGTTGATAAGAAAAGCAGCAAGTTGGCTAGAAGTACCAAAGGTAATCGTGGTGGAGGTAACAAAGGATTCGCCAAAGGGAAAATCAACAGAAACTGACAGAAGAATTCACTCTGATTAAAGCCCCCCAATGACTCTAGAACCAATGATGAACCTGGAAAAATAGACAATAAAGGGACAGCAAGGCCCCCGGTACAATGTTGGGGTTGTGGTGGACCCCGTTATGTGAAAAACTGTCCCCAAAAAAAAGGAGCGGAACAGGTTTTCCAGGTCTACAAAGCTTCTACAATCGGCGATGTAGGACAGAGTCTACCAAAGATTAATGCAGCTTTGGAAGATTGCCAGGCGGAGTACCCGCCGACCATGCTGGAATTTGAAGGTAAACTCCCAGACCTTGCTGTAACTATTTTAATTGACCCGGGTGCAACATTAAGTTATATTAGTCCTAGAATTGGGGAGCATTGTAAGTTGCAACCTGTTAAGTTTAAGGACCCTTGGCTAGTTCAGTTGGAAACAGGGGTGAAAAGATAGGTAATGGCTAAGGTCAAAAATTGCCCTTTAAAAATAGCAGGACAGTCAGTCACAACAGATTTAAATGTGCTTCCCCTTGGCTCGTATGATATATTGATTGGTATGGACTGGCTAGAAAAACACTGGCCCATAATTAATTGTAAAACCATGACTATTAGTTATAAGGATGATCTTGGAATAAAGCAAGAGATGCAAGGAATCAAATGTCCAGTGAAAATTCAGTTCATAACTGCCTCACAGTTAGCAAAATGCATTAGGAAAGGATGTCAGATTTATGCCATCCAAGTGGGCTATGCCAACTCGAAAGATAAAATAGCCACAATGGAGAATATTCCTATGATACAAGAATTTGCTGATGTGTTTCCGGAAGAGATTCCCGGGCTGCCACCCAAAAGAGACATAGACTTTACCATCAAGTTGGTGCCAAGAGTAGCCCCAGTCTCTCGAGCACCCTACAGAATGAGCGTACCAGAATTGACAGACCTGGAAATGCAATTACAAGACCTGTTGGACAAAAAGTACATTTTTCCCAGTCTGTTCCCTTGGGAAGCCCCGGTATTGTTCGTTAAGAAAAAGGATGGGACCCTCTGCATGTGTATGGACTACTGTCAATTAAACAAATTGACAATAAAAAACAAGTACCCTCTACCCTGTTTCGATGAACTGTTCGACCAGGTGAAGGGAGCAACAGTTTTCTCAAAGATCGATTTGCGATTAGGGTATCACCAAATCTGGATTAAAGAGGAAGACATAGCTAAGACAACTTTTAGAAGCCAGTATGGCCATTATGATTTTGTGGTGTTACCCTTTGGGTTAGCCAATGCCCCGCCACTTTTATGTGTCTGATGAACAATGTATATCATCTGTATTTAGATAAATTTGTGCTGATCTTCATTTACGATATATTGATTTACGCTCACACTATGGAGGAGCATCAGGAGCACCTCAGGTTAGTATTGCAAACCCTCCGAGAACACCAATTATATGATAAGTTCAGTAAGTGTGAATTCTTTAATATTTGGGGCATATCATCACTAAGGAAGGTATCACAGTAGATCCTGAAAAGATAAGGACCATAATGGAATGGTCGGTACCCAAAGATGTGGCTGACATCCGATCTTTCATGGGACTAGCAGGTTATTACAGATGGTTTGTCGAAGGTTTTTCAAAAGTAGCCTATCCAATCACATCCTTACAGAAAAAGGGAAGAACTTTCAGGTGGACCCCTGAATGTCAAAAGAGTTTCGAACGACTCAAATACTTGCTCACCACGGCACCCATTCTAAGCATAGCCGATCCTAGTAAAGATTATGTGGTGTGTAGTGATGCAAGTAAGGAAGGGGTAGGAGGTGTGTTAATGTAGGAAGGGAGAGTGATAGCATACGAATCAAGAAAGTTAAAAGAGCATTGTTGAGCTATAAAATGGGTCTCTTTCACCTCTAATTACCTCACATTAGTTTGTCAATCCAGGAACATTTTGTTATTTCAAAGAGTGTCTCAGTCTAAGGCTATCATTTGCCAGAGTAATGCTAGTAGTACAATGCTCAAAAATACAAGAGTAAATGGATGCTTGTTTACAGCAAACTACTTCAAAAGATTAAACTACACATTCAAAAAACTAAGTAATTTTATCAGTTAAGGGTTCAGTAGCAGTAACTCATCGCTTTGTAAACTGATGGAACTAAAGTAAATCAGAGAACAGATCATAGATCTGGGAGCCAGGAAGTAAATGTCAGTACTCACTACAGCCTTGGATCGTTCTTCACACCAAAATAACAAATGACAAGAAATGGAACGATAGGTAAGAAATGAAACAGAGAAATAAGAAATATAACAGCAAATATGAAATGGAACAACAAACAGGAAATTGTAACAGAAAATAAGTCTAACAAGTAGTAACACGTTAGTCTACAAGGTCAAATGCACGAATCGTGACCTACAGGAATCAAATGGCAATCCTTTACTCTTAAGGACGAATTGAACAACAGACCAAAATGGAAAAACACTAATTAATGAATCCTTATAGAACAACACTTGAAAACCATATATGCACACGACACACTTTAATAGTAACCCGACCTTGGTGAACTAGTTATCAATCTCAGTTATAAAAGATTACGACTGTGTTTTAGAATGGAACAACAACGTCTATAGATCCTACAATTGCAAAGAACATAATCGCTAAGATGAATTCCGTAATACCAATGAATAAGTGCACAGCACAGAGGCTCTGTAATTGAATAGGAACAATATTCTGTAAAGACCGATAGTATTATATCAATACTTAAAAGAATAATGATACGTTGCAGATTTAATGCAATAGTTCTGTGTCAGTAAAGTAGACATAATAGAGCATGTGATGTAAACTAACAAAACACATCAGATTACCAAATAACGTTGATAAGCAAACCACGCATAAACCAAACGTAATAGTATAGGAACAAGTGTCCTCCAGGGCTGGGCCCTTAGCCTCCAGGGGTACACCGCTTGAAGTTATTCCAAACTCAGGGATGAAATAGCAACCGAGTTTGTATTAATGCATAAAATGGAATTATAGTAGATCAGTTCTCAAGGAGACTCGATGATCAATGTTTCAATCTTTAGAGAAATTACATAAAACATAAGGATTCGACAGACCCCTCAAGCTAACAGTGCTACCCCTTTTATAATGATGAAGGCGGAGATGTCTAGGTGCAAAAATAGTTAAATTAGCTATCCCTCAAGATCAAAGGATCTTGAGGGATTCGTCGAACCGTTAGCCGACATCTCCACTTTCTTTCCAAGGTTGATTCACTTTGATCTATTTTGCCTTGTTTGCATACGGTTCCCCATCAAAGGGAAAACGGTTAACCCGACCTTGTTCTTTCCTTCAGAATGACAGTCTTTGGTTTTCCCTTCTTTCTGCGTAAGAAAATGACAATTGTCAGTGTTTCTGCTTTGCACATTAATCTCACAGGTTTTATTACAATTCCTTATCATTTTCCTAGTACATGATGCAAAAGGTTTGTAAGTCCTAATGAAAAGATGCTGAAATAATTACCAAAAACATACCTTCTTTAGTACTCCACAAGCATTAGAAAAAATATTCTGCTTACAATCTAGAATTAGCAGTTGTGATTCACGCCCTGAAAATGTGGTGACATTACCTTATGGGAAGAAAAATTCTGTTATTGATAGATGACCAGAGTCTGAGCAATTATTTTCGCCAGCCCACTCTAAATGCAAGGCAAGCATGGTGGCTGGATTTCCTAAGTGGTTTTGATTTTGAGATGAAGCATTTAAAGGGGAAGGAGAATCGGGTGGCTGACTCTTTGAGTCGGAAATTGCAATGCCTATATGACATTTCTTGTAATGAAGGGAGAATCCCCTTCAGGGAAATGATTAAAAAAGCAGTCGAATAAGATGTTGTTTATCATCAAATAAAGTAGCAAGTTCAACAACCAACCAACAAAGAAAAACAACTAGATTATGCTTTGGATGTTGTTGGAATGTTATATTACAAAGGAAGGTTGTGCGTGCCCAATTAGAACAATATTAAAAATCTGATATTGGAGGAGTATCATAACAGTCATTACACTAGAGAACCAGGTTATCAAAAGATTATCACTGCACTTTCGAAAGAATATTATTGGCTGGGTATGAAGAAAGATGTGGCTGGTTATTTGGCATAGTGTCTAGAATGTCAGCACGTTAAAGAAGAACACCAACATCCTGTAGGTTTACTACAACCATTACCCATCCCAGAATGGAAATGGGAAACCATCTCTATGGATTTTATAACAGGTTTGCCTAAGTCAAAGAAAAATAATCACTCCATCATGGTGATGGTGGATAAGCTAAGTAAGTCAGCACACTTTATACCGGTGCAATCTACTTACAGAGCTATGCAGGTCGCCCATATTTTCATGAAAAATATCTTTAAGCTGCATGGGTTACCAAAGACAATAATTTTAGACCATGATGTGAAATTTACATCGGTTTTTTGGAAGACATTGTTTGAAGAATTGGGGACTCAGTTGAATTTTAGCACGGCTTATCACCCTCAAACTGATGGGAAAATTGAACAGGTGAACCAGGTAGTGGAAGATATGTTAAGGGCATATGTGATGCAGCAACCAACCAAGTGGGAGGACTATCTACACTTGGTAGAGTTCTCATACAATAATGGCTACCACACATCATTGCTAATGAGCCCTTTTGAAGTATTGTATGGGAGGAAGTGCCGCACTCCCTTGAGCTGGAGTGGACTGGAAGACAGATTGATGTTAGGTCCTGAAATGCTTAAGGAGATGGAGGAGCTAGTTAAAAGGGTGCGTTCTAATCTGAAGGTAGCTCAAGATAGGTAAAATAACTTTACTGACCGGAAAAGGAGGTTTAAAGAGTATCAAGTCGGTGATCATGTGTATGTGAGAATATGAGAAAAAAAGAGCACATTACAGTGAAGTGGGTGCACTAAGTTGGCACCTCGATACTGTGGACCATTCTAGATCTTAGCCATAATTGGGTCGGTGGCTTACCAGCTCGCTTTGCCTAGTCACATACGAGTCCACAATGTCTTTCATGTCTCCATGTTAAAAAAATATGTTTATGATCCTAAACATGTGATTAATTGGCAGGATATTCAGGTGAGAATTCTCTCCGATAGATCAATTTAAATGTTTTCTCTTAAAATAAAACTGACTCAAGATGTTGCATGTTGCAGGTAGAACTGGAAGGAGAAATCTGGGTCGAACTGCTAAGCATCCTTGACCGGAGAGAAGTCACACTACAGAAGCAGGATATTGCCCAAGTTAAAGTGCAGGGGCAGTACTTTGGGCCTGATGAGGCCACTTGGAAGGATGAAGAACTCATGAAACATGCCTACCCAAAGCTGTTTATAACCGAAGGACATTGAGATGATGTCTAATTTCAGGAGGGGGAGATGTCATGTCCCCAGACTATTGTAAATATTTTTATTTACCTCAGTTAAAAAAGACACAAACAAAAGGATGATGATTATTATCTGTTGCATAAATTAATATTTTTTTTTTTTCAGAAAATGGAAATGAGAAATGATTTCCTAATAACAGGGATATCATGTAACTTCTGAGGAGGGAAGTTAATTTATTTAAAAAAAAAAAATAGTTGCAAAACCCTAACCGCCCTTTCCCCTAACCGTGGAATGGTTTCCAGGAAAAGGAGGGGGAAAGAGGAAAAAGGACACTATGCTGTAGAGGACAGGCAGTGGGAAAAGGGGTGGCTTACCACGTCTGGTGATGATCAGATGGTAAGGGCGCAGAGCGCATGCAACTAGCAAAGACTGTAGTCTTTGAGCAAGCTAGGGGGGAGATTGGTCTCGAAAGACAATCTCATGGTCGGGTGGATGACTAGCTGCAGAGAGCAGAGGTGACCTTATCTCAAAACAGAAAAAGGAGGTACACTTACAGGAAGCGACACAGGTATGTGGCACTGACTGGAAATTAGATAATGTTCAATTTCTGTGGGTCACAGTTCTTTTTAGAATTTATATAAAAGTACTCAAATAAAAGAAGAATGGTGAGGACGGATAGTCCTGTTGTTAATTTGTTCTTCGGGGTAGTAGTAACAGTAAGTTTACCGAGAAGCGGTTTGAACCCAGTAGATAACTTTTCAGGCAATCGACTCTACTAGATAATTTATCCTCAGGCTAGAACTAAAACCTGTATGGAGATTCCGGGTGAAACAACATTTGGTAAAGGTTGCCCGAACAAAATTATCGAGAGGCACCATACCAGCTGTAATAACCAGTTTTCATGCATCAGAGAATGAAAGTAAATGAAAACCCTTAGAATGACACAGAGAATTAGGCTAATGGCTCTAGGGATTATTAATAACAAATTTAGGAATATTGTGCAATGTATGGACAGACCCGAGTAAATGTAGTATACAGGTACTGGTTAAATGCCAGAGTTATACTTTAGACGGTTGCAATATTAAGACTAAGTCTTTTCCTTTGAAAAAAATAGATAATGCCTTCGTTAGCCTTACAACGAGCATGCAATAACCCTGAAATATCACCAAACGAATGCAGAGGTCTATGCAGGGTTTAAGGTGCCGCAAGAAGGGTTCCCTTGTAATAAGTTAGGGACAGGCACAACGTGGGTGCGGCAGGAGGCCTGCTCCATGAGTATTTCCTAAATGAGAAAGTACCCAAAAGAAACACTGAGTATCGGGCCTGGATGGATAACAGGTTGGGTAGGGTCGCTACCCTTCAGCGTTTAACACTTCCAATTAAACAAAGACAGAGACCTAGCAGCATGCAAGAGCTAATGGGAAAGAAAACTAAGACTGTAGTTGGAAAATAGAGCTTGGACCCTCTCATTAGAAAGACGCATGCACGTGGAACCAATCAACCCAAAGACGAAAGAATAAAACACCATAGAACTGTACATTTTTGTGCAATATAAACCAAAATGCTTGACATCTTTTAACGCTGGCAAGACTATGAATTAATGGAAAAGAAAACTACATTTCCTGTACAGACCAGCTGCGACACAGCATTTCCTTTAAACAAAATATAATAAGGAACCCATCTGTGCATTTAAATCAATAGTTCAACATAATAATTACAGTCCAACAAATAAGATTATCTTTGTGCCGAAGCCACGCAAAATATGCACGGTAAATTTTAAAGATTATACATCCACAATGTCCGAGCAGTGGAAACTGAAGTCAGACGCCCAAGACTAGAGAATCAAATTACATAAATCATTTCAATGAGAAAAAAACCTCGAGCATTGAGGGATGCAAACACCCTCTGCACCGGTAGTTATCAAAATACCCATTTGCTATCAAAATATGGAAGAAATTGGATGAGATACGCTCTGAGACAATTAAGTAAGATCATGGCTGGAAGGCTTATTCCATACCTAGACTTCTGGCATGTTGTAGGAAGGTTTTCCCTTAGTCAAGCCTAGGCCACCGTCTGAGGAATAGGCGCCCAGCCTACATGAGAGAAAACCCATGCAAAATAAGTTAGATAACTGTGGAAGGTATGCGAGCGGCGGAAGAAAATTCAAAGGATATTGCCCTCGTTTATGTTAAAACTTACCCACTAAAGGAAAAATCCAATCAATGTATGAGAACGCTTGTCTCGGTGCTGAGAAAGCCTCCAATATCATCCAACCTGCAACTTGTATGAAACCTGGGCAAAGCAAGAAAACTTTTAGTAAATCGAAGGGCACAAACCAAATGGAAGCAGAACAAAACAGGACTCTGTATCAGTAAAATTACCTGGAGGGTTTGGTGGCAAATCTGCTGGCAATCAAGTAAGGTTCATGGGTTGGCTCCCTGGAGCTGAATGCATGGGCAGAGCCAGAGCAGGCCGCGGTGAACTGCCAAACCAAAAGAGCCCATCAACCAAAGCAACCGTGGATTAGGAGGAAAGCCCATGAAAGGTTGCCACCGTTGGATGGCAAGGGATGATCTCCGCCATGGATGAGGTGAGGTATGCCACGCATGTCGAGAGATTGGACAGCCTGCCGGCCTCGTACAGGATGGAGCTGGGCAGGGAATTAAATACACGCGGATGCGGATAAGGATGCCATGTGAAGGCAAGGAGTGAAGGAGAAAGTTACTCCTTGGCTGGATGCCACGTGGTCTACATGCGTGCTATCCAACAGAGGTATTATTAAAACAGATAAAGACTCATACATCAGTGTGTAAATTAACAGTCATGCCGTATGATAAAAGAAATAATGGTGCCATTAGGTGTTAACCATAGTTGAGCCGGACTACAACTAAGGCATTTATACCTTGAACTAATATGTGTGTATATATATATATATATATATATATATATATATATATATATATATATATATATATATATATATTATTTAGCATTGGAGAACTGGAGATGTGACAACAGTTCCTATGTTTCCTTCTAACATCGTTATACTAGTCTCAAGTTCCTCACTAGGACCTTACCTGCAACGTCCTCAATTATTCGAATCTTAATTTCTGAACTGGAGACAATTTTTTGGGTTGCTGGTAAGCCAACTTGGCCTAGTAACTAACTTGGGTTCACAATTTTTAATTCAACTTGAATGGAAGTTAAAGCTCACATTTATTCAAAATATTTGATTCTTACTTGAAGATAGATATACCATTATACAAACAAGAACCTCTACTGATCACATAGAATTAAGCAATGAACATAGACAATAGATCCAAATAATACTTATATTTTTTCTTAAATGTCTGAACCTACCAGAAAATCACCAGAAAATAAAGTGTTCCACTCAACCAATGAGTATGGTGTCCACTACCAGAAATCCCCCTGAACCATCTTTCACTTCTAGAATAGTTGTCTCAATAGCGACCATAACAGGTTTGTTCCAAGACTCTCCTTGACCCTTACTAAGTGTCAGTCTCAACTGAGCACTTAAGCTTCTATTTGGTATTCCTTTAGCCAACGAGCTCAAGAATCCTTTACTTGGGAGTGTCCTGCTGCCTTTAACAACTTCTTGTGTGAGGTTCACAAGATTATAGCTTAATTATACTTTCTTTGAACTCCTCTAACTAGGTACCAAGTTCATAAGGTTTCCTTAGGTACACTTATGTTTGTTAACCATTCATACTAGTCCTTCCATATGGCCCACCATTTTTATTCTATTCCTCAAATTTTGGTGGGTTAAGTATAGTTAGTTGTGATACGAAATAAGAAATATATAAATAAATTGTCTTAATGAATCAAAATAATGTTATATATGTAAATACATCAATAAATTGTGAATATACAAAAGTTATATTATCTTATAGTTCACTAGTTTGAACAAATATCTCAAGAGCACACACAAATCTAGTTCCATAATATCCTTAGATCAATTAGATCTACCCAAATCCTAAGTGAAAATAATAAACTCCACTCACTAATAATCACACAACTTTAAACCTACTCTAACACCTACATTAGTTATGATCCTCTAAATAATTCAGCAACTATACAATATTTCTCAATATATATAAAACTAACTTCAAGATCAAATAATTACTTACCTACTAAGATTAAAATGATATTAATTATATTTCTTTCGTATCTTCAATTCAATAATATAAAAATAATATTATTAAAAATAAATTAAATAAAATATCAACTAAATTATATATATAGTATAGATTAAAAATAAAAATACAGAACTTTTAATCTATAAAAATATAAAATCCTTGATCAACCAAGCATACAATATCGGTAGCTTTCGTTAGAATGGATCAGTGCCATAAACACAATGCAGATGACAACCATTTTTTTTGTTTGCTCTCCAAAATCAGCAAATTCTCATTTTCACTAAGCATTAAAATTTTCGTGCGGAGATTAAATTTTAACGAATTTTTTTGTCTGGTATATAACATCTACAGAATGAATGTAAAATTATAAATTTATTTAGGATAATTATTTAATTCTAAAAATTTATAAATTTAGCTATAAAATGTTATGATTTTAATTGGGAAGAAAAAAGTCATTTCTTAATATCTCCGGTTTATTAAATAGAGTATTTCATTATATATTATTCATCTACGATATTTTGGTGATCATACCAATTTCTCCGGATTTAAAAGTATACGTAGCCCTACCTGAAAAACAAGATGGTTAAAGTGGGTATAAATGTGTCCTCTAGAAACCAGAAAGCATGGATAGATAATTTGTTAACAACAATAGAAACGTAGCTTATAGAGAAAAGAAATTTTGTTATTTCCATACTTCAAAAGGTATATACAAGCATGGAATTGTGGTTGGTGTATAGCTAAGGAGAGCAACCACATAATGCGCAATACACTCTTAGAAGGAGGAGGAGACATTGTTTAAATATTGTTGTTTTTATGCATCAATGGTAAGTATAAAGATCTCGAAAAGCTAAAAATTTAGGATTGATAGGTAGCCAAGGACAACCACCTTCGCTAGGCAAGCCAATGCAACCATTCCTGCTTTGTGATCCGTGGGGTAGTACGAAACGCATTTGCATACTCAAACACGAAAGAGAAAATGTCAGTGTCTATTAATTGTCCTTCCTTGGTCTGACTGTCTTGAATACCTTAAAGACAATGGATTTTGCCGACAGGGATAGCCAATTGAAATCCTTCCTCGTGCGCACGGAATTCAAATGCACGACAAGCTTACGAAAAGGTGGCGCGGCAAGACTTGGTTATTTTCAATCATGGCCCTTTTCAAGCGGGAAATTATCTAAATTTATCCTTTACCGACGTCGGCAATGAGAAACAGAGATCAATCGTTTCTTTGCTTTCGATTACAATTATGGTTATGATAGGGTTGAAGCCACTGCACCGTAACAAATTGTAGATGTTAATGAACATTTTGACAATATATTCACATACGTCAGAAATTCATCGTTTTTGAACGAGTGTACCCGTTGAATGGCCAAAATTACATTAATGGATTTAAATAACATTTATTTGATGACAACATTTTGAAAGCGATGTTGATTGGGAGCTATTGGAAACCATGTTTTCGTATCTATCATTCATAAAATAAAATAAATAACATTTAATGGTTATATGGGGTAAAATAAAAATCTATATTGGTATTTGCACCATATGTTGCAAAGGAAATGCCGCAAGGCAATAGCATAAGAAAAATTAGTAATTTTGTTTTTTTATTGGTGTTTCTTTTTTATCATATGTTATGTTTTAAGGTGCTTCTTTATGATTCCATTGGTTTTCTTTTGCCACATGTGAATAATTATTTGCTATGTTGTATTTATTTGGTGCATAATCGTTGAAATTTGGAGTATAGGAGAGTTTGATTGCGTCAATCCTAATCACATGTGATTCACTAAGGGAGATATAAAATATACATTTAGTTGGCCACAAATTGGAGGACACAACGCCAAATATTATGGCTAGAAGGTTCGATCTAAGCGTCAGGGTTTGGTTCAAGTGCACAGATGCAATGATGGTGAAATCAGGCATTAAGTGTACGAGAACA
The DNA here is from genome assembly GCA_031772625.1 of Pinus tabuliformis. Lineage (NCBI taxonomy): Eukaryota > Viridiplantae > Streptophyta > Pinopsida > Pinales > Pinaceae > Pinus > Pinus tabuliformis. Next base: position 1,370,465,832 of record CM062820.1, read on the forward strand.
AACAAATGCTCTGGGTGACAACAATTAGAGAGATTGATGATCGATCAATCTACGTGAAGTTTAATTCTAGCAGTATCTGAGATCAATAGAGGGAAAACCCCAAGGCCAACATTCTCGCTTCGATCGGAGAATCAGTTGTGTAACTAAGTTATAGTAGAACGTCTGTTGTTAAAATAGGGAAAGAATAGTACTACAAAACCTACAACTTTCATAAATACCATAACCCTGCCATTTTATAAATCACCGAGATGAACTGTAATGCTTGATTCAATCACGTAACATACTGTTGTAATGCACACACCCTGGGAGGCCTATGGACCTAAGCGAAGGTCGCATTGTCTTGTCAATCTGAATGTGAAAGAAGACTGCTTGCTCTAGAGTTGTTGTTGCAAAAAATGAACTTTAATGCTTGATTCAGTTATCTATCATACTGTTGTAATGCACACACCTTGGGAGGCCTATGGACCTAAGTGAAGGTTGCATTGTCTTGTCAATTTGAATGTGAAAGGAAACTGCTTGATCTAAAGTTGTTGTAGCAGAAAAAAAACTTGACACTGTCATGCCAGGATAACATACTAAGAACTTTGGCAACAAAGTATTGTGGACGCATTTCCAAAAATGAATCTTTATATAACTTGTTGTCCCTTGACCATTAATATCTAACATACTCAAGGTATTGATCACCACCCACTACTACCTTTACATCTTTGATCTGAGGTTTTGGCAATGCATGCTTTCAAACCCCAGCCATTGAAAGAAAAGTGTAGAAAAATAGATTTAGGAACACAATCAATTGAAAAACTAATGGGGAACAAAGAAATATTGACCTGAAATAAAATAATGTATGAGAATATTTTCCCATTATGTCAAATAGAAGTGGTAAAGCAACGTATAAAATTCTACATTAGTAATTTCGTTATATTATTGTGTGTCCCAAATACTGTGATTACTTGATGTATATATAAAACCTAGCCTCTTTGTTGATATATCTTTGGGTTAATGAATGATTACACTAGGTGTTCTTTTAGTTATGTGCACCCTTAATTACTATATACATAAGAATGGTCTCAAACATAACAGAATAAAACTTAGTGGTAACAATACTATATGATATCGAAGTCTAGCTTTTACTTCTTCTACATCCTCTAGAGGAAGCAAAAGTCCAATGATCGCTCCAAGACCTTCTTTCTATAATGGAGAAACCATTTCTACAGCCATTAAATTTTCATCGATGTTGTAAATATTATATTTTCTAGAGAGTTGGCAATATTTTCACTCACACAATGTAATCCACAACTGCTTGGCACTACTTTGAAAGATGACAATGATACAAAGGTGGTGTCTGGACCCTCTCATTACCAGACATATAACTCCTTCGACAAAGTCATATAGGATAAAAACTCTTTATCCTTCAAACAAGAAAATACAGGATGTTGAGGATCCTTTGGAAAACTTTTTATTGCAGCATTGCCCAAATCATCTCAAGCCAAACAAATTTTCTTCACAAAGAATTTCTAGGAGGAATTGCAATGTGCAGAAACATCAAGCAAAAAAGCTATTGCCAAGGGGCTAGAAGGAAAAAACCTTGCTCACCATATGCAAACTAAAAGCAAGTTGTTTGTTGTTAAAGTAGGGCAAGAATAATAATACTACAAAACCTGCAACTCACATTGTTGACTTATTCAATATTCCACTGACATTTGTAAAATTGTTGGAGTAACCTTTAGTTCTTAGTAAAATAATTTCCCTCTATACATCCAATTATCTTAGTTTTCCATTGTTATCATGTTATGAAGACATACACATGTCCCTCAAAACATTGATCCTGGAATTGAACATGTTTATCTCCATTCTGATTGGCATGCATTTATCCTTTCTTTGTTGAGTCTTGACCTTATTAACTTCCACAATAATGTAGGTTATGTCTTCAACACCTAATTGCCTTAACTAGCTGTGCTCACAACAACAATCATCTGATTTTCCATTAACACAATTAGTTTAACAAAATATAATTAGCTAGATCGTCTTTCTAGCCATAAATTTGACCAAAATTCAGCAAGAATTTCAGGCACAGTCAAAGTTCTCTATGGTGGAATGATTCCATTGGTTTGTTTTGCCCAATTTTAAATTAAACCGGATCATCCAAAATAGTCAGAGTTCTAGATCAATCATCACTCTAACTGAATTATACATCAGACTTCGACAAGGGAGGGAAGTCTATTACAGGTTTAGGAATCTCCTATACACAACCATTTATCACTAAAGTCTACGACTATTTATGAACAACCATTTATCACTAACAACTGGCATAAATCAAATTTTAAATTATTGGCCATTTAAGTTATATTAGACAAAGGAATATATATTGTTCAATTTCAACCTTTAAAAGACAATATACCCTATCCATGAAGCTATGCAGTCCATTACCTTTTCCATTTTTCTAATGTCTCCTATACTTCTTTAGCTGTTTGCAATCTTGGGTGCCCAAGTTCCGGGACTCTAGTCACCCTCGCAGAATCAAAACGTTTTTGCACTAATGATTACTTGATGCAACGAAAATCTATTAAGAAGATGATAAAATGTATTAATAGCAAGTTACCTATAATGAAAATGTTTGTGTATCTTGTTCCTTGTGTCCAAGTGGCTTTATTACATGTATTGTATATGGAATATACCAAATAAATAAAATTTAAAATCAATCTGAAGTGACAAGTAAGACCAGAAGGAGTTAGATTATATATATAATATAGCTTATGGTTTATATTTCCCTACTTTAACAACATACTATATCTTTAAATCTAAATTTCTCAGGTGAGATAACAGGGCAAAGTACAGGCTCAAATCAGCCTAGTCTATGTTTCCTGAAAGGTTAGTAGTCTCTTTCCTTCCATCCAAGGGCCCATTGATCTGGGCTTGCAGATCAGAGAAGGGTGTGCTTTTAAAGGTTTGTAAATACAAGAGGGAAAGTATTCCAGATATTCATTATTATTTGCTATGTTGTATTAGTTTGGTGCATAATCATGAAAAATTGGAGTCCAGGAGAGTTCCAATTGCATCGATCTTAATCACATGCCAATAGTTATTTTCTATGTTGCATTTATTTAGTGTATAATCATCGAAATTTGGAGTTTAGGAGAGCTTGATTGCGTCAATCCTAATCACATGCGATTCACTAAGGGAGATATAAAATATACATTTAGTTGGCCACAAATTGGAGGACACAATGCCAAACATTATGGCTTGAAGGCTCAATCTAAGTGGCCGGGATTGGTTCAAGTGAACATATGCACTGATGGTGAAATCAGGCACTAAGTGTACGGGATCAACCAAATGCTCTGGGTGACAGCAATTAGAGAGATTCATGATTGATCAATCTAGGTGAAGTTTAATTATAGAAATATTTGAGATCAAAAGAGGGAAAACCCCAAGGCCAACATTCTCACTTCGATCGAAGCATAAGTTGTGTAACTAAGTTATAGTGGTATGTCTGTTGTTAAAGTAGGGCAGGAATAGTACTACAAAATATGCAACTCTCAAAAATACTATAACCCAGCCATTTTATAAATCACTGAGCTGAATTGTAATGCTTGATTCAGTTATGTAACATACTGTTGTAATTCACACACCCTGGGAGGCCTATGGACCTAAGTGAAGGTTGCATTATCTTGTCAATTTGAATGTGAAATAAGACTACTTGATCTAGAGTTGTTGCTGCAGAAAAAAACTTGACACTATCATGCCAAGAAAGCATACTAAGAACTTTGGAAACAAAGTATTGTGGACGCATTTCCAAAAATGAATCTTTGTATAACCTCTTAACTATTGTCCATTAATATCTAACATATTCAAGGTATTGATCACCACCCATTACTACCTTGTTGGCATTATGATTCAAGTGTTGTCCTTGATGGCAACTCACTCAGAGGATGGTACAGGTGCTCAGAGGTTGGTACAGGTGATGGCAACTTAATCAGAAGACAGATCTCAGTACAGCATGACAAGGAAGCTCATACACGCCGTTTAGTTAAGCCCAAGTCGCGTGTACACGCGAGTTAGATTCATAAAAAGCGCGTGTATGTGGAAAGGTTCCTTTGGTCCATGGTGGTTAGTCCTTGGAAGTTGTGCCTATGATTTCGGACCATTGTGTCTCGACGGGCGTGTCGATCCCTAGTTTTGAAGTTGATGGTATTGTGTTACTATGGTTTTGGCTCTTGGTATTGAGCTAGGCCTAAGACTATATAAGGAGAAGAAGATCATTAGGCAAAATCATCTTTCGACAAGGGCTTGAATATCTAAGAGTGAAAGAGATCTGATTTGCAGGTGCTGGGTTGCTTGATCTAAGCCAAGGAGAGATCACATTGGTGGATGGAAGACTAGATCTAAGGATAGATCGGGATCTAATGGTTTGAAATGCACTATCATGATATGGTTGATTATGCGTATTTCTAGATCTGCATATTGTCGCAATGTTACGTTTTGGATCTAACTAATGTCTGGTACAGCTGCAAATTGAGAAAGTTTATTTTTAGATCTGTACGCAGGTTGGCTTCAGTAAAAGAGCGTGTATACGCGGGTTTGGCTCCTTGAAGTAGCGTATATATTTTGAAGCTTGTTTTTGGGTTTACTGTGAGGTCTGACAGTTATTGCAGAGTTCTGTAGTCTGCTCTGTGTTCTGGTAACTGGTGATTGACAGGGTTCAGTGGTTCAGTGATTCAGAGTTTGGTTGTTTTATGCTTCAATGATCTGTTGTGGAAATTGAATGAATTGTGGTCTTCAGATTGTAATGTTGTGCTTCAGGAATATCCAAGTCTGAAAATGTATGAAAGGTGATACCTGAAGAAAAGAAGATTGTAGGTCAGCACCTACGTACTAGTATCTTGGCTAGTACAAGAACAAAGGGGGTTGGAGCTCCCTTCCAAGGAAGTTTGGAGAACGAGAGAAGGTTGTAGCCTTCTGCAGGTTGTAGCCTGCGTACTGGTATAAGGCTGCACCAGTACAAAAGATTGTAAACTGAAGTTTCTTAAAGAAAGATAGAGATAACTTGCAGCAGGTGGTTTTCACCCACATTGGGTTTCCACCTTATATCTTGGTGTTCATGTGTGTGGCTTTTGATCCGTTCTGTTATACTACATCTGCTTACTGTTAATGTGCTGAATAATGTCCTGATGAACTTAACTAAAGAATAAGCTATCTAAGTTATGAGTTTTCTGCTTATACGCTGTTTTATTTAGTCACAGTAGCGTGTACACGCTGTTTTACTTAACTGAAGTAGCGTATATGTTTCTGAGCATTTAAAAGGTTTGATTGATCTGATAATACTGATTCACCCCCCCTCTCAGTATTATTTCCAACAATTGGTATCAGAGCAGGTCCTTCAGGGAAGCTTGATCGCTTGAAGGTAGATCATTCATCATGAGCAACTACGAGAAAGAAGCATCAATCAGGCCACCGGTTTTTGATGGAACAAATTTCAATTATTGGAAGGTAAGAGTTACTGCATATCTTCAATCTCTTGGTACAGAAGTTTGGAACATTGTAGAAACAGGCTATGCTTTTCCTTCAGCTACTCCTACAGATCCAGCTGAGAAAAAGACATATGAAACAAATGCAAAAGCAGTCAGTACTCTATTAGGAAGTATATCCCAAACAGAATTCATGAAGGTCATGCACTTCAAATCAGCAAAAGAGATATGGGACAAAATGATCACTAGCTATGAAGGAGATGAACAGGTAAAGGAAGCTAAACTTCAAACTCTCAGGATTCAATATGAGACTCTCAAGATGTATAATGATGAAAGTGTGGCAAATTATTTTCTTCGGGTAGACGAGATTGTTAATTGTATGAAAAATTTGGGTGAAGAAATAAAAGAGACTATAGTAGTTTCAAAGATTCTAAGATCATTATCCCCCAAGTTTGAATCTAAAGTATCTGCAATAGAAGAAAAGGAAAATCTCAAAGTTCTCACTATGTCTCAGCTACATGGAATTCTAACTGCTTATGAAATGAGAAAGGGAGGTCCATCAGACAGAAGGGAAGCTGCTTTTAAGGCATCAGGAAAAGAAGATTACTATGAGGCAAGCCATGTTCCAGAAGAAGAGGAAGAAGAATCAAATTTTGTCAGAAATCTTCAAAGGGGTGCTGGAAGGTTCAGAGGTAAGCTACCTTTCAAATGCTTTGCTTGTGGAAGAGTAGGTCATTATGCTGCAAAATGTCCTAATAAAGATAAAGGAAAAGAACCTGCTAGATGGAATAAGAAACAAAGTGCAAATAAGAAAAGCTACTACACCCATGAAGATAGTGATGGCTTATCAAACAGTGATGAAGATGAACAAGGTAATAAATATAAGCTATTAATGGCATTTGAAGATGATGATTATGAGGATGCTGTAGATGTGGATAATCTCTATAATGAAATTACTAGACTCAAGAGATGCATATAAGAAAAGAGTGTGATCATTGATACTTTGCAATTTCAAATTGATGAAAAGGAAAAACATCTTGAAAAACTAGAAGGTGAAATTGTTGGTCTCAGAAAAGAAATTGAGAAAACAAAAGCTATTAATCTTAAGTTTGTCAAAGGATCTGAAACTTTGGATGAGATTATCAATGTGCAGCGGTCTCCTCTAAACAAGACAGGTTTGGGCTATAATGGAGAAACCTCTAAAGCATCCACCTCAAAGAGTTATCTTGATGCAGCAAGAAGAAATGAGCAGAAGAACAATGAAGATAATCAGGTAAAGCAGGGACGAATTACAAACAGAAACTATCAGGGACAATCCTTCTTAAGGGTGAACAAAAGCTACAACCAACCACAGGTAAAATCTTCTCAGTTTGACACAAGAATAGATGAAAATAGAAATTACAATCAGTTGGCTGGTAGATTCAATAACCGCAAAAGCTTCTTCAATGGACAATGCTTTTCTTGCCATAACTTTGGTCACAAAGCAGCTCAATGTGTTGCATATAAAACAATCATGACTAGGGAAGCTCAAAAACAAAGAAGTATGACAGGGATTACAAAGAGGACCTATAACAACTTTTTGGTTCTTGAAAATGAAGTTGAATGTTCTATTTGCAATAATTTTGGTCATAAAGAATCTGAATGCAGGAGCAGGTTTCAGGAGAAAAAGGAACAAGCCACGAGCACCAAAAAATGGAGAATAAAAGAACCTCAGACAGAAAGATGTGGGATAGCGTTTTATGCAGAAGGATAGGAAAATCTATGGTACATTGACAGTGGATGTTCGAAACATATGACAGGTGATAAAGAAAAACTTGAATCTTATTCTACTTTAGAAAAGGGAAAGAAAGTTTCTTTTGGAAATGATACTCCTGCAACTATAAAAGGAAAAGGTATTGCTCCTTTGAAAGAAAAGGTCAAGGCTGGAAATGTTTTGTATGTTGATGGATTGAAGCATAATCTTCTAAGTGTCAGTCAGATGTGTGATCAAAAAACTGAGGTTATTTTCAGATCGAATGGATGTCTTGTTCGTGATCTTGATACAGGTAAAACAGTTCTCAAAGGTAAAAGAACTCCAAATAATCTGTACATATTTGAAGAAGGACAACAACAATGCTATCTTAGCAAGGATGAAGAGCACTGGCTATGGCATCGAAGGTTGGGACATCTAAGCTTCTCACAAATAAGAAAAGCATGCAAATATCAGGCAGTTCGCGATCTTCCAGATATCAAAATTCCAGACAACACTATATGCAAATCTTGTCAGTTTGGAAAGCAAACCAGAACTAACTTTCCAGAAAGGAAGGATCAGCTAGCTTGCCTCTTGAGCTAGTCCATACAGATGTATGTGGTCCATTTAGGAAAAGGACACCTCGAGGAGAAGAATATCTGATATTATTCATTGATGATTTCTCAAGGTTTGTTTGGTTAGGGCTTATGAAGCACAAAGATGAAGCATTCGAAAAATTCAAATCCTTCAAAGCATTGGCTGAAAATGAATCAGGACACAAAATTAAGTGCCTCAGATCTGACAGAGGTGGGGAGTTCACATCAAATGAATTTTTCGATTTCTGCGATGAACATGGGATAAGAAGAGAATTCTCTACAGCTAGAACTCCTCAGCAAAATGGGGTTGTGGAAAGAATGAACAGAACTATCCAACAAATGGCTCGTGCTATGCTCGATGAATCAGGTACTCCTGCAACCTTCTGGGGTGAAGCTGCACATGCTGCTGTTATCATTCTTAACAAAACAAATGTCCGAGTAAACAGCACTCAAACACCTCATGAGCTTTGGAGTGGTAAAACTCCTTCCGTGAAGCATTTCAAAATCTTTGGGAGCAAATGTTATATTAAGAATACTGATGAGCAACTTGGCAAACTTGAACCTAGAGCAGATGAGGGCATTCTTCTTGGTTATTCTCCACATAGCAAAGCATACAAGTGCTACAATAAAAGACTTGGCAGAATTGTTGACAGTATTGATATAGTGGTTGATGAGAAGGGATATATTCCTAGGCAAGTTCATCATGAAGACATTGAAGAAGATGAAGGTTACTCTCAAAGGCGAAATGATGAAGAAGAAGAACCTCAAGAAGAAGAAGAATCTCAAGAAGAACCAGAGGAGCAGACAAGAATAGAAGAGAAGACTCCATCCAGATATGTCCAAAAGAATCATCCAGAAACTCAGATTGTGGGGCAGAAAGAAGCAGGAGTACAAACAAGAAGGACACTTGCAGAAGCTTCAAGCTACTTGGCTCTACTCTCCTCCATTGAACCACAAAATGTGAAAGAAGCTTGCAAAGATGAATGTTGGGTCAAAGCAATGGATGAAGAACTTGAGCAAATCGAAAGGAACAACACTTGGGAATTAGTTCCTAGACCAAAAGATAAGAATGTAATAGGAACAAAATGGGTCTTCAAGAATAAGTTAAATGAAAATGGAGAAGTAATTAGAAACAAGGCCAGACTTGTTTGTAAAGGGTATGCACAGCAAGAAGGAATAGATTTTGAAGAGACCTTTGCTCCTGTGGCAAGACTAGAAGCCATCCGAATGTTCCTTGCTCTCTCAAGCTTTCAAAACTTCAAGGTATTTCAAATGGATGTGAAATCAGCCTTCCTAAATGGAGACTTAGAAGAAGAAGTATATATTGAGCAGCCAGATGGGTTCATTCTTGGAAATGATCCAAACCTTGTATGCAGATTGAAAAAGGCACTCTATGGGCTCAAACAAGCTCCAAGGGCTTGGTACTATCGGTTGGACAAATATCTTCACCAACAAGGCTTTTCAAAAGGATCAGCAGATAGCAATCTCTATATAAAAGTTGAAAATAACAAATTGCTAATCCTTGTTGTTTATGTAGATGATATTATTTTTGGCAGCAATGAAGAGACCATGAGTCAAAACTTTGCCTTGGTTATGCAGAAAGAATTCGAAATGTCACTTCTTGGAGAATTGACATATTTTCTTGGATTGCAAATCCAACAAAATGAAGGAGGTATCTTCTTGTCTCAAACCAAATACCTCAAGCAGATCTTGAAGAAGTATGGCATGGAAGAGTCAAAGCCAGTATGTACACCCATGGTTACAGGATGCAGCCTCAGTGCAAATGATGAATCAGCAGCAGTTCACCAACCCACTTATAGATCCATGATTGGAAGTTTGCTTTACTTGACAGGTACTCGACCAGATATTACACATGCAGTAGGAATGGTTGGAAGATTTCAAGCCAACCCAAAGGAAACTCATCTTCAGGCAGTCAAAAGAATCTTCAAATATCTTCAAGGGACCCAAAACTATGGCTTATGGTATCCTAGAAATACAGATCTCACTCTTCATGCTTACACAGATGCAGATTGGGCTGGAAGTGTGGATGATAGGAAAAGCACAAGTGGAGGTGCTTTCTTCATGGGTTCCAGATTAGTATCTTGGTTCAGCAAGAAACAAAGTTCGATTGCCTTATCTACAGCTGAAGCAGAATATGTGGCTGCAGCATCTTGTTGCACACAACTTCTTTGGATGATGCAGACCTTGCAGGACTTTCAAATCACTTGCACTCCACCTGTCTCTATCTTATGTGATAATACAAGTGCAATCAGCATTTCAAAGAATCCTGTCATGCACTCAAAGACCAAGCACATACCAATCAAGTACCATTTTCTTCGGGAACAAGTGCTTGAGCAGAAGGTCAAGTTGGAGTATGTTCCTTCTAAAGAGCAAGTTGCTGATATTCTCACAAAACCACTGCCCAGGGAAACTTTTGAATATCTCAGACAAAAGCTGGGAGTAGTTGATGCTTCATCCTGTTGTTGAAGGTTGTTTGTTCTTCAGAAAAGTTGGTATACGCAGGTTACGGAAGGAATATGCGCGTATACACGCGGTTTCATGATGGGTAAGTCGCGTGTATGCTGTACGCTTGTTGCAGAAAGAATATCCGCGTACATACGCTGTTTTATACAGGATAAAACGCGTATATGAAATTCTGAACAGCAAGGGAAAACTCTGAAGTTCTGAACAGCAATAGGAATGTCAGAATTCTTCAGGCACAGTTTCAGGGAGTGCAACAGGCACAGGTTCAGGGGGAGCAGCTCAAAAGTCTCATAAAGCATTGTTGGCATTCAGATGTTTTGGTTGTTGGTTTCAGGAGAAGGAGCTCCGAAAGAAATTCTGGTTGCTGATCTAACAAGATGTTTATCAGATGCTGCTGGTGTCTTTCCTAAGTCTTGGTCTAGATCTGTTGTCTCTATGTCATGTATCTCTCTTGTCATATCTCTTTTATGGTATCAAGGTCATGTAACGGCCTTTGTTGGTTTCCCCACTATGCCTGGGATGAATGCTGTAATATAATTGGTTGTTTCTGTTATGTCCCCTCTTGGTAGGGAGTATGGATGTATGTATTGAGTCTTTTGGTGATAGGAAGGTCCCTTATGGTGTATAAGTCTTGGTTCTTGTTGAAGAACATCTTTTGCAGATCTGGCCTTCGGTCAAGGGGAGCACAAGTCAGCACAGCCAAACAGAGATATCAGCATGTCCTCAGGGGGAGCACAGCCCTTTGCCCTTGATGTCAAAGGGGGAGAGTGACTTGGTGTGATGGTTGCCATCAAGTCCAAAGGGGGAGATTGTTGGCATTATGATTCAAGTGTTGTCCTTGATGGCAACTCACTCAGAGGATGGTACAGGTGCTCAGAGGTTGGTACAGGTGATGGCAACTTAATCAGAAGACAGATCTCAGTACAGCATGACAAGGAAGCTCATACACACCGTTTAGTTAAGCCCAAGTCGCGTGTACACGCGAGTTAGATTCATAAAAAGCGCGTGTATGTGGAAAGGTTCCTTTGGTCCATGGTGGTTAGTCCTTGGAAGTTGTGCCTATGATTTCAGACCATTGTGTCTCGACGGGCGTGTCGATCCCTAGTTTTGAAGTTGATGGTATTGTGTTACTATGGTTTTGGCTCTTGGTATTGAGCTAGGCCTAAGACTATATAAGGAGAAGAAGATCATTAGGCAAAATCATCTTTCGACAAGGGCTTGAATATCTAAGAGTGAAAGAGATCTGATTTGCAGGTGCTGGGTTGCTTGATCTAAGCCAAGGAGAGATCACATTGGTGGATGGAAGACTAGATCTAAGGATAGATCGGGATCTAATGGTTTGAAATGCACTATCATGATATGGTTGATTATGCGTATTTCTAGATCTGCATATTGTCGCAATGTTACGTTTTGGATCTAACTAATGTCTGGTACAGCTGCAAATTGAGAAAGTTTATTTTTAGATCTGTACGCAGGTTGGCTTCAGTAAAAGAGCGTGTATACGCGGGTTTGGCTCCTTGAAGTAGCGTATATATTTTGAAGCTTGTTTTTGGGTTTACTGTGAGGTCTGACAGTTATTGCAGAGTTCTGTAGTCTGCTCTGTGTTCTGGTAACTGGTGATTGACAGGGTTCAGTGGTTCAGTGATTCAGAGTTTGGTTGTTTTATGCTTCAATGATCTGTTGTGGAAATTGAATGAATTGTGGTCTTCAGATTGTAATGTTGTGCTTCAGGAATATCCAAGTCTGAAAATGTATGAAAGGTGATACCTGAAGAAAAGAAGATTGTAGGTCAGCACCTACGTACTAGTATCTTGGCTAGTACAAGAACAAAGGGGGTTGGAGCTCCCTTCCAAGGAAGTTTGGAGAACGAGAGAAGGTTGTAGCCTTTTGCAAGTTGTAGCCTGCGTACTGGTATAAGGCTGCACCAGTACAAAAGATTGTAAACTGAAGTTTCTTAAAGAAAGATAGAGATAACTTGCAGCAGGTGGTTTTCACCCACATTGGGTTTCCACCTTATATCTTGGTGTTCATGTGTGTGGCTTTTGATCCGTTCTGTTATACTGCATCTGCTTACTGTTAATGTGCTGAATAATGTCCTGATGAACTTAACTAAAGAATAAGCTATCTAAGTTATGAGTTTTCTGCTTATACGCTGTTTTATTTAGTCACAGTAGCGTGTACACGCTGTTTTACTTAACTGAAGTAGCGTATATGTTTCTGAGCATTTAAAAGGTTTGATTGATCTGATAATACTAATTCACCCCCCCTCTCAGTATTATTTCCAACATACCTTTACATCTTTGATCTGAGGTTTTGGCAATGCATGCTTTCAAACCCTGGCCATTGAAACAAAAGTGTAAGAAAATAGATTTTGGAACACAATCAATTGAAAAACTAATGGGCACCAAAGAAATATTGAACTAAAATAAAATAATGTACGAGAATATTTGCCCATTATGTCAAATAGAAGTGGTAAAGAAATGTATACAATTCTACATTAGCAATTTTGTTATATTATTGTGTGTCCCAAATATAGTGATTACTTGATGTATATATAAAACCTAGCCTCTTTGTTGATATGTTTTTTGTTTAATGAATGATTGCACTAGGTGTTCTTTTAGTTATATGCACCCTTAATTACTATATACATAGGAACGGTCTCAAACATAATAGAATCAGACTTGGAAGTAACAACACTAGATGATGTCAAAGTCTAGCTTTTGCTTCTTCTACATCCTCTAGAGGAAGCAGAAGTCCAATGACAGCTCCAAGGCCTTCTTTATATAATGGAAAAACCATTTCTAGAGCCACTAAATTTTCACCGATGTTGTCAATATTATATTTTCTGGACAGTTGGCAATATTTTATCTGATACAATGTAATGAACAACTACTTCCACAACTGCTTGGCACTAATGTGAAAGATGACAATGATATAAAGGTGGTGTCTGGACCGTTTCATTACCAGGCATATAAGTCCTTTGAGAAGGTCATATAGGATAAAAATATTTATCCTCCAAAGGAGAAAATACAACACGTTGAGGATCCTTTGGACAACTTTGTATTGCAGCATTTCCCAAATCATCTCAAGCAAATCAAATTTTCTTCCCAAAGAATTTATGGAAGGACTTGCAATGTGCAGAAGCTTCAGGCAGAAATGCTATCCCAAAGGGGCTAGAAGGAAAAAAACTTGCTCGCACATGTGGAAACTCAAAGCAAGCTCGTGCCAAGCAAACAATTTGATATTAATCCTAGCACATTAAAGTGGTCCAAGACTTTACTATTGGCCATTAATATCTAATCTTGGGTGCCTAAGTTCTAGGACTCTGGTCACCCCTGTAGAATCAAAACTTTTTTGCACTAATGATTGCATGATGCAACAAAAATCTATCAATAAGATGATAAAGTGTATTGATAGCAAGTTACCTATAATGAAAATGTTTGTGCATCTTGTTCCTTGTGTCCAAGTGGCTTTATTGCATGTATTGTATATGGAATATACCAAATTAATAAAATTTAAAATCAATCCGAAGTGACAAGTAAGAACAGAAGGAATTAGATTATAGATATAATATAGTTTATGGTGTATATTTCCCTTCATTAACAACAGACTAAATCTTTAACTCTAAATTTCTCAAGTGAGATAATAGGGCAAAGTACAGGCTTAAGTCAGCATAGTCTATCTTTCCCGAAAGTTTAGTAGTCTCTTTCCTTCCATCCAAGGGCCCATCGCTCTAGGCTTGGAGATGAGATTTTAAAGGTTTGTAAATCCAAGAGAGAAAGTATTCTAGATATTCACTATTATTTCTTGTGTTGTATTAATCTGGTGCATAATCATGGAAAATTGGAGTTCATGAGAGTTCCAATTGCATAGACCTTAATCACATGCGAATAGTTATTTTATATGTTGTATTTATTTAGTGCATAATCATCGAAATTTGGAGTTTAGGAGAGTTTGATTGCGTCAATCCTAATCACATGTGATTCACTAAGGGAGATATAAAATATAGATTTAGTTGGCCACAAATTGGTGAACAAAATGCCAAACATTATGGCTTGAAGGCTCAATCTAAGTGTCTGGGATTGGTTCAAGTGTACATCTGCACTAATGGTGAAATCAGGCACTAAGTGTACGGGAACAACCAAATGCTCTAGGTGACAACAATTAGAGAGATTGATGATCGATCAATCTAGGTGAAGTTTAATTATAGCAGTATCTCAGATCAAAAGAGGGAAAACCCCAAGGCCAACATTCTCGCTTTGATCAAAGCATAAGTTGTGTAACTAAGTTATAGTGGCATGTCTACTGTTAAAGTAGGGAAAGAATAGTACTACAAAACCTGCAACACTCAGAAATACCATAACCCAACCATTTTATAAATCACTGAGCTGAACTGTAATTCTTTATTCAGTTATGTGACATACTGCAGTAATGCACACACCTTGGGAGGCATATGGACCTAAGTGAAGGTTGCATTGTCTTGTCAATCTGAATGTGAAAGAAGACTGCTTGATATAGAGTTGTTTCTACAGAAAAAAACTTGACACTGTCATGCCAAGAAAGCATACTAAGAACATTGGCAACAAAGTATTGTGGACGCATTTCCAAAAATGAATCTTTGTATAACCTCTTATCCCTTCGCCATTAATATCTAACATACGTAAGCTATTGATCACCACCTACTACTACCTTTACATCTTTGATCTGACGTTTTGGAAATGCATGCTTTCAGAACCCGGCCATTGAAAGAAAATTGTAGGAAAATAGATTTTGGAACACATTCAATTGAAAAACTAATGGGCACCAAAGAAATATTGAACTTGAATAAAATAATGTACTGGAATATTTTCCCATTATGTCATATAAAAGTGGTAAAGTAATGTATACAATTCTACATTAGCAATTTTGTTATATTATTGCGTGTCCCAAATACAGTGATTACTTGATGTATATATAAGACCTAGCCTCTTTGTTGATATATTTTTGTTTTAATGAATGATTACACAAGGTGTTCTTTTAGTTATATGCACCCTTAATTACTATATACATACGAATGGTCTCAAACACAACATAATCAAACTTAATAGTAACAATAGTAGATGATGTCAAAGTCTAGCTTTTGTTTCTTATACATCCTCTAGAGGAAGTAGAAGTCCAATGACAGCTGCAAGGCCTTCTTTCTATAATAGAAAAACAATTTCTGAAGCCACTAAATTTTCGCAGATGTTGTCAATATTATATTTTCTGGATAGTTGGCAATATTTTATCTGATACAATGTAATCCACAACTACTTCCACAACTACTTGGCAGTAATGTGAAAGATGAGAATGATACAAAGGTGGTGTTTGGACCCTTTCATTACCAGGCATATAAGTCCTCTAACAAGGTTATATAGGATAAAAAATATTTATCCTCCAAACAAGAAAATACAAGATGTTGAGGATCCTTTAGACAAATTTGTATTGCAGCATTGCCCAAATCATCTCAAGCAAATCAATTTTTCTTCCCAACGAATTTATGGGAGGACTTGCAATGTGCAGAAACTTTAGGCAGAAAAGCTATCCCAAAGGGGCTAGAAGGAAAAAACCTTGCTTGTGCATATGGAAACTCAAGGCAAGTTGGTGCCAAGCAAACCATTTGATATTAATCCCAGCACGTTAAAGTGGTCCAAGACATGATTGTTGGCCATTAATATCTAACATACTCAAGGTATTGATGACCACCCACTACTACCTTTGCATCTTTTATCCGAGGCTTTCGCAATGCATGCTTTCAAACCCCATCAATTTAAATAAAAGTGTAGAAAAATAGATTTAGGAACAAAATCAATTGAAAAACTAATGGGCACCAGAGAAATATTGAACTGAAATAAAATAATGTATGGGAATATTTGTCCATTATGTAAAATAGAAGTGGTAAAGCAATGTATACAATTCTAAATTAGAAATTTTGTTATAGTATTGTGTGTCCCAAATACAATGATTACTTGATGTATATATAAAACCTAGCCTCTTTGTTGATGTATTTTTGGTTTAATGAATGATTACACTGGGTGTTCTTTTAGTTATATGTACCCTTAATTGCTATATACATGTGAATGGTCTCAAACATAGTAGAATCAGACTTAGTGGTAACAGCAATAGATGATGCGAAAGTCTAGCTTCTATTTCTTCTACATCCTCTAGAGGAAGCAGAAGTCCACTGACAGCTCCAAGTCCTTCTTTCAATAATGGAAAAACCATTTCTACATCCATTAAATTTTCACCCATGTTGTCAATATTATATTTTCTAGACAGTTGTTAATATTTTAGGCTATACAATTTAATGCACAACTGCTTGGCACTAATGTGAACGATGACAATGATACAAAGGTGGTGTCTAGACCCTTTCATTGCTAGGCATATAAGTCCTCTGAAAAAGTCATATAGGATAAAAAATCTTTATCCTCAAAACAAGCAAATATAGGATGTTGAGGATCCTTTGGACAAATTTGTATTGCAGCATTTCCCAAATCATCTCAAGCCAATCAAATTTTCCTCCCTGACAATTTCTGGGAGGACCAACAATGTGCAGAAACTTCAGGCAAAAAATCTATCCTAAAGGGGCTAGAAGGAAGAAACCTTGCTCGCTCATATGGAAAGTCAAATCAAATTGGTTCCAAGAAAACAATTTGATATTAATCGTAGCACGTTAAAGTGGTCCAAGACTTGCTTGTGGTCCTTAGACCCAATTTTGATATTAATCCCATCTAGAAACCCTGCTTCAAAAATATTTCTCTACACATATTTTATCAAAATAGGTGTGCTCTATGTTCAATATTTTTTCTTCCATCTTAACAAAGACTTTGATATTTTTATCAAAATAGTTGTGCTCTATGTTCAATATTTTTTCATCAATATTAACAAAGACTCTGATATTGTTATCGATGATTTGAAATATTTATCCCTCTCAGAGTTTGGTACGGAAGATATTTGAACAGTATCCTACCGTCTCAGACCAATTATTTTCAAAGAAGAGTCTAAGGGGTTTCTCACTGTAGTACCACTTTTGAATCATTTTGATTAGTGCAGTTTCGACATATTTTATTATAGTATCCACCACAAAAACTTCCTCCATAAATACTTGTATTTTTTCTTTTCTTTGTCTCATGAAAGAAGCCAATTTCTTTCTCCTTTTCATTTATTTCTTTTATCTGGATCTCTCTTCTTCACGTATACTGAAATTGGTTATTTGAAAAGCTGAAAAGGATAATAGGTTATTTGAAAGTCTGAACAGGACAATGTCCTTTTGGTGCCATCAATAAATTTCATTTTTCAAAATAAGGTTTCCTGGTTTTGATAAAAAAAATAAAAATGTCTTAGATGTAATACTTGTCTATTGGATTTCTCTAGCTTTTATTCCCAATAAATTCTATTAAAGATTGAAAAACATTTTTTTAACTTCTCTAGCACAAAAATAAAATAAATGTTTGAGCTTAAAAAAATATTGCACTTAGTACAGAGCTCCTCTCTTTGCAAAAATGATAAACAGATAATCGCAACAAAATCTAGATCACATAATTGCGGAAGAAGACAATTCTATACTTGTAATGGAGAAGAAAACTTGTTTAAAGATCAGAAATAAAATAACCAGTTGCTAGATGTGGACAAACGTACAAGTAAACTTGTTAAAATATTTAGAAATAAAATAGTCAGTTGCTAGATGTGGAAAAATGTACAAGTGGAAGAGAATTGCATATGTAAATAGATCATCCCATGTAATAGACAAGAAATTGTGATAAACAACGACACTATGCCAGTTATAAATTTAGGGCTTGAATAAATTATTTATGAAGCTTGTGAAATTGGCGAGAATCAGGGTATTATTGTTGAGCTTGATGATTATCCATAACCTACGGCTTGTCACCGTCCATCCTGAGCTTCACTTTGCAGCCCTTGGCCTAAAAGAGGGATTGCAGCCACGAAGCATTGTACTTCTAGCAAAAGGGAAGCAGAAGGACACCACCACACATGCATTTCCAAGCCACTACTATTGAGGCCACTGACGAGCTTCAATTCATCAACAATGACCATGACCTTGGTGGAGGCAGCCTCCACCATATTCTCTCATAGCAATGCGCAACCGCGGCCCAGGGCGAGCTTGAGCTCTGGGTAGACTTCGTTAGTGCTGAGATCAATGTTGGGGTGATCATCAAGCTCCTAGAGTGGGATGCCTAGAGGCGTGGCCTGCTCAGCAAGATTTAACAGCAAGATTTGATGCAACAAGGAAAACCTTGCGGAAAGAACATAAGAGTCAGGGTATTATTACTGAGCATGATGATTATGCATAACTTGTGGCTTGTCACCGTCCATCTTGAGCTTCACCTTGCAGCCCTCAGCCTGAAAGAGTGATTGTAGCCTCCAAGCGTTGTACTTCCAATAGAAGGGAAGCATAAAGACACCACCTCCACAGGCATTTCCAGGCCGCTACCACTGAGGCCACTGACGAGCTTCGATTCATGGACAATGACATGACCTTGGCGAAGGAAGCCTCCATCATATTCTCTAGAGAAATGCACAACCGCAGCCCTGGGTGAGATTGAGCTCCGGGTCGACTTCGTCAGTGGCGAGATCAATGTTGGGGTGATCATCAAGCTCCTAGAGTGGGATGCCGAAGACATCGCCTGCTTGGCAAGATTTAATAGCAAGATTTGATGCAACAAGAAAAATCTTGTGAAAAGAACATCAAAAACTAACCTAAACTAATTATTAGGTTTTTTATCCTAATTATTTATCCAATGGTCTAGAAATTTTCAATGGTCTAACATATGACCGAATGGTTCAAACAAGTACACAGTGGCAATTGGGGGAGTTGATTTCAAAGGGAAACACCTTACGATGTAATAATCAAATAAACATTATCGCAAATTTATTCCAAAGAATATTGAAAAACCTCATATATTTAATATTTAGATTTTTGTTTGTTAACTCAATTTATTTTTAATTATAAAAATTATATTATATTTTTAATTTTTTTTATTATTTTTTATTAAATTTTTAATCAAAATAAACTTTAATTTAATTCTATATTAAACTTTCCTTACTAGATTTGTAATATTTTTAAAGCAAATTTGTTATTAATATTTTATATATCATCAATTTATAGACATTATTGATTATTCTCCCTTTATTTTTGGTATCCTTCTATTATCATTATTATTACCGTACTATTTTAATTTTCATATAGTAATAGTTTATCGTTTTATTTTTTTTGAAATTCAATAATTCTAATATTTTCAAAATTTAATCGATTACCCAACTTATTGTATAATAAAAGAATTTATAAGCTATACTAAATTTAAATAATTATATTTTTTATAAAAAAAATTACAATTTTTTATATATATTTATAAATAAAAATAAAGAATAAAACTAATAAAAAACTTTAATTCGTGACCCTCAGAAATTGCAAAATATATGTATGGTTTTATTTCCAAATATAATATATATTAAAAAATTATTATAATTTATATATTTTTAACATATAATATTATTTTTCAAACTTAATTATAACAATTTTAAAAATATAAAATAGTTTAAAATAAAAATAATTTTTTTTTATAATAAAACAAGTATTTTGTGAAAAGATATGAATTATGGCAACTAAACTATTAAAATGAAAAATAAATAATGGTTATGGAATTTGTTGCTAAAATTCACTGGGTAATATTTTTAAACAAGATATATCCTTACATTACATATGCTGCAAAAAAAAATAAAAATATTAATATAATTAAAAAATAAAAATAAAAACCTACTATTATTCTTAAAAATAATTACTCTTTAAAATAACCCTAAAAAGTAAAGAATTCTCAAAATCCTTTAAATGAAGCTCATAATAGTATAAATGAAACTCATGATGAAGCCACTAAATATTATACATTGCAACTCTATATAATATGTTTTTAATTTTAATAATATATTATATTTTTTCTTTTCTATATTTATTTGTTTATTATAAATTTTAAATTAATATAAAAATTTGAACTCTGTGTTATTCTTTAAAATTTCACCCTACTAGCTCGTAATTATCGAAGGTATTCAAAAATCTCATATAATACTTTTACTCTATTGCAAATTTTAATTATTAATCAATTTCTTTTTTAAGCATAGTAACATAGAGTAAATATCTCCCAAAAACAATGCTATCTTGTTAGATTAAACTTCTTATGCAACCACGTTTAGAATAAGTATGAAAAATTTCTTAATTTATAAAAGGTAATAATAAGAAATAATTAATTAAGTAATATTTGAGTACATTACATATATTTTAAGTGAAATAGTTTAAATTTCATTTTCAAACGTTAAAATTATAATAATTTTTATATTGATTTGTAAATGTGATTTTCAAAAGATAACCTTATCCTTTTTAATTTATTTGATCACTACGATTTTATAATCATTTAATGAAATGATAAGAGAATTTTTAAAAAATAAAATAATTCTTAAAACTTATTATTATTTTTCAATAAATTTACAATTATATAAGTCTATATTGATGTATTATATATTATTGATAATTTAGCGAGTAGTGGTGTACATTGATATATTTTTAATAATTTAAATGATAAAAAATTAATGTTAATTTTAATAAATAAATTATAATGAAAGAAAGATTTTCTTATTTTCAAATATATATTTAAAATTTATATATTTCTATTATAATAAAAATATTATATTAAATTAAATTTGTACCTAGATAGTAACCTATATTACAAGTGAGTATAACGAAAACCTCTCGAGGCCATTTACACTTATAACCTTACAAAAATATTTATTCTAAATTTTCCTGGGCATTTTTACTATTTTATATTTCTGGAGGTGTGGTTTCTCATTTGGAACCCTAATCTATATCTACATATTTATTAGCATGATCATGTGTATAAAAATTACTGATTCTCGAGACATGAAAGGAGCTACTAGTAGAGAATGCTAGTTTTAGATTTTTATGATTTACAACTTGCAATTATTAAGAAAAGATCCATGAATAAAGTATGGATAACCAACTCTAAATCACCCAACCTTTGATTTATTTTTCTAAGCAAAAACAAAGCTGACAATAAAACATATACATTTATACTTAATATATTATTTATCCAATTTCTTAACCCGGTCTTTATTTAAAAATATAAGATTAACTTGACTCAATATATATAGATAGATAAAACTAACAAAGTACGACAAACTTTGAACCATCAAGTTTACGTAACTTAACTACAACCTCACATTAACCAGCAAGCTGAGCTAGATGCTTAGGTCACCTCGTCACTGTCAATGATGAAGTACGAAGGATGCTTCATTGACTCACGAACATTTCTGCGATAAAAGTATGTGCGTGAATTTTAAGAGAATAAAGATGAGTATGTACCTCTTTTAATACATCGGATGCACCAATGAGGACGATGCCATGAAATAATCCTTCACTCGAAATGAAGCACACCTCTGTTGAGCAGCATAGATGATTTCGAAAAGGGTGGACATCATACGTGACATCTCATGGCATAAAATTCGAGGCACTCGACATTTTGGACACCCATGTATGGGAATCAAAGTTGAATATGCTCCTCCAAGTTTAACCATCTACATAGATTTCACGCACCCATTTACATTTTCCAAATCTATATATTTAGCATGTGGAGGAGAGCGACTGAAATAGATAAAAGGGTGTTAAACAACCAGTGTTTCCCTAACCACCTAGAATGATATGATTTCTAGTTGATTCGATGTTAATACACAATCAACCAATTACGATTGGTTTATGGAAGCCATTATTATATTTATGAACATTTTAAAAATGAAGGACAAAATTATTAAGAGAATGGAAAGTATTACCATACTGATGGACAAAAAAAGTATATGGAAGACATAGTTAGTAAGAGGATGGAAGACAACACAATATATATGGAAAAATATTTCATCAAATCACTTGAATCAAATATCAAATTTGCATTTATACAAAGTGTTTCCCTATAACCACCTAACCTAAAATGAGATGCTTTCTCATTTATTCAATGTTAATGCACAATCAGCTAACTATGATTTGTTTATGGAAGTCATTATTATATTCATGAACATTTTAATAATGGGGGACAAAATAATTAAGAGAATGGAAGGCATTAGGATACTCATAAACATAAAATTACATGGAGAACATAATCACTATGAGGATGGAAAACAACATATAGATGGAAAAATATTTCATTAAATCAATGAAATCAAATATCAAATTTGCAATAAAATTGGAAATTTAATGGAAAAAAAAAAAAAAAAAACATAAAAAAGAATTATTTGATCGAAATATCCATATCAAATCAAATTGAGATTGGAATTTAGAATAATATAAATTGATTTTTAATCCAAAAATATTAATATAAATATTTTAAATATTTATTTGTTAAATTAAAATTTCAATCATATAATTTTTTTCCTTTACATTAAAAGTAGATAATTATTTCAAATTTAATGGAAGACAAAATAGAGATGGAAATATTTTATCAAACACTTGAATCAAGTATCAAATTTAGAATAAGATTGGAATTTAGAATAATATACTTTGATTTTTAATACAAAAATATTAATATAAATATTTTAATTTATATTTATTTAAATATTTATTTCTTAAATTAAAATTTCAATCATACAATTTTTTTTCCATTACTATAAAAGTAGATAATTATTTATTTAAAAAAATATTGAAATTATAAATATATGAGATGTAATAGTATAAATAGAAAGAAAGCTAATTTTCTAAAATAAATTTTAGTCACATAGTTAGAAATATCATAAAAATATAAAATGTCCCTAATATATTTTTAAATGAAGTTATTTGAAATATAACTTATTTATTTTTTTGTTGTGAAAGAACCATGTTGATCTGGGATGGATCATTGATGATTCTTGTGACATTTCTATGTATATTATTCATAATATCAACTTGATATTATGGTTGTTAATAATATTTATGGCTTATTTAAAGGTATTAGTAAGAATTTTTTATGTGATAAGTTTACAAGATGATTTTTAAGTTTTTTCCAAAAAACAAATATGTAATATATTTTAGGTAATTTAGGGAGAAATGTTTATGTTTAATGATGTAATGACAATGGATAAAAAATGTACTACATGTAATTCCTAGAACATAGGTATTTTAATTAAAATGATTAAGACACAATATATGTTACAAATAATTTTAAATATAGAATAAAAAGTTATTTAATATAATAGAATAAGATAAGGCAGAAGAAAATATCGTTAAGGTAATTAGCAATATCATTTATGTTTGCGAAATGAGTGACTGCATAATATATGCCATGATTCTTGAAAGACACACACACACACATATATATAAGTCATAATTATTAATCACACACATATTAAGCATTATTCCATGCTACTGCAAACATTACATTGATTATTCTCTATTAGTAACATAAATTTCATCTAATTTCACATATTTTATTTTCACGATATGTATAAGTTCTACAATATTATCATGTACGGAATGGGATTAGCTAATACTAAGAACTAGTGCCAATCCATCCTAAAGAATTTTTTTCATATAGTTTAGTTCTAAGTATGAAAGAATGAAAATAATAATCATTCTATTATGCCTTCCCCCAATGTTGTTCTTCACTCCTCTTTGTTCCTATCAACTGATATATTTATGGTGATACACAAGTCCATAAAATGTTTACTTGTTCTTACAAGTTTGTTTTATAAAATAATTGTTTCTCATCACAGTGAAAATTGCTTTTACAGATAATTTTTCATTTTTATGCACTTTTAGGGTTTCTCTTTTAAGTGTTTATATTATCTCTTATTCTTATTTTTCCTTAATATTTTCATATGATTTCTCTATAATTTCTCAATTATTTTTCTTACAATGAGTTATTAATTTTCAAACTTGGTGTCATCTTATTTAATAAACAAAATATCTTGTATTGTAATTATTCTTTTCTTGTACCAAAATTTCATAAATTTATATCACACTCTCTTATTTAATAAGATCATTTAGGGATTAAAACAAATATTGATATCATTTCATGTATAGCATGAAAATATGAATAAAGTCTTATTTTTCCATAATAAACTTCAATTATTTGGAGACTCAACATAGGTATATCCATATTAATATTCAAATGATTAAAATTTGAACATTCTAACCCTAAAACGTTGTAATTTATATATTTTTGGTACAGATTTGATGTCTTTTGGACAATTGAACATTCATGAAGTAGTGCTTAGAGGTAGGGATGTAGAAATCATAATTTTTGTGCCCCAAGCCCATAATTCGTGGAGCTTTACAATAAAATTCGATCAAAACTTGGGCTTTGAGTCCCAAAACATGCCTTGGGGGGGTTCCGTGCCCAACAATTTATGCTCCGGGTGATGAATACCAGACATCGAAATACAAGAAAGTCAAATCAAGGTCATTCCAGAAATAGTCTTGGAAAATGACGGCCCAGGCCTACTAGTGAAGGTAACAAAAACAATTACGCTGACCTTGAGACAAAATCCTTGGCTGATGCAAGCACCCAAGCTTTGCAAGGGTACCTTCCAAAAGTACTAATGAATGTGATGCAATGTCTGCCTCAGCTGCCATGATATTCCCCTCTGCAACCACCTATGTGATCCCTAGGAATAGCAACTAACGGAATCAATTCATATTAAAATCCAGCTGGAACAGTCTCGGGGCGAGGTCCAACAAGAAGGAGAGGGGGTATCTCTCTTCCTCGTCTTCACTCTCCCTCGTGCTTAACTCCCAGTGACAGAGCTTTCCGTGTATTTCTAACAACACTAAATTTCACTCATTATTCAACATCTATGTTTGATAGGTTGAGTGGCTTTGGAGAGCTAACTCTCCAATCACCTATTCCAAGGCCCTAAAGTACTATACTTGTTGGTGTTGTTAATGACAAATTAAAAAAAAATTCTAGTTCTTTTTATTAAAGTGCTTGTTTTTGGAGGGTTGTTCTTTAAGTCAAAGGTACAACCAGAGTGAAACTTATGGTGTTTTAGACGCAAAAGAAATAAATAGAAACTTAACGATATGCATGTAATTATTTTCTTCGATGAAATTTTTTTTCTACTTGGTTCTACGAAAAACTTATACATGTAAAATATTTCTTTTTCTTTTAAAGAAATACACTCCACCCACACTCAAAATCTAACAAAAAATAATAAAGATCATTATCGTGCAAACTAACCCAATGAAAACTCAAATGATGATGCAAGATCCTATGAATATTCATATAATAAGAAAATGTGCTTCTTTACAAGATCAATAAGCTAACTTGAAAATAAAGAGGGCAAAAATTAAATAATGAATTTCCCTCAAAACCAAGCAAAACCAATCGAAAAAGTTCACAATTGTTCAAAAACAAAACAAAAGGAACAAAAAAAAACTTGAAAAGAAAAAGAAAGGAAAAAGCTATGTTTTTTGTCTTTTTCTTTTAAAAACCCAAAGAAAATTTGCAGGTCACAAAAGCCTACTAAACTTTAAAGATCAAGAAACAAGCATAAAGAGTCCCTGAACTTCTCAAGTTATGCAACTCACCAATAACATGAAACTTAAAATGAGAAAGGACTAAAAAATTGAATTAATTGATTTGAACAGTAGTATAAAAGACTTCAAAAAACAAACAAAATGTCAAGAAAGACTCTCAATATTGCCAAAGAGACACTCAAAAACCATGAAAAACAAAATAGGTCAACCAAAAATGAAAGCAAACCAAAGCAATCTGAAAGTTGGGTTGTAAATGAAACTAAAACCAATTTCTTGTTCTGGAAAGCTAGAACAACCAAGAACTTCTGACAGAAACCTTGAACCCAAAAAAGAAACTGAATCCTTACTAAAAAAGAAATCCTATGTCAATTAGGTTTTTCACCAAGAAGAAGATTCAAAATTGGAAACTTGCAAGAAAGCATAGACTTAATGACTGTGAAGTACCAGAAAATATAAAAAATCACGAGGAAATAAACTTAACTAGGAAATGATTCTGAAAAATTAATTCAAAATTAGCTATGCATGAATGTGTAAAGGCATGGAGGCATGTACACACATTTCAAACACTGGAAACTCGCGTATACGTGAGTATATTTGAGGAAACAAGTTTGTATAAGCTATTGTATCTCTAAAAAAGCATAGAAAAAGTTCAATTATGAAAATAGAAAATCAAGGCCTGATCCAAAAGATCGAACTTGACACCTGGGAAGCCAATAAGTCACTGAAACTATAAAAACAAGAAATCAAGGAAACAAACCCTCATCAAGAACAAACAACCCAAACTAGGAAAAACAAGAATGTTTTCCCTAGTGGAGTCGCCAATTCTATTGTTGATGGAAACACCCTAGGGTCTTAGGTTTAAAACACCAACAGAGCAGGGGGAATACAACATAAAGAAACACACAGACAAGCATTAAAAATGCTGAAACTACTTAAGTAGGAAGAAGAGGTATTGCCTGCAGGTCCTACATTTGAGGTCGATCGTGCAGCGTCCAAACCCTCTGGTCCTTCCAATGCTTTTGGAACCTGCAACTTATCCAAACAAAGCATATACAACAACAATAGTAGAAATCATGTTCATGATATAGGTGTTAAATCATATAAGCATGTGAGAAAATGAGCATTAACATAAGATTTCATATGTAAATCATAACATAGATCAATGCATAAACATAATAAATATCAGGAACATAATAACATTTCTTTATTTATGTAAGCTAAATGGAATGAGGAAAACTACAACCTAATTCTTCCTCCAGATCCAAGAAGATCCATCCTAGCTAGACCTCAGCAGTCCTCCTTGTTAAAGGTACACCAAGATGTCATACAAAGATGATGGAAACCTCAAAGAAGGAAACAAAGGTTTCTTATAACATGGGAGTGCAAGAGGCAGAAGGATTTATTCAGAATTGATCATGGATGTAATCAACTATAATATCAATATCTCATTTCTCTTCCCCTTAGGTCTTCCCATGGAGGTTTATTTATACTTATCCAAATTAGTTTTCTCAGTTGGGAAACATTTGGTCCACAAGCTATAGTAGGTGAGTAATAGGTAAAACCCATAATCTCCACCCGAATTTAAGAAGATTATATATTTCTAGTGTTTGAACACATATACGCGGGTTGGGTATAGATTGACACCCCGTGTACATGGTTTTTATACAGGGAAAAATAGCATATGGTATTTAAAACATTTCTTTTTAGAATCTGGACCAAGTCCGGAAAGGAAGGCTTGCCCTAGGCCATAACCAAAGCATCAAATCTACCAAGAGTGGTAAGTGGTGCTATAATAGATCCCTCTTTTGCCAAAAAATTAATAAGTGTGATGCACAATCCTCTTTAAGATAAATAAATAAAATGCAAAAGAAGAGGAAGGATTCTTGCATAGACAGTGAAGCATTCAACTCCGTCGGAGATGATAAATTATACACTGAAAATCTTAATCTCGTGAGATACACTACACTTCCCAACTCAAAACATTGTGATATCATTAAATATTATGTTTTATTCAACTGACAAGGCATAAAGGGGACCATGCCTATTCATGGCGTAAGTAGGAAGACCATAGTAATAAGCACAATGAATCAATACTCTCTAAAGAACTACACCCCTACATAGAAGAATTTATCCAACGTAGAGAAGCTGGAATTCTACAAGTGTGCTACCAAGTGTTGTAGTTGCTGAAACACCCTCTAAAACTTTTCTTACACTCGATTTTTCAGACATCCTTGGTCTTGTACATTATTTTCGCAAACATCAATACCAATTTCATTTACTTTCTTGAATTTTTCTCCCCTTTGCAAGCTGGGTAAATTTTCACCTTTTCACACGATTGGCTATCATACAATTTGTAGAAGCGTGTTCTGGTGATTTGAAGTGTCTATCTTTGTGAATATAAGTTTCTATAACCATCTAAACATATATCACACTCATTCACAATATTTAAAGGACTGTCAAAGTGTTTTCATGTTTTCCACAAAGTGTATATTAAGTGTCACACTTGTCGCAATTGGTCATAAAGTTGTCACATGGAGGGAAATGAATTGTTAATGTGTCCTAACGGATATATGTTGTTGTTCCTTCAGGTATTCTGAATGTTAGATCACAGTCGATTTCTTATCACTCTTCACATCAGTCTAAGCAGTCTCAGCTTTGGCCATTTGTAAGAAGTCTGATCAACTAAGAAACTTGGCTTCACCTGACCTCCCTCAACTACACAATGCACAGTTCTAGTCCTCTAGCTCAGACCCTTCCTCTCGACACTATGTAATGCGTAGTTCCTTCCTCCTAGGACTGTTGCATTGTGTAGTTTTTGTGATCAAGCTTCATCTTTGACGTACATAATTGTGCAATTATTCCTCTGAGCCAAACCTTCACTGCACACTACACTATCAGAAGCCTCATGCTCATCCCCTGAGCCTATGAAGTGCACAATTATGTAGCATTCGTACCTCCCTTGACTCCCAACATTGCACAGTGTTCCCTCTCAAGCTCATCCCCTCAGCCTATCCCATTGGCTCTTAAAACTATGAAGTCTTGTCCCTTAGTCCTACCTAAGATGCACATTATACAGTCTCAGAGCCCAAGCCTTAGCCCTTGGTTATAGGAACTATCCCTTGTGTAGTCAACGAGCCCTCTCTTCTAACCTGTCACCTAGTTTTGACTTAGATAATGGATCAAAGTGTACTATATTAAACTAGGGGGTTTTTAGATTGATGCCATCCCATCATGAGTGAATTAGAAATGAAAGTACTCTATCACACCATGGCAAGAAGATGAAGAAGGATATGGAGGAGGGAAGCTTCCTGAAAGATGCACTAGTAGTTGATCACACAAGTTGATCAATCAAGGAAAGAGAAAGGAACATGAGTTTGTGATCAAAACTCAATACTTTAGATCATTGAACATTCCTTATCACCAAGTCTTACGGAGGTGAAAAGAAGAAGCAAACACTGAACAATTAGCAGGAGAAGTGGCCTGACATTGCCACATCATCATGTAGTCCATGTTATAAATGTCATGTCATGTCATGTCATGAGTAGTCACATGCCACACCTTGTGGCCAATGATGTACCATGTGTTTGAGAAATGTATTAGGTAAAAGCATGTTAATGCATATCACTTTTTCCCTTTTTGTGGCAAAGAAGTTTTATAAAAATAAATGGAGTTGGAAAGTTTACTCTTAAATTTACAAAATCATCAAAAATTAGGTGGTGGTAAAAGAAGACAAAACAAGTCAATTTAAATTCAATTTCATGTCATATTTTTTCTAAAATTTAATATATGTTTTTTATCTAATTTATTCATTTTCTTTAAAAGATATCATTAATATTTCACATAAATTTTTAAGTAGTGACAAAACTGCGACCCCCCATTTCTCTATTGATTTATGTTTTTTAATTCCAATTTCTTTAAGAGATGTATTGTAAACATTCTAAATATTGCTAAACAAATTTAATAATAAAAAGTAAGCATATTTTTTAATTATTATTAAAATACTAGTAAAAATGGTCATATTTTCGTATATATAAAATCGTGACCCAAGAAACTACCCTTTCAAGTTTATAAAATCAATTTTTTTAATAGAAATTTGAAAAGAACATATAACGAAATGTTCAAATTATTTTTTGAAAATTTTTAAAATATATTTAAAATTTTTTATAATAAAATTTCTAATTATGATTATAATAACATATTTCATATTATTCAAAATATAATATATAAAATTATTTGTTTAGAAATTCTAATTCTATTTAAATATATATATATATATATATATATATATATATATATATATATATATATATATATATATATATATATATATATAAAGAGTTTTAGCATTTCATTTAACTTTACATAAAGTTACTTATATTTTGTGAGTGATTAACCATAGATTTTACCATTATTTACTATAAGTTGACTTATTTGAAAATTTAGTATTTACTTTTTATAACATTATTTATATTTTCTAAACCCATTAATTAGCTTCACTATAGATTTTACCAAAATTTATTGTGAGTTAGCTTTGTTACAAATTTAGCATTTATTTTTTATAATTAACAGATATGAAACTCAACTCATTTAATTGATAGTTTTATATTATTTTTTTAATCATTTTTTCATTTGAGTACTTTTTTGCTTTTGCCATATAATGAGACACATTAGCATGCTTTTACCTTATTATAAATTGAAAGTCTAAAGGACACGTGTGAAATACCAAGATTCATGTAAATTTGAAAAGTCATAGGAATTCAAATAGTAATGAGGGTAGTCAAAGAGTCACAAGGAAGGGAAAGCATCACCCCTTGGCTATAAATACTCCCTCAGTGTATGAGAAAAGGAATTTTCACCTTGGCTCCTTCCGTAAGGCGTTAGAGAGACATATCAGTTCTTTTGAGGAGCAAGGAGTGGCTCCAATTCTCCACTAGTGATGTTCATTGTATACATGTGTCTTGGAAGTTTTACTTAATAATAGAAGCCTTCAAGGCCAACACGTTCTTCATGCATGAATTATGGATATTTGTAGAATGTTGAACACACCCTTCTTTTTCATTTGTGTCTCCACTCTGTGGTGAAACAAATTTTACACACATACGATCAAACACTCACCCGGCACAACCCCCTTTCTTTTTGAAGGTGCATGTGCACTCCTCTCTCTTACTGATAGTTAGAGCCAATGCATATCTCTAAGACACATGGTAACTAGGCCAATAATATAGGTGGGGATCTTACTCCAAACAATGTGACATCTAATCGAGACATCACACCATGGATACCCCTTGGTTGACACAATTTCCAGCACCATGAACAGTTGGAATGTGGGTTTATAGTCATGCAAATGTGAGTTGCTAGTGTTACATTGTTGCAACAATCTAGACAGTCAGAGAGAGAACCTTTGTAGGTAGTTGCTCATAATTATGTCTTCCCAACTATTCATGTAGTAATCATCATAATTATAGGATTGTCAATGTTATATTCCTTGTTCTATATATACACTACATATTCATATAGGGGTGGATAATATAAATCCAATAAAAGTAACTGGATCACCTCTTATTCTAGTTGATTATGGATTTGTATTCTCATTTGTATCCCATTTTGTTCATCTTAGAGAAAAATACATGTAAAATATACATTTTGATCATATTAAAGAATAAATACATGTAAAATATACAAACAAATGTGTTGATTTGGTTTGGAAGTGGAGCAAGATATTCTTGAAAATGATCCACAACCTAGCTATCGTTGTTGACTTCAATGGAGAAAATGTTCGCAATGTCGACAATGGTGCTGACCTTTTCAAAAGTGTTACTATATAGGGACTATGTAATTTGCACAATGAAATTTGGGAGAACCATGGCTATACTATGAAAAATTGAATATCTATATCAGTAGTAAATAGTTGGACATGCCATATTTGGGATTTTGGAATAGTTTCATGGGCATGAAATCTCTTCTCATTTGCACTTTTGTCACTTTTTATTCATTATTTTGATTTAATTGTATCTATATGCAATACATATTCCATTAGAATCACACATGATCCAAAGTATGAAGTCACTAATGAAGGATTTTATGGCAATTTTTTATAGAGGATATTTTGTCCTTATATTTTTTGTAGTTATTACATTTATTGTCTTCAAGTTGGATTTCTTACACCATTCGAGTTCTCACAACACGGTTACACTTAGTAATACGTGTAGTAGTATGAATAACACATATATGCCACCTCATGCCATTGTGGCCACTATACTGGGCTAATATGTAGAAATTATTGTGTAGATTTGAAACTGCTCATGAAATTTACTAAATCACAAGACAAAAATCTATTGTACTGCTCTACTAAATGCAATTAACAATTGAGAACACAAATCATAAACATGCAAGAATAAATATCCCACATGAACAAATATTTATCTAGGGAAAAGTGACTTCTCAAAACCCATCCTATCTATATTGCATTAATAAAATGAGATACAATACATATGCTTGCTCAAGTCTGAGCATAACCTGCAAGTTCATAGTCTATCTCTTTGCTTGACTAACTGACCCTGGCCAACACTTAGCCAAAATTGAAGCCCTCTATGATCCGATTTCCTTCCATTTTTCCTTGAGTAATTAAGTGCATATTATATAGGAAATTCCTCAAATTGAATTCCACAATTCCTTAGGTTGATCCTCTAATTGCATCCAACATTTGTACACCTTGGAATAGTCTACAACTGATAGTACACTGAATTTGAGTCTCCATATCAACTGGGTAACCTAAATTCACTTACATAAATTATTTTTGGTTGATTGATTAGTTAACTAGTTGATCACTAACTTTGGTTGAGGTCACACTTACATAACTGGCCTTCTCCTAGTTCCTCTAATAGTTACAACTTGTTTAACTGACAATAACTCAATTTAATTGAATTAGATTGCTATAAATTAGAAATCAATCATCCTAAGCTAAACTCAATATTTGACAACATGAATTAATAGAGTTAACTAAGTGAAAAGTTCCATGTCACCTCAATTAACTCTCTCTAAGATATCTATAGAAGTGGAAATTCGAATTTTCTCTCGTTTGACCAAGGCAAGGTCAAACTGAGATTTTCTTCTTGCATTTTCAAGACTCCCTCTTAGCAAGAAAGGGACTATTTTTCACCCCTATAATCCTAAACAACTTACCTTAGCTAGAGAAATGTGAACATGTCTAAGGTATTTCTATTGAAGGAAATGTAACTAGGCTAGGTCTTCATAAATGTAAATTTGATATTTGTATTTATTCAAGAAAAGAAAAATTACTTTTGTAATATTCGTCAATGATTTTCTTGCTCATTGAAAATAGTTCAAGCACATTTTTGTGCTTCTATAATGTCAATGTAAAAATGTAATTATGATCAAACCCTTTGAGGGCATGGTACATCAAGTAAGTCAATATACAAGGTCATGGGTGTTATCACTTAGAATTTTTCTTAGAAGTTTTCAGAAGAAGGGAAAGACGAGGTAACCACAAACCAATATTTTAAGTATAGGCTCTAGCCAACCTATGACTCAAAGAGGGCTCTCTCTATATGATTTAGCGTTATTTTATTGGTATTTTAGGCTAGTTCTTGATGTTCATGGGGTTTTGGATTTGAATGGAAGGTTGGGTGGTGGAATTCTTGGAACAGATGAATAGAGTAAGGTTTTTAAGCCATTGGGCTATGGAGTCAACAAATGGATAGAAGAATTGGACCAATTCATTAAATGGAATGTTCACCGGGCAGGCTAGCAAAGTAAAGTGAAATTTTTTTGGATCAGAGAGATGGAATGGTTTGAATCAGGGTGAGAGAATAGTTAAGAATTCTCAAACCAAGATATAAATCATGAATATAGGGAAATCAGAAACAGAGGGCAATTAAGAATCCTTCGCTATAAATTTATGAAGAAACAATCTAACCTAAGGAGCAATTAATAATTTCTTAACTTAGATTTGTGAAGAAAACATTCAATATGCATAACAATCAAAACACAGTGTAGCTAAGCAATTTCTAAGATATCATTCCATGTTATAGCATTTAGATTTTTAGAGATACAAGTAAGACTATGGACAAATTAAAGAAAAATAACATTGAACGTGACAAAATACTTATTTGAACTTTGCTTTACATAAGAATTTGGTGAAATATCTGATCGTTATTCCTTGATCCAGTTAGCTAGTCTAGTCATTGATATAATAGAATTTGAGACTTAAGAAAAAGAAGTCTATAGAAATGTTTCAGAATCCACACTACATACTTCAATTTGTGAAGTATTTATACAAAAAAATGATTACAAAATATCTTAAAACAACTTAAGATTTAATATAGGAAATAAATATGTATTCTTGCAAGAAGACAAAGAGAGCTATTGAATTGTTTCATGATGTCCCTTTTATTATGGTTGCGATGGCCTTTATCATTGGATTGGTAGCCCTTTATTATGGCTTGTAGTTGTGGTTTTTTATGCTAGAATCTTCTTCAAATTTTCATCTTTCAGCTGATACTCTTTGACCCTGATGTGTTGTTTCCACCAGTTTACCTGGCTACCAATTTTTATTTACAGTGACTTCTCTACTGTAAATTTCTCACAGTAAATCAATCATTTTTTCCCTCCATTCTACCTCAGGTAATATTACATTCATCATCCGCCTATAGATCTCATCAGCTTCAGTATATTTGGCAAAATTGGTCTTGGTGAGGAATATATGTTTTACCTCATGCTCAAGGAAAAACAAATTTTCAAATGTATTGTACAAAACTGTTGGGTCCCTATAATACTAGTGATTACCCCATTACTATTGTAGTTATACCCCTTATTTATATTATTGTGCCCCTACTACCCCCATATTGTTATTTCTATGCCCCATAGAATCCCTCTATTTTTATTCTTGTGGCTTTATATTATTATTGTTATGTCGGCTAGATTATATTGTGACTCCTTAGACTCCTATATATAGAGAGGAGGTTTTGTCATTTGTATCATCCAAGAATTGTTCATTTATGTAATGTAAAGGAGGTTTCCCCCTCAAAGAGGTTGAATTCTAAGGCGTTGATCTATATTTTCTATCTTTTCTTGAGTTGGTTTCATAACATTTGGTATTAGAGCTTTGGATTCTAGGGTTTCGCTGCTCCAAACAGGTCATCATGGAATTTTTGCTATAACTGTTTTTCTGTGATGTTTCAGAAGTCGCAAAAAAACCCATTTGAGAAGAAATCGCACTGAACCTTGGGTCCGAATTTCAGAGTTTTTTGCGTGATATTTGTGGAGATATGATATGAGGAAGTTGGTCTTTTTGCAGACTCCTAAATTACATTCAAAACAGGTGACCTGGGTAAAATCGTCATAACTTTCTCTCTGGGGATCGGATTGAAATTTCGTAAGAAGGTACAAAAAGAGGACAGACTTTAGTTTCTTGTGCGTGTGTTTCAGATTCAAAGGTTGAAACAGTGACTCGGGGTATGTCGTACAAGTTCGCTCTACTGAACCTGTCTAAAAGAAAGTCACTGTGGGAGATTTCACATAACTCTTCCTTGGAGAATCCAATTTGGCTCAGACTTGTGGCATTGAAAAGAGGAAACAGAAGGCTACTACAGGTAGCAATTTCAGAACTAGATGATCTGAAATTACAAAGATACATCAGATTCAATATCAGGCTTCTATAAAGTGAGAAAAAGGTGTTTAGTTTTTTTTTTATTTTTGTGTAAGCTTGGTTTAACGGAATTCAAAGGGAATAGTAAAGCATTATTATCGGTAAATGATGCCCCGGGGAAAGAAAATGCAAACACCTAGTAAGGAACCTGAAAGCTCTAGCATGACTCATGAAGAAGAGGAAGAAATGCTACATGATATATCAAAATTACAAGAACAAGTGCAACACATGTCACGCTCACAAAAGCTAACAGAAGCTAAGATAAGTGGCGTGGAATCTAGGATAAAGGGCATGGAAGCTAAGATGGATGATTCGAAGACAGATTTGAAGAGAGACATGGCAGATTTGAAGATAGATTTGAAGACAAAGATGAAAGAATTGAAGAAGTTGCTACAAGAAAGGGTCACTAATGGTGAAAAGGTAGTAAAGGAAACTCATGATGAGAACAAAAGAAATGTTAATCATGATTCCGTAGACGCTAATGTTGGATCAAAGAATCACCATATTCCAAAAATCGATATGAGGAAGTTTGATGGCAAGGATCCCGCTACATGGATATTACAGATGGAGCAATTTTTCGATCTCAATAATGTGCAAAACGCGCAAAAGGTACATATGGAAACTGTATATTTGAAACCAAATCAGTTTGTATGGTACCAATGGCTTTGCTCTCATAAACAATTTATCACTTGGGAAATTTTTACGGAAGAATTGATAGCACATTATGAAGATACAAAAAGCAACACTTTTTTTAGCCAATTGATAAGTCTCAAACAAAAGAGTTCAGTAATGGAGCACATTGAGGAGTTCCAAAAATTGAACATAAGGGTAAAAGATATTCTAGAGGAGCATAGGATTGATGTGTTCATAGGGTCTTTAAAGGATAATATCCAACGTGATGTTCGCCTTTGGGAACCTGATTCATTAGAGAAGGCATTCAGGTTAGCAACAAAAATGGAAAGCAAAATTATGGCAGCCAGGAAGCATAACACTCACAACTATAAAGACAGAAGTGTTGTTGCCCCTAGTATTCCACAACCTATAAGGTTGACACCACAAAAATTGGAAGAAAAAAGAGAAAAATGGCTTTGTTATAGTTGTGATAGCAAATACACTAAAGGTCATAAGTGTTCTGAGAAGAAATTATTCTACATAGATTGTGAAGAGGAAGAAGAAAAGGAGCAAGAAAGGTCAAAAGAAGAAGATATACTCCAGGAACAAAGCCTAGATGAAGAACAAATAAATCTGACCATATCTTGTAATGCATTGGTGGGAATTACCACTCCTCAAACCATCAAGATAGAAGGACCAATCAAGAAAAAAAAGGTAATAGTGTTGATTGATTCAGGAAGCACCCACAATTTTATTCATTGTAGGGTAGCAAAAGAATTGAATTGCTTCCTATATCCAGCACCAGAGTTTCAAGTGATGTTTGCAAATGGAGGAACAATAAATTGCTCTGGAAAGTGCCATAATATCAAGCTATCCATGGGAGAATATGTGTTGACTAGCCCAATGCTTTACATTCCAATGGGAGGTGTTCATGTTGTACTAGGAGTCCAATGGCTACAATCCTTAGGTACAATAGCTTTTAATTTTCAAGAAATTTTCATCAAATTTTCTACGGAAGGAAAGGAAGTTGAATTAAGGGGTATTATAGGGAAGCCAAGAAAGATAATCAGCTCTAATGGCATGAAAAAAGCTTCTAAAAAAGGAGCAAAGAGGTGTAATTGCACAATTATGTTCGCTAGATGTTTCCACATTGGAATCATCTATTTCTCCCGATCTCCAAAAAGTCCTGGACAATCATTCCAAGGTATTTGAGACTCCAAAATGTCTCCCACCTATGCATGATCATGATCATGCTATTCATCTGATTCTAGGAAGTGTTCCTCCAAACATCAGGCCGTACAGATATCCCTATGTCCAAAAAAGTGAAATTGAACGTATGGTTGCAGAAATGCTAGAGGCTGGTATAATTCAACCGAGTAAAAGTTCTTTCTCAGCTCCAGTAGTATTGGTGCACAAGAAGGATGGATCATGGCACATGTGTCTGGAATATAGGGAGCTCAACAAGCTCACTATTAAAGATAAGTTCCCCATTCCTGTTATTGATGAATTACTGCATGAATTTCATGGATCGGTTTACTTCACCAAGTTGGATCTTCGTTCGGGATATCATCAAATCAGAATGAAGATTGAAGACATTCCGAAAATGGCATTTAGAACTCATGAGGGTCATTATGAATTTTTGGTCATGCCTTTTGGCCTTACCAATGCACATTCAACATTCCAAGGTTTGATGAATTCAATTCTCAAACCATTCCTTAGAAAATTTGTGCTAGTATTTTTTGATGATATACTAATCTATAGCAAGTCTTGGAAGGATCATGTTGAACATGTTGACAGGGTGCTACAACTATTGGAGGAGAAACAATTATATGCAAAAAGATCCAAATGTTTCTTTGGAGTCCAGGAGGTGGAATTTTTGGGTCATATTGTATCTCATGAAGGAGTTAAAGTAGACCCTAGCAAAATTAAAGCCATTAAGGAATGGAAAATCCCCACATCCATAAAGCATCTGCGAGGATTTCTTGGGTTGACAGGGTATTATCACAAGTTTGTTAAGAATTATGGGAGAATAGCAGCACCTCTAACAACATTATTGAAGAAAGATTCATTTTCATGGACTCTGGAAGCAACAAAGGCCTTTGAACATCTTAAAGAGGCAATGTGGCACGGACCGGTCTTAGCTACACCGAACTTCACAAAAACCTTTATTGTGGAATGTGATGCTTCAGGAAATGGAATTGGTGCTGTTCTAATGCAAGATGAAAGACCCATCGCTTTTGAAAGTCGTCCAATCAAGGGAAAGTTTTTAAGAAAAGCTATTTATGAGAAGGAAATGTTGGCAATACTCCATGCACTTAAGAAATGGTGACCCTACCTAATGGGAAGACACTTCAAGGTAAAAACGGATCATGATAGCCTTAAATACTTTTTAGAACAAATATTATCCGCTGAAGAGCAACAAAATTGGGTCACAAAGATGTTGGGTTATGACTTTGAAATCATCTACAAAAAAGGGAAGAAAAATGTGGTGGCAGATGCACTCTCAAGAAAGGATGAGGATGTGGAAGCATTGTTGTGTGCCATTTCTATTATCCAAGCAGATTGGATAAACGAAGCAAGGGAGGAATGGAAGAATGACGAAGAAGTGTGGGCACTTATTCGAAAGCTACAACAAGATTCCAATACTTCTGATACATTTAGCTGGAAAAATTATTCGTTATGGTACAAAGATCGCTTATACCTCTGTAAGAATTCCCAGCTAAAACAAAACATTCTTATGGAATTGCGCAATTCTCCCTTAGGAGGGCACTCAAGATTTTTAAAAACTTACCACAAGGTTAAGAAGGAATTTTTTGGGGATGGCCTTAAATCAGATATTCAAAAGTTTGTGGCGGAATGTTTGGTTTGCCAGCAAAATAAAGTTGAAAAAATTAAGACACCGGGTCTATTACAACCTTTATCCATTCCAAGCCAACCTTGGGAGGAGGTTTCAATGGGAAAGAGTGTCATCATGGTGGTAGTTGAAAAACTTACCAAGTATGCACACTTTTGTGCATTATCACATCCATTTAAAGCTAGTACAGTTTCTACTGCATTTATGGAAACAGTTCAAAAGCTACATGGAAACCCAAAAATTATTGTAAGTGACAGAGATCCCATTTTCACTGGAAATTTTTGGACAGAATTATTTTCTTGTCTTGGTACTAATTTAGATCATAGCTTACCTTATCATCCTCAATCTAATGGGCAAACTGAGATAGTAAACAAATCTTTGGAAGGATTTCTTCGTTGCTTTGTATCTGATAAACAGACACAATGGGTCAAATGGTTGCCTCTGGATGAATGGTGGTATAACACTTCCTTCCATACAACAACAAAAATGACCCCATTTATGGCACTTTATGGGTATCAACCACCATCCATCACATCATATTTAAGAGAAAATTCTAAGTTTCAGGTAGTGGAACATCACATCGAACATCAACAACAAGTCCTCCAACTCTCAAAGGATAACCTCGTGTTGGCACAAAATAGAATGAAACAACAGGCAGATCAACATCGCAGTGAAAGAAGTTTTGATGTAGGTGATTGGGTATTCCTACGGCTACAACCATATAAGCAAATGTCCCTAAAGCAAGCTAAGAAGAATAATAAATTATCACCAAAGTATTATGGTTCGTACAAGGTGTTGCAAAGGATTGGTACTATGGCATACAAATTGGAGCTTCCTGCAGCTTCTCGATTGCACCCAGTTTTCCATGTTTCATGTTTAAAGAAGGTTATAGGTGACAAGCTCCCAATTCAAACAATATTGCCAGAACTTGACGAGGAAGGAAAAATTATATTGGAACCGGAAGCAGTCACAGAAACAAGAACTCGACAACTACGAAATCGATCGATTTCAGAGTATCTTATCAAGTGGAAGAACTTATCCACTGAAGATTCCACATTGGAGGATGAGAATTTTATGCAGAAGTATCCAGAACTACTCAAGCGTTGAGGACAACACTTTTTTGAAGGAGAGGGGCATGTTGGGTCCCTATGATACTAGTGATTACCCCATTACTATTGTATTTATACCCCTTATTTATATTGTTGTGCCCCTATTACCCCCATATTGTTATTTCTGTGACACATAGAATCCGTCTATTGTTACTTTTGTGGCTTTATATTATTATTGTTAGGTTGGCTGGATTATATTGTGACTCCTTAGACTTCTATATATAGAAAGGAGGTTTTGTCATTTGTACCATCCAAGAATTGTTCATTTATGTAATGTAAAGGAGGTTTCCCCCTCGAAGAGGCTGAATTCTAAGGCGTTGATCTATCTTTTCTATCTTTTCTTGAGCTGGTTTCATAACAAAAACTTTTCCTGTTGGCAGTGCTTTTATGGATGAAGTGTTGACTTGTTCCTGGCCAACTGCCTGAGTCTATTTCCATACCCTGACTGTGTCATGAGTTTGTCATTGATAACCAAAGGGTTGGGCAGACCTTTCTCCCTCAAAATTTGGAATTTAGCCATCAACCTATCAATGGATACCTGCATATTGTGGCACTTCTCTTCTAAGTTAAGCATAAGGTTCCTTTTGGAAAGGAACTTCCTTATTTCCAAAATCGTCTCAGTTCTATATTCTATGTCCAGCTCATGGAGTTCATACCTATTTTTGTTGTTGAGGAACTGGATGAGTCTATTGGCATCCTCAGGCATGTCTCCTAATTCTTCTTTGACCTTTTTGATATATTCTGTAGCTATCTTTATTAACTTTGTTTGCTCAAAAATAACTTGAATAGATGGCCAAATATCATTAACAATGTCAATGATATTGGTCCACAACATTTCCTTGGTTTTCTCAAGGGGTTTCTCCAGTGTTAGGTCTTTCTCTAAGACTTTGATTCTATCACTCATTCTTTGGGCTTTTGTGCTTCTTCCTTTTCCTTAATTTGGGAAACTTTGTAATTAGTTTCCAAACTTGCCACCTTTTCTCTCAATCTATTCATTTCGGTAGCCTTGATAGACATCTCTTCCATGGCTTTGACTAATTCTGCTGATTTCTCTCCTGATGCACCTACTACTGATGTAGATTCTATTACTGGCAAGGTTGTTGCAATTGGAGATGTAGGTGCCAAATATGCTACTAATGTGGATGGTACTGTTGTGGAGACCATAGGGATAACATTTGTTGAAGAAGTGGCCACATCCTATTGTCTTAATTGTATTAAGGCATCCAAATCTTTTTATGTCTGTCTCAATTGGTAATTCAGTTTCAAGACTAAGTCCATGAGTTCTTCATGCTTCTGTTGTGTTTCTAGGACTTCAAATGTTTGTCGATGCTGCAACTGAGGTATTTTTAGCTGCTTCTTCAATGCAGCTATATCATCAATCTTCTTTTTAATAAGCTACTCTGTAGCTTTTATATCCTTGGGGTCATCTCCCAAGTCAATCACTAAGTCCTCTAAGGACTTGATCCTAGTATCCTTAGCCTATGAGGAGGTCTTCTCTAACTAAAATTGTGCTGAAATGTTGCTTAAAGTGTTTTTTAGCTGATGAGAAGCTATGGCTTTACCTGTCAGGGGGTAGTATATCATCTCTCTAGCCTGTTTGTGCAGTTAAATTTGGTCTATGGGATGAATATCCCTTGCCAACACTTCAAAATCAACATTTTTGAAACCAGATGTTGTCTTGGGTTATTGTGTTGTAGGTTTGATGAAAGACATCTCCATCCTTTCCTATTTAATGTCAAAGGACGACATTAGCCTTGTTTAATTGGTCAGAGTTAGCTTTAGGTATTGAGCATATGTTTAGGTCTTGAGCCTTTCATTCCTCATTTTGATTTCCTCGTATCTCTTCTTGATGTCCTGATCTCTCTCAGTAGGCCTACTGAATGAAGACACCTCCACACTAAACTACCTTTCCAACATCTGAGTCTGAGATGTGGATGGCTCTTGTACACTCCCTGATGGAGTTTCAGCTCTACTTCTCTTTCCTTTTGTGTTTGTGACCTCAGCTGAGCCATCTGTATCCTCCTGTTCAGAGACATGATTCATTTTCTGCATTTTTTCTTGGCTTGTTTCTGGTTGAGAGTGTGAGGTTCCCCTTGTTGATGTAGTGGCCTCCTCCCTACTTCTCTTTAGGTTCTTCTCCTCATTTTGAGGAGTCTGCATAATTTGAGGGGTACTCATGGTTTTCTCTGGTTGGTCTGGATACTCTAACACCTGCAGGAAAGAACCCTCATCAAGTTTCCTTTCTAGATCAATCAGAGTATTCTCTATGTCTACCCTAGTGTTATCCCTATCAATGAGGGTATTTTCCACCCATTTTTTTTATTGGCATAGGCTTCTATTTCAGGTATGGGATGGTGAGTGAAAGGTCCTAGCTTGACCTTTTGTCTCTTCCTTGTGATGAATTCGAAAGGATCATATCTCGATACGAGGCTCTTTTGGAAATTCATGTTCTTCAATATCAAGTATGCCTCTTTGACTGCCTCCCTAGAGTTGCATAAGAAGGGGCCTAGTTGGTATTTTATCTTAAAACGAGATTTCTTCTTGGTCGACACAAAATTGACTTCATCAGAATTGATGATTTTTCTGTAGTATTCCAATGTAAACAACCTCATTGAGAGGTATATTCGTAGCTTGTATGGTACAATCATGCAACCATAGATTCTAATTTCGGTGTGGTTTTGGCACAAGTACCAATCCCCCACTTTGATCTACTTTGACAATTGAAGGACCCTTCTTATCTCTGGACTGATTCTAGGAGGAGGGCTTCCAGTCAACATTACAATGACGGGGTGTACAAATAAATCAATGAAATCAGAATAAGAGTATGGAGACTAATATTTGTGGACCAATGGGGTCAAAAAAATGACTGACCTGGGATGGCCCTTGGTGTCCAGCTTCTAAAGGGTGAATTGGAACTTATTAGGTTGATAATACAAGAACATATTATATAAGACTCATGAATACTTGAAAACTCTCTCATTGCTCAATCTAAGGAATTGTTCATGCATCCTATCAACTATAAATTTGGCATAGTCATAAATGAAAACAGGAGGCATTCCTGGAGTGTAGATGGATATGAAGGCAAGGATTAATTCGTCAATGTATTCACTAGGGGTGTACCTGAAAATATAAGATATCATGGCTACAATGTTCTGGCCCCATGGGGAAAAAATAACAACTACATATGAAGGGGGATCCTTAGGGATGTGTTTTACCTCTCTGATGAAGGTTTGGAACAATTGGGCCAATTTTGCAGAACTAAGCTTGGGATACTGGTTCAATAGTTCTACAATTGAGAGGGGAGTTAGATTTTGTCTGTTATGAAACTAGCTCACAAAAAGATAGAAAAGATAGATGAACGCCTTAGAATTCAGCGTCTTCGAGGGGGCAACGTCCTTTACATTACACAAATGAATGATTCTTTGATGATTCAAATGAAAAGACCTCCTTTCTATATATAGGAGTCTAAAGAGTCACAATATAACCGAGCTGACCTAACAATAATACTATAGAGGCACAAAAATAACAATAGAGGGATTCTATGGGGCACAGTAATAACAATATGGAGACAATATGGGCACAAAAATATTAATAAGGGATATAAATACAATAGTAATGGGGTAATCACTACTGTTATAGGGACCTAACATGCCCCTCTCCTTCAAAAAAGTGTTGTCCTCAACGTTTGAGTAGTTCTGGATGCTTCTGTAGAAAATTCTCATCCTCCCATGTGGAATCTTTAGTGGATAAGTTCTTCCACTTGATGATATACTCTGAAATTGATCCATTTTGTAGCTGTTGAGTTCTTGTTTTTGTGACTACTTCCGGTTCCAATATAATTTTTCCTTCCTCATCAAATTTTGGCAATATTGTTTGAACTGGGAGCTTGTTGCCTATAACCTTCTTTAAACATGAAACATGGAAAACTGGGTGCACTCGAGAAGCTGCAGGAAGCTCCAATTTGTATGCCATAGTACCAATATTTTGCAACACCTTGTACGGACCATAATACTTTCGTGTTAATTTATTATCCTTCTTAGCTTTCTTGAGGGACATTTCTTTATATGGTTGTAGCCGTAGGAATACCCAATCACCTACATCAAAACTTCTTTCACTGTGATGTTAATCTGCCTGTTGTTTCATTTTATTCTGTGCCAACATGAGGTTATCCTTTAAGAGTTGGAGGACTTGTTGTTGATGGTCAATGTGATGTTCCACTGCTTGAACCTTA
The DNA here is from genome assembly GCA_031772625.1 of Pinus tabuliformis. NCBI lineage: Eukaryota > Viridiplantae > Streptophyta > Pinopsida > Pinales > Pinaceae > Pinus > Pinus tabuliformis. The sequence goes on from CM062820.1 coordinate 1,370,510,120, forward strand.
GAATTTTCTCTTAAATATGATGTGATGGATGGTGGCTGATATCCATAAAATGCCATAAATGGGGTCATTTTTGTCGTTGTATGGAAGGAAGTATTATACCACCATTCAGCCATGGGTAACCATTTGACCCATTGTGTCTGTTTATCAGATACAAAGCAACGAAGATATCCTTCCAAACATTTGTCTACTATCTCAGTTTGCCCATCAGATTAAGGATGATAAGATGAGCTATGAGCTAACTGAGTATCAAGACAAGAAAATAATTCTATCAAAAAAATTCTAGTGAAAATGGAATCTCTGTCACTTACAATGATCTTTGGGTTTCCATGTAGCTTTTGAATTGTTTCCATAAATGCAGTAGAAACTGTACTGCCTTTAAATGGATGTGATAATGCACAAAAGTCTGCATACTTGGTAAGTCTGTCAACTACCACCATGATGACACTCTTTTCCTCAGACTTGGGTAAACCTATGATAAAATCCATTGAAACCTCCTCCCAACGTTAGCTTGGAATGGATAAAGGTTGTAATAGACCTAGGGTTTTAATTGTTTCAACTTTATTTTGTTGGAAAACAAAACATTCTACGAGAAACTTTTGAATATTCGATTTAAGGCCACCCCAAAAAAATTCCTTCTTAACCCTATGGTAAGTTTTTAAAAATCCCAAGTGCCCTCCTAAGGGAAAGGTGTGCAATTCCATAAGAATCTTTTGTAGGATTTGGGAATTCTTAGAGAGGTATAAGTGATCTTTATACCATAGCAAATCACTTCATCAGCTAAATGTATCAGATGTACTGGAATATTGTTGTAACTTTTGAATGAGTGCCCACACTTCTTCACCATTCTTCCATTCCTCCCTTCCTTCGTTTATCTAATCTGCTTGGATAATAGAAATGGCACACAACAATGCTTCCACATCCTCATCCTTTCTTGAGAGTGAATCTGCCATCACATTTTGCTTCCCTTTTTTGTAGATGATTTCAAAGCCATAACCCAACATCTTTGTGACCCACTTTTGTTGCTCTTCAGAGGATAATATTGTTTCTAAAAATTATTTAAGGCTTTCATCATCTGTTTTTACCTTGAAGTGTCTTCCCATTAGGTAGGGTCACCATTTCTTAAGTGCATGTAGTATTGCCAACATTTCCTTCTCATAAATAGCTTTGTGTAAAAACTTTCCCTTGATTGGACGACTTTCAAAATCATGGGTCTTTCATCCTGCATTAAAGCGGCACCAATTCGATTTCCTGAAGCATCACATTCCACAATAAAGGTTTTTGTGAAGTGTTGTGTAGCTAAGACCAGTGCTTGGCACATTGCCTCTTTAATATGTTCGAAGGTCTTTGTTGCTTTTGGAGTCCATGAAGATGCATCTTTCTTCAATAATGTTGTTATAGGTGCTGCTATTCTCCCATAATTCTTAACAAAATTGCGATAATACCCTATCAACCCACGAAATCCTCATAGATGCTTTATGGATGGGGGGATTTTCCATTCCATAATGGCTTTAATTTTGCTAGGGTCTACCTTAACTCCTTCATGAGATATAATATGACCCAGATATTCCACCTCTTGTACTCCAAAGAAACATTTGGATTTTTTTGCATATAATTCTTTCTCCTCAAATAGTTGTAGCAACCTGTCAACATGTTCAACATGATCCTTCCAAGACTTGTTGTAGATTAGTATATCATCAGAAAATACTAACACAAATCTTCTAAGGAAGGGTTTGAAATTGGAATTCATCAAACCTTTAAATGTAGAAGGTGCATTGGTAAGGCCAAAAGGCATGACCAAAAATTCATAATGACCCTCATGAGTCCTAAATGTTGTTTTCAGAATGTCTTCAGTCTTCATTCTGATTTGATGATATCCTGAATGAAGATCCAACTTGGTGAAATAAATTGATCCATGCAATTCATCCAGTAATTCATCAATGACAGGAATGTGAAACTTATTTTTAATGGTGAGCTTGTTGAGCTCCCTATAATCCAGACGCATGCACCATGATCCATCCTTCTTGTGCACCAATACTACTAGACCAGAGAAAGAACTTTGACTACGGTTAATTATACCAACCTCTAGCATTTCTGCAACCATACGTTCAAGTTCACTCTCTCTGGCAGAGGGATATCTATACGGGCTGATGTTTGGAGGAACACTTCCTGGAATCAAATGAATAGCATGATCATGATCATGAATAGGTGGGAGACCTTTGGGAGTCTCAGTTACCTTGGAATGATTATCCAAGACTTTTTGGAGATCTAGAGAAATAGATCATTTTGATGTGGAAACATCTAGCAAACATAATTGTGCAATTACACCTTTTTGTTCCTTTTTTAGAAGCTTTGTGATACCGTTAGAGCTAATTATCTTTCCCGGTGTCCCTGCAATACCACTTAATTCAACTTCCTTTCCTTTCCCGGAAAATCTCATGAATAGTTCTTGAAAATTAAAAGCTATTGTACCCAAGGATTGTAGCCATTGGACTCCTAGTACAACATCAACACCTCCCATTAGAATGGAAATCATTGGGCTAGTCAATACATATTCTCCCATGGATAGCTTGTTATTATGGCACTTTCCAAAGCAATTTATTGTTCCTCCATTTGCAACCATCACTTGACACTTTGGTGCTAGATATAGGAAGAAATTCAATTCTTTTGCTACCTTACAATGAATAAAATTGTGGGTACTTCCTGAATCAATCAAAACTATTACCTTTTTCTTCTTGATTTGTCCTTCTATCTTGATGGTTTGAGGAGTGGTAATTCCTACCAATGCATTACAATATATGGTTGGATTCATTTCTTCTTTATCTAGGCTTTGTTCCTCGAGTATATCCTCTTCTTTTGACCTTTCTTGCCCCTTTTCTTTTTCCTCTTCACAATATATGTAAAATAATTTCTTCTCAGCACACTTACGACCTTTAGTGTATTTACTATCAGAACTCTAACAAAGCTATTTTTCTCTTTTTTCTTCCAATTGTTGTGGTGTCAACCTTATAGGTTTTGGAAGACTAGGGGCAACAACACTTCCATCTTTATAGTTGTGAGTGGTATGCTTCTTGGTTGCCATAATTTTTCTTTCCATTTTTCTTGCTAACCTGAATGCCTTCTCTAATGAATCAAGTTCCCAAAGGCAAACATCATGTTGGATATTATCCTTTAAAGTCCCTATGAACACATCAATCCTATTCTCCTCTCGAATATTTTTTACCCTTATGTTCAATTTTTGGAACTCTTCAATGTGATCCATTATTGAACCCTTTTGTTTGAGACTTATCAATTGGCTAAAAAAAGTGTTGCTTTTTGTATCCTCATAATGTGCTATCAATTCTTCCGTAAAAATTGCCCAAGTGATAATTTGTTTACGAGAGCAAATCCATTGATACCATACAAACTGATTCGGTTCCATGCCCTTTATTTTAGATTCCATGCCATTTATCTTAGCTTTTGTTAGATTTTGTGAGAGTGACATTTGTTGCACTTGGTCTTGTAATTTTAATATATCATGTAGCATTTCTTCCTCTTTGTCATGAGTTATGCTATAGCTTTCAGGTTGCTTACTAGGTGTTTGCATTTTCTTTCCTCCAGGCATCAGTTACCAATAATAATTCTCTACTATGCCCTTTGAATTCCTTCAAAATAATTTTTCAAACCAAGCTTAAACAAAAATTAAAAAAAATCTACACACCGTTTTTCATTTTGAAGGAGCTCGATATTGCCTCTGATGTATCTTTGTAATTTCAGATCATCCAGTTCCGAAATTACGACCTGTAGTATCCCTCTATGTCGTCTTTCCAATCCCACTAGTCTGATCCAAATTGGATTCTCCAAGGAAGAGTTATGCCAAATCTCCCACAGTCACCTGATTATTGACTAGTTCAGTAGACTGAACTTGTGCGACATGCCAAGTGTCCCTGTTTTGACCTTTGGCTCTGAAAAATATATATAAGAAACTAAAGCCCATCTTATTTCTGTAACTACTTACGAAACTTCAATCAAATGCTCAGAGAGAAAGTTATGACGATTTTACGCAGATCACCTATTCGGAATGTAATGCAGGAGTCTGCAAAAAGACCAACTTCCTCAGATCATATCTCCGCAAATATAGCGTGAAAATATTTGAAATTTGGATCCAAGGTTTAGTGCGATTTCATCTCAAATGGGTTTTTTATTTTGCTTCTCAAATGTCGAAGAAAAAAAGTTATAGCGAAAATACCACGATGACCTATTTGGAGCAGCGAAACCCTAGAATCCAAAGCTCTCATACCAAATGTTATGAAACAAGATCACAAAAAGGTAGAAAAGATATATCAACGCCTTAGAATCTAGCCTCTTCGAGAGGGAAACCTCCATTACAATACATAAATGAATGATTCTTTTATGATTCAAATGACAAAACCTCCTTTGTATATATAGGAGTCTAAGGAGTCACAATATAACCTAGCTGACCTAACAATAATAATATAAAGGCACAAAAATAACAATCGAGGGATTCTATGGGGCACAGTAATAAGAATATGGGGACAATAGGGGCACAAGAATATTAATAAGGGATATAACTACAATAGTAATGGTGTAATCACTAGTATTATAGGGACCTAACATTGGCCCTGGTTGGAGGTGCAGAATTTCATTAATGGACTAAACAATGATGGTGAAAAGTATGGTTTGCTTTGGGGACAGGACTCCTCTCTGATTAGGGATGTAATTGACTTGACAGTAATGGATAATATCTAGGAAAATGTGGACTTGGGGGAAATGGTATTTGGCAAAATTTGTCTCCCAAAGGCCAATCTCATCAACATGGTTGAGGTATATGTTGCTACTTGGGCAATGTACTTTGAGCAGGGACTCTAGGGCAGTGACATATTTTAATTGGAAATCCTTATCAGCTAAAGGAAGGTGGTCCAGGTTTAAGTGAGGTGTAGATATGGGCCTTACATCCATTGGAATTGTGACAGCCATACTCAGTTCTTGTGGATTTGAGTGTGGGGGGTAATTCAGAGTTTTTAGGGCAACAAAGTTCTTGCAGATGGTTATGGCACAGAGTGTTAAAGTCAAAGTAAATTTGATCTTTTTTTCTTAACTAACAGTGTTATGAGGGTGAATTTACTTGGAATTTGACAATGGAGTTGGTATTCCACGGTTAAATACCTAGAATTGTGGTGAAATTCACTATAAATGGTGGTTGATTGCAACTGTAGAGGTTCATATGATTTTGGTACGAATTGATGAATGAGATAGGTTGTCTGTGGTGTATGTGGAGCAATGGCTGAGGTCTATGAGAAAATTCGCTATTTGTAGGTGTCGCAATGGATTTCTAAGTTCTCAATAGCAAATGCGTGGAAAGAGTGAAAAGAAGGGTAATTGGGCTTATATAGAAAAAATGTAACTTTTGGTTGGTTCATTAATTGATGAACACAAAGCAATTTTTTTCAGTTATACGGGAAGGTGGTTTAATGGGGTCATCGCACCGCTTTTGAGAGGGAAGCGGTTTTCAGGGGGGCTCACCCGATCTAGTCGAGTGCATGACATGTCACATTCTGGGTGTCAGGGAAAACTACCTTATCGGGCGGGTAAAGGATGGACATCGGGCGGGGCCAATATGTACATGAGTCAAAGGATTAGGGGGAGGGAGATCATACAAGAGTCGGGCAATGGAGTTGCACGGAAATTTACGTAAAACAATTTCCAGGGGCCCATCGGTCTAATCAATGGTGATATAGGATTAAATTAGAACTTAATCTCATCTAGGGTGCTTTAATATAGGATTAAGGATTAAGGGCAGGGTTTTAGTATATTTTATGGGATATGGGGTAGTCATATAGTCTATAAGTAAACTAAGTGGTGGGATTACTTTATATAAAGGAGTTAAATTTTAGTATATTTTATGGGATATGGGGTAGTCATATAGTCTATAAATAAACTAAGTGGTGGGATTACGTTATATAAAGGAGTTAAATATATACAGGCCGATTAGTTTTTTTTTGAGAATTTTATATATTTAATAAAAAGGTTAATATGAGGTGGAATGAGTAGAAGGGGAATTGTACTTGGGTATACAAAATATTATGCACTTTCCATACACTTAGTACTTAGGATAAAAACTCTTAGTGGGTTTTTTGCATGAAATATTTTTATCATGGGGTTTTCCTAGGCAAAATAATTCAAGCTTATGAAAAGGGGTTTTTTGAGGGGGATGGACGAATTGCAAGGGAATTTAACAGCTTTCCTTCTTAAATCGTCAAGTCGACAGTTCAGTCCCACCAGAAGTCATAGAAATGCTCTGAGCCTTTTTTACTTAAAGAACTATAGGTATTAATATTTTTATTGTGAAAGTGAAATTAGTAAGTGTTATAGGGGTTAAAATGAATGATCAGGAATTAATCATTTTTAACTGGTGAACCATTGTTTTTGCCTTTGTAAAATTCTTAGGTACATAGAAACATATCATTTAAGCATAATGGATGTGCTTTTATCAAGTGCTCCTTGTAATCGGCAACCTTTCTATCACTAACCCATTCACCTACCCTACCATTTTTTCTTCCTTTATTTGGGTGCATTTAGGTTGGCAAACCCTTATCAATAATTTTCTTTCTTTACATAGAAAACTATCTAATTCTAACCTTATGTAATCCAAGGGCTTAGATTAAACTGATGAGCTCCTTTCATTTACTCTATCTATCTAATTATCTTCCAAGATTACACTATTTGGTCAAATTTTATTCTCTAACTATAAACATAAAATTTAAAATTAGATAATTAGATAAGATAAAAGTAACCAAGCTACAGACAATCATTTATCTATGTATAAAAGTAAATATTAGTGGCATTTTGACTTGCACACTTTCATGGTCTCTTTTTGTTTTTTGGGGTTCATATATTTTCATTTCTTGACCTCTTCATTCTTTTTGTCCTCTGATTATTCTTTTAGGACATACCCTCTTTACATTTTTTAATTTTTTAATATGGATAACATTTGCAGAAAGGAAAGGTATGTACAATATTAGAAGTATTAACCTTAGTCATTCAAAATTATGACTCTTATTAGTATAGGAACCTAACAATGGGAACACCTCCAAGATAAGTCAAATCCTCTCCTAGCATCAACGAAGTCTCCAAGAAACAAAATGATGAATAAAAGAAGAAAAATAAAGCAACTGTCAAGTCGGCCTAGAAGATAGTCAAGTCAACCTAAAAGAGGAGGGAAAAAAATCTATTTATAGAGGTTATCCACTCCTCATTTGGCACACAAATCTCTCTGAAATACCCAAGCAAGAAGAGAACTAGAATGATGAAAGAAATCCAGGACAAAAAGGCTACAAGAAAAGGAAGACAAGGATACAAAACAATGAAGGTGAAAGGATTGTTATTAGGGAATCAACAACCACACGTGAAAAAAGAAAGGGATATGTCTACAGTCAAGTACAATAGGAAATCATATATTCTTTTTTCAGCGAATATATAAGGTCTATTAGGCCTCCCCATCCAGCAAAGAAGGAAGAAAAAGAAAGCAAAGAAAAGAGGATTGTTCTAGGGTTTTTGTCCACACATGTGAAGACTTTAGCAAGATAAACTTTTGCTTATTCAAAAATAGTCAAGGGAAGTAGCATAAGAAGCCTAATTTAGATGTGCATTGAGGTCTACAAGCTATCCAATGAAGAGTTAAGAATGTTCTCTTTATAGCAATGTAGAGAAGCCCTAATATACTAGAGTTTCCTAACTAAGACAAGCAACATAAAAGGACGAAGTAGTAAGGAGCAGAAGTACTGAAAGATAGAGGTCCATGTCCCAGAAGTGATAGTGCAGAAAGAGGAAGGATTTGACTTATGCTTCCAGGATATCCTATTCAAGGGTCTAGGGTTTGGCAATTGTTCAAATAATAATCTTCAATAAAAGAAATCTTACAAAGGGTTTTCCTACCAAGAGTGGAGAGGGTTTGTCCCTAGTAGAGAGACAAAAAATTTTGGATAGGGGAGGTTTGTGAACCCAACGTTTCGGACTACAAAGTGAGTCCATCATCAGGGGATGCGACAATAGATAATCTTCAACATTAATGATGTATCCAAGATCTATGTTTATATATATATATATATATATATATATATATATATATATATATATATATATATATATATATAATATATATATATATATCTATATATATATATATATATATATATATATATATATATGGGTTATTAAGGAATGATCTGAGAAATTAGGTCGGTCATTTTATTTATTTATTATTTATTATTATTATTTATTTATTTTATTATCATATATTATTATTATTATTAATTTGCTATTTAATTAATTGATTTATTTCTTATTGTGTTTAATTAGCTAAATAGATAGGAGGATTTATTAAGTAATTAATAAATCCTCCTATCTAACTTATCTATTTAGCTAATTAAACACCATAAGAAATAAATCAATTAATTAAATAGCAAATTAAAAATAATAAATTAATAATAATAATAATAATAATAATAATAATAAATAAATAAATAAAATGGCCGACCTAATTTCTCACATCATTCCTTAATAACCCATATATCTATATCTATCTATCTATATATATATATATATATATATATATATATATATATATATATATATATATATATATATATAATATATATATATATATATATAAACATAGCTCTTGGATACATCATTAATGTTGAAGATTATCTATTGTCGCATCCCCTGATGATGGACTCACTTTGTAGTCCGAAACATTGGGTTCACAAAACTCTACAACAGGTCATTCCTCCCCTATGCAAAACCATCCTCACCTGTATGGATTCACTATTTAACGACAAAATTTTTGTCCTTGTTATTTTTTTGTAGTAGTAGTTTAATGAAGTAAACACATTAATAAGTAGAAGAAGATAAATTGTAAAAGGACTCCAAAAATTGTATCAAGTAACAAAGAGTCATCACAACACTACTTTGCCCTAAACTCTTCAACATGGTATCAGACCGTAGGTGACACATCAAGGAAAGGGCAAAACAAATACAAAGTTGAAGCATCAAGCCAAGAAGTCTCAATCACTTCAAGGACAGGAAGGGTCTACAGTCCATCATCCATCAAGGAATTATACTAAGCTAGAATAATAGCCTTACAAAATGGTACATACAAAGAAGAGGACTGGAAGGAAGAAACCACTCTCAGTGAAATGTGGTCTCTATGCAGGACAAAGGAAACTAGACTTAAGGGAAAATAACATGTGGAATCAAAGGAGCAAGCATTTGCTACCATGGTGAAAAGAAAGGGTAAATTTGGCAAGTTTGGTTCACAAATGACAAACAACAAATAAATTTACAAAATCCAATGTTTTGGATGCTAAAAATATGGGCACTACAAAAGGGATTGTCCTAATCTTAAGAAGGAAAACAATAATAAAAGGAAGAGGGAAGAAGTTCACAGAAGTCAAGAGATGAAAGAACAATGAAAGAACCAAAATAAGGAAGATCCTCCATATCTTTGCTATGACTAGGTAAAACTATTTACCTCTAGATGTCTTTCAAAGTTTTGAGTAGAATAGGAGCATGTAAGAATAAATTAAATTGCATGGCTAGAAAAAACCTCTAGAATATAGTAGCATGATGTACACAGAGTTCTAGAAACTCATGTAGATTTAACATCTATGAGAATAACAAAATGCATAAGTAGAAATATCTTCTAGAATATAGGATCATGGCAGATATAGCTCAAGATATTCATGTAAAAGAAACATACCTATTATATAACCTCATCTATGATAAAAGAAAATTTGATCATGATTAAGTATCTTATAAGACCTCCATCATAAAAGGAAAATAAACATTTGCAAGTCAAGGATATTTAAGATCCTATGATGGAATCTTCGAATGAAGGTTCATGGACCAAAGAATATGTCTCATTGGGAATCCCATTCACAGGTTTGAAGAAAAGGATGATATGAAGGCAAGCTAAGATGAAGCAAGAAGGGCCACACCAAAGGATTATCAAAGGAGAATCAATATTAAGTATGTATGAATCAAAGTTTAAGTCTTGTTATCATTTGTATATTATTGAGTCATAGGTAAAGTTCTATAAAATGATAAATAATTAACGGATCTCTTTCACCAAGGACATGCCCAATGGCATGCACTACAATGCGATGAAGGCCAACAAAGGAATATGTTCAAATAAGGAGCATAATATTGACGACTAAGAAGCAAGAAGAAATGATATACAAATCCATAAAGAATGAAATGAAGGAATGCTATCACAATAAGCATTACATGGTTGACCTATCTATCTTGGAAGAAGCAAATGAAGAAAGAGATCAAGGATGTGGAGAACACCATGATCACCGAGAATCAATATCTGACAAATGCCTTGAAGATGTCTCCCAAAAGAAGGTAGGACAACTCTGATAAAAGAAGAAAGGAACCTTGGCACCTATGAAGACCTTGGAGATATAAAAGGTGTATATAACTAATTATACTCTAAAGAGATGTCATGATCAAGAACCCATCCAACAAAATAAAAATAAATGCTGAAGCAATATGGGTTACTAGGTCAAAGTATGAAACCTAGAAAGTACTGTGAAGCATCCACGAGAAAAGTATTCTGAAGAAAGGATAAGATGAGAAGAAAACCTAATAGTCACTTTCCATGAATCAATGACATTTCAAACCAAGAAGGGAATTTATCGATGGATGGTTCCCTACCTAGATGAAGTTCGAACAAAGACTTCATAACGTCAAGAATGAAAGGAGATCAAGAAACTGAAGGAACCACGAAGAAGAAGCTATTGATGAAGGAAGGAGTCCCTAGTTAAGAGGGAGCTCTGACAAGTCCCTAGTCAAGAGGGAGTTTTGAATCACCATTGATTACAAAGGAGTGAGGATTGTGTTTTCCGTTTCATGGGTCATGCACTAGACTAGGGCTAATAATCGTAAGTCTAGATGAAGGCCATGAATGGAAACATACACACAACATAGAAACAACATTCTTGTCTTCTTTTGGGAAGTAATCATGGGAGTATTAGGTAATCATATAGCATTCAATACTCTTTGAGGATGTGTAGGGGATCCAAGATAAGAGTTGGAAAGAGGAACGATATTCTTTGAGTGATGGGAACCCAAGAAAAGAATAGTCCTGGAAGGTCATACATCGACAACATATCGGTGGGTATGTACCTTGAGAGACAATGGTGAAAGTGTCTATAAATCATTGCTCTCTCCATCATTGTCACTGATGGCCTTCTAAATATATGGATTTGTTATTCAAGGTGTTACACTATGAAAATGCTCATGAATATGATGCTATAACAAATGGATTGCAAATCCAGTTTCTCTTATGTGAATTCTTCAAGATTTAAAATTTCCAAACACCTTGTAATGTTGTATGAATACTTGCCTAGTTAAGAGGGAGCATTGAAGGAAATGTAACTAGGCTAGGCCTTCATAAATGTAATTTTGATATTTGTATTTATTGAAGAAAAGATAAATTATTTTGTAATATTTGTCAATGAGTTTCTTCTTCATTGAAAATAGGTCAAGCACATTTTTTTTCTTATATAAAGTCAAAGTCAAAATGTAATTATGATAAGACCCTTTGAGGGCATGCTACATCAAGTAATTAAATATACAAGGTCATGAGAACACCTACAAGATAAGTCAAATCCTCTGCTAGCATCAATGAATTCTCCAAGTATAAAAACGATGAATAAAATATGAAAAATAATGTAACTTTCAAGTTGGCCTAGAAGACAGTGAAGTCAACCTCAAAGAGAAGGGACATACCTTTATTTATAGAGGTTGTCTAGTCCTCATTTGGCACACAAATCTCTTTGAAATATGCAAGCAAGAAGAGGACTATAAGGACACAAGAAAGTCGAGACAAAAAGGTTGCAAGAACAACAAGACAAGGAGACAAAATAGCGAAGGTGAAAAGACTGTTATTAGGGCATCAACATCCACACATACAAGAAAGAAAGGGATCTGTCTATGCTCAACTACAATAGGAAATGATATCTCTGTTTTTGGGTTTATAGACAAGGTTTATTAGGCCTCCCCAATCAGAAAAGAAGGAAGAAAAATAAAGCGAAGAAAAGAGGATTGTTCTAGGGTTTCTTTCCACACATGTGAAGACTTCAACAATCTAAAATTTTGCAAATTCTGCAACAGTCAAGGGTAGGAGCATAACAAGCCTCATTAATGTTGGGACTCAAAAATGTCGTATTTTCATCCACCTTTCCCGTCACTATTCCTTACATTTCATCATCCCATTAACCTTTCATCATATCATTTTCATAAATACATTTGGGTTTCACCTTCTTATTTTCCACTTTATTCATTTTTGTATTATAAGTGAATTTATGATTAAATATTAGAAAATATACATGTTTTCATATATATCTCAAGAATATGTGAGCTTTGTAATGTGTAGGAGATATGTGAAGGATTAATTCCAAGAGACTTCTCGAATATCTCCTCCACCATTTTAAGGAGATAATTATTCAAGCCTATTCCTAAGAAGAAGATCATGGAGGATTTGGTTGGCATATCTTATCCAAGATATGTGAGAGATGTGTGGAGGATTTGAAGGGATCATATCTTGTAATAATGAGAAAGTAGTTGAGAGTGGTTGAGAGAATAGTGGATTTGTCATTATGAGATGGTTATCTTCTTCATGTATATAAGAGAGTGCTCTCTCTTCATTTAAGTAGTTTTTTAGTTTTGAGAGATAGTCTTGTAATTTGGACAAGGGGATTCTTAGCTATGATTCATATTCTTCTTTTGTTACACTTTCATGCTTTGTCATTTGATTCTTGTAATGTAATTTGAGATAGCTTTATTGTTGTGAGCTCACATATGTTGTTTGTCATTCAACTCTTCACATGTTGTATTGCTTTCCTAGATTAATTTCCTGCTTTCCTAGTTAGTGTTTCAATGCTTTTCTAGATTAATTTAATTTCAGTAATTTATATTAGATTAGTTTCACTTCGGTCGTGCATATATAATGCATGTGCTTTGTAAGCCTACAAACCTCGGGTTGACAAATTAAATAGTTAGGCAAATACTACAACAGAATTAAACGACAATGTTTTCACCCAACAATTAATATGTGCATTAAGGTCTATGAGGAATCCAAATAAGAGTGAAGAAGATTGTATTTATAGCAAAGTACAGAAGCCCTAATATACTAGGTTTCATAACTGAGAAAAGCAGCAAAAAAGGACAAATTACTAAGGAGAAAAATTGTTGAAAGATAGAGGTCCATGTGCCAGAAGTGACAGTTCATAAAGAGGAAGGATTTGACTTATGCTTGGAGGATATCCTAGTCAAGGGTCTATGGTTTGCCAGTTGTTGAAATAAGAAGCTTCAATAAGAGAAGCCTTACAAAGGGTTTTCCTCTCAAGAGTGGAGAGGCTTTTTCCCTGGCAAAGAGCCAAAATTTGTGTTCTTGTTATTTTGTTTTGGTAGAAATTTGATGAATTACACACATTAATAAGAAGAAGAAGATAAATTGTAAAAAGACTCCACTAATTTTTATCAAGTAGCAAAGAATCAACACAATAATAATTTTCGCTAGATTCTTCAACATGGTAACAAAGCGTAAGTGACACATCAAGAAAAGGGCAACACAAGAACACTCATCAAGGGGAAGAATCTATAAAGTCGAAGAATGAAGCCTAGAAGTCACAATCACTTCAAGGACAAGAACGGTCTACAATCCATCATCCATAAAAGAATTATAATAATCTAGAAGAAGAGCCTTACATAAAGGCACCTACAGAGAAGAGGAATAGAAGGAAGCAAGGACTCTTAAGGACAGAGGAAACCAGATTTAAGGCAAAAGAAGATGTGGGATCAAAGGAGCAAGCATTTTATACCGCGGCCATAAGAAAGGGTAAATTTGATAAGTTTGGTTGACGAAGAATTAACAACAAAGACATGTCCAAAGATCCAATGTTTTGGATGCCAAGAATATGAGCACTATAAAAGGGATTTTCCTAAGCTTAAGAAGGAAAAAAATAATAAAAGGAAGAGGGAAGAACCTCACCTAACTCAAGAAATTAAAGAATAAAGAAAGAACCAAATGAAGGAAGATCCTCAAGATCTCTACTATCACTAGGTCAAACTCTTTACTTCTAGACTTCTTTCAAATTTCTATGTAGAATAGGAGCGTGTAGGAATAAATTAAATTGCATGGCTAGAAACACCCTCTATAATCTGGCAGCATGATGTACATAGAGTTCTAGACACATTTAGATGTAGTATTTATGAGAACAAAAAAATGCATAAGTAGAAATATCTTCTAGAATATAGGAGCATGGAAAATATAGCTCAAGATATTCATGTAAAATAAACATTCCTAGTATAAAACCTCATCAATGATAAAAGAAAATTTGATCATGATTAAATATTTTAGAATACCTCGATCATCAAAGGAAAGGAAACATTTGCAAGTCAAGGATATTTAAGATCCTATGATGGTGTTAAGTCCCTATAATACTAGTGATTCCTCCATTACTGTTGTCATTGTAGCACTTATTTTTCTTATGCTACGCCTATTGTTCCAATATTGTTGTCAGTGTGCCCCATAGAAGCCCATTATTGTTATTGTTGTGCCCTTATATTATTATTGGTATGTCAACTTTGATTTTATTGTGACCCCTTAAACTCCTATATATAGAAAGGAGGTTTAGTCATTTGTATCATCCAAGAATTGTTCATTTGTGAAATGTAAAGGAGGTTTGCCCCTCGAAGACGCTGACTTTTAGGTCATTGATCTATCTTTTCTATATTTTTGTGAGTTGGTTTCATAACATGTGTTATGAGAGATTTGTATTCTAGGGTTTCCGTGCTCCAAATAGGTCATCATGAAATTTTTGGTGTAATGCTTTTTTGGTGATGTTTCAGAAGCTAAACAAGAAAAACCATTTGAGCCACAATCTCGATAATCCTTGTGTCATAATTTCAGATCTTGTTGCACTATATTTTTAGAGATATGATATAAGCAATTTAGGGTTTTTGAAGGCTCCCAAATTACATCCTAAATAAGTGAGCTTAGGAAAATCGTCATAAAATTCACTCTAATTATCAGATTGAAATTTCATAAGAAGCTACAGAAAGAGGACAAACTTTATTTTTTGGTGCATCGATTTCAACTCTGAAGGTTGAAACAGTGACACGTGGCACTTCGTACAAGTTCACTCTACTGAAAAAAGTGGATTGGCAGGCCATCTTGGGAGATTGGGAATAACTCTTTCTTGGTGAATCCAAATTTAATCAGACTGGTGACATTGTAAAGAGGACTTAGAGGGACACCACAAGTGTAATTTTAGACACTGGAGATCTAAAATTTTAGAGAAACATCAAATTCAATATCGATCTCATACAAAGTGAAAAAATGTGTGTAGTTTGTTTTTTAAATTTTCCATAAGTTTCATTTGAAAAATTAGTTTGAAGCAATTCAAAGGGCATAGTGAAGAATAATTATCATTAATTTATTCCCTGAATAAAGAAAATGGAAAGACATAGTAAACAACCTGAAATTTCTAGCATGACTCACGAAGAAGAGGAAGAAATGCAACATGATATATCAAAATTATGAGACCAAGTGCAACAAAATGCACTCTCAAAAAAAGTGACAGAAGCTAAGATGGATGGTTTAAAGAAAGGTGTGGAAGCTAAGATGGAAGGAAAAATCAAAGATTTGAAGACAAATTTGACAAATTTGCTACAAGAATGTTTACTAATGGGGAAAGGGTAGTAAAGGAAACTCATGATGAGAAAAAAATAAACGTTAATCATGATTTCATAGACTCTAATGTTGTATTGAAGACCCACTATGTTCAAAAGATTGATATAAAGAAGTTTGATGGAAAGGATCGTGTAACATGGATACTACAGATGGAACAATATTTCGATCTCCATTATGTGCAAAACACACAAAAGTTACACATTGAAACTTTATATTTGGAACAAAATAAATTTTTATGGTATCGATGGCTTTGCTCACATAAACAAATTGTCAGTTAGGAAATTTTTACGGATGAAATGATAGCACATTATGAGGATACAAAAAGAAACACCATTTTTAGCCAATTTATAAATCTCAAACAAAAGGGTTCAATGATGGAGAACTTTCAGGACTTCTAAAAATTGATTATAAGGGTAAAAGATATTCCAGAGGAGAATAGGATCGATGTGCTCATATGGAACTTGATTCATTGGAGAAGACATTTCGGTTGGAAAAAAAATGGAAAGAAAAATCATGGAAACAATGAAGCCTACCACTCACAACTATAAAGACGAAAGTGTTTTTTCCCTAGTCTTCCACAACCTACAAGGTTGACACGACAACAAGTTGGAATAAAAAAGAGAAAAAGGGATTTTTTACTGTTGTGATAGAAAATACACTAAAGGTCATAAGTGTGCTGAGAAGAAATTATTTTACATAGATTGTGAAGAGGAGAAAGAAAAGGAACAAGAAACGCCAAAAGAGGAGGGTATACACCAGGAACAAACCCTAGAGAAAGAAGAAATGAATCCAACCATATCTTGTAATGCATTGGATGGAATTACCACTCCTCAAACTATCAATATAAAGGGACATATCAAGAAGAAAAAGGTAATAGTGTTGATTGACATGGGTAGTACCCATAATTTTATTCATTGTGAGATAGCAAAGGAATTTAATTGCTTCCTATATCTAGCACTAGAGTGTCAAGTGATGATTGAAAGTGGAGTAAACATTAATATCTTTGGAAAGTTTCACAATATCAGGCTATCCATGAGAGAATATGTATTGAATAGCCCAATTAATTCCATTCCAATGGTTGGTGGTGGTGTTGTACTAGGATTCCAACGGATACAATCCTTGGGTACAATAGTTTTTAATTTTGAAGAAATTTTCATGAAATTTTGTTCTAAAGGAAAAAAATTTGAATTAAGGGGTATGGCAAGGAAATTGGGAAAGATAATCAGATCTAACGAAATGACAAAGCTTCTAAAGAAAGAAAAAGGAAGCGTAATTGCACAATTATGTTTGCTATAGGTTCCCACATAGAAATCATCTACTTCTCCATATCTCTAAAAAGTCTTGGACAAACATTCCAAAGTTTTTGAGACTCCCACCTATTTGTGATCATGATAGTCTTATTCATTTGATTCCAGGAAGTGTTTCTCCAAACATCGGGCCTTGTAGATATCCCTATGCCCAAAAGACTGAAATTGAACATATGGTTGGAGAAATGCTAGAGGATGGTATAATTCAACCTAGTCAAAGTTCTTTCTCTACTCATGTAGTATTGGTGCACAAGAAGGATGGATCATGGCACATGTTTCTAGATTATAGGGAGCTCAACAAGTTCACTATTAAAGATAAATTTCCCATTACTGTCAGTGATGAATTATTGGAAGAATTGCATGGATCAATTTACTTCACCAATTTGGATCTTCATTCAGTATATCATCAAATCACAATAAAGACTGAAGACATTCCGAAAACGACATTTAGAACTCATGAGGGTCATTATGAATTTTTGGTCGTACCTTTTTAACCTTACCAATGCACCTTCTACATTTCAAGGTTTGATGAATTCCATTTTAAAACGCTTCCTTAGAAAAAATTTGTTAGTGTTTTTTGATGATGTACTGATCTACAACAAGTATTGGAAGGATCATGTTCAACATGTTGACAACGTCCTCAAACTATTAGTGGAGAAACAATTATATGCAAAAAGCTCCAAATATTTCTTTGGAGTATGAGAGGTGGAATAGCTGGGTCATATTGTATCTCATGAAGGTGTTAAGGTAGACCCTAACAAAACTAAATCCATTAAGGAATGGAAAATTCCCACATCTATAAAGCATATGTGAGGATTTTTTGGGTTGACACAATATTATTGCACATTTGTTAAGAATTATGGGAGAATAGCAGCACCTCTAACAAAATTATTGAAGAAAGATGCATTTTCATGGACTCCAGAAGCAACAAAGCCATTTCAATATATTAAAGAGGCAATGTGCCAAGCACCGGCCTTAGCTACGCTGAATTTCACAAAAACCCTTATTATCGAATGTGATGCCTCAGGATATGGAATTGGTGTTGTTTTTTTTTTCTTAACAAGATCAGGTACTTATATATTAAAAAACATCTAAAGAGGGACAATGTCCTAGTACATATGCATGGAGTAATATAATAGAATTAGTGCAAAATGGGCTCGCAGTCCCAATTTCCAATTCACTGTTCTTATTTCTTGAATTTTGAAAGACATACCGGCTATATTGCCAGAGGAACTGACCTAATAGAAAACAATATTTACATTGCATGGAGAGTTTACTAAGGAGTCACCAGAATTGGTTAAAGAAGTCATCTAGGGGTTGATCTTTCTTGTCACTGTGCTTGGTGGATGCTTCACCTGCGCACTTTGGTTCAGAGTCTTGATGTAACTGACTGCTTCTTCTAAGTGGTGGAATTTCTCTTTAATCCCTTCAATCTCAGCTTTCTGTTTCTCAAATTTATTTTTCTTTGACTTGTTCTCAGATTCAACTTCAGATTTGAGTTCGTTAAAGTATTTTATGAATCGATAAATCATAAAGTAGTGCAGCTTACAGAGATCTTAGCTACTGTTGGTCTCAATTTCATCTAGGGTGTTATCAGACATTGTTGAGGCTGGTATGGATAACTCCTTGTGCTTGATTCGAAGCTTGGTCTACGGTCTTCTGAAGGGAGAAGGGTGAAATGCAGGGATTTTGAGGGCAGTTTCCAGGCGATTCCAACTGTTCAAAGCTCTAATGAAGGCCCGGGGAAGCTTGGATTGTAGAAGAGCTCCGAAAACTGGCTGGGGTAGAAGACTGAAGGGGAGAGAGCTGGCGGAAAGGGAGGAGATACAACAGGAATTAATCAGAGAATTATAGGGGACAAAGATAGAAGCCACTACAGTGAATAAGACGGGGGTGGAGAGAATGGAAGATTGGGGGTAGGACGAAGAGGAAACCAGCCAGAGAAAGACAATCACCACAAAAATTGGTGCAATCTGATCCACAGTTACATGCCGAGATTTAGCGAAAAAATAATTAAGGTAGATACAAGAAAAGGCAATACCTCTTACGATAGGTGGAAGGGGAGAAAAAATGCTCCACCTCCAACCAAAACCACTGCAACAAAATATGCTCACAACTAACTGCTAGATAAGGCAGCAGCAATAAACTGCTCCGGAAACTTTGACAAGCTGAGGGCAATTCCTGAACTTGTGATCACAAATAATGATTCTCTGGTGTGTCTAGCGAGGTCATGCTACTTATAAGCCCACTCGATCACCATTTTATCATGATCCTGATCGTCTTTCTTGAAATTGTACCTACCACAGGAATCATTACTTCTGTTGCCTGTGCGGGCTCTACTGACTTTTAGTTGAATGAAGCCAAACTTATGCAAGTCCTTTGAGCAGGATTTTTTCGGATCCAACATCCTATGTGGATCATCACTTTTTCTGCAGATTCCTCACACTAATCTAAGGGGATAATCTGAGATTTTGTCAAACATAAGATAATAGGTCATCTGTTTCTTTTGACTATGGTGAGTTGTAAACATTTGACTGAAGTGACTGGCAGTACTATGTGAATCAAACCCATCCAAGGAGGATGGAAAATCAGGGGATTGATTTTTCATAAATATTTTGGAGGTCTTTTACCTGCCTACTTGACCGATTCACTGCATTGTTGGCAATGGAATCGGCCTCTTGATTATGGATTCTCAGGACATGTTTATATTTGATACTTCCTAGCTACCTGGTGTTCTCTAAAACCCTTTGTTTGATTCTATTAAGAGTCTGATTTTTAAATTCTCCCCTTGTTTCCATAGCTGCAATGATTATTGCTCAGTCGCCGACTACTACTGGGTCTTTGGCTTGGATATTTTTGAAGATGCAAGTTCCAAGAAACAAACTCTATGCCCTCGCTTTATTATTCAACATATTACCAAACCCCCATTCGTAAGTAGAGATGACTTTTCCTTCTTGATCAAGAATAATTTCCCCACCTCCTGCTTTACCAGGATTGTTTATGAATCGGAGAGTGTATTTCTTTTGGTTTTGGATCCACTTTTCAATTTCCTTTTGGCTTCCCCTAAGCTTCCAGCCTTTATTTCTTCCCCCTGTCTTAGCTGACAATTGCTTATTTACTGAACACACCAAAGGAAAATTGTTGTACCATTCCTTATCTTCTTTCTACCAGTTATTTTGGTCGACACTGAATACTGAGTTAGCACTAATCTTTTCTACCATTAACCCCCAAGTTTTAGCCAGAATGAGTCTAGGGTTAGGCTTTTGATTTTTGAAAATACAACTATTTCTAGAGAGCCATATTTTCCAACAGAGATCAGATGGGAGACATTTTCATATTCGAATAATAGTAGATTTACTTTTTTTTGTATATGGGTAGCATTTCTCCCAGTTCTTATTTTGCTCGAAAATATCCATGGGCAAGTCCAGAGGGCTTATAATTTGCTGCCAACAGTGCCTTGAAATGGCACAATCTAAGAAGATATGTTGGCTACTTTCCTCCTCCTTCCGGCATAAACAGCACACGGATGGCCCTTGTATCCCTTTTTTCTTGAGATTTTCAGTAGTGAGCATTTTACCGTTTAAAAGGCTCCAAGCAAAAAAAAATATTTTTGGAAGACACTCATTCTTCCAGACTGTTGTCTAAAGGTTCCAATTTTCAAGGTTATTGTTAGGTTGGAGGAACTTATATCCGGACTTCACTGTGAACTTTCCTCCACTTGGTTCCCAAACATAGCTATCTTGGATTGTTTTATTTATTGGGGCTTCTCTAGTCAGCGTTGTCTTCAAGTCAGCCCACTGGTTTTTCAAACTATTTGGGAGAGGAAGATCCTTCCAAGCAGACCAGTTGTTTTGATCCCAGTTAGAAATTTCATGGAGAGAAGTTATACTTTTTGGGTCCATCCAATTTTTCAAGGATCTATACTGCTGGCATTGGATTCAGGGTGCAGATCCCATTATTCTATCAGTCCATAAATTTGTATCCTTTCCATTTACAAGGCTCTTTGAAATGTGATTTTTTATTTGAGGGATTACCTTTTTAATGAGTTTCCATGCTTGAGTGCATGGTCTTTCTGAGATCAGTTCTGTGATAATTTTTTAGTACTGTCCATTGAGATATTTCTTTAACAGAGGCTCGACCCACCAACTACCTTTCTTGATTAACATACACCAAACAAGCTTAAAGACCATGGCTTTGTTTGTTAGACATGGAATCCTCATGGAGATGCATCCTTTTTCAAAAGGGAGGGTCACTTGTTCCTAGTGAACCAAACTAAATTTTTTTGTGTATTGCTTCCCTCCTTGCTAGAGGAATCCTCTCATGATTAACTCCATTTGTTTGTGGATGCTAGCAAGAGCCAATATTATAGCATACTGATAGATAGGTAGAGCTAATAAGAGAGCTTTAATGAGGAATTTCTTCCCGCTAGGTTTAACCATATCACCCTCCAGCTTTGGACTTTCCCTCTCAGACTTGACCCCTTCCTTTGCCAGAGGCAAACCGAGGTAGGAAAAATGGCTCCAATTCCATTGGACCTGGATGTCCATAATTTGGAAAATCCTTTGCATTACTTTTGGTGAGACATTCCGAGTATAGATTCTACACTTTTTATTATTGAGCAACCCCCATGAGATAACCAAAAAAGCGTCTAAAATTTTCTTGAATCGCTTGGCTATGACACTTGAGGCTCCTCCAATTAGGAGTGTATAATCAACAAAGAGAGAATGATAAATTTCTTTTATCCCTCGTGCTATGTTGATGCCAGTTATCTCCCTTTTTTTCCTTTGGTTTTCAAGGTGAATGCTTAAAGTTTCTGCCATAATGATGAATAGGAAAGGGGAGAGAGGGCAACCTTGTCTCAATCCTATAGTACTGCGAAAGTAGCGGCTAGGTGTTCCATTGATCAGTGGAGTTGTCCATGGATTTGATATACATTCCATTATAATATTGATGAACTTGATAGAGATTCAAAACTTTTGTAGAACTGCCACTAAGAACTGATGACTGACCCTATCAAAAGCATTAGCCATATCTAGCTTGATGACCATGCCTTTTTCTTTTCTTTGTATACTACTATGTATGGCTTGCTGTACAAGAATTACATTATTCGTTATCTGTCTTTTAGGGACAGACCCTCCTTGGTTCTCTGAAATGAGATTGGGCAAGATGTTTTCCAGCCTATTTTCCAGGATTTTTGTTATAATTTTATAAGAAGCATTACATGGAGAGATGGGTCTAAATCGATCAAAAGAGAGGGTGTTTGGCTCCTTAGGGATGAGTGCCAAATGAGAAGTTTTTGTGTTTTCTCCCATCTTGTTTTTTTTGGAAACATTTTTAACCATTCTGACAAAGTTTTTCTTTATTATGTCCCAATGTGTCTTGAAGAAGGCAACGGTAAAGCCATCCGGTCTGGGATCTTTATCCAGATTCATGCTCCACATTGCTTCTCTTATTTCTTCCTCAGTCACCTCCTTCTCTAACTCACTGTTTTGCTGGTCACTGATTTTACAGTCAAAATGTTGAAGAAAATCAGTGTTGTCCAGAGGATGAACATCAGCTGATAAGAGGAATTTAAAGTGATTGTGAGCTGATTCTTTGATTTCCTCCTTCTCCTTTATTTCTTTCCCTTCAGCTAAAATTCTGTCTATTTTGCTGCCTACTCTTCTAAGCTTGAGATTGTTGTGGAAGAAGGAAGTATTTTTATCTCCCGCTTTCAACCTGAGGTACCTAGATTTTTATCTCAGCTCCTCCTCCTCTTGTCTATTCTACCTGTACAGTTCCATAAAAATTTCTTTTTCATGGATTTTTTCTTCCTTTGTTATTTGCTAGTTTTTCCTTTTCCTGGCTCCATTTTTCCAGAGTTTTATGCAGATCGACTTTTTTGTTTTTCTCTACTAGTGCATTCTCTCTTGGCCCACTTTTTTATTGTTGTTCATAGATTTTTTAGTTTGGATTCCCATAAAAAATTAGGGGAAACTAAAACTTCGATTTCCCAGCTGTCCTTTACGATCTTGTTAAAATCCTCCTTGCTGTCCCAATTTTTATTGTATTTAAAGGGTATTGGCCCAAAATTTTTGAGTCTGTCTAAAATCAGAACCACTGGCTTGTGATCAGAGGGTGTGTCATGAACAATATTTCTTTTCATGGATGAGAAATCTGTAGCTATACTCTCTTGGATTAATATCCTATCCAATCTTTCTTTAATGTTTTGAGTTCGGGCTCTTTTATTGCTCTAGGTAAATTTCCCGTTACATGGAGGAATGTCAATGAGTTTATTTTCTTCTATAATTTCTTCCAGAACAGCTCTTATAGAGTCATTGAGATATTTTCCTCCCATCTTTTCTTCAATGTTCCTTATTAAATTCAGATCGCCTCCCAAGACCAGCTTTCTTCTTTGGCAATCTTGCACCTCCATTTTGACGAAGTCCCAACATAGTGCTTTGTCCCTGTAATGGTTTGGAGCATAAATATTTTACACTGTAAACTCTTCATTTGTGGTTTTATTTTTGAGATATGTTCTAACCCACCAGTTATTAAGTTTTTGGATGGTGAGCTCCCATTTCCCTTTATTCAATATCGTGCATATTCCTCATGAAGAACTGATTGAATCTATCATTGTTCCTTCAAAAAAAAATTGTTTTGTCATTCATTTTTTAAAATCTTGACTGGACATCTTGGTCTCTTGGATCAAAAAGATATCTAGCTGTTCTTGCCTTATAATATCTCGGGCTACATTGGATTTTAGAGTGGATCTCAAACCCCTGCTTTTCCAAGAGACCAAAATCATTACATACTTGATTTTTGGTGGGCCCCGCTCTTCTCCTTCTGCTTTTCCCTGCTTCCTCTTTGTTTGGCCAAAAAAGAATCCATTGGTTGTTGAGTACCTATGGCCATTTCTTTAGCTGTTGTTTCATCTCTTATCTCTTTATTCGACTTCCTCCCTGCTTTTTTTGGTTTCTCTGAAGTGTTGTTTGATTCTTTGACTTTGTTTCTTGTGAGGATTCAATCTATAGTGGGAGGAGGGGATGTGAAGTTTTAAATGGGAGAGTGTATGACTACTAGAGATTTGTCTTGAGAAAGAGAAGAAGGGGATGAAGGTTCTTCTTCTTCCAAGGATTCGAAAGGATTTGATGATGAAGGTAATGGCTCGGCCATGATGAGAGGAGGTGTAGACGTTGTAGCCGTATTTTCTAGGGGTTGTTTGGGATTTGGACCTAATTGTTTGTTGTTTGTTTTCTTTCTCTTGACTTGTTCTGATGTGCCATCATTTTCTTCTACATTCTTAGCAGTTTTAGTTCCTTTTAATTTGCTACATCTATTAGCAAAATGACTGCATTGATGGCATACCTTACATTTGAACGGGATTTGCTCGTAGTCCAGCTGCTAAAAGTGAGTCCACTGGTCCACTTTGATCTTTATTGCTTCTAGAAGGCCCTTCCCCAAGTTTACTTCTACACAAATCCTGCCGCATGCATGCATATTGTCCTTTGGTTCGCAACTGTCAATGTATTTTCCAACAGCATTTCCTATTGCTTTGACCGATTTGTCTCCCCAACAATGTAGAAGGAGGTGAGGCAAATGGACCCAGACCAGCACTGCATTAGGGACACGCATTTCTGGATTGAAATCTAGGGACCATCTGTTCAGGTAAACGCCTCCTGAATCCATGAAGTAAGGATTGCTTTTGAATATAAAGTTCTGATCTTCTTTTGTTTCGAACAGGAATGTATAGTATCCCTTGCCACAAAATCTTATTGCTATTTTTCCTTGGATATTCGCACTCCAGTTGCGCTATACCCATTTCTGAATAGATCTAGGTGAGGGCCACAGTCCAGTGAGTTGACCAACCGATCCTCTTTCAGCTAGAGAAATAGCCGCTTTCCTTGGCAGACTTGGAGGTAAGGAAATTTTTGGGATATCAGCTAGTTTTTTAACAAATTTGGATGTTGTAGGCTTGATTCTCGAAACACCATTTTCTGATATTAATGAAATGAAAGTTGTCGCTTGGTCTTCAGGGTCGTGCAATGGAGGGGAGTCACACCCCACCATGAGGGGCGAGGGACAAAAGAGGACCCCAGTAGTAGATATGGTATGGGAGGGAAGGCAGAGCCCGGATGAGGGGATACCAGGGATGTGTCCAGGGGGCCAAGCAGCAGGGGCTGCCAGGTAGAGGGCCTGTAGGAGGCAACAACAACTGAGGCAGAGCTAGGTCAGCCTGCACGCAGGAGCTCCAGTTCGAAAAAAAACTTTCAACTGATAATTGGTGTTGTTTTAATGCAAGAAGAAAGAATTGTTTCTTTTGAAAGTGGTCCAATCAAAGGAAAGTATTTACACAAAGCTATTTATGAGAAGGAAATGTTGGAAATACTACATGCACTTAATAAATGGTGACCCTACCTAATGGGAATAAACTTCAAGGTAAAAATGGATCATGATAGTCTTAAATCATTTTTAGAACAAATATTATCTTCAGAAGAGCAGCAAAAATGGGTCACAAAGATGTTGGGTTGTGACTTTGAAATCATCTACAAAAAAGGAAAGTAAAACCTTGTGGAAGATGCACTCTCAAGAAAGGATGAGGATGTGGATGAATTTCATTGCGTCATTTATATTATCCAACAAGATTGGATTAACGAAGCAAGGGATTAATGGAAGAATGATGAAGAAGTGTGGGAACTCATTCAAAAGTTACAACAACATCCCAATACATATGATAAATTTAGCTGCAAAAATGATTCATTATGGTAGAAAGATCACTTCTACCTATGTAATAATTCACAACTCAAACAAAATATTCTTATGGAATTGCAAACTTATCCCTTAGGAGGGAACTCTAGATTTTTAAAAACTTACCACAGGGTTAAGAAGGAATTTTTTTAGATGGCCTTAAATGGGATATTCAAAAGTTTTTGGCTGAAGATTTAGTTTGCCAACAAAATAAATTTGAAGAAATTAATACCCTAGGTGTATTACAACCTTTATCCATTCCAAAAAAATGTTGGAAGGAGGTTTCAATGGATTTTATCACAAGTTTACCGAAGTCTGAAGGGAAGAGTGTCATCATGATGGTAATTGAAAAAATTAACAAGTATGCACACTTTTGTGCCTTATCTCATCCATTTAAATCCAGTACAATTTCTACCACATTTATGGAAATAACTCAAAAGCTACATGGAAACCCAAAATATTACTGTAAGCGACAGAGACCCCATTTTTACTGGAAATTTTTGGACATAATTATTTTCTTGTCTCGGTACTCAGTTAAGTCAGAGCGCATCTTATCATCCTCAATCTGATGGGAAAAATGAGATAGTAAACAAATGTTTGGAAGGCTATCTTCGTTCCTTTTTCTTTGATAAACAGAAACAATGGGTCAAATGGTTTCCTCTAGCTGAATTGTGGTATAACACTTCCTTCCATAGTGCAACAAAAATGACCCCATTTATAACACTTTTTGGATATCATCCACCATCCATCACATCATATTTAAGAGAAAATTTCTAAGGTTCAAGGAGTGGAAGATCACATTGAGAATCAACAACAATTTATCCAACTCTTAAATGATAACCTCACTATGGCATTAAATAGAATGAAACATTAGACATATCAACATCACAGGGAAAGAAGTTTTGATCTAGGTGACTGGGTATTCCTAAATCTACAACCATATAAATAAATGTCCCTCAAGCAAGCTAAGAACGATAACAAATTATCACCAAACTATTATGGTCCATATAAGGTGTTACAAAAGATTGGTACTATGGCATACAAATTGGAGGTTCCTTCAGCTTACCGAGTGCACCCAGTTTTCCATCTTTCAAGTTTAAAGAAGGTTATAGGTGACAAGCTCCCAGTTCAAATAACATTGCTAGAACTTGACGAGGAAGGAAAAATCATATTGGAACTTGAAGCAGTCACAGAAACAAGAAATCGATAGCTACAAAATTGATCAATTTCGAAGTATCTCATCAAGTGGAAGAACTTACCCACTAAAGATTCCACATTGGAGGATGAGAATGTTATACCGAAGCATCCAGAACTACTCAAGCATTGAGGAAAACATATTTTTGAAGGAGACGAGCATGTTAGGTCGCTATAATACTAGTGATTCACCCATTACTATTTTGATTGTATGCCTTATTGTTATTATGGTGCCCCTATTGTCCCCATATTCTTGTTAGTGTGCCCCATAGAAGCCCATTATTGTTATTGTTGTTCCATTATATTATTATTGATATGTCAGCTTTGATTATATTGTGACCACCTCAACTCTTATATATAGAAAGTAGGTTTAGACATTTGTATCATCCAAGAATTGTTCATTTGTGTAATGTAAAGGAGGTTTCCTCCTCGAAGAGGCTAATTTTTAAGTCGTTGATATATCTTTTCCATATTTTTGTCAACTGATTTCATACAATACGGAATCTTCAAAGAAGCTTCTTGGACCAAAGTAGATATCTCATTGGGAATCTGATTCACAGGTTTCAAAGAAAGGATGGTATGCGTGCAAGCTAAGATGAAGCAAGAAGGGCCACACCAAAGGATGATCAAAGGATAATCAAGATGAGGTATGTATGCATGAAATTTTAGGTCATGTTATCATTTGTATATTATTGATTCATGGATATAGTTCTATAACATGATCAACCATGAAAGAATCTATTTCACCAAATAAATGGTCGAAGATATGTAGTACAATTTGATGAAGGTCAACAAAATAATATGCTTACATAAGGTCCATAACATTGTTGACTAAGAATGAAGAAGAAATGTCGACAAGCCGAGAAAGCAAGCAATGAAGGAATGCTCTCACAAGAAGAATAAGATGGTTGACCTATCTATATTAGAAAAAGAAAATGAAGAAAGGGATCAAGCGTGTGGAGAACACCATGATCACTGAGAATCATTATCTGACAAATGTCTTGAAGATGTTTCCCAAAAGAAGGCATGAGAACTCTGATAAAAGAAGAAAGGACACTTGACACGTATGAAGGCCTTGGAGGTATAAAAGGTGCAGATAACTAATTCTACTCTATAGAGATGTTGTGATGAAGAATCCATCCAACAAAAGAAAAATAAATGTTGAAGCAATATGGGCTACTAGGTCAAAGCATGTAACCTAGCAAGTACTATGAATCATCCACGAGAAAAGTATTTTGAAGCAAGGACAGGATGACAAAGGAGTAGTCAAGATGATAAGAAAACTTGATAGTCACTTTCCATAAAGCAATGAAATGCCAAACCAAGAAGGAAAGTGATCGTTGGATGGTGCCCTACCTAGAAGAAGTTCGAACAAATACTTCATGACATTAAGAACAAGAGGAGATCAAGCAGCTAATGGACCCATGAAAAATAAATTACTAATGAAGGAAGGAGTCCCCATTTAAGAGGGAGCTTTGACAGGTCCCTGATTAAGAGGCATTTTTGAATCACCCTTTATTACAAAGGAGTCACAATTTTGTTTTCCATTTCATGGGTCATGCACTAGACTAGGACTCACAACCGTAAGTCTAGATGAAGGCCATGAATGTAAATGTAGACAGAACATAGACAAAAAATTCTTGTGTTCATTTGTGAAGAAATGAAGGGGGGATTATGTAATCATCTTGCATCTGACACTCTTTGAGGATGTGTAGGGAATCCAAGATAAGAGTAGGCAAGAGGGCCGATATTGTTTGAGGGTTGGGAACCCAAGATAAGAATAGTCCTACAAGGTCATACTCAGAGAACACTCGGGTGGGCATGTGCCTTGAGAGACAATGATCAAGGTGTCTATAAATCATTGGTCTCACCATCATTGTAGCTCATGGTCTCGTAAAGAGACGGAGTTGTTAGTCATGGCCTTGCACTATGAAAATGCTGATGAACATGATGCTATAATAGATGGATTGCAAATTCGGTTTCTCTTATTTCAATTATTCAAGATTAAAAATTTCCAAACACCTTATAATGTTGTATGAATACCTCCTTAGTTAAGAGGGAATCTTGAAGGAAGTATAACTAGGCTAGGTCTTCAGAAATGTAATTTTGATATTTTTATTTATTCAAGAAAAGATAATTTATTTTTGTACTATTTATCAATGAGTTTCTTGATCATTGAGAATAGGTCAAGCACATTTTTGTGCATCTAGAAAGTCAATGTCAAAATGTAATTATGATAAGACCCTTCGAGAGCATGTTACATCAAGTAAGTCAATATACAAGGTCATGAGAACACCTCCAAGATAAGTCAAATAGTCTCCTATCATCAACAAAGTCTCCAAGTAGCAAAATGATGAATAAAAGATGAAAAATAATGTAACTGTCAAGTCAGCCTAGAAGGCAGTGAAGTTAGGCTAAAATAGGATGGAAAAACCTCTATTTATAGAGGTTTTCCGCTACTTATTTTGCACACAACTCTATCTAAAATCCCTAAGCAAGAAGTGGACTATGACGACACAAGAAAGTTGAGACCAAAAGGTTGCAAGAACATAAAGGCAAGGAGACAAAACAACAAAGGTGAAATCACTATTATTAGGGCATCACCATATGTTCTAGAAAGAAATGGATATGTTTGCGGTCAAGTACAACTGGAAATCATATCTCTATTTTTGGGCTAACATTCAGGGTCTATTACTCCTCCCTATTTAGAAAAGAATGAAGAGAAATAAAGAGAATAAGAAAGGATTGTTCTAGGGTTTCTCTCCACACATGTGAAGACTTCAGCAAGGCAATTTTTTGCGGATTCAATAATAGTCAAGGGCACAGTCATAAGAACCCTCATTCAAATGTGCATTGATGTCTACAAGGTAAATAAATAAGAGTGAAGAAAGTTCTTTTTATAGCAATGTACAGAAGCCCTCATATACGAGGGTTTCCTAACTGAGACAAGAAGAAGAAAAGGATGAATTACTAAGGAGAAGAAGTGTAGAACGACAGAGGTCCATGTGCTGGAAGTGACAGTGAATAAAGAGGAAGGATTTGAATTATGCTTGGAGGATATCTTAGTCAAGCATCTAGGTTTTGGCAGTTGTTCAAATAAAAAGCTTCAATAAGAGAAATATTTCAAAGGATTTTCCTTTCAAGAGTGGAAAGGGTTTGTCTGTGGTAGACTGCTGAATTTTGTGTTCTTGTTATTTTTTTTGGTTGTAGTTTAATGAAGTACAAACATTAATATGAAGAAGAAGATCAATTGTAAAAAGACTCCACAAATTGTTATCAAGTAACGAAGAATCATCACAACACTACCTTGCCATAGATTCTTCAACAATTTCTACTTCTTTTACCTAACTCCTTTACAGAGTCACATTTATATTTTCTCCTTTTGTTGTGGCTTACTTATCCTTATCATATACTCTTAATTAATGAACTTTTGTTTAAAGTGCATGCATGAGATCGACACTCTACTTTCTTAACCTTTGTTTTAGCATGGGTTTTATTTTTTTCGTTCATCTCTTCTTTTGTTGCATGTACACATTACTGAGTTATTCAATTGTGAGGTTTAAGGGTCCTCAATTGCCCATTATAACCTTTGTTTTGTTGTTAATTTATGGGCACACTATCATTGTTTGTCGACATAGGTCCATGGATATTCCACTAACCATTATGTCTGTTTATCCCTTCAAATAAGTGATTTACACCCGTCTCATTCTATCATTTCTAAAGAGAGACATTTGTTCTACGATCACAAACCTTAAAAATTATTTTTAATTGAGATTAGCTTCACATGAAATCCATGGTCATGAATGATTACAATTATATTGAGAAATTATTATTTGGGAGTGGTGGCTATGGGAATAATGACTCCCTTCCCACGACACCAACCAAACTCATTTGGTTTGTTGGAACTTGTTGTGAGGATCTATAACTAAGGAAACCCTCTCGTCCATCAAAAGTTTTCCTTCATTATGTTTACTCATTATATAGTAAGTCAATAGCTCAAAACCCTCACTCATCTTGCCTTTTCAAAATTAGTCTTTTTAAATTAAACAATATAATTACAGGTCTATGTTGACCTCAGAGTTTTCCCCTTATTCAAGATATTTGGGCCAACAAAAACTACAAACTCATGATGGTAATTTCTTCCTATAAAATATTTCTTTGCTCAAGATAGTTGGGATCAAAACTCATAAAACCTATCATTTCATCATGACTGAATTTACTTGTAACTTTTTTTATTGTGACTACATATTAAAGGGTCTCATGGTAGAACTTTCTTTATGCACCTAGATTGCGTTGCTGCCTTCACAACCTTAATATAAATTCAAATTTTGTTACATTTTTTTCGTTCCATTATTTGTATTGTCAAAAATTGTTTCTTGTGCTTTAGTTACTTTATTTTCCTCAAGACCATCTCTTTTGGTATTGTAAATATAATTTTAATGGGTTATAAGAACACGGTATACTAGGGTTTAAAATTTTGTCACTTCCTTACTACAAAGCATTGTTCATTATTATTATTATTATTATTTAGAAATCATAAAATAATCCTCACGACACTACTACCCAAATTATGGGTTTTACATAGTTTTCATTAACATTACTACTATAGAAGTTTTCAAACATAACACTTCTATCAGCCATTACACTTGCAATGTAAGTTACTTTCGTAATAGTCTTGATGTTAAAAGAGATGAATATTGTTATTCGTCTATTTGCATGCAAATATATGTTTATAAAATTCAATTTTGCATTATTTGTAATTTTTTTCTTATTTTTCATTCTTACTTCCTTATACTAGTCCAAAGCTTCTAGCCGAGACCTAACCCCACAACCTACTTAATTATTCGGTTCTTATTTTTCAAACTGAAGATTGTTGTCTCGATTGTTGGTTAGCCATATTAGCTTAGTAACTAACTTGGGTTCACAATTTCTAATTTAAATTGAATGACATTTACAACTAATATTTTTTGAATATAGTTCATCTTTACTTGAATATAGATATGCCATTATACAAACGAGAACATTTACTCATCAGATAGAATTAAACAATCCACTACACAAAATAAATCTATAATACTTACATTTTTCCTTAACTTTTTGAACCAGCCACAAAATATTTAGGAAAAATAATTCCCCAACAAAGCAATGAGTAAAATATCCATTAATAGAATTCCCCTCCATCCAGTTTTCACTTCTAGAAAATTTGTATGAATAGAAACCATAACATGTTTGTTCCAAGACTCTCCTTGACCCATACCATGTCTTTGTCTAGGAATTTGAACTAAGCACCCAAGATTTAGTTTTGTATTCAATTAGCCAACTTGCTAAAGAATCCTTTACTTGGGAGTGTCCTACCCCCCTCAATAAGGTCTTGGCTAACCGCAAGCTTACAACTTAATTTTCCTCTCTTTTATCTTCTCTAACCAGGTAGTAAATTCACAAGGTTGACTAAGTCTTTCTTCCTACTGGCCCTTTTGGATCCATTTTCTCTAACTAAGATTATTCATCTCTAGGTAGAGAAGTAACTACCTTCTAATTGTATGGAAAGTGAAACTCTCATATAACACTTTTTTTCCCTAATTTTATCTCTCACCACATTAATATTATTTATAAAAATAAAATAAATTCTTATGTTTGTTAACCATTCATAATAGTCCTTCAATATGGGCCACAT
The DNA here is from genome assembly GCA_031772625.1 of Pinus tabuliformis. Taxonomy (NCBI): domain Eukaryota; kingdom Viridiplantae; phylum Streptophyta; class Pinopsida; order Pinales; family Pinaceae; genus Pinus; species Pinus tabuliformis. The sequence continues at coordinate 1,370,542,782 of CM062820.1, forward strand.
TATTTACTCTATTCCTCACATGTTGGTGGGTTAGATATAGTTATGTTTTGATATCAAACAAGAAATATATAAACAATTTGTCTTAATGAATCAAAATAATGTGATATACATAAATACATAAATAAATTGTCAATACACAAAAATCGTCTCATCTTATGCTTAAATACTTGAATAAATATCTCAATGCCACACCAAAATATAGTTTGATAATATCTTTCGACCAATTAGATATACCCAAATCCTAAGTAATAAACTCCTTCACCAACTAATAATCACAGAAGTAAAAACAAACTCTAAGACCTACATTAGTTAGAATCCTCTAAATCTATTAAAAATGATATGACATTTCTCAGTATATATAGAGGTAACTTCAAAATAAAACAATTGCTTACATACTAGTATTCTAATTAAAATGATATTGATTACATTTGTTTCATATCTTTAATTCAATAATACAAAAATAATATTATAAAAAACAAATGATGTAAAATATCAATTAAGTTATATATAATATAAATTGAAAATAAAAATAAAAAACCCTAGATCAACCAATAATACAATATTGTTAGCTTTCATTAGGATGTATCACCTCCATAAATGCAATACACATGACAACCATTTTCTTACTCTGCTCTCCCGATCTGTAAATTCTCATTTCCAATAAACATTATACTTTTGGGTCAGAGAAGAAATTTTAACGAACTAAATGTGTAGGTATATAAAATTTACACTATGACTAGTTATTTGAACAATGACCATAACAATTTTGTTTAAATCATGGAAAATTTTAGGGGTTAATATTCGTAGGTGGGCTAATTTTCCATGATTTTTCCAAAAAAAGATTTTCCAAATTCCATTTTTTATAAAAATTATTTGCGTAAATTTTACAATATAAAATTATTTAACCCTAAAAATGACAAACATTATATAGAGTATATACATACAATCATTAAAATTTGAACAATTTCACAAATACATCAATAAACATCTTATAGTTTGCATGTTAGGGACTACGGAGATTCGCCAAGGTTTCTAAACTTCAATATAATTTTCCATCCTTAAAATTTTCCTTGGTGCGAAGACTATCCTTTACCCCTACAAGGTCTTAGTCTAGGAATTTCAACTAAGCCATCAAGCCTTGTTATTGGATTCCACTAGCCAATCAGGTCAAGAATCTTTTACCTGGCAGCATGGAGCAACCCCGAGCAAGGTTGCCACAAATTTCTTCCCTGTCACCTTCTTTGCTCACTTTTTCCTAACTATGATTATTTATCTCTAGGGAGAGGAGTAACTTCCTACTAACTATTGGGTAAGTCAAAGCTCTTATTGGTTTTTCCATTAATTTTATGGTTGGTCATAGTTAATACTATTTATAAAAATAAAATAAACACCTATATGTTTGTTAACCATTCATTCCAGACCTTTTGTATGACCCATAGTCTACTAAGTCTCTTTAGTAAAGGTAATTAAAATATTTACAAGTTATTTATGGGTGTTAGATATTCCCCCTTTTGAGTGAAACACCATCCTGGGTGTTTTCTTCTAGCACTTCAAAACATGTGGGGATATGATTCACGCATAAAATTTCCATCCTCTTGGATTGCCTCCTACAGGTTAAATTTCCTCCACTACACCTTAGCCTGGGTGATAACTTACTTTCGTAGCATAATTTCCCTCTGATCGAAAATGCACATAGTCTCAACTAGGATTATCCCATCCTGTTTGACCTATAACCAACATCATTATAAAAATCATTAGTGTTCCATCAATCATTATTTAAGAAAAAACTATCTATCTATTGATCTATATATATAATCATTTCTAACTTTATTACAAGCACCATTAGTTCTTATATATATACCAAGTGAGGGTCATCAAGACGCCTCACAACCTAATCAAGGGTTAGCAGCTTTCACTCTATAAGAGTTAGTAGAATCATTGTAAGCTTTAAACAATGGAAATAAATCCATTTTTACTTACCCATTGGCTATGCCAATTCATAAAGATACCACCGTGCAATTTTACTATAAATTTCAAACCATGGAAGTGCAAATTCCATATTTACATCGAGCTAATAATATTTTAGAAATAATTTATTGTTCATGTTATTTATGATAGATTAAAACCATTGTATTACTATACTTGGTAGAATTATTATGCTTCTATTTTAATTTTAAATGTTACATATGAATTATTCATGCATGATTGAAGTTTAGAATTACTTCTGTTTCCTAACATATTCAAGGTGGATATACTGTTGTCTACCTTTACCATGTACACTTAGTTATGCCTAGGTTGGGCTACTTTTCTATTTCCTTTTCCTAGGAATCCACTTTGTAGCACTCCTTTCATTTTTTTCCCTTTTCCATCCTATATTACATGTGTTGATAAGAGTTATACACAATTTTTCTTTTTTGTACAGTCACAAGATATCCCCCTTTTGCGTTCATATTCATATTGACTATCTCACACTCACTATGTTAATTTACTATAGTTCTTTTCTTATATATTGGTCTACAACATGTTATTTTAATAAATTTGACCTCTAGGATCATGTGGATGTTAATAAACAATGATTTTATCCCAACATGAGAATAACCATCTTATTATACCACTCACATAGTAATTTTACTTATTACCAAAATCTCCTTCTCGTTTATTCTTAAGTTCAAGAACTATTTCCTTACCTTGTCCCCATTATTGATTAAGGTGCTTGGGGTTACATGTCTGCCAACTATGGGGTCCTTCCCCATTCTATACTCCCCAGCTATTAGCTACCTCAACACATCATGTTAGTGTGTTTGTCTTCTCATATTAATTTTGTATGCATATGTTCATTCTAATCAATCGTTTGACCAAACATCATTTGTGCATATAGAAGTCATATTGAATTTCATTAAAGTACTTATCTAGGGTAACATTAAGTATTGGTGTGCTATCCTTTCCATGTCAATAGCCATAGGTCACCCTATTTCAATAGGTTATTAGCATTCTGTCTATCATAGTTTTATTTTTTTCTTAAAATTATATGCCACATTTCCTTAGTTACTTTACCTAGTTATCTTGTTGTTTATAATCACATTATTTTATTATCTATATCAACCATCAATCCTTCAATAAACATTAGCACAATAGAGTCCTCAGAGTATTTAATATAGACATCCACTTTCGTGTGTATCTTATCATGCATATATATACACATTTTTCTATGTTGTCCTTTTCGTGCTTATGCTATTTTACAAAACATTAAAGAAAAACACTAGACCATGAACAACCAGGTTGAGTGTTTTCCCTTGTAGCTTACCATTGTGTTATATATCTATATATCTATATATATATATATATATATATATCTATATATATATATATATATATATATATATATATATATATATATATATATATATATATATATATATATATATACATATATACACATATGCATTTCTACTACATTGCTCATGGAATGGAGCCTGCACCTACTCAAGTTTATGTTGTTGTACCAACTCAAATAAAATCTTTAGATATCAAAATTACAACTAACAATCATTTAAAATCCTCTTGTCATCTTTATTTCGACCAAACTTAACTTGTCCAATTGTGAAGTAGTTATGAAGCAAACCAATTAGCGAATCATACCATGATTTGGTATTACGAGTTTGTAACTCACAACAAGCTTGAGTCCTGTATGTCTATTAAGTACAAGAAATTCAAAACCTTTCTAGATTGTTTTTTATATATAAGTTTTTTTTTAGGGGAGTTGCATTTCCTTCCTATTAGATTTCCATATTGTTGAAAATTACTATAATCTTTCTCACTTTATACATACTAAATTCAGTGTAAACTAAATATCTTTTTGGGTATCAACAACACTATTTCAAAGTGATTCTATGTTTATTTTGTGCCTAAAACAAACCCATATACTATTATCATGTCGGTTTCAAATTAAAGCCTCAAATATGCTAGTCACTTCACTATTTCAAGACTAGTCTCCTTTCCGTCACAAGTTATTATGATAGTTTATCACAACTTGGCTCCATTTCACTAGTTTTAAAAAAAAGAAAAAAATATTAATTACTTTACTTCTATAAACCTCCATGTTGATGGTTAGTTCCATTTATTCTACTATTGTAACATGTCTTTATGTAGCTCCCTTCATGAAGAGATTTTCTAGTGAGAATGTTTATTAATTCCCTTACTATTTTGTTTAAATCAGACACTCGTACTAGTCAATTATTACCATATTGGAATTATTTATACCTGATGTTGGTCAGGTAAATCCCCTCTGCGGACAGAGGCAATCCCACTAGCCTGTAACAGAACTAGCCACAAACAAACCACGCTGCTACGCAAGTTCCTAGTTATGCATCAAAGGTGAATCAAGAAGACTAACCTGGAGTCCAACGCTATGATTGATGCAGAGTTGATATCCTCGCTCCCTTGCTCCAACAGATCACAAATGAACACCTGCACATGCAAAGGAGGAGATAGATACCAATATAAAAACTACCAAGGCACAACTATATTTCAGTCAGAAAGGAAATAAATCAACACATCACCATGATAGATAATGAGATTGGAACTATAATAGCAGTCGCTCATCAATTAATAAACAGGAAAAGTTACAACCATTGTTCTGACGTCGACCCTTCTCCTGGCTGGGCGAATAACTATATGTGTCTTGCCATGCATCTCCTCTCCGGCAGCATAACCTCTCTAGCACTCACTAGCATTCCTCCAAGAACTCAAGAACTCAACATCTAACACTCCATGACCAATAATCATCACTACTATCACTCAATCACTAAATCACTAGCACTAACACTCTAGCTTGTCCAATGAATAATGACAAGCTTATATAGATGAAGAAGGGAGGAGGATACAATGAACCGGGACACCTTTCGCGGATTAGCAAAAGCCATAAAGATGGATAAAGCTCGACAAAAGACTTTTTTATCCTCAGAAAAGCTCCATGTAATGAAGGAAACAACAGTCGGACGTGCGTTAAGGCAAAAAGCATGACTAAATTTGGTTGGCGCGACTGTTGCTCTAAGACAGAGCGCCAATGGTCGCACCCTCTTTTGAGGATCTCCATCGTTGGCGCGGGTAGGATACTGTGGACTTGCGACAATGGAAAAAGAGCAGTTTTTAGGTATAATCTGCAGAAGATGTCTTCAGGGAACATGGAGTACATACTCAGGGGAACATAATGCAAGTGTTTTTAGACTTTGTCACTTCTTATAACTCCCGGGATGGGTCCTCCAAGGTACGACAAGAGGAGTAACAGGGATGGTGACAAATTACTGTGTAACAGATGCCCCCTAAAGCATGAAGTCCGAGAGGTGGAGAGGGGTGAAATGCTTTACAAGAACACACATAAGAACACATAAGAGCACATATAGTTATTGCTGCTGAGGAGCTGTATTAAGAGACATGACTGATAGTTCAATTACATGATGTACGTGGTATGGTCGCAGCCATCCATAAGAGAGTACATAAATAATCTGGATCCATAGTATGGACACAACCATCTGGTTAGGATCAATGAACTGACTCAGGTATGGTCGCAACCATCCAGTGAATGAGTCAAGTACCAAGAATCCCGCCTGGATTACAACAGACACAATCCAGGGTCTTGCGCTCCATCTCGACCCGAACAAGAGTACAAGTCCAAGCATTCGAATATATGAGCTGAAGTCGAACATGCATGAACATCGTCTGATTACCAGTTAATAATGGAAACTGTTAACAGACGCGAGAGGTACCACCAATAATGACAATGGCCCTCAAGGTACTATAGGTACAATCTACAGCATGTGAATCAATGGTCTGAAGTCGAACACCCGCAGAATCATTCGATCGGAGGCCAATGATGAAAACCTCACGTCGAACACGAAGAACCTGCCATTGAGGCATGCAGGCTCCAAGGGACCGGAAAGGAGTCTCTAGATTAATTCCCTGGATAATGAGTTGAAGTCGACAGGGAGTGACCTTGATCGAAGGTGGGCCATAATGTTTCCCACATCATCGACACGAGATAGAGAGATGAGGTTGTGAATCAAGATTGTGCGAACTATCAGAGGGAGGTTGTTTTGGAGAGGTCAAATTCTCTTGAACATATCGGCGGCACATTAACGGAATTGGAAGTATTTGACATCAATGTATCAAAGGTCATGATGACGAGGCAATGAGTGAATGAGAGGTCAAATAGGGTACCCAAGTCCATGGAAGCAAGTGAAAGATATGAGATGAAATATCCCCACCCCGGACACGAAAGCAAAAAGTGCCATGTTCAAGAGCGACATACTGCCGTTACGGTAATAATTATGGTTCAAAAATTTTCTTTTCCCCCCGCCATTTCTGGCGAGTACCCCAGTTTTTTTTAACAAGCTTGATGGGGATAGCATATGCTTGTGTTGTGAAAAATCCGATGTCATTAAGTTTTAACAAGTCTGACAAAGGAAGAACTCGGTGTCTTTTCATGATTAGTGACTTCAACCTGAAAAAGTAAAAAAGCGGTCAAAACCACGTCGTTTCGTAACCACTAACGAGTTTGAAACGACAAAAACCCGGTAATCTTTTTATGTTTTAACGGTCGACAAAAAGAACTTAAAACGACTGCCCCTTATCACCATTTAACGAGTCAAGAGGAGCGACTCGGCAATCTTTTCCTCTTTAAATGGTCAGAAAAGAGCTGAAAGCGGACCTCCATTTTTATTTTCTTTAACGAGTCAAAAAGGGAAAAATACTTGGCAATCTTTTCATATTTTACGAGTCAGAAAAGAGCGTAAAGGTGACTCGTCCTGAAGGAACGAGTGGTATAAGGGATAGCAACTGGTTCCGGTAATGGTGGAACTCACTTGAAACACGTAAAGGTTAAGAGGCTGGCTAATAAAACCACTCATCGCTGCGGTTCCTCAGGAAAGGAGAAACAACCAAGTGAAAGCATATGATCGGCCAAAAAAGATGGTGGCGATGGAATGAAACAACCAAGGCTCATCTAGCAGGATTTAGCGGATAAAAGGCAATCACGGGATGTAAATGGGTTCATTTTTACACAAGCTTGAACCATGGAAAACTTTGCTTGTTAAAAATTTTTGTTGCATGCCCCCAGCATGATCATACAAATCGAGGTACATGCCCCCCAGGCTTCATGGCATTCACGGAGTGGATGGAATGAAGGTTTACTTGGAAAGACTCGATTTTGAAGGAGGACGTTTGCAGATATGTGATTATATCTCCGTACCATGGATCGAGGGTGCTAATTAGGAACAGGGTTTCATCTGGTATTTGGTCTTCTGCAGGTGAGGTTGAGGAAGAAGATGGCAAAGAGCAAATTAACTCAGCAAACACAAGGGATTTCTTAGACTTGGCAGTGGTAAATTCCAAGTCAAACTCTTGGAGGATAACAATCCACTTTGAGTATTTTCCCCCTAGTAACTGGCGTGACAATATATACGTCATAGGGTGGCAATCAAAAATCACAGTAGTAGTACGCAAAAGAATATAATGACAGAAGCGTTGTACAGCACAAACTGCGGCTAGAGCCAACTTTTCGATATAAGCATATCGAGTTTCCGTGTCTAACAGGTTGCGGCTGAGATAGTAAATAACATGTTCAGTGTTATCATCATCAGTTTGGACAAGAACCATGCCGATAGTGGTATTGGCCGCAGCCAAATACAAGGTGTAGTCGCGATAATAATTCGGAGGACGAAGCAATGGAGCAGAAACAAGTAAACTTTTAAGACGTTCAAAAGATTCCTGAGCTGTGGCAGCCCAATAGAAAGGGATATCACGCTTCAGTAATCACGTAAAACCTTTAGCTACCTTGGCATAGTTGGGAACAAAACGGCGTAAAAAATTGGCTTTCACCTGCAAACTTTGCAACTGATGCAAAGAATTTGGGGGAGGGAGATTGACGATAGCTTCGACTTTAAGGGGATCCAAATGGATGCCTTCTCTAGAAACGATAAAACCGAGAAGTCTCCCAGATTCAACGCAGAAGACACATTTGTGGGGATTTAGCCGGATTCGGTAGTACCGACAATGAAGAAAGATTTCGCGAAGGTGTTTAGGGTGGTCCCGACGTTTAGCTGAATGAGCAGGAAGATCATCCAGATAAGGTTGCACAATATGCCGAATGTCATGAAATGCATACGACATTGCGTGCTGGAAGGTAGCACCGGCATTTTTAAGACCGAAAGGGAGCTTCTTATAGGCAAAAGTCCCCCATGGGCAAATAAAGGCCGTTTTGTGTTGATCAACAGGAGCAATATTGATCTAGTTATAACCGGAGAAACCGTCCATAAAGGAATACATTTCACTGCCGGCACACTCGTCAATGATCTGATCAATGAATGGTGTGGGAAAATTATCTTTAGGACAGGCTTTGTTTATATCACGGTAATTGACACAAACCCGGATTGTACCTTGTTTTTTAGTTACAGGGACTATGTTAGAAACCCAATCTGTAAGAGGAATAGGGTAAATAAAACCGGAGTTAAGAAGCTTTTCTACTTCGGCCTTAATCGCTGCAGCCTTCCGAGGGTGTACAGGGCGTAGACGTTGACGAACATGCTTAGCATCTGGGTACGTGATTATTTCATGCATCACTATACTAGAATCAATGCCAGGCATTTCCTCATAGGACCAAGCGAAAACATCACGAAATTCGCGAAAAAGTTCGGAATAAAGTTGAATCTCCGCTGGAGTACAAGTGACTCCGATATGAAGATGCTCGACTATCCCGGGTTTAACAGAGATGTCGAGGGGTTGGGTTCATGAAATGTTTGCCATATTTCCTTCAGAAAAAACCTGATCAATTTGAATAGGTGTTTTAAGGATTTGTGATGGTAGACAAGGAGCAAACTGCTCGAGGCATGTCAGGAAATGCTGCGAGGTAGGGAGAAATGAGGAACGATGGTGAGAACTGTACCAGGGAGGTTCCTCTAGAGACATAGTCTCAATAATAGCTTTGTCGGAGAGGAATATTTCTCCTAGAGAATCTGAAGAAGCCTTATCTAGAAGTCCTGAGGATGGAGTAAGCGTAGAGGAGGGAGCCGAGGCAGCAATGATTTCAACATAATTAAACTCGGCGGGACTCAATGGCATCTAGTCGCCCCAGGAATCTACTTGGTCTGTAGGGGGTATGAGCCACGGATCAGAGCCAATAGCGATCATATTGACAGAGGCGACATTTAGAGGAGGGAGTGGAAAAACACCCATAAGATCAGGATCTTTGAAAAGTCCAGCTCCCAGAGTCTTAGGTAATTTGGAGGTATGGTCCACGAATGGGATGGTGCTTTCGGAAGAAGAAGCAAAAAAAGAGAGCTGGTCAACGGTAACGATCTTCCCTTGATGAGGAAAATGAATGATTCGAAAGAAAGATGAAGCAACAACTTGCATTGCGTATATCCAGCTACGTCCGAGGAGGAGGTTGTAGGTTAGAGTAGCATCAACGACTTCAACTTCCATCTCGACTGTCTTCCCTTCCAAAGAGATTGGTAAACGTTGGAGTATACCGTAAGGACGGGACACTCTTCCATCAAAAGCTTCCAAGGTAGTGGGAGATTGACTCAATGTCGGAGATCCAATAGCTTTCCAATAGGCAACGGACATGATGCAAGTTGAGGCACCTTCATCAATAACTGTACGATGAATCGCCTTGGAATCAATAATTACCTGTATGAGGAAGGCGATTTGGGGAGGTAGTCTTACAGTGTAGCGTTCTAAGTCAAAAGTTATTAAATCCGAATCGGCCGGGTCTATGCCACCAATGGAAGATAGCATGGACTTCCTCTGAGAAGGGCAGCTCTGGAGAACCTCTAAAGCGGACATAGCCGACGGAGTCTGTGCTAAGTCCTCAATGATGTTGTAGTGCTGCGCAGCAGGAGCATTCGGATTATACGAGGATTTCCGGAGTACTCCTTTTGGAGGGGGTCGAAGAGGCGTTTCAGTGGTAGGTCTCTCGATGTGGAGCGAACCTGAACTGAACGGGGGAGCACTTGGGGGAACCTCAGGCTCCTTCCTGGCAGATGACGGATAATCTTTCGTTCGAGTACTGATATTAATGGGTATTGTACCAGCCATAAACACTTGAGAGCCAAAGGAAGAGGGAGGCTGAGTAGGGTCAGCCACCATTTGAGTTTTTTGAGTGTGTTGGGTGGGAAAGGGCTCTTTGAGCACCGCAGGAGTCCCATAGGTGCCTTTTAATAAACGACTAACTTCGGACGGCCTCGGGCAATCCTTGGTAAAGTGATTTTCATCGCAAATAAGACAAGGATATTTGGGTTTGCGTTTAGTGCCATCCTCCGGTTAAGGTTTTGGGGTTTCCTGCTTAGGTTGCTCTGACTTATTTTTCGCTTTCCCCTTTTTCTTCTCTTTCGAAGCCTTGTTTGCCGTATTAGATTGGACGGCATTAACCTCAGAAGTAACATTCGAACCAGGCGATGCCTGGGAAGGTTGTCCATTCGAAGCAGATGTTTTTTGCTTTGCAGGGTTTGTCGAATTTTTCTTTGAGGATGAGTTAACCGAACCAACGATACCGTCAACAGTGGGTGTTGGCGGGGCTTTAGATGTTCCTTGTCTTGGGACATCAGGCAGATAATCATATAATGTACCTGACTGAGAATAAACCAAGTCAAGGTACTGAGCTCGAGCAATAGCTTGCTCTTCAGTGACACACGCCACATGGCGATATCCCGAGCTATCGGAGGCACGAACGAAGTCGTAAACCAATCGGTAAGAAGCTGGTCGGGAATCCAAAATTTGATCATACGTCTATGCCATCTCCATTCATGGATATGATCAGAGATATGTGTAGCTGTCGTTTGTCTTAAGGAAGTGAGGAGGTGCGTACCCGTTTCGTATCGAATGGGTAATTGGAAGTGAGTGAGAAATGCCACAGCCAAGGAATTGAAATCTTGAAAGGACCCGCGATGAAGTTTCATATACCACTTAGCGGGAGAGCCAGTGAGAGTCCTTTGAAAAAGGCGAAGCCGAATTGAATCGTCAAGCCATGAATTAGATGAACACCAGAAATGATAGGTAATAATATGGGCTTGTGGGTCTTCATTGGCTTTACCATCGAATTTTGGACAGTCACCAGGTATTTTAGTTGGAACTGGAGGCCAATAAGGATTATGAAGAATAGGATCATTGGTTAATTATGATATATCTGGTAATTCTAAAGTCGCTAAGAATGGTAATTGAGGATTGAAAGGCATCTGGGGCTGTTGGTAGGGTGGAGCACCAGGGTTCCAACCAGGTGGTGGCTGCCCCCATAGAGTTTGTTCGGAAGGATTTGGCCCCATAGTGGATTGGCCGTAAGGATTTGTATAGTGCCCCCCAGCATAAGGATTACCAAATGATGCTGCAGGTGTGCCATATTGCTGTTGATAAGTTTGCGAGGGATTCACTTACGGTTGCTGGTAGTTCTGGTACGGGGCAAACGGAAATTTCCCTTGAGGTTGTTGGTAGCCATACAGGGGTGGGGCTCCGAATTGAGTTGAAGGACCAGGCTGGGTTGGATAAAAAGTTTGTGATTGAGACCCAGCCTGCATTTGAAGACCAGATGGGTGTTGGGGTCCCATTTGGGGCCATGGACCGGATTGAGCAGCGCCAGAAGGAAAACCTTGTTGATGGTGAGGTTGGCCGATCTGTCCAAAAGGTTGTACCTGCTGATACGGAGGTTGGCCTACCTGCTGGAACTGTTGTTGCGCAGTTGAAGGTTGTCCTAGCAGACTAGATGGTTGAGAAGACTGGGCAGTTGGTTGGCCCAACTGCGTTTGAGGCTGACCAATCTGCCGAGAGGGTTGTGAATACTGGACAGTAGGTTGACCGAGTGGTTGAGTAACTTGTCCAGACATTGGACTATACTGGACATTGGATTGGTTTGGGTTAATACTTTGTTGACTACTTTTTCCAGCGGGATAGCCTTGCTGGATACCAGGTTGGACTTGTTGAAAAGACGACTGACCTGAGTAACCAGAAGGTTGCATATAAGAAGAGGAAAAAGGAGCAACAGTAACGAAAGGGTTTCCATGAACGGATTGCCCTAGTTGGTCTTGAGGGGGTTGTATTGGAGATTGCGCAGATAAAACTTGACCACCATGGAAAGAGGTGGATGTCCAATCAATTGACAATGGGATCGATACCTCAACAACTGATTGAGATGACAAATATGGATCATATGGCTCCTGCATTGGGACATTTGTCATGGGGTCAAAGACTCCAAACAAAGAAGCTGAGGGACGACTAGAAATAGAAGTCAAGGGGGCTACACATACCGTTGGAACAGTTGTGACGAAGGTGACAGATAGACTACGACTTGGTGGAGTAAAAGGCTTCGTAGTAGGAAAAGTGTGTGATGACCAAACGGGACCTGTGAACGGAGTTCCAGAAGGCGTAGCATCTCTCAAAGCTTTATAGCCCAGTGGTAAATTTGTAGTAGTAGGCGTACTACTAACATGTATAGGGTCTGTTGAGGTGGGAATTTCACCCCTCGTTGCAACGGACTCATCAGTCGTTGTAGGAGACAGATCATCCATGTCGGAGGAAACTGGTGGGACTGACCCACGAGGAGAAGGATGGTCCCAAAAAGGGATACCGTCCTCAAAAGATTCCCACATAGGGTTCCAATGAAACTGGTAAGTCTCGTCACCCGGGGCACGAGAACTAAGTGGTTGTATACTTAGAACCACAGGAAGACTCACCACCGGTGTTTCGGTAGAAGACGAAATTGGTAATTCTGCCAGGATGAAACTTGAGAAGTTTATCGAGATAACTCCTACTTCGGACTGACACAAACGAAAGCTAATTGGGTAATGTTATCGTGGCCAATAATTTTTAAGACACTGAACTTAACCTTTTCATTTTTTAAGAGTCGAGAAAAGGATAAAAGATGACTCTAGTCTCCTTCGAATATTTAATGAGAACGAAGTCACAAGACGCTTACAGGCACCTTTTCATTTAGGGAGTCCGAAAAGGATCAAAAGTGACTGCTCTGGAATGCTAGGTAGAGGGTGTGCCAAACTTTTCGCAAAACCACAGAATACCTTTTAGGGTACGGGTGGTCGATCTTCGTGAATGCTGTGTTCACTGCATTGCGAATCGTAGGGAGGCTGACACGGCTTCCTATGGATAAAGGCTTTATTCCTATAGGGGTCTCCCAATATATACTCGACGGTACGTGGGAGCACAGTCTATATTGGCAGCTATCGTTTCACCGTGGAGGAATCACCCAACCACTCGACGATAAACTACCAGGTTTAAAGACGCCGGAACACGTCTCTAACCTAGACCTCTAGAGTGTTTGTGTTATGTTCCAATGCGTTGTTATGTTCATTGAGTTCATTTTAAAGTTTATCTTTGATTATGTTTCAGTTTTTGGGTCCTACCGTATGTGATATCTCAAAAACTTCTTACATGCAAACTATATGCCAAAATTAAATCATTTGATTCGATGAATTCTATCTACAGGAGGGTTGAGATCTTCTTCACAAACGAAATGATCATTTCAACAAACAACAAAGATCCTAATGCAGCTAATAACAAGAAACGAAATTTTGTCTTTTTCTTTTTAATAGCAACAAATAACAATAAATGCTAACTACTATGATGCAAGAGATTTTTTGTTTTTTCTTTCCTTTAAGATGGCATGATGCATGTAAACAAATTCTAAGAGATATACACAATCCAAATTCAGTCAATGAAATAGAACCAATTCTGAAACACTAAAATGAACCATGCAAGCAAGGAAAAACACAAAGACTAGTGAACTCCAACGAGGATAGAAGTGAAGTATTCAGAGTATAGAAGATCAAGCTTTAACAAAGCACTGGATAGGTGCAGAACACAACCAACAAGTTGACTGGATAATCAAGAGATCGAAACTTCCCACAGAAGGCTAGACATGCAAAGTCACTAGATATCCTAGGGCTGAGACGAAAATCAATAGAAATGAGCAAACAGCTGAGGGATACAGGCTAAGACTAGTCAAGCAGAGGTTCAACACAGTTCCAGAGACTGAAAGAGATATATAAAGCGACTGAATGAGCTTTCCACCCACACACAGGCAAAATTTACAGAGCTGGCACGACTGTCAGCCTGCAACTTGCGCTACCACAGGATAGGCGCGAGTTGCTTTTGAGCAACATGCGCCAACTGGCGCGACTGTCAGAGAAATAACCGCGTCAATTAAGCTTGCCAACTAGAAAAATAAATGATACGACCTCAGGTCGGGTTGACAGTGCTCAGATGGGTCAAACAGTAAAGAATAAACTCGAAATTGACTCAGGAAGCTCATTCACTCAAGCAAGCAGAAGAAAATTAAAATGCAAGACAAAAAACAAATAGTCCTTCTCCCCAGTGGAGTCGCCAATTTGTTGGTCAGGTAAATCCCCTCTGCGGACAGAGGCGATCCCACTAGCCTATAACAGAACTAGCCACAAACAAACCACGCTGCTACGCAAGTTCCTAGTTATGCATCAAAGGTGAATCAAGAAGACTAACCTGGAGTCCAACGCTATGATTGAAGCAGAGTTGATATCCTCGCTCCCTTGCTCCAACAGATCACAAACGAACACCTGCACATGCAAAGGAGGAGACAGATACCAACATAAAAACTACCAAGGCACAACTATATTTCAGTCAGAAAGGAAATAAATCAACACATCACCATGATAGATAATGAGATTGGAACTATAATAGCAGTCGCTCATCAATTAATAAACAGGAAAAGTTACAACCATTGTTCTGACGTTGACCCTTCTCCTGGCTGGGCGAATAACTATATGTGTCTTGCCATGCATCTCCTCTCCGGTAGCATAACCTCTCTAGCACTCACTAGCATTCCTCCAAGAACTCAAGAACTCAACATCTAACACTCCATGACCAATAATCATCACTACTATCACTCAATCACTAAATCACTAGCACTAACACTCTAGCTTGTCCAATGCATAATGACAAGCTTATATAGATGAAGAAGGGAGGAGGATACAATGAACCGGGACACCTTTCGCGGATTAGCAAAAGCCATAAAGATGGATAAAGCTCGACAAAAGACTTTTTTATCCTCAGAAAAGCTCCATGTAATGAAGGAAACAATAGTCGAAAGTGCGTTAAGGCAAAAAGCACGACTAAATTTGGTTGGCGCGACTATTGCTCTAAGACAGAGTGCCAATGGTTGCGCCCTCTTTTGAGGATCTCCATCATTGGCGCGGGTAGGATACTGTGGACTTGCGCCAAGGGAAAAAGAGCAGTTTTTAGGGATAATCTGCAGAAGATGTCTTCAGGGAACATGGAGTACATACTCAGGGGAACATAATGCAAGTGTTTTTAGACTTTGTCACTTCTTATAACTCCCGGGATGGGTCCTCCAAGGTACGACAAGAAGAGTAACAGGGATGGTGACAAATTACTGTGTAACACCTGAGTTAGGTTTTAATCTTATATTGTCACCACTATTAATGTTTATTATACCATTTTCTAGTACTTAATTTTGTTAGGTCCCTATACTACTAGTGTAACCCCTTATTATTATTAGTAAAACCACATTATTATATTGTTGTGCCCATATAGTCCCCATATTGTTATTATTGTGCCCCATATAAGCCCATTGCTATTGTTATTGTGCCCTTACATTATTATTGTTATGTCAGCTCTGATTATATTATGATCCCTTAGACTCCTATATATAGAAAGGAGGTCATGTCATTTGTATCATGCAAGAATTGTTCCTTTGTGTAATGTAAAGGAGGTTTCCCCCTCAAAAAGGCATATTTTGAGGGCGTTTATCTATCTTTTCTATCTTTTTGTGAGGTGGTTTCATAACATTTGGTATCAGATCTTTGGATTCTAGGTTTTTGTTGCTCCAAAGAGGCCATCATGGAATTTTTGTAATATCATTTTCGCTACGAACCCATTTGACCCGAAATCATTATGAACCTTGAGTCCAAATTTAAAATCTTCTCTCGCTATATTTTCAGAGATATGATCTCAGGACATTAGGGTTTTTGAAAACTCCAGAATTCCATCTCAAACAGATCATTATGGAATTTTCGCTATAATTGTTTCTTTGCAAAGTATTAGACTTGAAAAGTAAAACCCATTCGAGCAACGTTGGGCCCGAATTTCAGATCATGGTTTGCTATATTTTCGAAGATACATTCGAAGACATTTAGGGTTTCTGTAGGCTCCTGAATTACATCCTAAATAGGTGGCCTTGTTAAAATTGTCATAACTTTCTCTCTGAGCATCAAATTGGAATTTCCTTAGAAGTTGCAGAAAGAGGACTGACTATAGTTTTCGTTATATCGGTTTCAGTTCCTAAGATTGAAACGATGACACGTGGAACTTTGTACAAGTTTGCTCTACTGAAACAGTCTTTAATCAGGTCATCGTGGGAGATTCGACATAACGCTTCCTTGAAAAATCCAATCTTGATTAGACTTGTAGGGTTAGAAAGAGGACTCAAAGGGCTACTACAAAATTAAATTTGAGAAGTTGGAGATCTCAAATTACATAGTTACAATCATTTCAATATAGAGATCCTAAAATCAAGAAAAGGCGATATGAGGATGATTGATGGCAAGGATCCGGTAAATTGGATACTACAGTTGGAGAAATATTTTGATCTACATGAGGTGCAACTGTTGCAAAAGATACATATTGCATCTTCATATTTAGATCCAAATCAATTTTTATGTTATAAAGGGCTTTGTTCTCGTAAACCACTTGTTACATGATCAATTTTCATGGAGGAAATGATAACACATTATGAGGATACAAAGAGCAACACCTTCTCTAGCTAATTGATAAATATCAAAGAAAAGTGTTCAGTGGCAGAGCCTATTAAGGACTTTCAAAAATTGAATATAAGGAAAAATGATATTCTAGAGAAGCAAAGGATTCATGTCTCCATAGGGACTTTAAAGGATAACATTGAATGTGAGGTTCCTCTTTGGGAACGTGATTCATTGGAGAATGCATTCAAGTTGGCAAGAAAAGTGGAAAGAAAAATTATGGCAACAAGGAAGTCTACCCCTCACAACTATAAATATGGAAGTGTTTTTTCTCCTAGTCTTCCACAACATACAAGGTTGACACCACAATAATTGGAAGAAAAAAGAGCAAAAGGTCTTTGTTACAATTCTGATAACAAATACATTAAAAGTCATAAGTTTGCTGAGAATAAATTATTTTACATTGATTGTGGAGAGGATTAAGAAAAGGATCAAGAAATGTCAAAAGAAGATGATATACACCAAGAACCAACCCCAAAGAAAGAAGAAATGAATCCGACCATATCTTGTAAAGCATTGACAAGAATTACGACTCCTCAAACTCTCAATATAGAAGGACATATCAAGAAGAAAAATGTTCAAGAACTGAAAGATCACATCTTGAAATGAATATGACCATATCAAGAAATGAATATGACCATATCTTGTAATGCATTGACAGAAATTACCATTCCACAAACCAAGATAGAAGGACATATCAAGAATAAAAAATTTCAAAAAATGAAAGATCACATCGAGCATGAAGAAATGAATATGACCATATCCTATAATTCATTCGATGAAATTACCACTCCTCAAACTCTCAAGATAGAAGGACATACCAAGAAGAAAAATATTCAAGCAGTGAAAGATCACATCAAGCATAAACAATAATTTCTCCAACTTTTAAAGGATAACGCCACTTTGGTGTAGAATCGAGTGAAACAATAGGTAGATCAACATCGTAGTGAAAGAAGTTTTGATGTAGGTGATTGGGTCTTTTTACGGATACATCTCAAGAAATCTATTTATGAGAAGGAAATGTTAGCAATACTACATGCGCTTAAGAAATGGCGACCTTAACTAATGGGAAGACACTTCAAGGTAACAATGGATCATGATAGTCTTAAATACTCTTTATAACAGAGATTATCTTTAGAAGAACAAAAAAAATGGGTCACAAATATGTTGGGTTATGACCTTGAAATCATCTACAAAAAAGGGAAGCAAAATGTTGGTGTAGATGCACTTTAAACAAAGGATGAGGATGTGGAAGCATTGTTTTGTGCTATTTCTATTATCCAACCAGATTGGATAAATAAAGCAAGGGATGAATGGAAGAAGGATGAAGAAGTGTGCCCACTCATTCAAAAGTTGCAAAAGATCCTAGTTCAGACAATATTTCCAGAACTTGATGAGGAAGGAAAATCATATTGGAACCTAGAGCAGTAATAGAAACAAGCACCCGACAGCTACGAAATCGATCAATTTCAATGTATGTCATCAAGTGGAAGAACTTACCCGCTGAATATTCCACATGGGAGGACAACAATTTTATACAGAAGCATCAAGAACTACTCAAGTGTTGAGGAAAACACTTTTGAAGGAGAGGAGCATGTTAGGTCCCTATACTACTAGTGTCACCCCTTATTGTTATTAGTACAACCACTTCATTATACTATTGTTCCCATGTAGTCCCTATATTGTTATTATTGTGCCCCATACAATCCCATTATTGTTATTATTTTCCCCTTGCATTATTATTGTTATGTCGGCTCTAATTATATTATAAGCCCTTAGACTCCTATATATAGAAAGTAGGTCTTGTCATTTGTATCATCTAAGAATTTTTCATTTGTGTAATGTAAAGGAGGTTTCTCCCTCAGGGAGGCTTATTTTGAAGGGACCTAACAAATTTGGTGCAAGGGATTATGACCATTGCCACTAGACACCCTAGATATCTCCAATTAACTCATATTGATAAATATTTTTGCAATCATAAACATTCTATATTCCCATTCCACTTTGACAGATGTTATCATTAAGTATGTCTAGATGACTCTTCAGGTATACTAATACACCACAAAATTTTCTCTATCTATTACAAGGTTCTCGATCCCGTTTATTCCATTTTCTTATATATATATATCTATATATATATATATATCTATATATATATATATATATATATATATATATATATATATATATATATATATATATATATATATATCTATATATATATATATATATATATATATATATATATATATATATATATATATATATATATATATACATATTTCATTTTGTGTATATTCCCTTCTTTTTTCTAAATGTCACATTGGGTTTGCAATATTCAGAGAAAAACATTAAGTGAACTTATTATTGTAAGTGTTTCGCCATGTTTCTATAATCTCTTTCATTTTATAGCTTCGTTCCCATCTTTTGTGACAACTCAAAAGTTTATTTATAATACCAAATGTTTCCTTTGTTTACTCGCTCATATAGGTTATGGGTCAACATCTAATATATTTTCAAGGAGTTAGTTTATATCAATCAAGTCATTTCTTTGCAATTATATCTAGCGTAGCAATTAAGTATTACTTACTTTGGCACCAGCCATATTCTTTACACCTTTGTATAGTTGTCTCCTTCCTCAACCATCTATACTAGATGTTTAATTTAAGACATATTTATGATTAGTGATCTTATAAATTATGTATCGAAATATAATTTTGTATAAATTAATAAAAGGGTCTTGCAACTAGAAATGGGTAAGCATCATGCAAATAATCCTAAACATTTCAATGTGATTTCAAATCCAACACCCTTCCTACTTTCTTTAGCATACATATACGATATTCTACAATTGTTTATCAATAAATAAATAGTACTTCAGTTCACTCATACATGTATATGTATCTTAATTTGTTTAGACGTATACCTCCTCATCATTGTAGACCATAAGCTTCTCTCTTTACTCACAATCCAAGATTGACAGGATATGATTTACCAATTAACATGTGTTATTAAATAAATCTTCTAAAAAATATTTTGTTCTCCTGGGCACCCAACATGTTGTTCTTGCAAAGTTAACATAGGAATTTTATTTGCTTCCTCATCTAGTAAGAAGATTTTAATATGTTATTTAAGTTGTAATCATGCTCATAGGCCTTAGTATTTTAATCTGTGGTGCTCATACCAGTTGTAACATACACTATATTTTGTTTTCTTTTAATCCTTAATAATTTAGATTATCTAGACAAATGTGAATATTTGTAAAGTAATTCTACTTCCTTTACTTAACTCCTTTGCAGAGTCACATATATATTTTTTCCTTTTGTTTTGGTTTACTTATCCCCATCGCAAACTCTTAATTAATGATCTTATGTGTAAAGTGCATGTGTCAAATAGACACTCTCCTTTCTTAGACTTGGTGTAATCATGGGGTTTATTATTTTCAATCATTAGTTCTTTCGTTTCATGTAAAGATTACTGAGTTATTCAATTATGAGGGTTAATGGTCCCCAACTTTGCTTTATTGTGAATTACTGGGCACACTATCATTGTTTGTCGACTTATGTCTATTGATAATCTCCTTACCGTTGTGTGTGTATGTCCCTCCAATTAAGTTATTTACACCTGTCTCGTACTGACATTTCTAGAGAGAGATTTCCATTACGATCAATAATCTTCAAAATTGATTTTTATCAGGACTAGCATTAACCTAAATCTATTATTATGAATGTTTAGGGTTAGATTGCACAATGATGATTTGACAATGGTGGTGTTGTGGTCACCAACAACCCCCCTCTTTATTTGGTATTAGCAATAACACCAAGCAAAGGGGGACCCTTAACAAAAAATCCAAAAAATATTTTTATCAAAATTTTTGTATTTTTACTCCCTAAAGCTATATCGCATCATGAAGAGAGAGTGAAGCATTTCCTATGTGCGTAAATAAGCTGCGAAGAAGCTACGCGAAATTTATCGCATCGCATATATTGAAAGCGCCCTTAAATGAGAAACTTAAGGAATCGCCGATGGCTGATATGCGACGTCGCATATCGCAACATCGCATAAGCAGCACACAGTGATTGAATGATAAAACATGATCTTACGATCTGCGATCTTGCAATCTGCGATCCTGCGATTTGCGATGAATGAGACTATCAATTCCTACGACGACACTTCTTGACATCACAATCCTCGATACTGCGATGTGAATCGCAGAAACCACTCATCACAAAATTTCCTCGACATAGTCTGTAAACCAAAAAATGAGCGCGCACCTTAAGGGAAATTAATGATTGTACGCCAAAGTATCCAAGAATGATTGCGTTGCATTTTTCGAAGATTCAAGTCATTATGAGTGTCATGATTATGCATTCATTAGAACTTAAAGCTTTCATGTCAATCTTTTCGTCGTTTCTCTTTTCCTTTGCGTAAACTGTAAGGCAACAACTAATATAAATCAATATGCAGGAAACATCTAAGGAAAAAGGGAAAGCGCCAATACTCGGAGAACAGAGAGGAGATGCCTTCGCAAATGGATGCCGCATGCAACAGGACCGCGGATTCCAGAGTATCACTCAACAGACACTAATGAAAATAGACTATCCAAGACTCAGAGTCAAAGGCGCACAAAAGTGGCATGTTTACAAAAGATCCTGAAGCTCAGACTGGGTAAAGAAAAAAAGAAAGACGCTAAGGAAGGAAGACGCTTCAGAAAAGCCTGGAACAAAGAACGGAAGCAATCTGCAATACAGAAAATTGTTCAGGCAACGAAATCCCTAAATCATTGAGTCATTCGCAGGGCCAGAAACCAAAATAGCAATAGCACAATCTGTTTGAACGAAATCTGGGTTATACCAAGTATACACACAGCGAATACACAAAACCAGAGGAAGATTTTCGAAAATATCTTCCAGTTTGTCAGAAAGCGGTGCCAGCTCTTTTTATTTCTACTTTTATCGCTCGAATGAAAGGAGAAGACAACCAGCCGACTCTTCTCAGGCGAACATTGCGTTGCTTACAGCACTAAGGAGCAGATACAGAAACGGTTAGAAATTAGATTCAATTTTTAGAAATAAATCTGTTTTAGTAGAAGGGCGGTCATTTGAAGCTGTTTCCTAAATTTGTGTAATTAAGATTAATTAGTTAGTAGTATTTAACCCTTCTCATGGCATTTGGAGAAGGGTCCGGAAATTTGTCAAAAACCTTGTCCTCAGAACAGGCACTTTTGCACCCTCGGAGGGGGTTTCTGATGAATGGATGGATCAAGATTTATCAACGTTTGCATTTAATGTCTGCTATTGATGTTGCACTTCTGTACTCTTAGTAGATATTAGAAAAAGTAGAGATAAATCTTTATTGCTTGAAGTTTATGAGTGAAATCAATCATAAATGGTACTTTTATCTCTTGACCAATTTCTGCTTATATTCTTAGAGTGATATGTAGTTTTAGTTGTTTATATGTTAATGTATGAATGTGTGGGTTACCATTTGGCACTTCTGTACGGTGGAGTCATTTATTTGTGCTTGACATATGAATAACTTATTATGCGATATGCTGTTCACAACTGTTTTTCCTAACTTTTTATGAAGAATGGTTTATCTTAATTGATTTCTATTCTTATGATAGCTGAATGATCTTTATTACCAGTTATTATTCGAAATCTCTTTAGGTCGCATAATAGAAGAAATACACCCCGGGTTAGCGTAGATTAGATGTGTTATTTTTATTAGATTACAATAGCATAGAGTCAGTTTAGGAGTTAGAATTAAATTAGCTTAAAATACTTCTAGATCAGCATCATCCAACTCTACACACACACACACCCCCTAGATTGGGAAACTAGTCCCATTATCCCCAGTCGGACCCGCTATACCAAACGGACAAGGAGTTTCCAACCAAGTTCCGGACCAGGTGGGTATCCCCCTTGTTGTCGACCCGATTTTCGGGGTTTCAACATATTTAGCGCTAGAAGGAGGGCACGAACTATGAATGGCACCTAAATCAAAATCTAAATACCATTCTGAGAGTAAATCACCCTCATCAACTCCCCCAACTTCTCTAGTACGATTAAACTCAGAGTTTGAAGTCGCTCGTGTATCCACCGCTGCTACATAACCTAATATTTCAGACCAACTTATCATTGAACCCCCTGAAATTCAAACTCTGATTCGTAAAATCCAGGGATCCTTTATTTTTAATCAGAGGTCTGATAAATCTCAAAGAACCGTGACTTCGCAGTACAATCCTGCTCATCCCCTGACCAGATTGAAAAGTGACAAGTTTGGCATCCAGCCAACTGAACTTCCCCTCCCCACCAGGAAAAGAGCAAGGAAAAGACCACCAGAGTCTGACAGTGAGACTCTTTCATCTACTTCATCCATTTCAACTCCCTCACTGCGAAGTCAGCCACCCACATCTTCATTCCAAATCACTCATCCATCTTCCACAATCCCTCCTCTTCAATCATCAAATATTATAATATCTTCATCTTCTCAGCATCAGGGATCATCCCCTACACTTTCAAGCACTAGCAACTCAATGATGGCCCAGTCTCCATGGAACAATCCTAGGGCGGTTTTAATGCCTCCACCCCTGAGTCCAATACCAGCCCATCCTGAGAAATGGCTACCCAAATTCAATCCAGAAACAGGCATGCTAGCTGAAGAGCATATTAATAATTTCATGCTTTCTGTTAATCTCAACGGAGTTACCAACGAGGATGCTGTCGTACGGCTTTTTCCCTATACAATGCAAGGAATAGCCAGGTCATGGTACTTTTCGTTACCTTCCGGGTCTATCACAAGTTGGGACATTTTTCAAAGTCAATTCCTTACCAAGTTCAGTGATGACATATCAACGACGACGTTGATCAATGGCCTATCCAATCTCAAAGCTGAGGCCAGAGAACCCATTAAAGATTTCAATTTACGGTTCAATAAGATCCTCAACAAAATTCCCGCTACTTCCCAACCCAGCGAGGAAGTAAGATGTGAATGGTATATCACGACCTTACCATCAAACTTGGGTATCTTCGTAGATAGGGAAAACAAGACGACCTTAGTTGAAAACTTGACAGAGGTGATAGCAGTAGAAAAATGCGTAGTAGCCCGAGAAAAGAAATATGCGATAGAAGAATGCAAATCTAAGAAAATCTCTTTCAAAGAAGACACCAAGAAGAAACAAACAAAAGATCCTTTCAATTTGGAAGGATTACAAAAAGTATTAAAGGACATTTCCAATAAGATGATTGACATAAAAAAACAAGTAGCAGAAACTTCTTCAAAAAATCCCTACAAAGCTTTTAAAAGAAATCCTCCCATGGATGTGAAACCACCCAATGCTGTCTCAAACGTTGAATCAGAAGAACAAGAAGAAGAAGAGAACATCACTGAAGGGCAGACCGATGATGAAGAAGTTGTGTAACTACAAGGAATGTGGGATTTCATCCTCCATCAAGAAGAAGATCAAGAAGCATTTTCGGTTAGCACACGAAGCAAAAATCAACTTGATCCTCCCCAAACTACCCCTAAACAGAAGGGCGCAAGCCCTGCAACAAAAGATAAGGTCGCAACAAAGAAAACAACCGCTAGAGCGACCCAATCTATCCCAGTCCAATCAGATCAAATACCTCCATCAAGAACACTGATAGTGTCGGATGAAATGGAGTATAACATTATCGATGACATGAAAAATACTAGGGCTAATATCACTCTTTAGGAGTTGAGCAAATTAAAACATCAACAAAAAATAATGATGAAAGAATTACATGCCGTGCCTACTACATCTTTGCCTACAGTTGTAGCTTCCCACAACATGGGAAGACCTCCAACCAACACGATCAATCAGATTGACCCAAATGGAATCGCCTTGATTGGAGGAAGATCGAGATCTCATACTCCCCCTTTTCTTCTCACTTATGAAATTTTCAATAAAAATGTGCACAATTTCTTGGTTGATTCTGGTGCTTCAACGAATATTTTACCCAGATCAATATGTGCCAAATTGAATGTTCAACCACAAAAATCTGCAGTACGCATAGTTCAGCTTGATCGATCTCAAGTCGAAGTGATTGGTGAACTTAATCAAGTGACCATAAGATTGTTGTCTAACCCGAAGCTATGTCAGGTTATCGACATTCTAGTAGCTGATATCCCTGAATTCTATAGTTTAATTCTTAGCAGGCATTGGTTCGAAAAATTCCACGGATACTTCTCAACCGACTGGTCGCACATGTGGTTACCCTACAATGGTAAACCGAATCAAATAAAGGTTGAACGAGAGTTACACCAAAAGTACATAGTGACGGAATTGGAGGGAGAAAATGAAGCAATAGAATACAACAGCAGTATCATAGGCAATTACTCGGTAGATTCTTTCCTCGGCAATTTGAATGCTCATATTTCACCTTACTTAGAAAATTCAGTTTTGTCCCAAGTTGAAATTTTTTCCCAAACTGATAATTCAAAATGTGTTAATTTTTTAGATAACCCTGTAAATACATCTTTGTTTTGGAAATTATATTCTGATGGCTCCAAATCTAACGAGGGAGCAGGAGCAGGATGCGTTCTGATTAGCCCAGACGGAAATAAGACCATGATTACGTGCAGACTTGAATTCGATTGCACAAACAATATAGCGGAATACGAGGCCTTAGTACAAGGCCTATACAAAGCAATCGGGTTGAACGTTAAGTACCTTCAAGTCTTTGGAGACTCTGAGATCGTCGTCAAATAGGTACGTAACACCATACATTGCCTATCAGGTCATTTGAAGCACTATCAATCTTTAGTACAAGATCTGACTGCACATTTCATAGCATTCAATATTTCATCAATCCCAAGACTCCAAAATGCGAGCGCAGACCTGTTAGCTAACGTAACCTCTAGACTTATTCCCTCCGAATATTTTAGTCCAGATAGATTCTCAATAGAATTAATCTTTAGACCATCCATCCCTGACAACATCACCAACTAGAGAGTATTCAACGACGATCCTGACATTGTAAATTTCCTCACTTCTGAAGGATCCTACTCAACCCAAATAATTGACGAAGACCATCATGATCACCAAATACAACAAAATAGCACTGACAATGCTATACCTAAATCGGTGGTTAAGTTAGAAGACTTATACGATTTGAAAAGTCGGTTTAAAAAGTCTACCAATTCTAAACTTTACAGTTCGACTCTGAGTTATGAACTAGTGAACCTAGGAACCGATGAGAAGCCACAAAACGTTAATCTAGGCCACGGCCTAGCTCCTGAAGAAAAATTAGCATATATTCGTCTTCTGAGACAATAAAAAAACATTTTTTCCTGGAATTACGATGGGCTGAAGACATACAACACCTCTATCATTCAACACACTATCCCTATGATTGACAACGAAAAACCTGTCCAGCAGAAACTCAGAAAAATCCACCCCAATTTAGAAAATCAGATAAAAACTGAGCTAAATAAGTTGTTGAGAGCCAGAATAATTTTCCCCGTCAGACATTCCAAATGGGTATCCAATATGGTGTCCGTTAGAAAGAAAAACAGAGATATTAGAATCCGTATCGATTTCCGAAATCTCAACAAAGCCTGTCAAAAAGACAATTTCCCCTCCCACCTATGGAGCAAATATTACATGCAGTAGCAGGCTCAGAATTAATGTCTTTTCTGGATGGATTTTCAGGATACAATCAAGTGCTGGTACACCCTGATGATCAGTTAAAAACCACATTCCGAACTAAGTGGGGCACATACGCATATCGAAAGATGCCATTTGGTCTAATCAATGCCGGTGCTACCTTTCAAAGAGCCATGGACGTCGCTTTTAAAGGTTTAGTCAATAAATCTGTAGTGATTTACCTGGATGATATAACAGTGTACTCCAAGAAGCGAAGTGACCATCTCGAAGACTTGAAACAAATCTTTCAACGATGTTTAAGGTATGGGAATTCACTTAACCCAAAGAAATCTTTTTTCGCATTAAGTGAAGGGAAATTGCTAGGATTCATAGTGTCAAAATCTGGTATTCACATCGAACTTGACAGAATCAAAGAAATTTCTGAAATATCCATGCCTCATAACAAAAAAGCCATGCAATCTTTCCTTGCTCAAATCAATTTTGTAAAGAGATTTGTCCCAGATTTTTCACGTATTGTTTCTCCTTTGAAAAATATGATGAAAAAGAATTCAAATTTTAAATGGGGTCAAGACGAGCATAAAGCGTTCCACTTGATCAAACAAGCCATCATTAACGCTCCATCTTTAGCGACCCCAAATTTTTCAGAATCTTTTACCTTATACACATTTGCCTCAGAGAAATCTTATGCCGCAATTCTAACTCAAGCAAATCAAGAGAAGGCGGAAGCTCCAATCGCATATTTTAGCTCGAACTTACAAGGTGATGAACTCAATTATTCAGACGTGGAGAAACAGGCATATGCTGTTTTCAAAGCGATCAAGTATTTCAGACCTTTCTTACTTAAATCCCATACCAAAGTCGTAGTACCGTTTCTGGCAGTAAGAAACATTCTGATACAGAAGGATGTGGGAAAAAAGAGAGCAAACTGGATTACCGCTTTACAAGAATACGATCTTGAGATCAAGCCAGCAAACATCGTAAGAGGTCAAGGCTTCTGCAAGATGTTAGCTGGAGCATCGCAAATTCCTGAGAACTCATCTAAAGAGGTACATACGTATGTGGTAAGCCTAAAAGACGCAGAATCATTATATGCTGACACCATTTATTATCTTAAGAACGGGTATGATCCATCACACCTGGATCACACCAAGAAAAGAGCTCTGAGATTAAAAGCTAAACAATACAAAATCATAAATGATGTTCTGTTTAAAAGGAATTACGATTCCGTGCTTCTTAGGTGTCTTGAGAAAACTAAAGCTGAAAAGGTTTTGTAGGAACTCCACGACGGACCAGTAGGCGGACACTATGCTGGAGACGCGACTACACATAAACTATTATGTGCAGGATATTATTGGCCCACGCTTTTCAAAGACTCATACAATTACGTAAGGAAATGCCAAGTCTGCCAGACTGCTGTAGGGAAACAAAAGAAGTCGTCCATGCCACTACAACCGGTTAACATCGAGCAACCATTCAGTCAATGGGGTTTGGACATAATAGGTGAGATCATTCCTCACTCTTCTAAGCAGCATAGGTATATCCTCACGGCAATTGATTATTTTACTAAATGGGTAGAAGCAGTTCCTCTCAAGACAGCTAATTCTGAAAACATTATTAAGTTCATAGATCAATTTATAATCACTAGGTTTGGATTGTCGACGGCCTTAATGTTTGATAATGCCTCATACTTTTCTGGAAATACAATGACTGAGTTTGCACTTAAAAGAGGGTTCAAACTGAAATATTCTGCCAACTACTATCCACAAGGTAATGGATTGGCTGAATCAACAAACAAGAACCTAATCAGGATTATTAAAAGAATAGTCAACCAAAACCAAAAGAATTGGCACAAAGCACTAGTAAATGCTTTATGGGCAGATAGAATTACGAAGAAAGCTTCAATCGGCACTTCTCCCTTTAATTTAGTTTATGGGAAAGAAGTGGTTCTTCAAACTCACTTAGTCATCCCCTGTTTGTCTTTAGTACAATACATCGATGAAGTATCTACTTCCTCCTTACAACTGAGACAAGTGGAAATAATCAAATTAGAAGAACAACGAGAACAAGCTAAGAAAACCCATGCTCATCACCAGGCACTAATAAAATCCTCTTTTGACTCAAGCATAATGACCAGAAAAAACTTTCAGATGGGAGATTTAGTTTTGAAATGGGATAAGGTTCATGAAGAAAAGGGCAAACATACGAAATTTCACAAGTTGTGGCTTGGTCCTTTTTAGATTGTAGAAGTCATAGGCCCATTGACGTTTGTGTTGCAGGATTTGGCAGGTAGAAGAGATTCTTTGCCTGTTAATGGACAGATTCTTAAAATATATTTTCCATAGAAGATCATTATTCTATTTCTGTAAGATAGTTTTAGTTTTTATTTATTTTTCTCTTTCTTATAAATAAAACCAGTTGTAGATGGTCACTAAAAGGATTCATGAAAGAGCACACCGGTCCTCTATCATATTTTGATTTCGCTTGTACAAGTAGCAAAACTTTTCGAAAAATCTGATTTTTATTATTGACAAATAGAGTTAACTTTAGCCTAAATATGATGTTAGTTTCAACCTCAAAAAACTTTGATGAAAGCAACCTTTGGTAAAAAATTGTTTTATATCAGCACAATGAAAGGTATCAATAATAAAATAAATATTCTCTGTAAAGTTGTTGTTTTCAAACTCTATTATTGTCGTCCAGAGCTTTCTTAAGGAAAAACAATGACTTCCTCCCTGCTAAAGGAAATCGCAGCATTCAGAGGAACAATCCGAGAAAACACTATATCTCAAAGAATAAGAGGTCTCATCACGAGCCGGCTTATCATGATCACAGATATTATAACTTGCTGACTTTTCCAAATACTGTCTGCCAAAACAGGGCAACGACTCAAGATTATTGCAATCAAAAGACAAGGGGTCTCATCACGAGCCAGCTTGTTCAACAAAAGTGTAAATCAAGTGAATGAATGTGTCATAATTTGGCCACCAAACCAAGACATTGTTCTTTAGAGAATAAAAAAGGAAAAAGTGTCAAAACAGTTTTTCTCTGAAATGTTGTAAATAACCTCAAGCAGGATAAAGGATCATTGTTGGATAACAGGTAACCCTGTCAACGCTATGAACGCTTGCGGGCAGCAGAGGCTCTTCCTACGACAAATGAGCATATTTTAAAAGCCAGTACGCAGAGAAGACCTTATTTTATCTTTAAAACACCAAGTAATGTCTGGTGTGAATATAGGAACTAAGCCCGAGGAAGCAAACAATTGGAATATGAAAAGGTTGAGACAAAGTATCATTGACAGGATAAAGGGTAACGTACTCTTTCTGTCCATAACAAAATTTAGACATACGAAATTTTTCTGTTTCGGAAGTGGAAATTCAATAGAAAAGCAGAGATAACTGGTTCTTCACAGTGAATCTCCATTGTTGTGGTCACCAACAACCTCCCTCTTTATTTGGTATTAGCAATAACACCAAGCAAACGGGGACCCTTAACAAAAAATCCAAAAATTATTTTTATCAAAATTTTTGTATTTTTACTCCCTAAAGCTATATCGCATCGCGAAGAGAGAGTGAAGCATTTTCTATGCGTGTAAATAAGTTGCGAAGAAGCGACGCGAAATTCATCGCAACACATATATTGAAAGCGCCCTTAAATGAGAAACTTAAGGAGTCGCTGACGGCCGATATGCGACGTCACATATCGCAACATCGCATAAGCAACACACAGTGATTGAATGATAAAACGCGATCTTGCGATCTGCGATCTTGCGATCTGCGATCTTGCGATCTGCGATCTTGCAATCTGTGATCCTACGATTTGCGATCTGCGATGAATGAGACTATCAATTCCTGCGATGACACTTCTTGACATCGCAATCCTCGATACTGCGATGCGAATCGCAGAAACCACTCATCGCAAAATTTTCTCGACATAGTCTGTAAACCCAAAATTGAGCGCGCACCTTAGGGGAAATTAATGACTGTACACCAAAGTATCCAAGAATGTTTGTGTTGCATTTTTCGAAGAGTCAAGTCATTATGAGTGTCATGATTATGCATTCATTAGAACTTAAAGCTTTCATGTCAATCTTTTCGTCATTTCTCTTTTCCTTTGCGTAAACTCTAAGTTAGCAACTAATATAAATCAATATGTAGGAAGCATCTAAGGAAAAGGGGAAAGCGCCAATACTCGGAGAACAGAGAGGAGATGCCTTCGCAAATGGATGCCGCATGCAGCAGGACCGCGGATTCCAGAGTATCACTCAACAGACACTAATGAAAATAGACTATCCAAGACTCAGAGTCAAAGACGCACAAAAGCTGCATGTTTACAAAAGATCCTGAAGCTCAGACTGGGTAAAGCAAAAAAGAAAGACGCTAAGGAAGGAAGACGCTTCAGAAAAGCCTGGAACAAAGAACGGAAGCAATCTGCAATACTGAAAATTTTTCAGGCAACGAAATCCCTAACTCATTGAGTCATTCGCATGGCCGGAAACCGAAATAGCAACTGCACAATCAGTTTGAAAGAAATCTGGGTTATACCAAGTATACACACAGCGAATACACCAATCCAGAGGAAGATTTTCGAAAATATCTTCCAGTTTGTCAGAAAGCGGTGCCAGCTCTTGTTATTTCTACTTTTATCGCTCGAATGAAAGGAGAAGACAACTAGCCGACTCTTCTCAGGTGAACATTGCGTTGCTTACAGCACTAAGGAGCAGATACAGAAACAGTTAGAAATTAGATTCAATTTTTAGAAATAAATCTGTTTTAGTAGAAGGGCGGTCATTTGAAGCCATTTCCTAAATTTGTGTAATTAAGATTAATTAGTTAGTAGTATTTAACCCTTCTCATGGCATTTGGAGAAGGGTCCGGAAATCTGTCAAAAAACGTGTCCTCAGAACATGCACTTTTGCACCCTCGGAGGGGGTTTTTGATGAATGGATGGATAAGGATTTATCAACGTTTGCATTTAATGTCTGCTACTGATGTTGCACTTCTGTACTCTTAGTAGGGTATTAGAACAAGTAGAGGTAAATCGTTATTGCTTGAAGTTTATGAGTGAAATCAGTCATAAATGGTACTTTTATCTCTTGACCAATTTCTGCTTATATTCTTAGAGTGATATGCAGTTTCAGTTGTTTATATGTTAATGTATGAATGTGTGGGTTACCATTTGGCACTTCTGTATGGTGGAGTCATTTATTTGTGCTTGAAATAGGAATAACTTATTATGCGATATGTTGTTCACAACTGTTTTGCCTAAATTTTTATGCAGAATTGTTTATCTTAATTGATTTCTATTCTTATGATAGCTGAATGATCTTTATTACAATTTATTGTTCAAAATCTCTTTAGATTTCATAATATAAGAAATACACCCTGGTACACCCTGGGCTAGCGTAGATTAGATGTGTTGTTTTTATTAGATTACAATAGCATAAAGTCAGTTTAGGAGCTAGAATTAAATTAGCTTAAAATACTTCTAGATCAGCATCATTCAACTCCACACACACACACACCCCCTAGATTGGGAAACTGGTCCCATTATCCCCAGTCAGACCTGCTATACCAAACGGACAATGAGTTGCCAACCAAGTTCCGGATCGGGTGGGTATCCCCCTTGTTGTCGACCCGATTTTCGGGGCTTCAACAGGTGGTTATGGGAATAACCAACCATTCATCATGGCACCCAACAAACTCATTTGGTCCTTCGCAATTTGTTGTGAGGCTCTATATCTAAGGAAAATCATCTGCTTGTTAAGAGTCTTCCTTCATTGTGTTACTCATTATGTAGAAAGTCGATAGTTTGAAACCCACTCTATGCTTAACATTTCATAGATTACATCCTTCAGTAGATTGATTTAATTCGACAATATAATTATAGGTTAGTGTTTATCGTGGAGGTTTCTTCTTATTCAGGATATTTGGTCCAACCAAAAATCTAGACTCATGATGGTAATTTCTTCCTATGAATTCTTTCTTTGTTGTAGATAGTTGGGATCACAACTTAGAAACCCTAGCCCTTGGTCGTTACAGAATTTATTCATAACTATTATTATTTTGGTTGCATATTAAAGCGCGTCTTGATAGATCCTTCTTTATGCACCTAAACCTTGTTGATGCCTTTGTGGAAGGGAAAATTTTAGGTGCTAATATTTGTAGTTGGGCTAATTTTTCATGCTTGAAAAAAAATTCATGAATTTCCAATTTTTCGGAATATGATTCACCCAAATTTTATAGTATAAGAATATTTTACATTAAAAATTGTAAAATTTTTATAGAGAATATAGAAGATCATTGGAAATATGAATATTTTTACAAAAGTATTGGAAAACTTTTTACAATTTGCATATTAGGGACTAGTAATATTGGCCAAGATTTCTAAACTTTAAGATCAATTTCTATCCTTTAAATTTCACTTGATTCACGACCTTCATATAAATTCAATTTTTGTTACAATGTTTTCGTACTATTTGTTGTATTTTCAATAATTGTTTCTTGTGGTTTAGTTATTGTATTTTCCTTGTGGCCATATTTTGTAGTATTGTAAATATAATTTTAACTCTTTCTAATATCAATGAACACTACTGTCTAAAAGTTCTTTCTTGCTTGCCACTAAAAATTTTGGAAAATATTCATTACTTTACTACTATTATTATTATTATTTGATGGGACCCAATCCACACTCCAACGTATAACTTGACAAAGTTTGTCTGGCACTATTGATGAACGCGGATTTGGTTGATAATTTGGCTTTTGATTATTGTTATTATCAGTGGATATTTATGATGTTGGTTGCAATAATTTAATGAGGATTTTAAATGTGAAACTAACCTATCCTCCTGCCTCGGTCCTCATTTCCCACTTGGTCATTATGCAAAACCCTCTCGCATTTTGGTCATTTTGACATTTTGTTTTGCTGTGAGAGCTCCGCGAGGGTGTAGTTCCACGGAATCGCATGTGCTGCTGGCAGTTGTATTCCTTGTTGTATGGTCCTATTATGTGTTCTGGAGATTAGTTTTCTCGTTTTCCTTGGCACAATGGGTTATTTCATATGTTCGAACATAGAATCGATTGCTGGTTTGCTCTGTCTAGTTTCCAAACATTCCTTCTTGATGTTGGTTATTTTTCTACTGCTCTACTGCTAAAATCGTTTTGTTAATATTCCCGTGTGCTCAGATTACAGGCACAATGGCTCACTTAGCTTGTCTTTCAGTTAATTCGTCTTTCTTTGATTTATTTCTGCCTTCTCCTAGTTTAAAAACTAACCATGTCTGCTCCTCTTGTCTCAGGTCATTCTTGTGTTCTATGGCTCTGTAGCACGAGCTTTCTTGTTCAATCGCACTCCTAGGTAAGATTATGTTCTTCCATTTATTGTATTGTATCTCTGCTCGTTTCACTGTTATGCATGGTGTGCTTGACACTTGCTTGTTCTGGTTACAGAGGTTAAGAGTTCGACCTCGGGCGTGGATGGCTTCAACGCTTTGGTTTTCAAACAAACCCTTTAGTTCCTTTCTGGTAGGCTCTGTCACCACAAAATTGTTGGACTGTAGTTAGGGTTTGTAGTTTTCTAGTGGTTGTGCCTCAACATTCATTTGCTATCTCTTTTTTGAGTCGTTACATGACCTGGGCACATCTCTGTTTACAATTCCAGTTTGTAATTTGTGTTCGTTGAACTTTCTGGTTAGGATCGAGGGTTTCATGATGATAAACCCTTAACTAGGGTATGCCTTGTCTCGTGGTCACTGTTTACTCTATTTTCTTTGACAATGTAACACTGGACTCTTATATAATAATAGTTATATATTTTCTTTGTCTCCGTTTCGTTTGGAAAGGAAAAGAAACAATGTATAACAGAATGTAATGAATTACCTCTGTTTGGTTTGTCCAATCGATACTTTGACTCTAATTTCTTCGTTCAATTATTTTGCTGTGTTGACATTCTCCTCGCTGCAAGCTCGTTTACTTGTTCATCCGTTCTGGTCCTGAAAACTTGTATGCATTCGACAGTACTTTGTTCATTAAGAGTGGAAAAACAAAAAACTATATGTCTGCACTTTATTTGTCAATGTTGAATCATTTAGTAATTGAGAAATGAAATTACACAATAAGAAGATGATAGTATAGATGGATGAATGTTAAATTTGTTCTCTGTCTTCTTTTATTTCTTGTATCTAAAAGTGCTGAACCTTGTCAATGATTTTCAATGTTACATTTATATGCTCTATCTACAGTTAATTGAACTGTGTAGTTACTTTCAGTTGTAGACCTTATAGTTACATAACTATTAAGTATTCAGTTCTGCCTATATGGCAAGATTTTACATTAGACACACTTGTCTTTTTCTTTTAAAGTGATAGGACAACTATTAATCTACTATTTATTAAAGACAAACAAATAAATGACCCTAGCCGACCAAAATACCCTTGACTAATATTGATATTAAAATAAAAACAAAGTCCTACCTCCTACTTTGACAAACTGAACATATAAAACAAACAATATGTTAATTCAACTCTCCACCCTGGTAGAGACCAACACCAAGTCATGGTGCCATAGCTAGATGCTCCTGCATCAGGCTCTTGGGGAAAAAACAAATCATGACTCCAGTCCATGAGCTTCCTGACTGAAGAACCCATCTGCTCAATTTTCCTAGCATGAAGCCACCAACTGTCCTCAATAGGACAATTCTTCTACTTAACCAGGTATTGCAGATACTCCTTCCACTGAGTTCGTTTGGCCACCTGAGTGTCAAGGATTCTCTCGATCTTGGGAGGCTGAACTTAAGGCATCTGTCTCATCCAATTTTCCCCTCCATCCTGGGTATTTCATGTAGGTTGTGTGGTTCTGTCTTCTTCTTCTCAGTCAGTAGTGTAAGGGAACATGTCTACCACATTAAATATGGGTGAAATGCCTATCCCTAGTGGGAGCTGTATCTCATAGGAATTCGCTGAAAATTTCTGGAGGACTTTGCAAGGATCTATCTTCTTATACTTCAGCTTATTGTATGCACCTCGGGGGAAGCGTTCCTTATGCAAATGCGTGAGGACTTCATCTCCTACATTGAACTATACTTGCCTTCTCTTCAAATCTGCTTGTTGTTTATACTTTTTGCTGCTGTCCTACAATTTAATTTTCACTTGCGTATGAAAATCTCTCATCACATTAGTGAAATATTCTCCATCTGCGCTTCGCCTTTCTTGTAGTCTGAGATATCGCAACTCATGCACTCCATGAGGATGCATGTCGTACAGGATCTAAAATGGACTGTAACCTATGCTACGATTAGGAGAGTCATTATAAGTGAACTCTACCTGGGCAAGCACTCAATCCCACATCCACGAATTCTCACCAATCAAGCTTCGTAGCGGGTTTCCCAGACTCCTGTTTACCACCTCTATTTGTCCGTCGGTTTACGGGTGATAAGCAGAGCTGTAACTCACTTGCGTATCGATCTTCTTCCAAAGGGTACACCAAAAGTGCCTTGTAAACTTCACATCCCTATCCGAAAGAATAGACTTAGGTAACCCATGTAGCCTGACAATCTCCATGAAGAACAAGTGGGCCAGATGAGTGGCATGACTAGTTTTTCTGCATGGAATGAAATGTGCCATATTCGAGAATCTATCCACTACTACCATCACTAAGTAATAACCTCATTGCGTCCTAGGTAGAGCCAAGACAAATTCCAAGCTGATTGAATCCCATGGTCTGCTTGGAACAGGCAACGGTGTATACAGTCATGTGTTTTGACTGTGACCCTTTGCCAACTGGCACACTTTACATCTGGTCACAAATTTCTGTACATCCACGTCTTTGGCCAAAAATAGAAATGATTGAGCTGCTCGAGTGTCTTGTCTATGCGGAAATGTCCAGCTATACCTCTACTATGCATCTCCCAAATAATGTTTTCTCTCATGGAGTAGTCAGGAAAGCATAGCTATCCTCCTCTAAACAACAATTTTTCTTTCAAGTTGTAGTCCAACCATGGACTGTTATCTCTCACCAAGGGATTTTGACAAGCCTCATAAACCTCCTTAAAATCTGTATCAGCCTGGTATAAATCTTTTAAGTAGTCAAAACCTAGCACTTTCACAATACTCTCCTGCAAAAGTAAAGCTCTCCTACTCAATACATTTTCCACCTTGTTGTCCTGCCCGTTGATGTGTTTCAACACAAAGGTGAAACTTTGCAAATATTCCGCCCACTTGGCATGCTTGTGATTCATCTTGTGTTGTTGCATCACATACTGTAGTGCAGAATTATCTGAAAGCAACACAAATTTGTTTCCCACCAAATAGTGTCTCTAGTGCTTCACTGCCTAAATGACAGCATAAAACTCCTTGTCGTAGGACGAATATTTCTGCTTGCTCTCATTTAACTTCTCACTAAAAAATGCAATAGGTTTATCCTCCTGGCTGAGTATAACTCCAATAGCCGTATGAATAGCATCATAACGAACCTGAAAGAACCTTTTAAAATCTGGCAATCTCAAGATTGGTCTCTCTGTGATCTTCTTCTTTAGTAGCTGAAAACTCTTTTCCGCTGCATCAGTCCCTCGAAATGGTTGACTGGCATTTTTAATAGTGTCCAACATAGGTGCTCAAATTTCACTAAAATTTCTTATGAATTTCCGGTAAAAACTAGCCAGCCCATGAAAACTACGTACCTCAAATAAACTTTTGGGAGATGGCCAATTGAATATCGCTGCAATCTTTTCTCGATCCATCTTCAGCTTGTTTTCTGCAATTACGAAGCCCAAATAAATCAACTCCTTTTGCAAAAAAGTACACTTTTTCAAATTTATTAGCAGTTTATTCTTCTGTAATTTTTCCAGCACTTCCCAAACATGTCGAAGGTGCTCCTCCCTTGTCCTACTAAAAATTAGTATGTCATTCAGATATACTATCACAAATTTTCCAATATATTCTTTCAGCATTTCATTCATTAGCCGCATAAATGTATTGGGCTCATTCCTCAGTCTGAATGGCATAACCAGCCATTCATAGAGTCCCTCATTTATCTTAAAGGTTGTTTTCACTTGTCCCCCTCTCGGATTTTGATCTGATGATACCCGCTCTTCAAGTCTATCTTAGAAAAATATGCTACCCTGCTTAGGTAGTCAATCATGTCATCCATCTGTGGCAGTGGAAACCTGTACCGAATGGTGACCTTGCTGATGGCCCTCGATTCTATGCACATCCACCACTCTCCTCCTTTCTTGGGAGAAAGAACTATTGGAACTGCTCAAGGGCTCAAACTCTCCCTTATCAATCCTTTGTCTAGCAGTTCCTACACCTGCTTCCTAATCTCTTCATTGTCCTTGGGACTCATCCGATATGCTGCCTTATTCGGAAAACATTCTCTGGGTATGAAGTCAATATGGTGGCTTATGCTTCTTTTGGGGGGTAGTTTATCTAGCAAGTCATCCACCACTATCTTTCTAAATTCCTCCAACATCTGCTGAATTTCTCGGGGTAAATCTGATGCCTTTGTATGCAACAGTATTTTTTTTCTCTTCTTACAACCACATAACGCGCCTCACTATCCTCAACATGTTTCAGAAACTATTTTCCGCAAACCAACAATGCTCTTGGCTCACTTGTCCCTACTGTCCCTTCCTCCTTGATGGGCACAAGAGTGTGCTTGATTCCATCCTTGACAAACTTATAGTAGTTTGTCAATCCATCAAGTACCACCTTTCTATACTACTGCCATGGCCTGCCTAGCAGTATGTGACATACATCCATCAACATGATGTCACAAATGATCATATCCTTATATCTGCCTATTTGAAGCTCAACCTCGCATTGTTCATCCACCAACAACTGATGGCCTTTTTGCAGCCATGAAACTTTGTAAGGGGTGGGATGTTTAAACCGCTTCAATTCCAACTTTTCCACCATCTTTATGGCCACTAAGTTATCTGTACTACTGTTGTCAATAATTAGCTTATAGTACTTACTGTGTGACTTACTAACTATTCGAAACAAAGCCTTCCGTTGTGTTTCTTTGGTGGCTTCCATGGATAGTTTTGACAACACCTTGTTCAACACCAGGGCTTCCCCTGTTTCTGGAGCATTCTCTGCTTCTTGGGGAGGTGCCTCTACTTCCTCTAGTTGTGCAACATATGCACCCCTCTATCCAGCTTGGTCTACCTCAAGACACTCAAATGATTTGTGTCCCCACTTATGACACCTGTAACATTGATAACCAGCTCCTCTACCTTGGCCATTTCCACTGCCTTGCTAATATGACCTACCACCTTTCACATTATCACCTTTCTCATTAC
Source organism: Pinus tabuliformis (assembly GCA_031772625.1). Taxonomy (NCBI): domain Eukaryota; kingdom Viridiplantae; phylum Streptophyta; class Pinopsida; order Pinales; family Pinaceae; genus Pinus; species Pinus tabuliformis. The sequence continues at coordinate 1,370,581,518 of CM062820.1, forward strand.
TACTAGCTGTCTACCCTCTGCCATATGACTAGCCTTTTCCTCTGTCGGTTCCTCGTCCTCTCCTGGCATTCTGCCTTCTAGTAATTTTCTCTTCAGCTTTCATAGCACTCTGATACGCTTCTTCAATGTTCTTTGGAGAGAAAACACTAATTTCATCTAAAATTTCTAGCCCTAAACCATTTACATACTTGGCTATCTTTTCTATGGTATCCTCTATATAACCTACCCTTAGGTTTACTCGATAAAAGTCCTTAGTATACTCCTTTACTGTCATTCCTTTCTATTTCAGATTCTGCACTTGTTTGTGTAGTGCAATCTGATAGTCTTTTGGCAGAAGTCTACCCTTCAACTTGGCCACCACCCTTGACCACGTTTTGATTGGCAACTTGTTCAATCTCCTTCTCTCTGTTTGGACACTGTGCCACCACAGTGCTGTGTGTCCCTTCAACTTTTTCACAAAATATGATTCACCAAAATTTTATAGTATAAGAATATTTTACCTTAGAAATCATAAAATTTTTATAGAGAATATAGAAAATCATTGGAAATATGAATATTTTTACAAAAGTATTGGAAATCCTTTTACAATTTGCATGTTAGGGACTAGTAATATTGGCCAAGATTTCTAAACTTTAAATAAATTTCTATCCTTTAAATTTTCCTTGATTCACGACCTTCATATAAATCCAATTTTTGTTACAATGTTTTCGTAATATTTGTTGTATTTTCAATAATTGTTTCTTGTGGTTTAGTTATTGTATTTTCCTTGTGGCCATCTTTTGTAGTATTGTAAATATAATTTTAACGCTTTCTAATATCAATGAACACTATTGTCTAAAAGTTCTTTCTTGCATGCCACTACAACCTTTGGAAAATATTCATTACTTTACTATTACCATTATTATTATTTGATGGGACCTAGCCTACACTCCAACGTATAACTTGACACATGTTTGTCCAGAGCTATTGATGAACTTGGATTTGGTTGATAATTTGGCTTTTGATTATTGTTATGATCAGTGGATATTTATGATGGTGGTTGCAATCATTTAATGAGGATTTTAAATGTGAAACTGACCTATCCTCCTGCCTCAGTCCTCATTTCCCGCATGGTCATTACGCAAAACCCTTTGGCATTTTTGTCATTTTGACATTTTATTTTGTTGTGAGAGTTCCGTGAGGGTTTCTATGGTGATGCTTTGTTCTGGTTTTTTCTGTGAATGAATGTGGTCCACGGACTCGCCTGTGCTACTGGCAATTATATTCCTTGCTATATGGTCCTATTATGCGTTCTGGAGGTTAGTTTGCTTGTTTTCCTCAGCACAATGGGTTATTTCATCTGTTCAAACATAGAATTGATTGTTGGTTGGCTCTGTCTGGTTTCCAACCATTCCTTCTTGCTGTTGGTTATTTTGGTACTGCTCTGCTGCTAAAATCATTTTGTTATTGTTCCCGTGTGCTCAAGTTACAGGTACAATGGCTCTCTTGGCTTGTCTTTCAGGTAATTCATCTTTCCCTGATTTATTTCTGCCTTCTCCTGGATTAAAAACTAACCATATCCGCTCGTCTTATCTCAGGTCATTCTTGTGTTCTGTGGCTCTGTAGCATGAGGTTTATTGTTCAATCACACTCCCATGTAAGATTATTTTCTTCCCTTGCTTGTATTGTATCTCTGTTCGTTTCACTATTATGCGTGGTGTGCTTGACACTAGCTTGTTCTGGTTGGACAAGTCAAGAGTTCGGCCTCAGGCATGCATGGCTTCAACACTTTGGTTTGCAAACCCTTGGGTGCCTCTCTGGTAGGCTCTGTCACCACAGACTTGTTGGACTGTAGCCAGGGTTTGTTGTTTACTAGTGGTCGTGCCTCGGCATTCATTTGTTGTCTCTTGTTTGAGTCGTTACATGACCTGGGCACACCTTTGTTTACAATTCCAGTTTTTAATTTGTGTTGGTTGAACTTTCTGGTTAGGCTCAAGCGTTTCACGATGATAAACCCTTGACTAAGTTTTGCCCTGTCTCGCAGTCACTGTTTACTCTATTTGCTTTGACAATGTAACGCTGGACTCTTATATAATAGCAGTTATATACTTTCTTTGTCTCTGTTTCGTTTGGAAAGGAAAAGAAACAGTGCATAATAGATTGTAATGAATTACCTCTATTTGATTTGTCCAATCATTACTCGGACTCTAATTTCTTTGTTCAATTGTTTTACTGTGTTGACATTCTCTTGGCCGTGAGCTCGTTTACTTGTTCAACCATTTTGGTCATGGAAACTTGTATACATTCGACAATGCTTTGTTCATTAAGAGAGGAAAAACACAAAACTATATGTCCGCACTTTGTTTTCATTGCTAAAGCATTTAGTAATTGAGAAATGAAATTACACAGTAAGAAGATGATAGTACAGATGGATGAATGTTAAATTTGTTCTTTGTCTTCTTTTATTTCTTGTATTTGAAAGTGTTGAACCTTGTCAATGATTTTCAATGTTACATTTATATGCTCTGTCTATAGTTGATTTAACTGTGTAGTTACTTTTAGTTGTAGACCTTATAGTTACATAACTATTAAGTATTCGGTTCTACTTATATGGTAGGATTTTACATTAGACGCATTTGTCTTTTTCTTTTAAAACGACAGGAAAATTATTAATCTACTGTTTATTAAAGACAAACAAGTAAATGACCCTAACTGACCAAACTACCCTTGACTAATACTGAGATTAAAATAAAAACGAAGTCCTACCTCCTACTTTGACAAACTAAACATATAAAACAAACAATATGTTACTTCAACTCTCCACCCTGGCAGAGACCAACACCTCGTCATGGTGCCTTAGCTGGATGCTCGTACATCATTATTTAGCAATCCCTAAATAAGCCTCATGACCCTACTGCCCGACTCATGGGTTTTATTTCGTTTTTTGTTGTCATTACTACTATAGAAGCTTTCAAACATAATATTTGTTCTGTTATGCCACTTGCAATGTAAGTTACTTTTTCCATAGCTTTAATGTTAGAGGAGATGAATATTGGTATTGGTTTGTTTGCATGCAGCAATATGTTTACATGATTTAGTTTTCATTATTTAGAATATATTTTTTATGTTTCCTTCTAACTTTATTATACTGGTCTCATGTTCCTCAATAGGACCTTACCCACAACCTCCTCAATTGCTCGAATCTTAATTTCTGAACTTGGGATTATTTTTTGTGCTACTGGTTAGCCAACTTGGCCTAGTATAACTTGGATTCACAATTTTTAATTCAACATGAAGGGAAGTTAAATCTCACATTTATTCAAAAAGATATACCATTATACAAACAAGAACCTTTATTGATTCGATAGAATTAAATAATTAACCATAGACAATAGATCAAAGACACTTATATTTTTCCTTAAGTGTCTAAACCAACCACAAAATCACCAGAAAAGAGAGTGTTCACCCCAACCAATGAGTATGGTATCCACTACGAGAAATCCTCCTAACCATTTTTCACTTCTAGAATAGTTCTCTTAATAGCGACCATAACAAGTTTGTTCCAAGACTCTCCTTGACCCGTACTAAGTCTTCATCCAGGAATTTCAACTAAGCAATCAAGCTTATATTTGGGTTTCCTTCAGCCAATGAACTCAAGAATCCTCTACTTGGGAATGTCTTGCCGCCTTTACAACGTCTTATCTGAGGTTCACAAGATGATAGCTTAATTATCATTTCTTTGAACTCCTCAAACTAGGTACCAAGTTCATAAGGTTTCCTTAGGATTTCTTCCCTCTGACTCTCTTGGCTCCCTTGGTTCCCTTTTCCCTAACTATGATTATGCATCTTAGATTATTTATCTCTATGTAGGTTATTAACTTCCTTCAATCTATCCGGTAAGTGAAAACTTTGATTCAACACTTTTTCTTGTAATTTTATGGTTCACCACATTATTACTATTTATAAAAATTAAATAAAACAACCACATTAAAAATATTAATCAGGTTGATATAGTCAAAGGCCTCATAAATATAACCAAAAAAAAGTATTGCAACATGAAGAATATGTACACATTTACCTCATGAACCATATATAAAAAGGTTATGGGTCAACTTTAACTTAAGAAAAAAAAAGAACTATATATGAATGTTATAAATAGTAATTAGGAACTTATCATTGGGAACTTATTAGAATTGGAATAATCTTAAATCCCTAGGAAATTGGTGGGTTGGGAGCCATGTGGAACAAATATAACTTTTAAAATTTATTAAATGTAATGGAATATTTTGTTAAATAATTATATATATATATATATAAATGAATGGTATAAATAATAATAATGAACTTATCATTGAAGGACTTATTAGAATTATAATAATCTCAAATCCCTAGGAATTTGGAGCACGTGAGACTAATCTAATTTTTAGAAATTATTAAAAGTGAAATGCAACCTAGCAAGCTCTTAAATACCCCTGGATGCAGGTGACAATCAAGACATTAATGAGTATTAGACTAGTAGGTGGCGAGAGGACGAGCCACATGGCTGTCTGTGTTCCCTCCCAAGCCAGCTTGAGCTGAATTCATGGTTGCCTGCAAGCAACATGTAATGGGTGCTCGAGCCGAGAACTGCCCATTATGTGCATAAATATGGACTCCCCTCACCACAATGTTGTCCCTCCACCCTACTCCATTGCAATTGTCTGCCCCAAGCTGGTGAACCTTGTTCTCGAACTGTCACTGGAAACCTTTACTGGTCAGTGAGTTGTGTTGACCTTGGAAATGGGCATCACTATTCTCAATCCAGGCTTTGCAATTTGATTTCCACCCAGACTTCCCTTATTCATCCTCTGCTCAATTACTCAGCCATCTCTTCCACGGAATACTTGGCTTGGCATTCTGCCATGGCTCGCATTCGTCATCGCATAAGAAGTTGAAGAGGTGGAAGTCGTGGTGGTAGCATCCGCCCTACTACAACGCCGAGCCCTGACCCCGCCTCCCCCTCCCCTTCCCTTGAAATCCCTTACCCACATAGCTTTGTATCTGGCAGGTATCTTGATAACCGCTGTGGCTGGGGACATGCATAGCTTCCAGGAGTTTGTCGAAGAGATCTCACGATCCACACTGCCAACTTCCCATTGCCCCCTCACCCAGCTCCCCACTCGACCCAATTTCGCTTCTGCAGCACCTTGAAGAGACTGGTCATTACTGCTACCATTACCATCGTTTTCTTTGAAGAAAATGAGCCGCAGGATGCCTCGGGAAGTACTGGAGCGCAACAATAGGAGGCACGCAGGCTCAAGAATGGATGAGATTCTGGAAAGAAATCGATGGACAAGGAAATGGGTACTCTGCATGGCAAGGCCCTGGGTGGCGGTCAACATCCAGCGGGAGGAAGTTTTTGGCGGTCAGCATGCAACGGGAGGAAGATCGTGGAGACACGCAACCACGAGGTTGTAGCATGGTTGACGCATCAGGACCACATGTAGCTGCTGGCAGCTCTAGTGGCGTCCAAACTGCTCGTGGGCCACATAGTGGTGCGTCGGAGGAGGATGACTGGTATCAGTATGCATGCCTCATCAAAGAGGAGCCCGCTCCGGACGAGCTCAAGTGATGACGCGTGGCATGAGGTGCCACCCATATGCGAGTTGACGTCTCCTTTGCTAACTTGCTCTTTTCTGTTATGATTGTTCTGTTGGAACTTCTCTGGGTTTATGATTGTTCTGTTGGAACTTCTCTTGTTTTGTTGTTTCCTGTTTTAAAGACTGATATCCCACATCTAGGTATTTTTTGCCTTTGCGGACTGGTTTCCCCATTGATGGGGCAGTCATGTTATTTTTTGATAGACAATATTCAACACTGTTGAGGCCTGTGCCTCATTGTAGTCATATTTTGTTACATATTAATAGATTAACTTTAGTTAGAAAAAAAAAACAAGCTCTTAAATACAATGCATATGTTGATAACCATACTAAACATATGCCAAGCATATTGCCTTAAAAATCAATCTAAACCCTCAATTAGAAAAATAAATAAACATCAAAAAATATTGATCCACATTGATCCACATTAAATTGAACTAAAAAACATGGAAAAGCCTTTGGTAACTTATATGAGTGGTTAACCAGCATAGGTTATAAAACCCTTGATTAACCAACCCTACAATATCCGTAGCTTCCATTAAAATGGATCAGCACCATAAACACAATGCAGATGGCAACCATTTTCTCAGTGTGCTCTCCAAAATCAGTAAATTCTCATTTTCACTAAGCATTATACTTTTGAAGCTGAGATTAAATTTTAACGAAAAAAAAGTTGTGTGGTATATAACATCTACGGAATGAATGTAAAATTATAAATTTATTTAGAATAATAATTTAATCCTAAAAATTTATTATAAAAATGTTATGATTTTAATTGGGAGGGAAAACAGGTCATTTCTTAATATCTCTGAGTATTTTCATTATATATGATTCATCTATGATATTTTGGTTATCATACCAATTCCTCGGGATTTAAAAGTATAAGTAGCCCTGCCTGAAAAACAAAATGCATAAAGTGGGTATAAGTGTGTCCTCTGGAAACCAGAAAACATGGAGAGATAATTTATTAACAACAATAGAGACCTAGCTTATAGAGAAAAGAAATTTTGTTATTTCCATACTTTAAAAAGTATATACAAGCATGGAATTGTGGTTGGTGTCTAGCTAAGGAGAGCAACCACGTAATGCGCTAGAAGAACGAGGGGACATTGTTGAAATATTGTTGTTTTTATGCATCACTGGTAAGGATAATGACCTCGAAAAGCTAAAAATTTATGATTGATAGGTAGCCAAGGACAAACACCTTCGCTAGGCAAGCCAATACAGCCATTCCTTCTTTGTAATTCGTGGGGTAGTACGAAACGCATTTGCATGGTGGCATACTCAAACGCAAAAGGTAAAGTGTCGGTGTCCATTAATTGTCATTCCTTGGTCTGACAGTCCTGAATACGTTAAAGACAATGGATTTTGCCGACAGGGATAGCCACTTGAAATCCTTCCTCATGCGCACGGAATTCAAATGCACGACAAGTTTACGAAACGGTCTCCCGCCAAGAATTTGTTATTTTCAATCATGCCCCATTTCAACTGGAAAATTATCTAAATTTATCCTTCACCGACGTCGGCAATGAGAAACAGAGCTCAGTCCTTTCTTTCCTTTCGATTACAACGATGGTCATGATAGGGTTGACGCCACCGCACCGTACCACATTATAGATATTAATGAACATTTTGACAATAACTTCACATACGTCAGAACGACTGTACCAATACATCAAGGTTTTGAGAGAGTGTGCCAAAATTACATTAATGGATTTAATTAAGGTTTTGACAAAAGCTTGACATACGTCAGAAATCCATGGTTCTGAACGATACCCGTTGAATAGGACTAGTGGTGTCGAGCGCCACGTTGAGACCGCTAATAATTCAGCCACAGCTCCCTGGACTCTGTGTATAAATCCCCACGCAGAACCAATTCTGTCATTCGAATAGGATTCAATTGTTTAAGGCGAGGATGAGGAAAATACATGCTAATTCCTTCATATGCTAAGTTTCGCAACATTCCATGTCTTTATATACAGCTGTACCCTAATAAGCTGGCTGTACTTTTAAGTAATATGCAGATTTACCGAATTTCATATCGTGTAAATGATGTGTAAGTAATAAGCAGTTTTACTAAAATTTCACACTGTATTGATGATGCGTAACTAGAATTGAGCGTAGCTCTTAGTAATTACTAATATGCACTTTACTGAATTTCATCTTCTATAAATACTGTGTAACTAGAATAGAATTTTTTTTACGTTCAGCTGAGATCTATGAATTAAGAGGTACCAAACTTTACAAGCGCAGATTTAGTGACTGCTATCCGAAAACATTTTAACAAATAAAATGCATTTTACCTGAAAGATCTTTGTTATTTGGTGTGTTTCATCGTCATATATAAGGAAATAGTAGATATACATCCATCTTCTTATAGATGAATGCAATCGCACTGCCACGGTCAATTAGAATTTATGTAAAAGTTAACTAGAATAAGTTGTTTCTGATCACGATAATAGTTTTTCTCCCTCGTAGTTATTAGCATAAGATGGAAAAGCGGAGGATTCTTCCGGGAGACAATGATAGCCATTGTGTTATTGATTATCGAAGCGGAAACTTCTTTTGTATTAGCAGCTGGTAATTTGGAGGACATCGGATATGAACTGATATAGCAATTTGGAGGATATTGGATATGAACTCATGATGACAGCGAGTTATGATCATTTATTTAATGATAATATTTTGAAAGCGATGTTGATTGGGAGCCATTGGAAACCATGTTTTCACAACATTCATTTATAAAATAAATAACACTTGATGGTTATATGTCAGTCAAAATAAAAATCTATATAATCGAATAAATATTATCACAAATTTATTCAAAAGATTAATGAAAGTTCTAATATATTTAATATCTAGACTTTCGTTGGTTTACGCAATTTATTTTCAATTCTAAAAAGTATATTATATTTTTTAATATTATTTGATTATTTTTATGAAATGTTTAAACAAAATAATCTTTAATTTGGTTCTATAATGGAACTTTCATTACTAAAATTGCAGCATTTTTAAAGCAAATTTGTTGTTAACATTCTATTTATCATCAATTTATAAATATTATTGATTATTCTCCATTTATTATTGCTATCCTCCGATTATCAATATTATTACCGTGCTATTTCAATTTTCGGATAGTGATATTTTAAGGTTTTAATTTTTTTGAATTTCAAATATTTATAATATTTAAAAAATTTAATCCATTACAACTTATACATTTTAAAACTTGTTGTATAATAATGTTCAATAAGAATATATATATATATATATATATATATATATATTAAATTTTATATTTTTTATATATTTTTTAAATAAAAAAAATTAATAAAAATTTTAATTCATGACGTTACAAAATTGCGAAATATATCAATCATTTTATTTTCAAATATAAAATATATTAAAAAAACCCATTATAACTTATATTTTTTAATATATCATATTATTTTCAAAATTTAATTATAACAATTTTAAAAAACATTTGAAATCAAAATAAAAAGAAAAGTATAATAAAATATATATATTTTTAAAGAGATATGAAATATGTAAATTAAAATATTAAGAAATCTTTATAATTGGGTGTTTATAAAAAATGAGATTTTTTTTCAATTTAAATGAAAAATAAATAATGGTTATGAAATGTGTTGTTAAAAGTCAATAGTTCAATTCCCTATTCTATTTAGATATTTTTTTTAGACATGATATATCCTTACTTTACACATCTTAAAAATAACGAAAAAAAATTGCTAATTTAATTAGAAAGATAAAAAATAGGAACCATAGTAAAACAATATTATCCTTAAAAAAGTTACTCTTTAAAATAATCTTAAAAAGTGAAGAATTTTCTACATACTTTTAAATGAAACTCATAATAATTAGTATAAAAGAAACTCATAGTGAAGCTACTAAATACTATATACTACATTGCAATTCTATATAATATATTTTTAATTTTAATAATATATTATATTTTATTTTTTTATATCTATTTGTTTATTATAAAATTTTAAATTAATTAAAAAAATTGAACTTTCTTTTTTAAACAATGCTATCTTATTAGCCTAAACTTCTTAGGCAACGAAGGTTAAGATAAGTATGAGAGAATTCCTAATTTATAAAGAGTAATCATTAAATAATAATTAATTAAGTAATAATTCACTACATTATATATATTTTAAGTAAATTAGTGTAAATTTTTATTTTCAAAAGATAACTTTCATTTTTTCAATTTATTGTTTCGCTATATTTTTATAATTATTTACCATATACATAAGTTAATCGATATAGTAAATCGCAATATATATTAATATATTATATCTTAGTGATATAGTATTGATAATTTAATATGATATTTTATTTTATTTTTAAATAAATTATATATCTTAGTGATATAGTATTGATAATTTAATATGATATTTTATTTTATTTTTAAATAAATTATATTGAATGAAAGATTTTCTTATTTTCAAATATATATTTAAAATTTATATATCTCTATTATAATGAGAATATTGTATTAAATTAAAATTTGTGTCTAGATAGTAGCTTATACTAAAAGTGCGTATAATGAAAAGATATACTACATGAGTATAATGAAAATCTCTTGAGGCTATGTATACTTACAATTTTATTTATTAATGGATTTACTATCTTATATTTTTGGAGGTGTAGATGGTGCAGAGAAGGAATACCTTTTCTCACTGCAATCCTAAATTTATGTTTACATATTTATTAGGATGATTATGTGCAGAAGACTTATTGATTCTTAAGACATGAAAGGAGTTACTAGTAGAGAAGGGTAGTTTTAGATTCTTATGCTTCGCAATTTGCTAATTACCAGGAAAAGATCCATGAACACAATAATGGATAACTAGTTCTCAATCACCCAACACCACCAAATCTTTGATATTTTCTTTTCTGATGAAAAAAAACCCTCATAATAAAACATATACCTCTATACCCTCTATCCAGCTACATAATTTATAAAATTTCTTAACCCCATCTTTATTTTAAAAAATTGCCTTGATTCAATATATATATATATATAAAATTGAAAAATGTAACAAAGTAGGACTGACTTTGAATTGTCAAGGTTAAGTAACTTAACCACAACCTCACATTAACGAACGCAAGCTGAGCTAGATGCTTATGTCACCTCGTCACGCTCAATGATGAAGTACGAAGTATGCTTCATTGACACTCACTAACATTTATGTGATAAAAGTATGTGCATGAATTTTAAAAGAATAAAGATGAGTATGCATCTCTTTTAATCTATCGGATCCACCAATGAGGACGATGCCATGAAATAATCGTTTACTCGAATGAAGCACACCTATGTTGAGCAGCATAGATGATTTCGAAAAGGGTTGAAATCATACATGACATCTCATGGCATAAAATTTGAGGGACTCGACATTTTGGATACCCATGTATGGGAATCAATGTTGAATATGCATCTACAAGTTTTACAATTTACATAGATTTCACGGGCCATTAACATTTTCGAAATCTATATATTTAGCAAAGGGAGGAAAGCGACTGAAATAGATAAAAGGATGTTAAACAATCCGTGTTTCCCTGTAACCACCTAAAATGAGAAGATTTCTCATTGATGATTCAATGTTAGTGCACAATCAACGAATTATGATTGGTTTAGGGAAACCATTATCATATTTATGAAAATTTTAATAATGAAGGACACAATAAGTAAGAGGATGGAGGGCATTATTATACTCATGAACATAAAATTAAAATTATATGGAGAACATAATGACTAAGAGGATTAAAGACAATATTCATGAACATAAAATTATATGGAGGGCATAATCACTATGAGGGTGGAAAATAACACATAGATGGAAAAATATTTCATCAAATCACATGAATCAAATATCAAATTTGCAATCACACAATTAGTGTTTCTCTATGACCAACTAAAATGAGATGATTTCCCATTGATAATGATTTCTCATTGATTTAATGTTAATGCACAATCAACCAATTATGATTTATTTATGGAAGGAATTATCATATTCATGAACATTTAAAATGAAATTATTTCTCATTGGTGATGATATCTCATTGATTCAATGTTAATGCACAATCAAACAATTATTATTTGTTTATGGAAGTCATTATCATATTTATGAACATTTTAATAATGGAATAAAAAATAATTAAGAGGATGGAAGGCATTACCACAGTCATGAACCTAAAATTACATGGAGGACATAATCACTAAGAGAATGGAAGACACTACATAGATGGAAATATATTTCATTAAATCACTTAGAATCAAATATCAAGTTTGTAGTAAGATTCCAAATTTAATGAAAGACAAATTTAATGGAAAACAAAACATAGAGTAAAAATATTTCATCCAAACACTTAAATCAATACGAAATTTAAAATAAAATTGGAATTTGGAATAATATGATTTGATTTTTAGTCCCAAAATATTAATATTAATATTTTAATATTTATTTATTAAGTTAAAATTTCAATCATATTTATTTGCTAGATTCAATCATACAATTTTCTTTTTCTTTACATTAAAAGTAGATAATTATTTATTTAAAATTATATTGAAATTATAAATATTATGAGATGTAATAAAATAAATAAAAAATAAATTAATTTTATAAAATAAATTTTATTTACATAGTTATAAATATCATAAAGATATAAAACATCCGTAATCTACTTTTAAAGGAAGTTATTTGGAATATATGTATAAAATAATGATGTTGATCTTGGATGGATCATTGATGATTTTTGTGATATTTCTATCTATATTATTGATAATGTCAACTTGATATGATGGTTATTAATAGTATTTATGGCTTACTTAAAGGCATTAAGTCAGTATTTTTATGTGCTATGTTTACTTTCTATGTATATTAGTTATAATATTAATTTTATTTTATGGTTATTAGTAGCATTTATGGTTTACTTAAATGCATTAAGTAAGCATTTTTATGTGATATGTTTACAAGATAATTCATAATTTTTTCAAACAACAAATATGCAATATATGTTATGTAACCTAGGGAGAAATTTTTATGTCTAATGATATGATGAAAATAGATAGGAAAGGCACTACATGTAATTCCTTTAATATAGGTATTTTTATTATAAATGATTAAGACACAACATATTTTAGAAATTATTTTAAATATAGAATAAAAAGTGATTTAATATAATAATTAGATAAGACCAAAAAAAAAACCCGTAAAGGTAATTAGCGATATCATCTGTGTTTACGAAAAGAGTGACTGCATAATATATGCCATGATTGTTAAAATACAAATACAACTATATATATATATATATATATATATATAGAGAGAGAGAGAGAGAGAGAGAGAGAGAGAGAGAGAGAGAGAGATAGATAACCACACTATATGTTAAGTATTATTCCATTTTCATGGAAACATTACATTGATTATTCTATGTTAACATTACATATATTATTCTCTGTTGGTAGCATAAATTTCATACCATTTCACATATATATTTTTTAAAAATATATGTATATGTCCTACAATATGATTATGTAAGGAATCTGATCAACTAATACTATCCTAAAGAAAAAATTTCATATAGTTTAGTTCCAACTATGCAAAAAATGTAATAATGATCATCCTTTCATGCCTTCCCTAATGTTGTCTTTTACTCCTCTTTGTTCCTCTCAATTGATGTATTGATAGTGATACACAAGTCCATAGAATATTTATTTTTTCTTAGAGGTTTGTTTTATAAAAAGTTGTTTCTCATCGAAAGTTGTTTTTACAGATCATTTTTCATTTTTATGCATTTTTAAGGTTTCTCATTTAAGTGTTTATATTATCTCTTCTTCTTATTTATCCTTAATGTTTTCATATGATTTATCTATAATTTCTTAATTATTTTTATTACAATAAGTTATTCATTTTCAGACTTGGTTTCATCTTATTTAATAAACAAAATATCTTGTATTGTAATTATTCTTTTCTTGTACCAAAATTTCATAAATTTGTATCGCACTCCCTTATTTAATAAGCTTATTGAGGGATTAAAACAAATATTAATATAACCTTAATGTATAACATGAAAATATGAATAAAGTCTTATTTGTCCATAATAAACTTCAATTATTCAAAAACTGAACATAGGTATATCAATATTAATATTCAAATGATTAAAATTTGAACATTATCACTTTAAGCCTTTGTAATATATATATGTTTCTTGCAGATCTGAAGTGTTTTGAAAAGTTTAACATTCATGAAGTAGTGCTTAGAGATAGGGTTTGTAGAAATCATTATCTTTCTCATAATTGTTAGCTATGTATTATACTAGGAAAATCTCAAATAGAAACATAATATCATGACTAGCATTATCTTTATTCATGGAATGATGAAACATGCGTAAATGTACTTTATGATAATATTCCCTTTTTCAATGCTAATGTTCACTGGATATTAACTAATTTCTTTATGGTATATTCAAACATTATGACATTAATTAAGGTATAAATATCCAAGTTAGTATATAGATAGTGTTTAGTTAGTATATAGATGGTGTTGAGTACTTTTAAGATTTTTAGGAATATATATTTTTAATATGTTTTAAAATTTTCATATTATAAAGATCTATCACTTCACATCCCTAGGCTAAGGGTCCAAAACACGTTTTATTATTACCTCACTTTTTCTGTGGAAATCTTTTTTATCAAACTTTTATCTATAAAATAATTGAAATAGTACCATTTAAGTACAATGGACATGCAATTTAGAGTTTGGGGATATAGTATAAATTCTACAAACTATTATGTCAGTTATAACTAATTTTGTTAGATTCTGGAACAATATAATTCCTTTATGTCTAAGAAAAAAAATATTGACATACTAGTACCATTAAAAGTACACTATCCATTGTAATTTTAAAGTTATGTCATGATAAAGACCCTTTATTTAATAAGTATTTCTAGATTATGCTAATTATCCTCCATTGATGCATCAATAAATATATTACATACTAACTCAATATTAATAAAGATATTAATTAATATATATCAATATATTCTACTCATATAGTTGACAAGCTTACTGCATTCTTATTGATATAATTTATGTTAGAAACTCACTACCAAGTAAAAATTAGATAGGAAGAACATGACAATTCCCAATATAGTAATGTATCAATAAATAAGAGCAACCCAAATAGAAACTAACTTGAATTAGTTTGTAACACGTTAATGCAACACAATAGAATTCAATTCTAGAACACCCATGTTCCAGTAAGTCTAGAGGCTAATGCAAGGACACCGTAGTAGTGAACCATTTACGATAACTTCTCCAACCTTAGGATAGATGGTAAAATGTAACAACAAATAGCCGCTTGTCATATAATTGTCATCAATAGATTGCTTAGAAATATATTGGCCATTGGGCAACTCAACGTAGGAAGTGATGAGAGTTATTTAGAGACATAGCAAGGAAAGCATGATGACAAAACAATATTCCGCCGATCACATCTTGTCATCGGAGTTGGATGACTCAAATTTTATCTAATTTTTATAGGTTTTGGAGAAATTGTCATAATAAGAAAGGGATATCCTAAGAATCTAAATATTGTCACATATTTCCATAGATCTATAGATTAAATTAAGACTACAATATTTTATAAAAACACCCTACTTTATTTCATCAAGGGAGGACATTTGATTGTAATTTTCATTCCAAATATTTATGAACGCACGTCGTACTATTCCTTTTCCATTTTTCTCTATTCTATGGTGTGCTAATAATTTATGTGCTCTACTTATTTCATAGAAAAATTCCTCACCTAAGGAGTTAGGACCACCTCCATAGACATTGTAATTGTATATAGCGTCATTCAGTTTATTCATAGATCTATTGGTTTAGTAATTAGTGTTTTTTCTGTAGCTCATTAATTTAACAAATAATTTACTCTATTCCTAAATAGTATGTTTCAGTTGCTATAGTTTCCAGGATCTACACTGTTTTATTTAATAAATCTTAGTGAATTGGATTATACACACTACAATGTTTCAAGATTCACCTATCTCATACGCATGTCTTGTGGGGATGTGATCATTAGAAACCTTGAGAAACTCATAATTTTACTACCTATGTGATTTATTTCTTCTTGTGTGATTTAATTTCTTCTTATGTGGTTTATCCTACCCATGTTGGGGTTAAAACAATAAGCTTTCTAATTTGAGAAAGTAGAAGTGTGTCATTTCTTATCCTGCAAAAGTGGGTTAGTTATTCTACCCATTGTGGTGGTTATATGATTAGCTATGTTGCATGAGTTTATGGAACATGGGAACATTGGAAAATTGGGTACGGATGTCGAGAAGAGCAAGAAATTTCCCCAAAAATATACAAGAAACGACTAATCGGAAAAGATAATATTATATAATAAGAATATTAAAAATATAAAAATATAAAATATTTTTTAAATTATATAATTTATATAATAATCAAAATTAATCTTGAATCAAAATATTCAAATATGAAAATCAATTTAGATATATAAATAATAAATATATAATCTCTATATTCCTTGGGTGTCTCTCTCTCTCTGTCTCTCCCTTTTATATGTATAAAATATTAAAATTTTACATATGTTTTTCTAGTTATTCTTAAGAGAAAAAGTAAAGAAACTCTAATGTTTGAGAATTGATTGCCACATTCAATATGCACAAACAATATTCTTCCATATATATATATATATAAACAAAAAAGGAAATACACATCAACATGGAATCCCATCCTTAACCCATCAAGAGATTGCTTCAGTTTCTTAATTAAGGATATTAGTGTTAAGGGTGTCTTTGGCCTTTCTTCCTACGAAGGTTTCAACATAGGCTCATTTTTTAAGGGCAATTTAGCATATTTGTCTACAAGATTTGTATTTCCCAACCCTAGGGAATGTTGAGAACTCCAAAAGAACAATCTAAAAGCTCTAAGAACTTTCCCAAGCTCTCGTTGAAGCTCCCGCTAAAAAGGGAACGTTCCCATATAGTTCCAAAGATGTCGAGAGCGCAAGAACCATTGGAACGAGTCTCCTAACTGTTGGGAGTGGTTCCCATGTAACAGATATTGTGAGGCTTCCTAATCCTACTAAAAGAAGTCTGTTATTGTAGTTTTGTAATTGTGACTTTTAAATTCATGCGAGTGTGGTTTTCTTTCATCAGTGGATTGTAAAAATAACGGTAAGATATTTCTCTATAACAGGCATTAAGAATAATATAACCTTATTCACACATAGTATATTGTGTTAGCACATACAAATCACCATAGTTTTCATGTTCCTTAGGAACACCGTATTGATAATTAAATGAAAAAATTATCATTTATCTACAAATAGATTAGGAGGTAATTAAAAATCCATTTATTTTTGGTGTCTTTGTTTGGGAACCATTCGTAATACAATTTTTGTTATGTTTCTTTATTTAGTTACTATATTTCTTTAAAAATTCATGTGATGAGTTATATTAAAAAAAAAAATCTTTACATCAACATGCTTTAGGAATAATTTCATTTTAATTTTTCATGGAGAGAGTTAGGCACCATCCAGGTAGATTTGTTATCTCCATTGAAATTCCGCACCAGATTGAAACCATAGGGAACCAATGAGAGGAAAAGCTCCATAATCATCCAAACTATTTTAACTCCAATAAAAAGCTCCTTGTCTAAGAAGAAACCTAAAACTATATTCAATAACATGAAATTGTATAACCAATATTTATTACACAAAAATAAATCATGTTCCCTAAAGGTCTAATAAATGAGAAACCTAAAACTATGTTCAAGAACATGAAATTGTATAACCAATATTTATTACACAAAAATAAATGATGTTCCCTAAAGGTCTAATAAATGAGAAATTCCACTTCAGAGACATGGCTTTTCATAATGCCCCCATAATAGCTTAAGAAGAGGAGGAAATTTCTCGAGAGAATATGGAACTTGAGAATGTCAAACATCAACCATTAGATTCAATACTCAAGAGTCAAACATAGAGAAAAATATGAGTAACATTTGACTCTCAAACTTTCCTAACTTTCGTGGCTTAACAAAAGAGGATCCTCACACCTTCTAGTTTGAATTTTTTGTTCTACACCAAAGTTTTGACAATGGGATGGGTTCCCATAAATTAAAACTCTTTCCTACTAAACTACTATGGTTCACGGGCCTTTGCAGAAATAACATCCACACTTAAGGATAGACAAAATATAAATTATTCGGAAAATATAAATTCTTTTGTAAATAGAAGGAAAGGAGGCAAGAAGTCTTCAATATGATAACAATTAAATATGAGAGTCTTGAAGAAAACATTGAATGATTCAAATACAATTTACAACGAGCAAGACAAGGACAATTGGTTGTCAAGAAACATGTATTTCCATTGCAAAGATTTTGAGGTTACTATATGAAATTCAGTAACCCGATGGGTGGATGAATTTTCTCTCAAAAATATTATTATTTCATTGTCCAATTGTGTGAGAGATGTTCCAAAGGTACTTCAAATATTGGAAATGGATGAAGGGGCATATTATTGGGGATTGGAAAGATTGCTAGCAATGGAATTACTAGAGTAAAGATTAGAAATATTTAGAATACATTAAAACTAATATACTTAGTTCATTTAGTTCCCCATCACACATGTTACACATGAAAAAAAAGAAAGGAGAAGCCAAACTAACACATGGGAAATATTTTTTTCAAAAGTGTAGATGAAATAAGTCATTGAAAAAATGTTTATTACATCACATTCAAGCCTAGGAATTATAGGGACGACCATGCCATAAAAAAGTATCGAGTACTTCCAATATTAAATTTTTTTTATCAGGAATCCAAGAGCCAGAGCAATTATGTTTCTCTCTTAAAAGCATCCATGCTAGCCTAAACGTGAAGGTATGATTCAAGGCCAGACCAATTATTATAATTTATATTGGAAAAACCCTTCAATGCAATATTTTTCTTCATAATGGTTCTTGTTTCCTCAACAATGGATGCGTCCTCCACCAAACTATCCTTGGTATAAATCGAGGAGGAATCCTTCCTTTGAAGGTGCTCAAACAACCTTCTTATAACTAGTTATGCCACTTCCTCCTTCTCCATGAATGCAACCATCCATGTCAACTCCTCCTTGACCCAAAGTTCTTCCACAACCCATTCCTAACCCAAGTAATAACAATGCAGCTCAACGAGCACAAGTTTCTATGCATTCTACTTACCCCACCTACTTCCTATCATCCTTATATTGTCAGATATTCACCTTAAATTAGGGATGGATTTGAATAAATAATCTACTTTTATGGAAATTGAATACTTTAACGAGAGAATTCCAAATGATTAAACGAAAGAAGTTCAATCTCCTAAAATATAAAAAAAATGAAAATCACCCATATTTATAGGTTCCTCTTTGCCTTGAGAGGTTTAACCTAGAGGAACCTATTACCTAGCCTAAGTTTTATTTCTTAGGTGAACATAATAATGTGTGTGTTTTAATACCTCCTTTCAAGAAATTAAATATGTACTCACTTTCTGAAAAGTGGTAAACAAATTATGTGTAAGAACCCACTAGAGGAAGGACATATCCTCAAATCATACATGTGATGGGAAATTTGTGAACTCGTATGATTGGGTAAGTCCTTACTGCTAAATATTCAGATCCTAGTAGTAAAATATTCAATTTGAAAACTAAAACATGTAGTTAATCCCAACACACTAACTAACCTTGGTGTTCTCTTAATGTGATAAACTGCAAGACATTGAAGTCCTGAGGAATTTGTTATCTTCAAAAAATTTCTAGAGTATTATATCATGCTAAATAATCTACCATCAATTGAGAAAGTATATCTCTTTTAAGGAAAATAGCTTCTTCATAATCAATAACTTTAGTCCATTTACCCCCAGTCTCGGTGTGATGGGAGAGGAGATCTGAAATTGGATCGTTGACATGATAGAAGGACAAATGGACAAGGTATGTGGGAGGACCATCCTAGGACCCACACGAGCATAGTAGGAGATACCAAGAGAGATAGGCAGGTGGTGGATTCCTCCAGAAAAGAAAAGGGTATGTTGGTAAGTATTTAAGGTCAAAAGGTGGTGAGGGTGATCATTACATGCATGTAAGGCTGGAGGAGGAAATAGGCAGCATGCAATGAGACTGGAAGTTAAGGGGAGAGCTCGGCCTGCAAGAGAAGGGATTGTTGTTTACACTCTGAAAGCACCTTCAACGGCTCGGAATGAAACTCATATGTATTTCAGGCCTACATTAGTCTTGATATGGAATCAATGCTGCAAGAATGGAGGTTTTTCTGGCATCGAATGATGTTCGTTTCGAATGTTTAGAGAGAAATTTGGTTTAGTCATCTGTTGTTAATCTCTGGCTTTTTACTTTCTACAATATATGGAAGGTTGTTGGTGAATAAGGGGATCCATGGAGGGTTAGGAGTGATTTTTGGATCCTGGGTAGTGAAATTGGCAATGGCCACTGTGGAAACATAAAGACTAGGATATAGAAGGGGTTGAGGCTCCCTTGAGGGCCTGCAATCGCCTGGTAATCTCCAGAACTAGCGAGGGGTGTGAGGGGGCTACATGTAGTGTAATGTATACTTTTCAACCCAGTCAAGCTTAGTTTAGCTATTGGGAGACATGCAGACCCAGGGGGGTAGGAAAAGGGTGCTCGAGTACCTTAATTTCAGTAATATCGACCAAATGGTCACATCTTGGGAGGTGGGGACTGGCACGCTAGTGTGGCTGGTAATTCTGCCATTATGAATACAACCTGGTGGAATTATGTTATGAAACCATCTCAAGAAAAAGATAGAAAAGATAGATCAACACCTTAGAATTCAGCCTCTTCGAGGGGGCAACCTCCTTTACATTACATAAATGAACAATTCTTCGATTATTCAAATGAAAAAACCTCCTTTCTATATATAGGAGTCTAAGGAGTCACAATATAACCCAACGGACCTAACAATAATAATATAAAGCCACAAAAATAACAATAGAGGGATTTTATGGGGCACAGTAATAACAATATGGGGACAGTAGGGGCACAACAATATTAATAAGGGGTACAACTACAATAGTAATGGGGTAATCACTAGTATTATAGGGACCCAACATACCCCAATCCTTCAAGACAGTGTTGTCCTCAACGCTTGAGTAGTTCTGGATGCTTCTATATAAAATTCTCATCCTCCCATGTGGAATCGTCAGTGTATAAGTTCTTCCACTTGATAAGATACTCCGAAATTGATTGATTTTGTAGCTGTCGAGTTCTTGTTTCTGTGACTGTTTCTGGTTCCAATATAATTTTCCCTTCCTCGTCAAGTTCTAGCAATATTGTTTGAACTGGGATCTTGTCACGTATAACCTTCTTTAAACATGACACATGGAAAACTGGGTGCAATCGAGAAGCTACAGGAAGCTCCAATTTGTATGCCATAGTACCAATCTTTTGCAACACCTTGTACGGACTATAATACTTTGGTGATAATTTATTATCCTTCTTGGCTTGCTTCAGGGACATTTGCTTATATGTTTGTAGCCGTAGGAATACCCAATCACCTACATCAAAACTTCTTTCACTACGATGTTGATCTGCTTGTTGTTTCATTCTATTCTGTGCCAACACGAGGTTATCCTTTAAGAGTTGGAGGACTTGTGGTTGATGTTTGATGTGATGTTCCACTACTTGAACCTAAGAATTTTCTCTTAAATATGATATGATGGAAGGTGGCTGATACCCATAAAGTGCCATAAATGGGGTCATTTTTGTTGCTGTATGGAAGGAAGTGTTATACCACCATTCAACCAGAGGCAACCATTTGACCCATTGTGTCTGTTATCAGATACAAAGCAACGAAGATATCCTTCCAAACATTTGTTTACTATCTCAGTTTTCCCATCAAATTGAGGATGATAATATGAGCTATGAGCTAACTGAGTACCAAGACAAGAAAATAATTCTATCCAAAAATTTCCAGTGATAATGGGATCTCTGTCACTTACAATAATCTTTGGGTTTCCATGTAGCTTTTGAATTGTTTCCATAAATGCAGTAGAAACTGTACTGGCTTTAAATGGATGTGATAATGCAAAAAAGTGTACATACTTGGTAAGTCTATCAACTACCACCATGATGATGCTCTTTCCCTCAAACTTGGGTAAACTTGTGATAAAATCCATTGAAACCTCCTCCCAACGTTGGCTTGGAATGGATAAAGGTTGTAATAGACCCGGTGTCTTAATTGTTTCAACTTTATTTTGTTGGCAAACCAAACATTCCGCCACAAAATTTTGAAAATCTGATTTAAGGCCATCCCAAAAAAACATTTTCTTAACCCTGTGGTAAGTTTTTAAAAATCCTGAGTGCCCCCCTAAGGGAGAAGTGTGCAATTCCATAAGAATCTTTTGTTTTAGCTGGGAATTTTTATAGAGGTATAAGCGATCTTTGTACCATAACGAATCATTTTACCAACTAAATGTATCAGACATACTGGAATCTTGTTGTAACTTTCAAATAAGTGCCCACACTTCTTCGTCATTCTTCCATTCCTCCCTTGCTTCGTTTATCCAATCTAGTTGGATAATAGAAATGGTGCAAAACAATGCTTCCACATCCTCATCCTTTCTTGAGAGTGCATCTGCCACCAGATTTTACTTCCCTTTTTTGTAGATGATTTCATAGTCATAGCCTAACATTTTTGTGACCCACTTTCGTTGCTCTTCAAAGGATAATCTTTGTTCTAAAAAGTATTTAAGGCTATCATGATTCAATTTTACCTCGAAGTGTCTTCCCATTAGGTAGGGTGGCCATTTCTTAAATGCATGGAGTATTGCCAACATTTCCTTCTCATAAATAGCTTTGTGTAAAGACTTTCCCTTGATTGGACGACTTTTAAAAGCAATGGGTCTTTCATCTTGCATTAAAACAACACCAATTCCATTGCTTGAAGCATCACATTCGACAATAAAGGTTTTTGTGAAGTCTAGTGTAGCTAATACCAGTGCTTGGCACATTACCTCTTTAAGATGTTCGAAGGCCTTTTTTCGCTTCTGGAGTCCATGAAAATGCATCTTTCTTCAATAATGTTGTTAGAGGTGCTACTATTCTCCCATAATTCCTAACAAATTTGCGATAAAACCCTGTCAACCCAAGAAATCCTCGCAGATGCTTTATGGATGTGGGGATTTTCCATTCCTTAATGGCTTTAATTCTGCTAGGGTCTACCTTAACTCCTTCATGAGATACAATATGACCCAGATATTCCAGCTCTTCTACTCCAAAGAAACATTTGGATCTTTTTGCATATAAATGTTTCTCCTCCAATAGTTGTAGCACCCTGTAAACATGTTCAACATGATCCTTCCAAGACTTGCTGTAGATTAGTATATCATCAAAAAATAATAACACAAATTAACTAAGGAATGGTTTGAAAATTGAATTCATCAAACCCTGAAATATTGAAGGTGTATTGGTAAGGCCAAAAGGCATGACCAAAAATTCATAATGACCCCCATGAGTTCTAAATGTTGTTTTTGGAATGTCTTTTGTCTTCATTCTAATTTGATGATATCTTAAACAAAGATCCAACTTGGTGAAGTAAATTGATCCATGCAATTCATCCAGTAATTCATCAATGACAGGAATGGGAAACTTATCTTTAATAGTGAGCTTGTTGAGCTCCCTATAATCCAGACACATGCGCCATGATCCATCCTTCTTGTGCATCAATACTAATGGAGCAGAGAAAGAACTTTGACTCAGTTGAATTATACCAGCCTCTAGCATTTCTGCAACCATATGTTCAATTTCACTCTTTTGGGCATAGGGATATTTTTGCGGCCTGATGTTTGGAGGAACACTTCCTGGAAACGGATGAATAGCATGATCATGATCATGAATAGGTGGAAGACCTTTGGGAGTCTCAAATACCTTGTAACGATTGTCCAAGACTCTTTGGATATCTGGAGAAATAGATGATTCCAATGTGGAAACATCTAGCAAACATAATTGTGCAATTAAACCTCTTTGTTCCTTTTTTAGAAGCTTTTTCATACCGTTAGAGCTGATTATCTTTCCCAGTTTCCCTGCAATACAGCTTAATTCAACTTCCTTTCCTTCCATAGAAAATTTCATGAAAAGTTCTTGAAAATTAAAAGTGATTGTACCGCAGGATTGTAGCAATTGGACTCCTAGTACAACATCAACACCTCCCATTGGAATGGAAAGCATTGGGCTAGTCAATACATATTCTCCCATGGATAGCTTGATATTATGGCACTTTCCAGAGCAGTTTATTGCTCCTCCATTTGTAACCATCACTTGACACTCTGGTGCTATATATAAGAAGCAATTCAATTCTTTTGCTACCTTATAAGAATAAAATTGTGGGTACTTCCTAAATCAATCAACACTATTACCATTTCCTTCTTGATTTGTCACTCTATCTTGATGGTTTGAGGAGTGGTAATTCCCGCCAATGCATTACAAGATATGGTAAGATTCATTTCTTCTTTATCCAGGCTTTGTTCCTGGAGTATATCCTCTTCTTTTGACCTTTCTTGCTCCTTTACTTCTTCTTGTTCACAATCTATGTAGAATAATTTCTTCTCAGCACACTTATGACCTTTAGTGTATTTTTTATCACAACTGTAACAAAGCCCTTTTTCTCTTTTTTCTTCCAATTGTTGTGTTGTCAACCTTATAGGTTCTGGAATACTAGGGGCAACAACACTTCCATCTTTATAGTTGTGAGTGGTATGCTTCATGGTTGCCATAATTTTTCTTTCCATTTTTCTTGCTAACCTGGATGCCTTCTCTAATGAATCAGGTTCCCAAAGGTGAACATCATGTTGAATATTATCCTTTAAAGTCCCTATGAACACATCAATCCTATGCTCCTCTGGAATATTTTTTACCTTTATGTTCAATTTTTGGAACTCCTCAATGTGCTCCCTTATTGAACCCTTTTGTTTGAGACTTATCAATTGGCTAAAAAAAGCGTTGCTTTTTGTATCCTCATAATGTGCTATAAATTCTTCCGTAAAAATTGCCCAAGTGATAATTTGTTTAGGAGAGCAAAGCCATTGATACCATACAAACTGATTTGGTTCCAAATATAAAGTTGCAATACGTACCTTTTGTGTGTTTTGAACATTATTGAAATCAAAAAATTTCTCCATTTATAATATCCAGGTTGCAGGATCCTTGCTATCAAACTTCCTCATATCGATTTTTGGAATATGGTGGGTCTTAGATCCCACATTAGACTCTACGAAATCATGATTAACATTTCTTTTGTTTGCATCATGAGTTTCCTTTACTACCTTTTCACCATTAGTAAGTATTTCTTGTAGAAAATTTGTCAAATCTGTCTTCAAATATGCCATGTCTCTCTTCAAATATATCTTCAAATCATCCATCTTAGCTTCCATACCCTTTATCTTAACTTCTATTAGCTTTTGTGAGAGCGACATTTGTTGCATCTAGTCTTGTAATTTTGACATATCATGTAGCATTTCTTCCTCTTCCTCATGAGTCATGCTAGAGCTTTCAGGTTGTTTACTAGGTGTTTTCATTTTCTTTCCTCAGGGCATCAGTTACCAATAATAATTCTCTATTAAGCCCTTTGAATTCTTTCAAAATAAATTTTCAAACCAAGATTACGCAAAAATTTTAAAAAATCTACACACCTTTTTTCACTTGGTAGGAGCTCAATATTACCTCTGATGTATCTCTGTGCTTTGAATGATCCAATTTTTACACCGTGACCTATAGTAGCCCTTTTTTTCCTCTTTTGAATGCCACTAGTTTGATCCAAATTTGATTCTCCAAGGAAGAGTTATGCGAAATCTACCACAGTGACCGATTATAGAATAGTTCAGTAGAGAAAATTTGTACAACGTGCCATGAGTCACTATTTCGACCTTTGATACTGAAGGATATATATAAGAAGCTACAATCCATCTTGTTTTTGTACCTTTTGATGAAATTTCAATCCGATTCTCAGAGAGAAAGTTATGACGAGTTTCCCCAGGTCACCTGTTTGGAATGTAATTCAGGAGTCTGCAAAAATACCAACTTCCTCAGATCATATCTCTGTAAATATAGCAAAAAAGGCTCTAAAATTCAGACCCGAGATTCAACACGATATATTCTCAAATGGGTTTTCTTTTTAGCTTTTGAAACGTCGTAGAAAAAATGTTATCGCGAAAATACCACGATGACCTGTTTGGAGCAGCGAAACCCTAGAATCCAAAGGTCTGATACCAAATGTTATGAAACCATCTCAAGAAAAAGATTGAAAATATAGATCAACACCTTAGAATTCAGCCTCTTTGAGGGGGCAACCTCCTTTACATTACATAAATGAACAATTCTTCGATGATTCAAATGACAAAACCTCCTTTCTATATATAGGAGTCTATGGAGTCGCCATATAACCCAACCGACCTAACAATAATAATATAAAGCCACAAAATAACAATAGAGGGATTCTATTGGGCACAATAATAAAAATATGGGGACGATAGGGGCACAACAATATTAATAAGGGGTACAACTACAGTAGTAATTGGGTAATCACTAGTATTATAGGGACCCAACAAATTAACGGTACGGATGGGTATAGGACACTAACACTAACCGGGGTGGGAGTTATGGGTATGTCCTTAACCATTATCTTAGTCAATCTAGTTCAAGTCGGACTCTAGGGCAGCTTCAATATCCTTAGGGGTAGGAGGGAGTAACTGGGGACTCCAAATTTTAGTGGGCTTGCAATTATTGCTAGAATTGATCCAAACTCCTGCATTTGTTGTTTTAATTGTCCCAAACCTTTCTTGTCGACAAACTTGGTTGTCGTTGGACCCTGGTCTAGAACCCAATTGGCCAACTTATCCAAGGAGGGAATTAAATGGTGGAGGGAAGAGTATCTCTTACCGTTGTGCACAATATGAGAGAGATTTATTGTAGTATGTGTGACATGATACATTTTTTCATTTTGGATGATTTTATAGGTGATTGGGATAGAATAATATTAATGAACCTAGGTGATTTTGAAAGTGGTTTCCGAAGTGTGAATGAGAACAATTAAGGTTTATACATCACTATCATTAACTAGAAAATTGCGGCTGTGTTGTCTTAGTAAAACATAGTAATAAGGAGAAGGGTGTATTATAGTCACATCTTGAAGAAATGCTACAAAACCTTTAGATATAGATATCTTGGATAATATTGTTGAGGATAGTCATAAAAAATTATTCTTCCAGTTGGAAATTATGTGTAAAAAGGAGACATGGAGGGTGCACATAAAATTTATGAGTCAAAATCACAGCCATATCTAGATCAAGTTATGTACATATCAAGGATGGTAAAAACATTACCCCAAATTTCTACAAAATTCATCCTACGTATGTACACACATAAGTCAACAATTTCTATTTGTATATTCATATAGTTGAATGTAATTGTGTGAAGAAGTATATTGTGAGCACCAAAAAGATGGGACGACACCTTTTAACTGGGTTCCTGTGACAAGAATCTTCAATAATCATGATTACCATTAAACAAAAACCCACAGGTGTTAGTCAATGATCTCATTTCCATATATAAAGATCCATAAGGTGTAGTTAATACATGTCATGAAACACATGTGGAGCATTGGTTTATATAATTTCCAACAATCCCCTCCCCTTACTGCATGTTTGGTGTCTATCGAACTTTTGACATATCATTTGAAACAACTTGCTGGGAATCAAAATTGGTGTTAGACGAAATCCCACAGGTGTTAATCAATGATTGAAATTCCAAACACAGATATGCACAAGAGGCTATTAGTCCATGTCATGAAACACATGGAGAGAATTGGTTTATATAATGTATATTTCTAACAAAGAAAACTTTGGATGCCATTCATCTCTAGGTATGTTTTAAAGTATATGTAGACAGGATGCGGATCCATGATTTTAGTAATTCACCTATTCCCAACATATTTATCCAATGAAATGTAGGTATTGAAGTGGATGTTGAATGTGGGAATGCTAGAATAATATCACAGCACGAAGCTAAGAGCATTGTCTATGTCCTAAAAAATATTAGAGAGAAGCGAATCATTCCAAATGAAAGAAAATTTACTATATGGAGACATAAGGTTCAAAAAGTGCAGCACATGAAATGTTTTGCTCTTTATATTTAGAGTATAAATATAATAATCACTAGGATGACGTGTTGGTGTAGGTAAGAGAGAAAGAAATACATCTAAGAGGGGAAAGTGTTAAGACAAGGAAGATAATAAAATATTATAACATTTTAGGGAAGAGGTGTTAATAAATATTTTTAGAAAATAATTTTGTAAGCTTTCTAGATTTGCATGATCACCAACTACATGTAACATTATGAAGATGTCTAAATAAAATATCTTTAAAATTACAAGCTAACTACCTTCAACAATGCAACATATCACAATATTTAGTTCACCATAGTTGATATTGCATCATCGCCACATAAATGAAAATTCAACCTACGAATCTAACACTTCAACATCAAATAAACAAACACTTCAATTCATGGATAATTTGCCATGAAATCAATCTCTCTCTCTCTCTCTCTCTCTCTCTCTCTCTCTCTCTCTCTCTCTCTCTCTCAATGACTCTATTATAAAAATTACATGCCGTGTCCTATATTGAAGGTATCTCTCTCTCTCGAAATGACTCTATTATAAAAATTACATGTCGTGTCCTATATTGAAGGTATCTCTCTCTCTCTCTCTCTCTCAATGACTCTATTATAAAAATTACATGCCGTGTCCTATATTGAAGGTATCTCTCTCTCTCGAAATGACTCTATTATAAAAATTACATGTCGTGTCCTAAATTGAAGGTATGGCATATGAAATATGTACAAAATGCATCTCATTGCACACTCATTGATCACATCCACCAACATTAGCATCATTTGCATCCGAGATGTTGATATTTATCCTCTTACTAAAAGTAGTTCAATTTATTTCTTTTCAAGAGTGATTTTTGTCTTCATGGAGTACATAAATAAAAAAATATCGTCATAATGTTTTTTTTTAAATAAATTATCACAGTTAAAAATGGATAGTTTATAATTGAATCCCAAAATACTCCCCAAAAATGGTAGAAATACTTCCCTAAAATGGTAGAATGAATCACGGGGGCATTTTTGTCAGCTGTGATCCAAGCCTCTCTAATATACCATATTGTAGTAATTAGAAGACTTGAAAAATGGAATCTAAAAAAATTCCTATAATAAATTCAACTCACAATAACGAAATCTGTTTATCAATGATTAATAGTACCATGAATGTCTCAACCAATGATGGAAATTATCTAATAGGTGAATCAATCAGCTAACCTACCTCCTTGATGCAACACTAATTATTATATCCACTTAATTTCCATAATGGGATAGTGTTAGGGGGACTTTATTGGGATATACGGAGAAACCACCAAGGATGGAACATTAATAGTGAAAATGGGTGGGATTGTTTGATGGTTTATGGTTTTAGACTCTATGGATAGATAGTATGGTATATTTGATGGACGTGGCTGCAAATAAATACCCAACGGTTTAAGGAATGATAGAATGACGTAGGAGAATCCTTAGGCATTTACAATCAACATCAATCGAAAACATTTAATTTATGAGTTAGTCGAATGTTGGATAACAAAGTTTAGTAAAATCATTGTTGTTGGTCTACAATAAAGGATTTCGCTGTAACTCTAAGTTGTAGCTTTGTGTCGATGATTTTTGTCTCTTATTCATGTATCACGAAAACCATTAAGAAATAAAAAAGTACCAACCATTGAATTACTTGACTAAGGAAATGAATAGTAAGGAAATTGCTTAAGTTTTTGCATTAGAAGGCGAATGGATAGGACAATATTTGAAAAAGAGTTATATAAATCAAAGGAAGAATATTTTTTTTTAAAGAAACATTGTAAGGGTATCTAAGAAAAGGTAGAGAATAAATGTGTGCCAAGTAGAGGACACATACGTAGTCAAAGAGAATACCACACATAAGAAATGAACGAGAAAAGACTATAGATCATGTTAAAATAGAAACACAAATTCTATGAGTTGGATTCACCCTATATAAATCATAATTTTGATTAAATAAAATATGGTTTCAATGTTTCCACCATTTCCTTTATTTTGTCAAATGTATTTTAATTTTTTGGAATTTCTAGTTACGGTTAATAATTCTATGAAATTATTTAGAGGAAATGTTTGTAGTTTTTTCTCTTAGATATCACAGGCCATGTTTTATGAGACACTCAATGAGTTTAGGAACATTCTAGCATCTCAAATGGTTTTAGAGAGTTTTTTTTCTTTGAGGGAGTGTGCCTTAAATGACTTCTATGAGACAATGTAATAGAACACCCTGATTCGTGGGTGTTTAGCGAGAGAACTGAAGGAACAAGTTGCTATATAAAACTTGGATGTTAGATGTGTAAATGTTGGTTATACATTTCAACTTGGAGGGATGCCATCGCAGAGAGGACGATCAGGATGAGGAGGTATAGGAAATCGAGAGTTGGAATATTTGTGATGAAGGATAGAAGAGTTAGAAAATCGAAGAAATGGTAATGATGAACTAGATTCAGATCTAGAGGAAGAAATTGAAAAACTATAAGATCATTAGTTTGGAAGTTTAAATTAACCATATTTATTCTTTAGGAATGTCTACTTTTAAATTCCATAAGTGGATCTATCATCCAGACATAAAATACTGAGGGAAGTAATGTTGTGAGAACAATATAAATACAAGAAGCCAATGGAAGGAATAGAAGAATACTGTTATATTTGAAAACCTAAATATTAAAATTATGAAGCGATAGATTTAGTAGTAAAATTGATTTAATGTATGATTAATAGAGGTAGTGAAAAGGTTGATTTTTTGAGTTATGATGGAAATCTAAGACTTGATGTGCTCATTGATTGGATTGGAGAACTTGAATGTTAATTTGATAATGAAATTATTCAAGATCCAAATCAGGTGAGATTTTCTACTATAAGGTGAAATGGACTATTTTGCTATGGTGGGACCTGTTACAAAATCCAATAGTGGAGAATAAATTAGAGAATATTAGAACCTAAAAAAAATGGTTAGCAAGACCAAAAATAATTTTTTTCTTGTTGATTACCAATAGAACTTGCATATGAAAGCACAAAACCTAAGGAAAAAGCATATATATACTTGTCAGCATAGTTAGAAATTATTTAAATGATATTGCTCAAATCAATAATAAAATAACTAGAACATTAGTGAGTGACGAGTTAAGTAAATCGGTCAAAATAATTGATTTATACTATTGATGAAACCTATCAAGTTTCCTTGATGTTAGAAGAAATTACTGCTATGGAAACAGAATAGAAAGGTAAATGAAGTGGTTTTAGAAGTATATGTATAATATGCACTACTAGAAGTAGTGAGGAGGAGGAAGAATCCAACAATGTTATAGGTGGTAGAGAAGGAAATAGTGCTAGAAAATATAGGGAAGGATTTGGAAGAGGAAAGGGAAAGTATGTGATTATTTTCTTCCATTATGGACTTCAAGGAGACAATAAATCTTAGTGCCAAATAAATTATAACTCAAGGAGAAGACGTGATGCACAAACAAAAGTCATAGAGGATAATGAAGCATATATTATTGGAGAAAATGTAGATGTGCTTATGTCAGAATAGGGTGAAACTTCATGTTTTGAAGAGTGTTACTTAAGATTAAGAAAATGGATGCAGAAGAACCTGAGGAAAGAAAGAAAGTTTTTAAGACAAAATGAAAGATCTAAGAACAATGCTTCAGTTTCACTGTAGATAGTAAAAGTATAAGGAGCTTGGTGTCTACAAAAATTACGCAGAGAATGAAGTTGAAAATTTTCAGACGTCAAACGCAAAAAAAATAAAAAAAATCTACTTATGATGACAAAAAAAATATGTGTAAGAAAGAAATTATTGTCCATATTTTTAGGATGTTTACTGGGATCAAAAAGTGAAACTATTATTTACTTTCAGTTCTTACATCAAGTGCTCTCTTTTACATTAGAATCAATACTACAATAATAATTGTTACATATTTTCTTATTCACTATCAACATACTCTTTTATATTTACCTCATATGATGTGTGTTTGTAAAAGAAGAACCAATAGAAATGAGTCATATTTTAGATACCATTCTGGATGGGGAAGAAGCTTTATTTACAACCCAGTATTGTACAAATTCATGAACAACAACTTTTTCTTATTTCTAACTCTAGATACATTTCTCTTTCAAAATATAACCATGAAAACTCATATGGATTTGGATAGTCAACTTCAACATACATTACTATAACATCATTCCTTGAGATACCATTATTTAGGTATTAGAAAATTATAAACAAGACATGGAAGCAAGGGACTAAGCCTACCAATCTATGAGACTTGAATAAGCTCTATGCCATTATGAGTTACATTAGGCAAGAATTTTATACATTTCCCCCTCCGTAACGTATAAAATTTCTATGCCTTACCTTTTAGAAAGACAAAGTTGTTAAAACTTATGAATATACATATGAATATACTATTGAGTCAGAAACAACTACCTTCTGTGTTATAGGTGGTTCTATAGCTACCTTAGCCTCTAGCTCAATAGATGCTTTGGTTTTAATGACTAGATATATTTCCCTTTTCCAACTTTTAATTACACTCCCATACACCTCAAGATTTCATTATTTCCCGATACATCTTTGTCCTATTTTTAGGAAAGGTGAATTACCTGAGAAAACTATGATATGTGTTTCGTAGTCACGATGAAATAATGAGAGTGTAACAACTGAGAGGTATGGAAAGGAATTAATTTTATCTCAATGACAAACTTTAAGTCACCTCGAAAGGGAAGTATTTCAATCTCTATTATAGCCTTGAAAATTGACCCAAAGCACTTTCATATCCATATGCTATTGTTGTAGCTTCTACAGAACCCTCCAAAATTTTGGCTTACACTTAATTTTAGAGACTTCCTTCATCTTGCACATTGTTTTCGCAAACACCAAAACTCATTTCATGTACTTTCTTGAAGTATTTTTCTCCCCTTTTCAAGTTGGGTAAATTGTCGTCTTTTTGCATGATTGGTTATCACACAATATGTAGAAGCATGTTCTCATGGTTTCAAGGGCCTATATTTGTGAATATGAGTTTTTCTAACAAAAAAAACATTTGTTTCCCTCATTCACAAAGTTTTAAGCATTGTCACACAAGTTTCGTCAACGTCGTCAGAAAGGTGTATCTTAAGTGTCGCACTTGTCATAGCTGGTCATATAGTTGTCGCATAGAGGGAAATGCATTGTTCATGTGTCCTAGGTGATCTATGTTGTTGTGTCATCAAGTATTTTAAGTGTGAGATCAAAGTCCAAGTATTATCATTATTCACATTAGTCTAATTGGTCTTACACTTAGCCATTTCTAAGAAGACTTCCTAACTAAGCAACTTGGCTTCACCCGACCTCCCTAAACTGAGCATTGTATAGTTATGGTCCTCTACCTGAGACCTTTCCCCTTTACACTCCAGAATGCATAGTTCCTACCATCCAAGATTGTCACACTACACATTTTCTGTGCTCAAGCTTCGACCTTGACCCCTAAAATTACAAAAACATTCCACCCATCCTCGCCTTCAATGCATACTACACACTCACAATCATAAAGCTCATCCCCATGAGACTATGAACTATGCAATTACACAGTGTCCCTACCTCCCTTGCCTAAAAAAACTGCACAATGTGACCTCTAAATCTCATCCCCTCAGCCTATCCAACTAACTTTGGAATCTATGTAGTATTCTCCCTCAGTCCTTCTTGAACTATGCAATGTGAAGTCTCTGAGCCCAATCCTCACCCTTGGCTATTGGAAATATGCACTTTGTAGTCACTGAGCCCTCTCTCCCAACCTTTCACCTAGTTCTAGTTTAGATAATGGATCAAAACACACTATCTTAGAATAAGGGACTTTTATACTAATGTCATTTCATCATAAGTGAATTGAAAATGCAGGTACTCTATCACACAATGGAAAGATTATGAAGAAGGGGATGGAGGAGGGAAGTTTGTTGGAAGAAAAACATGTTGTTGAACACACAAGTTGATCAAACAAGAAAATAAAAAGGGACATCAGTTTTCAATCACAACTCAAGACTTAAGATCATTGATGATTCCTTATCACTAATTCATACAGAGGAGAAAAGAAGAAGCAAACTGTCAGCACTCAGCAACGAAAACAACTTGTCATTGCCACACCATCATGTAGTCCATGTCAGCAATGTCATTTCATGTCATGTCATCACAGTCACATTCCACACCTTGTGGCCAATCATTTAACATATGTTTTAGAAATTTATTATAAAGTGAAAGGCCAAAGTAAATGTGTGGAATACGAAGAGTCATGTAAATTTTAAAAGTCATAGGAAGTAAAACAGTCATAAGGATAGTCTTATAGTCACAAGGAAGGGGAAGCATCACCCCTTGGTTAAAAATTCTCCCTCATTGTATGGTTAATGTACTTTTCACCTTGGCTCCCCCCACAAGGTAGTAGAGAGACATATTAGTTATTTTGAGAAGCAGGCAGTGGACGCAACGCTCCACTATTGGAGCTAGTGATGTACATTGTATACATGTGTGTTAGAAATTTTACATTATAACAGAAGCCTTCAAGGCCAGCACGTTCTTCATGACTGGATTATGGAAATTTGTAAGAATATTCTATGAATGTTTGTAATTCATGCTTGTTTTCATATATGCTAAAGTAGTTAAACTATTTCGGTTATTTTGTT
The DNA here is from genome assembly GCA_031772625.1 of Pinus tabuliformis. Lineage (NCBI taxonomy): Eukaryota > Viridiplantae > Streptophyta > Pinopsida > Pinales > Pinaceae > Pinus > Pinus tabuliformis. Next base: position 1,370,616,008 of record CM062820.1, read on the forward strand.
AGTTTTCATATTAATAATGTGTTGTAATCACTATGATCGCTATTGCACCTTCACATATTATTCCACTAGATATTATATAGATATTCCTCGTTATATTGGTTTCAATGACCATCGCATCTTTGTGGAATATTTTGCTTGATGTTGGACAAACCCTTCTTGTTCATCTGTGTCTCTACTAGGGTGTCACTACCACCTCTCGCTTAGAGGCCCAATTCTCCTCCCCTCCATAGTGAAAGAACTTTGACACACATACGATTGAACACTCACTAGGAAAGTGCCCCTTGATTTTCGAACGCACATGTGCACTCCTCTCTCTTGTTGATACTTAGATCCAATGCATATCTTTAGGATACATGAAAACTAGACCAATATTCCGGAAAAATCTCCTACTCAAAATTGTGTGAGCTCTAATTGGGAATTCACATCAAGGAAACCCCTTGGTTAGTGTATTTCTAGCAACATCAATAGTGGTGCTAGATGGAGCTCCATAAGGCAAGCTAAGCCTGTTGAATTTGTTTTGAACCTCTTATTTAAAATAAATCATACTTAGATCTTACTCTAGGGGTGTTTCTCTAATTTTTCCATTTATCAATTTTCAAACCCTGATGAGCCTCTCTATCACTTGTCCCAAATAAAGTTTCATGGTGAGGATGGAACATCCATAACCAATAATATTTATGATTTTACTAAATGTTGTGAATGATACGATATCAATGATGGACAATTTTGTTATGTGATTTTCTTCCTCACCCTTGAAGGTCATGCTAATCGATGGCGCCATACCTTTCCACCTTCCATCCATTCCATTCATCATTTCTTAGGGGAGATTCATGAAGACATTGATAGGTATGATTACCAATATGTTTTTAAAAGAATCAATCTCTTAAGAATGAAGCCTAATCGATCAACTGTGGAGTTTTCAAATTGATTCCTTCACCCTTTTTGGGAAATTCGTGAAGAATACATGAATCGGTATTTCTTGAAATGAGAGTTTGAACGATTTGTTATTATATCTTTACATGATGAACCTCAACCCCCTTATTTTCATACTACCCCAGCTCTTGTGAATCATGAGACACCTGTAATTTAAGAGGAGGAATTTACTACCCCTTTCTTTCTTTATATTCCTTACTTTCGAGTCCCAATGAGTGTTCCTCCTTGTGATGGTAATAAAGTTGAAAAATACACAAATCAAATTCCCAATCCATATTCTCATTCTCCTTCCATTTGTCATGACTTAGACTAAATGGAAGAAATACAAGAATGGCTTATGAAGCCCATGGGAAGACTAATTTCCCATTCTGCAACATGATGTTATCATTCATAACTCTAGCCTCCAATCCAATAAAGATTTTTTTGATCCTATGTCATCTGCATGCCATGACTCTTTGTACTGTGATCCACCCAATCAATCTGCTCCACCATCTAGTCTTTCATACTCTCTTGATTTTAACTTTGTTCCAGTTCAAATTGTGATTAGATACAAGGAAGTCACATTGCACAAGTACATGAGAAGGAAGGTGGAGATTCTTTAAATCTTTCCTCTCTCTTTCAAAATACTCCATGTCAAAAAAATGTGATTTCATTCTTCGATGACTCTTAATCTGCTAAGCTCGGTTGTGAATCAAAAGTAATAAATTCTTTCAATCAATCTGTAGCCTCTAAAAATAATCATTCTAATGATGCTGAATCGATTGATGGATGTGATCATAAATGCCTAGGTGAATCAACTCATATTTTGGTTCCTCATAAATATTTTACTTTAGATCTAGAATCCGATTGAGTAAAAAGATATGTGGTTACCGAAACTTCCTCTTCATGTCAATACACTAGTATTATTGACATGGTTAAAACCCTCAAAGAGGGAAACAATGCACGACCTGAGCCAACACTACCACTTCAGGCAATTTATTAATAAAAGAAACAAAATTTACATAAGATTCTCTCATGAACATCACCCTACAAATGACCCTCCATGCTCTTTAAATAGAGATCATGGACCAATCGGGTGTTAAGGCATAGATCAAGGGTCGATAATATCGAGGAGAGAATGAACCATCAGATCGCTTAACTTGTAGAACATATCGTGACCATCAGATTGTAAGTTACAAAAGTACATAGTAAGGAAACACACTTTACCTAACTCTACACTAGACGAAGTCATACTTAACTATTTCCTATGTGTTAGAATATCGTAACATCCCCCCTCAGGAACAACTTGGGCTAGGATTCAAGGATGTACAAATATAATACAATAGGAGAAGGAAGGAGGCATTAGAGCCTATCCCCCCTTAGTGACAACTTCCTGGAATCCAACCATAAATCAAAGTTTAGTAAACTTCACATGTGCGAGAGCCTTTGTAAAGATGTCTGCAACTTGACCATCTGTTGAGAAATATTGCACTTCAATATCATGGTCATGAATGAGCTTTCTGATGAAGTGCATGTGTAGTTCAATGTGTTTGCTACAGTCATGTTGGACTGGATCTTAGCATAGTCCAATTACACTTTGATTATCACACCAAAGTGTAGTCAGGTGGTGTTGTTGAAAGCCAAACTCTGATAGGATCAAACAAAGCCACAGGGCTTCCTTACTAGCTTCTATGGCGCCATGATACTCTTGTTCTATGGAATAAAGAGAAATGACACTTTGTTTCTTGCAAGCCCTGTAATAGGTCCATAACCAAGAGTGAAGACATAACCTGCAGTAGACTTCCGATCATCATGGTCACCAGCCCAATCGAAATCAATGAAACCAACCATTAGAGGACAATCTTCTCCATTGTAATGAATCCTAAACTGAACTGTACCTCAAATTCTCAATGAATTTCATGTGGGTTTTACATAAACTAAGCAACAAGGCCAACAACAAAGGAAAGGTCATGATGGGTATGGGTTAGATACAAAAGTTTCCTACAAATTGACGGTATAAGGTAGCATCAGCTTTAGGGGAATTACAAGTGACCAAAAGTTTGAATTTAGATTGAAAGGGAGGAGGGGTTGGCTTACATTCTTCCATGTGAAATTGGCATAGAAGATCACAGACATACTTGGACTAGGAAAGGGAAATACATTCCTTGGATTGCAAGACTTGAAGACCAAGAAAATAATGTAAGCATCCTAAGTTTGTTATTTCAAACTGATTTTTAAGGCTAAACTTCACATGGTTTATAAGGTTGGGATCACTACCTATCAAGATAAGATCATCCACATAAAGAACAAGAATGATAAGAGACTTACCCACTCTCTTGGTGTAGACAGTATTGTTAGAATGACACCTAGAAATTATAGTGTCTAAAAGAAAGCTATCCATTTTGGCATACCAAGCTCGAGGGGCTTGCTTGTGACCATAACAGGATTTCTTAAGCTAGCATACAAGGCTGAATTCTGTTTGTATAAAGCCATGAGGTTGTCCATATAGATTTCTTCATGCAAGTCCCCATGCAAGAAGATAGATTTAACATCCATGTGATGGACTTCCCATTTGAAAGAGGAAACAAGGGAAAGAAAAAGGTTGATAGAGTTAATTTTGGCAACAGAGGAGAAAATTTCAATATAGTCAATGCCTTCAAGTTGTGAAAAACCCTTAGCAACAAGACAAGCCTTTCCATCTGGTCCAAACTTAGTTCTGTAAACCCATTTGCATCTAACAAGTTTTCATCCCTTTGGAAGAGGAATAAGATCTCGTGTATCATTAGCCAATAATGAATGATATTCTTCATTCATAGTTATGTCCCAATCTAGATGGCTTGAAGCTTCTGTAAAGATGTTAGGATCATAATCCGTTGAATCTTAAGCTAGTAAAGAAGAGGCTCTATGGAATTGAGAATGTGTACGTCGTTGATCTGTAGGAGCACCTGCTGCATCCCAAGTAGCATGAACCCATTTTGGAAGTTGAGGAGCTGAATGATGATCTTGAGAAGGTGGGGAGGATTGTCATCCTCACTGTTATCATTTGAAGAAGAAATATTTTTAGAAGTTGAAAGGATAGAGAGGTGCCACATCTGCCAAACTAGGCTTGTAGGCCAATATATTTTCAGAAAAATTTGCATCTCTTCTAATGATAACACCTTTGGACTTAAGTGGAATAAGTCTATATCCTTCGACATATCAGAATATCCAAAAAAAAAAACATTTTAACTCTTAGTTTCTAAAGCTTTATGTTTCTTATCTGGAATATGGACCCATGCTTCACTTCCAAAAATGCGTAAGTGACTTACATTTGGTTTAATTGAGCTCTATGCTTCTTCTGGAGTGGTATTCTTTCAAACCTTAGTAGGAGTGCGATATACTATGTAATTTGCACAATCAATTGCTTCTACCCAAAAATTAAGACTAAGTCCTTTAGATTGAAGCATACAATTAGCCATTTCCTTTAAGGTTAGATTCTTCCTTTTAGCTACACCATTTCGTTGTTGAGTATATGCAACAATATGTTGCATTTGAATTCCATGCTCAATGCAAAAGTTCATGAATTTGTTGTTAACATATTCTCCACCATTATCAGATCTTAGCTTAAGAACTTGATGTTCATATTGTTTCTCAACAAAGGCCTTAAAGGCCAACAACATCTCCAATACATCACTCTTGAGTTTTAAGAAGTATACTAAAGTGCATCTGGAGAAATCATCAATGAAAGTGAAGACATTCTTGTAGCTAGAGAATGAAGCAATTGGAAGTGGATCACATAAATCACTATGCACAAGTTGTAAAGGGGCTGAGGTGTGCCAAGAGGCACGTTTTGCAAAAAAATCACGATGATGTTTTTCGAGTACACATTCGGAACAAACAACATCTTTGCAAGATACCATAGGAAGACTTATCACCATATTTTCTTTACATAGATTTTGAAGGGAGCGATAGTTTAAGTGACCAAATCTCTCATGCCAAAGTTTGCTCACTTCATCATTATGAGCAACAAATACCGAGGGAAGAGTTGATGACCCAAAGTTGTTAAAATTATATAACCTTGTAGAATCATCAACAATTCCAGTAGATAAAATCTGTCTAGGATCTCTTAGGTCCTTAATCACAACATTATGAGGTGAAATTCAACAATTTTATCTTCACCTGAATGAGTTATCGGATATACAAATAAAAGGTTGTAGGATAAGGTTGGAACACATAATAAATTATTAAATTTTCCATTGTCTAGATTAATAGTTCCAATCCCTAAAATATGAATAGATCTCTCATCACCAAAACTTATATTTTTGGTGTTAAAATCATTTAACGAAGAAAAAATGGCTTTGTTTTTTCCCATGTGATAAGAAACTATAGAATCGACGAGCCACTCATGAGAATGTGAAGAAGAATATACATTTAGTGCATAACTGACCAGGATGGTTGACAACCACATGTAGAAAGTGTTATTCCTAAAGATGAAGTTGAAGTTGAAGAATGATCCAAATGGATGTTATGCTTCTTCATTGTTGCTTCCAAGGCTTCCATCTTCTTAAAGCCTTTGTAATCTAAGTGACCATCTCGACTACAAAAGTTGCAATGTCTATCAGTCTTCTCCCCTTTGTTTTTATTTGTCTTATCATTTTGTTGAATTTCTTCATTTTGAGACTGAAATTGCTTAGGACCCTTGTTTGGTTAAGTACCATTGTTTTTAGTATACTTCTTCTTAGGATTCTTTGAATTTGGTTGTTATTGGGTGGCTAAGTCCTTCTTAGAAGAGTATCCATGATTAAGAACACCAAGATGTAAGAGTTTTTCTTGTCCTCTTATTAAAGAATCACAAAAGGCATCAAAAGAGCAGGACTTGTAGTCTTGTCCTTGAGAAATGAAGGCTTCTCTAGAAGAATGGAAGGTGGAAACAAACACAGAGTAGGCTGGTCGAAACTTAGTAAGAATGGAATAGATAAACCTACAATCTTCTTGCTTAAACTTAACACCTTCCAAGAGAAGTCTAAGGGCCTTGAACTTGGACAAAAAAACTTCAATGAAACAAAAATTATCGGCGTCCAATGTAAGCAACTCATTTTTGAGTTGAAGGGTTCTAATTTCATTTTTAATTCCAAGAACTTTAGTGAGCTATTTCATTTCTTCATTAGGGGTATCAAGTTATTCTATATCTAATCTAATGTCCGGAGAAATAGACATCGCTATTAACCCACGTTCTTGACCTGGTCTATTTTCCCAGTTGGTTTCCTTATCTTCATCCTTAGGTTTAGTTTCTTTGACCTGAGGCTATTATGTAAAGACCTTTATGTCGAAGTAAATCCACAATGTAGGACCATCATTGGAAGTAGTTGGTACTATCAAGAATAACTTGGCATGGGCTTTCCATTTTAACATAAACTAAAGCTACAGATGCTGAAACTAAGGTTTCCAATGTAAATATCTCAAAAAGTTAGGCCGATTAAAAAATAGCTCTGAAAACAGCTTCCAGATGAAGAAGTTATGGCTTTTTGAAGAAATGTTGTTGAAGATTCCAACGAAGTGCATGAATGTGTGAAAGTGAATGATAATTTTATATTTAAAAAAATCCCTTTCCAAACTTAATCTAATTAGCTCACCTTAAAAAAAAAAAAAATTACGTGACCCACTTTTATAAATAAGTGAAAGTCACTTTTACAATGGTACCTTATGAGCTATCAACTAAATTGTAACTTAAATAAAAGATAAAGAGACTTTAAATTATAAGTGACTCACTTTTTATAATGGGTGACAACACTTTTACATAAAGTAACTTTAAAACATAAGTTACATGTGTTTTTTGAAAAAGTAACTCAACAAAAAGAAAGTCCTAAATTCAAGACCTCTATTCTCATAAAGTAACTTTGGACCAAGTGAGCTAGTTTAAAAGGTTAGTAATTTTTGGAAAAAAGGAAGGGTTTTTTTTTTTTTAGTCACTGAAGCTTTGGGGTTCGTGCTTACCTGAAAAATCCCTTTTTGCCTACAAAACAAAAAATGACAGAACCAAACACGGACATAAAAAAAAATTCCAAACCTTATGGCTTGAAATTAGATTTTTCTAAAAACTAAATATTTCCCTCTATGTTTTTGATCTTCCGAGATCACACTAAGGCGCGGCGGAAAAGAGCATACACATTAGAAAAATCATTCTTTTTTGTTTCTGATTTTCCCGGATCACACAGAGTCATGGGGAAAAGAGCGTACATAGAAATGAAAGGTATAGATCCAATAATAAAAAAGAGACAAATAAATAAACAAAAATAAAGAGAGAGATAGATAACTAGAACTTCAAATAAAAACTGTAGACCTCCAAATCTTAAAAACGATGTAGCTAGGGATACCATAAACCTTTTCGTGTGAAATGAAAGGGGTTCCTCACTCAAACCGATTCTCCTAACACAATAGAGTAGTGCTCTCGGTCTGAAAGTGATCAGAAATAGTGGATATAGGAAATGACAGGCGGATGCAGTTGTACCGCCTTCCGATTTGGATCACCAACGGATGTGTCCCTCAAACAGCTCTGATACCATGTAGGAATTTACAAGGTAAGTTCCTTAGATATAAAAACCAAAGGAGACCGCTCACAAATAGATCACAGATCAATAAACTAGTATTCTTGACGTGGTGAAAACCCTCAAAGAGTCCATAGCCTGAGTCAATGCGGCCATTTCAGATAATTTATAAATAAAAGAAAGAAAAAATACATAAGCTTCTGTCATGAACGGTAACCCTACAAATGACCCTCCATGCTCTTTAAATACTGATCATGGACCAATCAGGTGTTAAGCCATGTATCAAGTGTCAGTAATACCGAGGAGAGAATGAATCGTCAGATCGCTTAAGGTCCAGAACATATCGTGACTGTCAGATTGTAAATTACAAAACTGCATAGTAAAGAAACACACTTTACCTAACTGTACACTAGACATACTTATACTTAACTATTTCCTATGTGTCGGAATATCCTTACATGCAGTAGTGTTTATGATGCATCTAATTACAATGGGGATACTTCATGTTCTTCAATTCCTTCATTTGATGAGTCAACCTATAAATTGGAATAAGGTGGTGAAACCAACCATGATGAAAACGAAAGCAATGCAATCGTTGAGTATTGTTCTCATGCACAGACCATAGAGTCTACAATTAATAATTGACACACACAGTAAAATTGAAAATAACACAATATAAAATGCATATAAAATATTAGAAATAATGCATTAATAAATAAAATATTTACAAGGGAATTCTTGACCTACTCATGGGCCTCTTATTCCTCACTCTAACTCAATTTCACACTTACATGCCTCATGGGCTCTCCTAGATTTATATAAGTGGATCTGAATCAAAGTAGGTTCTCAATCCTAAACTAACTCCCATAATATCTCTCATGATCCATAAAATCTCTCATTTGATCCCTTATCCTTAGATAAGAACTAACTAACCCTCAAATTTCTCAATTATTCCAAAATACTCTCGAACATTCTCCTATTTACAATAATTCTCATTCTCTCTCAAAACTATAGGAAAATAAAATAATTAATTAAATCGTTGTTGAGTCCTGGTTTTTCTCAATTCTGGCAGCCTTCCAAGACCTTGATTTCCCATTTTTGAACTCTATTTGACCCTTAGTTATACTTATTTCGATCATATTATCTCGATTTTTGGCAAAACTGTACTATGTGCTTAAGGTATGAAAATTAACATAAAAGGAGTCATTTTATCTTACTCTTAAGTAGTTCCTTAAGCTAATTGTTCCTTACTGAAGTTATTGAGTCAACTGATCGAAGTCTTATGTAGATTTGAAGCATCCTTGGCATTTCCTGTAGATAACTTGCAGTCGCCATTTTCCTGTAGTCACTCCACAATTTCCTGGATGTGAAAATTTCCTGCAATAGTCTACATTTCATATAGCCATGCAGATTTCCTGGCACTGTCCAGATCTCCTACAATAGAATTGATGTTTTTTTCTTTTCCACTTAATATCAGAATAAACAGGAACACGAGTTTTGTGGGGAATTCCACCTACATGGACACTGTCCTATTAGCTGCTCCAAATTTATCATCAAAACCACCCACATATCCAATCTCCTTCTCATTGACCACATGAGAAAAGCTTCAACAGATGTAGTGAAATAGTCTGATCCATGCATCCAGTCATGTATCATACTCAACAGAGCTATTTTGATATTTTTTACCTGTCGTAATAGTAAATAGTTCAGCAAGTAGTCTTTCCTTATTCAGGTAACTCATATGCCTGCAAACTTGTATAAATATTATTGCATTATATGTGTAAGGGGGTTGGTTGGATGATCAGCACATCAGATTGTACAAGACTATGATCTAAGTTTCTATATCAATACAAGTTATATGTTCTATACATTTTATTGAGTATACTGTTTTAATATTGAGGGGCTTGTGAGTAAGGGAGGGCCCCATTTACTCATGAATCTATTAGTAGTATGAGCATATTCTTTTGATTATGTTTATGTAGTGATATCCTTGTTGTACAACTAGTGTTTTGTTTTCTGATTCAATAGCATATATTGATTGATTTATGGTTCAGATTTATGTGATTCATGTAATTAGTTTCAGCTTCCCATTATGAAATTGACTTATTTTGACTATGTGATTGATCTTTTATCTTTTATGATCAATATCAATAATATCAAATCTATAGAGGGAGGTGAATCCACTCTATAGGCTTTGATGCCAAGTGTTGATGCATAAAAGAGGCATTGGTAATGTGTAGATGTGACTGATTTAATTAGGAAGCACTTGAGGTATCAAGCATTAATATATTTTGCATGACATCCCTCAAATATACTTACCCTTAGTTGATAATTTATGTTGGCAACTTATAAGCCTATAATTTAACTCAACATTTTGGTGTCATTCCCAGGGAGGTTCTAAGGGATGGTACTGAAAGTGTTTTAGTATGGTTTCTATTGTTTAATATTTTTAGGACTGGGGGAACTGAAGTGGTAAGACGTAGGGTAAAGCCTACACACCTGCAGAGTTTAAAACTCACCAAAGCCATGTAGTAATTTCTTGGTAAGTATAAGCTTTTGAATTTGTTTGCATAATAGATATATAGGGTCCAATATTTACAATTTTTTTTTGTTGTGATGTTAGCACCACTTCCTTCACTAATAAACTAGTAAGAAGAAGGAAGTCTCCAAGAAAAGAGGCAGGAAAAGAGGAAGAATCCAAATAGGAGGTCTATGGTCCTAAAGGTAGCTTGGTCTCCGACCCTAAACAGAGTAATATTTCCATAGCATAATATTTTCTTGAAAAATATTTTGTTGCTACCCATTTAGAACCTCCTCTTATAAGGAAGAAAATATATCTTCTGAATGGTCAACCTACGAAGGAATTCCTTGTCAATCCTGTCCAAGAACCAGAGTTATGGACCATTGACTATGAATAATCTATGGTTTATAAGGGTCTTACTTTCTCTTGAATCGACATGGCTCATGAAGAAGGTATCAGTATTACATATGGAGGCCACATTGAAGAGGAGCTAGTCACATTTGAATTTTCGATTAGGGAGAGTACTGGAGCTACTCAGAAGAAAAATATTTCTCCTTCAGCCTTACCCAACTTTCATGGTGTCTCTACTGAAGATCCTGATGTCTTCTTATTCTAATTTGATATATTATGCAAGAGCTATGAATATTATTCCAATGCTCTGAACTTGAAGTTGTTTCCTACTACATTAAAGGATGTATCTCTCAGGTGGATTATGGGGTTGGGCTCAAACTCCATTGCAACCTGAGATGAAATGAAGAAGGTATTCCTCAAAAAGTACCAATATTATTGCAAAAATAGGGACCTCAGGGAAGAAATTTTTGGCATGGCTCAGAAGGAAGGGGAGAGCATTGAGGACATGGTGGAATGATTACAATATAATCTCTAGAGATCAATGATGAAATAGCTAAGCAAAGAAACATTGAGAATTTTTTTTCTCAAGACAATAAGAATGGAATATATGGAGGTTTTGAATCTAATGGGGGAAGGTGATGTATAAAAATTGAGCTATGATTATGTGTGTGAAGTGTGGAGATGTTATTCACATGGAAATTCTAAGGTTGGAGGAGGACTGAAAGACAGTTCTTCCAGGATTGTAAAATCAGTTGCTAGAGCTAGATTAACTAGAGCTGAAATGGGTAACTTATTTGAAAATTTTAAGACTGGTATTCTTAGCACTATATCTTCAAAATGGGATGTTTTGCAGGCTAAGAAGAAACAGGAGGAATTGGAAGAAATCATGGCTTTATTTTTCTCCAAATGCAAGAAGAAACATGCTCTAAGGGAATTCCCTACTGATAGCATAGAAGTATGTCGAATTTGTGAAGTTGAGCATTCTACTAATAAATGTCCCTCACTTACTGAGATTAAAGTAACCTATGCAATAGATCAAGAACTTGTCAATGCATTCTATGCGATGGCACCTCAACGACCATGGACCACATGTCCTACAGGTATGTCATAGTGAAATTTTCAATTTATGTATGCTCATAATGAGATGTGGAATGTTCCAATGCCCTGGTAGCCCTGGCCTCCTCAACAACCTTGGCAGGGGAACTTTTCTTAGTCTATTTCACATAATTTTCCACCTCATAAATTTTATCCACCACAACCTATGCCACAACAAATGATACAGCCACAACAGTAGCAACGTCAATTCCTTGTGCCACCAAATCAACCTCATCCAATCTTCTCACAATATTGGTTTGGTCATTAATCCCACTCGTCCTACTTATTGTATTTCCCCATAGCCTTTTTAGGAATTTACTATGTTGCTGCAGGAAATCAAACTTTGATCTGGAAAAGTGGTGACTCAACCTAAAAGAATTGAAGAGGTTATAGAGGAAGACACTCTGGAACAACTTGAAGTAGAAAGCATACCTAAACCAACAGAAAAAATCACTTCAAGATCATAAGAACCTTCCTCATCCCATGTGGTCCATCCTCCTTTTTCAAAGAGGCTGGAAATGAAACTAAAACAACCCAAGTTTGATCTTCTTTCTGAACTAAGAGATTTGTGCATTAAAATCATGTTACTACAAGGAATTAAGGATATCTAATTTATGCAAAAACAGTGGGGAAACTATGTACCAAGAAGCCAGGAAGATAGAAAAAAGAACCCTTGACAATTCAAGTAGGTGGAAAACTTGCAAGTCTTATGTCCACCAAGTTTGCTACTAAAAAATATGCAGATCCCGGAATCCCTGTGGTTACCACCTTTATCAATGGGTATCCAATAAAAAACACTTTAATTGATTTAGGTGTAGCCATCAATATGATGACCATGGCTACTTTATCTCACATAGGATCCTTCGACTTACTACCTACTCCTACCATGTTAAAATTAGTAGATAGGTCTAAAGTAAAACGAGAGGGGGTATTAGAAGATATTCTCATATAATTGTTTTCTTCGGAATACCCTGCAAAATTTTATGTTATTCAACCTAAAACTAACTTGGGAGGGCATCCTTTGATCTTGAGGAGGTTGTTGTTATCTACAGCAGATGCCTACATAGCGTGTAGATTAGGGAATATGACTATCACTCATGGGGCATAAACAAAGCATATAAATTTGTAGGCCCCTATTAAACCCCTCTTAAGATCAAAAAATACATAGTGTGTTGAAGAATAAGAGCATGATTTAGAATGTACCCAACCATTTTTAGCAATAGCCCAAGCCATGGGCCTTATGTAAAACTCAGAAGAAAATCTTATAAACTGTTATATTTCTAATCCCAACATTTTGCAGCATGAAGAAGGGCAGTCTAGTCATAATATAGATAGCATTACTAACTTACAGAATTCTTATGAGCATAGTACCGTGGATGAATTACATTTACCCCTCTCATCTATATTTCCTGCATATTCAATGACTAAATTTGGAGGTAAGGTAGTTGAAAATTTTCTTGAAAAGAACTCTTAATATTAATGCTGCCTTGAATCTTGAACAAGAAAAATAATTAATTCATACATTAGAATAATTTTCATATACATTTGCATGGGAATATACAAACATGAGAGGTATTCACGTAGATACTTGCATTCACCATATTTACATTGAGGGATCTTCTAAACCTATAAGAGAATCACAAAGGAGGATGAACGCTGCTTTAAGAGAAATTGCGAAAAATTAATTGCAAAAATTGTTAGATGTAGGGTTCATCTATCGTATTTCAGACAACGAATGGGTGTCCTGATTGGTTATATCCATAAAATAATGGTAATTGGCTAGTAGGTGTGGATTATAGGGAACTAAACAAAGCTACATTAAAATGCCACTTTCCCTTTCCTTTTATAGACCAAGTGTTGGATACCTTAGCAGGGAAGAAGTATTTCTCCTTCCTATATGGATTCATTGGGTACAATGAAATCAAGATAGCTCCAGAGGACCAAGAGAAGACAACATTCACATGTCACTGGGGTACCTATGCATATAAGGTACTACCATTTGGGTTATGTAATGCAACAACCACATTTCAAAGGGCGATACTTGGTATTTTCTCTGACCTTTTGCATGATTGTGTAGAGAGCTATATGGATGATTTTACAGTAATAGGTGAGACCATTGAGGAAGCTTTACATAATGTTAGGATATTTTTGCAGAGATGTAGAGAAACTAATATTTCATTGAGTAATGAAAAGTGCTTTATGATTATGATTGAGGGCATTGTTTTGGGTCATCATGTTTCTATTGCAGGAATTAAGGTTGATCTGACTAAAATTGAATTAATTGTAAAAATGCCTCCACCAACCAATCAAAAGGAAGTGATAATTTTCTTGGACATGCGAGCTACTACAGAAGGTTTGTTGACAATTTTACAAAGGTAGCCTCACCATTGTGTAAATTATTAACTAAAGAATTTGAATTTCATTGGAATGATGAATCTCAAGCTTCTTTCGATACACTCAAGGAAAATATTTCTTTAGCAACTGTCTTGAGAGGTCCAGATTGGAATTTTCCCTTTCATTTTTCCACTAGTGCCTCTGATTCAGCTGTAGGAGTGGTATTGGGCCAAAAGGAAAATCTCGTAGCCCGCACTATTTATTTTGTTCGTAAAAATTTAACACTTTCAGAGCTAAATTACACCATGACCAAGAAAGAATTCCTTGCTATAATTTATTCTATTAACAAGTTTAGAGATTACATCACTGGTACGAAGTTTTTGTACACAGCAATCATTCTACCATTCGATATCTCATGAACAAACTAGTCACTAATGGCATAATTACTAGCTGGCTATTGTTGTTGCAGGAATTTGACATCACGATACTGTACAAGCCAGGAAAAGAAAATCAAGTAGCTAATCTCCTATCTAGGGTTAACCATGAAGGTGAGGATTTTCATATTAACGATAACCTTCTTGATGAAAATATGTGTTCTATCTCTGTTAAAACACCTCAGTTTCAAGATATGGACAACTACCTTGCTGCAGGAAAATTACCCCCTACTTTTCATCTAGTCAGAAGAAAAGAATTATTAGGAAAGGTGCTAATTACTCTTGGATAATCGGAGACCTCTCTTTCACTAGACCTCATTGGATTATTCACAGGCGTATCGGGGAGGATGAGATGTATGATATCTTACGAGCTTGTCATGATGAACCTTGTGGAGGTCACTTTGTAGATAAGTGGACAGCCTATAAGATCCTCCACTCAGGTTATTATTGGCCAAGTCCTTTTAAAGATGCAAGGGACTATGTATCGAAGTGTAATAGCTACTAGAGAATAGGGTTTTCTATTTAATCAGATGAAATTCCCTTGTGGCCACAAGTTCTCATATAACCATTCGAGAGGTGGTTTCTTGATTTTATATGTTCCATCAATCCTATGTCCAAAGGTGAGAAATATATTCTAGTTTGTATTGATTATGTGAAGAACTGGGTGGAAGTAAGAACACTACCTGGAGAAATAGAGAAAGAAGTGGTAGAATTTTTTTTCTGATATTTTTGTGAGATTTTGGGTAGTTAGGGAGATAGTTACTCTCAGGGTACTTAGTTTGTGCCAAATCGTATTCAGGGAATTGTACAGAAATATCATATTACTCATGGGAAGTCCACCGCTTACCATCCACAGGCCAATGGAAAAGTAGAATCAACAGATAATGTGTTGGAGATAATCCTTACAAAGAAAGTGGAATTATATAAAAAGGATTGGTCTGACAAATTTCATGAGGCATTGTGGGCCTACGGGATCACATGGAGAAATACCATTGTTTTCTCTTTGTATGAGTTGGTGTATGGAAAATAGGTTTTAATGCCAATTGCATTTTAGATCATAACTTTCAATATGGAAGCAAATTTAGGTATAGAACTTGATGAGGAACAACAACAGAGGATAGCTCGAACTTACTTTTAAAATCTTGCAGCTTTCTGGAAATAAGAGTCCGACTCTCTAGTTCTTCTCCTCAGGGAACACGCACGAGTTTTTCTCGACCTCTCTCTCCACGGGTCTTCACTCCAGCGCCTTACAGTTCAACCTCTTTCGGAAAACGAAACTATCCTCAGATGTGCAGAACTGTCCTCAGACAGACGGCCCAGTAGGCTTCGATATTAATAAAAGCAAGAACACAATACAAAGCTTATTACAACAGAAATGTCTCAGAGTTCATTACAACTCACATGCTCTCAATCCAAAATTGGGGATGACCGTTCCAAACAGATCAATTCAACAATATAAACAATATGAAGCTATTGGTATCCAGAACTTACTTTTAAAATCTTGCAGCTTTCTGGAAATAAGAGTTTGACTCTCTAGTTCTTCTCCTATCTTTCTCTCTTTTCTTCTTGTTGCTCTTCATATAGCAATTTTAAATTTTCATTTATCAGATCTGCTTGTTGTCCTAAATTGTCTAGAACATTTTCATCATGAGAACACCAAGTAGTCAAATAATTTCCTACTTGATATACTTGTTCTAAATCATTGGGCTCTTGTGATTCATGTTCTAGCAAAGGTGCACAGTCTGCTCTTGTAGCGGGCTGTTTGGACATTGATGAAGAGACACAAAATTTTGTTTTTGGTGGCCATTTTCCTCCTCTGACAAATCTTTTATTTTCATATCTATATTCTTCCATAGGGGGATAATTTTGTACATGAGTTCTAAACATTTTATTTACAGCTAGAAAAGGTTTCTCTTCAGGTATATACAATTGTTTTTCAGACTGGGGGGTACTTGTGGAAGTAGACGACTGTTCTTCTGGTATAGATAACTGTCTGTAAAAGGACCTTCTTCCACTTTGGACTGGACTTTCTACTGGTAATACATGTTTCTCTGGCAAAACTATTGGCTTGGGAATTCTAGCGTAAATAGACTGATTTGGAATGATTTTTACCCCTCCATCTTCAAGAGCCAATTTTTTGTTTTTTCTTCTTACATCATCTGAAGCCAAAGACTTATATTGGATATACCAGTGATCGGGTAATGTTTCTTTGTCATAATGCACACCTTCAATCTGTGCATTTTCGATCCCTACAGTCACACAGTCTTTTAACACCGGCTGTTTTAGTTTAGGATGTACTGTATTCGTTAACTGAAAGGAAGTTTGAACAATTACAGACAAGAATTCAGTCTCATCTACCATAGACAGTCCTTGCACTCCTATCAAGGCTTTCCAGCATTCTTTAAGATGCATGTCCGTCAGACTAATAGCATAATAAGGATAAATTGTTCCATACTGACAACCAGACATCAAATTTCCCATTATTGTTCCTATTCTTGCATGATCATATTCATTGTGCCTTGAATCAAATAATTCTGCTATGCAGGGAGTATTTAATCCATGTCTAAATAGAGGAGCCAAACCAATCCTTATAGCTCCAAAGTGTAAATAATGAAATCTTCCTTCCTTAGCATATTTTCTAAACTTTTTTATTTCATCTTCTGAGAATATGTTAAGTCCTATTATCTGTACATGGGGACCTTTAATTCTGATCTTGACTTCGACTTCTTTGAAATAATATTTCTTTGAAAGCTTAAACATCGATGGAACCGGATAGACTTCTTTAGTATCTAATGCAGGGGGGTTCCAGCTTTCTGGGTCTTCTACTTGTTCATGTTCATTTATCTCAGACTCAACAGATCTATTTTCTACTTCAGATATTGATCTTTTATCAATGGTAGAGAAAGATCTTAAGAATTTGGCCATCTTGGAAAAGTATAATTCTATTCCAGAAATTGACTGATAAAGCTTTTATTTACTCAGCACAATGTATAACAGAGATGCTTTTCAAATGCTCCTGGCTCTTCTCAGGTTCTGTCTATAGAATTATACAGGGTCGTTACAGGGCTCTGATACCAAAATTGGGGGTGACCGTTCCAAACAGAGCAATTCAACAATATAAACAATATGAAGCTATTGGTATCCAAAACTTACTTTTAAAATCTTGCAGCTTTCTAGAAATAAGAGTTTGACTCTCTCTCCACGGGTCTTCACTCCAGCGCCTTACAGTTCAACCTCTTTCGGAAAACGAAACTATCCTCAGACGTGCAGAACTGTCCTCAGACAGACGGCCCAGTAGGCTTCGATATTAATAAAAGCAAGAACACAATACAAAGCTTATTACAACAGAAATGTCTCAGAGTTCATTACAACTCGCATGCTCTCAATCGAACGATGCCTTGAACTCGTGGAGACTCTTTCTTAAATAGAACTAAAACGAATCTAAACTTAGCTAAGATATGACATAAAGTAGAAATAATTGAGGGTCCTGTCGGTATCTTTTTCCACCGACGGTGTCTACTCAATCTTTCTTTTGTACAAAAGATTCCTGTCACAACATGTAACCAACATTATTACATTGCTGACAAGAGATTCTTATACCATGATCTTCTTTTACCAAGGTCCTGTGGGACTCCTTGTCTCCCATAAATCTTCTTCGGACGATCCAGCGGATGGTTCGTACTCATCGATGAGTTGTCGATGGTATCTATTCATAAGTCGGTTATACTGTTCTTCGATTCCCTCGTTTGGATCTTGTGCATCTGTCATTTCTCCTTTTTCTTTTGGCGATCTTGTCATACGGTGAGATGCTGTGGATGACGATTCTCCTTTTATGATATTTGTTTTGATTCTGTGAAGTCCTGGTTGTAGTGGTGTATGCATCAACTCCTGTTTTTCCCACTTGTTTAAAAAAGGAAGAGCACTTATTTCAATATCTAGAAAAGAATCTTTAAAAGCATTTCGTGCTGCTGGTGATCTTTGTACTGCCAATTCTATCCCATCTAATGATTCCCATTTAAATATCTGAAACATATTAGTGGAACTTTCAATAGAGTGTTGTACCCATAATCTGCAGTTCTCACTCAAACAATCTTTATGCTGCCATCCTAACTCAAAAATTATTGACGTGCATATTCTTTTAGATATCATCAGGCTAATGATGTGGATGACATTATTGTTCCAATTTGGAGAGATAATTGAGATGGTGATTAGTGCCTTTTGATTGATTGCAAATTTTAAAGCTTTTGGCTGTCCTTGTAGGCTATCCATTTTATTAAGAATTTGAATTTTTTCTACCAACCTCAAATTTCCAAACTCATGGAACCATTCAGCGTGCTGTTTGATTAACTCTTGATTGTTACCAGTTTCAGAAGTACCAATCCTTTCATGACTAAAAATTTGAGAAAAAGGATTTGGTTCTATGCTGTCTCTCATTCTCAAACTGTGAAAATCCCATTGATAAGCATATGTCTTCAAATACTGGAGAGATCTTTGTATGCATTGAGACACTCTGGTAACTTGAATTTTTCTGCATTTTCCTTGTTGGATCCTCCAGTCTGCAAATGTCTCAAAAATTTCATACTGAGGAAAAGTGTCAGTGTTTGCATAATTTTCATCAATCCTTTGAAGGAAAGAGGATTCTAGTTCCTCAAAAATATCTGGAATTCTTAAGGAAAGCAGATATTTTACCATTTCTTCTTTTATGGGAATCTCTTCTAGATCCAAAATCTTGGCACCTGTGAAAATACTAAGGGCAAAATCAACACTTCCTATGATCTGATAATAATTCAAAATTCTGAGTGTCCAGATCATTTCGTCTGTGTAGATACTAGACCATAAATCAGATAAGCTTCTAAAGAAAAGCTTAACCTTCATATTTGGTAAAGAAAATACTTTTACCAAGTTTTCATCAAGGCCTAAAGATATGCCCAAATTTTTTGACTGCCATGCTTGGCATTTTCTGATCCACCAATTCCTTCTTAGTCTGAATCCAACCACTTTCTTGATTTCATCTGTCACAGAACTTGCATAATTTTCCAAGATTCGAAACCTATCTACAAAGGTGGCAAAATTATCATCTGTAGGGCTTTTACCTGGAATCTCGAAAACTGAATATTTACAGGTTATGAACATTTTTCTCATATCTCTGGTCAAAACGTCTGTCAAGAAATTTGAGTTGCCTGGTATCCACTAGACTTCAAATTCAAATTGCTGAAACCAAATTTGCCATGCCAAAATTCTACCCTTTGCAAGTTGTCTTGAAATCTTTGCTGTCAGAAAATATTTAAAGTTTTTGGAGTCTGTTCTGATTAAAAATTTGACCGGGGTTAGATATACCTCAAACCGCTGAATTCCATTGAAGATAGCTAATGTTTCCTTTTCAGCTATGAAGTAGTTTTTCTGATTTGCTGTGAATTCCCCAGAAGCATATCCACACAGATTTTCTTCAATCTCTCCTTTTATATTTCTTCTTTGTTCTAATAATACAGCTGACCAAAATTCAAGAGATGCATCAGTTTGTAAAATTAATAAACCATCACCTGGTGGTTGAAGCTTTGGCAGATGCTGACATTCTTGTTTTAGTTTCTTCACTGCTTCAGTGGCTTCTTCTGACCATCCTCCTTCGTTATGTCTTCTTATAGGAGTTGTCTCTTCTGAGAGATTTGGAATGTATTTGTGCAAGTAGTTCAGAACTCCAATAAACCTTTGGATTGTCTTTTTGTCCTTCAGTTCATCAGGAAACTGTGTCAATTTTGTTAACACATGGGGTTGCATCTGAATATAACCATTTGCAACATTTATCCCCAAAAAGTCAATGCTATCCTGGAATAAGGACATCTTAGTATTTGACAAAACTATGCCATGTTTTTTAATTTCTTCAAGAAAAATTTCTAGATGTTTCAAATGAGTATGTACATCTGGACTATGGATTAAAATATCATCAATATGTGTAACTATAAAATCATATTTAGCAAAAATATAATCCATCCTTCTTTGAAAAAAAGGCTGGAGCGTTCTTCAACCCAAATGGAACAACTTTCCACTGATAAAATCCTGCTGGGCATATGAAAGTTGTTTTGTGTCTGTCTTCTGGCTGAATCTTTATCTGATAGTAACCTGACTTCATGTAGAATTTACTAAACACCTTACTATGTTGAATCTTTTGCATAATTACTTCTAGTCTTGGCAATGGGTAATTAAAATTCTGAGTATTTGCATTAAGAGGTTTGTAATTGATAACCATCCGTGGTTTACCTCTTACTATCTCAGAATGGTTTATAACTAGAATTGCAGAACATGCATAATGAGATTCACTGATTTCTATTAGCTGCATCTTTAGTAGTTCTTGAATTTGATTCCTCATTTCTTGTTCATCAGATGGTGTGCAAGGAATCACTTTTCCTTTTACTCCATTGTCATGTAAGGTGACTATCTCCTGCATTGGACTCTTAGTTTCCCAAAACTGTCGTGGGTTGTCCGAACAACTTTTCAGAAGTCTCTGGTAGATATCTTTCTGTTCTGTAGACCAATTCTCTTCAATGCATGCTGATTGTTTATTTATCTTTTCTGCTCTGGCTTCATAGATTTGTAGGACCTCTTGCCAATCATTTGAATCTTTAGTCATCCTTCTAGTTCCTACTTTATTTTGGCTATTTTCGCGCCTAGCTTCAGAGTTTGCAATACTTAGCCTAGGCACAGATATAGCTTTTTTCTTCAGATTTATTATCAGCTTATCTTGGCTGATAGTTACTGGAAGCACAGAATTTATAAATGGCATGCCTAACATCAAGCTTGCTGAAGGGTCATAGTGCTGAATTGCTGAGATTTTTACAATACTCCCTCCAACTTTTAAAGAAATATTGTCTACATAGTGTGTGAGCTGAACAGATCCTCCAATTGTTTCTGAAACTAGTATATTCTTTAACGGTTTCCAGAGAGATTTGAACAAAGATGGTCGAGCTAGATTATTTGATCCTCCAGTATCTACAAATGCATCTACTGAAATCCATTCATTTCTGACTTGTACTTCTACTGGAATGTAAATCAAGCTCTCTGTTTTGACAATCTTTTTTAACGAAGTGTTTTGTTCATTTCTAGAAATCTCTAGGAGAGGTATACTAGGTGATGGTGCAATTTTCTTCTCAAATGGACATAAAGAATTGAATTGAGGTAGAGATGATGCAATTTGTTTACCTCTATTTGTCCTCTCTGATACTTCTGTTTCTTCTGATCCTTCTTCTTCACTGGATTCTTTGGCTGAATCATCTTCTGTCTCACTTGATGACACAATAGTTGAAGAACTTTCAATATCACTATAGTGTTGTTCACTATAAAAATCATCATCAGAGCAATTCATACAAATATTCATTTTCTGTACAGGTTCTTCATCTTCATTATCGGAAACTTCTGTTAGAATATATACATCAGAAATTTCTTCATCTGATTCTACAACAGACCAATCATCTTGAAATTCTTCAATATCTATACAAGCTTTAAGTTTACTAGATGATTTCTGAGGACACTTTTTGGCAAAATGTCCTTCCTTTTTACAAATGAAACAACAATTGTTGTTTCTTGGGGCTGTTCTCTTTTTTAAATATCTGAATTTTCTGAAAGGTCTCTTCGGGTTCGATATTATTTTGGGTTTGTATCTACCATACCTTTTGTATTTCTTCTTCTTCGATTTAAAAGGCGTCCATGGTAATACAGTTTTGCAGACATCTGAACTCAGAGTGATGTCATGCGCCTTCTTCTGCCAACATAAATATTTAACTTTTTCTGACACTCTAAATAGAAGATCAACCCAATAGACTTGTTCTAAACTTTTCGCTTGAACCTCAAGATCTTTCATAATCAGATCTCCTAAGTTTCCTGGAAACTTTGACAAGAAAGAAACTTTTTGAGCAATATCATTAAACAGATTAGCCTTAAATACTTTAGCCATAAACTCTTTACCGAATTGATCTAAATATTTTAAATCTTTTAGTTCCATGCGGCTAAGGTCAGTCAATAGATGTTTCTTCTCATCTTTTGGTTCTGGCATAAACGGGGTTTTTAATAGCATTTCAAATGTGGCTAAACCTGCTTCCATGACTGCTATTCTCTTTGCTTCTGTTCCTCCCATCCACCAATCAAATACTATTCCTGCCATCCTTTTTTCTGCTAAAATCATGATAGACATGTTGTCTAATCTTGTTGTGACCTGCATTTGATATAAGGCTCCTATCCAGATTCTAATAGACTCACCTGGATTGGATGAGTTATCTAGATCTAGAATGTAACCACTAGAATTTGTAGCAAACAGATCTTCTTCAACTCTAGGGTACTTAGCTTCTCTCAGGATGTGAGCTTTATTTTGATTCTTTATTGATGGCATGATAAAGG
This sequence comes from Pinus tabuliformis, assembly GCA_031772625.1. Taxonomy (NCBI): domain Eukaryota; kingdom Viridiplantae; phylum Streptophyta; class Pinopsida; order Pinales; family Pinaceae; genus Pinus; species Pinus tabuliformis. The sequence goes on from CM062820.1 coordinate 1,370,638,564, forward strand.
ATGGAAACTTTATTGCAGCTTGTTCTAAAGACATGACTTCCTTCTTAGATTCAAAAGGCTTTTCTGCTTTGAACGTTCTAGAAGATCCACTGGTTAATTTTCGAGTGTCTCTGGAAGTCCCTTCTCCATCACTTGTTTCTGGTGCTTCTTCTTCTAAATCCCAATAATTTGGGGCTGTCATATCTACATGAAATTTTGGGATTTTCTTACCCTTCTTCTTCATTTTTCTTTTTCTTCTCTCCTCTCTTTCTCTCTTTTCTTCTTGTTGCTCTTCATACAACAATTTTAAATTTTCATTTATCAGATCTGCTTGTTGTCCTAAATTGTCTAGAACATTTTCAGCATGAGAACACCAAGTAGTCAAATAATTTCCTACTTGATATACTTGTTCTAAATCATTGGGCTCTTGTGATTCATGTTCTAGCAGAGGTGCACAGTCTGCTCTTGTAGCGGGCTGTTTGGACATTGATGAAGAGACACAAAATTTTGTTTTTGGTGGCCATTTTCCTCCTCTGACAAATCTTTTATTTGCATATCTATATTCTTCCATAGGGGGATAATTCTGTACATGAGTTCTAAACATTTTATTTACAGCTAGAAAAGGTTTCTCTTCAGGTATATACAATTGTTTTTCAGACCGGGGGTACTTGTGGAAGTAGACGGCTGTTCTTCTAGTATAGATAATTGTCTGTAAAAGGACCTTCTTCCACTTTGGACTGGACTTTCTACTGGTAATACATGTTTCTCTGGCAAAACTATTGGCTTGGGAATTCTAGGGTAAATAGACTGATTTGGAATGATTTTTATCCCTCCATCTTCGAGAGCCAATCTTTTGATTTTTCTGCTTACATCATCTGAAGCCAAAGACTTATATTGGATATACCAGTGATCGGGTAATGTTTCTTTGTCATAATGCACACCTTCAATCTGTGCATTTCCGATCCCTACAGTCACACAGTCTTTCAACACCGGCTGTTTTAGTTTAGGATGTACTGTATTGGTTAACTGAAAGGAAGTTTGAACAATTACAGATAAGAATTCACTCTCATCTGCCATAGACAGTCCTTGCACTCCTATCAAGGCTTTCCAGCATTCTTTAAGATGCATGTCCGTCAGACTAATAGCATAATCAGGATAAATTGTTCCATACTGACAACCAGACATCAAATTTCCCAATATTGTTCCTATTCTTGCATGATCATATTCATTGTGCCTTGAATCAAATAATTCTGCTATGCAAGGAGTATTTAATACATGTCTAAATAGAGGAGCGAAACCAATCCTTATAGCTCCAAAGTGTAAATAATGAAATCTTCCTTCCTTAGCATATTTTCTAAACTTTTTTATTTCATCTTCTGAGAATATGTTAAGTCCTATTATCTGTACATGGGGACCTTTAATTCTGATCTTGACTTCGACTTCTTTGAAATAATATTTCTTTGAAAGCTTAAACATCAATGGAACAGGATAGACTTCTTTAGTATCTAATGCAGGGGGGTTCCAGCTTTCTGGGTCTTCTACTTGTTCATGTTCATTTATCTCAGACTCAACAGATCTATTTTCTACTTCGGATATTGATCTTTTATCAATGGTAGAGAAAGATCTTAAGAATTTGGCCATCTTGGAAAAGTATAATTCTATTCCAGAAATTGACTGATAAAGCTTTTATTTGCTCATCATAATCTATAATAGAGATGCTTTTCAAATGCTCCTGGCTCTTCTCAGGTTCTGTCTATAGAATTATACAGGGTCGTTACAGGGCTCTGATACCAAAATTGGGGATGACCGTTCCAAACAGAGCAATTCAACAATATAAACAATATGAAGCCAATGAGTTAGATGAGTTTAGAGAGGATGCTTTTCAACATACTCATTTGATCAAACAACAATGGGCTAAAGGGAACAATAGATACATAAAGAAGAAGAAGTTTAAAGAGGGAGACTAGGCATTGTTGTATGATTCAAGATTTAAGAACTTTAAAGGGAAATTCAATACACATTGTCTAGGTCACTATGAAATTAAGAAAGTTTTTGACAATGGATTGTTCGGGTTAAAATATTTGACAATGGGAATTTTTGAATTCTTAGTAAATGGACACAAACTCAAGTTATATAAAAAACCCCAATCCAAGGAGGAATTTGTGGAAGAAATTATGAGGAAGAAGGAGCTAGAAATGGCAGGAGAAGGAGTTCTTGCTTCTACTACCTCTTCTAGATTTTCTACAGTCATAAAATGAGCTTATCTTGCTCCATCTCGTGCTGAGTAAACCATCAGAGGAATTTCTATTGGGTACAATTTTATTCCTCTTTCTGGGCCCAATGGACTAATTACGGAAAAGGAGCCCCCTTGGAGTCTTCCTTTTCAGTATTTCAGACTCTCTAAAATAGAAAGTTGGCAAGCATGAACTGCCTTGGGCTAGTTAAAATAATAGGAGAGTAGAACCTTTGGATCCTTAGAATAAATTTTATTTTTCATCTAATATTTGGATTTCTTGTGTTGGATTGGTGTGGAATTCCTTAAGGCCCTCCTTCTAACAATCTTGGCCCATCGACATCATCAAACTATTTGGCCCCAAGATCAACTTCCTCATGATGCTTTGAAGCTTGTATGCCTTAATGATAGGCTATCTCACTAGCAGAATAGAGGAGTCATCATGGTTCCTTGACTGTTGGATCCTACAGGGGGTTCATCATCATCTCATAAATTCACACATGATAGGATGCATAAGAGGAGCTTGGTAGTCACTCTAATTAATGGTGATGGGCTTTGCATTGGTTAACAATTGAGCTTAATAGACGGTAATCCAATGATCTCATTCGACATTCGACATCAGAAACTTCATTCATGTGAAATGGACTGTACAAAAAGGGTAAGAAATGGGTTTTCTTTCTACGAAATAATTTCCTACGGAACATTTATGAATTGTGCAGATAGAACAATTCTTGCAGCACACCAATGTTTTCCTGAAAATATGGACAGAACATGAGCCTGAAATTAATTCGATAAAGTATTAATAATTTATTATCGGTTAAGATGAAGAATTATGTAATCATTTTCATAACCTAACATGTTTAATTTAAACATTAATTATGTAATTCTAAGTTGGGTTATCATTTCAAAGACAATGACAATGATCATCAAAGGAATGGATCGTGGGGAGGTAAGATCAGTTAGGTACAATTGTTGATAGGATGCTTAAAGTGAAACATAATCATTCTTTAATATTTTTAAAACATTTCATGAACTTAAGCCATTGTACCATTTGTGGAAATGTGCGACCATGATCGTTACTTCATAAATGGAGTTCCATATCCACTTATCATAACTCTGATATCCATTCCATAGGTCGGATCATGGTGCTAATCATGATCATGGAGGCATCATTATGAGCCAAATCAGCTCTATTTCTTCCACTCCTAACCATGTCTAAATTCTGTGCTCTTGTTTGGCTTGAACTACAAGGCCCTACACTGTTAGATGTTGATCTTGGAAGAAAATCTAGGCTAGGAAAGGAAGGGTGGTTGCCCCTGTTTCAGAAATTCCATGGGCACAATTTGGAAATGATAAAATCCTTCGCTCTTAACTTTAATGGTGATAAAACGTAGGTGTGAAATGTCCAATTTCGGTTAACAGAGGAGCTGGTGACTCAAGCCTGTGGTACTCCACAGGAGGGAGAATGATGGTTTAAAAAATCAACGGTTTGACAAAGGAAGCTCTGTGAACTTCCTCTGGAAAGAACACACAAACCTCGATTGGAGTAAAGGAATCCCGCAAGAATACCTCTAGAGTAAGTATCAACACCTGCTATTTTTCTTGCAGAAATATATAACTTGTGAAGGTCATTTCCAACTTGCGTTTATGTTTCATATTCACCTTCTCGGGCACTTCTGAGATAGGCCTTTAAATTTTCCTCATTTCCTAAGGATGTCTTTGATGAAGATGTCTATTGCCGCTAAGGACAGAGAAGCCCACATAGAGGAAAACCTCTATCACCATGGGTTAATAAGAATTATCCTAACCAAGGTTCTTAAGAAGAAAAATAAAACGTGGGATGATTACTTGTCAGAAAATCCTTTCATGGAAGATGAGAAGGACTCTAGTCCTTGTAAACTTAAGGAAAAATCCATGAGTCGGAGGTTTACTGATAAAGCATAATCAGAAGGATGAAGAGGTAGTGGTGATAGGAGAGCTCATAAGGAAGAAGCCTAAAATGAAAAACTCTTCTACCCCTACTAAAAGAGTTACAAGGAGCTAGGTTGAAAAGCTGGCCACAAAGGAAATCACAGTAGAAGCAACATCACTAAGCAAACTTGGTATGAAGGAAAATAAGCCTCAAGGCTTGGAAAAATAAGAGGAGAAGGTGGTATCAGCCAAATTTATTGACAAAAAAGTATTATACTTCTAGGACTCACCACTAAATGAAAGTGGAGATAAAACAATAGAAGACCACCAAGGGAAGGAGGAACCTAGTTTTCCTCATTCGTCCCCTAGAAGACAATAGGTGGAGGTAACTTCACAGAAAAAGTGGGGTTGAAAAGAACTGGAAGAAATCATCCATGACCTTACTATGTCAGAGCGGGCTCTACGATAGGAGAATGAAACCTTGAAAGAAAACAATTTATGCATGCAGAAAGAGCATGATGAATGACATAAGAAGATAACCTGAATCATGAAGAAGAAAGAAAGGCAGCTTGAACACTTGTAGAAGGAGAATGAAACATATAGTAGCCAGATTCAAGAAGAATCTAGTAGGATCCAATTAGACCATTTGGATGTAGTAGCTGCAGCATAGGACAAGGATTGACATTTTTCTTTAGAGGCTGCATAATTTATGCTTGCATACAAGACATGCAAGAAGTTATGCATGGGGTAATGTTTGCCCAGCTTTGCTCAATTTTTAGAGCTTTCCAAGACATTTTTTTCCCAGTTTCAGACTTTATTTGACCCCTAGTTATACCTATTTTGACCATATTATCTAGATGTTAGCCAAAAGGGTACTATGTGCTTAAGGTATGCAAATTAACTTAAAAAGTGTCTATTTATCTTACTCTTAAGTAGTTCCTTAAGCTAACTATTCCTTGTTGAAATTATCAAGTCAATTGATCGAAGTCTTATGTAGATTCCAAGCAGCTCTGCCATTTCTTGTAGACAGCTTGTGGTCACCATTTCCCTACAGCTGCTCTACAATTTCCTGCAGGTGTAGATTTCCTGTAACCATCCATATTTTCTGTAGTCATCTAGATTTTCTACAACAGAATCAATGGGTTTCTATGTTCCACTTTATCTTAGAAAAAATGGGAAGATGAGTTTTGTGGCAAATTCACCTATAGGGATGTTCTCCTATCAGCTGCTCTAGATTTATCATCAAAGCCACCCAGATATCCAATCTCCTTCTTGTTGGCTACATTAGGAAAAGCGCCAATAGATGTAGTGACATATTCTGATCCATGCTTTCATTCATGGATCAGAATCAACAGAGTTGTTTTTTATATTTTATACCCATAATAATTGTAAATAGTTTAGCAAGTAGATTTTCCTTATTCAGGTAACTCATATGCCTGCGAACTTGTATAAATACTATTACATTGTATGTATAAGGGGTTTGGTTGGCTGATCAATGCATCAAATTATACAAGACTGTGATCTTTTCTATATTAATACAAGTTATATTTTTTGTCCATTTTATCGAGTAAACCCTTTTAATATTGAAGGGGATGTGGGTAAGGGAGGCCCCCCTTAACTCACAACTCCATTAGTAGTATGATAATATTATTTTGATTATGCTTATGCCGTGATATCATTGTTGCACATCTACTGTTCTCTTTTTTGATTCAACAACTAATCCAAAATCGATCTTGTACAAAACCTCTAAGTCTAAGTCTTCATATATGTTAACTATCAGAAAACGCTATCGCAGAGGAAAACACTAAACAATGGTAGAAACCCAGGTAAAGCGAAGGTTGAAGTAACATTGCACAGGAACCATCGAATGGACTGGATCAACGGCCCATATTAAGTTGGGATATTGCATCGGGAGAGGCTAGTAGAGTATATCAGAGGCAGCCCTAAGGGAAATGCAACTATGATCGGTGACTTAATGTGGACAGTTGATCAAGCATGTAGATCAGCAGCAGAGATTGCATATATCACATCGCATATTCCAAAGGGGAGGACATAACCAACAGGCCAAAGACTACGCGACATGCACAGACCCGAAAGTTTTATAAATACAACTTTACATAATTTGAGTTTCATGGTAAACGGTATTTCAGGCAGACTTCAGGCGGTAAGTGGTATTGGAGGGGTTCCACCTGATTCCATATACTGGCCGACACGTAGCATGCCATAGGAGAGAGAAAGCAGCTTTTTCGGTCAGGTAATCTCCGTGCACATAGGCCAGCTGATATGGCTATTAGCTATTGGATTGGGAGATAATGGATAAATGGTGGAAATCGAGCAGACTACTTAATGTTTCAGGTTGGATATGAACAATCGGATTGAAGCCAGATCAACGGTGGGCTTGTAATAGGAATAGAATGCAGGATCGATACGATTATAGGGAAGACTTTATATCATTTGAAGTCTTGCTTTGGCATTTTCAGTCAGATTTTCCATTGTTTTGGAGTATTTCTTGTGTATTTCTCTATGTAAATAGCGAAGTGTATTCCCGGGGATTTCACCCCTACCAGTGGCCCTTTCTATTTGTAAACAGGTGGCATCCATGCCTTAAGCATTATTATTATGATTGTTTAATGCTCAGTTGGGAGAGGAAGGGACAACGGCCGGGAGCTAGAGAGCCTGAAATGGAGGTGAACAGACAACGCAAATAAGATTAAAAATCCATCCCATAATAGAATATCGATAAGTTGGAGTTTAGAGGTAGATGGGAGATAGAGAGTCAGAGAAACACACAACTATGAATAGTTGATCAAAGGCACTAAGAGAGAGAGTTTGTGCACTCTTTAGACTCGAGGTTTTCGAGTGAAATCCATGTATAATATCACTGTTGTTGTGTTATGGCTCTGATTGACCTCACACCTATTAACTCTGTTCTTGAAGACATAATATAGAGGTCGACACTGAAAGTTGGACCAGGAGATGTAGCCAGGAAGTCTTGTGAACTCCTTTATTATTTTGGTTGTGTTGATGTGTGTGTTTATTATGTTTTATAACAGTTCATTGTCTATATTATTCCTAATCTTTTCAATCTATTACACTAAATAATATAGGCATTCCTGAACATGAGTCTGTAATTCCTTTTCTTCTTGATTTAGTATCCATTTTTAGATCAAGTGGTATCACATGATTTGGTTTTGGTTTTATTAAGGTTAGACAAGCTTGTGCTCGATTTTGAATGCTAACTAGATTAAAGCTCAGACTAGGAGAAGGAGAACTTGTTGAGGCTAATACAAAGATTGGAAGAGTTTATTCTGAGAGGAGAATGGTAGAAGAAGCTCCATTAGGATTATAATCTCAATTTATAGAAAGTTTTAAGACACTCCAAGTCATCGTGGAAGAGATGTATCTGGAGTTTAAGAAGGGTCGAGGTGAAAGCACTACAACACCCAAACCAGACAAAGGACCAGAGGAACCTTTTCTAGTTGCCCCTCCAGAAGTCAAAGGGAAAGGATGAATGCCTCCTCCACAATCTCCTCCATCACCACCTTCATCATCCTCATCATCCTCTTTGCATAACACTAGCTCTTCTAAGAAGAAGAAGAAGAAAGCTTCCTTAATCAAATTAGATGTGACGTTTGATTTGCCAATTTATGATGGAGAACTCAATGCAGAAGAGCTAGATAATTGGATAAGACAAATTGATGTATATTTCAAGGTACAAAACATTGATTCAAAAATAAAGAAGATTCAACTGGCTAGCCTTCGACTTGGAGGAACTGCACTAGTATGGTGGGAAGGCAAGACACAAGCTGATATGCAAAAACATGGTAAAATCATTTCTACCTAGAATGAATTTGTTTCTACTATCAAAAAAGAGTTCTATCCTTTAGCTTACATGCAGCAGGTAATGATGAGTTGGCAAACTCTTCGTCAATTGAAGGGTCAAAGTGTACAGAGTTATACTAAGAAATTCAGAAGGAGAGCTTCAACTCAGGTATATCATTAGATTCACCTGAGACTTTATTGAAGTATATAGGTGGTCTTCATATCTATTTAAATCATACTATTCTCATGTTTAATCCCACTAGCCTAGATGATGTATTAGTTCAAGCCACACATCTAGAAGCTAGAGGTAAGAATGTAAACCTAGAGGTTGGGGGATCATCTAAATATTCTTTAAGCAAGAGCAAGGAAAAGAAGAAACTGAAATGGAAGGAGAGGAAAGCAAACATTGTAAAGAAGGATAAACCTTCATGCACTCATTGCAAGAAAGAAGGACACAATGAGGCACATTATTGATCATTGCATCCATAATGGAAACCTAAGAAGTTTGATGGAAAGAAGAAAAATAATGCTTCTGCTATTCAGTAGGACATGGGATCAGATTCATGTGATGAAACAACAGTTACAACCAGAGGTATTAAAGGTAAAGATTCTGAGGCATCCACAAGTAATTTTGCACAATCTGTTGATAATGAAAGTAATGAGAGGGAAAGGAATGAGCTTTTTCATATTATAGTAATTTACAAGCACAATAAGATTGATACTTTATTTGATAGTGGATCACAAATAAATTTGATTTCTGAAAAAAACTTGTAAAGAAGTTGGGATTACAAAAAAAACCTCATTAGAAGCCATATCCATTAGGTTGGGTGTGTGATAAAACAAAGCTACAAGTAACGAGACAATGTAAACTTAAGTTTGCTATTGGATCAACATTTGTAGATGAGGTTGAGTTAGATATAGTTGCATTGGATATATGTGGTATTGTTTTGGGAAGTTGATACTTGTATGATAGGAAAGATATTTTCTATAGAGCTAAGAATAAGCATCAACTCACTAAAAATGGAGCAGAATACTTTGTAAGATCCCATAAAATCAAAGATAACTATTCTCTCATAAACTCACGGCAGATGAAAAAAATTGTGAATTCAAGTAAGCAATTTTTACTAATGGTTGTAAAGGAAAAGAATCCTAAAAAATCCAATGCATTTGAAGGTTGTGATTCCCAATAGAAAGCGGATTTAGTTAAAGTTGTTTCAGAGTATGATGTTCTATTTCAAGAACCAAAAGGTCTGCCACCCAAGCACGAAATAGTATAGGATATTTATTTGCAGCAAGATGCTCCATTACTTAACATTGGAATGTACAAATTGTCAGCTTTATAGAATATAGAGATAAGGAAGCAGGTACATGAGTTGCTTGATAAAGGGTTTATATGAACAAGCACATCACCATGTGGATCTCCAATCGTGCTGGCGAGAAAGAAATATGGTTTGTGGATAATGTGCATTGATTATAGAGCACTAAATAAAATAACGATCAAGAATCGTTATCTTCTTCCTCGTATTGATGATTTATTAGATCAATTGAAAGAAGCAGTTTACTTTTCTATGTTAGATTTGTGAAGTGGTCATCCGCATGTCAGAGTTGCAGAATAGGATGCATGGAAGACTACTTTCAGATAAAGCAAGGACTGTATGAATGGTTGGTTATGCCTTTTGGCTTAACTAATGCTCCTGCTACATTTATGAGAGTCATGAATGATGTACTCGGACCATTTATTGATGAATTTGTAATTGTTTATTTATATGACATTATTGTTTTTAGTAAGACATGGGAAGACCATGTGAAGCATGTAAAGCAGACTTTAGATGTTTTAGAAAGAGAAAATATCTATGTAAAAATGTAAAAATGTGAATTTGGAAGAACATATTTAAATGATTTGGGTTATCTTTTAGGGGGTGGTGAATTGAATATAGATCCCTCTAAGGTTGAGCTCATTGTGAACTGGCCTAAACCCAAATCTACTACAGAGGTTAGGAGTTTCCTAGGGGAAGCACAATACTGGAGAAAGTTTATCACTAACTTTTCTTTGATTGCAGCTCCATTACATGCTATAATAGGATTGAAACAGGTGTTTAAGTGGGCAGGCAAATAGCAGAAAACCTTCGACACCTTAAAAGAGAAAAATCAATATAGCACCAATACTAGCACTGCCAGATCTTCAACATCCATTTGAGATTGAGATAGATGCCAGTGACTATGCCATGGGATGAGTGTTGATGCAACATGGAAAACCCATATGTTATTATTCTGAGACATTTAATTTTGCAGTAGTTAATTATCCCACATATGATAAAGAGTTGTATGCATTAGTACAAAGTGTGAAAAAGTGGAAACATTACCTAATGAGTAAAGAAACAATCATACATACAGATTATCAACCACTTCAATATTTCCACTCGCAAACTAAATTGCAGCAATCAAGACATTATAGGTGGATGGGTTTTCAACAACAATTTCATATTTTCATTAGATATAAGAAGGGCATACACAATAAGGTTGCAGACATGTTATCAAGACCAATCATAAATGCATCTACTATACTTAAGCATAACTCTGTAATGCATGAAAGTTACATCGAACAATATGCTCAAGATGTAGATTTTAAAGATGTAGATGCAACTTTAAGTCATGGAAAGCAAGTAGAATAATTGGATTATTATGTAAAGGAACAACTCTTATATCATTGTGGAAAGCTATGCATTCCATAAACTAAAAGAGTTAAGATAATCTGAGAAGCACGTACTTCTCTCATATCAGGTCACTTTGGTGTAAGTAAAATAGTTGAACAATTGCAAAGGTTCTGTTATTAGCTAAGAATGCATGAGACATTTTCTAGATATATGAAAGGGTGTACTATGTGTGCTACAAGCAAGCACAATAATCAGAAATTAGGCTTGTACACTCTACTTCCAATTCCTTCTTGTCCTTTGGAAAGTATTTCCATGGATTTTGCTGGGGGATTGCCAAAATATAGGAAAGGTCGTGATTATTTGTATGTTGTTGTGGATAGGTTAAGTAAAATGTGTATTTCGATGCCATGTAACAAGCATGTTACAGTCGAAAAATAACAAAGTTTTTCTTTCAAAATGTATCAGTTCATTTTGGGCTACCCACTTCTATTGTATTTGATCAAGATTCTCGATTTGTTGGGAAGTTTTGGTCAAATCTGTGGGAGTTAATGGACACCAGGTTGAAGAAGAGCACAACATTTCATCCGCAAATATGTGGTCAGAGAGAAGTGGTCAATAGGATGGTGATCTAGTTGCTCAGAGGCTATTGCAGCAAGCATCCCAAGCTTTGGGATGCACATTTGTGTTATGTGCAGCATGATTACAACCGTGCCTTGCACTCTTCTACTAAGAGATCTCTTTTTGAGACTTGTTTTGGTTTTATACCAAAGTCTCCCTTGGATTTTGTGTTTGGTAAATACATATCAATTGATGGACACAGTGATGTGGAAAAAGCAACCAAGTTCATTGAACAAATCCAGGAAATTCATGAGGCAATATAGGAACATCTAGAAAGAAGTCAAGCCAAGTACAAGGCAAGACATGACAAGCATCAAGTTGAGCATATTTTTCAAGTTGGTGATCAAGTCTGGCTATACATTAGCAAAGACAAAATGTGGGGTGAAGGTAAGAAGCTAAAACCAATAAGGTATGGACCTGTGAGGATACTTGATAAAATTGGTGAAAATACTTTTCGCCTTGATTTTCTAGTTTATATGCAGATCTATTTAGTCGTTAATGCAGAAAACTTGAGATTGTATGAATCTTCATTGATTGAAGATCCTGAAGAGCAAAGTCAGTTACCTTCTATTGGGGATTTTTTTCCTGAGTATTTCAGTGAGTTACAGGAGGACACAATTCTGGACAGGAAGGTAAGAACTACGCGTCAAGGGGATGTTGAGTACCTGAGAGTGGGACTAAAAGGTTCAAATCCAAGCGAGGCATGATGGATAGAAATTGGACAACTTAGGGAACCATATCCTCACTTGATCGATGCCTAAAACCAACTTTTGGTGATCCAAAAGCTTTTCAGTCGGAACGTGTGATCCAAAATGGATCTTGTATCAAACCTCTAAGTATAAGTCTTCATATATATTAACTATCGGAAAACACTATTGTAGAGGAAAACATTAAACAATGGTGGAAACCCAATTAAAGGGAAAGTTGAAGCAACATTGCATTGGAACCGTCAGATCGGCCAGATAAATGGCTTGGATTAAATCGGGATATCACATCGGGAGAGGCCAGAGGAGTATATCGGAGATGGCACTAAGGGAAATGCTACTGTGATCAATGACTTAATGTGGACCGTTGATCGAGTGGACAGATCAATGGTGGAGATTATGTATATCGCATCGCAAATTCCAAAGGGGAAGACTTAACCAGCAGGCCGAAGACTACGTGATATGCATAGACCTGAAAGGTTTATAAATAAGGCTTTATATAATTTGAGTTCCATGGTAAATGGTATTTTGGGTAGACATCAAGTGGTAAGTGGTATTGGAGAGGCTCCACCTAATTCCATACACTGGCTAACACGTAGCATGCCGTAGGAGACAAAAAATCGCTTTTTCGGGCAGGTAATATCTGTGTATGTAAGCCACTAGAAATGGATGGAAGCCGTTGGATTTGGAGATTGTGGATCAATGGTGAAGATCGAGTGGAATACTTGATGTTTTGGGTTGGATATGAACTGTCGAATTGAAGGAAGATCAACGATGTGCTTGCGACAATAATAAAAGGTGGACCGGAGAGGGTTTAGTGTGGACTTTATATCGTTTGAAGTCCAGATTTCACGTTTTTGGTCATATTTTCCACCATTTCATAGTATTTCCTGTGTATTTCTATGTGTAAACAGAGAGCTGTATTCCCAGAGATTTCACCCATGCCAGTGGCCTTTTCCGTTTGTAAACATGTGGCATCAATGCCTTGAGCATTATTATTATGATTTTTTAATGCTCCGTATGGAGAGGAAGGGATAGTGATCGGGAGCTATAGAGCTCGAAATGGAGGTGAACAGACAGCACCGATAAACTTAAAAATCCATCCCATAATAGAACAAAGATAAGTCAGATTTGAGAGACAAAGGGGAGATATAGAGCCGAAGAAACACACAGCTACAAACAGTTGAATAGAGGCACTAGGAGGGAGAGTCTATGCACTCTTTAGACTCGAGGTTTTCGAGTGAAAACCCTGTGTAATATCACTGTTGTTGCTTTATGGCTCTGATTGAGCTCACACCTGTAAACTATGTTCTTGAAGACATAATATAGAGGTCGGCACTAAAGTATGGACCAGGAGACGTAGCCAGGAAGTTTGGTGAACTCCTTTTTATTTTGGCTGTGTTGATGTGTGTGTTTATTATGTTTTATAAATGTTCATTATCTATATTATTCACAATCTTTTTGATCCGTTGCACTAAATAATATAGGAATTCCTAAACACGAGTATGTAATACCTTTTCTTCTTGATTTAGTATCCATTTTTGGATCAACAACATATATCAATTTACTAATGGTTCAAATTTATGTGATTCATGTAATTAGTTACAACTTTCCATTATCAAAATGATTTATTTTGGTGGTGTCTTTTATCTTTTATCTTTTCTAATCAATATTAACAATATCAGAGTTATAGAGGGAGGTGAATCCACTTTATAGCCCTTGCTATCATGTGTTGATGTAGAAAAGAGGCATTAGTGTTGTGTAGATGTGACTAATTTAATTAGGAAGCACTTGAGGTATCAAGCCCGCATATATTCTGCATAACATCTCGAAAGTTTACTTACCCTTGGTTGATAATTTATTTTGGTAAATTATAAGTCTATAATTTAACTCAATAATTGTAACTTAGGAGACTAACTGCTTTAGAAAACATTCAACCCTAGGTTAGATGCACTTGCATCAGACTCCCCAGGTAAAAGAAAACCACGGTCTCCTAAACATATACATTTATAATTTGATGAAACTGATCCTGAATCCCAAACATTCATTTCTAGTAAATCAATTTCTCTCTCATGTTGTTATTGTTTTATGGTTGTCTTTTCTCGTCTTCCAATCTTCCAAACTTTATGTTTCAATTTACCTATTTCTTTGCTGATGTGTTCTTGAGCACTAAAATGTATGATGTTTTTTTTTGTCTTCCTCGTCTCACAATAACTCAGTTTATGTACTTTTTCCATCAACTTCCTTAATTCTTCAATTTCAATATCCAATCTAGTTTTCAACTAAAGTTTACTATTACTAGCTTGGAATATTAATTCATCATCATTAAATTGCAAATTACATTTTATCTCAAGTTCCACATTTTCAATTCTTGAATGATATGAATTATATCATAATATTGTTTTTCATCCATCTCAATGCATTTGGAGTGGGAAAGGTAGAGTAATCAGCTCACAAGATTGTTTTTACAAGTGGGACCCAGTTTGGTGAAATGGGGTCTAAAACCTTCCGGGAGCATTTTGAGGCATAAAATGAAGTTTTTTGGGTGGTAAAAATTTACAACATGGGCAAAAAACCTTTTCATGCTATTCTACAGAGATATATTTCCAACGGCACAAGAATTGCATTGATCAGAGTCTGTATACAAAAGTTATGCCACTCAAAAGTCGACCTTCCTACTTTCACACCTAAAGTTCAAGAGGATGCCACCTCATCCAGCATTATTCATGAAAAACGGGCTTTCCGCATGTTTTTTTATGTAAAATACTCTATAAGCGTTTATTTTGTAACTCTAGTTAAGAGTTGAGGTAATCAAATTTAACCATTACTAGGCTATATGGTTGTGTTATAAATAGGCCACTAGGAGGAAGAGGGATTCCATTCATTTGAGACTATTTTTTTCCATTGTTGAGAAAAGATAGAAAGGAGAGATAGGAGATAGATCACACAGAAAGGATTTGTGCACTGTAGCAGCCCACAGGCCACAAACATTGATTCCTTTTATCTGCAACCATATTTCCAGATAGGGAAGGAGAGCGAAGTAGCCTCGCCTTCCAGTTGGGTTTTATCCCGAAATGGTTTCCCAGAGAGTATATATTCTGTATTATGTGTACATTATCTTATTTTTTCATTCTCTACTTTTCTACTTGATTTATTTTTACATGCATGCACTAATTACAGTGAATTTTATAGATCTAGAAATTAAATAAAACTTTAATAGTGTAGAATCTCAGATTTTTAATATAATATTATCAAATATGTTGTTATGAACTATCTAGTAGAATATCCACAACATTTTATGGATCATCGAACATTTCTCCTCTTTATCCACAACTTGACTAGATTCATGTTCGATTAGCATCTTCTCTAACAATTTTACTTCTTCTTCACATTTCATCAACATTCTACAGTCTCTCTCAGAAATAATTTCAATAGACTGGTATTCATCTCTTCATGAAACATAATCAATTTCATGTCCATCATCTACAACATATCCTTCATCCACACACCGATTGTCATATTTAAAAACATAAGGCTTTGTAGTCCCGACAGATGGTTTTGTCTTCAAGTCTTTATGTTGATCTTGTAAACAATTTGTCGTACCGTTTATGGGAATCAAGCCCATGTTCATATCAATATAATTGATTTTAGCATCATGATCATCATCACAAAGCATCAATCCCTCTTCTATTTCACAAATCCCTATATTCATCTCGGTTATATGCAGTGCTTCCGCTTCCCTTAACAAAACTTTCAACTTGTGTTTCTATCTCCTTGAAATCAACTACTTGATTGGACATCTAACTATATTCTTCAATATCCATCCATGTTTCTGATTCTATGGCAGCGCATCAACACCTTAACTCATTCCTTTAGCTTAACAATCTTTTTCTCGAAATGTTCATCATATATGCCAATTGCTATGTCATCAGTGTGGTTTTTTTTTTTAATTTTTCAAATGACTATCCAAAGTCATATTCATCTCCTTCTTTTGCAAAGTTCAACTTGTTCATTGTAATATGCAATTGAACTAACACTTTACTAATTTACTCCCTTTGAACTTGGTCAATGGTTCACTTCACATAAATCTTTTTCTGAACACTCCTTTGTACTTTGCTTCCTTTGCTGTAAACAAGTATAATATCCCTTCAAAGTGTCTTTACAATACAATGAGCAGACTTTGGGTGTCCCGCTCTACCAATCATGCACCCATTAAATTCAAGGACTCAATCTTAAAGATACTTTTGACTTGAATAATGATTCTCAACTTGTGCAAGGACTTTTTACATTTGACCACTCAATTAAATTCCTTTTACATAACCTCCCTTTCCTTTTACGATTATGACTATGATATCAGACTCATGACCTTCAACAAAAGTTGCCTTCATTACAAAACCTTTATCAAAATCTTTCATCTAGGATTCACTTTTTGTGATGACTTACACATTTACTTATTCCTCTTTATAATAATGAGCTTTCTGGACTCACTTTCTCAAACACTTAAAAATTGGCTTATTGTGGCTTTTTGTGTCAAGAAACACATACTATTCTCTTGTGTTGTTTAATAACTGCACCACAAATTCTCGGACATCATCAGATACCAGAATTGTGTTTCGCGTGCACCTCTTGCAAAATACTCAACCACATATTTAGTGATGGTGTCGCTAGTTTAATAGAGTGAACTGTGATTCACATTCATAACAGTTCCTGCAGCTACAATCAGGCATCCAAAAGTCCCTAGAGATGTTCGATGGATCGCTTCTGTGAGGAATCCATCCGTTCACTTTCTCCACAAAGTCTAGGAGCGTGCTCTTGGCGGCTTCCATTTAAATCAGTTCTTCTTTGCATCACCATCATAATCGCTCTACCACATGATCACATTACGAGGACCCAAATATTCTCAAAATGGCTCCGCTTTGGCTAAAAACGAACCTTTGAAAATCAATTCCTATTGCTATTCTCCAAACAACAAAACGTTTTTCCTCAAACATAACCCTATCGTATTGATTTCCATAATATCAACAAAATGGATCTCATCTCAAATTCTTCATAGAATCCAGTTACGGCATTGTTATGTGCACAAGAAGCTAAGGTTTTTAATCCAATTCCATTCCATATAAAATAAACACAGAAAACCTTTTCCAGCCCAAGATCAATACAATATAATTCAACAAATTGCAAAACACATCTTCTAAAATGATAAACTAAATTTCCAATTACTAAGCTAGCCTTTTCCCGATCCCTCGAGGTCACATGTTGGATCCACTCTTCTGCTACAGTAGGAATGATTTTAATTCACACACTATGATTCAACTATTTAAATACACCTGCTGACTATCAATGAAAAACTTATAGGTCCAATGTAGATTTTACACATGATTCAACGACATAGTATTTTCTCCAAGTTGTTTGCCACATCATAACTAATGGATAGTTTGAATAATCTGGTTTGAATTACTACACGGTTCTGATATGTGGATCGAGCTTGCTCTTTAGCTAAATTGCATTTGATAATTCTTTATCACTCGTTTAATCCATATCTACAACTAATATGTTTATCTCATCCATCACGACTCCTTTAACAGAATGACTACGAGAAAAAGAATGACTATAGCAGATCTCTGCAAATTCTAACTAAGAATTTCCTTCCATAGAGAGGATAAAAGAAGACGTACATACATCAAAATGAAAAGGCATACTACATTGCTACGCCAATCAATTTTATTCAGAAAACACACAAGCAGAAAAATCTATTGTACACACAACAAACACACATACTATGTATTTCCCTCTACGGATAAAAGCTCATCACATCATCGTCTCCTTCTCACATTAGGAAAGCATTCACTGCGTGGTAGAGAGCGAAAACTGGTTGCTCCAAGCTTGTCTGCAACTCACAAGAATTGATATAGCACTGTAGTCTTCACGGTTCAGATATAGTAGATTGCACCTCAATGAACCAACTACCCCAGATCGTCGATTTTTCTTCTATCTGTAGCCGCACACCAGCACTAGTTCTAGAGCTCCACATGAACCTCGAACATTCCAATATCCAATCAATTCGAGCACATTAGAAAGTTTAAAAACCTCTACAACCTCTCCCAAAAATGATTCGTAAACGATAACAACATGAAGGCAATAAATTGCTGACAGAGGACCAAACTGGTGTATTTATCCAAAGAACAATTATGCACAGTGCTCGATCACCGAGATTGATCTCTTCAACATGATATGAAGTACAAAACCGACACAAGGATCCCAACCATGATCAATGCACTGGATCATACAATAATTCAACACACTCAGCCACTTAGGAAACTTTGCATCGCTCAACTCGCGAAACGAAAATGACCAGAGTTATGCATGCTCAAATCAGATCTCCTCCATTCATAAGATGCAATACCACAGTCAATTTACCAGACTAGGGTCGTCGTACAATGCTCCGATATATCTGATACCATAAATGACACACAGACCATAGGCTTTTCACTTAATAATTTACACACGTAGTAAAATTAAAAATCACGCAATATCAAATGCACATAAAAAATCATAAATAATCCATTTAGGAGAATTCTTGGCCTACTCATCCATTTAGGAGAATTCTTGGCCTACTCATGGGTCTCTCTGATCTGAAATGGGGCACTAAAGGCTTCTTGTCGGCTTACATGAACCTCCTCCACTCCAAAGCTTATATATATTCCCAAGATCTATGCTTATCATTAATATTCCATAATTAAAAGTGCTTGAAAGATGTGTATGTTTGTGCTTGTTTTTAAACTGTTCAAGTGCTTATGTATATTTGCTTATGCTGATATTTAAATACACATAACAGTAAGTAAAGCAGCAAATCAACAAACACATAATACAACAATATAATTAGGAGTTCACCCAAACCTTTTGGGCTACGTCTCCGTGAGCTCTAGTCAACTTGACTAGGCTCTCTGGGATTATGGTAATCTCTCTTTTACAAGTTCCACACTCAACTCCATTGGTTTACAACTGAATGTATGGGCTTAGAATATCATCATACCCCTAGTTGTCCATACTCT
Source organism: Pinus tabuliformis (assembly GCA_031772625.1). Lineage (NCBI taxonomy): Eukaryota > Viridiplantae > Streptophyta > Pinopsida > Pinales > Pinaceae > Pinus > Pinus tabuliformis. The sequence continues at coordinate 1,370,657,537 of CM062820.1, forward strand.
GCAAATAGATCTAGGCTTCTCTAGACTAGATTCCTTCAATTAGTGCTCTGAGCTATCTCAAGCTCTAGCTTGCACCAACTCCCTCAGAACTCTCTTAACTATCTCTAGAACTCCTACTGTCTTCAGCACACTTTGGGCATCAACAATAACTTGATCATATGATCTCTTTGTTGTTCTGCAACTTCACTACAACATCATGGCTCTTAGAAGTATGGTTTGAGCTCTTTGGCTCTGAGGCTCTACCTCCAACCTTTGGTGGCTATGCCTCTGTCAGCGCTCTGACTCTGTCTCCCAACCTTTGGTGGTTATTCGAGTTTATCCAACCCTTCCTCTATTCTACACCGAGCAACCTCTACTCTACAGACTTCCCTCTTGGCATATATTGAGCTTTCCAATGGATTCCTCAGCATGCAAACATCTCCAGGCTTCTCTGAGTTTCCTCTGCAAATTACTCTGCCTACACTTCCCAGAATCCCGCTCTCTATGTTATCTATGTTTTTATAACACATTAGCGACTTTCCCAAAAGCATGGAAGACCAATCGTTTCATTAAAGAATAAGTTCATAATTGAAAGGAACTGGAGGCATGGGAAACCTAATCGTTTGGCCATCCTCCTGCATAATTCCCGAAATAGACAAATAACGGAAATACACAGGCAAAACTCATGAAAACACATCATGAGCTTTTAACAGGACTTCAAATAATATGTAAGCACGCTTAAAATCCTATCGGGTCCGCCTTTCCATCGCATGTCGCAATCACATTGCGTATGGCCAAAAAAACCCAATTACATAGGAATACACAGAAATCCCGTAAATTTGGATTTCAAAACTTATGAAATCGTGCTTATAAACTTATCAGGTCCATGCTCTTCATCTCATATTGCATTGGCATGGTGCATGTGCATTGGCCCTTTGTATCGGGTATTCGTCGATTTCCCAATCTCCGATCCAATATATATCGCTGTCCCAATGGCCTGAGGTCTACACCACTTCCCTTGGACTATGTCGATCACCGATCTGCTGATCCACTGATCGCAGTCGCATATCGCTCATCGCAATGTCAGCATATTGCATTTCGGCTTACCCAAGGTTTTGATGTTGCACGAATTCTTTCGACCGATGCGATATATCAGAGATTGCTATTGGGGAGCCCTTAAGGCCTGCTGCTTTGCCTTTTAAACCTTTCTAATGTGATTTTATTTAAGAGATGCATATTCTCTATTAAGTCCCATTTAACAAGAAAATGCCTCCTTTTCAAAGGACAGTGGGCAATTTCCTTTTTACAATATCTCCTTCATCCGAAGTTCGTTTTTGCCCATTCAAATTGTATTAGATTTAGAATGAAGATAGACTATTTCTAAGAGCATCCTTTGACTTTCATTTTCCTCTATGAGGAACATTTTTAGACCTAGAAGTCTATTCTAGATCCATTTTGGATCACGCATTCCCACTAAAAAGATTTTGGTCTCCAAAACACTGGTATACCGATCTAAATAGTAAATGAGAGTACCTCACCCTCTTCTTTTAGCCTCCATACACTTGCCTTGCGTATTGCCTTTGAACCAAAGCCTTTGAACACTCCCTTCGTGGATGTGCTTATCCTCCTGGGAAGAACTGTCTTCCTTCTTGACTTCCTACAGAACTCTTGCTGAGAAGGTCATAGAAGGTAGTTTGAACTTCTCTGCCTTGATCTTTGATCCAAGGTGGCTCAAACCAATGTGAAGTTACATCTTCTTCACAAAAATTTACATTTGTATATGTTTGACATATTGTCAACAACAACAGTTAACAACAACAAGATTGCAGAAAACAACTAGATGGCCTAAACTCCCGCTTCAACAAAAGAAACACATTTCACATCTTGTGAACACCTCCATGTCTTTACATCTACGTACAAATGATTGACTAGATAAGAAGCCAACAAAACATGCGTTTAAAACAATTGACCCTTCAATTCAATCATGTAGAAAAAGAATTCTAAAGTTCTTTTTCAAAGATGAAACACTTCATCATCATCTCCATCTTGGAGACCAAATCAACTTTTCCCAAGTCAACATTAACATTACATGCATGTTTAAAATAAAGTAATCAACCCTTAAAGTTAATCACAAATACATTTTCAAATACAAGGAAATCATCAACATCCCTGTGTTCGTGCATATCATGTTTATGCATGCCTTTGATCCTTCAACTTTCGTTTAAGCACACTATACTTTTGAAGCCGAAATGAATATAATGTTGTAGCAATAAAGTGAGTCTCCTACTCAACTTTTTCCATTCACCTTCTTGGTAAAAACCTCCAACTTGCATCATTAACAAGGAAATGCAAATAGATGCATTATATCAATAGACATGCAAACTTAATTGGAGAAGAATTCTCACCATTTCTTACCAATCCATTTCAAAGGTCATTCCTTTGTCTACACATTAGCATCAACATGTGAATCATCCTCAAACATATCATTCATGGAATCTTTATCTCCATTCTTGCCATTCTCTCTTTCCACCTTCTTCAAGATTCATGGAAGCATTGTTGGATTCAGAGTCCAACATTCTGTAGCAATATGTCCCTGCTTATGGCAATAAGTGCAACACATGTGCATCTTCTTAACATCATGATTTACCTTGTCCAGTGGACCTTTCACTCTTTGCTTATTTTCCTTCAAAATTTCTTCTATGTGTCCATTCTCTTCCAACATCTAGAAACCTTATGGTTATCCAAACCACAAAGGGAAGAAGCAATTCTTTTCCAATGTTTATATGGAAATTTATCATGCTTAACACAATCAAAAGGAATGTGTTTAGAACTAGATTTATACCTTTCTTTTTCATCATTATTTCCTTCGTGAGGAGGTAAATTGAATGAAGAAGTAGCTCCCTTTGGAACACCATCAACGTCTTCAATGGTTTCAAAATTTCCACAACTCTTTGGTTCAAGTGTATTCTTATGCACATCTTCTTCATGAAAATGATGTTTCAAGCTATTGCATTCCCCATGAATACAATCCTTACACTTTTGAGGTAGAAGACCTGCAATGAAACTCCCTCTTGGAGCTATTTCAATGGTCTTTATGGCAGCTTTGGAACTCTCTACATAAGACTGTCCATAGCCAAGACCCAAATACTTATTCCTTTCCTCAACCATTATTGGCTCAACAATACCTTGTGTATGTTTTCCCAAGCCTTTTCCTTCATAACCCGTCTTGGACATTAACTTGGAACCTATGCCTCTAGTATGGTTTTCAAAACTATCAATATAAACATTCTTAGAAGAAATTGAAGACAAACTGGAATTGTTTACCTCTTATTAAAACTAATACTTGACTAAGTCTTCTTTAGCCACATCGAGCTGTGTCTCCAGCTTATGCATCCTTTTTAGGTTCATATTTGCAATATGAAGTTGGCTCTCAATTTCCTACAATTTGTGAGAAAGAAACTACTTCTCTTCCTTCACGGAATTCAACTTCGCTCCAAGTCTGGTGCTCTTCCTTCCATCCTCATACATTTCTCTCACCATATCCATCATGGTGAATAAGTCTTGCTTCTTGTCTTCATCAAAGAATCTTGTGAAGAAAGAAGAATTTGAGGACTCACTTGTAGTAGTTATCATTATCGGAATGAACAAAAGAACTTCAAACAAGATTAACAAAGAGCGTATTCAAGCAACCTTTTGCAACAAACCTCTTGTGCTTCAAGGATTTCCTTGAGGTCATTTCGGATAAGAAGAATGCCTTCAGCCCTTCTTCCTTCGTGTCCTCTCCTGGACTTAGCTATCAATAGCTTTCACCTCTACAAACTCAAACAACAGTTAGTTTACAAACAATAAAACAACTAAATTCTTTCTACTCTTTGAACACATTTCAAGTCAAACAAGCATATAGATTACTCTATTAATCAGGCATCCTGATCTGATACCACTTCCATCATGATACCATCTGCTTCATGATACCACCTGCTCTAGTATAACTTGAGCTCTGATATCACCTTCTTTGAAAGTGGGGTTAATCAACCAGATGCTCTGATATAACTAGCTCTGATACCACATGATTTGAAATGGGGCACTAAGGCTTCCTGCCATCTTACAAGAACCTCTCCCACACCAAAGCTTTTATATATTCCCAAGATATATGCTTATGATTGAAAATTGCGGAATTAAAAGTGCTTGAAAGAGGCGTATGTTTTTGTTTGTTTTTAAACTGTTGAAGTTCTTGTGTATATTTTTTTATGCTGATATTTAAACACGCATAACAGTAAATAAAGAAGCAAATTAGCAAACGCATAAGACAACAATATAATTAGGACTTCACCCAAACCTCTTGGGCTACGTCTTCGTGAGCTCTAGTCAACTCCACTAGGCTCTCTGGGATTATGGTAATATTTCTTTTACAAGTTCCACACTGAACTCCATTGGTTTACAATTGAACCTATGGGATTAGAATACCATCTTACCCCTGGCTGTCCATACTCTACAAACAAATCTAGGCTTCTCTAGACTAGACTCCTTCAATTAGTGCTCTGAGCTATCTCGAGCTCTAACTTGCACCAAATCCCTCAGAACTCTCTTAGCTATCTCTGGAACTCCTTCTGCTGTCTTCAACACACTTTTGACATCAACAATAGATTGATCATTTGATCTCTTTGTTCTTCTACAACTTCATTACAGCATCATGGCTCTTGGAAGTCTGCTTTGAGCTCTTTGGCTCTTTGGATCTACCTCCAACCTTTGGTGGCTATGCCTCTGTCAGCACTCTAGATTTGCCTTCCAACCTCTGGTTTCTATTCGAGTTTATCCAAGCATTCCTCTATTTTGCACCGTGCAACCTCTACTCTGCAGACTGTCCTCCTGGCATATACTGAGATTTCCAATGGACTCGTCAGCATCCAAACATCTTTAGGCTTCTTTGAGTTTCCTTTGTGCATTACTCTGCTTGTACTTCCCAGAATCCTGCTATTTGTGTTATTTGTGTTGTTATAACACATTACTGACCTTCCAAAAAGCATGGAAGACCGATCGTTTCATTAAAGAATCAGTTCATAATTGAAAGGAACGGGCATTATGGGCAACCCGATCATTAGGCCTTCCTCCTGCATAATTCCCAAAATAGACACATAATAGAAATGCACAGGCAAAAGTCGTGAAAACGCATCATCGGTCATTTAACCAAACTTCAAATAATATGTAATCGCGCTTAAAATGCTATTGGGTCGACCTTTCCATCACATATTTCAATCGCGTTGCGTATGTCCAAAAAAACCCAATTACACAGGAATACACAGAAATCCCATAAATCTGGATTTCAAAACTTGTGAAATCTGCTTATAAACTTATCAGGTCCATACACTTTATCACATATTGCATTGGCATGGTGCATGTGCATTGGCCCTTTATATCAGGGATTCGTCGATCTCTCGATCTCCAATCACATATATATCGTCAATCTTGATCGCTGACCCCACTTTATCACAATTGCAAGTTGCAACGACCGAGGGCCTACACCACTTCCCTTGGACTATGTCAATCACTGATCCACCGATCCGCCAATCACAGTCGCATATTGCTCGTCGCAATGTTCGCATATCGCATTTCGGCTTACCTAGGGTTTTGATGTCGCACGAAGGCCTTCCTATGATGCGATATATCAGAGATCGCTATCAGGGAGCCCTTAAGGCCTACTGCTCCACCTTTTAAACCTTTCCAATGTGATTTTCTTTAAGAGATGCATATTCTCCATTAAGTCCCATTTAACAAGAAAATGCCTCATTTTCAAAGGACAATGGGCAATTTTCTTTTTACAATATCTCCTTCATACGAAGTCCATTTTCGCACATTCAAATTGTGTTAGATTCAGAATGAAGAGATCTCTACAATGAGACTATTTTTAGAAGGATCCTTTCACTTTCATTCTCATCTGTGAGGAACATTTTTAGACTTAGAAGTCTATTCTAGATCCATTTTGGATCACTATCATTCCTCACTCACACTCACTTACAAACTTACATGCCTCATGGGCTCACCTAGACTTGTACAAGTGGATATGAACCCAAGTAGGTTCTAGATCCCAAACTAACTCCCATAATATCTCTCATGATCCATAAAATCTCTCATATAATCTTGTATCCGTACAGAAGAGCTAACTAACCTTCAAATCTCTCAATTCTTCCAAAATACTTTCTAGCCTTCTCTTATTTACAAGAATTCTCATTCACTCTAAAAACTATAGGAAAATACAATAATTAATTAAATCCTAACTTAGGAAACTAACTCATTTAGTAAAAATTCAACCCTAGGTTAGATGCACCTGCATCATCTTGCCATCTATCATCATCTCTTATATTTCACAAAGACAACTCTTCAAATCATCTTGCTCCAAAAATTTCCTCGATTCAATTATCTTTCAATTTGTGATCAGAAGAATCTTTCGACTTGAGTAATCTTGTTGTTGAATTTGAAAAATCTGGTCAAATTAGTGATAGATATGGATGTCATCCACTGAGCAATGGTTTTATTGAAACCCGTTGTAGAAGATATCCTCACATAATGGACAATCTAGCTCAATATTTAGGATGTGATTTTACAATCCTGGAATGTCCTCGGACCTGACAAGGAATCAAGGCACTTTAAATTTTGTCGATAGTTTTCTTAGGATCTCGCAACTCTGGTAATCCCATCAAACCAAGTCAGATCTAGCTTTTTGCCACACAATCCTTCTCTTTGCATTGTTTCACTCGATGAAAATTTATTTTTTAAAAATGCCTGGTATTTTCGTTATGACATTCAAATTTTCAATATGTTACCTTTGACCAAATTGACAAATATTTTTCAGTTTATTCATCTTCATGCACATCTCTCACATCAAACTCATATTTGGAATGTGTGTCTATCACTAAGTCATGGAATTGTAAAGTTGATCATTTCAAAGGTTATCTTTGGCTGAAGGGATCATGCCTATCAAATTCATCTCCTAATAGCCAGCTCTCAGTGTTTCTCACAAATTTTATATTGAAAATATTCCCCTTCATCGCACCTAAAGTCCTCTTGAGTAATAATGAATGCATGAGTTATCACATGAATCAAGTTCTTCTCCATTCACCATGTCCTCACTGGTCCCATGAATTTGTTGTGATGGCATCCCTTTGAAATAATTTTCGTGATTATGATGCTCGCATTGTTTGTTACCGGTTACAAGAAAAAGGTTTGTCACATTTGGCTAGTGAGGAACTTGGTTCGATTGTTTAGAGCATTCGTACAACTGTTCAAATTGATTTATATTTTTTTATTACAAGCTCATATTCTGAAGCTTTAATAACCTTAGATGATCATTAGTCCATCTCTGATGATTGTCATTCATGTTATGATTTTCCCACCAGTATATGCAATGGAAGTTCCTTTACATCATTCAATCTTCATCGTTCAACATCTCACTATTCATATCTTTGTCGAGTGGTTAAAGCACCTCTGTCTCCACTGACAGTTATGTCAGGTCCTCCCTATCTCAACATGACTATAAAAAATGATCAGATCTATTTTTCCTTACAAGATTATCATTATAGTCGTGTGCCTCTAATTGAAAATCCATATTTTAAAATATTTTGGGGTTTTCAAGAGGATCATCATGAATTTTATGATCCAGCCATTGAATGGTTGGAGTAATCTTGCTCGGTTAACTCCATTGAAATAAGTAGGTTTTGGCCTTTTCTTGTGCTTGCTAAGTAGGATTACGTAGAATAAAGTCCATTCACAAGAATTCTTTGAGGTTTATCTTACTATTCTTTCCATGTGAGAGGTAAGAATGTGAATTGAATGAAAGTATTGGTTGTGACACATACTTTTGCCCACAAGAAAGACCTTTAAATTTTTATGCAACTTATTCAAGTTTTTATCTTTTTAGTTGCACATTACTTTATATCGATTTTAATTTTTGTATATTTGTGGATGCAGGTCAGGAACAACTACGTTGGCTTCAATAGAAATTTCATTTTTTACGTTACCCCGACCTTGTACTTTTTAGGTTAGTTGTAGGATTAGAGGAATCTTAGTTTTCATTGTTTTCCACCCATCCCATCTTATTATCTTTAGTCTCTTTTTTCTTTTATTAATTTTCTCGTGCATTATACTATGGTTTAGCTTATTTTTCATTTCTTCTGGTTTTTTTTCCTCGTTGTGCGTTGTATCTCCTTCTGTTTTGTTCCTTTTGTTTTTCTTTCTTATCGTTTGTCTCCTTTTTTTTCATCACGTGAATAAGTGTTACTCCTGGAACTGTTTTGGCTTCTTAGTCTGTATGTCGATAAACTCTAACAAGTCTTGTGAGGCTTCAACATTTCGCTATTCTCTTGTCCATCTTCCTTTTGTCAGTTCTTTTGGTTAATGAAGTTCTAACGAAAAATATGATTTGTTTGTAAGGATAGTTTTGGTCCAACGATCAACCTATGTCTATTTAGGAAGCCTTATGCCTACAATCATATATCTGTTTCAATTTCTTCATGCCTATCTAATCAGTAGAAGAGGAGAAGGGGAGAAATGTAAATGAGGAAACATAAATCAGAGGTCCCTATTTTCCTCTCGGAAGGAAGAACCTCTTTTGCCCTTGATAACTTGGGATCCTGTCACGAATGGAAACACCCTAGGGTCTTGGGTTGAAAACCCCAACAGAGAAGAGGGCATACAACATAAAGAAACATGTAGACAAGCAGTCTAAATGCGTAAACTACTAAAGTAGGAAGAATATGTATTACCCAGAGGTGCTACGTTGGAGGTCAATCCCATAGGGTCCAACCCTCTGCTCCTTCCAATGCCTTTAGAACCTACAACTTATCCAAGCAAAGCATATAGAACAACATTAATATAAAGCATGCTCATGATATAGGTGTTAAATCATATAAGCATGTGAGAAAATGAGCATTAACATAAGATTTCATATGTAAATCATAACATAGATCAATGCATAAACACAATAAATATCAGGAACAGAACAACATTTCTTTATTGATGTAAGCTAAATGAAATGTTCAAAAATACAACGTGATTCTTCCTCTAGCTCTAAGTGGAACCATCCTTTGGATTTGTCATACCCATGCTTCAGTAGTCCTCCTCTGTAAAGGTACACCAGGTTGTCATACAAAGATGATGGACAACTCGAAGAAGGAAACAAAGGCTTCCTATAACTTGGGAGTGTAGGAGGCACAAGAATTTATTCAAACTTCATCAGGGATGTAATCAACTATAATATCAATATCTCATCTCTCTCCCCCTTAGGCCTTTCCATGGAGGTTTATTTAGACTTCTCCAAATTAGTTTTTTAGTTGGGAAACAGATGGGACATGGGCTATAGTAGGTGAGTAACAGGTAAGACCTCTAATATCCACCTGAATTTAAGGATATTATATATTTTTTAGTGTTTTAACACATATACGCAGGTTAGGTATGGATTGGCTTGTGTGTACATGCTTTTTATATAGGGAAAAATACCGTATGGTATTTAAAACACTGTGTTTTAGAATTTGGACCAAGTCTAGAAAGGAAGGGTTTCCCTAGGCCATAACTAGAGCATCAAATCTACAAGAGTGCTAAATGGTGTTATAAATTTTACCCTAATATATGAGGCCAAAAGGGGTACATGATGGTTGAAATGTATTAAGTGTATAGAAGGAATCATGTTGAGACCTAGGAGGATTTCACTGGAATTCATCTTGCCAAGCTAGTGGAAGAGATCAGAAAGAAAGTTGTTGTCTAAGTCGGGCATACCCATTCTATGAGATAATAAATCATGTTCGCATATCAAATACAAAAGTGGACACAATATGTATACAATTATAAAAAGACTGAAAATACATAGTGCATCATCCGATCATATCCATAGAATTACATGTCTCAAAATCACATATAAAGAACTGATCAATGATGTTGAAGAACGAAGATGATCGCTGAAGTGATAAAGCTGATCCAAAAAGTAGCAAGTTAAATGGTGGAACAAATGGTACTAAGTGCAACTCGGGTGCCAACATATAAGATGTCACTGTAAGGAACTGCAACATATAAGGTGGATGGTATCACTGGCAAAAACATGAGGGACTTGCAAGTGAAGGAACAAATGTTGATGCAAACCCAAGGTCTTCACAAATCATCGTGGTACATTTATACACCAAGTGAGAAATTTTTTGATTACTAGTCATTGATGTATACCATTAACAAACATGAGACTACTTACCAATAATGATGATGAGAGCTAAGGTACCTAGTACAATCTAACAAGTGCGAATAAATAAGCTGAAGTCGAACACTTGGAAGAATCTATCAATCAAGAGACAATGATGTTTTCCGATTATTAATAACATTGGAGTTTGCCACTAATGACTGTAAACCCTAAGGTATTTCCAAATGGATTCTAGATGTTATTCCCAAAGAAATGAGTTGATGTCGATGGGATAAGATCTGCTGGAAGGAAGGCATTAAGGCATACTTCGTCAATCTAGCATGCGTGTAACATGTAGGTCAATAATGTGGAAGGAATCAAATGAATAAATATGTAGTAACCCAAACGAAGCACGTTTCTAGCATACATAATATGTGGATACCATATGATAGAAACAATCTAAACCAACTAATAATGAAAGATGACACAGAGGAGAGGAATCCACAAATAGGGTCAAATGGAAACCAAGGTACTACATGAATCCAATGTGTGATAATGAAAGATGACGTTGAACATAATGGAAACCACTCAGTCAAAGACCCATAGCTTGTTAAATGCTTAGCAAAAGGTGACCTATCAATAATGAAAATAGGGCCAAGGTGTAGCTCTAGATACACTCTCAGAGTAATTTATCATAGTCGATAAGAGCAAGACCTTCCAACAAGAAGTCAGTGGAGACCTTCTCAAACTAGCACAAGAAAAGGACCAAATAGCTGATGTGATAATGAACATGGCTTCTGTTGAAAATAACAGCAAGAAATGACAAAAATAGAATCCATAATATTCCAATTTTAGTTTGTCCTTGAATTTAAATTGTGAATTAAAATTTGAATTTAGTCTCACCAGATGCTTGGAATTAATTAATTAATTCGTTATGGATTAATTAGTTGGAGAAATTCAAGTTAGAAGTCTTTCTGAAGTCATGCAAGAGTTATCCCTTAAATTAAGTAGATTATCCCTTAATTAAGGAGATAAGATTGAGTTATATTTGAGTTGTCATTAGCTAACTTAGTTTGCTGAGTTAAGTCCAATTAAATTAGTTCCAAACCATTTCAGGAACTAATTGTGAGTTATCATTCAGTTGATGCATGGATGCACTAAACTAGTATACTCCAGATAACTGAAGACTCTATCATCAGAAACTCATGCATGTCTATCCTGAGAAAGACCCATTTGAGATTAAAGTCAAGGACAGTGTACTATCAGTTGCATGTTTTCTCCTATAAAGGAAACTCATGCATGCAGTCAAGGTAAGGTTCCTTGAGGATTGCATAGTTCTCACAGGGTGTAGGATTAGTGTGAGTGATTAGTCTTCCACTTGGTAATAGGAGGATCACCCAAGAGAAACTGCGCAAGGAAATAGGATCTTGGAGGGTAGAGGAGAAGGCTTGTGAGAAGCTTTGATTTCCTGTGAGCAACCAGGAGGATTGCACTTATAGTTTGCTAACTGTGAGAGATAAGGTTTTGTATAATTCTGATGTATTTCCACCTTCTATGATAATACAGATAGTGGGGTTTTTAGCTGAGGCTTTCCCCTGAGTGTTTTTTGTGTTTCATGTGCATTGATTCTTCTTCTTATGGTTATATGTGTTCATCTCTGATTCAACTTGATCTTTATGCTTCAGCTAGTTTGATAGTAGAAGCATATTATAATATTTTGCCTTGGTATATTGCATTATCGAGTTAATCTACAGTAATATTTTCTACATAGATCTTAGAGTTAGATTTGTAGAGAATTTGCAAGAAATTCTACATGGTATCAGAGCCAAGTGTATCGGAGCTATGAACAATATATTGAGAAGAGAATTCAAATTTTGAAGTTCACCGTTGCAGGTGCAAATCAAATTCTTATCATACTTCAAGGTTGGCCAATGGTGTCCTATGGCTTGAGACTCGAGTATGCCTTGGAAGGCAGCTCAAATTTCATAGCATGGAAAGATCGCATGGAGGTTGTATTAGAAGACATCGACTCAAAGGATTTCATTAATAAAAAAATCCCAAAGCCAGGTTCAACTAATGCACAAGAGTTGGCTGAGTGGAAGAAGTGTGTGATGAGGGCGTGACGAATCATCTGTGAGGGAGTTTGAGACCATATTACCTCGAGTCTCCATGGGAAGGATACTCCATATTCAATGTGGAAGACATTGAAGGACCTCTACCAGAACAATAGCAACTAGAGAAAATTAGCACTCAAGGATAAGCTTCGAAGAATCAAGATGGAGAACAGTGATACTATTTCCACATATCTGAACAAGCTCACCACCTATAGAGATGAGCTTGGAAGTGTGGGAATAACTACTGCCGATGATGATATGGTGAGCCTCGCTTTCCTTGGCATTCCAAAGTGTTGGAATATGTACCAGGAATCTCTGAATGAAAGGGAGAAACTACCGGATTGGGAACGACTATGGTAAGATCTCATGCAGGAGGAGATCAGGAGGAGCACATGAGACGGTTCTTCATCCAACGATGACGATGAAGAAAATTTGGCCTTAACAAGTAAGGCAAGGAAAGGGAAGGGCAAGACATCCCATTCCAAATCAAATTCTTCTCATGGAGGGAAGAAGGGTCACAAGTCTAAAGTGAGATAGTTTAATTGTCACGAGATGAGTCATTATGCGACTAATTTCCCATCGAAGAAGTCCAAGAAGGGATCCTCGGATGGATCAGAAGGTGAGGAATTAACCTCTTAATTTGAAATGGACTTCACCCTCATTGCATGTGTGGTGTCATCAATGATGGGTTGTGGCTGGTATCTTTATAGTGGAGCCTCATTCCACATGACCTGTGATAAAATGTTATTCAGTACCTTGGAGGAGAAAGACCTCAAGATTCACATAGATATGGGTGACAATGAAAATTTTAGTGTTTTAGGAGTGGGTACAGTTTCTTTTCAGAGGGAGCATGGAGCTTCTATCACCTTGACAGATGTGAAGTATGTGCCTGGACTAAAGAAGAACTTGGTATCGGTCGTGATGTTGGAGGAAAAAGGCTACGATGTTGTCTCTAGTAAGGGAAAGGCTTTCCTTAGACACATCAACATGAGACAAGTGAAGAAAATTGGTTCACGAGTCAAGAACCTGTATGCTCTTGAGGTTCAAGATGCATGCAAAGCCTTTAGGAGCAAGGAAAATGTTAGAGACTTGGTGGTTGAGAGGGAGAGTAAATTACCTCTCGACATGTAGTCCCAGAAGAAGTCTTAGACAATTGTGGAGGAGCCACAATTAGAGTTAGCAAAGGGATCATATGCAGCTATACCTCTAGGTGTGAGGTGGGGTGATGTGAAGTGATAGTCCCATGAAGAAGGAAATTGGGCATGGTCCATTCAGAGGTTTTATGTCATGGATCATACCTTGCTACGGGAGACCAAAGTACATAGTAGCGGGAGGAATCAGTGTGACTGATGCAGTCAGAGATCAAAGTGACAGAGGCTAGAGTAGTTAGATACTGGAGAGTGCAGTAAGGTTGAGTCAGTAGAAGCACAGAGTTTCCAGTCGACAAAGGAAATAGTATTCAAAGACTTTGATGACAGAGGCATCATTTTGATTCAGGTTGGATGTTTTTTTTTTTTTTTTCTGGAGATTGCTAGAGCAACAACACTAGAGAGATGTGTTGCATGAAGAACATTCCAGAGTTTAACGTTCGGGATCGAGTTGAATTCCTTTCTTGTTGAGAGGGAGTGTTGAAAATAGCAAAAAGAAATGATAAAAATAGAATCCATAATATTCCAATTTTAATTTGTTCTTGAATTAAAATTCGAATTTACTCTCACCAGCTACTTGGAATTAATTAATTCATTCATTATGGATTAATTAGTTGGAGAAATTCAAGTTAGAAGTCTTTTTGAAGTCATGCAAGAGTTATCCCTTAAATTAAGGAGATTATCCCTTAATTAAGGAGATAAGATTGAGTTATAGTTGAGTTGTAATTAGTTAACTTAGTTAACTGAGTCAAGTCTAGCTAAATTAGTTCCAAACTATTTGAGGAACTAATTGTGAGTTATTAGTTAGTTGATGCATGCATGCACTCAACCAATGTACTCCAGATAACTGAAGATTCTCTCATCAGAAATTCATGCATGTCTATTCTGAGAAAAACCCAGTTGAGATTAAACTCAAGGATAGTGTACTATTAGTTGCATGCTTTCTCCTATAAAGGAACTCATGCATGCAATTAAGGTAAGGTTCCTTGAGGAGTTCATAGTTCTGACAAGGTGTAGGATCATTGTGAGTGATCAATCTTCCACTTTGTAACAGGAGGATCACATAGGAGAAACTGCGTCAGGAAATAAGAGCTTGAAGGGCAGAGGAGAAGGCTTGTGAGAATCTTTGATTGCCCATGAGCGTCCAGGAGGATTGTATTGAGAGCCAGCTAGATGTGAGAGCTAAGGCTTTATATAATTATGATGTATTTCCACCTTGTATGATAATATAGATAGTGGGGTTTTTGGCTGAGGCTTTCCGCTCAGTATTTTCTATGTTTCATGTGCATTGATTCTTCTTCTTATGGTTATATGCATTAAGCTCTGATTCAGCTCGATATTTAAGATTCCGCATGTTTGATAGTAGAAGTAGATTATAGTATTTTTCTTTGGTATATTGCATTATCGAGTTAATCTACAGTCAGATTTTCTACTTAGATCTCTGAGGTAGATTTGTAGAGAATTTGGAGGAAATTCTACAGCTTTGACAACTAGTGATGGCTGATAGAAAAATGAGTCAAGAGACACCGTAGAAAGGTCGACTCAAGTTTACTTCCCTTAAACAAGAGCATGACTCACATGTGACTACATGGCATGATATGATAAGTTTGTATAATTTTGTCATGGAGGAGGCATAAAAAAACTCTCCATATGATTGGAACAGATAACCAATCAGAGGAGTACTTACTCAATAACAAGGTTAAGGCCCTTCTCTCTCAAGCTAAAGCCCATCCCAATGGAGGAAAGACTTATTTTTAGTGCTTTGTTCAAGGGTGATGCAATTGACTCTAGTTGCCATCAATTATGGAAATAATGTGACATTCCCACTCTTTTTGGAATATTAATTTTTTTTCTATTTTTCATATTTAGAAAGCATGAAAAGGAATAAAATAATGCCTATAGTACAATGGAAAGAATGAGTGTCCAAATATAGATGCACTAGTCCTTGGCAGGGGAACATTCCTATGGTAAATGTGAGGTGACGAAACTAGCTAGTGACACTCAAAGGAATGCTCCTTCCATGGGTAAGAGGGTGTCAAGTTGGAGAGGCTAATTGATTGCAAGGTTGATTTCACAAAATACATGGTCAAAAGGTGGCTTAAACATGAGTCCACATGAAGACGACTTAAGGCCAAAAGGTACAAATGGTCAGCATGCAATGCAGTAGTACAACTCAACACAAAGAAGCGTCTAGGGTATAAATCCAAAAAACTAGCGAAGAAGTAAGAGGATGAGTCTTCAACACACAAGTTATGGCGGGACTAAAGAGAACTCCAAAATATACGCAATATAGTAGCATGGGAAACATATGTTAGCGAGGATCTAACTAAGATGTGCATGTAAAGGTTGGCTCTACCACCATATCATGAAATGGTTGGCTCTACCAAGACATGATGGGCTCTACCCTATGGAAAAATATCGCAGTATGGAGGCTAGTATGCAAAATGCAGTGGAAAATGATATCCCTAACCTATATACCATTGAAAAAACAATACCTGGCATGACAGGTCTGTAGTCATGGAACCAATGCAATCTCTCAAAAAATCTCCAAAGTATCCTGTAAAAACAACCCATACCAACACTCCAAGCCAGAAAGGTAAATACAAAAAGAAAAATAAACATTAGAAAACGTAATTTTCATATGTCAACTTATATAAGGAATTTTTGACTCACAATTATTCATTTTTGTTTTGAGAAATTGGGTGAAGGAGTTGTGGAGAAAAAACCAAGCAAGCTTATTCCATCAAATTCATTTGTTCAAACAACCTCCAATCTTCCAGGTAACCTTCTAACTAAGCTTTTAATAAGCTTTACTGCTTTTAAAATGTTTTTTTCAAAAATTTTACTGTGGGAATTTAGTTTGAAATTTTCACTCCGCATACACATGGGCTGGACACATTTGAACCGCATATAAGAAATCCCTATACATGGTTGTGTGAATACCGAACCCATGTGTGCACGAATTCAAAATTTGAAACACGGTTTTAATGATTCAAAACATCCTTTTTTTTGCAGAATGTCGATTACTTGGCATGAAAGAGAGCATTGTGTGATTGATAATTAACTAACGGAAGATCCAAACACATTAGATGCCTTATGAGGATGTAGATTATTGAAAATTTTCAAAATGTCGAATATGAAGACAAATACCAAGTTCCTTGAGTTGTTAATCCACTACTGGGATCTAGAAGAAGATACTTTTGTTATTGGCTAGATTCCTCTAAGGATTGAAATATAGGATATGTATTTCATCACAGGTCTTTCCTAGAGAGGAGAGAGGGTCAACTCAACAGGAAGAACAAGAGGTAATCTTAGCGTGGAAGACTGTGTATGCATCTATTTTCGAGGAAACATAGAGAAGATCAGAACCCAGATTCCAATCCAACGTTTAGAGAGTCTATCCATGAGAATCATTATTTTTACCATTTCCAAAGTAAATGGTTCAGCTCCTCTACATTAAGCCTCTCATGTTTCAATGATTCTTGTGGTGGAGTGTCTCAAGACAGTATTTGATTGGTGCACACCTCTCTTAGTCAATATGAAAAAACAATTTAATCCTATCTAGAAAGGTCAGACAAAGAGCTTTGGATATGGAACCATATTGTGTTCCTTCTTCTTTTAGAAAGGACCAGGGCTTCGTCCCAAGGTATATCCACCACCAACAGCTTAAGGGATCCATGGAGGGGAAGGTGGGTTGACTTAATGAAAAGACTGGGGGGGTGAGGTTCCTAGAAATACATTTGATGATGATTTTTCCTTTGGTTGAAAAAAAAGGTCATCACGGTCAAAGACTACCCCTATGTTGGGATGGACTTCCGAGGAGATCCAGATCTGGTGTTTCCACCTAATGCAATGTGCGGAGCCATAGGTACAAATATTTTTTTATTTTTGAATTCTAAGATTTTTGGCGTTTTAACCATAAATGGACTAAAATTATTGATCATGACACAGATGTTAGACCTGTAAGACATGAGGGTCTACCTTGACATAGGCATCGTGAAAGAAGGGACCCTCCATGCTATCCAGAGAATCTTGCTGAGGTTATCTCTCCAGTTACCTATGGTGGCTATAGAAGACTTTCCAGAGGATATGCAAAGACATGTGGTAGGAATACCACATGATTGGGTGAGGTTATTCTGACAGGTGGAAAATTCCATCGTTTTCATCCGTGCTACTCACCCTAAGGAGGACCCCCAGATGGATGACCATATCCTTTTTTATTAGACACGATTATCAGCATGAGCCATAATTTTGTAGGACATTTTTTCCTGATTTTGTATATTATTTTGGACACAAAACTCTATCTATATATAGATGGTTTATCATGTCGATCATATATATACATAGATGATACTTCGATTTTTTTTATTTTTTAATGTGATGAGTGCTTTATATGCCAATCTAAAGCTTGATTAGAGATATAATCTCCCAATGAATTTTATGATCATGGAATATGAACAAATGTGATGTAAACAAATCATCTCTATAATAAATGCACTCTCAAAAATTGGCGATATAATTAAGGATCTCTCACACAATAGATGTTATTTAATTGAGATACCATGAGTTGTAAATCCAAGTAAACTACTAATGAATCAATTCCAAGAAATATTTCCTTATATAGTAACTTAATGACAGTAGTATAAGTGTTATCATTAGTTGAAGCGGGATCAATACATATGCATCTTGAAACCAACAACAAGATGGATAATAAATCACCCAGGTTGTGGACAAAAGGTTCCGTGTGTGTCTACTAGCACGATCGACGAACCCTAGATATATCAAATCATCCATCAATACGTACCAAAGAAGATAGAAAATATCGACATCACTATAAAAATGACAGATAGATATGCACAAAGATAGAATATTTACAAAAAAGGCAACGCTAGGCCGATGCCGAAGAAAAATACTTCTCAAGATAGAGCCCACTTCTGGGCTCCGTCAACTCGTTTCTCTAAAAATCAATCGACTCATAAGATTCATTTTTCAAAACCTTTTTGACAATTAAGGGACTATAGGAAATACATTTAAACTTGCCTTCCCTCAAGGCATCCTTTTCTTTCTCATAGACTAAGACAAGCTCACCTTCAGAAAAAACTCTAGGATGGACATCTTTATCATATTGAGATTTTACTCGCTTTTTATGAGCTTCGTTAATTATGGCCGCATCTCGATGCTTATCATTGAGAAGTTACAAATAAACAAGGTGTTATTTGAGACTAGAAGTATTAGGAAGAAGCTCAACAACTAGTTTAAGGGAAGGAATTTCACATTCCACAAGAGAAATAGATTCCATCCCATAAACTAGTCGAGGATTAAAACTAGTGGCAGTCGTAACTGACATTTGGTATGCCCAAAGTGTCGGATATAACATAATATGCCAATTGGATCGAGCTTTGTTAATCATCCTTTGTAGGATGATTTTCAGGGATTTATTCAAGAATTCAAAATGCCTATTATCTTTGAGGATAATGTGAAGATGAATTCTCCTACAAGAAACCCAACTTAAGAGCCAATTCAGACATCATCTGATATTTGAAATGAATGCCATGGTCAGTGAAAATCTATTTCGGAATACCAAATCGAGAAATAACTTGATTGAAGAGAAATAAGGTTGTTTTTTCACCATCATTCTTTAAAGTAGGCATAGCCTCGGCCAACTTAGTAAAGTAGTCTACGACTACAATGATATACTTGTTATTTCCTAGCGAAGGCAGATTACAAGTAGTAAAATAAATTCCCCACTTTGTGAAAGGACCGACGATAATCACACAGAAAAGCAAAGCTGGATGACATGCATTGTCTGAGCATACACCTGACAAGGATGGTCTCTATTGATCGGTTCAATACAATATTTGAAGATCGAAGGCCAAAAATAACCAGCATGCAAAATTGGTGGCGTGTTACAAGCCCAGATAGATGACCACCACAAGCTCCATTGTGGAAATAATTAAGCATAGACCTAGCTCCTTCTTAGGTTCAACAACATCTATGGATTGAATCAACCCTGAGACGATATAAAGTGTTACCTAGAATAATATATCTTTTAGCGAGGTGACGTAATTTTCTACGTTCATCCTTTGAAACAGTGAGAGGAAACTTCGAAGTCTGGAGATATTTAATAATATCTCCATAACAAGGATCTTGCGAGGAAATAAGAAAAAGATGTTCATCAGGAAAGGATTCCCCATAAACTATTTCTTCCTCACAAGGAAACTCTGAGATCAATTCTGCAAATAGTAAGGATTTCTTAGACTTAGTCGACAAGAATTTGAGATCGGATTATTGTAAAATGACAATCCATCTACTATATTCTCCCCCAATCACTCACCTGGTAAGAACAAATTGAAATGGATTGACGACTCCTAAGATGAAATTTTTTTGAAGAAAAAAATAATGTCTAAGTCCCTAGATAGCATGGACAGCTACCAAAGATAATTTCTCTATGGGAGTGTACCACAGTTTAGGATCTGATGAGCCCCAAATTTGGTAACATTTTGGGCTCATTTGGCCTAATTATCCTTGTTCAATCCTTCATTTTTCATAGCTTATGCATTATTTTCCAGTATGTTTATGTCATTTGTACGAATAAGGGTAGTCACTCTTCCTAGGTGGCTAACACGTGCTCATTTCATGTTTTTTGACACATGTTGGAGCAAAACCGAGCAATCATAAGCTAGAAGACAACCAAGCTTGGGTTGAGGATTCGTAGGGGGGTTGTCTATGGAATTAAATAGCCTTCCTCGGGATCCTCATCCCCAACTCCGGGTTCCAAAGGCCACCAAAACCGGATCTAGAAGGCAGCCAAACAGATTTTGGAAGGAGCTGTTTACTCACAGTTTGGGCAGCCAAGTCCCATAGATTTAGGAGGCCAGCTAGGGCCTCATGGTGTATAAATGTTAAGGCCTCAGCCTTCGTGAGGGACTTTTTGGAAACTCTTGCATATTTTGCACTCAGTGCTGCTAGCGTTATTTTGTTCTCTTGTAGCCATTTTTGGCATAACTCTTGACCTATGATTATTTTTTGATAATGAGAAGCAGTCCGATTTGATATTAGCTCTGAGTTTTCTATAGGAGCCATAGCTCTCGGGGTTGGGCCCAACCTGAGAACCTAGGGCCTCCTTCTTTGTACTCTTACCTTTTCTTTATGCATCGTGATTCTCCTTTTATGCATTTGAAACGTGTTTCTGTTAAGCAGGTTTAGTTGTGTTGGTTAAATAGGTCACTGGTTATGAATAGAATTGCTTCAGATGTTTAGAATAGATTGGTAGGATAATAACAGATAAAGCTCCAAGAAAAACGGTCGAAAACACTCTCAGTTTCTCCTCGTCCTTGTTGGATCGGGGCTGGAATTGCAGAAACAGTGCTGCCCCAGCAAAAACACTAGTTTGCTTGACCATGCAATCCTTGGTGTAATGTTTTCATTCGTAGAAGTTAGTTATGCGTTCAGACCTCTGAAATGTTTCTTTGCTTGAGTGATGTACATGGTTCTCTTTACAAATAAAGCTATTGTTCACTTGTTTCATTGACAGTTAGAGTAGATTAGCTAAGACATTGATTGTGTGCAGGACTTTGTTGATTCGGTTAAGTGTACACCGTGCAGGGCATCTCCACCACTCTCTCATCCACCTAAGCTTCATCCAGGCTAGCTGCTACATCTCCTAGTTAGGTTCCTCATCTCACAACTGTTCTTTTGCCCACGTAACCCTACCTTCTTGCTCCTCCATTGTCTTAGCCTTCTTCAAGTCAAGTCAGCCTTCTACACGCTCTCACCACTCCATCCATCAGTCCCTGGGTCATTTCAAACCCCTATCTTACCTCCCTATCCATTCATGCATCTTCCCTCACTCACCCATCCTCCAAAATCCAATTTTAAAACATCCTGTAGAAACTCCTGAACGTCCTGTAGAAATTCCTGAAACATCCTATAGAACCCCTGCAGACTTCCTGTAGAAGCTCACAAATGAGGTTTCTTGATAGCCAGACTCTGTGAGACTCTCTGGAAGGGTGTTAGGGACTCCTTAGACCCTCTATGAACCTTCGCAACCTTTTCCAAGCATTTCTCCTCCTTGATCCACCCCTGCACAGCAAAAATCCAATTAAAAGCACATGCATGATAATTCTGATAACTTATTCAAAAGTACAAAAAGATGTTTTCTTCAGATAAAGGTAGTCTAGACACATGCATTTTACCTTCATAGAAGTAATGGCATCTCTTTAATAGTTTTCATTCTCTCATTTGCATCAGTAGGACTAGCTGGTAGAATTAGAGTTTGTTAGGGTTTGCGTTACTTTTTTGGCTTTCAGTTTCTTTCCGCAAGTATTTTAGCCTCCTTTGAGTTAGCTTTTGTCCATCAGTTAAAAAGCTTCTTCTAAGAGCTCATAGAAGTTGGCTTAAGCCCCTAGCGGACTTGTGCCAGCTGACCAAGTGACAGCTGTGGCAAGAGCTAGTACTTGTCCATACAGCACCGTCGCTTCCAAGTTTGTTACGAACTATCGGGTTGATAAAAATAAAGAAGGAAGTCGTAGGAGTTGCAGCATTATTGCTGCAATACTGGAGCCCACCATCTTTTTGGCGTCATTGCCGGGGAAGCGTCAGAGTATTGGTGATTCTTGTTTTTCCTCTATTTTCCTACCCTCGCCTTCTGCTAAATAGTTTATTTCATTTCCATTCTGCAATTTCATTTCCACAAAAGTAGAGTAGATATTTCTTGCTTTCATAGATTAGCATTTCAATTCTACAATTCCAATTCTGCAATCGTAGATTAGCATTTCAATTCTGCAAGCGTAGACTAGCATTTCATTCTTGCAATTTCATTTGAGCAACATAGATTATTCCTTTCCTGCTTTCATTTCAATTCCGCATTTTCATTTCAGCAAGATAGATTAGTTGTAATTCAACCTATTATATTTTTGCAGGTACCAGAAGAAAAAAAACAAAAGCAATCAAAAACCTTTCCATTTCATGCCTCATAGGAACAGAGATAAAACCGACAAATTCTTACCCAACACCCCCACCACTTCACTGAGTCACCCTTCTCTCTTCTTTGGTGACAGTGATCCAGAAGAACCTATAGGTGAGCCTCCTAAGATATACGAGGATCCTATAACAGAAGAAGAGTTAGAGAACACTCCATCTGAAGCCATGGCTGAAAACCGAAACGGTAGAAGAGAAGATGAGAGAATAGAAGGTGCCTTTTCCATCCGAGAGACCAATGGAGACATGAAAATGAAAAACATAAGCCCCTCCGTTGTACCTCACTTCCATGAATTGACTACTGTGGACCCTGATACCTTCCTGTTCGAGTTTGTTGTCCTTTGTCGAACCTATGATTATACAGAAGATGAGAAAAATTCAAACTCTTTCCCTATACCCTCAAGGATGCAGCATTACGTTGGTTCATGGGGTTACCTGGAAACAGTATCACCACTTGGGCTCAGATGAAGCAAGCTTTCAATACCAAATATCGGGACTACTGTAGGTCCAAGGAAGCCAAGGGAGACATCTTTCATATGACCATGGGAAACGATGAGTCTTTAGAAGATTACGAGGAAAGGTTCCAGCTTAACTATAAACGGGCTAGGTGCACACTTGACCCTAAATCTCTAAAGCTGGTCCTGCTCCAAGGAGTCCCTGAAGACCTTCTAGATACCGTTCACATGCTAGCTGGATGAGATATTTACCAACTACCTTATGAGGATATACAGACTGTGTTTAGAAACCACTCTAGAGCAACCTGGAAAAGAGGTAGGGGGAACCCACTTTCAGCTAGTACTACTTTCTCCAAGCATGAGTTTGCTAATCAGCTGGAGGACCTCAAAAGTGAGGTGAGACAGACCATTGCCATGCAACTTGATACATTCCGAATCCAAAAAAAGAAAGAGGAAGCTGAGAGGGCTTTGGCCATCTTCTGTCCCAGCTGTACGAGAAAGCACCCTAAGAACGAGTGCCCATTACACTCAGTAGAGGTATGCTTTGTTTGTGAGGAGGACCACCCCACAAACCAATGCCCAACCTTACCTGGATTTAAAGCCATATACCAAGGGACTGAGGCACCAATTGAATCTCTCTACTTCCTCAAGTAAAGAAGGCCGCATGGACCTAGACCTTACCAGCAGTGGATGCAAGGGACATCCCAAGCTTATTATAACCCCAACCAATCTGCTCCTATGCCTTCTTGGGGTCCCCCTACTCATCCTTCCTGGTCTGTACCTCCTCCATGGTCTTACCCACCTCAATACCAAACTCAACCCACTACTCATTCATTTCACTCACATGTCCAGCCACAACCTCAGTGGAATGCACCTCAAGCGGGGTGGAGGCCCCACTACAACACTCCTCCCGCCATTTTTCCTCCACCACCAGCTCAACCACAACCATTCCCTCTTGCTCCTCCAAGACAACCCAAAATTCCTGCTCAACCGAACCCGAACCCCAACAACCGACAAGCCCAGCAGGTATATACTAGGGAAACAACATGCCCTACCTATGCTGTGGACATCCAGGAGATCAACCGGCGATCTGGGAAGACTCTTCCAGATCGCCAACCTCCTCCCCCAAAGGACGAGGAAGATAAACATGAAAGTGAACCCGAAGCCATTCCACCCTTTCCTGAGGGACTAACAGTAACCAAACAACCTAACCCAGAAGAGAATGAGCTTCTGGGAGAACTCAAATAGTTGTGTGTGAGAATACCACTTCTCCAAGCCATCAAAGATGTACCGATATACAAAAAATTGGTTAAGGAAAAGTGTTTCAGACACCCAGGTAGGCGAAAAAGAGATGCCTCAACTATCAATGTCATAGGACAACTGTCTGATCTTATGTTGGGGTAAGTAATCTGTCGAAAGTACTTGGATCCTGGGAGTCCTGTAGTTGATGTCCGCATTAATGGCACCATCATACCCCACACCTTGATTGATTTAGGGGCTGCCATTAATGTGATGACCAGGGATACCATGCTCAAACTCAACCTTCAGGGTTCCTTAAGGAAGACCTCGATAGTCCTGCAGTTAGCAGATCGCTCCACCGTGACTCCCGAAGGGATTATGGAGGATGTCTTGGTCTCTGTTGACTCTTGGGAGTATCTTGCAGACTTCTTGGTTCTTCAACCAAAGGTAAAGCTTACTTGATACCCCCTTATTTTGGGAAGGCCTTGGTTAGCCACTGCGGATGCTTACATAAGCTGTCGAGCAGGAAACATGACCATCAAAAATGGTCCTATGTCCAAGCAGCTAGTCCTATACCCTCCTGCCCAACCTCTATTAGAGCATGACTTACCACTTCGGTTGGAAGAAGGAGAAGAGGATGAGGTGTACTCTGCACCCTTGTGCACCTTAGGAACCACCAGGGGAGGTCCTCAAATAGAGGATGATTTGATTGAGACCTTGATTCAGAATCCGCCTCCCAGTGCATTTTCCTTAGAGGAATTGGTGGCGGATACTCAAGCCAGTACCTTAGTGGACCTCTGTGTGACTAATCCAACCTCTCCCGAAGTTAAGAATGTGGAGTTTGGCCTTGAGAGAGCTTTAAAGATCAGCTCCTCCCTATCTCCTTCCCAGGAAAAGGAGTTGTGTAGCTTGCTGGTCAGTCATCTAGATGATTTTGCTTGGAGCTATAAGGAGATGAAAGGAGTCCATCCTTCGTTCTGTACCCATCACATCTACATTAAAGAAGATTGTAAACCGGTCAGGCAACCTCAAAGGAGAATGAATCCAGCCCTTAAGGACATTGTCAAAGAAGAATTGCAAAAATTGCTGGATGCTAGATTCATCTACCCCATCTCGGAAAGCGAATGGGTTTCCCCTCTGGTGTTGGTACCCAAGAAAAATGGGAAGTGGAGAATCTATGTGGACTACAGAGAAATGAACAAAGCCACCAAGAAAGACCACTTCCCTCTGCCTTTCATAGATCAAGTGTTGGATGGACTGGCAGGAAAGAAGCTTTCTCTTTCCTAGATGGGTTTAGCGGGTATAATCAGATCCAAATCAGCCTGGAAGACCAAGATGAGACCACCTTCACTTGTCCTTGGGGTACCTTTGCTTACCGAGTCCTTCCCTTTGGGCTATGCAACACTCCTGCCACTTTCCAGAGAGCAGTATTGAGCATATTTTCTGAGTTGGTCCATGATTTGATGGAAATTTATATGGATGACTTCACTCCTTATGGGTTCAAGTTCCAGGAAGCATTGTCCAATTTGGGAAAATTTCTAACCAAGTGCATTGAGATGGACCTGTGTCTTAGTCCTAAAAAATGTGAATTCCTGATGACTGAAGGGACTGTGCTAGGACATACCATTTCTCGCCAAGGATTACAGGTGGATCCTAATAAAATTTCCCTCATCAAAAAGGTTCCACCTCCTCAGAAGGTAAGAGATGTTTGGAGTTTCTTAGGCTTAGCAGGATATTATAGGAGATTCATTAAAGACTTCAGTAAGCTAGCCTCGCCATTGTTTGGCCTCTTAGCAAAAGACGTGGAGTTCAAATGGACGGACGACTCTGAGAGGGCTCTGAATGAATTAAAGGATAAGTTGTTGTCCGCCCCGATCTTGAGAGGTCCAAACTGGGCCCTACCTTTCCACATCCACACTGATGCCTCGAACAAAGCCATAGGGGTAGCCTTAGGACAAGTTGAACAAAAACTTCCATATGACATATACTTTGTCAGAAAAAACTTATCCAAGGCAGAAATGAATTATACTATAACTGAGAAGGAACTCTTGGCTGTGGTCAATTCCCTGAACAAGTTCCGACACTACATCACTGGCTATCAAACATTTGTACATATTGATCATGCTGCAATTAGATATTTAATGAATAAACCTGATGTGAATGCTCATATTATTAGATGGTTACTTTTTTTGCAGAAGTTTGATTTGACTATCGTTGACAAACCAGGTAAAGAAAATGTTGTTGCTGACTTCTTGTCTAGATTGGATTTACCTGCAGGTGAAGAAGGAACAGTGGATGACCAAATACCAGATGAACATCTGTTCGCTCTCTCAGTACTCTCTCCCTGGTTTGCTGACATAGCAAACTACCTAGTCTCAGCATAGTTCCCTCCGCATCTATCCTCAAAGGAGAAGAGCAGAATCGTGAGGAAAAGTGCCTCATTCACTTGGATTGGGGGTGACCTGTTCAAACTTGGCCTCGATCAGATCTTAAGGCGTTGTGTAAGGGAGGAGGAAGTCTTTGACATCCTCCTAACCTGTCACGATGGGCTTGTGGAGGAAAATTTGCGGCCAAGAGGACTGCCTTCAAAATTTTACAGGCAGGCTACTGTTGGCCCATGCTTCATCAAGATGTCAGAAGATATATCAGCCAATGTGACCAATGCCAAAGGATGGGGAAACTGACTCCAAGGGACGAAATGCCTCTCCAACCTCAAGTGACTCTTGAGCCATTTGAGAAGTGGGGTATCGATTTTGTGGGTGCTATCAACCCTCCTTCAAGGCAAAGGTCTTACATCATTGTGTGCACAGACTATCTGATAAAGTGGGCAGAAACCAAGGCAATCAAAGCAGCGACAGAAGAAAAGGTGGCTGAGTTTTTAAGAGAAAATATCTTCTACAAATTTGGCTACCCAAGAGAGTTAGTCACTGATCAAGGAAGCCAGTTCACCTCCAACTTAATTGAAGACTTGCTCGCTCATCACAAGATCAAGCATAGGACTTCCACCCCCTATGATCCTCAAGAAAATGGGCAGGTGGAAGTCACCAATAGAGCATTAGAAGGGATTTTGACTAAGGTGGTGAGCAACAGCAGAAAGGATTGGGAAGATCGCTTGGTTGAGGCTAGTTGGGCTTAAAACACCACTTGGAAGACCACAACTGGCTTCACACCTTATGAGCTGGTCTATGGGAAAAGAGCTTTGCTGTCAATTGAGTTCAAGTACAACACATTGAGGATTGCATCTCAGCTGGACCTAGATCTCAGCCATGCCCAACAAGAAAGGTTATTGCAGCTGAATGGGTTAGATGAACACCTAATGTAGGCCCTCCTTCACTCAGAAGTGGTTCAACTTCAGAGGAAGATATGGCATGACCGGCACCTCAATGACAAACAGTTCCAGCCAGGAGATTGGGCGCTGTTGTATGATTCCAGACATAAGGATTTCAAGTGGAAGCTGAGGACAAGATGGCTAGGACCATATGCAGTGGAGAAGTGTAATGACAATGGTTTTGTCCTTATTCAGACCATTGATGAAGAAACCATCCCCATGCTCATCAATGGGCATCGACTAAAGATGTAAGGAATCCTCATTCGAGGTAAGAGCTCATGAAAACTGTGGAAAAATCAGTGCTAGTCATAGAGAAGGGTTCTGCCTCTGTTTTGGGCATACCCTGAGCATAAAAAAAAAAACAAAACAAAAAAAAAATGCAAATAAAAAAGATCCTTGGGTGAAAACCTTTCTGAACCACCCAAGGTAGATGGTAGGGGTGAAAACCTCATTGAGGTGCCCCTGATATCTCTCTGAAAAAGAATTGGAATAAAAATATCCTTCGGTGAAAACCTCTCTGAGGTGCCCAAGGCAGATAGTAGGGGTGAAAACCTCATTGAGGCGCCCCTCCTGTCTCTCTAAAAAAAAGAGAAAAAAAAAAGAAAAAAGGCAGAAATAGAAAAACAGGCTTAATCTTTGGAAATTGTTGCAGGTTGCAGGGATTCAATGCAAAAAGGAGGTCTCTCAACTCAAGGACAAGGGTCCCTACCAAGCTACCAGGCAACCTCACATGCACTCCCTCCTTGAACAATCATTTCTTCCAAGATTTGGACACAATCTGGTGATGGTTTAGCCTTCTACAGGAAGCTACAGGGCTTTCTACAGGAAGTTCTGTGTTTCTACAGGAAACATCCTGTAGAGCCTTTGAGCGGGCCAGGACCGATTATGAAGAAGAATTTGAAGCTCGAAGTCCGTTGAGGAGGCATGCAACCACTCTTTTTTTTCCATCCTCCACTTGTGTCACCTCCTTTCAACACCATTGCTGACATATGATCGAAATACCTTCACAGTCATACCAGAACTTTGGTTCCTCAGAAAAAGTATTTTTTAAGTGGGAAATAAAGCATGCAGAGGCTCAATGCTATACCTATCAAGGAAATCTCAGGACCCTGCACCTGTGAACGTGACTCAATTATTTTGGCATGCACCCCAGGAGGAGATATGGGTACATGATGTCTTACAGGAATCCTGTAGCAATTGATCCAGCTAGAGCACATCCCATGGAGACACCAGCAGCTCATGAAGCTGGTTCATGCAACATTCATAGCAAAAAAACTAGGTCTGAAGGTCTCGTAACCAGCAGCAGCCAATGAAGAGGAGCTCCAGTGCCTATGCACGAAGAAACAACAAGAAGATCCAACATTTCTCGTCCTGAAACCTGAGAAAAATCACGTCTACAGCCGCACAAGTAAGTGCCTAACCTTATTTCATCAAATTACATAAGCTATACTCTAAAATGTGCGTAACTGTGAAAATGAATGAATTGAACAAGTCGGGTAGCCATTCAACTAGCCACCACAACGAGTGCGACGGCCTCGTTGGATCCGAAGGGCTTTGGTTATGCCGAAGAGACAGGAAATGGACACGTGGGAAGTGTCCAGTCGAACAGGAATGGCAGTGGTAGATACAAAGGGAAGGATTTGGCTGTCAGGAATACATGCAGCGGAATGATAGCGGTGATGTCGGCCAATAGGTCGATGGGGACAGCTCACCCCTGCGCCATGAATTCCGCAGCAATTCAAATTGGCCGGCTAAATCACTTATGATGCACTGCATTTATTTATTCACAACCGTTTTGTAGCCGAGTACGCGTTCTCAATTCTCTGAAGGTTGTTAGCCCGAGTTCTCAGCCTGTTCCAACGTCCTGTTGCTACACAGAAAGTCCAGAACCACTGAAGCGTTCCCCAGAATCCATGC
Source organism: Pinus tabuliformis (assembly GCA_031772625.1). Classification (NCBI taxonomy): domain Eukaryota; kingdom Viridiplantae; phylum Streptophyta; class Pinopsida; order Pinales; family Pinaceae; genus Pinus; species Pinus tabuliformis. The sequence goes on from CM062820.1 coordinate 1,370,686,849, forward strand.
ATGACTCCTACAGGAAGCCCAACATTACGGAGTAATTTGGACTGTTCACGTCGAAGGTGGCAATTCTGGAATAAGGTAATCCTGAACATAATTCTCCCATGCAATTGATTCAAAATGTGGTGAAGTCGACGTGTTGAAGGGGTAGGAAAATGTGAATAAGAGTTTGTTCATGAATGTACAAGCCGTTTTCTTATCGCTGCATGAGAATTGTCGTCGTAATATGTATGCGGGATTTCCTTCGGGATTTTGAATTACAATTGAGCCACTGTCAAAGCTCACTGGTAGAAAATTGTGAATTTTACATAACTGTGTGCATAACAGAGACATAGCTCTGCGCTCTGTCTAGAAAATCTCGAAGCTCTCCTTCTGTACACGAGCAGGCAAGCTCAGAGCAACAAAAATAGGTTTTTACCCTCAAAGCAAAAGTTGAGCATTCCTTACTTCCTCCTGCAATCCATGATTGAGTGTGCCACCAAACTAAGAGAGGGGACGCTAGACCAGCTAGCCCATCATGGGCTTATCAAGCTACTCATGGAAGATGCACTCCACACTTACATTGTCCCTCTCTCCTGGGAAACTTTTCGGAATCTGTCTAAGGATGATGAAATCTGAATTTTGCCCGAGGAACTCACTTCCTCCAGCAGCGAGGAGAAGGAGCACACTCAAGTAGATAATAAAGGTAAAGGCCAAGAAACCCCGGGCAAAACACCAAAGAAAGAACAGAAGGGAACACCAGAGAAAAACCAAGCTGCCAAAACTGGGGGTGATAAAACCACACCAACAACCAGGGAGAAAAGACTACAGAGTAGGGTGGAAAGGACTGGAAAAGTCCACGTCAGTGAGGGCACCACTAGGGCAGCCTCAGCCAAGTTAAAAGAAAAAGCACCCTCAGCCAAGCAGGCTAAAACAATGTCGTCTGTTTCTACAGGAAGTTTAAAAATGGCTTCTACAGGAAGCCAGAAATCAGCCACTACAAGACTTTCTACAGGAATTCCTAAAAAAGGGAAGCAGAAGGAGAAATCGGCTGGAATTCTTGCTAGGGAGGCAATAGCTATGCTGGCCACCCTAAGTACCTCTCCCAAGGCAAAGGAAAAATGAAAGAGGGAGACTCCTCTATATTTTAAAGCAAGAAGAAGTGTAAGAATTAAAACCGGCAGGCCCCAACCTCCATCCAAAGACCCAATTACCATTGAAGACACCCCTACCTCACTAAAGGAGAAGTCCCCCTCCAAAGTATTAGTCACTTATGAGCAGGGGCAATTGAAGACATCTACCTAGAGGGAGAGAATGGAAAGATTGGGTTCACAAGCCTCTCTACAGGATGTTGAAGGCGTTCTACAGGAAACATTAGCCAGGCTCAAGGAGATCGAAAGAATGGAAGGGGAGGCAGCCAAATCACCACAAAGGGAAGAAGCGGTAGAGCACATCATAAAACCTAGCCCCCAGCCCAGCTTGGGATCTTATTATAACTTCTTGGAGGCTGGAAAAATAATTCCACATAAATTCACAGTGCCGCTTTTCATTGCACTAGAGGAAGAAAGAGTGAGGACCCACACATGGATGAGAATAGCCAAGTCTAAAGGAGTAGTAGATATAGGCCCTTTGGAGGAACAACTGAAGGAGGGAAGAAGCGAATTGGTTATGGCAAAACATGTGGGAGACTGCCAGCGAGTATTTCTACAGGAAGAAAATGAAAAGCTCAACCTATAGCTACAAGGACAGAGGAAAGAAGGGAACACAACACCATAGGACACCATAGCAAAACCTCAAGGAAAAGAAGGAATGCAAGCTGTTCTTGAGGAACTAAACTAGCAACTACAGGAAAGAGAATTGCAGGCAAGCATAGAGATACAAGCTCTAAAACAGAAGGTGCAAGAAAAGGAGGCGCAACTGGCCTGCATGGCCAGTTGGGCAATGGACGCTCTGCAATGTAGGCAGCTGGCCAAATCTTATGGCCTATACCTACGGGACCAGTGGCTGTAATTCCAAATTAATACATTGGCACAGAGGGGTATCTCCGAAATCCAAAACCCCCAGCAGTTCATGGATTTATGTAACAAGAGTTCATTAGAGGACAAGGCCAAGCTATCAGAGTTCTACCTTCATAATTTGGCCCTTCCAAATGTAACCTCATGGGACCCCAACACAACAGTAGAGGATATGCAGCTGATGGCAATGACCTCATAGTTAAACCACGAAGAAAAGAGAGTGGCAGAGGTCAAAAATGTCATGAACCAAGAACTCCATGAAGCACTGCTAATTAGACCAGAGCTAGGGGACCCCACAGTATTGGTATCATCCCACCAGCACCTAGCAACCAACTCTCAGGCTTTATTAGAATACATAGATCGACAGGCTCAAGCCATAGCACACTTTGAGGATATGGAGAAGTTGTTAGGGGAAAATTGTGTTCATGCTTGCACCCGTAGGTGGAACACACTGTCCCATAGCCTCAAAATTAGGGAATATCACACTCCAACTAGAATGAGGGAGGCGTTGGCACGGGTGCCTCTCTAAAAGAAGTCTATGCAGAACCTCCAGGCCAACTGGATTGGCCTCAAGCAAAGTCCACCTTTGCTTTTGGGATTGTTAGAAGGAAGCACATAAAAGGAAGAGCATAAGCAGTGGGAAGAGGTGGAAAGGAAGTCTGGATTGCATGACAGTGAGAATCATACTACTTCAGAAGCCTGAGATGTGAGGGTGGCGATTAAAGGAATGAAAGACAAGGAGCTGGACAAGTTGCTCAGGGATGAGAAATCATTTTAGCAGGGGGGTGATGATGAGCCCCAAATTTGGTAACATTTTGGGCTCATTTGGCGTAATTATCCTTGTTCAATCCTTCATTTTTCATAGCTTATGGATTATTTTCCAGTATGTTTATATCATTTGTACAAATAAGCGTAGTCACTCTTCCTAGGTGGCTAACATGTGCTCATTTCTGGTTTTTTGACACATATTGGAGCAAAAACGAGCAATCATAAGCTAGAGGACATCCAAGATTGGGTTGAGGATTCATAGGGGGGTTGTCTATGGCATTAAATAGCCTTCCTCGGGATCCTCACCCCCACCTCTGAGCTCCAAAGGCCACCAAAACCGGATCTAGAAGGCAGCCAAACAGATTTTGGAAGGAGCTGTTTACTCACAGTTTGGGCAGCCAAGTCCCATAGATTTAGGCGGCCAGCTAGGGCCTCGTGGTGTATAAATGTTAAGGCCTTATCCTTCATGAGGGAATTTTTGGAAACTCTTGCATATTTTTCACTCAGTGCTGTTAGCGTTATTTTGTTCTCTTGTAGCCATTTTTGGTATAACTCTTGACTTATGATTATTTTTTGATAATGAGAAGCAGTCCGATTTGATATCAGCTCTGAGTTTTCTATAGGAGCCATAGCTCTCGGGGTTGGGCCCAACCTGAGAGCCTAGGGCCTCCTTCCTTGTACTATTACCTTTTCTTTATGCATCGTGATTCTCCTTTTATGCATTTGAAACGTGTTTTTGTTAAGCAGGTTTAATTGTGTTGGTTAAATAGGTCACTCATTATGAATAGAATTGCTTCAGATGTTTAGAATAGATTGGTAGGATAATAACAGATAAAGCTCCAAGAAAAAGGGTCGGCAACACTCTCAGTTTCACCTCGTCCTTGTTGGATCAGGGCTGGAATTGCAGAAAGAGTGCTGCCCCAGCAAAAACACTAGTTTGCTTGACCATGCAATCCTTGGTGTAATTTTTTCATTCATAGAAGTTAGTTATGCGTTTAGACCTTTGAAATGTTTCTTTGCTTGAGTGATGTACATGGTTCTCTTTACAAATAAAGCTGATGTTCATTTGTTTCATTGACAGTTAGAGTACATTAGCTGAGACTTTGATTGTGTGCAGGACTTTGTTGATTCGGTTAAGTGTACACCGTGCAGGGCATCTCCACCACTCTCTCATCCACCTAAGCTTCGTCCAGGCCAGCGGCTCCATCTCCTAGTTAGGTTCCTCTTCTCACAACTGTTCTTTTGCCCACGTAACCCTACCTTCTTGCTCCTCCATTGTCTTAGCCTTCTTCAAGCCAAGTCAGCCTTCTACACCCTCTCACCACTCCATCCATAAGTCCTTGGGTCATTTAAGGCCCCTATCCTACCTCCCTATCGATTCATGCATCTTCCCTCACTCACCCATCCTCCAAAATCCAATTTTAAAACATCTTATAGAAAATCCTGAACATCCTGTAGAAATTCCTGAAACATCTTGTAGAACCCCTGCAGACTTCGGGTAGAAGCTCACGAATGAGGTTTCTTGATAGCCAGACTCTGTGAGACTCTCTGGAAGGGTGTTAGGGACTCCTTAGACCCTCTCTGAACCTTCCCAACCTTTTCCAAGCATTTCTCCTCCTTGATCCACCCCTGCACAACAAAAAGCCAGTTAAAAGCACATGCATGATAATTCTGATAACTTATTCAAAAGTACAAAATGATGTTTTCTTCAGATAGAAGTAGTCTAGACACATGCATTTTACCTTCATAGAAGTAATGGCATCTCTTTTAACAGTTTGCATTCTCTCCTTTGCATCAGTAGGACTAGCTGGTAGAATTAGGGTTTGCTAGGGTTTGCGTTACTTTTTTGGCTTTCAGTTTCTTTTCGCAAGTAGATTAGCCTCCTTTGAGTTAGCTTTCATCCATCAGTTAAAAAGCTTCTTCTAAGAGCTCATAGAAGTTGTCTTAAGCCCCTAGCAGACTTGTGCCAGTTGACCAAGTGACAGCTGCGGCAAGAGCTAGTACTTGTGCATACAACACCGTCACTTCCAAGTTTGTTACGAACTATCGGGTTGATAAAAGTAAAGAAGGGAGTCCCAGGAGTTGTAGCATTATTGCTGCAATACTGGAGCCCACCAAGACCCACTAAGCCTCATCTTAGATAATAAATTATGTGCTCACAGAAAGCATCATCCTTCTGAACTAGAACCGTACTAATAGTCGATTCTGCTACATCAAGATATAAAAGGAAGTCTCTGCTATATTCAGGTGGAATCAACAAAGGAGTAGACGTTAATGCTTTTTTCAAAGCATCAAAGGAGAGTTGTGCGAAATCATCCCATAGAAATGGGACCCATTTCTTAAGAAATCTCATAAATCCTTTAGTAATCTTGGAATTATTAGCTATAATTCTCCTTAAGAAATTTGCTTTTCCTTGAAGACTCTAAAGGTTATGTATAGAGGACAGGGGAGGCAACTGAAGTATTGCCTCAACATTGAAGGGATCTACATGAATGCCTTCAATGAATATGATGAATCCCAACAACCGAACTGATGTGATGGTTAAAACACACTTATTTGGATTGAACCAGATTTTATAAAAATGACATCATTAAAAAATTAATCAAAGATGTTGAGGATGATCTATTCTCTTTCGATGACGTGCAACTAAATTTTCCATATAAGCTTCGATAACATTCTTGATATCATGAAAAGCATATTACATGTCCCACTCAAAGGTAGCTCCAACATTTTTAAGGCCAAAAGGCATCTTTTTGTATGGAAATGTACCCGAGGGGAAAATAAAAGTTGTCTTATGTTGATCTTCTAGACAAATAGCAATTTGATTATAACAAGAAAATCCATCCATAAATGAGAAAAATACATTGCTCACAAATTCATCAATAATATAATAAATAAAGGGCATGGGGTAATTATCCTTAGGAAAAGCCTTATTCAGGTCCCTAAAGTCAATGCATACATAGATTATTCCTTGTTTTTTGTGACGGGGACTAGATTCGAGACCCACTAATTGAAGTTTCTGGTGAATAGGTTTTTCATTTTCATATGCCTTTATCTCATGCTGGACTATATATGGATCTATCCTAGAAATATCCTCATAAGACAAAGCGAACACATCTCAAAATTCTTTAAATAGATCGGTATAAGTTTGAATTTCTTGAGGGGAACAGTCAGCTCCAATGAAGACATTTTCAATAATGTTCGGATTCCTAGAGATGTTGACTGAATCAGTTTGCAAAATGATAGACATGTTACCTTCGGTAGAAAAATGTGTTGTAGCCAAAGGATTTAAAACTACGTGAACATCACTTGTAGATGAAGAACTGGACAAAATTGATTTTGTGTCTCACAAATGAGGGAAGAAATATGACCAATGGCGTAAATCATTTCGCGGTCTTTCAACACCCATCATTGCTTCTTCAGATGGAAAGATAATATCTAAGTAATCCAAAACAGAAGTTGAATCTAGAGTGGAGGTTGGAGCCACATCCCCATCCAGCTGCTCTAGTGAAAAAGGAGTAGGATCATAGTCTATAGTGTTAACAATATACAAATAAGTAATATCAGGTGCAGACATAGGAAATGCCATTCCACCTAACCGCCCCTCATATAATGTTGTGGTAGATGAGGGTAAGGGCCACGGATCTGGGAAATAATGAGGTCTAATGAAGTCTCTTCGAGAAGGTTCCTTGAAGGATAAAATAACATTAATTCTAGCAATAGGAGTAGGGAAATCAAAGGTACCCATTAAGGAAGAGTACATTCCAACTCCTAGATTCTCTATAGGTTGCCTTGGATTGCTCACTAATGGAATAATAGATTCAAAAGATGCATGGGACTCACCCGGAGAATAATCCAACTATCAACCTTTACAATTCTCCCTTCAAGAGGAAAGGAAAGGTTGTGACATAACAACGATATAAGAACATCCATCTCATAAATCCAATTTCTACCTAAAAGGAGATTGTAATCCAGATTTGAATCAACTATTTCTACTTCAATATTTAGAACTTTACCCACAACACATATGTGAAAGGTCGGACTAATCCCATGTAGTCTATGAGAATGACCATCAAATGTTGTTAAAAAAGTAGGTGAAGGAACAGTGTGAGGTGATCCAATAGCCTTCCAACATGATATAGACACTGCACATTTGGAAGATCCCTCATCAACTACAGTTCAAAAGATATTGGTCTTTTGATATGTAGACTTGACTTGAAAAGCCATATGATGTGGGAGTCTCTTCTTGATATTTCACATGTCGAATGCCAGGATTTTTGAGTTACGAAATAAGTATGTATTTACTCTTAATTTCATCACCTTTTTCCTCGTTTCTTATCTTTTTCATATCTTAATACCTTAACATAGTGATGGATTATGACAAAAGGAATAGTTGTTGTTCCCTAACGATGGAATATCATAAACCAACAAATGAAGAATGGAACACGTCGATTGTGGATAGGGTAGAGGATGAAATAGGAGGATCAACGTAAAATAGGAAAGGTGTCTAAAGATAGCAATCAGTTGCGAATCCCTCAGGATCGGGAGATCCTGAGGGTTCGCATTTATCTTTTAGCTCTTCCTGACTATAAAAGCAAATGATTGTAGGAAGAAAGGGGATCAATATCTATTATTTCAATTTGTAATTTTAATTTGCAGACCTATGCTGTTGGAGAACGTGACCGTATTGTAATGTTACTTAATATTAATGATTGATATATAGTTGAAGTTGTTGTTTATCCATATTCTATAAAGTAGTTTAGTAGTGTTCATTGGTGGCTAAGGACCCGACCTTTGGTGGATTGAATTGCTTCCTTGTGTTATATATTTATGATTCTCACAAGTTTGATAGGTTTCATAATCTTCCTATTTTCTGTGAGTTTATCTCATTCTCTATTTACCACTTTCTTGTATTCAAGTAGTAGGTTTCCTTTACATGTTTTAAAACAGTGTCATTTGATTCAATTTATGCTTATTCTAGATTCAATTATGTAGATAGTGGATCATATTGATTTAATCAACTGCAAGAGTTTGTTTATCCCTATTGAACTCTTAGATTGACATCATTTCCAATTGGATTCCTTCATAGAGACTGAGTTAGATTTAGATTGAATCCACTAAGAAGAGATGAGTTATTGCTACTATGCTCTCGGCTGATGCTATTGTTAATTGAATTGCTTGTGTGAGATTTGATTACAATTTCAATAGAGGATTGAGTCTTGAAGCTTAGATGTCATATTTCCTTTAATGATTGAAATTTGAGATTATTAGATGCACCTTCTTACTCTTGTATCAAAGGTCTATACTTAATTTTAAGAACATTATTCTTTGGATTTATAGCATGCACATACTGTGCACACTCTTGGAATAAAAGGACTTTCTTGAGTTGATGATTAATGTGGGGTAATTAGGAGTTTTAAAAGACACCTTTTATCAGCCAACATTTTGGCACCATTGCTGGGGAGAGTGTCGCCATTTTACAAAGAGTGATACCTAATAATTGTTGTTGGGAAGGAATTGGGTATTCAAAACGAAAGTTAAGAACCTACGTAATGAGAAAGTAAAGTGCTTGCTCCTCCGCCCACTTTTCAGCACAATTACAAAAAAGTGAAGTAGGTGTTTGATGTTTGTCTGTTGAGAGAGAACTGGGTATTAAAAATGGAAGCTAAGAACCTATGTATGGAGCAAGTAAAATACCTGCTCCCCCACCTGCTTTTCAGCAGAATTGCTAGGAACTTAAGGTAGAAATAAACGTTTGAATTTTTGCATGAATGACTAAGAAGAAAAGACTAGAGAACAATAAAATTCCACATCCCAAACTAGAAAAATCGAAGGGACCGGTGACCCTTCGATGATCAACGTTTATCAACGAAATCTTAAGAAAAACCAAATCTCAGCCATCAATAAGTCCCCGAGCTGTTTCTTCCAGAATACCTATTGTCCCCCTCCGAGCCACAGTCTCACCATATGTAGCCTACGCTGAGGTCCATAGTAAAATTGAAGGGACTAAACAGAGTTTTCAAGACATTGAAAATTCGCAACCAATTCCCTCACAAGAAGGGAATTCTTGCAACATTCGTGAAGGAGGAAGAGAAACAAGGGAAATAGGGGAATCTAGATCCCCTCAAGTAGTAATTGAGCAGAGGACACCTAGTGTCCCAGATCAAGGGAGTGCTATTAAGATCATTCCTACCTCTTCTAGACATCCCAGGGATAACTCTCTAGCTACAGAAATCCTGAAAGGATACTGGCATATCTTTGATCAAATGGCCAATAATCCACAAGCACCCCAGACTTCTACATTACAGTATCCAATTGTTGACACAACTGTCAATGCCCCCATGAAGGTTATCCCTCTACAAAATATTCACACCTTTCAGGACTCACTTCATAAGATCTGGATGTGTTCTTGTTTGAATTTGATGTTCTATGTCAAGGTTATGATTACACCACCGATCCCTAGAAACTGAAGTTGTTTCCCTCCACTTTAAAGGGAGCAACCCTACATTAGTTTATGGGACTAGGTGGGGGCACCATAAATGATTGGGACCAAATGAAAACTGTTGTCCTTAAAAAATATCAGGATTGTTGGAGATCTAGAGAACTAAAAAATGAAATATTCCAAATGGTAGCAAGACCTAGTGAAACTTTGTAAGAGTATGTGGAGCATTTCGAATATAACCTCCAAAGGTCTCCCTACACAAATCTTCCTCTTCCTGATAATGTGCTAAAAACCACATTGATTAAGGGGATGAAAGACCAATGGATAGAGACATTAAATATTATGAGTAAAGGTGATATCTATCAAGAAGAATATGCTAACATTATTAATTTGTGTATCAGGTGCTCGAGGGGTAGTACAAGACTAAAACCAGTTGAACGCAATATGATCACATGGGACAACAAAAGCTCTGGTGGAAGCATTACTCGTACTGAAATTAGCAACCTGCTGGAAGATTCCAAAATGGATATCCTGGGAACCTTGACAACACAATTAGACATCATGCAAGCCATGCAGAAGTAGGCCGAAGTAGAACAGAACCTGGTGATTTTTTGCCCTTGATGCAGAAAGAAACATAGTCATAAAGAATGTCCACTAGATATGGTATAGACCTATTCCATATGCACTAAATAACATGCCATAGAAAATTGCCCATCGCTCCCAGGATTAAAAGCACTCTTCAAAGAGGCAGAGGAAGAAACATAATTAGTCTACCTATTAAATCAGTGTCACCAATGTCAAGCACAACAAACAGGTATGCCTACCAAGCCATCTTCATTCTGTCAGCCCTCACAATATAATTCTCAGCAATACATAGGAGCTACATGGTAGAACCAACCACCGTTTCCTAATTGGTCACCACAAGAATTTTCTATGCCACCTTGGTCCAATCAATCAAATCCACACAATAGTTGGCTAAATTCCTCTTAATTTCCACCATTCTGGTAGAACAATCCATATCCATCTCAATGGCCCCCATCCACTTCACAGAACTAAAACTGGTAGTCAAGCCGGAAAACACCCACAAACCAGCAAGTAGGAACAATCCCCCTACCTCAGCCTACGCTACCAGCACCTTACACATTGCAACAGAGTCCTCAATTCAATTTACGACCACAACTCCCAGCCCAGCCCAACCGGAATCCCAACAATAGACCAGTCCAGTTTGTACAGATTATTGAAGGGCTGGATTCGGAAACTGAGTTGAGAGAGTGTAATGAACTCAAGTTGAGGTCTGGATGGATAATCGAGTCAGAGGATGATAAAAATATACAATTAGAAGAACCACTACCTATAGGAAAAGCACCTCAAACGGAGAATATAGTTAAATAGAAAAGCCATGATCAGACTATTACCTCTTCTCCACGATTCCCAGAAAGATTGATTATACCTTGCCCAATCGAATATCCTAATTTCGATCTCCTGGGAGAATTAAAAAATCTTTGTGTAAAAAGACCCGTCCTCCAGGCTATTTAGGACATTCTAATCTATGCAAAAATAATTAAGGAATCGTGTACCAAAAAGCCTACGAGGAAAATAAAAGCAACACCAACTATCCGCGTAGTCAGAACTTTATCTAATTTACTATCAAGCAAAGAAACACCAGTGAAATATGAGGACCCAAGAAACCCTATAGTCATAGTAAAAATAAATGGATGTTCATTTCCCAATGCATTAGTCGATCTAGGGGTAGCCATTAATTTTCTCACAACAAAAACCTATCAAAGGCTTGGCATCAAAGACTTAGATCCAACTACGACCTTGCTAGAACTTACTGAATGATTAGTTGTCAAACCAGAAGGGACATTACACGATGTAATAGTGTCTGTAGATTCTTGGGAATACCTAGTAGATTTCTTGATTACTAATCCTAGAAACCAACTAGATGGACATCCTCTAATATTAGGAAGACCTTGGCTAGTGACTGCAGATGCTTATATAAGTTGTCGAACAGGAAGTATGACTATAGCGAGAGGAAGTAATGTGAAGAACCTAGCTTTATATCCTCCAGCTCAGCCAAGCCTAACTATAATAAAAACTAGGAAACAGCCTGTAACAAATTAAACTGAAAAATATTTGATCACCACTAACTGTAGTAAATGCTCTTGAATTTAAGAATCAAACAAAAGATGACATTATTAACACTTACATTAACCACCCAATTGTAGTATCTAAACTAAAATGTCACATTATTGAATCAGCCCTAGATAATGAAATTGAAGAAGATCCCTTAAAACATATCAATGACCAAAAAATACCAACAACAACTATTTATAACAACAAAACCATTGAAATTGAGCCAGGGAAAGTCTTAAACATTAACAAAAACTCGACTGATGACCAGTAGTAGAGGCTTATACAACTCCTCAGAAAATATAAAGAGGCTTTCACTTGGGATTATCCTGATATGAAAGGGATTGACCCCCAATGATATATACACCACATATACACTGAGAAAGATGTGAGGCCTATTCAAAAAACCTCAATGAAAATTAAACCCTCACCTAAAGGATGTTGTTAAAGACGAACTACAAAAAATGTTAGATGTAAATTTCATCTATCATATATCTGATAGCAAATGGGTTTCTCCATTAGTTGTGGTTCCTAAAAATAATGGGAAGTGGTGTATATGTGTCGATTACAGAGAGCTTAACAAAGCAATGCCAAAATATCATTTTCACCTCCCGTTCATTGACAAGGTTCTAGACACATTGGTAGGTAAAAATTATTTTATTTCCTAGACGGCTTTAACGGTTACAACCAAATCCAAATTTCCCTTGAAGGCCAAGATAAGACTACCTTCACCTACCCCTGGGGAACATTTTCTTACAGGGTATTACCTTTTAGATTGTGCAATGCACCTACCACATTCCAAAGAGCCATACTAAACATCTTTGCAGACTTGATAAACGAGGGACTTGAGGAGTACATGGACGATTTTACACCCTATGGGTATGACTTCGAGCTGTCATTACAGACACTGGAGAAAGTCTTGGAAAGATGCATTGCTACTAGTCTCTGCTTAAGCCACGAGAAATGCCACATGATGATGACCGACGACCTCATCCTGGGTCATTACATCTCAACAGCTAGAATTCAGTTAGATCCAAAAAACCTTCAAATAATCCTCTTAATACCTACCCCATGCAGTCAAACTAAGGTACGTAGTTTTTTGGGATTTTCTGGATATTATCGAAGATTTATAAAGAACTTCTCCCTAATTGCTGCACCATTATATGATTTGACAGGAAATATTGATTTTATATGGACTATCAAATGTGACATTGCCTTTGAAGAATTAAAATGGCTAGTATCAACAACCCCAGTATTACAGGGCCCGAACTGGGATTTACCATTCCATATTTCATCCGATGCATCAAATATGGCCATTGGAGCAGTTCTCGGCCAAGAGGAAGATAAGAAACCTTATGCGATATACTACATAATCAAAAATTTAACTCCTGCTGAGCTGAATTACACCATGACCGAGAAAGAGTTTCTAGTTGTAATCTATGTTATTAACAAATTCAGACACTATATAATAGGATACCCTGTGGTTTTGTATACTGATCCCTCTGTTATCAAATATTTAGCTAATAAAACTATTACGAATGGAAGAGTGACATGATGGTTAATCCTTTTGTAGCAATTTAACATAACAATCAAGGATCAACTAGCAAAGGAAAATCTAGTGGCAGACTTCCTCTCACGTGTGCCAAAAATAGATGACGTAGTGGTAGTAGAAGACCAATTCCCTAATGAGCACATATTTGTTGTGATTGTGAAAACACCATGGTATGCAGATGTTGTGAATTACCTAGCAGTGGGAAAATTACCCAAGCACCTGATGCCCAGAGAAAGAAAATTAATAGTGCAATGCAGCACTCAGTTCTCCTGGATCAGAGGATACCTCTTTCACACATGAGCCAATATGCATATCAGCAAATGTGTCAGGGAAGACGAAATCTACGATATCCTAAAAGCCTACCACAATGAAGCTTGTGGTGGACACTTTGCAGATGATAGGACTGGACATAAAGTCTTATAGATGGGCTATTATTGGCCCACCATTTTTAAGGATGCCAAGAAATTTGTCCAGGCATGCGATAGCTGCAAAATAATGGGCCACCCTGGCCAGTATGATGAGATGCCCCTACATCCATAGTTAGTCATCAAACATTTTAAATTTTGGACGTTAGATTTCATTAGCACAATAAACCCATGATCTAATCAAAAGACATATATACTAGTTGCAAGGGATTATGTGACTAAATGGGTAGAGGCAAAAGCATTACCAAGGGAAATAAAGGACATAGTAATCCATTTTTTTTCCAAATTCTCCTGTAGTATGGCTTGCATAGAGAAATAATTATGGATGGAGGGCCACAATTTGTAGGCCATAAGATTGCTGCTACACTAAAAAATCATCACATTTTGCACAGAATCACATTTCCATACGACCCACAAGTAAACGGCCAAGTAGAAAGTAGCAACAAAGTAATCAAGGCCGTTCTAACAAAGACAGTCGCCTTGCATAGACGTGACTGGGCCACTCGATTGCCCGAAGCCCTGTGGGCATGTCACACAACTTGGAGGAATACCATAGGATACTCCCCATATTAGCTAGTGTTTGGAAAAGAACCTATCTCCCAATAGAATTTGAAATTTAGACATTGAGGATAGCCCAAGAAGTAGGGCTAGATTTGAATGAAGAATAGGTTAATAGACTACATCAAATCAATGAATTGGATTAAATCCAGCTATCAGCTCTTCAGCATACTGCACTAATTCAACAAGAAAGAGTAAAATGGGATGATGCCCTCATCAAGAAAAATATATTCCATGAAGGTGACTGGGAACTTCTGTACGATTCTAGTTTCCAAGATTTCCTTGGCAAGCTCCAGACTACATGGTTAGGTCCCTATGAGATATAAGAGGTGCACGATAATGGTACCCTTACATTAGCCACTACTGATGGGTTTGGCTACTCTTTTAAAGCAAATGGACACTGTGTACACCTCTACCACAAACTGCTTACAAGGGAATCCTTTTTCCAATAGATACGTGAAGATTCTATGATACAAATTCTCGCTGAAAAGGGAAACTCTTCAACAGCACCAACCCAATTAAGAATTTATTTTTTTGAAATCTGTACATAAAATTGCTTTTATATTTTATTTCTATTTGATTGGATTTTCTTAGAACAGTAGAGATGATTGTTTTCTTTAGTATTTTTCTTTTGTTGTTCCCTACGGGGGACAACTACTATTCTCTATAGGGAACAACATTTTTTCGTGTGCATTTTCCTTTGTTGTTCCCTACAGGGAAAAGTTGTTGATCCCTATAGGAAGCAACACTTCCTTGTGAGTATTTTCCTTTGTTGTTCCCTACAGGGAACAGTTGTTGTTCCCTATAGGGAACAACACTTCTCGTGATCATTTTCCTTTGTTGTTCCCTATACGGAACAACACTTTTCGTGTGTATTTTTCTTTGTTGTTCTATACTGGGAACAACTGTTGTTCCCTATAGGAAACAACTGTTGTTCCCTACAGGGAACAACACTTTTTGCTTGTATTCTTCTTTATTTCTCTAGACTAGGAACAGCTGTTGTTCCCTATAGGGAACAACAATTTTCATGTGTGTTCTCTTTGTTGTTCCCTACAGGGAACATCACCTTTTTGCATGTGTTTTTGTTATGAAACCAACTCACAAAATGATAGAAAAGATAGATCAATGCCTAAGAATTTAGCCTCTTCGAGGGGGCAACCTCCTTTATATTACACAAATGAATGATTCTTTTTATGATTCAAATGACAAAACCTCCTTTCTATATATAGGAGTCTAAAGAGTCACAATATAACCCAGTTGACCTAACAATAATAATATAAAGGCACAGAAATAACAATAGAGGGATTCTATGGGGCACAATAATAACAATATGGGGATAAGAGGGGGCACAACAATATTAATAAGGAATATAATTACCATACTAATGGGGTAATCACTAGTATTATAGGGACCTAACATGCCCCTCTCCTTCAAAACAATGTTGTACTCAATGCTTGAGTAGTTCTCGATGCTTCTGTATAAAATTCTCATCCTCCCATGTGGAATCTTTAGCGGATAAGTTCTTCCACTTGATGAGATACTCTGAAATTGATCCATTTCGTAGCTATGTAGTTCTTGTTTCTGTGAATGCTTCCGGTTCCAATATAATTTTTCCTTCCTCAGCAAGTTCTAGCAATATTGTCTGAACAGGGAGCTTGTCGCCTATAACCTTATTTAAACATGAAACATGGAAAACTGGGTGCACTCGAGAAGCTGCAGGAAGCTCCAATTTGTATGCCATAGTACCAATCTTTTGCAACACCTTGTACAGACCATAATACGTTGGTGACAATTTTTTATCCTTCTTAGATTGCTTGAGGGATATTTGTTTATATGGTTATAGCCGTAGTAATACCCAATCACCTACATCAAAACTTCTTTCACTGCAATGTTGATCTGCCTGTTGTTTCATTCTTCTCTGCACCAACACGAAGTTATCCTTTAAGAGTTGGAGGACTTGTTGTTGATGCTCGATGTGATGTTCCAATGCTTGAACCTTAGAATTTTCTCTTAAATATGATGTGATGGATGGTGGTTGATATACATAAAGTGCCATAAATGGGGTCATTTTTGTTGTTGTATGGAAGGAAGTGTTATACCACCATTCAGCTAGAGGCAACCAATTGACCCATTATGTTTGTTTATCATATACAAAGTAACAAAGATATCCTTCCTAACATTTGTTTACTATCTCAGTTTTCCCATCAAATTGAGGATGATAACATGAGCTATGAGCTAACTCAGTACCGAGGCAAGAAAATAATTCTATCCAAAAATTTCCAGTGAAAATGGGATCTCTGTCACTTACAATAATCTTTGGCTTCCATGTAGCTTTTGAATTGTTTCCATAAATGCAGTAGAAACTGTACAAGCTTTAAATGGATGTGATAATGCACAAAAGTGTGGATACTTGGTAATTCTCTTAACTACCACCATGATGACACTCTTTCCCTCAGTATTGGGTAAACCTATGATAAAATCCATTGAAAGCTCCTCCCAATGTTGGCTTGGAATGGATAAAGGTTGTAATAGACCTAGGGTCTTAATTGTTTCAACTTTATTTTGTTGGCAAACCAAACATTCCACCAAAAACTTTTGAATACCTGATTTAAATCCATCCCAAAAAAGCTCCTTCTTAACCATGTGGTAAGTTTTTAAAAATCTTGAGTGCCCTCCTAAGGGAGAAGTGTGCAATTCCATAAGAATCTTTTGTTTGAGTTGGGAATTCTTACAGAGGTATAAGTGATCTTTGTACTAGAACGAATCATTTTTCCAGCTAAATGTATCAGATGTATTGGAATATTGTTGTAACTATCGAATAGGTGCCCACACTTCTTCATCATTCTTCCATTCCTCCTTTGCTTCATTTATCCAATCTAGTTGGGTAATAGAAATGGCACGCAACAATTCTTCCACACCCTCATCCTTTCTTGAGAGTGCATCTGGCACCACATTTTGCTTCCCTTTTTTGTAGATGATTTCAAAGTCATAACCCAAAATCTCTGTGACCCATTTTTGTTGTTCTTCAGAGGATAATCTTTGTTCTAAAAAGTATTTAAGGCTATCATGATCCATTTTTACCTTGAAGTGTCTTCCCATTAGGTAAGGTCACCATTTCTTAACTGCATGTAGTATTGCCAACATTTCCTTCTCATAAATAGCTTTGTGTAAAAACTTTCCCTTGATTGGATGACTTTCAAAAGCAATGGGTCTTTCATCTTGCATTAAAATAGCACTAATTCCATTTCTTGAAGCATCACATTCCACAATAAAGGTTTCTATGAAGTCCGGTGTAGCTAAGACCGGTGCTTGGCACATTGCCTCTTTAAGATGTTCGAAGGCCTTTGTTGCTTCTGGAGTCAATGAAAACTCATCTTTCTTCAATAATGTTGTTAGAGGTGTTGCTATTCTCCCATAATTCTTAACAAACTTGTGATAATACTCTAGCAACCTGAGAAATCCTTGCAGATTCTTTATGAATGTGGGGATTTTCCATTCTTTAATGGCTTTACTTTTGCTAGGGTCTACCTTAACTCCTTCATGAGATACAATATGACCCAGATATTCCACCTCTTGTACTACAAAGCAACATTTGGATCTTTTTACATATAATTATTTCACCTCCAATAGTTGTAGCACACTGTCAACATGTTCAACATGATCCTTCCAACACTTGTTGTAGATTATTATATCAGCAAAAAATACTAACATAAATTTTCTAAGGAAGGGTTTGAAAATGGAATTCATCAAACCTTGACATGTACAAGGTGCATTGGTAATGCCAAAAGGCATGACCAAAAACTCATAATGACCCTCATGAGTTCTAAATGCTATTTTTGGAATGTCTTTAATCTTCATTCTGATTTGATGATATCTTGAACGAAGATCCAACTTGGTGAAGTAAATTGATCCATGCAATTCATCCAGTAATTCATCAATGATAGGAATGGGAAACTTATCTCTAATATTGAGCTTTTTGAGCTCCCTATAATCTAGACACATGCGCCATGATCCATCCTTCTTATGC
Organism: Pinus tabuliformis; assembly: GCA_031772625.1. Classification (NCBI taxonomy): domain Eukaryota; kingdom Viridiplantae; phylum Streptophyta; class Pinopsida; order Pinales; family Pinaceae; genus Pinus; species Pinus tabuliformis. Next base: position 1,370,704,742 of record CM062820.1, read on the forward strand.
ACCAATACTACTGGAGTAGAGAAAGAACTTTGACTAGGTTGAATTATACCAGCCTCTAGCATTTCTGCAACCATACATTCAATTTCACTCTTTTGGGCATAGGGATATTTGTATGGCCTGATGTTTGGAGGAACACTTCCTAGAATAGATGAATAGCATGATCATGATCACGAATAGGTTGGACACCTTTAGGAGTCTCAAATACCTTGGAATGATTGTCCAAGACTTCATGGAGATCTAGAGAAATAGATGATTTCAATGTGGAAACATCTAGCAAGCATAATTGTGCAATTACACCTCTTTGTTCCTTTTTTGGAAGCTTTGTCATACAGTTAGAGTTGATTATATTTCCTGGTTTCCCTGCAATACCCCTTAATTCAGCTTCCTTTCCTTCTGTAGAAAATTTTATAAAATGTTCTTGAAAATTAAAAGCTATTGTACCTAAGGATTATAGCCATTGGACTCCTAATACAACATCAGCTCCTCCCATTGGAACGGAAAGCATTGGGCTAGTCAACACATATTCTCCCATGGATAGCTTGACATTATGGCACTTTCTACAGAAATTTATTGTTCCTCCATTTGCAACCATCACTTGACACTCTGGTGCTGGATATAGGAAGCAATTCAATTCTTTTTCTAACATACAATGAATAAAATTGTGGGTACTTCATGAATCAATCAACACTATTACCTTTTTCTTCTTGATTTTTCCTTCTATCTTGATGGTTTGAGGAGTGGTAATTCCAGCCAATGCATTACAAGATATGATTGGATTCATTTCTTTTTTATCTAGGCTTTGTTCCTAGAGTATATCCTCTTCTTTTGACCTTCCTTAGTCCTTTTCTTCTTCCTCTTCACAATCTATGTAGAATAATTTCTTCTCAACACACTTATGACCTTTAGTGTATTTTCTATCACAACTGTAACAAAACCTTTTTTCTCTTTTTTCTTCCAATTGTTGTGGTGTCAACCTTATAGGTTGTGGAAGACTAGGGGCAACAACACTTCCATATTTATAGTTGTGAGTGGTATGCTTCCTGATTGCCATAATTTTGCTTTCCATTTTTCTTGCTAACCTGAATGCCCCCTTTAATGAATCAGGTTCCCAAAGGTGAACATCATGTTGGATATTATCCTTTAAATTCCCTATGAACACATCAATCCTATGCTCCTCTGGAATATTTTTTACCCTTATGTTCAATTTTTGGAACTCTTCAATGTGCTCCATTATTGAACCCTTTTGTTTGAGACTTATCAGTTGGCTAAAAGAAGTGTTGCTTTTTGTATCCTCATAATGTGCTATCAATTCTTCCATAAAAATTGTCCAAGTGATAATTTTTTTATGAGAGAAAAGCCATTGATACCATACAAACTGATTTGGTTCCAGATAAAAGATTGTAATACATACCTTTTGTGTGTTTTGCAGATTATTGAGATCGAAAAATTGCTCCATCTGTAATATCCATGTTGTGGGATCCTTGCCATAAAACTTTCTCATATCAATTTTTGGAATATGGTCGGTCTTCCATCCAACATTAGAGTCTATGAAATCATGATTAACATTTCTTTGGTTCGCATCATGAGTTTCCTTTACTACCCTTTCACCCTTAGTAAGTATTTCTTGTAGAAAATTTGTCAAATCTGTCTTCAAATCTATCTTCAAGTCGTCAATCTTAGCTTCCACACCATTCATCTTAGATTCCACAACCTTTATCTTAGATTCCATACCATCTATCTTAGATTCTATTAGCTTTTGTGAGAGTGAAATTTGTTGCACTTGGTCTTGTAATTTTGATATATCATGTAGCATTTCTTCCTCTTCTTCATGAGTCATGCTAGAGCTTTCAGGTTGCTTACTAGGTGTTGTCATTTTCTTTCCTCGGGACATTAGTTACCAATAATAATGGTCTACTATGCCCTTTGAATTCCATCAAAAAAAAATTTCAAACTAAGCTTAAGAAAAAATTTAAAAAAAATCTACACACATTTTTTCACGTTGTAGGAGCTCGATATTGCCTCTTATGTATCTCTGCAATTTCGGATCATCCATTTCCAAAATTGTGACTTGTAGTAGCCCTCTATGTCCTCTTTGCAATGCCACTAGTCCTATCCCAATTGGATTCTCCAAGGAAGAGTTATGCCAAATCTCCCACAGTGACCTGATTATAGACTAGTTCAGTAGAGCGAACTTGTACAACATGCCACATCTCCCTGTTTCGACCTTTGGCTCTAAAAAATATATACAAGAAACTATAGTTCGTCCTCTTTCTATACATTCTAACGAGTCTGCAAAAATACCAACTTCATCAGATCATATCTCGACGATGATAGCGCGAAGAGCTTTGAAATTTGGACCCAAGGTTCAATGTAATTTCCTCTCAAATGGTTTTTTTTTTTCTTCTGAAACATCGCAGAAAAAAAGTTATAGTGAAAATGCCACGAAGACCTATTTGGAGCACCAAAACCTTAGAATTCAAAGCTTTGATACCAAATGTTATGAAACCAGCGCACAAAATGATAGAAACTATAGATGAACACCTTATAATTCAGCCTCTTCGAGGGGGAAACCTCCATTACATTACACAAATGAATTATTCTTTTTATGATTCAAATGGCAAAACCTCCTTTCTATATATAGGAGTCTAAGGAGTCACAATAGAACCCAGCCGACCTAACAACAATAATATAAAGACACAAAAATAACAATAGAGGGATTCTATGGGGTACAATAATAACAATATGGGGACAATAGGGGGCACAACAATATTAATAAGGGATACAACTACCATAGTAATGGGGTAATCACTAGTAATATAGGGACCTAATAGTTTTCATTGCTGTTACCTATAGGGAACGGCTGTTGTTCCCTATAGGGAACAACACTTTCCTGCATATGTTTTTCTTTTCTTTTCCCTACAGGGAACAACTGTTGTTCCCTATAAGGAAGAACACTTTTTTCTGTGTTTTTATTTCTTGTTCCCTATAGGGAATAGCTGTTGTTCCCTCCAGGGAACAACACCTTTTGTGTGGGTTTTCTTTTGCTGTTCCCTTTAGGGAACAACACCTTGTGAGTATTTATTAGAACACCCTTTCTTCACCTTTCATGATCATCCCTAGACCATCCCAGATCATTATTTATGATCCTCTTTATGGCATAAAAGTATAATACATATTTAAGGACAACAAGTATGGAGTCTACTGGAAGAAGAAAATATCTTAAATATTATCATCTTTAACAAGATTGCTTTGTGATGATTGAAAAAGAAAGGACGCAATTATCTATATCACTTCACTGTCCTCATTTCCACTATAAATCAAACTGATTGATTATCTGTACCATGGTGGTTCTCCCCTGTCCCATATAACTCTCTCTATTTATTACCAATAAGATTATGGGTATATTTATTTTTCTATTGATATGTTCCAACTTCTTCTGCCATCCCTACTCTTAAGGAGTGCTGAGCCACCCTCTATATATGTTCCAAGTTAGAAAGAAACTTGGTTGAGGCTATGGATTCCTGCGGGTAACAGAAGCTCTGCTGATGGTATTGAAGTTTTATTTTACATCAATAATTATTATAATGCCTTCTTCTTATGTTCTTATCTTTTCTACGGAGAGATTATGTCCCTAAATTACCTTGAACCTTTATGCATGAGTTAATATTTTAAAATCAATCACAACAATTTTAAGTGGAATAACGATGGTAAAGTATTATTTCTTGCGTATGCTGTCATTTTTCTTTATTGTATCACCTCACGACATCTTATCACTTATTGATAATTCTCATTACATGCCTTTTTTTCATCGCTCCAATATCCTTTATGATCCTTTCATTAATATACATACCTTGCCACTTTCATTACCTAATCCATCACCCCTCTACTTCGTTGCCAACATGTTATCCTTCCATTCATTTGGTTGTAGGTGACCTAGTATTTTGAAGGGGGGAAAGGGCCTCCAGTATGCTTATGCATGTGCTATCATCTTTTCATTTGATTTTGCAGGACAATATGACATCCCATGGTCATAGAGCATGTGGCATTATAACAGTCCTCAATAACGGTATTCATGCTTATAAAGTATCACCTGAGATAGCCATTACCACCATTTGTTGTTCCATCACTCAGCTCTGTTCGTTGTTGTGTTTCTCCACTACACTAATCATTTGTAGAATTCAAGCATCATGGGAGGAAGAACAGTGTGCCAAGAACCTTTAACACTAGCTGTCTCTGATGAAGCCAACGAAATTATAGCTAATGCAAGATGGATAGCATATTTTACAAGATTTGAACCACCGAATGAGGAAATCGCCATCAAATTTCTACGAAATCTACAAAATGGACAATATGTGGTGAGAGGCAGAAACATCACTGTAATAGACGCTATGATAGAAAAAGTGTCTGGGTTGCGAGCAGAAGCACTAGTAAGGGCTAGCAAGTGATTAAAGTTGCATGACATTGTCGAGGCTTTTAGGGACGAAGGACAAGATCTAATCAAGAAGGGAAAAGGCATTTGGCCATCTTCTCTTGGAGAGCCATCGGGAGAATTGGCACGAATTATCCAGAACTATATTACCTACGATGGGCGTAAAGACATAGTAAGGCCATGCCAACTCAAACTTTTAACCGTTTTAAAACAAAAATGCTTTGTTAATTTACTTGCACTATTGAGTTCATTACTGCATAACACTTCTGTTATGCAACCAGCTCACAAAAATATATAAAAGATAGTTGAACACCTTAGAATTCAGCCTCTTTGAGGGGGAAACCTCCTTTACATTACACAAATGAACAATTCTTGAATGATTCAAATGAAAAAACCTCCTCTCTATATATAGGAGTCTAAGGGGTCACAATATAACCAAGCCGACCTAACAATAATAATATAAAGGCACAAAAATAACAATAGAGGGATTGTGTGGGGCACAGTAATAACAATATGGGGACAATAGCGGCACAACAATATTAATAAGGGATACAACTACAATATTAATGGGGCCATCACTAGTATTGTAGGTACCTAACATGCCCCTCTCCTTCAAAAAAGTGTTGTCCTCAATGTTTGAGTAGTTTTCGATGCTTCTGTATAAAATTCTCATCCTCAAATGTGGAACCTTTAGCAGATAAGTTCTTCCACTTGATGAGATACTCTGAAATGGATCGATTTCGTAGTTTTCGAGTTCTTGTTTCTATGACTGCTTCTAGTTCCAATATAGTTTTTCCTTCCTCATCATGTTTTTGCAATATTTCTTGAACTGGGAGCTTGTCACCTATAACCTTCTTTAAACAACATGGAAAACTAGGTCCACTCGAAAAGATGCAGGAAGCTCCAATTTGTATGCCATAGTACTAATCTTTTACAACACCTTGTATGGACCATAATACTTTGGTCACAATTTATTATCCTTCTTAGTTTGCTTGAGGGACATTTTTTATATGGTTGTAGCCTTAGGAATACCAACTCACCTACATCAAAACTTATTTTGTTGTGATGTTGATCTGCTTGTTGTATCATTCTATTCTGCACCAACACGAGGTTATCCTTGAAGAGTCGGAGAGCTTGTTGCTAATGCTCGATGTGATGTTCCATTGCTTGAACTTGAGAATTTTCTCTTAAATATGATGTGATGGATGGTGGATGATATCCATAAAGTGCCATAAATGGGGTCATTTTTGTTGCAATATGGAAGCAAGTGTTATACCACCATTTAGCCAAAGGCAACCATTTGACCCATTGTGTCTGTTTATCAGATACAAAGAAATGAAGATATCCTTCCAAACATTTCTTTACTATCTTTGTTTGCCCATCAGATTGAGGATGATAAGATGAGCTATGAGCTAACTGAGTACCAAGACAAGAAATTAATTTTGTCCAAAAATTTCTTGTAGAAATGGGATCTCTATCACTTACAATAATCTTTGGGTTTCCATGTAGCTTTTGAATTATTTCCATAAATGTCGTACAAACTGTACCGGCTTTAAATGGATGTGATAATGCACAAAAGTGTGCATCCTTGGTAATTCTGTCAACTACCACCATGATGACACTCTTTCCCTCAGACCTGGGTAAACCTGTGATAAATCCATTGAAACCTCCTCCCAACATCGGCTTGGAATGGATAAAGGTTGTAATAGACCTGGTGTCTTAATTGTTTCAACTTTATTTTGTTGGCATACCAAACATTCCGCCACAAAATTTTGAATATCCGATTTGAGGCCATACCAAAAAAATTCCTTCTTAACCCTTAGGTAAGTTTTTTAAAATCCTGAGTGCCCTCCTAAGGGAGAAGCATGCAATTCCAGAAGAATATTTTGCTTGAGTTGGGAATTCTTACAGAGGTATAAGTGATCTTTCTACCATAACGAATCATTTTTCCAGCTAAATGTATTAGATGTACTGGAATTTTGTTGTTACTTTCGAATAAGTTCCCACACTTCCTTGTCATTCCTCCATTCCTCCCTTGCTTCGTTTATTCAATCTGGTTGGATAATAGAAATGGTGCACAACAATGCTTCCACATTCTCATCCTTTCTTGAGAGTACATTTGCCACAACATTTTTCTTCCCTTTTTTGTATATGATTTCAAAGTCATAACCCAACATCTTTGTGACCCATTTTTGTTGTTCTTCAGAGGATAATCTTTATTCTAAAAAGTATTTAAGGCTATCATGATCCATTTTTACCTTGAAGTGTATTCCCATTAGCTAGGGTCACCATTTATTAACTGCATGTAGTATTGCCAACATTTCCTTCTCATAAATAGCTTTCTGTAAATACTTTCCCTTGATTGGATGACTTTCGAAAGAAATGGGTCTTTAATCCTACATTAAAATAGCACTAATTCCATTTCTGGAAGCATCACATTCCACAATAAAGGTTTTTTGTGAACTCTACTGTAGCTAAGACTGGTGCTTGGCACATTGCCTCTTTAAGATATTTTAAGGCCTTTGTTGCTTCTAGAGTCCATGAAAATGAATCTTTCTTCGACAATGTTGTTAGAGGTGCTGCTATTTTCCCATAATTCTTAACAAACTTTCATTAATACCCTGCCAACCTGAAAAATCATCAAAAAATGATTTACGAATGTGTGGATTTCCCATTCCTTAGTGGCTTTAATTTTTCTAGGCTCTACCTTAACTCTTTCATGAGATACAATATGACCAAGATATTCCACCTCTTGTACTCCAAAGAAACATTTGGATATTTTTGCATATAATTGTTTCTCCTTCAATAGTTGTAGCACCCTATCAACGTGTTCAACATGATACTTCCAAGACTTGTTGTAGATTAGTATATCATCAAAAAATACGAACACAAATTTTCTAAGGAAGGGTTTGAAAATGGAATTCATCAAGCCTTGAAATGTAGAAGGTGCATTGGTAAAGCCAAAAGACATGACCAAAAACTCATAGTGACCCTCATGAGTTCTGAATGTTGTTTTCATAATGTCTTGAGTCTTCATTCTGATTTGATTTTATCCTGAACGAAGATCTAACTTGCTAAGGTAAATTGATCCTTGTAATTCATCCAATAATTCATGAATGAAAAGAATGGGAAACTTATCTTTAATAGTGAGATTCTTGAGCTCCCTATAATCTAAACACATGTGGCATGATCCATCCTTCTTGTGCACCAATACTACTGGAGTAGAGAAAGAACTTTGGCTAGGTTTATTATACCAGCGTTAAGCATTTCTGCAACCATATGTTCAATTTCACTCTTTTGGGCATAGGGATATCTATACGGCCTGGTGTTTTGAGGAACAATTCCTGGAATCAAATGAATAGCATGATCATGATCATGAATAGGTGGGAGACCTTTGTGAGTCTCAAATACCTTCGAATGATCGTCCAATACTTTTTGGAGATCTGGAGAAATAGATGATTTCGATGTGGAAACACCTAGCGAGCATAATTGTGCAACTACACCTTGTTTTTCCTTTTTTAGAAGCTTTTTCATACCGCTAGAGCTTATTATCTTTCCTGGTTTCCCTGGAATACCCCTTAATTCAACTTCCTTTCCTTCCACCTATAATTTCATGAAAAGTTCTTGAAAGTTAAAATCTATTGTACCCAAGGATTGTAGCCATTGGAATCCTAGTATAACATTAGCACCTCCCATTGGAATGGAAAGCATTGGGCTATTCAATACATATTCTCCCATGGATAGCTTGCTATTATGGCACTTTCTAGAGCAATCTATCCTTCCTCCATTTCCAACGATCACTTGACATTCTAGTGCTGGATATAGGAAGAAATTCAATTCTTTTGCTATCTTACAATGAATAATATTGTGGGTACTTCCTGAATAAATCAACACTATTACCTTTTTCTTCTTGATTTGTCCTTCTATCTTGATGGTTTGAGGAGTAGTAATTCCAGCCAATGCATTACAAGATATTGTTGGATTCATTTCTTCTTTATCTAGGATTTGTTCCTAGAGTATATCCTCTTATTTTGACCTTTCTTGCTCCTTTTCTTCTTCCTCTTCACAATCTATGTAGAATAATTTCTTCTCAACACACTTATGACCTTTAGTGTATTTGATATCACAACTATAACAAAGCCCTTTTGCTCTTTTTTCTTCGAATTTTTGTGGTGTCAACCTTATAGGTTGTGGAAGGCTAAGGGCAACAACACTTCCATCTTTATAGTTGTGAGTGGTATGCTTCCTGGTTTCCATAATTTTGCTTCCCATTTTTCTTGCTAACCTGAATGCCTTCTCTAATGAATCAGGTCCCCAAAGGTTAACATCATGTTGGATATTATCCTTTAAAGTCCCTATGAAGACATCAATCCTATGCTCCTCTGGAATATTTTTTACCCTTATGTTAAATTTTTGCAACTCCTCGATGTGCTCCAATATTGAACCCTTTTGTTTGAGACTTATCAATTGGCTAAAAAACGTGTTGCTTTTTGTATCCCCATAATGTGATGTCAATTCTTTTGTAAAAATTTCCCAAGTGATAATTTATTTATGAGAGCAAAGCCATTGATACCATACAAACTGATTTGGTTACAAATATAAACTTACAATATGTACCTTTTGTGTGTTTTGCACATTATTAAGGCCGAAAAATTGCTCCATCTGTAAGATCCATGTTGTGGGATCCTTGCCACCAAACTTCATCATATCAATTTTTGGAATATGGTGGGTCTTCGATCCAACATTATAGTCTATGAAATCATGATTAACATTTCTTTTGTTCTCATCATGAGTTTCCTTTACTACCCTTTCACCATTAGTGACCATTTTTTGTAGCAACTTATTCAAATTTATCTTCATTTCTCCCATCTTGTCATCCATGTCATCCATTTTAGTGTCCATGCCATTCACCTTAGCATCCATGCCATTCATCTTAGCTTCCATGCCATCCATCTTAGCTTCTACACCCTTCTTTAAACAATCCATCTTAGCTTCTATGCCTTTCTTTAAACCATCCATCTTAGATTCTACATCTTTCTTTAAACCATCCATCTTCGACTCTATTACTTTTTGTGCAAGTTACACTTGTTGCACTTGGTCTCGTAATTTTGATACATCATGTTGCATTTCTTCCTCTCCTTCACAAGTCATGCTAGAGCGTTCAGGTTGCTTACTAGGTGTTTGCATTTTCTTTCCTCGGGGCATTAGCTACCGATAATAATGTTTTACTATGCCCTTTGAATTCCTTCAAACAAATTTTTCAAACCAAGCTTATGCAAAAATTAAAAAAAAAAAAACTACACACCATTTTTCACTTTGTAGGAGCTTGATATTGAATCTGATGTATCTCTATAATTTCAAATCATCTAGTTCTGAAATTGTCACTTGCAGTAGCCCTCTGTGTCCTCTTTCCAATGCCACTACTCTAATCAAATTTAGATTCTCCAAGGCAGAGTTATGCACAATCTCCCAAGATGACCTAATTATATACCTTTCAAGAAGAGTGAACTTTTATGAAGTGCCATGTGTCACTGTTTTGACCTTAGTATCTGAAAAATATATACAGGAAACTATAGTCCGTCGTATTTATATAACTTCTTACGAAATTTCAATTTGATGCTCGAAACAAAAGCTATGATGATTTTGCCAATATCACCTGTTTGGAATGTAATTTAGGAGTCTGAAAAAAGGCCAAATTCCAGAGATCATATCCCTGCAAATATAGTGTGAAAAGTTTTGAAATTCGGACCTAAGGTTCAACGTGATTTCATCTGAAATAGTTTTTTGGTTTCGCTTCTGAAATGTTGCAGAAAATAAGTTAGAGCGAAAATGCCATGATGACCTATTTGCAGCAGCAAAACCATAGAATCCAAAGCTATGATACCAAATGTTATGAAACCAGCGCACAAAATGATAGAAAGGACAGTTGAGCGCCTTAGAATTTAGCCTCTTCGAGGGGTCAACCTCCTTTACATTACAAAAATGAACAATTCTTGGATGATTCAAATGAAAAAAGCCCCTTTATATATATAGGAGTCTAAGGGGTCACAATATAACCAAGCCGACCTAACAATAATAATATAAAGGCATAAAAATAACAATAGAGGGATTCTATGGGGCACGATAATAACAATATGGGGACAATAGGGGCACAACAATATTAATAAGGGATACAACTACAATATTAATGGGGGCATCACTAGTATTATAGGGACCTAACAACTTCCGAGAGGATGATATGGTCCCAACACATAGAAATAGTAGTAAGCCACCATTATCTGATTAGGTTAATAGTTAGCTATAACATTGCCTAGCAACAATCAACTTGGGTTGATCTAATATTTACCCTTGAAAGAGGTTTGCTGCTTCAGGAAGCATACCTCACAAACATAGATGATCCACAAGGCTAAGGTCAAAATAGGAATGTATGAAAATCCTCAAGGTAGCGCTAGTCAACCCATAGAGTTATCCAACCCAGTAAGTGAACAATACCTGCAGCTAGAGTTAGAAGGACAAGATAACCCTGAATCAGAACCAGATGAAGGAACATCGCATTCCAAAGATGAAAAAAGAAACAAATTTGGATCTCTCCCAACACCGAATATGAGCCCCCAAGATGATCTGTTGCATGATTTTGAGATGTCCCAGGTCCTGGCCAACATAAATGTCTACATGCAGCCTAAAGGACTACTCAATCTTAACTTAGGAGAAACCCATTCTCCTGGGAGTTCTAGCTATACCAGAATTATATCTCCCTCAAAAGATGAAAGCCACGAAGTGGAAATAGATGCAAAGGGCATTCAGGAATTAGAGAACCAATCTGGTGACACGCTCCTAGTCGAAAACAGCCAGGTAGGCCTAAACACAGAAAACACAGACCAAGAAGAAGAAGAAAAGATAGAGATTATTTGGGAAGATGATAACCAATCTAGAGACACGGTCATATTAGAACAGAGCCATGGTGAACAACCAGGCTTTTTAGAAGAAGAAGCTATTAGCGAGACTATTGGCAGAAAATTTAATCCTCTGAAAAGGTATAGAGCCAAATTGAAGAAGCTAAGAAAAGAATAGTAGAAGCTTCGCAAAACTGTTAAAAAGCTCTGAAGGAAAATAAAAGAAATCACAATGGGAAAGGTTCTGAACGATACCCTAGAGATAGTAAATGTGGTTGTACAAACAGAGTTATATGAAGTTAGGGCTACAGGAACTCAAACTGAGCCCATACCTACTCAACCAGTCATCACTCAAGAGGAACAACATGCAATTTTAGTAGACATAGCTACTTAGACAGAGGATGTACCCTCTTATAGCATGGCTACTCAAATGGAGGTTTAGACCTCACATAATAAATAAATTCAGACATAAGATACCCCTTCTCATAGCATCAACACTCAGATAGGCATACAAGCCAAGGACATCATGACACACAATGACCCCATTATATTGAATCTTCAGAAAGAATTGGCACAAGCTCGGCTCACAATGGAATGACTTGAACAAGAAACCGTTTCCCAGTAGAAATATCAAGAGCTGCAAAGACAGCTTTGGGAAATGAATGCAGAAGGGAGCGAGACTTTTGACAGATGCAGAAAGGCAGAAGACAAAATAGAGAAGATCAAGCTCAAGCTAGACAAGGTCATAGGTCAGACATACACCATCTACTCACTATATACAGATGTCTTAGCATTCAGGTCTCCCACCACCAATTACGCCTTGTTTTTGCTAGAACGATACCTGTTGTTCAAAATTAAAGCCGTGAGAGCTGGAAAACCAATTGAATTAAGAGAAATTGAAGATTCTATAAATTGCTGCAAACAACATGGTGTAAAGGTTCAAAGGATTCTTTGTGAGTTTTACCTGCACAATTTTGTATTAGAGAACGCGCTGGAAAAGAAACCTAACCCTTTTGTGGGAGATGTTCAATTCTAGGGCTTTATCTCATTTCCAATTAACCAAATTAAATGGTTTAAAGATCATAACACATTCCAAAGATAGGAATATGGATTGGATCTTTGGGTAAGAAGTGAACCAAAGCACCCTTTACAAATGCTTCCCAACCATAAGAGTCTGATGACAAGAGAAGGGGTGATTAAAATTTTGGGTCCCATCCATAAGGAGATTGTATAGAATGGAGTATCATATTTCCTCTCCATTCAAGAAACCTTTCTAGCTGCATCCAAGCTCACGTGGACGGTCTCCACTAGTAGTGTTCAAGATAGGGAGTCATTTAATTACAGAAATTGTAAAGCAGTTGTGGCCTGTTTTGTCACCTATAGAAATCTTATTTTGAGAGAAAGACCTTATTGTTTAGGATGTCAGTTTCATAGCCCCATCATTTGGTATCCTCCTGAAGGTTATCGGGCTATCTATGAATTTCCTGAAGGAAAGGAAGGGCCCGCCTTTGCACTCTTGGCTCAACATCATGGTTTTAGACCAATTTTCGATGCTCCTTCTCCAACCTACTCTTTAATTGCACTACATAAGAATTACTTACATTTCATGAGGACATGAAACAGGGTAAACAAGGGAGTATGTTGAGTTATGATATGGGTATGTATTTACTCTTAATTTCATCACCTTTTTCCTTGTTTCTCATCTTTTTCATATCTTAATACCTTAACATGTTGATGGATTATGATAACAAATGGATGAACGCGTAGTTAAGATTTAGCTATCATAACTAACTTTTACTCCTCTTTATGCAGAAAAATGACGAAAGGAACAGTTGTTGTTCCCTAACGATGGAACAACATAAACCAACAAAAGAAGAATGGAATGCATTGGTTGTGGACAAGCTGGAGGACAAATTAGGAGGATCAGTGTGAAATAGGAAAGGTGTCTGAAGATAGGAATCAGTTGTGAATCCCTCAGGATTGGGAGATCCTAAGGGTTTGCATTTATCTTTTACCTCTTTCAAACTATAAAAGAAAATGATTGTAAGAATAAAGGGGATCAATCTCTATTATTTCAATTTGTAATTTTAATTTACAAACCCGTGCTATTGGAGAATGTGACCATATTGTAGTGCTACTTAGGTTCAATGATTAATATATAATTGAAGTTGCTATTTGTTTGTATTCTATGAAGTAGCTCAGTAGTGTTCGCTGGTGACTAAGGGCCCAGCCTCTGGTGGATTAAACTACTTCCTTGTGTTATATATTTCTGATTCTCCCAAGTTTGATTGGTTTGATCATTTTCCTATTTTCTGTGAGTTTATCTTATTCGCTATTTACTGCTTTCCTGTATTGAAGTAGTACATTTCCTTTACATGTTTTACAACACTGTCATTTGATTCCATTTACACTTATTCTAGTTCCAATTATTTAGATAGTGGATAATATTGATTTAATCAGCTGCAAGAGTTTGGTTATCACTATTGAACTTTCAGATTGATATCATTTCCATTTGGATTGCTTCGTAGAGATTGAGTTTGATTTAGATTGAATCGGCTAAGAAGAGATGGGTTATTCCTATTCTGCTCTCAGTTGATGCTATTGCTAATTGAATTTTCTGTGTGAGATTTGATTACGATTTCAGTAGAGGATTGAGTCTTGAAGCTTAGATGTCATATTTCCTTTAATGATTGCAATTTGAGTTTATTAGATACACCCATTTACTCTTGTATCAAAGGTCTATACATCATTTTAAGAAACATTACCCACTAGATTTATAGCATGCAGATATTGTGTACACTCTAGGAATAAAAGGACTTTTCTGGATTCATGATTAATGTGGGGTAATTAGGAGTTTTAAAAGACACCTCTTATCAGCCAACAAGGACGAGAGAGATTTTCGGATCAACTGCTTCGATCATAGTGAGAAATTCACTCCTTTGTTTCTGGCACGACTGGAGTACCTCTGACACTAAAATAGCACAAGGAATCTGAGCGAGGTCTTCTATAATAGAGTAGTTTTGAGTTGCCCTGGTGTTGGGGTTAATTGTCCATCATTTTGTGGAGCCTTTTGACATCCGAGGTATAGACTCAACTACGGGCCTCTCGATATGGAGTGGCTTTGAAACACCAGGAGTATTCTTAGCCTTGGACAATTCTGATTCACCATAATCAAGTGACATGATTGCCCCTAATGTGTGTAAAAGTACTAAAATTTGTGCCAGTGATAAACTGCTACCCTTAGGGAAAAGGGTTAGTTAGTATAGCCTGGGAGCTAGAAGACCCCTGTAGAACTAACAAGCGATGATCATCCTAAACCTTAGGAAAAATATGAGTCAAACTATCACCATTGCAATACTTGCATGGAAGCTTTACTTTCTTCTTATACTATTTTTTACCCCCTCCAACATCATTGTCAAGTTTGTTTGCATTACTCTTCCCATCCTGATTATTTCCCCTACCCCATCCTTTATTATTCCTAGTGGATTGTTGGTTTCCTTTAGGGTTAGAAGTTTGAACGACATTTATAGATGAAGGTTAAGAAGGTATATGCACTTATGGTGATGCCTACATAGAAGAAGCAGTTTCTAAAGACAACTGTTGCAATTTATTTATCAGGTCAGTCGTGTTACTATCAATCAATCCAACTAGCCCGTCAGCATGGGAAGCTAGCTTTGTCTTGGGTAATCAACCTTAGATGTAGGAGAATCGGGCCAAATTTTATGAAGAACCATAGATTGAGAATATATACGTTCTAGTGATTGGGCATTAAAAATAGACTGTTCTTCGGTGAATACACTAGAGAGCTATACATCCTTAGAAATATTATGTTGCAAATATTTGAGAAACCATTCAAGAAGGAATTCTTGGGGAATATCAGATTTAATGAGGTTGTTCCTTCTCTTCCAACCTGTATGTGATCCAAAATGTGGGTTGCCTGGTCCTGGTGGAAATTAGCTAATAACTTAGTTCTAGCATCATATTGAATGGACAACTGAAAATGGTTTAAAAATATTGTAGCCAAATCATCGAATGAAGCGAAGGTGCCCTTGGGAGTTCAATGTACTATTTAGGTGCATTCATAGTTAGGGTATCTTGGAATAACCCCAACCTGATTGAATCATCTATCAGGGAGTCTGATGAACACCATAAGTAGAAAGTCGTTATATGGTTGCTTGGATCTTCACCAGTCTTCCCTTTGAATTTGGGTATATCCAATGGAAGTTTGTTTTGAACTAGAGGCCAGGCTGGGTTTTATCAGATTGGATAATCAATTAATTTGGACAGATCTGGCAAGTTTAAAGTTGCTAGGAAAGGTAAGCGCGGAGGACCCTTAGTATTCAACCCGATCTGGGCAGAATTTCCAACGTTCTGAAAAGAATACGCTGGATTTATGAAGGCACCAGCTTTTTGGAAGTAAGTCATAGAAAAACTGAACCATAAGGAGAACCTAATGGCCCAGAAAAAATTAGAGTTTGTTCAACTCCTATAAAAAAATTTCCATATCTAGTGAAATTGCCACCTGGAGACATTTTGAATGCAGAAGAGAGCCCTTGGTAAGGGTTCTATGCCTTAGCATAGGGAGAAAAATTCTAGAATGGACTCATGGAGGAATACGGTATATCCCCTTGTTGGTCGAAAGAGAACTGATTCCCTGCTCCAAGTCTGCTAAAAGCTGGGTTAGTCCAATCTTGGAAAGGATTATAACTTTGACCCATGGAGGCAAAAGGCATTCATCCTAAAGTTGGGTTAGAATGTTGTATATGAACACTCCTAAAAGGGAAACCCTGAATAATTTGACCCACTTGCCATGGAAGTCATAGATGTGGAGGCAGCTAATGGAAAGCTTAACGAAACAGAAGGAATTGCACTAGTCAGCATTCCAAAGGGGAAAGAATCAGCGTTGGAGGAAAAATCTTGGGGGTCCCCACTCGAAGATGGGACGGTGGTAGAGCCAAAAATTACAGTGCTAGGAGGGATTGAAGGTATGGAAATCATACCTCCTTCTTGTATTGATAAAGGAGTTTTCATACTAGTAGCACTCATAGTTGAAACCATGCTCCTAACAGTGGCCATCGAAGGAATAGATCGATATAGACCACAACTCAAAGGCCTGTGGGTGGAAGTCCCGGCATATAATAAAACGTTTGGATGATCAGGAGGAAGAGGAGAATTGGGAGTCAAAGGAGACTCAGGAAGTTCTTCAACCTCTATAACGTTTTCCGATTGGAAGAGGACTCTAGAAAGGACTGGAGTGTTCCTCTCCAACTCTCTACATATACCAAGTCTATTATGTAAATAAATAGATTCAACTAGAGGATCAATATTCGTTGTGTGTACTGCCACTGATTGGAAATCATTGGTAAAATTTATCCTACGCCTTCTAGAAGAAGGCTCAGCACTCGCGGGTGAAAGCCCACGAAGCCTCCTAGACCGACAAACCAGTCAATAAACCACTTTGATTATTTTTTAATAGAACTAATTAAAGACTTAAAAAATTTATAAAGCTAGGCCAACTAGGAGAAAAGAACACTCTCTAACAAAAGTCCCTAAAATGTACAGTCAATCAATCTACTTCCAAGTATTTCCACTCTAGGTGATGAGGACTGAAACCAAAATACAAGAAAATGAAATCAAGGTCCTTCTGAAAATAGTCTAGGATAATGGTGGCTCAGGCCTACTAGCAAAGGTAACAAAAATAGTTACGCTGACCTCTAGACAAAAGCCTTTGCCATTGCAAGCACCCAAGCTTTGCAAGGGTACCTTCTAGAAGTACTAATGAATGTGATTCGACGTCTTCCTCATGTGCAACGAGATTCCCCTCAACAACCACCTATGTGATCCCTAGGAATAGAAACTAAGGGCACGAGTTCATATCAAAAGCTAGGCGAAATAGTCTTGGGCGGGATCCAACAAGTAGTAGATGTCGTATCTCTCTTCCTCGTCTTCACTCTCCCTCATTCTTAACTCCCAGTCACAAAGCTTTCCCGGTGTTTCTAACGACACTCTATTTCACTCATTATTCAACATCTATTTTTGATATTCTGAGTGACCTTGGAGAGTTAACTCTTCACTCACCTATTCCAAGGCTCTAAAGTACTCAATTTGTTGGTGTTGTTAATGACAAATTTAAAAAAATTCTAGTTCTTTTTATTAAAGCACTTGATTTTAGAGGGTTGTTCTTTAAGTCAAAGCTACAACAAGAGTGAAACTTATGGTTTTTTTGATGCAAAATAAATCAATATAAACTTAAATATATGCATGCAGTTATTTCCTTCGATGAAAAATGATTTCTACTTGGTTCTACGGAAAACATATATAATAAAAAATGTTTCTTTTTCTTTTTCAAAAGTACACTCCACACACACTAAAAATGTAACAAAAAATACTAAAAATGATTATTGTGCAAACTAACCAAATGGAAACCCAAATCATGATGCAATATCCTATGAATATTCATATAGTAAGAAAATGTGCTCCTTTACATGATCAATAAGCTAACTTGAAAATAAAGAGGGAAAAAATTCAAAAACAAATTTCCCACAAAACCAAGCAAAACCAACTAAAAATGTTCACAATTGATCAAAAACAAAAACTTGAAAATAAAAAGAAAGGAAAAAGCTATGTTTTTTGTCTTTTTCTTTTAAAAGCCGAAGAAATTTTTGAGGTCACAAAAGACTACTAAACTTCAAAGATCAAGAAACAAGCATGAAAAGTCCATGAACTTCTCATGTTATGCAACTCATCAATAAAATGAAACTTGAAATGAGAAAGGACTACAAACTTGCATTAGTTGTTCTAAATAGTAGTATAAAAGACTTCAACAAACCAACAGAATGTGAAGAAAGACTCTCAATATTTCCAAAGAGACACTCAAAAACCATGAAAATAATAGGTCAACCAAAAAGGAAAGACAAATGAGGGAATATGAAAGTAGGATTATAAACGAAACTAAAACTAATTTCTTGTTCTAAAAAGCCAGAATAATGAAGAACTTCTGACAGAAGCCTTGAACACAAAGCACAAATTGAAACCTTACTCTAAAAGCAATCCTATGTCAACTAGGTTTTTCACCAAGAAGAAGATTTGAAATTGAAGAATTGCAAGAAAGCAGAGCTTTAATGATAGTGAATGAAAAGAAAATACAAAAATTCACCAGGTAACAGACTTAACTGGGCAACAATTTTGAAAAACTAATTGAAAACTATGTATATGCGACTTTGTAAAGGCACAAAGGTGTGTACACGCATTTCAAACATAGGAAACGCGTGTATACGTAGGTATATTTGAGGAAACAAGTGTGTATACACTACTCTGTCCCTAAAAAAAGCGTATAAAAAGTTAAATTAAGAAAAATAAAAAATCAAGACTTGATCCAAAAGATCAGACTTGATGCCTAGGATGCCAATAAGTCACTGACACTATAAAAACAAAAAGTCAAGGAAACAATACCTGAGCAAGAACAAACAACCCAAACTAGGGAAAACAAGAATTTTTTCCCCAGTGGAGTTGTCAATTCTATTGCGGATGGAAACATCCTAGGGTCTTGGGTTGAAAGCCCCAAGAGAGTGGAGGGTATACAATATAAATAAACATGCGCATAGGCAGTCTAAATGCTTAAACTACTGAAGTAGGAAGGAGATGTATTACTCAGAGGTCCTACATTCGAGGTCAATCCCGTAGGGTCCAAACCCTCTACTCCTTCCAATGCCTTTAGAACCTACAATTTATCTAAGCAAAGCATATAGAACAGTAGTAACAGAAAGCATGTCAATGATATAGTTGTTAAATCATATAAGGATGTGAGAAAATGAGCATTACTATAAGATTTCATATGTAAATCATAACATAGATGATGCATAAACATAATAAATATCAAGAATAGAATAGCATTTATTTATTGATGTAAGCTAAATCCAAGGTGGAAAACTATAGCATGAGCTTTCCTCCAGTGCCAAGCAGAAGAGTCCTCCAGATCTGTCCTGCCCAAGCCTCAACAGTCCTCCTCCGTAAAGGTACACCAGAATGTCATACCAAGACAATGGACACCTCAAAGAAGGAAACAAATGTTTCCTATAACTTTGGAGTGCATGAGGAAAAGGCATTTATTCATAATTGATTAGGGATGTAATCAACTATAATATCAATATCTCATCTCTCTCCCCCTTAGGCCTTCCCATGTAGGTTTATTTATACTTCTCCAAATTAGTTTTTTTAGTTGGGAAACAATTGGTCCATAGGCTATAGTAGGTGAGTAACAGGTAAAAATTGTAATATCCACCCAAATTTAACGAGATTATATATGTTTTTATTGTTTTAACACATATACATGGGTTGGGTATAGACTGAACTGCATGTATACGCTTTTTAAAAAACGAAAAATAGCGTATGGTACTTAAAACAATGTTTTTAGAATTTGGACCAAGTCTGGAAAGGAAGGGTTGCCCTCAGCCATAACCATAGCATCAAATCCACCAAGAGTGGTAAATGGTGCTATAAAAGATCCCTCTTTTGCCTAAAAAATAATAAGTGTCTATGCACAATCCTCTTTAAAATAAATAAATGAAAGGCAAAAGAAGAGGGAGGATTCTTGCGTAGATAAGTCAAGGATTCAACTCCATTGGGGTACTCTCCAACCTTACTGGTAGGGTAGAAATGTTTGAATTCATGCATGACTATGTCAGGGTACACTCTAAGCCTTTTAGTAGTGGAGAAACACCAAAGATGATAAATTATACTCTGGAAATCTTAATCTCGCAACTACACTACACTTCCCAACTCGAAACATTGTGATATCACTAAATCTTATGCTGTATTCAACCGATAAGGCCTAAAGGGGACCATGCCTTTCATGGGGTAATTAGGAATACCATAGCAATCAGCATGATGAAGCAATACTCCCTAAAGAACTAAGTCCCTACATAGAAGAATTTAACCAAGGTAGAGAAGTTGGAATTCTATGAGTGTGCTGCCAAGTGTTGTAGCTACTGAAACACCCCCTACAATTTTTGCTTACACTAGATTTTGGAGACTTCCTTGGTCTTTTACATTATTTTCGTAAACACCAAAACTAATTTCATGTACTTTATTGAATTTTTCTCCCATTTTCAAGTTGGGTAAACTGTCATCTTTTCATGCGATTGGCTATTGTACAATGTGTAAACGTGTGTTCTGGTGGTTTGAAGGGCCTATATTTGTGAATATGAGTTTCTATAAGCATATAATTTTAAACATATATCACACTCATTCAAAAAGTTTTAAGAACTTTCAAAGTGTCGTCACGATTGTCGCAAAGTGTATATTAAGTGTCACGCTTGTATCAATTGGTGATAAATTTGTCACATGGAGGGAAATGAATTGTTAATGTGTCCTAGGTGATCTATATTTTTGTTTCTTCAAGTATTCTAAGTGTGAGATCACAGTCGATGTCTTATCACTCTTCACATCATTCTAACTAGTCTCAGCCTTAGCCATTTGTAAGAATGCTTATCGACTAAGAAACTCGGCTTCCCCTGACCTCCCCCAACTACGCAATGCACAGTTCTAGTCCTCTAGCTGAGACTTTCCCCTTGTCACTATGTAATGTGTAGTTCCTTCCTCCTAGGACTGTCACACTGCATAGTTTTTGTGCTCAAGCTTAGTCTTTGCCCTACATAATTATGCAATAATTCCTCCCAGCCAAGCCTTCACTACACACTACACAATAAAAAACCTCAAGCTCATCCACTGAGCCTATGAACCATGTAATTATGTAGTAGCCCTACCTCCCTTGACTCCCAAAACTTTGCAGTGTTCCTTGTCAAGCTCTTCCCTTCAACCTATCCCATTGGCACTTAAAATTATGTAGTCTTGTCCCTCAGTCCTACCTAAGATGCACACTGCACAGAATTAGAGCCCAAGCCTCACACATTGGTTATAGGAACTGTCCCCTGCATAGTCAATGAGCCCTCTCTCCTGACTTGTCACATAGTTTTGACTTAGATAATGGATCAAAGTGTACTATATTAGACTAGGGTTTTTTTAGACTGATGTCATCTCATCATGAGTGAATTACAAATGAAAGTACTCTATCACACCGTGGCAAGATGATGAAGAATGATATGTATGATGGAAGCTTACTGAAAGACACAATTGTAGTTGAACACCCAAGTTGATCAATCAAGGAAAGAAAAAGGGACATGAGTTTGTGATCACAACTCAAGACATTAGATCATTGAACATTCCTTATCACCAAGCCATACAGAGGTGAAAAGAAGAAGCAGACACTCAACACTCGGCAAGATAAGTGGCTTGACATTCCCACACCATCATGTAGTCCATGTTAGCAGTGTCATGTAATCTCATGTCCTGAGTAGTCACATGCCACACCTTGTGGCCAATGATGTATCATGTGTTTCAGAAATGTATTGTAAATTGAAAGTCCAAAGGACATGTGTGAAATACGAAAACTCATTTAAATTTGAAAATTCACAGGAAGTCAAACAGTCATGAGGGTGGTCAAAGAGTCATAGGGAAGGGGAATTATCACCCCTTGGTTATAAATACTCACTCATTGCATGAGCAAAGGACTTTTCACCTTGGCTCCTCCCGTAAGGCATTAGAGAGACATATCAATTCTCTTGAGGAGCAAGGAGTGGTTCCAATTATCCATTATTGGAGCTAGTGATGTTCATTGTATGCATGTGTCTTGGAAGTTTTACTTAATAATAGAAGCCTTCAGGGCTGACACGTTCTTCATGCATAGATTATGGATATTTGTAAAATATTGTACAGACCCTTCTTGTTCATGTGTGTCTCTACTAGCATGGCCGTACTACCTCTTTCTTGGAGGCTCACTTCTCCTTCACTCTGCAGTGCAACAAATTTGGCACACATACAATCAAACACTCACTGGGCACAACCCTCTTTATTTTTGAAGGCGCATGTGCACTCCTCTCTCTTACTACTAGTTAGAGGCAGAGCATATCTCTAAGATACATGGAAGCCAAGCCGATAATCTAGATGGGGATCCTACTCCAAACAATGTGACATCTAATTGGGACTTCACATCATGGATATCACTTGGTTGACATAATTTCTATCACCATGAACAATTGGCATGTGGGTTTATAGTCATGAAAATGTGAGTTTCTAGTGTTACAATTGCTGCTACAATGTAGACAGTCAGAGAGAGAACCTTTACATGTAGTTGCTTAGAATTATGGATTCTCAACTATTCATGAAGTAATGATCATAATTATAGGATTTTCAGTGTCATGTGACTTTTTCTATATATAGAGTACATATTCATAGAGGGGTGGATAATATAAATCCAATAAAAGTAACTGGATCACCTCGTATTCTAGTTGATTATGGATTTGTATTCTCATTTGTATCCCATTTTGTTCATCTTAGAGAAGAAATACATGTAAATATATATATTTTTTCATCTTAGAAAAGAAATACATATAAAGTGTACACGCATATGTGTTGATTTGGTTGGGAAAGTGGACCAAGATATTCTTGAAAATGATCCACAACCTAGCTATCATTGTTGAATTCAATGGAGAAAATGTTCGCAATGTTGACAATGGTGCTGACCTTTTCGAAAGAATTATTGTATAGGGACTAGGTAATTTGCACAATGAAATTTAGGAGAACGATGGCTATACTATGTAAAATTGAATATCTATATTAGTAATAAATAGTCGGACATGCCATATTTGGCATCTTGAAATAGTTTCCTAGACTTTAAATCTCTTCTCGTCTGCACTACTGTCACTTCTTATTCATTATTTTGATTTAATTGTATCTATATGAAATACATCTTCCATTAGAAGCATACATCATCCAAAGTATGAAGTCACCCATGAAGGATCTTATGGAAATTTTTTAAAGAGGATATTTTGTCCTTATATTTTTTGTGGTTATTACATTTATTGTCTTCAAGTTGGATTTCTGACACCAATCAAGTTCTCACAACATGATTACACTTAGTAATATGTGCATTATTATGGATAACACATATATGCCACCTCATGCCAATGTGGCCACTATACTGGGCTCATGAAATTTGCTAAATCACAGGACAAAAATCTACTCTACTAAATTCAATTAACAATCTACAACACAAATGAGAAACATGAAAGAATAAATATCCCACATGAACAAATATTTATCTAGGGGAAAGTAACATATCAAAATCCATCCTATCAATATTGCATTAATAAAGTAAGAGAGATACAATACATATGCTTTCTCAAGTATGAGCACAACCTGCAAGTGTATAGTTTATCTCTTTGCCTAACTAACTGACACTGGCCAACACTCAGCCAAAAATTAAGCCCTCTATTCTCCTATTTATTTGCATTGTTCTTTGAGTAATTAAGTGCATTTTATTAGGAAATTCCTCAAATTGAATTCCGCAACTCCTTAGGCTAATCCTCTAATTGCATGCACCATCTGTGCACAATGGAATAGTCTACAACTAATAGTACACTGCATTTTAATCTCCATATCGATTGGGAAACTTGAATTCGATTACATCAATTATTTTGGGTTGATTGATTAGTTAACTAGTTGGTCACTGACTATGGTTGAGGTCAGACTTACATGACTGACCTTCTTCTAGTTCCTCGAACCATTAGAACTTGTTTAACTGATAATAGCTCAATCTAACTGAATTAGATTGCTACAAATTAGAAATCAATCATGTTGAGCTCAACTAAATCCTCCCAAATATGAATTAATAGTAAGTGACAAGTTCCATGTCACCTTAGTTAACTACCTCCGAGATTTCTATTGAAGTGGAAATTTGAATTTTCTCTAGCTTGACCAAGAAAAGGTCAAACTAAGATTTTCTTCCTACATTTTCAACACTACTGCTTAGCAAGAAAGGGATTATTTTTTGCCCCTATAATCCTACACAACTTAGTTTATCTAGAAAAATGTGAACATGTGTAAGGTATTTATATTGAAGGAAATCTAACTAGGATAGGTCTTCATAAATGTAATTTTGATATTTGTATTTATTCAAGAAAAGAAAAATTATTTTTGTAATATTCGTCAATGATTTTCTTGCTCATTGAAAATAGTTCAAGCACATTTTGTGCTTCTATAATGTCAAATTCAAAATGTAATTATGATCAAACCTTTTGAGGGCATGTTACATCAAGTAAGTCAATATAGAAGGTCATGGGAACACCTCCAAGATAAGTCAAATCCTATCCTAGCATCAACGAAGTCTCCAAGTAGCAAAATGATGAAGAAAAGAAGAAAAATAACGTAATTGTCAAGTCGTCCTAGAAGATATTCAAGTCAGCCTAAAAGAGGAGGGACAAACATATATTTATAGAGGCTATCCACTATTTGTTTGACACACATATTTTAAATCAACAAGAAAGAAGAGAACTATAATGACATAAGAAATCTGAGACAAAAAGGTTGCAAGAATAGGAAGACATGGATACAAATCAATGAAGGTGAAAGGACTGTTATTAGGGAATAAATAACCATACATGCAAGAAAGAAAGGGATCTCCCTTATGTCAAGTACAACAAGAAATAATGTCTTTGTTTTTCAGCTAATATATAAGGTTTATTAGGCCTCCCCATCTAGAATAGAAGGAAGAAAAAGAAAGTGGAGAAAAGAGAATTCTTCTAGGGTTTTTTTCCACACATGTGAATACTTCAGCAAGGTAAACTTTTGTGGATTCAACAGTAGTCAAGAGAAACAACAAAAGAAGCCTCATTCATATGTGCATTGAGGTCTACAAGGTATCCAAAGAAGAGTGAAGAAGGTTATCTTTATAGCAAAGTAGAGAAGCCCTAATATACTAGAGTTTCGTAACTAAGACAAGCAAAAAAAAAGAATGAAGTATTAGGGAGAAGAAGTATTGAAAGATATCAGTCCATGTGCTGGAAGTGATAGTGCAGAAAGAGGAAGGATTTGACTTATGCTTGGAGCATATCCTATTCTAGGGTGTAGGATTTGGCAGTTGTTCAAATAAGAAACTTCAATAAGAGAAATATTACAAAGGGTTTTCCTCTCAAGAGTGGAGAGTGTTTGTCCCTAGCAGGGAGACAAACTTTGTGTCCATGTTATTTTGTTCTGGTAGGAGTTTGATGAAGTACACACATTAATAAGAAGAAGAATATAAATTGTAAAAATACTCCGCAAATTGTTATCAAGTAACGAATAATCATCACAAGACTAATTTGCCCTAGATTCTTCCACATGGTATCAGAGTGTAGGTGACACATCAAGAAAAGGGAACCACAAGAACACTCATGAGGGGGAAGCATCTAGAAAGTTGGAGCATCAAGCCTAGAAGTATCAATCACTTCAAGGACAGGAAGGATTTGCAATCCGTAATCAATCAAGAAGTTCTACTAATCTAGAAGAAGAGCCTTATGTAAAGGCACCTGCAAAGAAGAGGACTAGAAGGAAGCAACCATTGTCACTAAAATGTGGTCTCTATGAAGGACAAAGGAAACCAGGATTAAGGCAAAATAATACGTGGGATCAAAGGAGCAAGAATTTGCTACAATGGCCAAAAGAAAGGGTAAAATTGGCAAGTTTGTTTCACAAAGGACAAACAACAAAGACATGTCCAAGATCCAATGTTTTGGATGCTAAGGATATGAGCACTACAAAAGGGATTTTCTTAATCATAATAAGGAAAAGAATAATAAAAGTAAGAGGGAAGAAGCTCATAACTCAAGAGATTAAAGAACAATAAAAGAGACAAAAGAAGGAATAGCCTCTGCATATTTACTATGACTAGGTCAAACTCTTTACATCCATACTTCTTTCAAAGTTTTTAGTAGAATAGGATCATGTAAGAATAAATTAAATTACATGGCTAGAAAAAACCTCTAGAATGTAGCAGCATGATGTACATAGATTTATACATACTCATGTAGATGTAGCATTTATGAGAAGAACAAAATGCATAAGTAGAAATGTCTTCTAGAATATAGGAGCATGGCAGATATAGCTCAAGATATTCATGTAAAAGAAACATACCTAGTAGAGAACCTCATCCATGATAAAAGAAAATTTGATCATGAGTAAGTATCTTATAAGAGATCCATCATGAAAGGAAAAGAAACATTTGCAAGTCAAGGATCTTTAATATCCTATGATGGAATCTTAAAAAGAAGTTTCATGGACCAAAGCAGATGTCTCATTGGGAATCCCATTCATGGTTTTCAAGAAAAGGATGATATACAGGCAAGCTAAGATGAAGCAAGAAGGGCCAGACCAAAGGATGATCAAAGGAGAATCAAGATTAGGTATGTATGAATCAATGTTTAAGTCATGTTATAATTTGCATATTATTGAGTCATGGGTAAAGTTATAAGATGATAAAGAATGAATGAAACTCCTTCACCAAGGACATTCTCGAAGGCATGCAGTACAATGCGATGAAGGTCAAAAAAACAATATTCTCAAATGATGAGCATAAGATTGATGACTAAGAAGAAAGAAGAAATACTGACAAGTCCAGAAAGAAAGTAATGAAGTAATGTTCTCACAAGAATCATTAGATGGTTGACTTATCTATCTTAGAAGGAGAAAATGAAGAAAGAGATTGAGCATGTGGATAACATCATAATCATTGAGAATCAGTATCTGACAAATGCCTTGAAGATGTCTCCCAAAATAACACAGGACAACTCTGATAAAAGAAGAAAGGACCCTTGACACCTATGAAGGCCTTGGAGCTATAAAAGGTGCAGATAACCAATTTTACTCTATAGAGATATCATGATAAAAAACCCATCCAACAAAAGAAAAATAAATGTTGAAGCAATATGGGCTACTAAATCAAAGAATGTAACCTAGAAAGCACTATAAAGCATCCATGAGAAAAGTATTCTGAAGTAAGGCCAAGATGACAAAGGAGTAGCCAAGATGAAAAGAAAACCTGATAGTAACTTTCCACAAAGCAATGAAATTTCAAACCAAGGAGGAAATTTATTGATGGATTTTTCCCTACGTAGATGAAGTTCGAACAAAGAGTCGATGACATCAAAAATCAAAGGAGATCAATCAATTGATTGGTCCATGAAGAAGAAGTTGCTCATGAAGGAAGGAGTCCCTAGTTAAGAGGGACCTCCGAAAAGTCCCTAGTCAAGGGGAGTTTTGAATCACCCTCGATTACAAAGGAGTGATAATTGTGTTTTCCATTTCATGGGTCATGCACTAGACTAGGACTAACAACCGTAAGTCTAGATGAAGGCCATGAATGGAAACATAGACACAAGATAGAAACAACACTCTTGGCTTCATTTGGGAACAAATAATGGCATGATTAGGTAATCATACGGCATCCGGTACTCTTTGTGGATGTGTAGGGGATTGAAGACAAGAGTAGGCAAGAGGACCGATATTCTTTGAGGGATGGGAACCCAAGAATAGAATAGTCCTAGAAGGTCATACTCGGAGAACACCTGGGTGGTTATGTACCTTGAGAGACAATGATGAAGGTTTCTATAAATAATTGGCCTCACCGTCATTGTAGCGCATGGCCTCGTAAAGAGATGGAGTTCTTAGTCAAGGTCTTGCACTATGACAATGCTGATGAATATGATGTTATAACAGATGGATTGCAAATCTAGTTTCTCTAATGTGAATTCTTCAAGAATGAAAATTTCCAAACACCTTGTAATGTTCTATGAATATCTCCCTAGTTAAGAGGGAGTGTTGAAGGAAATCTAAGTAGCATAGACCTTGATAAATGTAATTTTGGTATTTGTATTTATTCAAGAAAAGATAAGTTATTTTTTTAATATTTGTCAGTGAGTTTCTTCCTCATTGAAAATAGGTCAAGCACATTTTTGTGCTTCTAGAAAGTCAAATTTGAAATTTAATTATGATAAGACCCTTTGAGGGCATGTTACATCAAGTAATTAAATATACAAGGTCATGGGAACACCTCCAGGATAAGTCAAATCCTCTCCTAGCATCAACGAAGTCTCCAAGCAGCAAAATGATAAAATAAAGATAAAAAATAATGTAACTCTCAAGTCGGCCTAAATGTGAAGGGGCAGACCTCTATTTATAAAGGTTGTCCACTCCTCATTTGGCACACAAATCTGTCTGAAATCTAAAAGCAAGAAGAGGACTAGAAGGATGTAAGAAAGCTGAGATGAAAAAGTTGCAATAACAACAAGACATGGAGACAAAATAGCGAAGGTGAAAAGACTGTTATTAGGGCATCAACAGGCACGCGTGCGAGAAAGCAATGGATCTATCTGTGCTCAAGTATAATAGGAAATGACTTCTTTGTTTTTTTGAAAATATAGAAGGTCTATTAGGCCTCCCCATTTAGCAAAGAAGGAAGAAAAATAAAGAGAAGAAAAGAGGATTTTTCTAGGGTTTCTGTCCACACATGTAAAGACTTCAACAAGGAAAAATTTTGTGGATTCCACAACGGTCAAGGGCATCATCATAAGAAGCCTCATTAATAATTGCATTTAGGTCGACGAGGTATCTAAAGAAGATTGAAGAAGGTTCTATTTATAGTGAAGTAGAGAAGCCCTAATATACTAGGGTTTCCTAACTAAGAAAAGTAGCAGAAAAGGACAAAGTACTAAGGAGAAAATGTGATGTAGGATAGAGGTCCATCTGCTGCAAGTGATAGTGCAGAAAGAGGAAACATTTGACTTATGTTTAGAGGATATCCTAGTCAAGGTTCTAGGTTTTGGCAGTTGTTCAAATAAGACACTTCAATGAGAGAAGTCTTACAAATGGTATTGCACTTAACAGTGGAGAGGTTTTTCCCTTAGCAGAGTGCCAAAATATGTGTTCTTGTTATTTTTTTTGGTATAAGCTTGATGAATTACACACATTAGTAAGAAGAAGAAGACCAATTGTAAAAACACTCTACAAATTGTTATCAAGTAGCGAAGAATCATGACAACACTACTTTTCCCTAGATTCTTCAACATGGTATCAAAGCGTAAGTGACATATTAAGAAAAGGGCAACACAAGAACACTCATCAAGGGAAATCTTCTACAAATTTGAAGAATCAAGCCTAGAAGTCGCAATCACTTCAAGGAGAAGAAGGGTCTACAATCCATCATCCATTAAGGAAGTATACTAAGCTAGAAGAAGAGCCTTAGATAAAGGCACCTACAAAGAAGAGGAATAGAAGGAAACATCGACTCTTAAGGATAGAGGAAACTAGATTTAAGGAAAAATAACATTTGGGATCAAAGGAGCACGCATTTTCTACCATGGCCAAAAGAAAGTGTAAATTTGATAACTTTGCTTCACAAATAAGAAACAACAAAGACATGTCCAAGATCTAATGTTTTGGATGCGAAGAATATGAACACTACAAAATGGATTGTCCTAAGATTATGAAGGAAAACAATAATGAAAGGAAGAGGGAAGAATCTCCATAACTCAAGAGATGAAAGAACAAGGAAAGAACCAAAATAAGGAAGATCCTCCAGATCTCTACTATGACTAGTCTAGACTCTTTACTTCTAGACTTCTTTCAATGTTTTGAGTAGAATAGGAACATGTAGGAATAAATTAAATTGAAAGGCTAGGAACACCCTATAGAATCTAGCAACATGATGTACATGGAGTTCTAGACACTCATGTAGATATATAATTTATGAGAACAACAAGATGCATAAGTAGAAATATCTTCTAGCGTATAGGAGCATGGTAGATATAGCTCAAGATATTCATGTAAAAGAAGCATACCTAGTATAGAATCTCATCCATGATAAAA
This sequence comes from Pinus tabuliformis, assembly GCA_031772625.1. Lineage (NCBI taxonomy): Eukaryota > Viridiplantae > Streptophyta > Pinopsida > Pinales > Pinaceae > Pinus > Pinus tabuliformis. Next base: position 1,370,734,799 of record CM062820.1, read on the forward strand.
CAAAATTTTATCATGATTGAGTATCTTAGAAGACCTTCATCATCAAAGGAAAATAAATATTTTCAAGTCAAGCATCTTTAAGATCCTATGATGGTGTTAGCTCCTTATAATACTAGTGATTCCCCGATTACTATTGTCATTGTAGCCCTTATTTTTATAATGGTGCCCCTATTGTCCCAATATTATTCTTAGCGTGCCCCATAGAAGCCCAGTATTGTTATTATTGTTCCGTTATATTATTACTGTTATGTTGCTTCGATTATATTGTGACACCTTAGAGTCCTATATATAGAAAGGAGGTTTAATCATTTGTATCATCCAAGAATTGTTCTTTTGTGTAATGTAAAGGAGGTTTCGCCCTTGAGGAGGCTGATTTTTAAGTTGTCGATCTATCTTTTCTAACCTTTTGTGAGCTGGTTTCATAACATTTGTTATCACTTCTAGTGTTTCACTACACCAAACAGGTCATCGTGGCATTTTCTCTATAACATTTTTTTTGCGATGTTTCGGAAGCTAAAAGAAATCCATTTGAGTCGAGATCTCAATAATCCTTTTTTCCAAATTTCAGATCTTGTTGAACAACATTTTGGGAGATATGATATAATGAAGTTAGGGTTTTTGCAGGCTCCAGAATTACATCCTAAACAGGTGACCTTGGGAAAATCGTCATAACATTCTCTCTAGGTATCAGATTGAAATTTAGTAAGAAGTTAGAGAAAGAGGAAGCACTATAGTTTTTTGTGCACCATTTTCAAGTCTGAAGGTTGAAAAACTGACATGTGGCACATCGTATAAGTTCACTATACTGAAAAAGTGTATAATGAGGTCATCTTGGGAGATTGGCCATAACTCTTTCTTGGTGAATCCAATTTCAATCAGAGTTTTCCCATTATAAAGAGGACTTAGATGGATACAATAAGTGTAATTTAAGGCCTTGGAGATCCAAAATTTTAGAGATATATCAGATTCAATATCGAGCTCCTACAAAGTGAAAAAAGGTGTGTAGTTTTTTTTTTTAATTTTCCATAAGTTTCGTTTGAAAAATTAGTTTGAAGGATTTCAAAGGGCATACTGAAGCATAGTTATCATTAATTGATTCCCAGAATAAAGAAAATGGAAACGTGTAGTAAACAACCTGAAATTTCTAGTATGACTCATGAAGAAGAGGAAGAAATGCAACATGATATATCAAAATTACAAGACCAAGGGAAACAAAATGGACTTTCATAAAAGATAATAGAAGCTAAGATGGATGGTTTCAAGAAAGGCGTGGAAGATACAATGAATGTTTTAAATAAAGGCATGGAATCTAATATAGATGGTTTAAAGAAAGGCGTGGAATCTAAGATGAATGTTGTGGAAGCTAAGATGGATGGAAAAATGGAAGATTTGAAGACAGATTTGAAAATGTTGCTGCAGGAAATGTTTACTAATGGGGAAAGGGTGGTAAAGGAAACTAATGATGAGAAGGAAACAAATGTTAATCATGATTTCATAGAATCTAATGTTGGATTGAAGACCCACCATGTTTCAAATATCGATATGAGGAAGTTTGATGGCAAGGATCTCATAACATGGATACTACAGATGGAGCAATATTTTGATCTCCATAATGTGCAAAACACACAAAAGGTATGCATTGCAACTTTATATTTGGAACCAAATTAGTTTATATGGTATCGGTGGCTTTGCTCTCATAAACAAATTGTCACCTCAGAAATTTTTACGGAAGAAATGATAGCACATTATGAGGATACAAAAAGAAACACCTTTTTTAGACAATTGATAAATCTCAAACGAAAAGGTTCAATCATGGAGCACATTCAAGACATCCAAAACTTGATTATAACGGTAAAAGATATTCCAGAGGAGTATAGGATTGATGTGTTCATAGGGAATTTAAAGGGTAACATCCAACATGAGGTTCTCCTTTGGGAATATGATTCATTGGAGAAGGTAATCAGGTTGGCAAGAAAAATGGAAATAAAAATTATGGCAACAAGGAAGCCTGCCACTCACAACTATAAGGATGGAAGTGTTGTTGCCCTTAACCTCCCACAACCTAAAAGGTTGACGCCACAACAATTGGAAGAAAAAAGAGTAAAAGGCATTTGTTACAATTCTGATAGAAAATACACTAAAGGTCATAAGTGTACTGAGAAGAAATTATTTTACATAGATTGTGAAGAGGAGGAAGAAAAGGAACAAGAAATGTCAAAAGAAGAGGATATACACCACGAACAAACCCTAGAGAAAGAAGAAGTGAATCTGACCATATATTGTAATGCATTGGCAAGAATTACCACTCCTCAAACTATCAAGATAGAAGGACATCTCAAGAAGGAAAAGGTAATAATGTTGATTGACATGGGTAGTAACCTTAATTTCATTCATTGTAAGATAGCCAAGCAATTGAATTTCACACCAGCGTGTCAAGTGATGGTTGCAAGTGGAGGAACCATAAATTTCTCTAGAAAGTGCCATAATATCAACTATGGGAGAATATGTATTGAATAGCTCAATGGTTTCCATTCCAATTCCTAGTGCTGATGTTGTACTAGGAGTCCAATGGCTACAATCCTTGGGTACAATAGGTTTTAATTTTCAATAACGTTTTATGAAATTTTGTGTAGAAGGAAAGAAAGTTGAATTAAGGGGTATCACAGGGAAATCGGGAAAGATAATCATCTCTAATAGAATGAAAAGGCTTCTAATGAAATAAAAATGAGGCATAATTGCACAATTATGTTCGCTAGAGGTTCCCACATCGAAATCATCTATTTCTCCAGATCTCCAAAAAGTCTTCAACAAACATTCCAAGGGTTTTGAGACTCCCAAAGGCCTCCTACCTATTAGTGATCATGGTCATCTTATTCATTTGATTCCAGGAAGTGTTCCTCCAAACACCAGGCCTTGTAGATATCCCTATGCCCAAAAGAGTGAAATTGAACGTATGGTTGCAAAAATGATAGAGGCTAATATAATTCAACCTAGAAAAAGTTGTTTCTCTACTCTTGTAGTATTGGTGCACAAGAAGGATGGATAATAACACATGTGTCTATATTATAGGGAGCTCAAGAAGCTCAATATTAAAGATAAATTTTCCATTCCTGTAATTGATGAATTATTGGATGAATTTCATGGATCAATTTACTTGACCAAGTTGGATTATCATTCAGGATATCATCAAATCAAAATGAAGACTAAAGACGTTTCGAAAACAACATTTAGAACTCATGAGGGTCATTATGAATTTTCAGTCATTCCTTTTTGGCCTTACCAATGCCCCTTCTACATTTCAATGTTTAATGAATTCCATTTTCAAACCCTTCCTTAGAAAATTTGTGTTAGTATTTTTTGATGATATACTAATATAAAGCATGTATTGGAATGATCATGTTCAACATGTTGACAAGGTGCTCAAACTATTGGAGGCGAAACAATTATATGTAAGCATCTCCAAATGTTTCTTTGGAGTACAAGAGGTGGAATAACTGGGTCATATTGTATCTCATGAAGGTGTTAAGTTAGACCCAAGCAAAATTAAATCCATTAAGGAATGGAAAATGCCCACATCCATATAGCATCTGCGAGGATTTCTTGGGTTCATAGGGTATTATCACAAGTTTGTTAAGATTTATGGGTATTATCACAAGTTTGTTTAGAATTAAGAAAGATGCATTTCCATGAACTCGAGAAGCAAAAAATCCATTTGAACATCTTAAAGAGGCAATGTGCCAATTACCAGTCTTAGCTACGATGGACTTCACGAAAACCTTTATTGTGGAATGTGATTCCTCAGGAAATGGAATTGGTGTTGTTTTAATGCAAGAAGAAATACTCATTTCCTTCGAGAGTCTTCCAATCAAAGGAAAGTATTTACACAAAGTTATTTATGAGATGGAAATGTTGGGAATACTACATGCACTTAAGAAATGGCAACCCTACCTAATGGGAAGACACTTAAAGGTAAAAACAGATCATGATAGTCTTAAATACTTTTTATAACAAATATTATATTCAGAAGAGAAACAAAAATTGGTCACAATGATGTTGGGTTATGATTTTGAAATCATCTACAAAAAAGGGAAGCAAAATGTTGTGGAAGATGCACTCTCAAGAGAGGATGAGGATGTGGAAGCATTTCTTTGTGCCATTTCTATTATCCAACGAGATTGGTTAAACGAAATGAGGGATTAATTGAAGAATGATGAAAAAGTGTGGGAACACATTCAAAAATTACAATAAGATCCCAGTAGATTTGATACATTTAGCTGGAAAAATGATTCGTTATGGTAGAAAGATCGATTATACCTATGTAAGAACTCCCAACTCAAAGAAAATATTCTTATGGGATTGCACACTTCTACCTTAGGAGGGAACTAAATATTTCTAAAAACTTACCATAGGGTTAAGAAGGAATTATTTTGGGATCGCCTTAAATCAGATATTCAAAAGTTTGTGGCAGAAGGTTTGGTTTGCCAACAAAATAAAGTTGAAATAATTAATATGCTAGGTCTATTACAACCTTTATCCATTCCAAGCCAACATTGGGAGGAGGTTTCAATGGATTTTATCACAAGTTTACCAAAGTCCGAAGGGGAGAGTGTCATCATGGTGGTAGTTGACAGACTTACCAAGTATGCACACTTTTGTGCCTTCTCTCATCCATTTAAATCCAGTACAGTTTCTACTACATTTATGGAAATAACTCAAAAATTACATGGAAACCCAAAGATTATTTTAGACAACAGAGATCTCATTTTCACTTGAAATTTTTGGACAAAATTATTTTCTTATCTCCTTACTCAGTTATCTCATAGCTCATCCTATCATCCTCAATTCGATGAGAAAAATGAGATAGTAAACAAATGTTTGGAAGGATATATTCATTGCTTTGTCTTTGATAAAAAAACACAATGGGTCAAATGGTTTCCTCTAGATGAATTGTAATATAACACTTCCTTACATATTGTAGCAAAAACGACCCCATTTATGGCACTTTATGGATAGCATCCACCATCCGTCACATCATATTTAAGAGAAAATTTCTAAGGTTTAAGCATAGGAAGTTCACATTGAGAATCAACAACAAGTTCTCCAACTCTTAAAGGATAGCCTCACTTTGGCACATAATAGAATGAAACTATAGGCATATCAACATCTCAACAAAAGAAGTTTTGATGTAGGTGACTTGGTATTCCTATAGCTATAACCATATTAAAAAATGTCCCTCAAGCAAGCTAAGAAGGATAATAAATTATCACCAAAGTATTATGGTCCATATAACGTGTTGCAAAAGATTGGTACTATGGCATACAAATTGGAGCTTCATTTAGCATCCAAAGTGCACACAGTTTTCCATGTTTCAAATTTAAAGAAGGTTATAGGTGACAAGCTCCCAGTTCAAATAATATTGCCAGAACTTGATGAGGAAGGAAAAATGATATTGGAACCTGAAGCACTCAGAAAACAAGAACTCGACAGCTATGAAATGATCAATTTTAGAGTATATCATCAAGCGGAAGAACTTATCCACTAAAGATTCCACATGGGAGGATGAACTACTCAAGCACTGGGGACAAAACCTTTTTGAAGGAGATGGGCATGTTACATCCCTATAATACTAGTGATTTCCCCATTACTATTGTCATTGTATCCCTTATTGTTATTATGGTTCCGCTATTGGCCCCATATTGTTATTGGTGTGCCTCATAGAAACACACTATTGTTATTGTTGTGACATTATATTATTATTTTTATGTTGACTTTGATTATATTGTGACCCCTTGAACTCCTATATATAGAAAGTAGGCTTAGACATTTGTGTCATCCAAGAATTATTCATCTGTTTAATTTAAAGGAGGTTTCCCCCTAAAAGAGATTGATTTTTAAGTCATTGATCTATCTTTTCTATCTTTTTCTGAGCTGGTTTAATAAAAAATTGAATCTTCAAAACAAGGTTCATGGACCAAAGAAAATGTTTCATTGGAAATCCCATTCATAGATTTCAAGAAAGGGATGATATGTAGGCAAGCTAAGATGAATCAAGAAGGGCCACGCCAAAGGATGATCAAAGGAGAATCAAGATGAGGTATGCATGCATCAAAGTTTAGGTCATGTTATCATTTGTATATTATTGAGTCATGGGTATAGTTCTATAACATGATCAAGAATGAAAGAATCTCTTTCACCAAGGACATGCTTAAATACATACACTACAATGCGATGAAGGTCAACAAAATAATATGCTCACATAAGGAGCATAAGATTGCTGACTAAGAATCAAGAAGAAATGTCGACAAGTCCAGAAAGCAAGCAATGAAGGAATGCTCTCACAAGAAGAATTAGATAGTTGACCTATCTATCTCAAAAGAAGAAAATGAAGAAATGGATCAAGCATGTGGAGAACACCATGATCATCCAGAATCACCATCTGACAAATGGCTTGAAGATGTCTCCCAAAAGAAGGCAGGACAACTCTGATAAAAGAAGAAAGGATCCTTGACAACTATGAAGGCCTTGGAGATATAAAAGGTGAAGATAAATGATTCTACTCTACAAATATGTGTTGATGAAGAATACATTGAATAAAAGAAAAAGAAATGCTAAAGCAATATAGGCTACTAGGTCAAAGCATGTAACCTAGCAAGTACTATGAAGCATCCATGAGAAAAGTATTTTGAAGCAAGGAAAAGATGACAAAGTAGTAGCCAAGATGAAAAGAAAACTTGATAGTCACCTTCCACAAAGCAATGAAATGACAAAAGAAGAAGAAAGTGATCGATGGATGGTGCCCTACCTAGAAGAAGTTCGAACAAAGAGTTCATGACATCAAGAAAGAAAGGAGATCAGACCCATGAAAAAGAAGCTGCTAATGAAGGAAGGAGATGCCAGTTAAGAGGGAGTTATGATAGGTCTCTAATTAAGAGGGAGTTTTGAATCACCCTTGATTACAAAGGAGTGAAAATTTTGTTTTCCATTCCATGGGTCATGCACTAGACCAGGACTAACAACCGTAAGTCTAGACGAAGTCCATGAATGGAAAGATAGACACAAGATAGACACAAAATTCTTGTCTACATTTGGGAAGCAAAAAAGAGAGGATTAGATACTCATATGGCATTTGAAACTCTTTGAGGATGTGTAGGGAATCCAGGATAAGAGTAGGCAACAGGGTAGATATTCTTTGAGGGCTAGGAACCCAAGATAATAAGGGTCCTATAAAGTCATACTCGGAGAACACCTAGGTGCGTATGTACCTTGAGAGACAATGGTGAAGGTGCCTATAAATCATTGGTCTCACCAGCATTGTAGCCCATGGTCTCATAAATAGATGGAGTTGTTATTCAAGGCCTTGCACTATGACAATGTTGATGAATATGATGGTATAAAAGAAGGATTAAAAATCTGGCTTCTCTTATATGAATTCTTCAAGATTGAAAATTGCAAAAAAGCTTGTAATGTTGTACGAAAACCTCGCTAGTTAAGAGGGTGTCTTGAAGGAAATGTAACTAGGCTAGGTATTCATAAATATAATTTTGATATTTGTATTTATTCAAGAAAAGAGAATTTATTTTTGTAATATTTGTCATTGAGTTTCTTGCTCATTGAAAATAGGTCAAGAACAGTTTTTTTCTTCTAGAAAGTCAATGTCAAAATGTAATTATGATACTACCCTTTGATGGCATGTTACATAAAGTAAGTCGTGATACAAGGTCATGTGAACAACTCCAAGATAACTTGAATCATCTCCTAGCATCAACAAAGTCTCCAAGAAACAAAATGATGAATAAAAGATGAAAAATAACGTAACTGTCAAGTTAGACTTGAAGACAATGAAGTTGACCTAAAAGATGATGGACATACCTCTATTTATAGAGGTTGATGACTCCTCTTTTGACACAGAACTCTATCTGAAATTCTCAAGCAAGAAGAGGACTAGGGGGATGCAAGAAAGCTGAGACAAAAAGGTTGCAAGAAGAGCAAGACAAGGAGCCAAAAAAATGAACATGAAAAGATTGTTATTAGGGCATCAACAACCACACATGTGAGAAAGAAAGGGATCTGTCTATTTTCAAGTACAACAGGAAATCATATCTATGTTTTTGGGTTAACATACAAGGTCTATTAGTCCTCCCCATCTAGCAAAGAAGGATGAAAACTAAAGTGATGAAAAGAGGATTGTTCTAGGGTTTCTTTCCACACATTTGAAAACCTCAGCAAGATAAACTTTTATAGATTCAACAACAGTCAAGGGCAACAACATAAGAATCCTCATTCAAATTTGCATTGAGGTCTACAATGTATCCAAATAAGAGTGAATAAGGTTCTCTTTATAGCAAAGTAGAGAAGAAGTACTAGGATGAAGTACTAAGGAGCAGAGGTGTTGAAAGACAGAGGTCCATGTGTTGGAAGTGATAGTGAATAAAGAGGAAGATTTTTAATTATGCTTGGAGGATATCCTAGTCAAGGGTATAGGGTTTGCTTGTTGTTCAAATAAGGAGCTTCAATATTAGAAATCTTACAAAGGATTTTCCTCTCAAGAGTGGAAAGGGTTTGTCCCTCACAGAGAGCCAAACTTTGTGTTCATGTTATTTTGTTTTGGTAGTAGTTTGATGAAGTACACACATTAATAAGTAGAACAAGATAAATTGTAAACAGAATCCACAAATTGTTATCAAGTAACGAAGAATCATCAGAACACTACTTTTCCCTAGATTCTTCAACAATTTCTACTTCTTTTATTTAACTCCTTTTTAGAGTCACATTTATAGTTTCTCCTCTTTTTTGGTTTAATTATCCCTATCATATACTCTTAATTAATGAGACTATGTTTAAATTGCATTCATGAGATCAACACTCTACTTTCTTAGCCTTGGTGTCAGCATGGTTTTTATTCTTTTCACTCGTTGCTTCTTACGTTTCATGTACACATTACTGAGTTATTCAATGGTGAGGGTCAATGGTCCTCAACTTCCCATTATAACCATTGTTTTATTGTTAATTTATGGGAACACTATCACTATTTGTTGACATAGGTCCATGGATATTCAACTAACCATTATGTGCATTTATCCCTTGAATTAAGTGATTTACACCTGTCTCACTCGGTCATTTCTAAAGAGACAGATTTGTTCTATGATCACAAACCTTCTGAATTATTTTTTTATCGGGATTAGCTTCACGTCAAATATATGGTCATGGAATTTGTTGTGAGGATCTATAACTAAGGAAATGCTCCCATCCATAAAAACTTTTCCTTCATTTTGTTTACTCATTGTCTAGTAAGTTAATAGCTCAAAACCCTAACTCTTCTTACCTTTTCATGGATTATGTCCGTAAGTAGCTTGATTTAATTCAAAAATATAACTATAGGTCTAAGTTTACATCAGAGTTTTCCCCTTATTCAAGATATTTGGGCAAAGAAAAAACTACAAATTCATGATGGTAATTTATTCCTACAAAATATTTCTTTGGTCTAGATATTTGGGATCAAAACTCATAAGCCTTATCCCTTCGTGATGTCTGAATTTATTTGTAACTCTTCTTATTGTGGCTGCATATTAAAGGGTCTCATGGTAGAACTTTCTTTATGCACCTAGATTTTGTTGATGCCTTCACAACCTTAATATAAATTCAATTTTTGTTATATTGTTTTCGTTATATTGCTTGTATTGTCAATAATTTTTTCGTGTGCTTTAGTTACTTTATTTTCCTTAAGACCATCTCTTATGGTATTGTAAATATAATTTTAATGGGTTATAAGAACAAAGAATACTAGCGTTCAAAATATTGTTGCTTCCTTACTACAAATTTTAGACTGTTCATTATAATTATTATTATTTAGAAATCCTAAAGTAAGCCTCACAACACTACTACACAACTTATGGGTTTTATATAGTTTTCACTAACATTACTACTATACAAGTTTTCAAACACAACACTTCTATCAGTTGTTGCACTTGCAATGTAAGTTACTTTTGTAATAGTTTTGATGCTAGAAGAGATGAACGTTGGTATTGGTCTATTTACATGCAACTATATGCTTATAAAATTCAATTTTTCATTATTTGGAATTTTTTGCTTCTTTTTCCTTCTTACGTATACTAGTCTAAGGCTTCTGGATGAGACATAACCCCACAAACTACTCAATCGTTCTGTTGTTATTTTTCAAAATCAATATTGTTGTCTCAATTTTTGGTTAGTCATATTAGCCTAGTAACTAACTTGGGTTCACAATTTTTAAGTTAAATTAAATGACAGTTACAACTAATATTTATTGAATACATTTCATCTTTACTTGAATATAGATATACCATTATAAAAATGAGAACATTTACTCATCAGATAGAATTAAACAATGCACTACACACAATAAATCTAGAATACTTATATTTTCCTTAACTGCTTGAACCAGCCACAAAATCATTAGGAAAAATAGTGCCCCAACCAAGCAATGAGTACAATATCCATTAATAGAACTCCCCTTGATCTAGTTTTCACTTCTAGAAAATTTGTATGAATAGAAACCATAACATGTTTGTTTTAAGACTCTCCTTGACTTGTACCAAGTCTTTGTATAGGAATTTGAACTGAGCACCCAAGCTTCAGTTTGGGATTCAATTAGTTAAATTTCTCTAGAATCCTTTACCTGGGAGTGTCCTAGCCCCCTCAATAAATTCCTGACTAATCACAAGCTTACAACTTAATTATCCTCTCTTTGATCTCCTCTAACCAGGTAGTAAATTCACAAGGTTGACTAAGGATTTCTTCCCTCTGGCCCTCTTGGATCCCTTTTCATTAACTAAGATTATTCATCTCTAGGTAGAGAAGTAACTACCTTTTAATTTTCTGGAAAGTGAAAACTCTCATATAACACTTTCTTTACCTAATTTTATGGCTGACCACATTAATATTATTTATAAAAATAAAATAAATGCTTATGTTTGGTAACAATTCATACTAGTCCTTCAATATGGCCCACATTCTTTACTCTATTCCTCACATGTTGGTGGCTTAGATATAGTTACGTTCTAATATCAAATAAGAAATATATAAATAACTTGTCTTAATGAATCAAAATAATGTTATATATGTAAATACATCAGTAAATTGTCAATATACAAAAATCACCTCATCTTATACATAACTAGTTGAACAAATATCTCAACACCACATCAAAATATAGTTTGAGAATATCTTCAGATCAATTAGATATACCCAAATCCTAAGTAATAGACTTCTTAAACAACTAATAATCACACAAGTAAGAACAAACTCTAACATTTACATTAGTTATAATCTTCTAAATATATTAAGAATGATATGACATTTCTCCATATATATAAATGTAACCTCAAAATCAAACAATTACTTACATACCTTAGATTAACCAATAATATAATATTGTTAGCTTTCATTAGGATGTATCACCACCATAAACATAATACACATGACAACCATTTTCTTACTCTACTCTTCCAATCTGTAAATTAACATTTTTAATAACCATTATACTTTTTGTTCACAGAAGAAATTTTAGCGAAATAAATTTGCGATGTATATCAAACTTACACTATGAATAGTTGTATGAACAATGGCCATAATAATTTTGTTTAAATCTTGGAAAATTTTAGGGGTTAATATTCGTAGGTGGGCTAATTTTCCATGATTTTTCCAAAAAAAAAGATTATCCAATTTCCATTTTTTATAAAAATGATTTCCTTAAATTTTACAATATATAATTATTTTACCCTAAAAATGGCCAACATTATATATAGAGTATATATAAAATCATTATAAATTTGAACAATTTTACAAATACATCAATAAACATTTTATAGTTTGCATGTTAGGGACTAGTGAGATTCGCCAGGGTTTTTAAATTTCAATATAATTTTCCATCCTTAAAATTTTCCTTGGTTCCAAGACTCTCCTTGACGCCTATGAGGTCTTAGTATACGAATCTCAACTAAGCCCCCAAGCTTTATTATTGGATTCGACTAGCCATTCAATTCAAGAATCTTTTACTGGCAGCATACTGCCACCCTCAACGTCTTATTTAAGGTTTGAAAACTTACAACTTAATTATCCTATCTCAGACCTCCTCCAACCAAGTACCAAATTAGGAAGGTTGCCATAAATTTCTTCCTTGTCACCCTCTTCGCTCACTTTTCCCTAACTGAGATTATTTATCTCTAGGGAGAGGAGTAACTTCCTACTAACTATTGGGTAAGTCAAAACTCTCATTCAATGTGTATTCCCTCAATTTTATGGTTGGTTATAGTTAATACTATTGATAAAAATAAAATAAACACCTATATGTTTGTTAACCCTTCGTACTAGACCTTCCGTATGACCCATAGTCTACTAAGTCTCATTAGTAAGAGTAAATAAAATAATTACAAGTTATTGATGGGTGTCACATATTTCCCCTTTTGAGTGAAACACCATCCTGGGTGTTTTCTTCTAGCGCTTCAAAACATGGAGGGATATGCTTCACACACAAAATTTCCATCCTCCCAAATTGCCTGTTTTAGGTTAAATGTCATCCACTACACCTTAACTTGGGTGATAATTTACTTTCATCACACAATTTTCCTCTGATCAAGAACACACATAGGCTCATCTATGATTACCCCATCCAGTTTGACCTACACCCAACATCATTATAAAAATCATTAGTGTTCCATGAATCATTATTTAAGAAAAATCTATTTATCTATTGATCTATATATATAATCATTTCAAGCTTTATTACAAGCACCACCAGTTCTTATTTATATACCAATCTAGGGTTAGCAACTTTCACTCTCTAAGAGTTAGTAGAATCATTGTAAGATCTAAACAATAGAAATAAATCCATTTTTACTTACCCAATGGCCATGACAATTGATAAATTTACCACTGTGCAATTTTACTGTAAATTTCAAACCATGGAAGCTCAAATTCCACATTTACATCAAGATAATTATCTTTTAGAAATCATTTATTGTTCTTCTTGTTTATGATAGACGACAACCATTGTATTACTGTACTTGGCATCATTATTATGTTAGATATCATTTTTTGGGATTCAACTGCGTTAAGTAAGTCATTCAAACGTATGACCATTTCCATGAGAGGTAGTCGTAACTGACTAATTTCTCATGATTTTTGAATAGTTCACTTAGCACTCATTGCATCGGGTGATGCTCACAGGGGTGAAGAAGTGGGATTGAAACTAGTGAAATGTGGAGAACAAATCACATAGCATCAATCATCACTTCCGGGGCTTGCACCCGGTCACCAGGACTTCCCAGGAGGTCACCCATCTCAGAACTCCTCTGGCTCAAGCGCGCTTAACTGTGGAGTTTTTCCCCACAATCAAGCCCACTTAGCTTGCTACCCCATTTGCAAAACCTTAGCAAGTATTGTGCCTCATGAACCATTCAAGTAGAGATCCCTTGACTCTTTTTGAATTTAAGTATGGGGGATTTACGCAGTGCATTATATTAGATATCATTTTTTGGGATTCAACTGCGTTAAGTAAGTCATTCAAACGTATGACCATTTCCATGAGAGGTAGTCGTAACTGACTAATTTCTCATGATTTTTGAATAGTTCACTTAGCACTCATTGCATCGAGTGATGCTCACAGGGGTGAAGAAGTGGGATTGAAACTGGTGAAATGTGGAGAACAAATCACATAGCATCAATCATCACTTCCGGGGCTTGCACCCGGTAACCAGGACTTCCCAGGAGGTCACCCATCCCAGAACTCCTCTGGCTCAAGCGCGCTTAACTGTGGAGTTTTTATTATGCTTCTATTTTAATTTCAAATGTTACATATGCATTAGTCATGCATGAGTAAAGATTAGGATTACTTCCGTTTCCTTCCATATTCAAGGTGGCTATATTGTTGTCTACCTTTTCCATGTACACTAAGTTATGCATATCTTGGGCTACTTCTCTATCTCCCTTTCCTAAGAATCCACTTTGTATCACTCCTTTAATTTTGGCCCTTTTCCATCTTGCATTACATGTGTTGATGATAGTTGTACACAATTTTTCTTTTGTGTACTATCACAAGATATCCCCCTTTTGCATTCATAGTCATATTAACTATCTCACACTCATTATGTTAATTTGCTATAGTTCTTTTCTTAAATATTGGTTCACAACACGTTATTCACTCCATTTAGCAACATGTTATTTTAGTAAATTTGACCTCTAGGATCATGTGGATGTTAATAAACAACAATTTGATCCCAACATGAGAATAACCAACTATCTTATTATATCACTCACATAGTAATTATACTTGTTTCCATCATCTCCTTCTCTTTTATTCTTAAGTTCGAGAACTACTTCCTTACATTGTCCCCATTATTGGTTAAGGTGATTGGGGTTACATGTGCCCCAACTATGGGGTCCTTCGCCATTGTATATTCCCCACCTATTAGCTATCTGAACACATCATGTTAGTGTGTTTGTGTTGTCATATTAATTTTGTATGCATATGTTCATTCTAATCAATCGTTTGACCAAACATCATTTGTTTATATAGAAGTCATATTGAAGTTCATTAAAGTACTTATCTGAGGTAACATTAAGTATTGGTGTGCTTCTCTTTCCATATCAACAGGCATAGGTCGCCCTTTTTCAATAGGATATTAGCATTCTCTCTATCATAGTTTTCTTTTCTTCTTAAAATTATATGCCACATTTCCTTAGTTACTTTACCTGGTTATCTTCTTGTTTCTAGTCACCATTTTTTATTATCTATATCAGCCATCAATCCTTTCATAAGCATTAGTAAAATAGACTCCTCAGCTTGTTTAATATACACATCCACTTTTGTGTGTATCTTATCATGCATATATATACATGTCTTTCCATGTTGTCATTTTCTTGTTTATGCTATCTTACAAAACATAAAAAAAAACATTAGACCATGAACAACCAGGTTCACAGTTTTCCCCTTGTAGCTTACCGTTGTATGTATATCTATATATCTATATATATATATATATATATATATATATATATATATATATATATATGCATTTCTACTAGATTGCTCATGGAATCTAGCCTGCATCTACTCATGTTTATGTTGTTGTACCAACTCAGATCAAATCTTTAGATATTAAAATTACAATTCACAATCATTCAAAATTCTCTTTTCATGTTTATTTCAGACAAACTTAACCTGTCCAATCGTGAGGTGGTTGTGAAATAAACCAATTATTGAATGATACCATGATTTTGTATTAC
This sequence comes from Pinus tabuliformis, assembly GCA_031772625.1. Classification (NCBI taxonomy): domain Eukaryota; kingdom Viridiplantae; phylum Streptophyta; class Pinopsida; order Pinales; family Pinaceae; genus Pinus; species Pinus tabuliformis. The sequence continues at coordinate 1,370,750,060 of CM062820.1, forward strand.
GAGTTTTTAACTCCCAACAAGCTTGAGTCCCTTACATACATCAGGTACAAGAAAGTCAAAACCTTTCTAGAATTGTTTTTATATATAAGTTTTTTTTGGGCGCATTACATTTCCTTCGTATTAGATTTCCATATTGTTGAAAATTACTCTAATCTTTCTGAATTTATACTTACTATATTTATTGTAAAGTAAATATCTTCCAGAGTATTAGCAACACTATTTCTAAGTGCTTCTATGTTTATTTTGTGCCTAAAAGGAACCCATATACTATTATCATGTCAGTTTCAACTAAAAGCCTCAAATATGCTACTCACTTCACTAGTTGAAGACTAGTCTTCTTTGCGTCACAAGTTATTATGATAGTTTATCATAACATACCTCCATTTCACTCGTTTTAAAAAAAGAAAAAATTATTAATTAGTTGACTTCTATAAACCTCTGTGTTGATGGTTGGTTTCATTTATTCTACTATCGTAACATGTATTTTTGTAGCTCCCTTCACGAAGAGAATTTCCAGTGAGAATGTTTATTAATTCCCTCACCGATTTGTTTAAATCAGTCACTCGTACCAGTGAGTTATTACTATACTAGAATTTTTTATACATGAGTTAAGTTTTAATCTTATATTGTCACCACTATCGATGTTTATCATACCATTTTCTAGTACTTAATTTGGTGCAAGGGATTCTGACCATTGCCACTAGTCACCCAGGATAACTCCAATTAACTCATATTGATACATATTCTCGTAATCATAAATGTTTTATTCCCATTCCACTTTGACAAAATTTATCATTAAGTATGCCTAGATGACTTTTCAGGTATACTAATACACCATAAATTTTTCTTTATGTATTACAATGTTCTCGATCCCATTTATTCCCTTTTCAAATTTCAATATATATTTCATTTTGTGTATATTCTCTTTTTTTCCTAAATGTCACATTGGGTTTACAATATTAAAAAAAAACCATTAAGTTAACTTATTGTTGTAAGTGTTTCACAATGATTCTATAACCTCTTTCCCTTTCCAACTTCCTTCACATACACTAGTAAGATTACTCTTCTATTAGAAATCAAAATTTTATTTATAATACCAAATGTTTCCTCCATTCACTCTCTCATATAGGTTATGGGTGAACATCTAATATATGTGCAAGGAGTTATTTTATAGGAATCAAGTGATTGCTCTCTAGTTGTATCTAGTGTAGCAATTAAGTATTACTTACTTTGGCCCCAACCATATTCTATACACCTTTGTATAGTTGTCTCCTTCCTCAACCATCTATACTAGATGTTTAATTTAAGACATCTTTATGATTAGTGATCTTATAAATTATGTATCGAAATATAATTTTGTATAAATTAGCAAAATGGTCTTGCAACTAGAAACAGGTAAGCATCATACAAATAATCCTAAAATTTTCATTGTGAATTTAAATCCAACACCCCTCCTACTTTCTTAAGCATACCTATACGATATTTTATAATTGTTTATCAATATATAAATAGTACTTCGCTTCACTCATACATGTATATGTATCTTAATTTGTTTAAACATATACTTCCTCATCCTTACAAATCATAAGATTCTGTCTTTACTCACTATCCAGTAGTGATAAGATATGATTTACTAATTAGCATGTGTTATTAAATAAGTCTTCCAAACAATATTTTGTTCTCCTAGGCACCCAACATGTTGTTCTTGCAAGATTAACATAGGAATCACATTCTCTTCCTCATCTAGTAAGAAGATTTTAATATGTTATTTTAGTTGCAATCATGCTCATAGACCTTAGCATTGTAACCTGTGGCTCTTATACCACTTTTAACATATAATAGATTTTTTATTTTTTTTAATCCTAAATAAGTTAGCTTATCTAGATAAATGTGAACATGTGTAGGGAAATTCTACTTCTTTTACTTAACTCCTTTACAGAGTCACATATATATTTTCTCCTTTTGTTTTGGTTTACTTAGCCTCGTCGCAGACTCTTAATTAATGAACTTATGTGTAAAGTGCATGTGGTAGATATACACTCTCCTTCCTTAGCCTTGGTGTAAGCATGGGTTTTATTATTTTCAATCATCGTTTCTTTCGTTGCATGTACACATTACTAAGTTATTCAATTGTGAGGGTTACTCATCTCCAACTTTGTTTTATTATTATTTAGTGGGCACACCATCATTGTTTATCAACTTAGGTCTATAGATAGTCTCCTTGCCATTGTGTGTGTACATCCCTCCAATTAAGTAATTTACTCATGTCTCGTACTAACATTTCTAGAGATACATTTGCATTACGATCAATAATATCGGAAATTTATTTTGATGTGGACTAGCATTAACCTAAATCTATTGTTATGAATGGTTAGGGTTAGATTGTACAATGACGATTTGAGAACGGTGGTTATGGGAATAACCACCCCCTCATCATGGCACCCAAAAAACACATTTGATCCTTTGCAATTTGTTGTGAGTCTCTATAACTAAGGAAAACCTTCTGCTTGTTAGGAGTTTTCCTTCATTGTGTTTACTCATTATCTAGTAAGTCAATAGTTTGAAACCCACTCTATGCTTACCTTTTCACAGATTACATCCTTTAGTAGAATGATTTAACTCGACAATTTAATTATAGGTTAGTGTCTACCAGGAAGGTTTCTTCTTTTTCAGGATATTTGGGCCAACCAAAACTCTTGACTCATGATGGTAATTTCTTTCTATGAATTATTTTTTTGTTCTAAATAGTTGGGATCGCAACTTAGAAACCCTAGCCCTTGGTCGTTATTGAAATTATTCATAACTATTATTATTTTGGTTGCATATTAAAGGACCTCATGATAGAACTTTATTTATGCACGTAAACTTTGTTCATGCCTTTATGGAAGGGAAAATTTTAGGTTCTAATATTTTACAGAATATGGTTCACCCGACTTTAATAGTATAAGAATATTTTACCTTATAAATCGTCAAAATTTTATAGACAATGTAGAAGATCATTAGAAATATGAATATTTTTACAAAAGTATTGGCAAGCCTTTTAATGTTTATATATTAGGAACTAGTAATGTTTGCCAAGATTTCTAAACTTTAAGATAAATTTCTATCCTTAAAATTTTCCCTGATTCACAACCTTCATATAAATTCAATTTTTGTTACAATGTCTTCATTCTATTTGTTGTATTTTCAATAACTATTTCTCGTGCTTTAGTTATTGTATTTTCCTTGTGGCCATCTGTTGTAGTATTGTAAATATAATTTTAATGCTTTCTAATATCAATGAACACTAGGGTTTGAAAGTTCTCTCTCGCTTGCCACTACAAATTTTGAACAATATGAATTACCTTACTATTATTATTATTATTTAGTAATCCCTTAATAAACCTCATGACCTTACTGCCTGACTCATGGGTTTTATTTAGTTTTATGTTTTCATTACTGCTATAGAAGCTTTCAAACATAATATTTGTTCGGTTTTGAGACTTGCAATGTAAGTTACTTTTGCCATAGCTTTAATGTTAGAAGAGATGAGTATTGGTATTGGTCTGTTTGCATGCAGCTAGATGCTTACATAATTTAGTTTTCACTATTTGGAATATATTTTTATGTTTCCATCTAACTTTGTTATACTAGTCTTAGGTTCCTCAATAGGACTTTACTTGCAACCTCCTCAATTGTTTGAATCTTAATTTTTGAACTCGAGACTATTTTTTGGGTTGTTGGTTAGCCATATGGGCCTAGTCACTAACTTGGGTTCACGATTTTTAATTCAACTTGAATGGAAGTTCTAGCTCACATTTATTCAAAAGAGTTGATGTTTACTTGAAGATAGATATGCCATTATACAAACAAGAACCTTTACTGATCAGATAGAATTAAACAATGAACCATAGACAATAGATCCAAAATACTTATATTTTTTCTTAATTGTCTAGACCAACCGCAAAATCACTAGAAAAGAGAGTGTTCCACGGGACCAACGAGTATAGTATCCACTACTAGAAATCCCCTTGAACCATTTTTCACTTCTAGAATAGTTGTCTCAATATCAACCATAGCAAGTTTGTTCCAAGGCACTCCTTGATCATAGTAAGTCTTCCTCTAGGAATTTCAACTGAGCACTCAAGCTTCAGTTTAGGATTTCTTTAGCCAACGAGCTTAAGAATCCTTTACTTGGGAGTTTCCTGCCACCTTTAACAATGTCTTGTCTAAGGCTCACAAGGTTATAACTTAATTATCCTTTCTTTGAACTCCTCAAACCAAGTACCAAGTTCATAAGGTTTCCTTAGGGTTTCTTCCCTCTGACTCTCTTGGCTCCCTTCTCCCTAACTAATAATATTCATCTTAGATTATTTATCTCTATGTAGGCAATTAACTTCCTTCAATCTATCTAGTAAGTGAAAACTCTAATTTAGCACTTTTTCTTGTAATTTTATGGTTCACCACATTATTACTATTTATAAAAATAAAATAAAACAACCACATTAAAAATATTAATGAGGTGGATATAGCCGAAGGCCTCATAAATATAACCAAAAAAGTATTGCAACACAAAGAATGTCATACTAATGCACACATTTACCTCATTAACCATGTATAAAAGGGTTATGGGTCAACTTTAACTTAAGAAAAAAAAGAATTATAAATGAATGTTATAAATAGTAATTAGGAACTTATCATGGAGGAACTTATTAGAATTGGAATAATCTCAAATCCATAGGAAAGTGGTGTGTAGGGGGCCACGAATATAATTTTTTAAATTTATTAAATGTAATGTAATATTTTGCTAAATAATTTTTTGTCATGTATAAATGAATGGTATAAATAATAATGAGGAAGTTATCATTCAAGAACTTATTAGAATTGGAATAATCTCAAATCCTAGGAATTTGGTGGGCAGAGCATGTGACACTAATCTAATTTTTTTAATTTATTAAAAATCAATGCAACCTAACATGCTCTTAAATACACTGCATATGTTGATAACCATACTAAGCATATGCAAGCATATTGGCTTGAGAATAAATCTAAGCCCTCAATTAGAAAAATAAAAAAGCACCAATAAATGGTGATCCACGTTATGTTGAAATAAGAAGCTTGGAAATAAGCCTTACGTAACTTGTATGAATGGTTAACAAACATAAGTGTTTACAAAATAAAATAAAATAAACACTTATTTTTGTTAACCATTCATACTAGTCCTTCCATATGGCCCACCTACTTCATTCTATTCCTCAAATGTTGGTGGGCTAAGTATAGTTAGTTGTGCTATCAAATAAGGAATACAGAAATAAATTGTCTTAATGAATCAAAATAATGTTACATATGTAAATACATCCATCAATAAATTGTTACTATACAAAAAATATATTATTTTATAGTTAACTAGTTGAACAAATATCTCAAAGGCGCACAAATCTAGTTCCATAGTATCCTTATATGGATTAGATCTACCCAAATCTTAAGTAAAAATAATAAACTCCACCAACTAATAATCACACAAGTTTAAACATACTCTAACACCTAAACTAATTACGATCCTCTAAATAATTTAACAATAATACAATATTTCTCAATATATATAAAGATAACTTCAAGATCAAATAATTACTTACCTACCAATATTATTATTAAAATGATATTATGATAAATGATATTGATAATTAAAAATAAATTAAATGAAATATCAACCAAATTATATATAATATAAATTAAAAATAAAAATATAAAACCCTTGATTAACGAACCATACAATATCGGTAGCTTTCATTAGAATGGATCAGCACCATAAACACAATGCAGATGACACCATTTTCATAGTCTGCTCTCCAGAATCAGTAAATTGTCATTTTCACTAAGCATTATACTTTTGGTGCGGAGATTAAATTTTAACGAATTTTTTTTTGTCTAGTATATAACATCTACGGAATGAATGTAAAATTATAAATTTATTTAGAATAATTATTTAATTTAAAAAATTTATAAATTTATTATAAAAATGTTATGATTTTAATTGGGAGGGAAAACAAGTCATTTCTTAATATCTCTGGTTAATTAAATAGAGTATTTTCATTATATATCATTCATCTATGATATTTTGGTTATCATACCAATCCCTCCGGATTTAATAGTATAAGTAGCCCTGCCTGAAAATAAGATGGGACAAGTGGGTATAAATGTGTCCTCTAGAAACCAGAATACATGCGTAGATAATTTGTTAACAACAATAGACACCTAGCTTATGGAGAAAAGAAATTTTGTTATTTCCACACTTTAAAAGGTATATACAAGCATGGAATTGTGGTTGGTGCGTAGCTAAGGAGAGCAACCACATAATGCGCCCACACTGTTAGAGAACGAGGGGACATTGTTTAAATATTGTTGTTCTATGCATCAATGGTAAGTATAAAGATCTCGAAAATCTAAAAATTTATGATTGATAGGTAGCCAAGGACAACCACCTTCGCTAGGCAACCCAATGCAGCCATTCCTGCTTTGTAATTCGTGGGGTAGTACTAAACGCATTTGCATAGTGGCATACTCAATCACGAAAGATAAAATGCCGATGTCCATTAATTGTCCTTCCTTGGTCTGATTGTCTTGAATACCTTAGAGACAATGCATTTTGCTGACGGGGATAGCCACTTGAAATCCTTCCTCGTGCGCACGGAATTCAAATGCACGACAAGTTTACGAAAAGGTGGCGCGGCAAGACTTGGTTATTTTCAATCATGCCCCATTCCAACCGGCAAATTATCTAAATTTATCCTTCACCGACGTCGGCAATGAGAAACAGAGATCAGTCATTTCTTTCCTTTCGATTACAGTTATGGTTATGATAGGGTTGACGCCACTGCACAGTAACAAATTATAGATATTAATGAACAATTTGACAATATATTGACAGTCATTTCTTTCCTTTCGATTACAGTTATGGTTATGATAAGGTTGACGCCTCTGCACCGTAACAAATTATAGATATTAATGAACAATTCGACAATATATTCACATACGTCAGAAATTCATCGTTTTTTAACGAGTGTACCCGTTGAATGGCCAAAATTACATTAATGGATTTAATTAACGTTTTGACAAAAGCTGACATACGTCAGAAATCCATCGTTCTGAACGAGTCTACCCGTTGAATATCGAAGTTTTGGACTACACCAGAGTTTACTTAATGGAGAACCAGGTGCGCCGCTGACAGAACACAATCAGCTTTCAAGCATCAACTAATAATTCAGCCGTTGAATAGGGACTAGTGGTGTCGAGCGCCACATTGAGACCGCTAATAATTCACCCACAGCTCCCTGACTCTGGCTATAAATCCCCATGCAGAACCAATTCTGTCATTGAAATAAGGTTCAATTGTTTAAGCCGAGCATGAGAAAAATACATGCTAATTCCTTCATATGCTAAGTTTCGCAACATTCGATGTGTTTATATACAGTTTTACCCTAATAAGCTGGGTGTAGTTTTAAGTAATATGCAGATTTACCGAATTTTATATCGTGTAAATGATGTGCAAGTAATAAGCAGTTTTACTACATTTGACACTGTATTAATGACGTGTAACTAGAATTGAGCGTAGCTGTTAGTAATTACTGAACTTTTACTGAATTTCATCTTCTATAAATACTGTGGAACTAGAATAGAATCTATTTTACGTTCAGCTGAAATCTATGAATTAAGAGGTACCAAACATTACAATCGTAGATTTAGTGACTGTTATCCAAAAAACATTTTAACAGATAAAATGCATTTTACCTCAAAGATTTTTGTTACTTGGTGTGTATGATCGTCGCATATAAGGAAATAGTAGATATAGATGAATGCAATCGCACAGCCATGGTCAATTAGAATTAATGTAAAAGTTAATTAGAATAAGTTGTTTCTGATCACGATAATAGTTTTTTTTCCTCGTAGTTTTTAGCATAAGATGGAAACACGGAGGATCCTTCCGCGGGAGAATGATAGCCATTGTGTTATTGATAATCGAAGCGAAAACTTCTTTTGTATTACCAGCTGGTAATTTGGAGGACATCGGATATGAACTAATATAGCAATTTGGAGAATATTGGATATGAACTCATGATGACAGCTAGTTATGATCATTTATTTAAAAGATAAGATTTTGAAAGCGATGTTGATCGGGAGCCATTGGAAACCATGTTTTCACATCAATCATTTATAAAATAAATAACACTCCTTTATAAAATAAATAACACTTCATTGTTATATGTCACTCAAAATAAAAATCTATATAATCGAATAAATATTATCACAAATTTATTCAAAAGATTAATGAAAGATCTGATATATTTAATATTTAGACTTTCGTTGATTAACGCAATTTATTTTTAATTATAGTAATTATATTATATTTTTTAATATTATTTGATTATTTTTATGAAATGTTTAATCAAAATAAACTTTAATTTGGTTCTATAATAGAACTTTCCTTACTAGAATTGCAGCATTTTTAAAGCAAATTTGTTATTAATATTTTATCTATCATCAATTTATTGATTATTGTCCATTTATTATGGTTATCCTCCCATTATCATTACTGTTACCGTACTATTTTAATTTTCGGATAGTGATATTTTACGGTTTTAATTTTTTTGAATTTCAAATATTTATAATATTTAAAAAATTTAATCGGTTACAATTTATACATTTTAAAACTTATTATTCAATAATGTTCAATAAGAGAATTTATAAACTAAAGTAAATATATATATATATATATATATATATATATATATATATATATATATATATATATATATAATTTTATAACTCTTTTATATATTTTTGAATAAAAAAATTAATAAAAAATATTAATTCATGACATTCCAAAATTGAGAAATATATCTATATTTTATTTCCAAATATAAAATATATTTAAAAAGTCCATTATAATTTATATTTTTTAATATACAATATTATTTTCAAAAATTAATTATAACCATTTTAAAAGATATTTAAAATAAAAATAAAAATAAAATTATAATAAAATATATATTTTGTAAAAAGATATTAAATATGCAACTTAAAATATTCGAAAGACTTTATAATTTGGTGCTTATAAAAATGCGAATTTTTTTCAAATTAAATGAAAAATAAATAATGGTTATGGAATGTGTTGCTGAATGTATTCCGGGGTCTATTTAGATATTATTTTTAGACATGATATATCCTTACCTTAGAGGACTTTAAAATAATGAAAAGCAAATGTTAATATAATTAGAAAAATAAAAATTAGAAACTATAGTAAAACAATATTAACCTTAAAAGAGTCACTCTTTAAAATAACATTAAAAAGTGAGGAATTTTCTACTTACTTTTAAATGAGACGCATAATAATTAGTCTAAAAGAAACTCATAGTAAAGCTAGTAAATACAATATACTACATTGGAATTCTATATAATATATTTTTAATTTTAATAATATATTGTATTTTTTCTTTTTCATATTTATATGTTTATTATAAAATTTTAAATTAATATAGAAAATTGAACTCTTTTTTAAACAATGCTACCTTATTAGAGTAAACTTGTTAGACAAATAAAGTTAAAATAAGTATGAGAAAATTCTTAACTCATAAACCATAACAATTAAATAATAATTAATTAAGTAATAATTAACTATATTATAAAATAGTTTAAATTTTTATTTTCAAAATTTAAAATTATAATTTTTTTTTTTATCTGTAAATTTGAATTTCAAAAAAACTTTAATTTTTTCAATTTATTCTTTGGCTGCATTTTTCTAATTATTTTATAAATTGATAAAAAAAAAAAATTAAAATAATAAAATAATTGTTAATAATTATTATTATTGATGAATAAAATTTTGAATAAATTCAAATTTCTGCACAGTGATATATCTAATATTAAAGTGTTTTCTTTTCACTAAACTAATTTTTTTCACTATGTAATATAAGAAAAGTAATAAGTTGTAAACCCATTGGATGTGTACACTCGTTTATTAGTTATTATTTTTCTTATTTAGGGTATATATAAGTTAATCGATATAATAAGTCGTAGTGTATACTAATATATGGTATATGATTGATAATTTAACTAGTGGTAGTGTATATTGATATATTATTCATAAGATAATTTTTTTATTCATTTTTAAATAAATTATACTAAATAAGAGATTCTTTTATTTTCAAATATATATTTAAAATTTATATATCTCTATTATAATGAGAATATTATATTAAATTAAAATTTGTGCTTAGATAGTAGTTTATATTGTAATTTAGTAAAATGAAAATCTCTTGAGGCCATTTATACTTATAACTTTATAAAAAAAATTATTCTCAATATTTATTAGTGGTTTTACTATCCTATATTTTTGAAGGAATACCATTTCTCATTTGGAATCTTAGATTTATCTCTATATATTTATTAGGATGATTATGTACCGAAGAATTATTGGTTCTCAAGGCATGAAATGAGTTATTAGTGGAGAATGCTAATTTTAGATTCTTATGCTTCACAACTTGCAATTACTCGAAAAAGATCCATGAACAAAATGATGGATAACCACTTCTCAATCACTCAACATCACCAAATCTTTGATATTTATTTTTCTGACCAAAAAAAACCCTCATAATAAAACATATACCTCTATTCCAGTCTATCCCATGTTACATTATTTATAAAATTTCTTTAGCTTGATTCAAAATAAATATATATAGATATGTTATTGAAAAATATTGTCATACTTTGAATCATCAGCGTTAGGTAACTTAAGCACAACCTCACATTAACGAACGCAAGTCTGAGCCAGATGCTTATGTCACCTCGTCACGCTCAATGATGAAGTAGAAGTATGCTTCATTGACACTCGCGAACATTTATGTGATAAAAGTATGCGCATCAATTTTAAAAGAATAAAGATGAGTATACATATCTTTTAATCTATCGGATGCACCAATGAGGACGATGCCATGAAATAATCCTTTACTCGAAATGAGGACACCTCTCTTGAGCAGCATAGATTCCAAATCTATATATTTAGCAAGTGGAGGAAAGCTATTGAAATAGATAAAAGGGTGTTAGACAATCCGTATTTCCGTATAACCACCTAAAATGACATGATTTCTCATTGATGGTTCCATGTTAATGCACAATCAACAAACTATGATTAGTTTATGAAAACCATTATCATATTTATGAATATTTGAATATTTTAATAATGGAGGACAAAATAATCAAGAGGATGGAAGGCATTACTATAGTCATGAACATAAAATTAAATGGAGAACATAATCACCAAGAGGATGGAAGACCCTAGGTATGAACATAAAATTATATGGAGGACATCACCATTAAAATGGTGAAAAACCACACATAAATGGAAAAATATTTCATCAAATTACTTGAATCAAATATCAAATTTGCAATCACACAATTAGTGTTTCTCTATGACCAACTAAACTGAGATGATTTCTCATTGATTCAATGTTAATGCACAATCAACCAATTATGATTTATTTATAGAAGGCATTGTCATATTCATGAACATTTAAAATGGGATGTTTTCTGAGTGATTCAATGTAACCAATTATGATTTGTTTATGGAAGTCATTATCATATTCATGAACATTTTAATAATGGGAAAAAATAATTAGGAGGATGGAAAGCATTACCATAGTCATGAACCTAAAATTACATGGAGGACATAATCACTAAAAGGATAGAAGACAACACATAGATAGAAATATATTTCATTAAATCACTTGAATCAAATATCAAATTTGTAAAAAGATTCCAAATTTAATTGATGACAAAATTAATGGAAAGAAAATCATAGAGGAGAAATATTTTATCAAACACTTGAATCAATACCAATTTTGAAATAAGATTGGAATATGGAATAATATGATTTGATTTTTAATCCAAAAATATTAATATAAATGTTTTAAAATTTATTTGTTAAATTAAAATTTCAATCATATTTATTTGTTTAATTTATATTTATGTAGATATTTATTTGTTAAATTCAATCATTTAATTTTCTTTTTTTTTTTTACATTAAAAGTAGATAATTATTTATTTAAAATTATTTTGAAATTATAAATATTATGAGATGTAATAGTATAAATAAAAAAAAACTAATTTTACAAATAAAGTTTAGTTATATAGTTATAAATATCATAAAGGTATAGAATATATGTAATATATTTTTAAAGGAAGATATTTGGAATATATATATATATAATTTTTTTTTGGTCAAATAATGATGTTGATCTTGAATGGATCATTGATGATGGTTGTGATATTTCTATGTATATTATTTATAATATCAACTTGATATTATGGTTATTAATAGTATTTATGGTTCACTTAAATGCGTTAAGTAAGCATTTTTATGTGATAAGTTTACTTTTTATGTATATTAGTTATAATATTAATTTGATTTTATGGTTATTAATAGCATTTATGGTTTACCTAAATGCATTAAGTAAGCATTTTTATGTGATAAGTTTACAATATAATTCATAAGTTTTCCAAAAAACAAATATGTAATATATTTTATGTAACTTAGGGAGAAATCATTATGTCTAATGATATGATGAAAATGGATAGGAAATGAACTACATGTAATTCCTTGAATATAGGTATTTTTATTATAAATGATTAAGACACAACAAATGTTAGAAACTATTTTAAATATAGAATAAAAAGTGATTTAATATAATAAATTATGATAAGGCAGAATAAAATACACTTAAAGGTAATTAGCAATATCATTTACATTTACAAAAGGAGTGACTGCATAATATATGCCATGATCGTCAAAATACAATTATAACTCTCTCTCTCTCTCTCTATCTATATATGTATGTATGTATGTATGTATGTATATATATGTATGTATGTATGTATGTATGTATGTATGTATGTATGTATGAACAAAAGTACATATTAAACATTATTCCATGTTAATGGAAACATTACATTGATTATTCTCTGTTGGTAACATTCATTTCATACCATTTCACATATTTTATTTTATTTTAAAGATATGTATAAGTCCTACAATATGATTATGTAATGAATGTGATCAACTAATACCAAAAACAAGTTCCAGTCGATTCAAAAGAAAAGGTTTCATATAGTTTAGTTCTAACTATGCAAAAATGGTAATAATGATCATTCTTTTATCCCTTCCATAATGTTGTATTTTACTCCTCTTTGTTCCCCTCAATTGATATATTCATGGTGATACACAAGTCCATAGAATTTGTATTTTTGCTTACATGTTTGTTTTATAAAAAGTTGTTTCTCGTCACAGTGAAAGTTGTTTTACAGATTATTTTTCATTTTTATGCATTTTTAGGGTTTCCTGTTTAAGAGTTTATATTATCTCTTCTTCTTATTTATCCTTAATACTTTCATATGGTTTATCTATAATTTCTCAATTACTTTTCTTACAATAAGTTATTCATTTTCAAACTTGGTTTCATCTTATTTAATAAACAAAATATCTTGTATTGTAATTATTCTTTTCTTGTACCAAAATTTCATAAATTTGTATCGCACTCCCTTGTTTAATAAGCTCAGTGAGGGATTAAAACAAATATTAATATCATCTTCACGTATAACATGAAAATATGAGAAAAGTCTTACTTGTCCATAATAAACTTCAATTCTTCAAAATCTGAGGAGATGTATATCCATATTAATATTTAGATAATTAAAATTTGAAGATTCTCACCTTAAACATTAGGAATAGATATATGTTTCTTATATATTTGAAGTGTTTTGAACAATTGAACATTCATAATGTTATTTACAAGAGAAAAGCCCTTTATACCATAAAAATTTATCTAGTTCTAAATATGAAGATGCAATACGTACCTTTTGTAACAGTTGCACCTCATGTATATCAAAATATTGCTCCATCTGTAGTATCCAATTTAACGGGTCGTTGCCATCAAAATTCCTCATATCACATTTTCTTTATTTTCGGAACTCAATCTTTTAACCACTGTAACTCTGTACTTTCATATCTCCAAGATCTGAAATTGCATCCTGCACTAGGCCTCTAAGTCCTCTTTCTAACTGTGTAAGTATGATATGGATTGGATTCCGCAAGGAAGAATTATGTCAAATCTCACACACTGAACTGATTATAGACTGGTTTAGTAGAGAAAAATTGTAAAAATTTCCATGTGTCACTCTTTCAACCTTAGGAGCTAAAACCAATACACGGAAAGCTACAGTCCATCCTCATTCTATAACTTCTTACTAAATTACAATTAGATGCTCACAGAGAGAAAGTTATGATGATTTTCCCAAGGTCACCTATTTGGAATGTAATTTAGGAGCCTGCACACACCCTAATTTCCTTAGATCATATCTCCAAAAATTTAACGAGACAAGATTTGAAATTTGGACTCAAGTTTGAGAATGATTTCTTCTCAAATGGGTTTTATTTTTAGCTTCTGAAACTTTGTAGCAAAAATGTTATAGTGGAAATGCCACAATGACTTGTTTGTGATGGAATTCTCGAGCTTGCAAAAACCCTAACTTCCTTAGATCATATCTCCAAAAATATAGCAAGACAAGATATAAAATTCAAACCCCAGGTTCAGAACAATTTCTTCTCAAATCGGTTTTGTTTTTAGTTTCGTCGCAAAAAAATTATAGCAAAAATTCCTCGATGACCTGTTTGGAGCAACGAAACCCTAGAATTAAAGCTCTCATACCAAATGTTATGAAACCAGCTCACAAAAAGATAGAAAATATAGATAAACACCTTCAAAATAAGCCTCCTCTAGGGGGCAACCTCCTTTACATTACACAAATGAACAATTCTTAGATGATACAAATGATAAGACCACCTTTCTATATATAGGAGTCCAAGGCGTCATAATTTAATCAGAGCCCACCTAACAATAATAATGTAAGGGAACAATAATAACAATAGTGGGTTGCTATGGGGTAGAATAATAACAATATGGGGACTACATGGGCACAACAATATAATAACGGGGTTGTACTAATAACAATAAGGGGTTACACTAGTAGTATAGGGACCTAACAGTATATGATCAACCTTCGCATAGCCCTAACCTATGCCTCAGGTACTTTCACGCAGCAATGGCAGCGTGTTGTGCAAATTCCCCAATTATCCTAAGTGATTCGCTTATCTCATCAAATACTTAAAGTTAACACCATGTATACATATATTCGTAATTGCGTTCAATTATTCAATGTAATTGCATTAATTTACGCATCATATAAGGTCCATAATAAAGGAAATTCATACATAAAATATCCAAACACATCAACAAAACAAAGACACAGAAATTGCAGAATAACTTCTTTTATTAATATCCTCCAAGTGTTTATAGACTTTGTCCACCCTGTGCACACAGCTACATCGGTCCACACACTTAGCTGGAGACTTCTACCCTAGGCCTTTTGTGCACTCAGTCGCAGAGCCTCTACCTACCCTATGACCCAAGACATAGGCTTCTTCTTTAGAGATATCACTCTATTACATGATGTGCCATTATATTCATCATTGCCCTAACTACTTAGAGCTTAGCTATTTTTATACAATCCCATGGTCCATGAACCATGGGTAGGTCTCTTACAACTGACTTTATTTTTCAAAACTAAGGACGAACTACCATTTTTGAAACATAACACCTTCATGTTCCGCGACCACAAAATGCAAAGTCTTTACAATTATATTACAAAAATTGACTTAACATGGGCTCTTAGCCCAAAAACTACCCTTGGGGATCCCGATCCCAACAGGCCCCCAACACAAACATCGTGACTTGCCCTTAATTCACTTCCAGCTTGACCTGGATACGCAACTTCGCCCGTGCACTGAGCTGCTACCTTCTTCACATCTTCAACTATCTTCTTGGTTACTGCTCTTGTGCTTTCAGCCTAAAGTTGTTCCTCAATCGCTTGTAGAGTCACAAGATTTCCTTCAATGTTTCCTATGACTATGTAAGCTTCCTCCATTTAGGGCTTTAGGCTTGCCTTCAGTACTACTTCCTTGTGCAGCGATGCATCCACCTGTTCCTTCAGCTACTTGGCTTCCCACAACTTGGCTAACCCTTATGTGAGCATGATGGTTCGCCCTGTGCCTTTAGCTTTGTTACAGCACTGTTGGAGTTTGTGCACTTCCGTCTCTAGCCTCTGGATGTTTGTGTCCTCCTGCAAGCTAGTCAGGAGCTCAAACGATTACTCGAACAACTATGTGCAATCTACTACTGCACTCTTCACTGCCGCGATTTCTTCTATGACAGTAGCTGCCTATTGCTTGTTTACCTCTAGTGGTGTTGAAGGCTGGGTCCTCAACTAGAGCTATGTAATCTATAGGTTCAGCACCAACTAAAACCGCGCTATCTTTATTTGTGTGATGTACATCCCTGTGTCTAATTTTCAGATGCGGACCTCGACTAACTCCTCCTCCAGAATGGCCAACTCTAGGATCATTTTGCATGCTTCCTCTATGACTTGTATGATCTTCTTGCTCTGGCTAGTCATCTTAGCCCCAGAGGTGATGGTAGAATTTCTATATAGGGCCATCTATTCATTGTTTATCCTCCATTCACTGATCACTTGGAGGGTACGATGCTCATAGGCTGTCAACTCTGCAATTACTACATCCTGTAAGAGGTGGAGTGCTTCCCGCGGAAGCACTGCCAATTTCAGTCCAACTCCCTTCAGTGCGCTAATAGTGGTCCTGCCAGCCTCATTTTCCATGGTCAGTGCTCCATCTGGTAGCACTATCACACTAGAAGCCTTCGTGCGTAGCATATCGATAGCCTCTGATGGGCCAATATCCATGCTGGTAGACAGCGTACCAGCTTGCGACGCATGGGTCTGCAACTCCTACAGCCTGGTCTGGATGGCCCCTAGGATGATCTGTTGTTTCTTTTCAAATTGTTGTAGCACCTCCACAGTGAAATCTCTTCCTGTGTCACCAATGTCATATAAGTCACCCTCCGTTAATGTGATAGGATCCAACAAGGTATTGGTCACTTTAAATTTCCTTCTAGACCATCCCTTCTCCAGTTCTACAGGGCACTTAATGCAGGCGATGTCTCCTGAGGGTTTGTGCCATGTTGCTCTGTGTCCTCCTCTTTGGTCTCAGGTGAAGGCGACTACATGCCTTTGTCAGAGCCCCGCTCTGTGCCACCTATCTATTTTCCTACCACTTTTCCTGCCTGTTCCACCTGGGCCTTCTCTGTAGCCTTCTTTTTCCTCTTTTCGACTAGCTGCACCATCTTTAGCTTGGCCTCTTCCTTCTTCTTCTATGTGGCAGAATTTCTTCCACCCACCACCAAGTCTGTGGTAGTTCACCACTCCGCCGGCCATTTATCAAGCACCGCATTGATGGCATCATCTGTGGCCAGTTACGACAAATCATACCACTTCTGCATAGGGTCCTTCTGCACCCTGATTGATATTTGATAAAAATCAACTTCAAAATTGACATAGCTCTACAAGTTAGCATATACTTTGCAAGACAATCACAGCTTCTAGTTGATGGCCATCATGATATTCATTTCCATTAAGATCCATAAGATCTTACGTTCTCGAACTTGCTCTGCATCCTTAGTCACCCACAGCGAAGTGTACTTCGCTACTGGAGGAAGATCTAGCATGAACGAGGGGAACTGGCTCTCCTCTGGTAGCTCCCACACTACCATCACAATCAATAGCAAGAGCCACATGTAGTGGAAGGTATTTCTTTGGTCTTACGTTTCATGGCAGTTCACAAGGAACTCTCCATGAAGGTATTCCAACCAGCTAAACTGGACTCCTTCCACACACTGTTGTGTGAGTGCGATGACAAGCGTTGGCACCTCATCGGTGTGGCAATTCCACATCACCTTCCTTGCAAGGATATGCATTGCCACCTTCACAGTGGGGTCGAAAATGCTGGAGATAGCATAACTGCATGACTTCTTCACCAGTTTGAACTTCTCCTTCATTGATTCTGCAAGCACCTGCTCACCACACTTGCCACAAAATTTCATAGCTAGATTTTTCCTTGTATACGACAGGCATGTTATTCTGTGAATCAACATGTTAGTGTTGGGTATTGACTCCTCTAGCCACAAACACCCACCATGCACCAAGCACAACAACTACTTGATGACCAAAATTGTCATGGGAGTCCAGTTATAGTGCGACACCTAGAGCAGGTTCAACAATCCTGCCTTCTCTACCCCCTTGAGCAACCTCCGTGTCTCCAATGCTATCATCCCCGTATTCATATCTATGATGCGGTGCATTAGCTATTCAGTCGCCAGGTGGGGGAACCTCTCATTGTCCACCAAGTCCCAATTTTCAAGCTTTAATATTGGCACCCATTCCAAACCTGGACCATCAAAAGCAATTTCATCCAGTAGCAGAGGGGCTTGCAGGGGAGTCTTACTTTCATCAATGTCCTTTCGGACCTTGGACTTAGGCTTGCATAGATGGACATACTTCGGCAACTGTGTATCAGGGTCTGTACCCTAGGCTTCAACCTCCTCTATTTCCAATCGCACATCCTCATCGTCCATTAGGATGTCTTCGATATCCTCCTCCTCTGCTTCTAGGTTTATAGCCTTGCCTTTGTCTTGGTCATGGGCTTTGGTGGGATTCATATTGGCAACACTCGCACCTCTATGGCAGGCTACCTTCCCTTGTTGTCCTTCATGATATCCTTGGTTGTGGTTGGCTTCGTCTCAGTGTTCTCGGGTATTTAGGGACCTCCACCAATACTTCAACCACTTTTGGGGTAGCTACTTCTACCTCTCTCTCCATTTCTTATGTTGACTCCTCTACTACTTGCTCTGTGTTGATAACATCTGGGGGCGCTGACATGATCTTCAACAAAAATTCCTGTGTGTCTGCCGGCAAAGTTACAAATACCCTAGAAACTATCAGAAGTTTGTATTGTTCATGATTCATAGGTGCTTGAGAGCTTAACAGTTGAATCTGAAAATTCCAAGTGTTTTTTGCTGGACAACCACTTGTATTTTATAGGGAATTTTGAATTCAAATCCAACCGTTCCCCCCAAAATCGATTCATTAGTGCCAGATTGGCGGTAGAATTTCAAGGATCTAAGCCGTAAAATTTCATCTTAAATGTCGGTTACCCACTCCATTTGGCCTCACTTCTATCGTCTTTTAATGAACAATGACTTTAGCGATCACTTTTTGGACAACTTGCACGATTTCTCCCTTGCTAGCACAGCTTCCTTTGTGCTGCCATAGACCCAGTGACACGTTCGTGCTTCACACCATCTTCCAATCGTGCATCTCCGCAACCTGGGAAATGTAGTTTATAGTCTCATGCATCCTTTTAGCTACCTAGACCACTAAGACTATGCTACTTTCGTTTAGTCACATGATCGAACCACCAGCGTATGCCTTCAAGCAACTACCATGCACCTTTCGTAGGAAGGGTTCTCCATTTAATTTGAACAACTATACCACTCTGTCAGTAATCTCCTTAATGACATAAGGCCCTAATCAGTGCATCCTGAATTTCCCTGGAAATTTATCAAACTTACTATCATATAACAAACCAAGTCATTTACCTTAAATGTGTGCAGCTTGATGTGTCAATCATGGCATGCCTTTTCACATTACTTTTGGACCTACTCGTGAAATCTAGCTAAAAATATTTCTTATTCAAGCTCATCCCGCTGTGTGAGCCAGTCTTTCAAGGTTTCGTGATCTGTCAAGTCTGTGAGCACTGCTATGTGCACATTAGGCACAATGTATTTCATAGGCATTATTTCTTCCACAACATAGAAAAGCCTAAAAGGGGTTCGTCCAGTCAACTTCTTGCATGTCGTTTGATAAGCCGACAGTACTGCAGGTATGCGTAGGTCGCAATCACTTCGTTGCAAATTGCAAACCTCAGTCGACACTTTTTTGAGAACTTTGTTGAATGCCTCCACTATCCTGTTGGCCTGTGGGTGATAAGGTGTGCCCTTCTGGTGGTATACCTGAAATTCCTCCTTGAGTGCGTTGATCGTCTCATTCAAGAAGCACATACCACAATCACTCATCAAGATCATTGGACAACCAAATCACATCAGTACATGCTCAAATAGGAACTTCATGGCAGTCGCGCTCGTGCAATCCTTCACCAGTTGTGCTTCTATCATACGAGTCAAATACTTCATCACAGTGATAATGTACCTTGCTCTTGTCTTTCCTTGTGGCTAAATGGGTCCTACAAAATCTGTCACCCACTTCTCAAAGGTTTGCAACGTCGTTTGTGGATTCAAAGGCATTTCATCCCTCCATAATGGTCTAGCCATTCTTTGACATACATCACACGCTTTGCAATATGATTTTGAATCCTAATGAAGGGTTGGCCACCACAACCCTACGCGTAGAATCTTCTACGTGGTTGCTCTCTTTACATAATGTCCTCCCGTGGCACACCAATGAGCATCCATGGGGATGCTAGTTCTTTCGAACTTAGGTACATACCGTCATAATATCTCATATGTTCCCATCTTGTATAGATGCCCAACAATGACAAAGAAATCTGTCACGCGCACTACTGATTCCTTATTTTTTTGGAGAGTGTATCCTTTCGAAGAAGTTCCTGTTGTTAGGAAGTGTATTATTTCCTCAAAATGATCATCCGTGACACACACTACAAATAGCTACACATCAGGCAATCCTTCTTCCAAGTTGGTAGGTTCCTCCCCTATTTCGATGCACGACAGATGGTATGGTCCCGCGTTCAATCATCCAGGCTTCACAACCACTTCAAAATCATACTCCTGGAACAACAAGAGCCACCTGTAGATTTCCCCCCCACCTCCCAACACAACCTTATTGACTGGTAATTCAGCATGGAGTGATTCATATACATCTTAAAATGCCCTCCTAGTAAGTAGTGCCTATACTTCTAGAGAAAATACACCATAGCTAGCCCCTCGCGCTTAGTGGTGGAATAGTTCTTCTTTGTTTTGGACAAACACGTTCGCAGATCATCCTGCCCATCATACTTGTTTGTCAGTCGAATCTTAGGCTTCCAAAATCTTGTTCTCATCATCCTCATACATTCACACCAATCATCAAAGATTCCTTTATGCGTACCCCACCATTTTGCGGGTGTAGAGCGTGGTGCCCAGTCTAATCCCTGGAAGTGATTATTTTCTGGTACCTCCCTTTCAAATGCATCCAAAAAGATATCTACCTCATTCAGGGCTTCATAACTAGGCAGATTTCTTACCTTTGACGACACACAGTGCAACGATCGGGTCATCATGATACAATTCAGCGTAGTTACTTCATGTGACCGATTCTGCCAGCATTCTATTTCTTCATCAAAGTCCAAAGTGCAAGAATTCTCGCGATGCCATGTAATTCATCCATCCGTGGTGGGATTCACCCAATATTGGTCTTGCACTATTATCTTATACATACAGTCTAGGTCGTCATCACTCTCATATGTTGGCATAATGGTGCATGTGTTGTACTTGATGGCAACCCACTTGTAGCAAAACATCTCACTTATACATAACTAGACGAATCTACAGAAGAGAGATCAGATGTGACAGAACACATGGTATGTAGGATAGCCTAGAGGAATTAGTTCAGATGTAATGAAAAATGTCAACTCATTAAGATGACAGTTCTCAGTATGACAAGTTAGCTTTGCCATCAAGTTCAAAGGGGGAGATTGTTGGAATTATGATACAAGTGTTGTCCTTGATGGCGACTCCCACAAATGACAGATCATAGTGTAGTAGGTCAGTAGCAAATAATTGATGATCAGACTACAAAGAATGAAGACAGAAAAGTATATACGGAGGTTCACTATATACGAAGTCGTGTACACACGCAGGTTCACTATATCCCAAGTTGCGTATATACGCAGGTTCACTATATCCCAAGTAGTGTATACACGCAGGTTATGTAGGAAGATTCACTATATACAAAGGCGTGTATACATGTGGGATTTCTGATCAAAAGTCAGGTATGCGTATGCACGAACTTTCATGCATGGAAAAGAGCATACATGTGGGAAAGTTTATTTTTGGGTCCGTGGTATTTAGAGCTATGGTTTTGGACCTTGGTATTGTGTCCAAAGTGTTGAACCTAGGTATTGGGTGCCTAGTATTACTTCTAAATGGTTTTGGACCATGGTATTGAGTAAGGCCTAAGACTATAAAGGGAGAAGAAGATCATTAGACAAAGGCAATTAAGAAAGTCTTGAATATCTGATGAAGTATGAGATCCAGTATGCAGGTTGTGGGTTCATGATGCTTTGCTTGATCTGAGCTAAGGAGGAATCTTAGCAGTTGATGGAGAACAAGATCTAAGGATAGATCGGGATCTAATGCCTTGGAATGAATCATCTCTATATAGTTTGATCTTGTTAAGTCTAGATCTATATACTGACGCATGTAATGTTCTGTAAATATTATGATCTCGACATAACTCAAGTTTGGAATAACTGCAAATCATGAATGAATATTTACAGATGTATACGCTGGTTGACTTTGATAAAAGTGCATACATACGCAGGTTAGATACATCTGAATAGCATATACCTATAAACTTACAAGTGCTTTTGGTTGATGATGCAAAGTCTGAGTTATGGTGACTGTTTGCAGGTGTCAGTATTCTACATATTTAGATTAGTTGAATGGGTTTAGCTTCAGTGTTGATGGAAGAGATCTAATCATAATGACTTATCTTTATGTGATTTTATGAACTACATGTGGTTGCTAACACACGTATTATCCTTGTATATGTAATGATCTGGATATGTCTGAAGTCAGGAAGTGCAACGAAGTTATAAGTAAGAAGTTGATGACATATACACTGGTTCACTTTGGTGAAGTTGCGTATACACGCTGGTTCGGCACTTCCAAGCAGCGTATTCACTCTGATGCATGACTCTTGATGATACAGTTGGTTCTGAATATTTTTGCAGAGTTCTATGTCCTGCTCTGTGTTTTGGTGACTACATTTTGTTGACAGGGTTTCAATGATTCAGTATTGGGTGATTCAGACAATGATAGTGCTAGTGTTGATTGATTGTGTTCTTCTATGATATTGATGGGTCCAATATGAAAATTGGATGAAACATGACCTTCAGATTATGGTGTTGTTCTTCAGGAGTATGTAGTCATAAAATTTATGAAACGTGGTCCCTAGAAGAAAAGAGAAGGTTGTGGCCTTCTGTAGGTCGACACCTACGTACTAGTACATCAGCTAGTACAAGAGCTAAGGGGGTGGTAGCTCCATTCCAGTAGCAGCTGAAAAATGAGTGAAGGTTGGAGCATTCAGTAGGCGGGCACCTACGTACTAGTAAAAGGATCAACTAGTACAAGAGCTAAGGGGGTTGCAGCTCCCTTCCAGGAGAAGCTGGATAATGATAGAAGGTTGTAGCCTTCTACATGTAGAAGCCTGTGTACTGGTATAAGTCTGCACTAGTACAGAAATATTGTAAAAAGAAGTTTCTTATTAAAAGAAGAAAGAGACGAATTGCAGCAATTGGTTTTCACCCACATTGGGTTTCCACCTTACATCTCGATGTTCATGCGTGTTGATTATGTGTGATGATCTGTAATGTTTTACTGCTCCTGTTTACTATTCATATGGTTAATAATGTTATGAAGCACTCATTAAGGATAAACTAAATAAATCATAAGTTTACTGGATATACATTTGTTGCATTACACACAGTTGCATATACACGCGGTTTTCCTTAACTGAAGTAGCGTAATATGGAAATGAAAAAGTTATATTGATTTGATAATACTGATTCACCCCCCGCCTCTCAGTATTATTTCCAAAAATTTGTATCAGAGCAAGTCCTTTGGTAGAAGCTTGATGACTTGAAAGAGATCCGTAGATCAATGGGAAATAAGCTTAAGAAGAAAGCGCCTAAGAAGAAGAAGACATCTCAGAAGAGCTATGACAGTGGAAGAATCGATTGGGGAATATGTGGAAGAAGCACTTCAATTTCAGAATCACTTCAGAATGAAGATGAATAAGAAAAAGAACTATCATGTATGAATTTGTTATCCTCCGGTGATACATTTATCCATCCATTTGAGGATGACGAAAGTGATAGCGAAACAACTGAATTTGCTCTTATGGGTGAGCAAGAAAGATATCAAATAGAGGTATAATTTAAAAAGCTTATAGACAAAATTAGTGATCAATAAGATCTATTGAACAATAGGGAATGTGCCTTCAAAGAAGAAGCTACCAAACTAAAAGCTCAACTAGAAGAAGGAAACAAGGTAAGGAAGTTATTCAAGGACAAGGAAGATCAATGTCAAAAGTTTCAGGATGAAGTGACATCATTAAGAAATGAAGTCAATGAAAGGAGCACAACAATCAAGAAACTCAAAGATAGATCTAGTTACTATGAAAGTCTTGAAGCTATGATCCTCTCGCTAAAGGAAGATCTAGAAGAATCAAATAAGCAGAATGAAGAACTACTCCAAGCTCTTGAAAAATAAGAAAACGAAGTTCTTGAACTAAGACATCAGTTGGAAGAAGGAAGAAAAGCTGAAGAAAACATGAAGAAGCAGTATCATGAAAAGGAGGAGCAACATCAGGCTGAGGTAAATATTCTAAAAGATAACTTAGAAGAAAAGGATAAGCTCTTACGATTTCAAGATAGTACTAAGATCTTGGATGATATTCTTAGTAGTCAAAGGTCTCCTGCTATCAAAACTGGCCTTGGTCTTTATGAATATGTTGAATATCAATCTAGCTCACAAGGAGAGGCAAGGAACTCTAATGAGAAATCTAAAATAATCAACAAGGAGATGAGAAGACAACCCCATCAACAACCAAGGAAAGAAATTCTTCAAAGAAAATATTTTACTCCTTCGATGAATAATGTTGAATGTTATGTATGTCATAATATTGGACATGTTGTAGCTAGATGTAGAAGTAGAATGGTTCAAGACCATCACACAGAAAGATCGTCACATTCCAGTTACTTTAAGGGATATTGTTTTTCTTGCAATATGTTTGGTCACAAAGTTGTTGATTGCTACAGAAGGAATATGAAACATGTAAGATGTTATGCATGTAACAAGCTTGGACATATAGCAAAGGAATGCAAGAACAAAGTATGGGCACCATACCAAAAGGAGAAAACATCATCACACTTGAAGATATGGAAGAAGAAGGAAGTACTGTCAGAAAGATGTGGCACAACACAATGTACAGATATAACAGACTCGGAGGAAGTTGAAAGTGTAAAACTTCAGTGTTCTCAATCTCATACGCAAGTTTCATAAATTGAAGTCGTGTATATGCACAAGTTTAACACTGCACAGTCATGTATATGTCAATTTGAGAAAAGCAGTGGGAGAGGCTCAAGAAAAGGATCTGATATGATTCAGTCCATTACTTGCTCTGTCTGATAATGGTTACAATCTGCTGATGATGTGCGGAAATGTCTTGATACTTGTAATATGTTTAGAAGTGTTTTGATCCTAACTTGTTGATGATGATGCCTTGATACTTCTTGTTGATATATGCATGATCATATCTGATAGTAAACAAGATGGCATAGGTTCAGGGGGAGTATATACTTTTAATAATACATTGTTGGCATTATGGTTAGTAGTCCTTGGTGGTGATGATTATATGGCTAAATGATACATCTTGCTATGACATGGTTCTGAGATTTCCATGATAAAATCTCATATGATTCTTGGGGTTACATAGTTGGCGTTCAGATCAAATTTTTGATTGATTCTTTGATGATGCATATATAGTGCTTACATGGTGATCTTCATAAGGATAAGGAGAAGTACAAAGCTTGAGTACACAATTTCAGCACTTGATGATGAGTCACTCATATGCTGTTGTCGACATATAATACATTTATGATGTAGGATTCCTATAGCTCTTGGTGTTCACATGGATGAGGATTGTTGTTGTTGATGATATCAAGAAGTCTTGACAAAAGATATTGAGCTCAAGATACACAGTGCTATATACAGTATGCTGGATACATCGATGATTACTCAAAGTTTCATTGTTGGAGTCATGATGATGATGAGTTCTTACCTATATGATGATAGGTTGATACTTACATATGTTGATTGATGCATATGTTCCCAAGTGATGATACATGGATGATATATAAGGTCATGCAGATCTTGATGTTGATGAGATGGCTATTGTGTTCTTCACATATGATATAATGTGAATGATTTTGTATGTCATATGCAGAATTCATTCATGGAAGGCTATGATAATATTCAAGAGGATGAATTGATATCTATATGCAGACATATCTTGTCACAGGTTGATGTTATCTATACTAATGGACATATATAGGTTGCTAGTCTCGATGTTGTTGACAGATGCTTATGGAGAAGATCATACACTATGTATGATAGTTGCTGATGACTATCATGGTCTTATTTAGATATTTGGTCTCTATTATAAATGTCATATATATCAATGTAAAGGTCATATCAAGACTCGGGATGTAATAGTTTGTCTCTATCTATTGTAGTCATTTGATGAATCCCTTTTGGTCACATGATGTAATTTGTACCCCCACTATGCATGGGAAGGATGATGTAATATTTCAGTCATGTATAAACAATTGGTATCTGGTATATCCCCACTTGGTTGGGTGGATGAGTCAATATTGTATATCCCCACTTGGTTGGGAGATGAATGTAGGTATGAGTCTTTGGTGATAGGAACGTCATTTATGATGTATAGAGTCATGTTCTTCTTGTAGAACATCTTTTTGTAGACCTTGCTTACAGTCACGGGGAGCATGAATAACACATTTCAGCAGAGCAGATATTTCAGCATGTACTCAAAGGGAGCATGGACGGATTGGTACATCTTGGCATATACAAAGGGGGAGCTCAATCGGAGACTTCAACAGGTACTCAGGGGGAGTATGGATAGTAGAATGTATATCAAGGAAGAGAATATCTTGGTTCACCCTTTGCCGTTGATGTCAAAGTGGGAGAGTGACTTGGTATGGTTGTTTCCATCAACTCCAAAGGGGGAGATTGTTGCCATTATGATGCATGTGTTGTACTTGATGGCAACTCACTTGTAGCAGAGCAACTCACTTATACATAACTAGATGAATCTATAGACGAGAGATCAGATGTGACAGAACGCATGGGATGCAGGACAACCCAAAGGAATCAGTTTAGATGTAATGAACAACAACAACCCATTACGATGACAGTTCTTAGTATGACAAGTTAGCTTTGCCATCAAGTTCAAAGGGGGATATTGTTGGCATTATTGTACAAGTGATTTCCTTGATGGAAACTCTCACAGATGACAGATCATAGTGGAGCAGGTCAGTACCAAGAATTGATGATCAGACTACAAAGAATGAAGAAAGAAAGGTATATACGCAGGTTCACTATATACCAAGTTGTGTACAAATGCAGGTTCACAATATCTGAAGTCGCGTATATACGCAGGTTCACTATATACAAAGGTGCGTATACACGCGAGATTTCTGATCAAAAGTCGTGTATGAGTATGCATGCACTTTCATGCATGGAAAGGCACGTACATGTGGGAAAGCTTATTTTTGGGTCCATGGTATTTAGAGCTATGGTTTTGGACCTCGGTATTGCGTCTGAAGTGTTGAACTTAGGTATTGGGTCCCTAGTATTGGTTCTAAATGGTTTTGGACCATGGTGTTGAGTAAGGCCTAAGACTATAAAAGGAGAAGAAGGTCATTAGGCAAAGGAAATTAAGAAAATCTTGAATATCTGATGAAGTATGAGATCCAGTATGCAGGTTATGGGTTCATGATGCTTTGCTTGATCTGAGCTAAGGATAAATCTCAGTGGTTGATGCAGAACAAGATATAAGGATAGATCGGGATCTAATGGCTTGGAATGAATCATCTCTATACGGTTCGATCTTGTTAAGTCTAGATCTGTATATTCACGCATGCAATGTTCTGTAAATATTATGATCTGGGTATAACTCAAGTTTGGAATAACTGCAAATCATGAATGAATATTTACAGATGTATATGTTGAATTACATTGATAAAAGCGCATACATACGTAGGTTATATACATCTAAATAGTGTATACCATATAAACTATGATGTTTGAAGTTATAGGTGGTTCTGGTTGATGATGCAAAGTCTGAGTTCTGGTGACTGTTTACTGGTGTCAGTATTCTGCATATTTAGATTGGTTGAATGGGTTTAGCTTCAGTGTTGATGGAAGAGATCTAATCATAATGACTTATCTTTATGTGATCTGATGAACTAGATCTGGTTGCTAACACACGTATTATCCTTGTATATGTAATGATCTGGGTATGTCTGAAGTCAGGAAGTGCAGCGAAGTTATAAGTAAGTAATTGATGACATATACGCTGGTTCACTTTGGTGAAGTTGCGTATACACACTGGTTCGGCACTTCCAAGTAGCGTATTCACTTTGATGCATGAGTCTTATGATACAGTTCGTTTTGAATATTGTTGCAGAGTTCTGTGTCCTGCTCTGTGTTTTGGTGACTACATTGTGTTGACAGGGTTTTAGTGATTTAGTATTGGGTGATTCAGAGAATGATGATGCTAGTGTTGATTCATTGTGTGCTTAAATGATATTGATGGGTCTAGTAAGAAATTTGCATGAAACGTGGCCTTCAGATTTATGGTGTTGTGCTTCAGGAGTATCGAGTCTGAAAATTTATGAAATGTGGTCCCTGGAAGAAAAGAGAAGGTTGTGGCCTTTTGTAGGTCAGCATCTATGTACTAGTACATCAGCTAGTACAAGAGCTAAAGGGGTGGTAGCTCCCTTCCAGTAGTAGCTGGAAAACGAGTGAAGGTTGGAGCATTCGGTAGGCTGGCACCTACATACTAGTAAAAGGATCGGCTACTACAAGACCTAAGGGGGTTGCATCTCCCTTCTAGGGGAAGCTGGAGAACGAGAGAAGGTTGTAGCGTTCTGTAGGTAGAAGCATGTGTACTGGTATAAGTCTGCACTAGTACAGAAATATTGTAAAAAGAAGTTTCTTATTAAAAGAAGATAGAGACGAATTGTAGTAGGTGGTTTTCACCCACATTGGGTTTCCACCTTACATCTCAATGTTCATGTGTTTTGATTGTGTGTGATGATCTATTTTGTTTTACTGCTCCTCTTTACTATTCATATGTTTAATAATGTTCTGAAGAACTCATTAAGAATCGACTAACTAAATCATAAGTTTACTGGATATACGCTTGTTGCATTACACACAGTTGCATATACACGCGGTTTTCCTAAACTGAAGTAGCGTATATGAATCTTAATATGGAAATGAAAAATTTATATTGATTTGATAATACTGATTCACTACCCCCTCTCTCAATATTATTTCCAACATCATAATCATGGACAAGTTCAATACAGCACAATCCTTCAGCAAGATCAAGGGGTACTACTATGCGCAATGATTTCTTCTCAAAGGTCATCCTTTTGTTCTTCAAATTGATTACCCCATTCATATCGGTAGCCCAGTAAATTCCCAGGAGTGAAGGATAGGGATTGTTGTCATCCACTATCTCTATTAGTTCAAAATCAGCGAGTGCACTTGCACCCTCAATATCCACGGTCACCGCCTGCAGCCACCCCATGCGGATGATCTTTTGCTGATTCGACATCCTTATCTAAATCAGATACAATTGCAACATATGTCTCCCCATTCGCTCCCAAGTCTTCTTTGGTAGGACATTGGCATCTGACCCTAGGTCCAAAATGACCTGATCCATTTCATACTCTCCTATCTATGCATTCAGTCTCATCTGTTGTCTCGTCCTTTTTTTATGCTTGCCAATCTTTCGTACTACGCGTGGCTCACTTGGTGTAGTTCTAGTGCATCTACTAATGAGTTCTTGTAACCATTTCACAACCTTACTATCACTTAGTAACTTCATGCATGTCTCCAGGAAACTTGCGAGCATAGAGGGGTCCATCTCATGCTTAGGCTTATCCTTGTTTCCTAAGGTGGAGGCCTCAATGAAGCTCTTCTTAGCTTTCATGAAGGTTTCACGTGCGTAGTCCAAATCAAACTCAACCTCCTTTTTCGGGGCTTTGTGAACCCATGTACTATCTTTTGGTTGTTTCCTATTGTCATCTTCTATCAAAATTCCACTTCTGAGCACTATATTTTACGTTTGGATATTCCTCCCGCAACTCCAATCTCATCATCTGTAGGTTCTGATTCGACGAAGGTAGTAGTGCCCATTTTTCACGTATCCTAGCTATCAGCATAAGGCAATCTTCTATTTCATAATCATACAATTTGTAATACTTGCACAACGGATGCACTGGATTAGTGCAATCATGAGCATAGTGTCCTGGTCCTCCCCAATTGTAGTAAATCAACTGTCCTTGACCTCTACGAGGTCCTCCTCCACCTTGGCCTCTTTTGTGCCCCTGAAATCTTATCCACACCATCCATACTCTATGGTCAAGGGGCCACGTTTCGGCCTGAACCCTATAGGCAGGAGTTCTATCCATCATCAGTTCATAGCTCCTACAAGTACACTCATCATGCCCTAGCGATCTACAAAAGATGTAGAACAACTATTACGGTGTCTGTATAAACTTTTGTAGCAAGGGACAATTATCTGTGGCATGTTTTCTGGCTACTTGACAAATAGTGCACCATAATGTAAGCCGTGTGCTAGGTCCCGCCATAGCTTCAGGACTTAAAGACATCGGTCCTCCTCCTGAAATATAGTTTTCAAAGATAGGGAAATGGTATTTCTCATGACCCTAACTCTTGCATTTCAAGCACCATACCTCCTCATGTACCTCTGGTCAAACCATCCTGTCCTGCTTTAGACTTTGCATCTCAACGCATAGATTCTTCAGCTGCGCATGGATCTACTGAACTGTTAGATTTGGATCTTGCATCGGAGTTTTAGGTAGTCTCATGGCAATCTCCAAGGCCTTCTCTTGAGTGGTTATCTTTTGCTATGACAACGCACTCCTTAAGTGTGGTAGTAATGAATCTACAAACCACTCGCGATGTTGTCCACCTATCAACTTCATGTTGGCTTGGCGCATTTTACATTTCAATGTTTGGTCTAGTTCCCAAGGCATCTCACCTAGTTGCATCACAATTTCCTTGAATCCAACAATTGACTGTGCCTCAGATTTAGGGCTACTAAATTCCCTATTCAATGATGCTTGGATGTATGCCACTCCAACATTTGGGTTATCGTTAGAGTACTTAACATACCAGGTTAGCGCGCAATCTTACACAACACTAACCAATGTCGCCTTATTTATATGATCATCTGTAACACCTTAAGCTTCCCATACAACTTTCAAAATGAACCAGAATTGGTTTGGGTCCTCATTTCCCAAGCCTTTGAACAAAGGCAGCTTCACTGTATTTCCCATACTTAACTATAGTGGAGGTGGAGGTGGTATGGGTGAAGTTGGAGGTGAGGGTGGTGAAGTCGTGTGTGGTGTTGGTGGAGGTGGTATTCGCAGGAATCCTTGTCTTATTAACTGAATAACACTTGGCAGAGAAACCTTCACTATCCCTTCCTTGTCACATCGCAGAGGTGAAATCAAGGGACTGTACTCTAGACCCTTATTTCCTTTGTTCCTATACGATTTTCTGCTTTGTGTAGTCTCAAACATCAAGATAGCTGTAAGACCCTTTTTCCACAAAATATAATTTAATCTTGGTATTCAAAGATTTTACATACTTACCTCGCTGTCCTTTCAAGAAGTGCTACTCCACCTCGCTTTAGCTGACTAAGGTTTCGACCATGTGAGCGATCTTATCCTCCGATGCTTCCAACCTTCACACTATCACCGAGGTCCACATAATAGGACCATCAGGTTTCCACCTTCCTTGTCTATCTACTAGCTTTGTGATCCACTCGTATAGCTTAATAGGGAAGGAGCAGAAAATGATCTCATGGATCTCTATATACAGGTATCTATCCAACCACTGTTCCTTTGTTAATCGCGGGTTTCTGTTCTCCTATCCCAGGAATTTGTGGATATTTCTATCCAACCTGTCTCCAATCTCCTTCTTAGCTGGATTCCAGTGATACAACATCAGACATCTCTTATGCAGATTCTCTTCCTGGCAATGGAACCATTTGTTGGCTTGAGGGGGACTGACCCAGGTGTAGTGTTAATTAGCCAAACAAATCCCTACACTACTGGTACTTTCAGCATCAGTTCGCAGAGCGTGGACTGAAGTGCCACCCAAAGCAGTATGGGGGGATGTTGGCACCAAGTTTCCACACCCTAATATGGTTGTGATGTCCTTTGATTCCCTCTATCCTTGCCTTTGCGCAAGTGGCTTCACTCTATGGCTTGCAAGACAAACCCTATATTCTAGCCTTCAATACCTTCGTGAAAGTATACGATCAACCTTTGGGCAGCCCTAACTTGTGGCTCAGGTACTTTCATGCTACTATGGCATCGTGTCGTGCAAATTACCCAATTAAACTAACTGATTCACTTATCTCGTCAAATACATAAAGTTAACACCGCATAAGCAGATATTCATAATTACATTCATTCGCACATCGTATAAGCATAATAAAAGAAATTCATACATAAAATATCCAAGCACATCAATAGAACAAAGCAAAAAAAAAAAATAGGATAACTGCTTTTATTAATATCCTCCAAGTGTTTACAGATTATGTCTACCCTGTGTACACAGCTACAGGGGTCTGTGCACTTAGTTGCAAACCTCTACCCTCGGCCTATGCGCACTCGGCTACAGAGCCTCTACCTACCCTACGACCCAAGACTTAGACTTCTTCAGAGCTATCACTCTATTACATGATATGTCATTATATTCATCATTTCCCTAACTACTTAGAGCTTAGTTCTTTTGATACAATCCCATGGCGGCGGACCATGGGTAGGTCTCTTACAGCCGACTTTACTTTTCAAAACTAAGGGTAGACTACCCTTGTTGACACATAACACCTTCATGCTCTGTAACCAAAAAATGTGGAGTATTTACAATTATTTTACAAAAATTGACTTGGCATGGACTCTTAGCCCTAAAACTGCCCTTGGGGTATCCCACTCCCAACACTTCAATTTAAGCTAAAACTGTCGAGTGTGATTCTTTACAAGTTGTATTTAGATTTTTTTTCTTCCATGATAAGTTATGTAGGATTACAGAGTGTGTTATGAATTGATTAGATTGAGTTTGAAGAAGATACTCATTAGCAATTGCAACAATTTGTATTAATTAACCTCTGAAGTCACTACATATATAGTGTTGACACTCTTTAAATAAAAATACTTGCGTCGGGTTGACAATTAATGTAGGGAATAATATTGTTTGTAAAAGGACATCTTAGTGTACCAACGATTAGGAGTAGAAGAAACATAGTTGATCTGGCTTATAGTGATGCCCTCAAGACTTTGTAAAAGGTTGACAACAGTATTTTATTTTGGAATTATTAGCAAAGTATGGCAATTTACAAAAAAAATATGTCTGCTGTGATCACAATTAGCATCATGATCCGACCTATGGAATGGATATCAGAAATATCACCAAAGGATGTGTCAGATCTATTATAGGTGGACATGGAACTCCATTTATGAAGGAAAGATCATGGCCACACGTTTTGCAAATGGTACGAAGACTTAACTTCATGCAAATTTTAAAAAAGATTAAAGCATCATCGTATTTCACTTTAAGCACCCTATCACCAATTTTACCTTACTAATCATACCTCCCCACGATCCATTCCTTTGATGATGATTGCCACTGTCTTCGAAATGATAACCCACCTTAGAATTACATAATTCAAGTATACATTAAACATGGGAGGTTGTAAACATGATTAAATAATTCATGATCTTAACAAATAATAAATTATTAGAACTTTATCAAATTAATTTCAAGCTCATGTTTTGTCTGTATTTTCAGGAAACTGTTGGTGCGCTATAGGAATTGTTCTCTCTGCACAATTTTTGAATGTTCTGCGGGAAATTTTTTTGTAGAAAACAAACCCATTTATTCCCCTTTTTGTAAAGTTCATTTCGCATGAATGAATGTTCTGATGTCGAATGTGAAATGAACCCATTAGATTACCGTCCATTAAGCTCAATTGTTAACCAATGCAAGGCCCATCAACATTAATGGGAGTGAGGACCAAGGTGCTCTAATGCATCCTATCAAGTGTGATTTATGAGATTACGTTGAACCCCCTGTAGGATCCAACTATCAGGAAACCATGATGATTCCCCTATTCTACTGGTGAGATAGCTTGTCATAAAGGCATACAATCTTCAAAGCATCATGAGGCTCTTGATCTCAGGACCAAATAATTTGATCATGTCGATGGGCCAATATTGTTAGAAGGAGGCCCTTAAGGAATTCCACATCAATCCAACATGAGTAATCAAAAGATTAGATGAAAATTAAAATTTATTCTAATGATCCAAAGGTTCTATTGTCTAACAAGCCCAGGGAAGTTCATGCTTGTCAACTTTCAATTTTAGAGAGTCTGAAATACTGAAAACGAACACTCCAAGGGGGCTCCTTTTCCGTAATTAATCCATTGGGCCTAGAAAGAGGATTAAAAGAGGAGAAGGAACAAGTAAGCTGATTTTATGACTGCATAAAATATAGAAGAGGTAGTAGAAGGAACAACTCCTTCTCCTACCATTTCCAGCTCCTTCTTCTTCACAAATTCTTCCACAAATTCCTCCTTGGATTGGGGTCTTTTATATAACTTGAGTCTATGTCCATTTACCAAGAATTCAACATTCACATTGTCGATTATTTTAACTCGGATAGATCCATTGTCAAAAACTTTCTCAATTTCATAGGGACCCAACCAGTGTGTATTGAATTTCCCTTTAAAGTTCTTAAATCTTGAATCATACAACAATGCCCAGTCTCCCTCTTTAAATTGCTTCTTCTTTATGTATCTGTCATGCCATTTAGCCCGTTGTTGTTGGATCAAGTTAGCATGCTGAAAAGCATCCTGCCTAAACTCTTATAACTCATTGAGCTACAAGATCCTCTGTTGTTGTGCCTCATCAAGGTCTATACCCATATTTGCTTCCATATTGAAAGTTCTGATATGAAATTCAATGGGCAGTAAAACTTGTTTTCCATACATCAATTCATAATGAGAAAATCCAATGGTATTTCTCCATGTGATCTTGTAGGCCCACAATGCCTCAGGAAGTCTATGAAACAAATCCTTTTTATATAATTGCATTGTCTTTGTAGGGATTGTCTCCAACACCTTATTTCCTGATTCCACTTTCGCATTGGCTTGTGGATGGTAAGTGGTGGACTTCCCATGAGTAATCAGATATTTATGTACAATTACGTGCATAAGATTTGACCCAAACTGAGTACCCTAATCAGTAAATATCTCCCTAGGTACCCCAAATCTCGCAAAAATATATGAAAAAAGAAGTTATACCACTTCTTTCTCCATTACACTAGGTAGTTCTCTTTCTTCCACCCAGTCCGTCATATAATCAATACAAACTAAAATATACTTCTTACCTTTGGATATAGGATTGATGGGACCTATAAAATCAAGAACCCACCTCTCGAATGGTTCTATGAGAAGTTGTGGATACAAAGGAATTTCATCTGATTGAATAGGACACCTTACACTTTGGTAGCTATTACACTTCCAGACATACTGCCTTGCATATTTGAAAAGACTTGGCCAATAATAACCTGAGCGAAGGATCTTATAGGTTGTCCACTTATCTGCAAAGTGACCTCTGCAAGGTTCATCTTGATAAGCTTGCAAGATATCATACATCTCGTCCTCCCTGACATGCCTCTGAATAATCAAACTAGGTCTGGTGAAAAAGAGGTCTCCCATTATCCAAGAGTAATTATCACTTTTCCTAATAATTCTTTTCTTCTAACTAGATGAAAAACAAGGGGATAACTTTCTTGCAGTAAGGTAGTTGGCCATATCTATAAACGAAGGTGTTTTAACAGAGATAGAACACATATCTTCATCAAAAAGGTTACCATTAACATGAACATCCTCACCTGCATGGTTAATCCTAGATAGGAGATCAGCTACTTGATTTTCTTTTCCTGGCATGTCCAATACCGTGATATTAAATTCTTGTAGCAGCAAGAGCCACCTAGTAATTGTGCCATTAGTGACTGGTTTGTTCATGAGATTTCGAATAGCAGAATGATCGGTATGTAAAAGAACCTTCGTAACCAGTGATGTAATGTCTAAATTTGTTAATAGAATAAATTACAGCAAGGAATTATTTCTTAGTCATAGTGTAATTTAGCTCTGCAGGAGTTAAATATTTACTAACAAAATAAATAGCATGGGTTGCGAGATTTTCCTTTTCGCCCAATACCATTCCTAGAGCTAAATCAGGGGCATCAGTGGGAAAATGAAAGGGAAAATTCCAATATGGACCTCTCAAGATAGGTGTTGAAGAAATCTTTCCCTTGAGTGTATCAAAAGCAACTTGACATTCATCATTCCAATGAAATTCAGATTCTTTAGTTAATAATTTACAAAATGGTGAGGCTAAGTTTGTAAAATTCTCAACAAAACTTCAGTAGTAGCTCACATGTCGAAGAAAACTTCTCACTCCATTTTGATTGGTTGGTAGAGGCATTTTTACAATTACTTTGATTTTAGTCAGATCAACTTTAATTCCTGTTGTAGAAATATCATGTCCCAAAACAATGCCTACTCAATGAAAGATTAGTTTCTCTACATCTTTACAAAGACCTCCTAGTATTATGTAAAGCTTCTTCAAGAGTATCACCTATTACTATAAAATCATCCATACAAACCTCTATTCAATCATGCAAAAGATCAACAAAAAGACCAAGTATTTCCCTTTGAAATGTGCCTGGTGTGTTACATAAAAAAAATGGTAGCACCTTATATGCATAGGTACACCAGGGACATGTCAGTGTTGTCTTCTCTTGGTCCTCTAGAGCTATCCTAATTTCATTGTACCCGTTGAATGCATCTAGGAAGGAGAAATACTTCTTCCCTGCTAAAGTGTCCAACACTTGGTCTATAAAAGGGAAGGGAAAGTGGTCTTCTCAAGTAGCTTTGTCTAGTTCCCCATAATCCACATGCACTAACCATTTACCATTATTTTTACAGACAATAACCAATGTGGAAACCCACTCGATTTATGAAATAGGATAGGTGAACCCTAGATCTAACAATCTATGAAATTCATAAATCACAATTTCTCGTAAAGAGGCGTTCGCCCTCCTTTGCGGTTGTCTTACAGGTTTGGCGGCTCCCTCAATGTAAATATGATGAATGCAAGTATTTGGGTGAATACCTCTCATGTGTGTATATTCCCATGCAAATCTATCTGAAAATTCTTCTAATGTATGAATTAATTGTTTTTCTTGTTCAAGAGTTAAGGCAACATTAATATTAATATTTCTTTTAGGAAAACTTTTACTACCTTAGATCCAAATTCAGTTATTGAATATGCAGGAAATATATATGAGAGGGTTCAATGTGATTCAGTCATGGTACTATGTTCATAATAATTATGCAAGTTAGTAATGCTATCTATATTATGACTAGACTGCCCTTCTTCATGCTGTGAAAAGTCAAGATTAGAAATATAACAATTTATAAGATTTACTTATGAGTTTTACATAAGGATCATGGATTGGTCTATTGTTAAAATTGGTTGGGTGCATTCTAAATCATGCTCTTATTCTTAAAACCACGGTGTAATTTTGGATCTTCAGAGGGGGTTAGTAGGGGGATACAAATTTATATGCTCTGGTTCAGCCCCGTGAGTGATAGTCATATTCCCTGGTCTAAACGCTATGTAGGCATACGTTTTAGCTAACCACAACCTCCCTAAGATCAAAGGATGGCCTCCCAAGTTAGTTTTAGGTTGAAGAAGATAAAATTATGCAGGGTATTCCCAAGAAGCCAATGAGATGACAATATCTTCTAATACCCCCTTTGGCTTTACCTTAGACCTATCTGCTAATTTTAACATGGTAGGAGTAGGTAGTAAGTCAAAGGATCCTATGTGAGATAAAGTATCCATGGTCATCACATTGATGGCTGCACCTAAATCAATTAAAGTATGTTTTATTGGATACCCATTCATAAAGGTGGTAACCATAGGGATTCCAGGATCTGCATATTTTTAGTAGCAATGCCGGTGGACACAAGACTTGCAATTTTTCCACATATTTGAATTATCGAGTGTTCTTTCTTCTATCTTCCAAGATTCTTGGTACATAGTTCCCTCAATATTTTGGCATAAACCATGATATCCTTAATTTCTTGCAGTAACCTGATTTTAATGCACAAATTTCTTACCTCAAACAAAAGATCAAACTTGGGTTGTTTTATTTTCATTTCTAACCTCTCTAGAAAAGGAGGCTCGACCACTAGGGATGTGGAAGGTTCTTGTGATCCTGAAGTGTTTTTTTCTATTGGTTTAGGTATGTTTTCTACTTTCAGTGGTTCCGGGAGTGTCTTCCTCTACAACCTCTTCAATTCTTTCAGGTTGAGTGACCAATTTTCCATATCAGAGTTTGATTTCCTACAGTGACACATGAAATTTGTACAATAAAGGAACATAAACTTCCTGTAGTGACTATGGGGAAATATAATAAATAGGAAGAGTGTGATAAGTGAACAATCCAATATTATGTGCAAATTGGATGGTATTATTATTGGGTTAGATATTGGCTGAGCAGGAAGTTGTGTGGGACAATTTTGATTTCGTGGCATAGGCAACTAAGGTTGCTAATGTTGTGGATGTACCATTTGTTGTGGCTCGGGATGTGGTCGATAAAATTTCTGAGGTGGAAAATTTTGTGCAACAGACTAAGAGAATTTCCCCTGCCAAGGTTGTTGAGGAGGCCAACACTTCCAGGGCATTGGAACATTCCACATCTAATTATGAGCATACAAAAATTGAAAATGTGACTGTGACATACCTGTAGGACATGGCTTCCATGGTCATTGAGGTGCCATTACATTGAGTGCATTGACAGCTTCCTGATCTATTGCATAGGTTTCTTTAATCTCAGGAAGACAGGGACATTAATTAGTAGAATGCTCAACATCACAAATTCAACATAATTCTATGCTATCAATAGGGCATTCCTTTAGAGCATGTTTTTTCCTACATTTGGAGTAGAATACAACTATGTTTTTTTCCAATTTCTCTTGTTTCTTCTTAGCCTACAAAACATCCAATTGTGAAGATAAAATGATAAGAATATTAGTCTTAAAATTTTCAAATAAGTTACCCATTTCAGCTCTGGTTACTCCAGCTCCAGCAACTAATTTTACAACACTAGAAGAAGTGTCTCTCAGTGCTTCTCCAACCTTATAATTTCCTCGTGAATATCATCTGCACAATTCACATGCATCATCATAGACCAATTTCGATACATCACCTTCCCCCATTAGGTTCAAAACCTCTAGATATTCCAATCTAATTGCCCTGACAAAAAATGTTCTCAATATTTCTTTGCTCAACTAGTTCATCTTTGATATCTGGAGATTATATTGAAATCATTCCACCAAGTCCTCAAGGCTCTCCCATTCCTTCTAATTCATGCCAAAAGTTTCTTCCCTGAGGTCCCTAGTTTTATAATAATCTTGGTACTTTTTCAGGAATACCATCTTCATTTCAGCCCAGGTTGCAATGGAGTTTGAGCCCAACCCCACAAACCACCTGAGAACAACATCCTTTAATGTAGAAGTAAACAACTTCAACTTTTTAGCATTGGAATAATAGTCGTAGCTCTGGAATAATACATCGAATTCGAATAAAAAGGCATCAAGATCTTCACTAGAGACACCATGAAAGTTGGGAAAGGCCGAAGGAAGAATTTTTTTTTCTGAGTAGCTCCAATAGTTTCCCAGATCAAAAATTCAAATGTGACTAGCTCCTCTTCAGCATAGCCTCCATCTATATTATCAGTACCTTTTTCATGAGCGATGTTGATCCAAGAGAAAGTAGGACCCTTATAAACCACACATTCCTCAGAGTCAATGGTCCAAAACTCCAGTTCTTGGATAGGATTGACAAGGAATTCCTTCTAAGGTTGGCCACTGAGAAGAGATACTATCTTCCTTATAAGAGGAGGTTCTAAATGGGAAGCAACAAAATAGTTTTAAAAAAAAGATTCTGCTATCGAAATATTAGTTTGTTTAGGGTCAAAGACCAAGCTACCTTTAGGACCACATAACACTTGTTCAGATTCTTCCTCTTTTGCTACCTTTTTTCTTGGAGACTTCCTTTTTCTTGCTAGTTTATTAGTGAATGAAGTGGTTCTCACACCACCACAAAATAAATTTGTAAATATTGGATCCTATTTATCTATTATGGAAACAAATTCAAAATATTCTACTTACCAAGCAATCATGACATGGATTTGGTGAATTATGAACTCTGCAAGTGCGTAGGCTTTACCCTACATCTTACCACTTTAACTCCCCCAGTCCTAAAAATATTAAGAAATAAAAATCATACAAAAACACTTTCAATATCATCCCTTAGCACCTCCACAAGAATGATGCCAAAATGTTGAGTTAAATTATAGACTTATATTTTACCAACATAAATTATCAACCAAGGGTAAGTAAATTTGTGATATGCCTTGCAAAATATATGCAGGCTCGATACCTAAAGTTCTTCTTAATTAAATCAGTCACATCTACACATCACTAATGCCTCTTTTTTGCATCAACACTTCACATCAAAGGCTATAGAGTGGATTCAACTCCCTCTATAGCTCTTATATTGCTTATATTGATCAGAAAATATAAAAGATCAACCACATAGCCAAAAGAAATAAATTTCATAATGGGAAGCTGAAACTGATTACGTGAATCACATAAATATGAACCATAAATCAATCAATATATGTTGCTGAATCAGAAAAAATAACACTAGTTGTACAACAACCATATCATTGCATAAACATAATCAAAAAATATTCTCCTACTACTAATGGAGTTGTGAGTAAAGGGGGCCCTCCCTTACTCACAACCCCTTCAATATTAAAAGGGTATACTCAGTAGAATGGACGGAACATATAACTTATATTAATATAGAAAAGATCACAATATTGTACAATCTAATGCATTCATCAGCCAACCAACCCCCTTACACATACAATGTAATAGTATTTATACAAGTTTGCAGGCATATGAGTTACTTGAATAAGGAAAGACTACTTGCTAAACTATTTACTATTATTATAGGTACAAAATATCAAAAATAGTTGTCTTGAGTCGAATCCATGACAGAAAGCATGGATCAGACAATTTCACTACATCTGCTATAACTTTTCGTCATGCGGCCAATGAGAAGGAGATTGGAGATGTTGGTGGTTTTGATGATAAATTTGGAGCAGCCAATAGGACAGTGTCCATGTAGGTGGGATTCGCCACAAAACCCGTGTTCCGATTTGTTATGAGATTAAGTGGAACATAGAAAACCGTCGATTCAATTGCAGGAAATATGGATGGCTGCAAGAAATCTAGACGGTTGCAGAAAATTCATACCTCCAAGAAATTGTGGAGCATCTGTAGGAAAATGGCGAAAGCAAGCTGTCTACAGCAAATGGCAGAGTTGGTTCGACTCTACATAAGACTTTGACTAGTTGACTCGATAATTTCAATAAGGAACAATTAGCTTAAGGAACTACTTAAGAGTAAGATAAAATGACACTTTTTAAGTTAATTTTCATACCTTAAGCACATAGTACCCTTTTGCCCAAAATCTAGATAATATGGTCGAAATAGGTATAACTAGGGGTCAAATAGAGTTCGAAAATGGGAAAACAAGGTCTTGGAAGGTTGTCAAAATTGAACAAAACTGGGACCCAATAATGATTTAATTAATTATTGTATTTTCCTATAGTTTTGAGAGAGAATGAGAATTATTGTGAATAAGAGAAGATTCGAGAGTATTTTGGAAGAATTGAGAAATTTGAGGGTTATTTAGCTCTTATATAAGGATAAGGGATTAGATAAGAGGTTTTATGAATCATGAGAGATATTATGCGAGTTAGTTTAGGATCTATAACCTACTTTGGTTCAAATCGACTTGTATAAATCTAGGAGAGCCCATGAGGCATGTAAGTGTGTAATTGAGTGAGAGTAAGGAATAACAGGCCCATGAGGAGGCCAAGCATTCTCCTGTAAATATTTTATTTATTAATGAATTATTTCTAAGTTTTTATATGCATTTTATATTGTGTGATTTTTAGTTTTACTGTGTGTGTAAATTCTTAAGTGTAGACCCTATGGTCTGTGTGTGACATGAGTACTCAATGTTTTCATTACTTTCATTTACATCATGGATGATCTCACCACCTTATTCAAATTTATAGGTTGATCTCACCACCATCATAAGTAGATGCATTGTAAATAGTACTGCATGTTAGGATATTCTGACACATAGGAAATAGTTAAGTATAACTTGGTCTAGTGTAGAGTTAGGTAAAGTGTGTTTCTTACTATCTACTTTTGTAACTTACAATCCGATAGTAATGATATGTTCTAGACATTAAGTGATCCGAAAATTTATTCTCTCCTGGGTATTACCAAAACTTGATATGTGGCTTTTCACCTGATTGGTCCATGATCTCTATTTAATGATCATGGAGGGTCATTTGTAGGGTGACCATTCATGAGAGAAGTTTATGTAAATTTTCTTTCTTTTATTAATAAATTGCCTGAAGTGGCCATGTTGGCTTAGGTCGTGGACTCTTTGAGGGTTGTAACCACATCAAGAATATTGGTGTACTAATCTGTGATATATTCGTGAGCAGTGTCCTTTGGTTTTCTATCTGAGGAGTTTACCCTATAAATTCCTACATTGTATCAGAGCCATTTGAGGACCACATCCGTTGGTGACCCAAATCGGAAGCCAACACAACTGCATCCGACTGTCATTTCCTATATCTAGTGTTTCTGACCACTTTCGAGCCAAGAGGACTGGAATATTATATTGGGATCATATACATGTTCCAGTGAGTAACCCCTTTTGTTCATGCGAAAAGGTTTATGGTAGCCCCAGCTACGTCCTTTCTAAGATTTGGAGGTATACAATCTTTATTTGCAATTTTAGTTATTTATGTCTCTCTTTAATTCAGTTTATTTATCTGGTTTTTTTATTACTAGATCCATACCTTTCATTTTTTTGTATG
Organism: Pinus tabuliformis; assembly: GCA_031772625.1. Classification (NCBI taxonomy): domain Eukaryota; kingdom Viridiplantae; phylum Streptophyta; class Pinopsida; order Pinales; family Pinaceae; genus Pinus; species Pinus tabuliformis. The sequence goes on from CM062820.1 coordinate 1,370,793,256, forward strand.
CTCTTTTCTCCGCAACTCTATGCGATTTGGGAAAATCAGAAACAAAAAGGAATGATTTCTCTCATGTATATGCTCTTTTCTGCTGCACCTTTGTGTGATCTCGGAAAATTAGAAACATAATGGGAAATATTTAGTTTGTGGCAAAAGCTAACTACAAGCCATAAGGTTTGGCTTTTATTGTATGTCCGTGTTGGGTTGTGTGGATTTTTGTGTGATAAACCAAAAGGGATTTTTCAAGGAAGCAAGAACCCCAAAGCTTCAGTGACTGAAAAAAAAAAACTCCTTCCTTTTTTCCAAAATTTACTAACCTTTAAACTAGCACACTTCGTTGAAAGTTACTTTATGAGAATAGAGGTCTTGAGTTCACGTCTTTCTTTTTGTTGAGTTACTTTTTCAAAAAGCACATGTATCTTATGTTTTTAAAGTTACTTTATGTAAAAGTGTTCTCACCCATTATAGAAAGTGATTCAATTATAATTCTAAAGTCTCTTTATCTTTTATTTTAGTTAGAATTTAGTGGGTAGCTCATAAACTGCCAATGTAAAAGTGACTTTCACTTATTTATAAAAGCAGGTCACATAAAATATTTTTTTTAAGTGAGCTAATTAGATTAATTTTGGAAGGGGGTGGGTTGGGTGGGTGTTAAATATAACATTATCATTCATTTCCACATATTTACACACTTCGCCAGCATCTTCAACAACATTTCTTAAAAAATCCATTACTTCTTCATCCGAAAGTTGTTCTTAGAGATGTTTTTTTAATCGACCTAATTTTTTGAGATCTTTCTATTGGAACACTTAGTTTCATCATCTACAGCTTCAGTTTCTATTAAAATGGAAAGCCCATGCCAATTTATTCTTGACAACACCAACTACTTCCAATGGTGGTCCTACATTGTGGATTTACTTAGAAGTAAAGGACTTTAGAGAATAACTTGAGGCTAAGAAGCTAAACCTAAAGATGAAGATAAGACAACCAAATGGAAAAATAGGCAAGATCAATCACTTGGGTTAATATGGATGTCTATTTCTCCAAACCTTAGATTCCATATCGTAGAACATGATACCCCTAATGAAGCAAGGAAACAACTCACTAAAGTTTTTGGAATTAAAAATGAAATTAGAGCCCGTCAACTCGAAAATGAGTTTCTTACCTTGGACCCCAATAATTTTTCTTCCATTGAAGATTTTTTGTCCAAGTTGAAGATCCTTAGGCTTCTCTTTGAAGGTGTAAATGTTAAGAAAGAAGATGGTAGACTTATCTATTCCATTCTTACTAAGTTGGGACCAACCTACTCTATGTTTGTTTCCACCTTCCATTCTACTAGAGAAGCCTTCATTTCTCGAGGACAAGACTACAAGTCCCCCTCGTTTGATGGATTTTGTGATTATTTAATAAGAGAACATGAAAATCTCTTAGATGTTGGTCTTCTTAATCGTGGAAACTCTTTTAAGAAAGCCTTAGCCACCCAGCCACAACCAAATTCAAAGAATCCTAAGAAGAAATATCCTGAAAAGAATGGTCTTAAACCAAGCAAGGGTCCTAAGCAATTTCCATCTCAAAATGAAAAATCAATTCAAAAAAGTGGTAGGGAAAATAAAAACAAAGGGATGAATATTGATATACATTGCAACTTTTGTAATTGAGATGGGTACTTAGAATCCAAATGCTTTAAGAATATGGAAGCCTTGGAAGAAACAATGAAGAAGCATAACATCCATTTGGAGCATTCTTCAACTTCAAATTCATCTTCAGGAATAACACTTTTTGCACGTGGTTTTCAAGCATCTCGTTCTGGTTATGAACTAAATGTATCTTCTTCATCTCATTCTCATGAGTGGCTTATTGATTCTGGAGCTTACTATCACGTAGAGAAAATCAAAGCGATGTTTTCTTATTTAAATATGTTGGTGATGATACATCCCTTAGTGTTGAAGGGACTGGAACTATTCCTCTAGATAACGGTCAATTTAATGATTTATTATGTGTTCCAACTTTATCCTACAACCTTCTATCTGTATATCAGAGAACCCATTCATGTGAAGTTAAAATCATTGAATTTTCAGCTCATGATGTTGTAATTAGGGACCTAAGAGATCCAAGAAAGGTTTTAGCTACCGACATTGCTAATGATTCTACAAGGTTGTATTGGTTTAACAAATTTGGTTCATCAACTCTTCCCTCAATATTTTTTGCTCATAATGATGAAGTGAGCAAACATTGGCATGAGCAATTTTGTCACTTAAACTATTGCTCCCTTCAAAATCTATGTAAAGAAAATATGGTGACATGTCTTCCTATGGTGTCTTGCAGAGATGGTGTTTGTTCTGGATGTGTACTCACAAAAAATCATCATGATAGTTTTGAGAAACATGCCTCTTGGCACTCCTTAGCCCCTTTACAGCGTTTAAATAGTGATTTATGTGGTCTAGTTCTAGTTGTTTCACTCTCTGGCTATAAGAATTTCTTAACTTTCATTAATGATTTCTCCATACACACTTAGGTATAGTTCTTAAAACTCAAGAGTGAAGTATTTAACATGTTCTGATAATGGCGGAGAGTATGTTAACAACAAATTCATGAACTTTTGCATTGAGCATGGAATTCAATGCAACAAAATGTTCCATATACTCCACAACAAAATGGTGTAGCTGAAAGGAAGAATCACACCTTAAAGGAAATGGTTAATTGTATGCTTCAATCTAAAGGACTTAGTCTTAATATTTAGGTCGAAGAAATTAACTATTCAAATTACATAGTAAATTGCACTGAATATGACTCCAGAAGAAGCATGGTGCTCAATTAAACTAGATGTAATTCACTTTCACATTTTTGGAAGTGAAGCATGGGCGCATATTCCAAATGAGAAACATAAAGCTTTAGAACCTAAGAGTGAAAAAATTATTTTTGTTGGATATTCTAAAGATGTCAAAGGATATAGACTTATTCCACTTAAGTCCAAAAATGCTATCATTAGAAGAGATGTAAGGTTTGTTGAAAATATATCGGCCTACGAGCCTAGTTCGATAGATGTGCCACCTCTCTCTATCGTTTCTACTCCTGAAAATATTTCTTCTTCAGATGATGACAGCGAGGATGAAAATCACCCCCCCCCCCACCTTCTCAGGATCCTCCATCTCCTCAGCTTCCAAAATGGCTCCATGCTACTCTGGATGCAACAGTTTCTCTTGTAGGTGATCCTACGGATCAGTGACATACACGTTCTCAGTTCGATAGAGCCTGTTCTTTACTGGCTCAAGCTTCAACGAATTATGATCCTAACGCCTTTGCAGAAGCTTTATTCCACCTCGATTGGGACACAACTATGAATTAAGAATATCATTCATTATTGGAAAATGATACATGGGATCTTCTTCCTCTTCCAAAGGGATGAAAACTTGTCAGATGCAAATGGGTTTACAAAACCAAGTTTGGAGCAGATGGAAAAGTTGATAAACATAAAGCTCGTCTTGTTGCTAAGGGTTTTTTAGAACTTGAAGGCATTGACTATAATGAAACCTTCTCCCCCATTTCCAAAATGAACTCTACTGGCCTTGTTCTTTCCCCTGTTGCCTCTTTCAAATGGTAATTCCATCAAATGTATGTTAAATTTGCCTTCTTGCATGGGGACTTGCATGAAGAAATCTATATGGAACAACCTGCTATATTTATACAAATAGAATTTAGCTTTATACGCTGGCTTAAGAAATCCCTTTATGGTCTGAAGAAAGCCCCTTGGGCTTGGTATGCCAAAATGGATAGCTTTCTCTTAGATACTATCTTTTCTAAGTGTCATTCTGACAATACTATCTACACCAAGAAAGTGGGCAAGTATCTTATGATTATTGTTCTTTATGTTGATGATATTATCCTTACTAGTAGTGATCCCAACCTTATAAACCATGTGATGTCCAACGTTAAAAAGAAATTTGAAATAACACACCAAAGACACTTGCATTATTTTTTTAGTCTTCAAGTCTTGCAATCCAAGGAAGGTATTTCCCTTTCCCAGTCCAGGTAAACCTGTGATCTTCTACACCACTTTCACATGGAAGACTATAATCCAACCCTTTCTCACTTTCACCCTGGATTCAAACTTTCAGTCACTTATACTTCCCTTGAAGCTGAAGCTACCTTATACCATCAACTTGTAGGAAAAATTTTGTATCTAACCCATACTCAAACTGACCTTTCCATTATTATTGGCCTTATTGCTTGGCTTATGAAAAACCCACATGAATTTCACTGGAATGAGGCTAAGAGAATACTTCATTATGTTCGAGGTACAATTTAGTTTGGGATTCATTATAGTACAGAAGCATCTCCTCTATTGGTTGGCTTCACAGATTCTGTGTGGGTTGGTGACCCTGATGATTGGAAGTCTACTGTAGGTTATGCCTTCACTCTTGGTTCTGGACCTATTACATGGTCTTGCAAGAAACAAAGTTCCATTTCTCTTTCTTCTGCAAAAAGCACGGTATCATGGTGCTATAGAAGCTAGTAAGGAAGTCGTGTGGCTTCGTCAGATCTTGTCAAATTTTGGCTTTCAACAACACCATCCAAATACACTTTGGTGTGGACTCTTTGAGGGTTTTAACCATGTCAAGAATACTGGTATATTGAGATGAAGAGGAAGTTTTAGTAACCACATATTATTTGACTGAATGAGATTCTAGATCTAGAATAAAATATTTATAAGGAACCAAAATATGAGTTGATCCACCGAGGTATTCATGATCACATCCATCAATCGATTCATCATCATTACAATGATTATTTACGGAGGTTACATATTGATCAAAAGAATTGATTACATTTGATTCACTACCGAGATTAGCAAATTAAGAGTCATCGAAGAATGGAAGCACATTTTTTTGACATGGAGGATTTTGAAAAAGAGGGGAAATATTCAGAGCATCTTCACATTTCTTCTCCTCTACTTGTGCAATGTGACTTTCTTTTATTTGATCTCAATTTGAACCAGCAAAGTGAAAATCAAAAGAGTATGAAAGACTAGCTGGTGGAGCAGATTGATCAGGTGGATCATTGTACAAAGAGTCATGGCATGTAGATGAGAGAGGATCATAAAAATATATATCAAATTAGAGGCTAGAGTTATGAATGATAACATCGTGTTGCAGAATGGGGAAATTAGTTTTCCCATGGGCTTCATAAGCCCTTTTAGTATTTCTTCCATTTAAACTGAGTCATGAGAAACTAAAGGAGAATGAGGAGATTTATTAGGAATTTGATTTATGGATTTTTTAACTTTATTACCATTGCAAGGAGGAACCCACATTGAGACTCAAAAGGGAGGAAGAAAAAGAAAGAAAGGAGCAATAAATTCCTCCCCTAAAATTAGAGGTGTCTCCTGATTCACAAGAGTTGGAGAAGAAGGAAAATAAGAGGGTTGAGGTTCACCTTGCAAATAGATAATAACTAAGCGCCCAAACTCTCGTTTCAAGAAATACTGAATGTCTTCTTCACAAATTTCACAAAAAACGTGAAGGAATCGATCAGAAAGCTCCGCAATTGGTCCATTAGGCTTCATTCTTAAAACATTGATTCTTTTACAAACATCTCAGTAATTATACCTATCAAAGGCTTCATGAGGCTCCCCTAGGAAATTATGAATGGAATGGATGGAAGTAGGTGGAAAGGTATGGCACCATTGATTAGCATGACCTTCAAGGGTGAGGAAGAAAATCACATAAGAGAATTGTTCATCATTCATTTCATAGGATTCAAGAAAATTAATAAAATCATAAATATGCTTGGTTATGGATGTTCCATCCTCACCATGAAACTTTGTGTGGGACAAGTGATAGAGAGACTCATTAGGTTTTGAAAATTGATAAAGGGAAAAATTAGAGAAACAATCCTAGAGTAAGATTTGAGTATGAGATATTTTAAATAATAGATTCAAAACAAATTCAATGGGCTCATCTTGTCTTCTGGACCTCCTTCTATTACCACTATTGACGTTGTTGGAAATACATTAACTAAGGGGTCTCCCCAATGTGAATTCCCAATTAGACCTCACATCGTTTCGAGTAGGAGCCTCATCTAGAATATTGGCCTAGTTGTCACGTATCCTAATGATATGCCTTGGATCTAACTATCAACAAGAGAGAGGAGTGCACATGTGCCTTCGAAAATCATGGGGGGATTTCCCATTGAGTCTTCAATCATATGTGTGTCAAACATCTTTCACTCTGGAGGGGAGGAGAATTGAGCCTCTAAGAGAGAGGTGGTAGTGCCACCCTAGTAGATACACACATGAACAAGAAGGGTTTGTCCAACATCAAGTGAAATAGTCCACAAAGATGTGATGGTCATTGAAACCAATATAACGAGGAATATATGTATAATATCTAGTGGAATAGTCCATGAAGGTGAAATAACGATAATAGTAATAAAAACACATTGTTAATATGATAAGGAACAAAATAACTGAAATAGTTGAACTACTTTAGTAGATATGAAAGCAAACATGAATTACAAAAATTCATAGAATAGTCTTACAAATATCCAGAATCCATGCATGAAGAAAGTAATGGCCTTGAAGGCTTCTATTATAAAGAAAAATTTCTAAGACACATGTATACAATGAACATCACTAGCTCCAATAGTGGAGCATTGTAGCCACTCCCTCCTCCTCAAAAGAACTAATATGTCTCTCTAATGCCTTGTGGGGGGAGCCAAGGTGAAAATTCCTTTGATCATACACAGAGGGAGTATTATAACAAAGGGGTTATGGTTCCCCTTCCTTGTGACTCTTTGAATACCCTCATGACTATTTTACTTCATATGACTTTTAAAATTTACATGACTCGTTATATTTCACAAATATCCTTTTGCCTTTCACTTTACAATAAATTTCTAAAACATATGTTAAATCATTGGCCACAAGGTGTGGAATATGACTACTCATGACATGACATGAAATGACATTGTTGACATGAAATACATGATGATGTGGCAATCACAAGGAATTGTCGGTGCTAAGCATTGAGTGTCTTCTTCTTCTTTTCTCCTATGTATGACTTGGTGATAAGGAATATTCAATGATCTTAAGTCTTGAGTTGTGATCGCAAATTGATGTCCCTTTTTATTTTCTTGTTTGATCAACTTATGTGTTCAACAACAAGTGTTTCTTTCAGCAAGATTCCCCCCTCCAATCCCTTCTTCATAATCTTTCCATTGTGTGATATAGTACATACATTTTCAATTCACTCATGACGAGACGACATTAGTTTGAAAATCCCCTAGTCTAAGATAGTGTGTTGTGATCCATTATCTAAGCCAGAACTAGGTGAAAGGTTGCGAGAGATGGTTCAGTGACCACAAAGTGCATATTTCCAATAGTCAAGGGTGAGGCTTGGGCTCTGAGACTTCATAGTGCACAGCTCAAGAATGATTGAGTGAGAACACTACGCAGTTTCCAAAGCCATTGGGACAGGCTGAGGGGATGAGATTTAGAGGTCACACTATGCACGTTTTTGAGGCAAGGGATGTAGGGCTATAGAATAATTGCATAGTTAATAGTCTCACAGGATGAGTTTGATTCTTGTGAGTGCACAGTACACATTGAAGGCTAGTCTGGGAGGAATGTTTTCACAATTCTGGAGGTCAAGACCGAAGCTTGAGCACAAAAACTGTGTAGTGAAAGATTCCTAGGTGGTAGGAACTATGTATTTTGGAGTGCAAAGGGGCAAGGTCTCAGTTAGAGGACCTGAACTATACAATGTTTAGTTTAGGGAAGTCGGGTGAAGCCAAGTTGCTTAGTTGGGAAGTCTTCTTAGAAATTGCTAAGTGTAAGACCAGTTAGACTGATGTGAACAATGATAAGAATTTGACTTTGGTCTCACACATAAAATACTTGATGACACAACAACATAGATCACCTAGGACACATGAACAATGCATTTCCCTCTATGCGACAACTATATGACCATTTATGACAAGTGCGACACTTAAGATACACTTTTGCGATAATCGTGATGAAACTTGTGTGACAATGCTAAAAACTTTGTGAAAGAGTGAAATAAATGTTTACATTATTAGAAAAAATCATATTCACAAAGATAGGCCCTTGAAACCATGAGAACATGCTGCTACATATTGTGCGATAACTAATCATGCAAAAAGATGACAATTTACCCAACATGCAAATAAGAGAAAAATACTTCAAGAAACTACATGAAATGAGTTTTAGTGTTTGTAAAGACATGTGAAAGATGAAGGAAGTCTCCAAAATTATGTGGAAGCCAAAATTTTGGACGGTTTTGCAAAAACTACAACAAAAACATATGGATATGATAGTGCTTTCGGTTAGGCTTCAAGGCTATCATAGAGATTGAAATACTTCCCTTTCAAGGTGACTTAATGTTTGTCACTCAGATAAAATTAACTCCTTTCCATATCTCTCAATTTCTACACTCTCATTATTTCTTCGTGCCTACCAAACACATATCATATTTTTCTCAAGCAATTCACCTTTCCTAAATAGAGGACAAGGATATATCAGAAAATAATGAAATCGTGGGATGTATGGGACTGTAATTAAAAGTTGGAAAAGGGAAATATATCTAGTCATTAAAACTAAAGAATCTATTGAACTAGAAGCTAAGGTAGCTAGAGAACCACCTGTAACATACAAGGTAGTTGTTTCTCACTCAATAGTATATTCATATGTATACTCATAAGTTGGAACAACTTTGTCTTTCTAAAAGGTAAGGCATAGAAATTTTATATGTCGTAGAGGAGTAAATGTATACAATTATTGCCTAATATAATTCATAATGGCATAGATCTTATTCAAGTCTCATAGATTGGTAGGCTTACTCCATTTATGCCATGTCTTCTTTATAATGTTGTAATACCTAAACAAGGGTATCTCAAGGAATGATGTTATAGTAATGTATGTTGAAGTTGACTATTCAAATCTATATGATTTTTTCATGGTTCTATTTTGAAATAGATATGTATCTAGAGTCACAAATGAGAACAAATTGTTGTTTTTTAATTTGTACCATACTCGGTTGTAATGAAAGCTTCTTCCCCATCCACAATGGTATCTAAAATATGATTCATTTCTATTGTTTCTCCTTTTACAAGCACACATCATATGAGGTAAATAGAAAAGAACAAGTTGATAGTGAATAAGAAAATATGTAACAATAATTATTGTAGTATTGATTCTAATGTAAAATACGAAACTTGATGTAGGAAGTGCAAGTATATAATAGTTTCAGTTTTTGATCCCAATAAACATCCTAGAAATACGGATCATAATTTTTTTCTTATACATATATTTATGGTCATCATAACCAGGTTTTTTTTTGCATTTGAAGCCTGAAACTTTTCAAATTCATTATATGAATAAATTTTTTAGACACTAAGCTCCTTATACTTCTACTATGTATAATTAAACTAATGCATTGTTCTTTGATCTTTCATTTTGTTTTAAAAACTTTTTTTCTTCGCTCAAGTTCTTCTGCGTCCTTTTTCTCAATCTTAAGTAACACTCTTCGAAACATTAAGTTTCACCCTATTCTTACTTAAGCACATCTATATTTTCTCCAATAATATATGCTTCATTATCCTCTATGTCTTTTGTTTGTGCGTATCCTCTTCTCCTTGAGTTATACTTTTTTTGGCACTAAAATTTATTGTCTCCTTGAAGTCCATAATGAAAGAAAATAATCACATACTTTCCCTTTCCGCTTCAAAATCCTTCCTTGTATTTTTGTGCACTATTTCCTTCTCTACCACCTATAACATTGTTGGATTCTTCCTCCTCCTCACTACTTCTAGTAGTCCATATTATACATTTACTTCTAAAACCACTTCCTTTACCTTTATATTTTGTTTCCATCTAATAATTTCTTTTAACATCGAGGAAAATTGATACCCTTCATCCATAGTGTGAATAAATTATTTCGTCCAATTTACTTACGTCGTCACTCACTAATATTCTAGAACTTTATTTTATTATTGATTTGAGCAATACCATAAATAATTTCTAACTATGCTCACAAGTATATATTCGCTTTTTCTATAATTTTTGTACTTTCATATGTAAGTTCTATTGGTAGTCAAGAAGAAAAAAAATATTTTTGATCTTGCTAACCATTTTTTCTAGGTTCTAATCTTCTCTAATCTGTTATCCACTTTTCGATTTTGTAACATGTCCCACCATAGTGAAACATTCCCTTTCACCTTAATAGTAGAAAATCTCACCTGATTTGGATCCTGAATAATTTCATAATGGAATTATCATTCAAGTTCTCCAATCCAATCAATGAGCATATCATGTCTTATATTTCCATCATAACTCAAAAAATCAACCTTTTCGCTACCTCTATTAATCATACTTTAAATCAATTTTACTACTAAATATATCGCTTCATCATTTTAGTATTTAGATTTTCAAATACAACATTATTCTACTATTCCCTCCTTTGGATTGTTATATTTATATTGTTCTCACAACATTATTTCCCTTAGGATTCTATGTCTAGATGATAGATCCACTTATGGACTTTAAAAATAAACATTCATGAAAAATAACTACGGTTAATTTTGAACTTCTAAACTAATGATATTATACTTTTTCAATTTCTTCCTCTAGATCTAAACCTAGTTCATCATTACCATTTCTTCGATTCTCTAACTCTTCTATTCTTCATCAAAAATCTTCCAATTCTCGATTTCCTACACCTCATCTTGATCCTCTTCCCTATGGTGGCATCCCTCCTAGTTGGAAATGTATAAAAAACATTTATACATCTCACATCCAAGTTTTATATTGAAACTTGTTCCTTCAATGGTCTTGCTAAACACTCATGAATCAAGGTGTTCTATTAGATTATCTCATAGAAGTAACTTAAGGCACACTCCCTCAAAGAAAAAAATCTCTCTAAAACCATTTGAGATAGTAGAATGGTCCTAAACTCATTGAGTGTTTCATAAAACTTGCCCTACGATATCAAAGAGAAAAACTACAAACATTTCCTCTAAATAATTTCGTAGAATTATTAATTGTAACTAGAAATTCCACAAAATTAAAAGACATTGGACAAAATAAAGAAAATTGTGGAAACATTGAAACCATATTTTATTTAATCAAAATTATGATTTATATAGGGTGAATCAAACTCATAGAATTTGTGTTTCTATTCTAACATGATCTATAGTCTTTTCTAGCTCATTTCTCATATGTGGTATTCTCTTTAACTACGTATGTGTCCTCTACTTGGCACACGTCTATTCTCTGCCTTTTCTTAGATACCCTTAAAATGTCTCTTTTTTTAAATATTCCTCCTTTGAATTATATAAATCTTTTTTCAAATATTTTCCTATTCGTTTACCTTCTGATGCAAAAACTTAAGAAATTTCCTTCCTATTCATTTCCTTAGTCAGGTAATTCAACGGTTGGTACTTTTTTCTTTCTTAATGGTTTCAGTTATAAATGAATAGGAGATAAAAATAATAGACACAAAGCTACAACTTAGATTTACAGTTAAATCCTTTATTGTAGACTAACAAAAATGATTTTACTAAACTTTATTATCCAACATTCGACTGACTCACAAATTAAATGTTTTTGGTTGATGTGGATTGCCAATGCCCAAGGATTCTCCTACGTCATTCTATCATTTCTTAAACCCATGGGTATTGGTTTTCACCCACCTCCATCAAATATACCATACTATCTATCCATAGAGTCTACATCAATAAACCATCAAACAATCCCACCCATTTTTACTACTAATGTTCCATCCTTGCTGATTTCTCCATATATCCCCAATAAAGTCCCCCTAGAACTATCCCATTATGGAAATTAAGTGGATGTCAGAATTAGTCTTGCATCAAGGAGGTTGATTAGCTAATTGATTCACCCATTAGTTAATTTCTATCATTGGTAATATTAATCATTGATAAAAATATTTCATTATCATGATTTGAATTGATTATAGGAATTTTTTTTTAAGATTCCATGGTTCAAGTATTCTAATTACTACAGTATGGCATACTAGAGAGGCTTGTATCATAGAAGACAAAAATCCCCCCTTGATTCATCTTACCATTCTTGGTGAGTATTTTGGGATTGAAATATAATGTATCAATTTGTAAGTGTGATAATTTATTAACAAAAAAATTCATGACAATATTTCTTATTTATGTAGTCCATAAAGAGACAAAGCACTCTCAAAAAGAAAAAAATTGAACTCCTTTTAATAATAGGATAAATATCAGTATGTGGGATGCAAATGACGATAATGTTGGTGGATGTGATCAATGAGTGGGCAATGAGATGAATTTTTTACATACTTCATATGCCATACCTTTAATTTAGGATAGAACATGTAATCTTTATAATAGAGTCATTTCCTGTATAGGTCACCATATTTCATAATTCCATGCTTAGCTATAAGGTTCCATTTTATGTATTGGGTGTACTATAACATTTTGTCAAAAATGTACATTTGAGATGATTTAACAGTATTTACAGACAAAAAGATATATATATATATATATATATATATATATATATATATATATATAGATAGCGAGAGAGAGAGAGAGAGAGAGAGAGATTTCATGGAAAATTGTCCATGAATTGAAGTGTTTGTTTATTTGATGCTGACGTGTTAGATTCGTAGGTTGAATTTTCATTTATGTGGTGATGATGCAATATCAACTATGGTGAACTAAATAATATGACATGTTGCATTGTTGAAGGTACTTAGCTTGTAATTTTAAATATATGTTAGTTAGACATCTTCATAATGTTACATGTAGTTGGGGATCATGCAAATCTAGAAAGTTTACAAAATTATTGCTTAAAAATATTTATTAACATGTCTCCCCTAAAATGTTATAATATTTTATTATCTGCCCCATCTTAACACATTCCCCTCTTAGATGTATTTCTTTCACTCTTACCTTCACCAACACATCATGCTAGTGATTACTATATTTAGACTAAATATAAAGAGTACCATATTTCATGTGCCACACTTTTTGAACCTCATGTCTCCATATAGTAAATTTTCTTTCATTTGCAATAATTCCCTTCTCCCTAGTATTTTTTAGGACATAGACAATGCTCTTAGCTACGAGCTATGATATTATTCTAGCATTCCTACATTCAACTTCCACTTCGATACCTAAAATTTCATTAGATAAATATGTTGGGAATGGGTGAATTACTAAAATCATGGATCCACATCCTATCTACATATGCATTAAAACATACCTAGAGATGAATGGTGTCCAAAGCTTTCTTTGTTAGAAATATACATTGGATAAACCAGTTCTCTCCATGTGTTTCATGACATGGACTAATAGCCTCTTGTGCATACTTGTGTTTGGAAATTCAATCATTGATTAACACCTATGGGATTTCCTCTAACACCAAGCTTGATTCCTAACAAGTTGTTTCAAATCATATGTCATAAGCTCAATAGACACCCAACTTGCAGTAAGTGGGCATGGGAATTGTTGGAAATTATATAAACCAATGCTCCACGTGTGCTTCATGATATGTACCAACTACACCTTAGGGATCCTTATATATAGCAATGGGATCATTGACAAACACCTGAGAGTTTTGGTCTAATGGTAATCATGATCACTGAACATTCCTGTTATAGGAAACCACTTAAAAGGTGTCATTCCATCTTTGTGGCCCTCACAATATACTTCTTCACACAATTACATTCAAATATATAAATATACAACTAGCAACTATTGACATAGGTGTGTAAGTGCCTAGGATGAAGTTTGTAGAAATTTGGGGTAATGTTTTTACCATCCTTGTTATGTATATAACTTGATCTAAATATGGCTATGATTTTGACTCATAAATATTATGTGCACCCTCCGCATCTCCTTTTTACACATAATTTCCAATTGGAAGAACAATTTTTTATCACTATCCCCAACAACATTAGTGAAGATATCTCATATCTAAAGGGTTTGTAGCATTTCTTCAACATGCAACTATAACACACACTTCTCCTTCTTACCTTCTTTTATTAAAACAACACAACCATAATTTTCGAGTTAATGATAGTGATGTATAAGCCTAAATTGTTCTCACTTACACTTTGGAAACCACTTTCAAAATCACCTAGATTCATTAATATTATTCTATCCCAATCAATTATAAAATATTTCAAAATGAAAAAAATGTACCATGTCACACATACTACAATAAATCTCTCTCATATTGTTATAATCCAATCAATCAACTTGTATATATGATTTTTTTTTCTCTTTGTTGTACCTTTCACAAAGTATTTGTATGGATTTACACTATCCTCCTCCTTTAACCTTACAAGTGTTATCCATCATCTTATTCATACATCCCCAACCTTACCTCATTATCTAGTTTCATTCTAAATTCCTCCATCCCAAATTAACTGTATTCCATATCTTGTTTTCATATCTCACAATGTTATGAAAGAATGTTATATCATTCATTACTATCTCAGAAATGGTTTTTCTTTGTGTTCCCTCTCTCCCTTCCTATAACTCATGTCCTAACACCCATTGTCCTCTCCATTCATGTAGCAAAATTGTCTACATCATTGCTACAAATAAGTGAAACACATATGATTAACATCTCGTTGCAACACAGAAAAGACCTAAAGCTTTTTTTTGTGTAAGCTTGGCAGTACCTCCATTTTATATTAACTATATATAGGTAGATAAAAAAAAATATTTTTGGTGGACTCAAGCTACCCGAGGGAATCCAGTTCTGTTGGCCACCAATCATCATCATATTCTATCCAAAATTTAAATAGTTTGAGAATATCCATCCATGTTAAAATACTACTATATCTACTGTATGCTTAATCCTTCGACTTTCAAAGTAAATGTTATCTAACCATATCAACATAAAACTAAAAAATATTGATTTCTGATGCTCTACTTCATTCATCAGATAACTCAATAGGGGACAAATCCTTAGCACTCCACCCAAGCACTTCATTTTTAAGAAATCTTTGAATTCTTTTCTTAATTTGGCCAAAACAGACATTCTGATGATATTGTTGTACCTGCACATCCTGAATCTCCCTTTGGATATCTGTTATAGGTCTATTTGGTCACATCACTCTCGATGATTAGATCAGTGTAAACAGGTTCTATCAAACCCTAATTCGGTTGCTACATGCCCTAGACATGCGACTTCATTGAGTGCTTTCATCCATAAGAGTTTCGTACTTCGAAACCCTGCTGAAATGCCTCCTTGGGACACCAACGCACCATTGGTCAGGGGCAACTACTCTCCATAGTAGGTAGGCCCATTTAGACCTGCATTGCATAACACTTAGGCACACTTAACCCTGCACCAGGTGAGGATAAGTGAAATTGGCATAGGATTCTGGGAATATTCCTTGATTTTAGAGCATTCTAGAAGGAACCCAGCTCCCATCCTATCAATATGAGCTTGACTTAGGATAGCCTTGGATCATATAACCCTCTATCCCCTCATCCCCTTGAACATGGAAACTAGTCATACAATTATGGAAAACCATTTAATGCCTTATTAATGAAAAAACCACTTGCATTGATCTATAAATTGGCCTTCCATCATAGAGCCAAGACAAATGGTATATTATAGAGAAATAATCTTGGTTTAGAGACTTGAGATCATTTTCAAGTAATGTTATGCTACTGGATTGATGTTTCTATTGGTGTGATGATGGTTTGGACTAAGTTGGATGAGTGACAGAAGATCGAACCACATTGGATATAACTTCTCCTTCTGTCAATGAATAAAGTTGTTTGTTCCTTTTCCAATACTTTTGTCTATATCTATGATGAATGTATGTTGATTCCATTTGTTTACAATAAATAGATCATATGCTTTGATTGTTGTCGTCTTCTGTTTATGTTGGTAGGTACCAATTGAGGGAATTCAGTTTGAGAGGGATTGATGAGAGAAACTCAAAGGAAATCAAAGGAAGTGAAGGATCAAAGTAGGTTCCTTTATCTTATCTGTTTATTGTAGGAAAAGGTTAAACATCTTTACTTCAGTTGTTCTAAGTGTAACTACCCACTTAGGGAAGATATACTTTTCCATAGTGATAAATTATGTATAACAAATTGGTGACTCCAAAGGGGAACAACCATCATTCCTGGTAGTTATCCCTTGTCTTAGCAGCACCAGTAGACTTTGCTTGAGTTATTTTACACATATTCAGTCATTTTGAAGCTTGTTTGGTCAAAATGTGTGCTTATTTGTGTTCTGACAGTGCTCTCTAGCAGCAATGCACTGGTGTTCTTGACACAATGCTTTGCAGAGCAACCTTAGCATAGAGACAGTGCTCTGCAATGCAATGTCTCCCACACAGGGATGTGTGGATCCCTGTCAAGCCAAAAACACATTTTCATGCTTGATTTTTTACAAACTATTTCAAATCTTGTTTGTTGAATGGTCAATGTTTCTCTATCTCTAATGTCAAAATTAGCGTTTCATTTCCATGCCCACTTTGGCTTTGTTTGTTCAATGTTTCTTTATGTTTTATTTATCATTTTCAAATCAATCCAAAAGTTAGCTTACATTTATTAGTTTTTACTTTTATGAAAAATAATCATCGTAAAGTCTTCATTTCTTTGGAAAAGAAAATGTTGTAAAGTCTTCGTTTCTTGTCAAAAACATTGATTGATCATTTGTGCTTTTCATTTCATTATGTTCATCTAAAGATTAAAGGAATGAAAAGAAAAAAAATTATAACACATTTAGAATTTTGTGTGTGCTTGTAGGAATGATATAGCGAAAGTTGCATTAGATGTGCTCTATGCTCTTTGTTTAGAGATTCTGATTGCTCTATCCCTTTTAGTTACAATTTTCATTTTTAAAATCGAATGAAAAGAATGTTTCCCATCTTAGTTGCATTCTAGGAGTTTCAGACCCTGAAATGCAAACATTTAAACAAGATCAACTGAAATTTATCTTAATCAACCTAATGGAGCATTGTAACTTAATGCATAACATTTAGAGGTCTAGGCTAGAGACATGTTCCAACGTTATTAAACATAATAGCTATCACTAATGATCTGTGATACATTCCGAGTGGGATAACTCATTCCATGTATGTAAGTATATCAGTGCTCATCCATGTACTTTCAGGCATATCGAGCGGTGTTATAGTAGGAAAAGTATAAGGGAATTCTCTCATTGTGTTGTTTCACATTAGACAAAGATAACATGGATTGGGCCTGCACGTACTTTTGGGTATATTTGGGAGGACTACATTAGGTTGCTATCCATCCATAGGTAACTGAGTCGACGGCCTTGTATATTGTCATACACCAAAAGCAACATTCGGGGAGATTTCCTACACATATGTTAAGTCCTTGGTTTATTGAGGTAGTATATTGCAGTTCACAGTTACTTGGTAATTGTTTTCCTAGATTATCCCTCTTTTGTTTTGTCATGTTATTTTTTATTAAAATAAAATTAACTGATTGTAGATAACATCCTCCACATCACTCCTTAGTTGATCTTAGGTTGAGACATATGGTAACAACTTCGGAGTCCACCAATCAAGGAATTCCTTTTAATGGGAATCCTGGCTCTTTTTCTCCTTTTCAAAATATTAGTGCTCCTTATATGGCTACATTATCCCTTCCAGAACTTACCATTGGCTTGCTAGTATGGTTTTTCTCAACCTCCTTGGCCCCACAACTAAATATTCCTACAACTCGACAAAATCAACCTCGAGTTGATCCTAAAGTTGACCCTTTAGCTTATTCGTAGGTTGTGTATTCCTCCCTTTCTTCCTCTTCACCTAATCAATGTATTGACACTAGCAACCAGGTTGATAAGAAGAAGAAGAAGAAGAAGAAGAAGAAGAAAATTCAGCAGGGGCGAACCAAGAAACCATTGCTTCAAATGCAACTTTTGATGAGAAACCATCGAATAATCCTCACAAACTTCAATGTCCTTCCAAACTTTGTACAGGAGACCATATTTTTCAAAAATTTTCTAGTATTCATGATATCTTAGAAGAACAATCTTCTCATTCACATCATCCTGTGTCATGAACTTCTGGAGATCATGTTGGTGACACACCATCAACTAGTGGTAGTAAAGTTCATGGAAAGAAGGGTAAAGATAAGTTTCCCTGTAGGTTATGCAATGTGAATCACCCGATTCACAATCGTCCCTATCTGGATGGAGCCCAAAAGGCATTGGATAACCATCCTGCTTCTCTATAGTGACTTCCATCTGGTTACAGGAGACTCTCCATTAATCCTTCACTAGTTGATGAACTGATTGACCCAGATCAACTGTCAGTCAAACCCACTCTCTCTGAATGTGAATCCCTTGAGTCTATACCTGATCAATCACATGTCGAGGAAGTAGTTGACCCAATTTCACCTTTAGTTAATCATACCTTTCCCTTAGAGAGTGAGTACGATACCACTCAGGTTCTTTTCATTTCTTCGGTTTCTAATGAGCTTGGAGGAAACCCTCATGTTCCATCAAGACAGGAGGAAAATCCTCCCATTCTCGTAACTCAAGGGGGTAATTATCTCTTTCTTATGGTAACCCCTCCAAGTAGCCTGGTCACTTCCTCTGATTGGATTTGAGTGGCACAATGTTGTCTTCCTTCTTATGTGCCTTTCCAAATCATAGTACAGGTTTATAATATGACTGTATCTAGCACTATTATAGATGAAGGTGCATATATGAGTATCCTTTCCTTCACTACTTGGAAGGCACTTGGTTCACCACCACTTGTGCCTATTACCCAGAATCTATTGGGTTTTAACAGAGGAACCAGTCAACCATTAGGGATGCTTCCTCAGTTGCCTATTACTTTGGGAGGAATTTTTTTTATCTCAATGTGATTGTAGTCCCAGGCCCTTTAGATTGGAATTTACTTCTTGGGCATGACTATTTTTATGACATGTGAGCTATTGTTTCAACACTCTTTTGAGTGATGTGTTTCCTGCATGAAGGGAAAATTGTCAGCGTTGACCAACTTTTATTTCCCGACCCAAATATGGATTCCAGTCAACCATATTCCCTAAATGATCCTTTTGTCCCAATGGTATCTTCCCTGACATGGTTCAATTATGTGGCAACTCGTTCCATGCCTACATCAAATAATGATCAATTCTGTGATGTTGTGCATTTTATACTGGGGGCATTGGAACCATATCTCTCTAATGGATTCCTTAATGCTTATCCATTCCAGAGCATTGTTTTGCCATCTGATGAGAACGTCTTGGAAGTCATGACCTCTTATGGGTCATGATCAAGTAATCATGAGGATAGTTCCTTGTCTTGTGTCAACCTCGCTAAAGAATGAAACAAAGGTTATGAGCATAGTTCCATGTCTTGTGTCAAGCTTGTTAAAAAATGAAACAAGGAATATGAAGGTAGTTATTTTACTCTGTCAACCTCATTAAAAAATGAAACAAGTCCTAGAGCATAGTTCCCTATTTTTTGTCAAGCTCATTCAAAAGTGAAACAAGGAATCTAAGCAGAGTTCCTTGTCTTGTGTCATGCTCATTAAAAAATGAAACAAGGTCCCTTGGAGCAAAGTTCCATGTCAAGTCTTTGGTTAGATCTCATAAAATTCCAGTCAAGTCTTTCACTTGATCTTGTAAATGAACCTTCATTCCATCAACCTGATAGTCGCGAGTAGTCTACTTAGGTGAATGTAATGAAGCTTAGAGAGCATGCACCTAGAATTGAGTCATCATGCTAAGGGCATGTAAACCAATCTCAAGCATAGTTTTTTCATTGTTCAAGCTTATGTAAAAGGGAAACTGAATCCAACCATGGTTTTTCATTTCAAGCTTGTGTAAACATGAAACTAAATCCAAGCATAGTTCCCTATGGTTAAAGCTTGTGTAAAAATGAACCCATCTCTAATTTACATCTCGTGATTATTGTTTTTATTAGCTAATTTTCTACTAGATGAGCCTTGGTTGTTTCATCCCATCGCCACTATCTCTTTGGCTGATCATATGCTTTCACTTGGTTTTTCCCTTTCCTGAGGGACCGCAGCGATGAGTCGTTTTATTCGGCAGCCCCTTGACCATTACATGTTCTGAGTAGTTCCACCATTGCCGAAACCAATTTCTACCCTTTATACCACTCATTCCTCCAAGATGAGTCACCTTTAAACTCTTTTCTAACTCATAGAAAATAAAAATATCATCGAGTATTTTCCTTTTTTGAATCTTTAAAAGAAAATAAGAACAAGGGGTCTACTTCCAAGCTCTTTTCTGACTCTTTAAACATGAAAATATTGCTGGGTGCTTGTCCTTTTCAGCTCGTAAATGGATTGGAAATGAAATTTACTCAGTATAAGTTTAACCCTTTTATGATTTGAGATATATTGCTTACGGAAAAGGAATACGTTGATCGAACATGGTCAAGAGGTTCTCTCTTGTATTATTTTATTCCTTTGTGGACTTGAGAGACAAATTTATGAGAAATAACTTGTGGAGTTTTCTTTTTGTCCCTTTTTAAACTATCTAAACATGAAAAGGGTTGAGTTTTCATTATCGTTAAACTCGTTGAAACATAGAATAGCGACAAACTTGTCCATCATGACAAGACTGAGTTCCACCTTTGCTAGACTCATTAAAATATCACATATAGATGGATTCACTCGAAGGGCATAATTATACATCAAGCATATGTTATCATCCTGAAGATTGTTAAAAAATATAATGAGGTACTCGTCAACAATGACTAGGGTAAATGGGAAAAGAGATAAATCACTTTATGGTAGCAAGTCGCTCTTGAACATGACACTTACACTTCATCTTTGTGACTATTTGGGTTGGGTTATCTGCGTGGTGGTTATCATACCTATGGTCTATCACACCATCCATCACTTTGGTTTTGGGTCAATGCTGACAATTCATTCAGTGTCACCGACATGTTCAAAAGAAGTCACTCAGTAAACTTCATCCTTTGCAATACTCATAAACCTTCATTTTCATGACCGCCATTCCTAAACATTATGTCATCACTCACATTCTATCTTCAAAATCATTACAGTAATTTTGTGTCGTTTATGGTGGATACATTAGGGTCCTCTTGCGATGAGTCACTTCTTGTCGACATCAGTACATTATCTAAGAATTTACTTAGAAGCACCCTTCCAGTACCTTGAGGCTTACATAGATCAATGACAGGTTTCTCACTTCCGACGACAGGTTGACATCACAGGCCTTCAACCGAAAGACTTTGTATTGTGTTCGACATCAAAACATCTATTCACACCGTGTAGATTGTACTTTAGTACCTTGAGAATCATTATCATGTTTGGTGGTTTCTCTCGCATCTGTTAACAACTTACATCATTGGGTGGTAATCAGATGGTGTCTTCCCATGTTCGAATTCAAATCACATTTTCACATGGTTAGACTGGTACTTGAGCAAACAGTTGGATGAGATAGAAGACCCCAGATCTAGTTTCATCCATCTAGACTGCGATTTTAGGAGAGTACTAAATCATTTGTAGGATGGCTTTACATAGATAGTCATGGATCTATATGTGTAGACACCTATCAAATTTATGTACATGTAACGAAAAGTTTTTATGTTGAGCATGGTTATGCCATCCCTCAACAATTCATGAAAAATTCAAAGCTATCATGATATTATGTATTGTAATTGATGCAGGTCACCATCCGCTTAAGATCCTCCTCATTACATCATAAATCATATCACTCAACATTATCATATTTGAACTCATGCTTTAGGGGGCAGCTATTACGGGTCTATTTGGGCACCTCACTCCCGACGATTATATCAATGTAAACAAGGTCTATCAAACTCTAATTCAATTGCTACATGCCCTATACATGCCACTTCATTGAGTGCTTTCATCCATGAGAGTTTCATAGTTTGAAACCATGCTGGAATGCCTCCTTGGGACACCAACGCACCCTTGGTTAGTGGAAACTAGTTTGCATAGCAAGTAAGCCCATTCAGACTTGCATTGCATAGCATTTATGCCCACTTAACCCTATAATAGGAGAGGATGAGCAAAATTTGCATAGGAGTTAGGGAATATTCCCTGATTCTAGAACATTATAGAAGGAAACTAATCATCCAATTATGGAAAACAATTGAATGCCATATTAATGACAAAAGCAATTGCATTCATCTATAAATTGGCCTCCCATCATAGAGCCAACAGAGTTGGGATATTATAGAGAACTATTATTGTTTAGAAACTTGAGATAATTGTCGAGTTATGTTATGCTATTGGATTGATGTTTTTATTGGTGTGATGATGGTTTGGACTAATTTGGATGAGTGACTGTCGGGCGGATAAATCGTTCTTGTGGACAAGACCGATCTCCCTAGTATCTAAGGATATCAAGCGACAAGCAAACCAAACAAATTCTATCTTTCTTTAAATATGCAATTTATAAATAAAGGCCAACAGATGTTTTGGGCCTACCTCGGGTCCAGTGCTAGTTTGTGGAAGCCACACTCTGTTTGTCCAAATGAGCTCCCTTTTAAAGAATTTGCAAACACAAGCAGGCACACACATCAAATAACACCCACATAGCCAACATAATAAACCATATTTATCATGATGATCAAGGAATTCATGAAATAAACCATAGAAGACAATTTATTGAGAAAAATGAATCTGATTGTATTAACTTTAATCAAAGAAGAACTTTACAACCTTGGTGCCTTGATGCTTTACAAGCTCCTCCGAGGGTCCAGCAAGAATCTCCTCTACTTTGACAAGTTTCTCTCTCTTCCCAAAGAAGCCAAAAGGTATGTAATCTCTCCTGTCAAGCTTAACTAGGAAGTCTCAATTCCAACAGCATTTACCCTAAAAAATGTTCAGCTTTCAACCTCCCTAGAAACTAGCCCAATGCCTCAATTTATAGTGCAAAGGAGGGAAGTTACCAGGTCCACCTTCAAAGGGATAAGTCCTCCTTCAAAGGGATAAGCTCCTTTCATCAAGGGGTTAGCTCCTTTAGTTATGGGATGCATGAACCACCTAGGAGCGAACCAAGCACGTCAAGATTCCTTCTAGAAGCATCCAGAATTAACCCAAAGTGAGTTTTTAAGAATAAACTTGCGCCTTTTTGACTTTCACAGTGATCTGAACCCACTCCTTTAGAGACAGAGTGGGCAGGTCCACAGGTAACATGACCAAGGGGTGCGGAAACAAAGATTTATATATTTTCGAAGACTTTCTCTCATTTTTAAAGCTTAACATGAAGAGATGAGGTTTGAGACTTACAAAGGAGGACAGTATGAGTGGTGATAGACTCACACTGACTGCTGAAAGTCATGGTGACAATATTTTGTGTAACAGATTTCCCCCTAAAGTACGAAGTCTGTAGTAGATGAGGATTTCATTTATCATCTAAGAAGAGTGAAGTACTTTATCATTTCGAGGATCATCTTGTGGAGAGCCTGGTTGGAACCTGCAAAAAAATTCAATACAAAATATATATATATGAGATCATATCATCACTGAGGTAGGCATTCCCATACTCAGATCAAAACTGACTAGAAAACTAACTAAACTGATTTGATATAGGAATGATCTTCTAATACATCACAAGTATAGATACATGTAGACACAGTATGGGCACAACCATTTATTTATGAATAATGCATTGTATAATGAATACAAAATTCCTCGCAGCCTGGATGATGGAAACTAGATCCAAAGTCTTGATTTCTACTTCTTGAAATAGTATGATTCTATTCATGTGAATGAATGTGTCGAAGTTGAACATGGTAGAAACCACTTGATTACTAGTCAACGATGTAAACTATTAACAAGTGTGAGAGAAACCACCATTAATGTCAATGGCTCTCCAAGTACTCAGTACAATCCATGAAATGTGAATAGATTTGTTGATGTCAAACATGTCACGAAATCCTTTTATTGAAGGTCAATGATGCAACCTATCTTTGAAAGTGAGAAACTTGCCATTGAGGCATGCAAATCCCAAGGTATTGACAATTCCTAGATCATATTTGTAGATAATGAGCTGAAGTCGATAGAAAGCGATCCGTCGTAGGCAAGCCCACAACACAAAATCATATATCAAGTTTGAAGAAATATAGCTGCAAGGACTGACTCAGGGATGGTCAAGATGGATGACAGATATTTTGCAGATGGATGGTTTATTTCCACTGACCTCTTGAACACATAACGACACTACAGATGGTTTGGTGACAATTGACCCAAAGCTAATACCCAGAAACCGGCTGAAGACTTTCAATATGGTTTGGTTAACTGTTAGGCAAAGGATTTCCCAACCCAGGTGAAGAAAAAGTGTCATGTTCAAGAGTGGTTAAATGTTTTCTGAGACACAAAGTATGACACGCAGGTTCATTTTTCTCTCTTTTCCCCCACCATTTCTGGCAAGTACCTCTTTATTTTTGACAAGCTTGTTATAGACATTTTTGGGCACTGCAACCCCAATCATAAATGTCCATAAACCAAGTGCTCTTATGTCCCTAAAAGTGTTGTTCCAACCCCTAAAAGAACAAGGTCAGCTGATTACATCATCTCCCAGAAGTTCTCCATGAAAAACTACTCAGAACTGGTCAAAATTGGACCATCTCACTTGCACCATGGTCAAAGTGCGCTGCATCCCACCTAAATGCACATGGGAGGTGCGATGCATACTGAAAAGCCCTTCTATGGGGTGCGATGGGCGAGAGTGGACAAATGGCAGGTTCAATCTGCAAGGTGGAGGATCATGGAATCTTCCAGAAACTTCTCTTGTGACACTTGCCTCTCTGCATTCGCCCAGGGATGAGTAAGAGATCATCAATCTCCAAGTGGAATCAAGAACTATCAGAGAGAGGACACTAATCAAATCTCAAAAGCTGACTCACCCCCCTTGTAAACATCTATATATCAATCTCTCATCCTAGAGATCCAGAGGATGGAATTTTGTATCTTGTAAGGAAGTGATACTAGTTTCTTGGTGTAACATCATAGTGTTGGGTGATCTAAGCTTTTCATGAGGTGAAGAAGGGATTTCTTGCTTAGAGGATGACGCTGGGTCAGAACAATTGGTCGTAATCCTCCTTGCTATTCTTCATTATTAATAAAGCTATTCAAGTTTTCCTCCACATTCTTGTATGATTGATGATATATGCATTTGTCTGGTCAATATATACCTAGTCCTATATTGTTTATGATAGTAGATCTCTGTACTTGGATAGTGTTATGCTACTTTTATTCCACAGGTTCTCTTTGAAGCTGGGTAGACGAGGAAGCGAGTGGCAAAGATCTATCAGAAGGGAGAGGAATCAAGTAAGGAACCAAGCGAAAGACAGAGGTTGGTCTCCTTTATTCCCGTCTTATCTACTTCTCATAAAGGAAAATGAAAGTGGTTTTAGTTTGTTTGTTTCTAAGGTAGCTACCAGCGTTAGTGGGACTAGTAGCTCTGCATAGACACTAGATTTCCTGATAACAAAATGCTGATTCCACTGGGGAGTGAATAGATTGTTTGTTTGTCTATATTTTTTTGCTTTATAAACTTACAGATGGAGCCTGAAGTCAAGCCAACTAGCCTTCAAACTGCATTTGCTATGCAAGTGCAAAGTAGATCAATGCTGCTTCAGTCTATCTCCAGGTTTTGTTTATGAACTAAACAATCGATTTACAAACTCTCTAATTACCCTTGTGGTGGCTCTAGTAACCTCCTTAGATCTACCCCTGTGATTTCTTTACTGATTATCACTTGCTTGGCCTAAATCCCTGAACTGTGCTTCAAACTGCGATCAAGAACTGGATCAAGTATCTCGCACTGTACCATCACACCCTCTCTTCAAGGATATTAGTATGCATTGCACTTCTTGTGTGCTGTCGGTGGGATGCATACTGGAATCCCTGTAGGTGCGCTGATCAGAAAAGGTTAATTTTTCCTCCAGACTTTGGTTTTTCTTCACTTTTTTTTCAGCTCTGTTCAGGAGTTTTGTTGTCTGTAGTCAGTACACCTCTGTTGGAAACCCCCTTCCTTGCCATTATTCCACCTCCATTGTGCAAATAACTGTAAATGTTTTTATGTATTGTGAGCCATTTTCAGTTCCCTTTTACAAAGAAGTAGGATAATTGAACTGTCATTTCTTGATTTGAAAGCGTCGCAAGTGTCGTTTTCAGTCATAGAAGAGAATCTGATTGTTCTTGATAGTCGGTTACACTGTTACTCTTGTATTTGATTTGAATTAATAGTTTTTCAAGTGTCGAAAGCAAGTTTTCAATTCCAAATAACAAAGTGTCGTCATTGTCTTCATTTTGTCTTGAAAAGAAACTTGTTAGTAATGTCGCCTTGAAAAATAATTCAGATTTGCGCTTAGCTTTCTTTTTATCATTCGCACATTAAGAAGGCTAGAAACAAATACATGCATGTGCATTTGCATTTAGACTGTTTGTTGGTTTGATTTAGGACAGTGCATATAGTGTGTGCTCTCTGCTCTATGTTGAAAGAATATCGTCTCTCTTTCCTTAGTAGCTAGGATTTTCATTGCAAAAAGAAGATTAAACGATTGTTTATCATCTTAGATTGCATTTTAGGAACTGTATATCTACGTCATGCGGTGAACCTGAAAGGAAATTTTTTTAAGAAAGATCAAATATAAAATAAATTTAATGAATCTAAAAACGCTTTGGAACCTAACGCACAACATTTAGAAGTTTAGGCTAGAGACGTATTTCGGCGTCGTAAAGCCTGGTAACTGTTGTTTTCATTGCTGGTTGGGTGATTCCTCCAGTTTGAGACGACAAGTGACACTACAGACTTGTGCTCCCACGTACCATCGTGTATATATTGGGAGACCACAATAGGCTTTATCCTTTATCCATAGGAAGCCATGTCTGCTGCCCTACCTATCGCAATGCACTGAACACAACATTTGGGAAGATTGACTGTCGTACTGTAAAAAGTATTCTACAGTTTTGCGATTGCTTTGGTAATCCCTCTGTCTAGATTTCCAAAGTAGTCTCTTTCATTCCTTTTCAGACTCCTTAAAGGAAAAGGTCCATTTGAGCACTTGTCACTTCAAGCTCATTAAAAATCGAAGGCGACTAGAGTCATCTTTTGTTTTTTCTCAACTCTTAAAAATTGAAAAAACAAGTTTTCTCAAAGCGTCTAAAATTCATTTAATTCAGAAACATATTTCCCCTGATTTTTAGTTGATCGAGTAATCTGCAATTGTGGAAGAAAGTCAATTAAAACCCCGTCGTTCGTAGAGGCTTACGAGTCAACTGTCTTTGTCTCCATAATCAAAACTGTTACGGATGAAGCGAACTCATTTAACTGGTTCCAAATCCCCTGGTAAAGTTAAAACAAGTGTTCCAACACCATCAAAGACTCTAGTTACTCCAAACGTTTATGGTATCCCTGCCTTTACAGAAGAAGTTCCGCAACCACCAAAGGAGAGTAGAGTTGATCCTAGTGTGAAGGTAAACACTTGTGTTACTGAACCAGCTCCATCCACAGCTGATTCAGAAGGTCTTATTCCCCAAAAATCTGTCACTGCAGATTCTATACCTTCTTCGTCACCAGAAATATTTTACGAACCTGACGGTCTACCTCTTCCACCTGGACTGATTGCTATAGAAAAGATTGTGGAGGATCTTCCATCTAGTACTCCATCAAAATTTGGAGTCAGGATCACCCTATATCCTTCTTCATCAAAAATTAGTCTACTGTTATCGGAATCTCCTGTAGAATCACTTGGAAATATTTTGGATAGACTAGAAATGTCTGAACAACCGTCAACATCTAGCACTGTGTCATCCGACACAACAACGATGGAGCTTCCTGCTGTTACTCCAACAATGTTTGCTGGCATACCATCTGTCCCAACTAGCTCTCAATTGCTAGATGGGGCCCACTCAGGGGCTATTTCAACAGTATGGTCCGTTCCCGTTTGTTCATCCAGAATAATATCCAAGAACTCTTATGTTGACACTCAGTAAATTGATCCTTCATGGTGTCAATTTGGGTAGTCCGGTCCTCAAGGGCAAACCATTCATTTAAGTATCGTATTACCACCGTATGAGGGGCAATATACCCTTTCATTGTCTCCCCTGGGAGGACAACCATACGAGAGTTCACAACAAAATACAGGTTATGCTGGAATTACATCTAGCGGTTGGGTGCCAATATTGCCTCAACAACCAAGAGTTGTGTACTGATGCAACAATGTTTAGCTATGTCAAATATACCAACTACGCCGGCTATTGTGACGGTGTCACAAGTACAAGCGTTTCCTATTGTATGCCCACCTCAGCTTTCTCAGGTTGTAATGCAACAACCTCTTATCCCTGCAACTCAACCACAATCGCCAACTAGTGGAATGACACAGGCCCAAACGGGTACAGTTACCCCTCATATTGGTCAAACAACCAGTATTGGACAACAGCACATGGCTTCACAACCATGGCTGGTGCAATATCAACAACCACAATTCTAGCAAGTTTACCAAGGATCTGAGCAACAAATCTTTGCAAATAATGGGCAGCCGTATATTCAAAATGATCAAAATCAACCATTCTACAATGGTTATGCCCATCAACCTTATCAGAGTTACCAGCATGAAATGCATTATGCTGGTATGTAAAGACCAACTGCCCAGGCGATTCCATCTTATCCTGGGTATGCTTCAACAAACTTGAATCAATAGTAACCCTTCGCGGTGACTTTAGAGTTACCAGATCCAAATCGGCTAACGAACGATGCAATTGCTTACGCCCCTTGGTGGCCAGCGATTCCGCATAAACTTCCATCAGATATTCCTAAATTTAATGGAAATCCGAGTGAAGACCCGTCGAATCATGTGATGACCTTTCATCTGTGGTGTTCGTCAAACACCCTAAACGATGATTCGATTAGAATTCGCCTTTTTCAGAGAACGTTAACTGGTCCGGCAACAAAATGGTATATCGAATTGCCTAGAGCTTTGTTTGATAACTTCAGTACCCTAGCCACAACCTTTTTAACTCATTTTCAGTTACTCACAAGGTACGAAACGGGAACAAAACTCCTTTCCAATTTCAAGCAAACGATGGCCACTCACATATCCGATCATATTCATGAGTGGCGATGTCATCGTAGGATGGTAGAAACCTATGTTCCTGATCAGCTTTTAGCTGAATGGTTTATTAAGTCATTATTACCTTCCATTATAGAAGATGCAGCAAAAGGAGGAGTCGTCACTAAAGAGCAAGTTATTGCTCGTGCACAATAATTAGACTTGATTTATACTTAGTCTGGCATACTCTATGATAAAATCCTTGATGCTCCCACGTCAAAATTTGTCGTTCCTCCTCCTCCTAGATCAAACAATGACTCTCAAGCCAGGGATGGCGTGATTGGTACGACAGATACGAAATCAACAAAGGCTACATCTAAAAAGACCCGTAAGATTTCTAGTCAAAATGCAAAAGAAGAAATTCTCGCCTCAGAAGTAAATGTCGTCTCGACTGACAAAGGAAAAGAAACCAAGCAACCAGGAGGCAAGAAGAAAAAAAAAGGGAAGAAGAAGAAAGAGGAGGAATCATCACCTGAAAAATCTTCTACAAACCCTTCTGGAGATAAGAAATCAAATCATCCATGTCTTATATGTGATGAGGATCATTGGACAAAAGAGTGTCCATATAAAGCTGAGCTTAAAAAATTCTTCAAGAATTCGAAATCCTCAACAGTATTAACTGATCTGTTTCCAAATCTAGGAACAAATCTGGTTGGCAGTGATAATGCTTCCCCATCCGAAGTGTTGATGTTGTTGGTTTTGAAACAGAAAAATTATGCTTTGATAACAACAAGGAATAAGGATTACGGGAATCCACGGCTATCGATAACAAGGATAAAGATCAACCTAGTAGTTCGACAACAACTTGGACAGAAGCTGCGCCACCCATCATTCTAGAGCTAACAATAAAACCGCCAAAGGGAGTAGTTCACAAGTCGACATTTAATCCTCATGCCAGAGCAGCACAACATTATAATATAGTGGAAGATCTGGCCCAAGCACCATCCGCTATGTCGACACTTGAGGCTTTATTATCAGCAATAGGTGGGATTGACCCAAAGGATTATAATCTTGTGTCCTTTAATGACAAAGGATACGATCCTCACTTACCAGCTCAACTAGCTTTCCTCATTCAAGTGAAATCCCTCAACAAAATTGTTCATCGAACAATTATTGATGAGGGGGCATCTACATCTATTATGTTGATGAGTTGTTGGAAAACTTTAGGATCTCCAACCTTGTCGCGATCTTCGACAACACTTAAAGCATTTAATGGATGAACATATACCCCATATGGGATTTTAAGTAACTTGCAAGTTGAAATAGGGGGGGAAACAGTAGAAATAGATGTTGAAGTAATCGACAGAAACCTCGATTACAAAATCCTACTGGGAAGGCCCTGGATATATGCTATGGCTACGGTTGTGTTGACCTACTTTAGGAATATTGTGTTTCCCTTTCAAGGAGGAATTACAATCGTCAACCAACAAACATTTCTCCCCAATAGTTCCCAAGTTACGGGAAGCATTCCGATGATCCATGGAAGCCCCCATTTGCTTCAAAATATTGGAGTAGGCCTCCTAAAAGACCCTGCCTTAATGGGTACTTTTTCCTTACTGCCTCCGAGTAATCTTGCGGAAGTGGTCACAGTGGAAACTTGCAATATGAAATCTTCTATATCTAATGGATCCAGAAGATTACTAAACATTTTGTCAACATGATCATCAACATTTTATAAATATTGTAGCAATCAATTTTCTTGGCCTGGGGGGCAAACCCAAATCAACGCTCATCGAGTGTTTGGATACATAGGTCTAAGGAATATGGCACCTCTTCACATCCTTGGTCACAAGTACATTCTACAGACGAAGGAATCATTCAATCAATGATGATAGGAGAGGCACCATGGGAAGATTACCACCATCGCTCCCATCTTCCAGATTACCACGAAGATTATTCCAGCAACCTTAATCATCCTTCGGTTTTTTATTTTCTATCAAATACTGTAAATACGGTGGATTTCGAGGATCATTCTTATCTCTTTTCGACCTCGTTAAAAAATTAAACAAGGAGTCATGAGGATAGTTATTTTACTAAGTCAACCTCATTAAAAAATGAAACAAATCCCTTTCCAAATCGAGTCTTTGATTACGAGCTCATAAAATCAAAGTCGAGTCTTTCGAAGATCTCGAAGGTAAACCTTCATTCCAACCACCGAGATGAATGCAATGAAGCTTGGGTGGCATGCACCTTTATTTGCGTTATTATGCTGTGGGCATGCAAACTTATCATGAGTAGTGTTACCACAGGTTTAAAGCCCGTTAAAAAATAAACCCGCCTCAAGCAGTTTTAACGCGGAATTCAAGCTCGTTAAATAATAAACATAAGAAATGAGCAAACGTTCCCCCAGAGTTTAAGCTCATTAAAAAATGAACCAATTTCCCATAAATAACCATCGTGAATGCATTAAAATCAGCCTTTGAATCCTTGGTCGTGTTCTCATCATCACCTCCACTCTGTATTGGCCGATCATTCACCTCCATTTGATTGTTTACCCTTTTTGAGGAACAACTGCGAAGATTGATCCTATTAGCCATCCTTGTGACACTACCATGATTGGAAAATTCCAAACCTTACCTGGAATTAGCTACTACCCGAATTTATCACTCGTTTCTAAAAAAAAACAAGTCTCCTTTAAGCTCTTTTCAACTGACTTGTAAAATATGAAAAGATTGCCGAGCAATTGGCCTCCTCAGCTCGTTAAAGTGACCGGAAGTGCTATCCCTCCTTTATATTTTAATCTTTTTGGACCTGAGCGATTATTACAAAAAAAGATTGAGCGCTTTTTTTGTTCGGCTCGTTAAAATTACTGAAAATTCATCCCTTTTGTATTATTTTATACTTTTTTGGACTCAAGGGATTATATGACGAAAAAGGATTGTTGGAGTTTTCTTTACGTCCCTTTTAGACTCTCTAAAATTTAAAAGGACCGAGTTATCTTTTTCGTTAAACTCGTTAAAACCGAATAGCAAGAAACTTGTCCATACAGACAAGAACGAATTTCACTATCGCTAGGCTCATTAAAACATAGCGATGGGTTTGCCCGAAGGGAAAATTATAGAACAAGCATATGTTATCCTCCTCAAGATTGACAAAAATAAAGAGGTACTAGTCAGCAATGACTGGGGAAAAATTGGAAAGAAAACTTGAAGAAACTTTATTGGTAGCAAGTCGCTCTTGAACATGACACTTTCATTCTGCATCCGAGTCGAGTTGGGTTGTTCCGTTCACTGGTCATATCACCATTGGTCCATCACACCATCCATATTTGGGGTTAACTCTACCAATCCATCATGTCAGTGTCGCCGATATGCTCAAGAGAATTCGCTCATAGAATTCACCTGTGTCTCGTCCACTGTAATACATTTACACTCCATTCTTTCATGACCGCCACCCTGAACCTTATGTCATCATATCATTTTCACCTCCATTAAAATCGTTTGCTCTATTCCATGTCATTGATTTGGGATTCAATAAGGCCCTCCTATGGCAGATTTTTTTTTGTCAACATCAGCTCGTTATCCAGGAAGTTGATCTAGGAACAACCCTTTCAGTACTTTGAACCTTGCATGCCTCAATGGCAAGTTTCTCATTTCTAGCGACAGGTTTACATCAATGGCCTTCGACCGAAAGATTTTGCGTGGTGTTCAATGCCAAGTCCCTTATTCACACCACGTGAATTATACTGTAGTACCTTTAGGGTCATCATCATTATCGGTGATTCCTCTCGCACCTGTTAACAGCTTACATCATTGGCTGGTAATCAGGCGATGTCCCTCCATGTTCGACACCAGAACATCTCTCACATGGATTGACTTGTACTTTGAGTGAAGATCAAATGAGATTGAAGACCCCAGATCTAGATTCATCCATCCGGGCTGCTATATATATTCAGGAAAATAAAGACATCAAATGTACATCATTGCTGCACAGATAATCATCCAATCCAAGGGATGATGGCTCTACCAGAATCATCAGTCTGCACATAGACGATTGTCTGTCTTATGTACATGAAAATGAATTTATAAAGCTAAGCATTGGAATGCCCGCCTCAGCTAATTCATGAAAATATTATGAAGATAATGTATTGTATTGTATCTTATTACAAGTCGCCTTCCATCTCGAAAAAACTTCAGATCCTCGTGATAAAGCATTTCACCCGACATCATAAGATTAACGACCTCATGCTTTAGGGGGCAACTATTATAGACATTTTTGGGCACTGCAACCCCAATCATAAATTTCCATAAACCAAGGGCTCTTAAGTCCCTAAAAGTGTTGTTCCAACCCCTAAAATAACAAGGTCAGCTGATTACATCATCTCCCAGAAGTTCTCCATGAAAAACTACTCAAAACTAGTCAAAATTGGACCATCTCACCTACTCCATGGTCAAAGTGCACTGCATCCCACCTAAATGCACACGGGAGGTGCGATGCATACTGAAAATCCCCTCTATGGGGTGCGATGGGTAAGAGTGGACAAATGGCAAGGTCAATCTGCAAGGTGGAGGATCATGGAATCTTCCAGAAACTTCTCCTGTGACACTTGCCTCTCTGCATTCGCCCAGGGATGAGTAAGAGATCATCAATCTCCAAGTGGAATCAAGAAGTATCAGAGAGAGGACACTAATCAAATCTCAAAAGTTGACTCACCCCCCTTGCAAACATCTATATTTGGATCTCTCATCCCAGAAATCCAGAGGCTGGAATTTTGTATCTTGTAAGGAAGTGCTACTGGTTTCTTGGTGTAACATCATAGTGTTGGGTGATCTAAGCTTTTGATGAGGTGAAGAAGGGCTTTCTTGCTGAGAGGATGACGCTGGGTCAGAACAATTGGTTGTAATCCTCTTTGCTATTCTTGATTATTAATAAAGTTATTCAAGTTTTCCTCCACATTCTTGTATGATTGATGATATATGCATTTTTTTGGTCAATATATATCTGGTCCTATATTGTTTATGATAGTAGATCTCTATTATTGTATAGTGTTATGCTGCTTTGATTCCACAGGTGCTCTTTGAAGCTGGGTAGACGAGGAAGCGAGTGGCGAAGATCTATCAGAAGGGAGAGGAATCAAGCAAGGAACCAAGTGCAAGACGGAGGTTGGTCTCCTTTATTCCCCTCTTATCTACTTCTCATAAAGGAAAACGAAAGTGGTTTTAGCTTTTTTGTTTCTAAGGTAGCTACCAACCTCAGTGGGACTAGCAGCTCTGCATAGGCACTAGATTTCCCGATAACAAAGCTTGAGTAGGATAACATTTGCTTGATTATAAGCTCATCCTTCGAATGAGTCCAACTTAGTTTAAATTCGAGCCCTAATAAGGAGTGGTCCATTCCTGTTCGTAATTGAACAGGTCCTTTACTGTTAAATTTTAACGAGTCCAGTGTACGAGAAACTTGGCGTTTTTCAATTTTAGGGAGTCTGAAAAAACTTAAGAAAACTCCATGGTTGTCCTTTTTCATAAATTTGTGTCCCGCAAGCCCAAAAAGGTATAAAATAATACTTGAGAGAAACACTTGACCATTATGATCAAGGAGTACTTTTCATAATTAGTGTCTCTGATCCGAAAAAGTAAAAAGGTGATCAATGACACGTCATTTTATAACCAATATCGAATTTGAAACGACAAAAATTCGGCAATCTTTTCATGTTTTTACGGTCATAAAAGAGTTGTAAGTGGACTGTCTTTTTAATTCCGTTTTAACGATCTTAAAAAGAAAAAATTGGCAATATTTTCATATTTTAGGAGTCAGAAAAGAGCTTAAAGGTGACTCTAATGCTTTTTGTCGAAAATGATCAATTTTGTCTAAAAAATCCGTTATCCTGCATAAAAACTCAAACATTACTCATACCTGTTTAAAATAAATAAAAATGCTTCAGAAGTTACCTCTTTAAAGTGAAAAATAAACAAATTAAAAATTCATTTATTGAAAAAAACTTATAAAAAGGGCTTTTGTAAATTCATTTTTACCGTTTGACTTTAGAGTGAGAAGGAGAGCTTTTGAGTAAGAAACTTCCCGTGAAGATTGTGGAAAATATGTCCGTTGGAATCGAACACCGTCACCACCAGGTAATCCACATCACCTTACTCTTGCATTTCAACCATTTGACTTTTTTTTTTTTAGGTTTATATTTTTTTTTTTGGAAAAATTTTGTTTAAAGGTCCGCTCGCGGGGTTCCGCAGGCGCATCATGCGAGACCTGTAGGCCCCGACTTTTTCGCATGCAGAAAAAAGTCAGGGGCCCACACCTGCTGTTTAGGCAGATTGCAAACCTACACATTGTCTCTAACTTAGAGGGTGCGCTCCCCCTGCCATATGTTCTAAAAATCCAAATTTTCCAATATTTGCCCGAAAAATTTGATTTAAGATGTTCTAATCCACCTTTTCTTTGAATATAGGGTCTACATCATGCTTAGCTGGCGGGAATGGGAGCACGAAGATGTGGATGTTGCCGCGTTAAATCATCAACCCTCAATAGATGCATTGAGGGCATCCGGGCTATATAAATTCTGGGCCATACCTGGAATGAGGACCCAAGTAGAGTTTTTGTAGTTGCTGGTGGACAGGTGGAATGTGCAGGACCAGTGTTTCATTATTGGTGGCCACCAGCTCGAAATGGAGCCGAAAGACATTTGATTTTTGACTGGTTTACCTGAGAGAGGTGAACAATTGACTCTATTCGGGACTAGGCCAGGTGGCTAGTCTGTCGATAGCCTCCGGCTAGAGTTTTGTAACGACCAAACCAAGGACAAAGGGATTGATATCAAAACCATTTCCCATCCTGAACTTAAAGTGATTGCATTTACAATCACCGGTCTTTGTGGAAGTGGAGCACTACATATGGCCACTGGATCCCAACTGCGGATGGCAGTAGACTGCTTTCCAGGCATCGTATTCAACTGGTGTGAAGCTGTGTTGGCTAAAGTAAAAGGCCAACTGACTAGAGCAAAGAACGGACGACTAAAAAACTTTGGATATGGTTTCTTAGTTGTGAGCTTTGGTTTAGAGAGGGTCCCAATGTTGGTCCCACAACATCTTTCCGTTGAAGCTGGACTTCCCCGAGAGCCCAAACTGATGCATTGGTAGCAGTTATGGCCCGTCATGCTGAGGAGGGTTTAGAGGTTGTTCGATTTCCTCCCGAGTATTTTCATTGGTTGGAGAACCAATTTTTCACTATTCAGGATTTTATTTATGCTTGGATGGATTATCGTGGTGACCCAGACATGGCTCTTCCACGAGGATGACTCAGGTAGAATCATTTTCAACATTTTTCTAATTTAATTATTTTTTGTTTTTAAATCATCCCAAAATTGATAGTAAAAGTTTCAAATGCGGATGTAGGTCGATGACGACTAGCCACTCTCCGGCCCTATGAGAGGAAACAGCCAGCTGCAGCAGCCCCACGGGACGAATCTACAGAGACCCTGGCCGAATTGGAAAACCATCTAGAGCCTTTGACAACAGACATTCCAGAGACTAGCATAGATGAAATTCGTCTTAGGATACAACGCTATGTGATTGGGGTCCCAGGACCTTTCAGGAGGTTCCTTTTTAGGGTGGCCCATACAGTCGTTTCTTATCGTGATCATCACCAGTGATACGATGATCACCTGTTGTAGACTCATATGACATTTTTGATTTTTGTACTATCATTTTTGCCGATCATAAGGTGTTTTTCAACCTATGATCGAAGATGATGTATATTTGACACACTTCTATCCTATGCTATATCACTATTACCAGCTATCTTGTAAAACATGTTATGGAATGTTTTTAAATTCACTTGTTTGATTATTGCAAATGTCTGCTTAACATTCGAGAAGCAATTGCATCTGCTAATGTATTTAAATATCTTGGAATATGTTGATACCCAATATAGTCAAATTCACGTTCCAAGAGACGAACTCTCAAAAATAATCTTAATAACACTGGATTTCTAATGGCATACACTCTATTAAGTTGTAACACAACGAGTTCAGAATCTAACCTCACAATCAAACTCTGAATCCCAAATGAGATGGACTCAGATAATAACTCAATCACTGCACTATACTCTGCAATGTTTTTTGTTGTTTGACTGAGGCTTACCCATGCATAGATACCCACTCATCAGAGGGTGAATAAGTAACCCAAGTTGTGGAAGAAATGTTCAGTGTAATATGACAAGCACCGTCAGCGAAACCAATGTATTTTTGGAGAGACGTCGACATCTGCAATATCAAGAGTAAAATCAAGATAAGCAGGAATAATGATAAAAACACTATCTAAACTAAGCACACTTTTGTAATCTAAAACACACCAGCTAGAAAGAAAACTAACCTAACTAAATTATCCACACCCAGATTTAAGCATAATATCTCTTCAGGTAAAGACCATTTCTGGGTTTACCTAAAGAGACTCTGTCAAAGTCTACCAATTCATAGGCCCCTTTCGCCAACTTTCACTTAACAACATAAGGACCATGCCACATGGGTACGAATTTTCCAGCGCCCAACTTATCATTTGCTTGATCGTATAGTAAGACTAGGTCTGCTTCCGAAAAATTACGAGGTGTAACATTTCGATCATACTGAGCTTTAATACATTTGGCATGAGATTCAATTGCTAGTGCAACATCACGTCAATTCTCATCTAGCTGAGCCAAGTACAACAAATGATTTCCCTCTTTGGAAGTGGCTGGAAATAATTTTATGGCCATTTGCAATGACGAGATTTTTCATTCAATGGGTAACACAGCTTCCAAACCGTAAACTAGTTGGAAAGGAGTGAAACCAGTTGATGTTTTTACTTAGGTTTGATACGCCCAAAGCGCTAAAAATAACATGTTATGCCAATTCGACCTATGAATCCCAATGATTCATCAGATTATAATGACTAGAACTTTGTTGATGGCTTCAACCAGACCATTAGCTTGTGGATAATATGGAGTTGAACTATCGTGATGCAGGCCCATGATCAGTGATAATTGCTTGTGGAACACTGAACCTAGAAATTATATGATTGAAAATGAAAATTGCAGCAATTTTGCCGTCTGCCGAAAATGTAGGTATCGCCTTGGCCCACCTGGTAAAATAATATACCACAAGGATGATATACGCATTCCCCCCAGCCAAGTGAGGGTTACATGTAATAAAATCGATACCCCATTTCGCAAAAGGATTGACGGCAATTATAGGGTGGAGAGGAGCAGGTGAAGCGCGCATCTTTCGATCAAAAATTTGGCAGTTGTGGCATTTTCGGACCGTGTCAATACAGTCTTTAA
The DNA here is from genome assembly GCA_031772625.1 of Pinus tabuliformis. NCBI lineage: Eukaryota > Viridiplantae > Streptophyta > Pinopsida > Pinales > Pinaceae > Pinus > Pinus tabuliformis. Next base: position 1,370,831,621 of record CM062820.1, read on the forward strand.
ACAAAGACGACCATAAATAGCCAGCGCGCAATATCTTTTGGGCTGTGGCAAACCCAAACATATGACCACCACATGCTCCACAGTGACAGTCATTTAGAACCCTTTTGGCTTCCTCATGAGTTAAAAAACGTCGGAAAATAGAGTCCACCCCACAACAATAGAGTGTATCTCCAATAATTTTGAATTGTTGGGATTGGAATCGTATTTTTCGATGCTGAGATCTTGAAATTTCAGGCCGAAAGGATTGGGTTTGGAGATAAACAATGATATCTCCATACCATGGATCAAGAGTGCTGATTAGAAACAAGGATTCATCCGCAATGGGTTCTTCCGCCACAGTTTCTGTATCAGCACGCGGGAAGTCACACATTAACTCTGCAAAAACTAAAGATTTCTTTGACTTAGATTTTTCAAACTCCAAGTCAAATTCCTACAAGATTACAATCCATTTGGAATACTTACCCCCTAGCAATTTTTTTGTCAAAATATAGATCATAGGGTTATAGTCGGAAATTACAGTAGTTTTGCGTACTAAAATGTAATGACGAAATTGTTGGACAGCTTGAATAGCTACGAAGGCCAATTTCTCCACATGTGAATATTTTAGCTCAGTTGGATTCAAAGTGTGACTAAGGTAATAAATCACATGTTCACTACCGAATTCATCTTACTGAACTAACAATATTCCGATGGTGGAATGAGAGGCGGCAAGATATAATCAGTAGTCCTAGTTGTATCTGGGAGGATGCAATAACGGTGCATGGGTCAACGCGTGTTTTAGTGCATCAAAATATTTTTCAGCTATCTCATCCCAAAAGAATGGAGTATTCTGTTTCAACAACCGGCTAAAACCCTTTGTGATCTTGGCGTAGTTAGGAATGAATCGACATAAAAAGTTTGCTTTCCCTTGCAAACTTTGGAGTTGGTGAAGAGTTGATGGGGGAGGCAATTTGACAACAGCTTCAACCTTTGAGGGATCGACACGAATGCCAGCTTTCAAAACAACAAAACCCAGTAACCGACCCGTTTCTATACAGAAAACACACTTGTGTGGATTCAACCTAATTCGATAATGCCTACATCTCATAAAGATTGCTCGTAAATGAATGAGATGATCGGCTCTATGTAATGAATGAGCAGGTAAATCATCGAGATATGGTTGCACAATGTGCTTGATGTCATGAAACGCGTAAGACATGGCCCTTTGAAAAGTTGCACCGGCGTTCTTAAGCCCAAAAGGTAATTTGCAATAAGCAAACGTTCCCCATGGACAAATGAAAGCCGTTTTTGGTTGATCCACAGGTAGAATATTGACTTGATTATAAGCAGAAAAACCATCTATGAAGAAGAATATTTCGCTACCGGCACAATAATCAATTATTTGATCGATATAGGGAGTTGGATAATTGTCTTTTGGACAAGCTCGATTAATATCCCTATAATCGATACATATTCTTATTGTCCCTTAATTTTTATTAACAGGAACAATATTCGGTACCCAATCCGTTAAGGGAATTGGATAAATGAAACCTGCTTTAAGTAATTTTTGAACTTCTGCTTTAATAGCAGTAGCTTTTCGCGGGTGAATTTGACACAAACTTTGCTAGACGGGTTTAGCATCGAGGTAAGTTTTGATTTCACGAACAACAATTGTTGGGTCAATTCGTGGCATTTCCTCATATGACTAGGAAAACACGTTGCGGAATTCTTGAAATAGGGCCTTATATGTTTGAATTTCATCTTCCATACAAGAGGCACCTATATGAATGTTTTCAACAATTCCAGGTTTAACTGAAATGTCAATAGGAATAGTTTGAGAAATATTTCCCAAATTCAACTCAGAATTAGGATTTTGCAATGGATTCTATGGTTCCTTGACATAATCAGTCGTAAAAATACATGAAAAATCATTTTCAAAATGATCAATCTCAGGTAAAAATGAAGATCTATGATGAGGATCTTCCCATGGTAAATCATCAACAAACAAGATTTCACGAATTTTCTCATCACTATGAACAAGTTCGGAAAAAGTTGTTGAATCTGGGTTTGATGTTGAAAGTGATTCTTCATTGACTACATTCAATGAGTCAACTTCTGTTGAAGAAGGGTCAGGAAATGAATGTACAGCCTGATACACAATTTCATAAGGACTTAAAGGCATAGCATCACCAAATGAATCCATCTCAGATTCGGAAGGTACGATTCAAGGATCATCATAAACAATGGTGTCTGATGAAATCATATGATGGTTGCAGTAGAAGGTGATACGTTAGGAGGAGGAAAGGAAAAAGTTCCTAGTAAACCAGAATCTTTAACTAGTCCTACTCCAACATCATTATAAGGGATAGCTGTTTTGCCGACATGATGGATACTTTCAAAAGAGGTTGGGTCGGATGGAAAGTAAGTTACCTGGTCTATAGTTACGATCTTTCCATTATGAGGAAACTTTATAAGCCGAAATACCGATGAAACAACAGCAATCATAGCATAAGACCAACTACGACCCAAGAGAAGGTTGTAATCTAGAGGGGCATCAACCACCTCCACATCTATATTAACAGTTTTGTCCTCAACCCCCATAGGTAAATCATATAGAACGCCAAAAGGATGGAACCCATGGCCATAAAAAGTGTTTAGAATTGTCGGGGATTAATTAAGTGTAGGAGAACCAAGCGATCTCCAACACTGGATCGACATAATACATGTTGAAGCTCCCTCATCAATTACAGTCCTATAGCAAGGTCTGTTTTTGACTAACATTGGAATCTGGAATGCCATTTGATGAGGTAAGCGAGGTGTACTATTTTCTAAATCGAAAATTATAAGGTTCGAATCTTGAATATCAACAGCTCCTATAGCCGACAATAGCAATTTACGTTGTGCTGGACATGATTTCAGCACTTCCAAAGCCGACATTGCCAAAGGTGAAATAGCTAGATCTTCAACAATGTTATAGTTCTAAGCAGCTCTCGCATGTGGATTGAAAGTTGACTTTCGAACTATACCCTTGGCGGGTGGTTTGATTACTAAGTCTGGGTTAGGTTTCTCGATCTGTAGTGGATCAGAACCGAGAGTTGAAGTTGATGGGTTCGAGTTAGAAGATTCTGCTTCCTTACCACCAACAGGACTTTTACTTCCATAATCTTGCGATCGTGTCACAATCCTAACATGCGACATCATCATTATGGGTTCTTCTGAGGCATTTGAGGAAGAACCTATCATCTTACTGTCTTGACTAGGAGAAGGATCCTTCAAAACAGTAGGCGTTTGAGAACCTTTGACAATTTTCACAACCTCAGTGCGATGAGGGTAGTCTCTTGTAAAATGCTTTTCATCACAAATGAGACAAGGATAACGAGGTTTGCGTTTCTCATCAGTAGATTCTGTTTTTTCTGGTTTCTCTTTCGAATTTTTATCTAATTTATTTTTCTTCTTCACCTTCTTCTTACCACCAGATTTTGATTTGGCTGAGATGACTCTACAACATGAATATCGGCAGAAATTTCCACGGAAGAGTCTCCTGTCAGGGAATCTGGTAAATTTATGATAGGAGAAGAATTCTTGGAAGATTTCTTCTTACTTTTGGTATTAACTATACCAATCATACCATCAGTGGCATGAGATCCCGAAGGAGCTGCAGTTATTTGATTTTGTTTAGGAAGGTCGGGGATTTGCTCATGTAAGGTACCCGACTATGTATAAACAAGGTCGAGGTATTGAGCTTCAGCAATTACTTGCTCTTCAGTAACCACTCCTGCCTTAGCTACATCCTTAGTGATTTTAGGTAATAATGATTTGACAAACCATTCTGCTAAGATTTGATCCGGAATAAAAAATTTCACTAAACACCATCGACGTCTCCATTCATGAATGTGATCTGAAATGTAAGTGAACGTTGACTGTTTTAATGAAGTCAATAATTTCGTGCCATTATGATATCTGACTGGCAACTGAAAATCAGTGAAAAACGAAGTAGCTAGCTGACTAAAGTTATAAAAATAGGCTCGCAGTAATTCAATGTACCACTTGGCCGCAAGACCAATTAGAGTGCATTGAAAAAGCTGTAAATGAATTGAATCATCTGAAATGGAGTTAGATGCACACCAGAGGTGATAAGTCATCACATGGTTCAACGGATCCTCTCCTGATTTACCCTCAAACTTTGGGATGTCACTGGGCAACTTATTCGACATTGGTGGCCAAAATGGAAGATAATTAATCGGATCGTTCGTAAGGCGCGACAAGTTAGGCATGTCCAAAGTTGCAATGAATGGTAACTGACGATTAGGGTCTCGAAAACCCTAGGTCATGAGACTAGCCCCAGGAGGAGGGTATCCAGGATAACTAGGAATTGGAATTGCATTTGGGATATTATATCCTCCTGGAAAACTAGGATTAACCGGACCGTACTGGAGTTGTCGAGGTTGTTGATAAGTATATCGAGGGTACAGTTGATACTGATAGACTGGGTTCTGCAAAGAAGGACCAAATTGGTACCGTTCCTGGTATGGTTGATAAGTAAATTGAGGTTGACTTGTGACAACCGTAGTTGGACCAGTTTTTCTTATAGGCATTTGAACCGAAGTCTGAATTGTGGGTCCAAACTTAGGTAAATATGCTTGAGGAATTGATACAGGAACAGTAGAAACCAGAGCTTTCAATACTCCAGAAGTATGTCGGGTAGAAGGAACAGATGTCGTTGCAGTTGCTGCAGTCGTTTGAGGCGGAGTTCGAGGCAAACTAGGCCCAGGCTGAGAAACTACAAAAGGTGTAGAAGTTTGAATAGTAGGCTGGACAGGTTGCTAGGTTGAACGAGAAACCAAAGTTTGTCCAGATTGAGATGTAAACTACACGTTCAGTTGCAAGACCTGTTGAGATTGAAATGGATCCCACACTAAGTTCATTTTCGGGTATGGACCCATAGAAGGTTGAGCATATCGAGGACCGTAACCGGGTTGAGGGTAGGGTTGATAATTCAAAGGTACATTTCCAGCTCCTTAGACAAATGATTGACCTGAAGGTGGTTGGAAACCTTGGGTTGGGTACTAACCTTGAGGTTGATAACCTTGAGGCACGTACTGATATTGGGGTTGACCTTGAGGTACATATTGATACTGGGGTTGACCTTGAAGTACATACTGAGTTTGGTGTTGACCTTGAGGAATGTACTGTCCCAAAGGTATGTACTGTCCTTGAGGTTGCCCCCCAGGTGGTAATTGGGTACCTTGAGGTTGCCCCCTAGGCGATAATTGAGGACCTTGAGGCTGCCCCCCAGGGGGTAACTGACTACCTTGAGGTTGCGGATTTGGAATGGTACCTGACATCATAAGAATATCTTCTACACTCAATGGCTTAGTTCCATTATTACCAGTTAATAACGCTTGTTCAACAGGTTGAGGAGATGCTCGTGAAAAAGTATCAGTAAGTGACTGATACCCAGAGGGAACAGAAGGACCACCATATAAAAATGTTTTTGGAGATTGAGAAAACATGGATGACTGTCTCAATATATTCAAGGGAGGATAATAACCTCTAGGTGTTGGATGATAAGGAATACGAGGTGGTGAAAAACTTAGTCCCGGGTTTTCCAAAAAATTGGTCAATGAAAGATACCAAGCGTCCCTCCTAGGTGGACTGTAAAAGATCGATTCACGCTCTCTAAGTTCTATAGCTAGTTGATTTTCAGCGATGGATATACCTTCTTTCGGGGTAATAAGTTCTTCAATAGCAATAAGTCCAGAAGGAAGATTTTGGATAATGACTCTTTCTACCCTGGGTGAACCAGGACCACTGGAAGTTGGAGAGGCAAATCCTGATGATGGAGTAGCAGCAGGTTCAGTTTCAGGTTCATATATTTCAGGTTCCTTGGCTAATTCACTAGTAGAAGAAAAATTACCAGTAACTTTGAAAAATGAAATAGGTTCAATAATATACTCTGGTGCTTGAACTTGATAATTAGGATGCACAACTAAAGAAGATTCTCCTTCTTTGGGTGACCCAACTCTACTGTCACTAGGAGTTACAAGGGCTCGTAGCCCTTCAAGTTGGCTTGGTGAAAACTCAGGAGATTGGCCCCAAAGTCTACGGGACTGCCTCGGTAATTCAGCCATGATTAAAAATTTTAATTACTTCACATGCAAACAAAGAAAAATTTCAATGAAAACCACATAAAGTCTCTAAAGAACCAAACAATTTTGAATCACACGCCTAAAGAATCTAGGAGGTCAAACCACACACAAATAGTAACTTTCCGTACCGAAGACACTAGTTGGTGATGAAATCAAATGTCGCGGAATTCAATACAGAAATGGAAGTTGGAACAGTTTCCCCGACAACCTGCTTAATGAATAGACCAGCACAAGTTTCTCCACTAAACTGTCTCGAGTGAAGAGAACCCCCTAGAAAATCCAAGTGAGTCTAGTCGACGTCTACTCCAGGTATAGTGGGATCTTTCCTCCACCATCACCTTAGGAAAGAATCCTATAGATTATGGTCACTATGGTTACCAACGGAAACAAATATACCTGGGAGAACAGTCTGTGATCCAATACACACGCAAGGGCAGAGTAGAACATCTCAATCCCATTGAAGGCTCCTTGACATAATCCAAGGTTTACCAACAAGTGACCCCAGGCACCTCGACAATGGTTAATCCGAGGTTTACTGTTTTTAATACGTGTATATCTTCTATCGTTCCCAATGAGGAAGGATTGATTACCCCACTGGTTCGGATATGATCTCGTGCTTGACTCCTTTAAAAGGAGCTTCCCAGAGCATAGATGTAACAATTGGAATTTATCTCCTACCGCAAGATACAACTACTTGTTTGTTTTTACTATCTTGGAGAGTTAATTACTCCCTACTCCAAGATATTAGCCTAAGCTATGTTGGTGATAAAGAGCCCTAGAAATAAAAAGATTTCCCGATAGATTTTACTTTAAGCGTTATTTTTATCGGTTTTTTCTTAAGTCGAAAGCTGCAAAGATGAAACTTTATGGTGTGAAGACTTGACTCCAAAACACTAAAAATGCACCTAAGATGATAAACATGTTAGGATATTCCGGCACATAGGAAATAGTTAAGTATAACTTGGTCTAGTATAGAGTTAGGTAAAGTGTGTTTCTTTACTATGTACATTTTATAACTTACAATCCGATGGTCACGATATGTAGTGATCCGATGATTCATTCTCTCCTCGGTATTACCAACACTTGATCCATGGCTTAACACCCGATTGGTCCATGATCTCTATTTAAAGAGCATGGAGGGTCATTTGTAGGTTAACTGTTCATAAGAGAAGCTTATGTAAAATTTCATTTTTTTATTAATAAATTGCCTGAAGTGGCCACGTTGGCTCAGGTCGTGGACTGTTTCCCTCTTTGAGGGTTTTAACCACGTCAAAATACTGGTGTATTGATCTGTCATCTATGTGTGAGCGGTGTCCTTTGGTGTTCTGTCTAAGGAACTTACCCTGTAAATTCCTACATGGTATGAGAGCTATTTGAGGGCCGCGTCCGTTGGTGATACAAATCTGAAGCCGGTAGAACTGCATCCGACTGTCATTTCCTAGATCTATTATTTCTGACTACTTTCGAGCCAAGAGGACTGCTCTATTATGTTGGGAGCATCTGTTCCAGTGAGGAACACCTTTCGTTTCACGTGAAAATGTTTCCGGTAGCCCTAGCTATATCATTTTTAAGATCTGGAGGTATACATTGTTTATTTGCAGTTTATAGTTATTTTCTCTCTGTTTATTTTGGTTTCGGCTTATTTAGCTTTTTGTTTCTTTTATTACCAGATCTGTACCTTTCATTTCTGCGTATGCTCTTTGCCCCGCGACTCTGTGCAATCTAGGCAAATCAGAAACATAAAAGAAGGATTTTTCTCATGTGTATGCTCTTTTCCGCTGCGCCTTAGTGTGATGTCGGAAAATCAGAAACATTAAGGAAAATATTTACTTTCTGGCTAAAGCTAACTTCAAGCCGCAAGGTTTGTTTTTTTTTGTATGTCCGTGTTGGGTTTTGTGTTTTTTGTTTTCTAGGGAAAAAGAGCTTTCTCAAAGCAAGCACGCAACCCAAAGATTCAACCCCCCCCCCCCCCCTCTCTCTCTCAAACTTTTAGTATATCTCACTTGGTCCAAAGCTAATTTATGAGAGTAGAGGTCTTGAGTTCAAGTCTCCTTTTTGTGGGGAAGGATTTTTCATTTTCGCACATTCCCGCACTGCGTCAGCATCTTCATCAAATTTTCTTCAAAAAGCCATAACTTATTCATCCGTAAGCTGTTTTCAGAACCGTTTTTTTTTAAACAGCCTAATTTTTCGAGATATTTCCATTGGAACACTTAGTTTTAGCATATATAGCTTTAGTTTCATTGGAACACTTAGTTTCTGCATCTATAGCTTCAATTTTTGTTAAAATGGAAAGTCCATGCCAAGTTATTCTTGACAGCACCAAATAATTCCAATGGTGGTCCTACATTGTGGATTTACTTAGAAGTAAAGGTCTCTACGGAAGAGCCTCAAGCCAAGAAACCAAACTGAAAGATGAATGTAAGGTAGCTAAATGGGAAAATAGGCAAGATCAAGCACGTGGGTCGATAGGGATGTTTATTTCTCCAGATCTTAGATTCCATATTGCAGAACTTAATACTCCTGAAGAAGCAATGAAACAGATCACTAAACTTTTTGGAGTTAAAAATGAACTTAAAGCCCATCAACTTGAAAATGAGTTGCTTACATTGGACCCCAATAATTTTTCTTGCATTGAATATTTTTTGTCCAAATTCAAGACACTTAGACTTCTCTTGGAAGGTGTTAAGGTTAAGAAAGAAGATAGTAGCCTTATCTACTCCATTCTTACTAAGTTGGCACCAGCCTATTCTGTGTTTGTTTCCACCTTCCACTCTACAAGAGAAGCCTTCATTTCTTAAGGACAAGTCTATAATTCCCCTTCCTTTGATTCCTTTTGTGATTCTTTAATAAGAGAACAACAAAAACTCTTACACCTTGATCTTCTTCATCTTGGAAACTCTTCTAAGAAAGCGTTAGCCGCCCAACAGCAACCAAATTCAAAGAATCCTAAGAAGGTGTATCCTAAAAGGAATGGTCCTAAACCAAACAAGGGTCCTAAGCAATTTCAGCCTCAAAATGAAAAATCATTTCAACAAAATGATAAGACAAATAAAAAAAAAGGGAAGAAGACTGATAGACATTGCAACTTTTGTAATCGAGATGGACACTTATAATCCAAATGCTTTAAGAAGATGGAAGCCTTGGAAGCAGCAATGAAGAAGCATAACATCCATTTGGAGCACTCTTCAACTTCAACTTCATCTTCAAAAATAGCACTTTCTACATGTGGTTGTCAAGCATCTCGGTCTAGCTATGCACTAAATGTATCTTCTTCTTCCCATTCTCATGAGTGGCTCATTAATTTTGGAGCTTCTTATCACATGACCAAAAACAAAGCCATGTTTTCTTCTTTAAATGATTGTAACACCAAAAATATATATGTTGGTGATGATAGATCTCTTAGTGTTGTAGTGACTAGAATTGTTCATGTAGACAATGGTCAATTTAATGATGTATTATGTGTTCCAACCTTATCCTGCAACCTTCTATCTGTATATCAGATAACTCATTCAGGTGAAGGTAAAATCATTGAATTTTCACCTCATGATGTTGTAATTAAGGACCTAAGAGATCCTAGATAGATTTTAGCTACTGACATTGCTGATGATATTACAAGGTTGTATAAGTGTCACAACTTTGGGTCATCAAATCTTCCCTCGGTATTTGTTGCTCATAATGATGAAGTCAACAAACTTTGGCATGAGCGATTTGGTCACTTAAACTATCGCTCTCTTTAGAATCTATGTAAAGAAAATATGGTGATAGGTCTTCCAATGGTATCTTGCAGAGATGGTGTTTGTTCCAGATGTGTACTTGGAAAACATCATCAGGAGAGTTTTGAAAAACGTGCCTCTTGTCACGCCTCCGCCCCTTTACAGCTTGTGCATAGTGATTTATGTGGTCCACTTCCAGTTGTTTCATTCTCTGGCTACAAGTATTTCTTAACATTCATTGATGATTTCTCCAGACGCACTTGGGTATACTTCTTAAAACTCAAGAGTGAAGTATTTCACTTGTTCTTGGCCTTTAAGGCCTTTGTTGAAAAACAATATGGACATCAAATTCTTAAGCTAAGATTTGATAATGGCGGAGAATATGTTATCAAAAAATTCATAAACTTTTTCACTAAGAATGGAATTCAAATGCAACATACTGTTCCATATACTCCACAAGAAATGGTGTAGCTGAAAGGAAGAATCACACCTTAAAGGAAATGGATAATTGTATGCTTCAATCTAAAGGAATTAGTCTTAATTATTGGGCAGAAACAATTAGCTGTCGAAATTACATAATAAATCGCACTCCTACTAAGGTTTTAAAGAATATCACTCCAGAAGAAGCATGGAGCTCAATTAAACTAGATATAAGTCACTTTTTTGTTTTTGGAAGTGAAGCATGGGCCCATATTCCAGATGAGAAACATAAAGCTTTAGAACCTAAGAGTGAAAAATGTATTTTTGTTGGATATTCTGAATATGTCAAAAGATATAGACTTATTCCACTTAAGTCCAAAAATGTTATCATTAGAAGAGATGTAAAGTTTGCTGAAAATATATTGGCCTACGAGCCTAGTTCGGTGGATGTGCCACCTCTCCCTATCTCTTCTACTTTTGAAAATATTTCTTCTTCAGATGATGAAAGCAAGGATGAAAATACTCCGCCACCTTCTCAGGATCCTCCTTCAGCTCCTCAACTTCAAAAATGGGTTTGTGCTGCTCAGGATGCAGCAGGTGATCTTGCTGGTGATCCTACAGATCAGCGACGTACACGTTCTCAGTTTGATAGAGCCTCTTCTTTACTGGCTCAAGCTTCAGTGAATTATGATCCTAACACCTTTGCAGAAGCTTCAGGCCATCCAGATTGGGAAGCAACTATGAATGAAGAATATCATTCATTATTGGCAAATGATACATGGGATCTTGTTCCTCTAGCAAAGGGATGAAAACTTGTTAGATGCAAATGGGTTTACAGAACCAAGTATGGACCAGATGGGAAAGTTGATAAACATAAAGCTCGTCTTGTTACTAAGGGTTTTTCACAAGTTGAAGGCATTGACTACACTGAAACCTTCTCCCCTGTTGCCAAAATGAACTCTATCCACCTTGTTCTTTCCCTTGCTACCTCTTTGAAATGGGAAGTCCGTCAGATGGATGTTAAATCTGCCTTCTTGCATGGGGACTTGCATGAAGAAATCTATACGGAACAACCTATTGGCTTTATACAAACAGACTCCAGCCTTGTATGTCGGCTTAAGAAATCCCTTTATGGTCTCAAGCAAGATCCTTGAGCTTGGTATGCCAAAATGGATAACTTTCTTTTAGAGAATGGCTTTTCTAGGTGTCATTCTGACAATACTGTCTACACCAAGAAAGTGGGCAAGTCTCTTATAATTCTTGCTCTTTATGTTGATGATCTTATCCTGACTGGTAGTGATCCCAACCTTATAACCCATGTGAAGTCTAGCCTTAAAAGGAAGTTTGAAACGACAGACTTAGGAAACTTACATTATTTTCTTGGTGTTCAAGTCCTGCAATCCAAGGAAGATATTTCCCTTTCCCAGTCCAAGTATGCCTATGATATTCTACGCCATTTTCACATGGAAGACTGTAAGCCAACCCCTTCTCCCTTTCAGTCTGGAGTCAAACTATCAGTCACTTGTACTTCTCCTAAAGTTGATGCTACATTATACTGTCAACTTGTAGGAAAACTTTTGTATCTAACCCATACTCGTCCTGACCTTTCCTTTGCTGTTGGCCTTGTTGTTCAGTTTATGAAAAACACACATGAAAATCATTGGAAAGCAGCTAAAAGAATACTTCTTTATGTTTGAGGTACAGTTCATTTTGGGATTCATTACAGTTCTGAAGCAGCTCCTCTATTGGTTGGTTTCACTGATTCCGATTGGGCTGGTGACCCTAATGATTGGAAGTCTACTGCAGGTTATGTGTTCACTCTTGGTTGAGGACCTATTACATGGGAATGCAAGAAACAAAGTGCCATTTCTCTTTCTTCAGCAGAAGCAGAGTATCATGGTGCCGTAGAAGCTAGTAAGGAAGCCTTGTGGCTTTGTCAAATACTGTCAAAGTTTGGCTTTTAGCAGCAACATTCGACTACACTTTGGTGTGATAATCAAAGTGCCATTCAACTATGCAAAAATCCAGTCCAACATCAGCGCAGCAAACACATTGAACTGCACATGCACTTCATCAGAAAGCTCATCCACGACCATGTTCTTGAAATGCAATATTGTTCAACAGATGATCAAGTTGTAGACATATTTACAAAGGCTCTCACAGAGGCGAAGTTCACTAAACTTCGATTTATGGTTGGAGTTCAGGAAGTTGTCACTAAGGGGGGATAGGCTCTAGTACCTCCTTCCTTCTCCTATTGTGTCATATTTGTAAATCCTTCAATCCTATCCCAAGTTGTTCTTAAGGGGGGATGTTAGGATATTCAGACACATAGGAAATAGTTATATTCCGACACATAGGAAATAGTTAAGTATAACTTGGTCTAGTATAGAGTTAGGTAAAGTGTGTTTCTTTACTATGTACAATTTGTAACTTACAATCCGATGGTCACGATATGTAGTGATCTGACGGTTCATTCTCTCCTCAGTATTACCAACACTTGATCCGTGGCTTAACACCCGATTGGTCCATGACCTGTATTTAAATAGCATGGAGGGTCATTTGTAGGTTAACTGTTCATGAGAGAAGCTTATGTAAAATTTCATTTTTTTATTAATAAATTGCCTGAAGTGGCCTCGTTGGCTCAGGCCGTGGACTGTTTCCCTCTTTGAGGGTTTTAACCACGTCAAAATACTGGTGTATTGATCTGTGATCTGTGTGTGAGAGGTGTCCTTTGGTGTTCTGTCTGAGGAACTTACCCTGTAAATTCCTACAAAACAATCATTTTTCTTCAATGAATTTCTAGCTAAAGAAAGAGTTGAGAATGCAAATGCTTGAAAAATAAATCTTTCCTTAACAAACAAATGAAAAGAAGAAATTTTTGTCTTTTTCAATAAAGTCAAAAAGGAGACTACTAATTATGCTCACAAGAAAATCCTTTTTCTTTTTCAACAATCAAAAACTACAAAAACAAACCCTTTCAAAAGAGATTCTTTTTTTTTAAACACTCAAAACTATTAAAATCTAATCTTGAGATCTATAAATTCTAAAAAACTAATTGAAGTAAAAGGTTACAAAATTTCTTTTCAAGGATGTTTTACTTAGTTATCAGAAAACTAAGGACTAGCTTGTTTAGAATAACAAATTAATCAAAAAACAACCAGCTTTTGTTTTCCTTTTAAAAATGAAATCCAAAACTTTCAAAACAAGTTCTTTTCGAAGTTTCGCAAAGAGAAAAACGAGATGTATTCCTCAACAAAGGCAGATTTTACAAATTGGTCAGACTCATAAAGAAGACCAGCAAAAACCAGGGTGATTTGAGGTTTGTAAGGCTTCTAAGCTCTGAGTTACTACAAAGACCAAATGAAAATCAAGCCAGACACACAAAACTTCTAGAAATTTACCTAAAACCTAAATGCCAATGTAATTAACTCACAAAACGTTTCTAACACGACACGTGCAGATCTGGGCAGAGGCTAAAACATATAAACAACTCCTAGGCTTAACTAGATGAAAAGATTTTAGTTTTTCAAAAATTTGACAGGGTCCGCAGTCCCCTGGTATAACCAGGTGCGGTACCATACTGTGTAGTAAAGGAACAGTTCAAGTGTGTCTACACTGTGTTACAAACAGTAGGTGTGGTCCACTCTCAAAAATATGAAAAAACAAAAACAATTCAGAATCTAAAAACCCACCCAATCCCACACAGCAAGAAAAAACCAGAAACAGAGAAACATTTTCTCAATTCAATTTAAAAGCAAAGGCAAAAGCCAAAAATTCAAGTCCCCAGTGGAGTCGCCATTTTGTCAAGCAGATAAATCGTTCTTGCGGACAAGACCGATCTCCCTAGTATCTAAGGATATCTAGTGACAAGAAAACCAAACAAATTCTATCTTTCTCTAAATATGCAATTTATAAATAAAGGCCAACATATGTTTTAGGCCTACCTCAGGTCCAGTGCTAGTTTGTGGAAGCCACGCTCCGTTTGTCCAAATGAGCTCCCTTTTAAAGAATCTGCAAACACAAACAGGCACACACATCAAATAACACCTGCATAGCCAATATAATAAACCATATTTATCATGATGATCAAGGAATTCATGAAATAAACCATAGAAGACAATTTATTGAGAAAAATGAATCTGATTGTATTAACTTTAATCAAAGAATAACTTTACAACCTTGGTGCCTTGATGCTGTACAAGCTCCTCCCAGGGTCCAGCAAGAATCTCCTCTACTTTGACAAGTTTCACTCTCTTCCCAAAGAAGCCAAAAGCTATGTAATCTCTCTTCTCAAGCTTAACTAGGAAGTCTCAATTCCAACAGCATTTGCCCTAAAAATGTTCAGCTTTCAACCTCCCTAGCAACTAGCCCAATGCCTCAATTTATAGTGTAGAGGTTGGAAGTTACCAGGTCCACCTTCAAAGGGATAAGTCCTCCTTCAAAGGGATAAGCTCCTCTCATCAAGGGGTTAGCTCCTTTAGTTATGGGATGCATGAACCACCTAGGAGCGAACCAACCATGTCAAGATTCCTTCTAGAAGCATCCAAAATTAACCTAAAGTGAGTTTTTAAGAATAAACTTGTGCCTTTTTTACTTTCACAGGGGTTTGCACCCACTCCTTTAGAGACAGAGCGGGCAGGTCCGCAGGTAACATGACCAAGGGGTGCGGGACCACAGGTAATGGTAAGAGAAAGTGCGGAACCCGTGGTTTATAGATTTTCAAAGACTTTCTCTCATTTTTAAAGATTGACATGAAGAGCTAAGGTTTGAGACTTCCAAAGGAGGACAGTATGAGTGGTAATAGACTCACACTAACTGCAGAAAGTCATGGTGACAATATTGTGTGTAACAGTGACACGAGATCGAACCACATTGGAAGTAAATTCTCCTTCTATCAATCAATAAATTTTTTTGTTCCTTTTCCAATACTTTTGTCAATATCTATGATGAATGCATGTTCAAATTTTGTTGATTCCGTTTTTTTACAATAAACAAATCATATGCTTTCATTGTTGTTGTCTTCTGTTTATGTTGGCAAGTAACAATTGAGTGAATTCAGTCTGAGTAGGAGTGGCAGGATCAAATTAGAGGAGATCAAAGGAAGTGAAGGATTACAAGTAGGTTCCTTTATCTTATTTGTTTATTACAGGGAAAGGATAAACATATTTACTTCAGTTTTTCTAAGTGTAACTACCCACTTAGGGAAGATATATTTATACGTAGGTATAAATTCCGTATAACAATATCCTTTAGGCTTGACCCCCCTTGTCATTCTTGTGGTGTTTCTTCCAGATCTCTGTGTGTTTTCATGGCCATGGAAAGTAGGTTCTTCATTACCTAGTAAATCTAGACTGTTAGTCTAAACAATGTTTGTTGGCCTCTAGTGTGTCCCCAATCTATGACTAGGGAATCCGATTCCTCCATTGGAAGTGGTTTTTTCACTGCCTTGGTAGCTAGCTCTGCCTCCCATGTTTAAGTTATGGCTTTAACTTGTGTTGGAGTTCATCCATGGTATGTATGCATTAGGTTCTTCATGCTTTCCTCTCTAGATTTCTTGCCTCTCTTTCCCTAGGTCTTACTAGTGGAAACCACAGATGACTTCTTTTTCTTTTCTGTCTGTTTGCAAGCACAATGACCCCATTTTCTTCCCAAATGTACTTCCACCTTCAACATTTTGTTTTCCTTCTGAATTTCTTCCAGCCTCCACTGCTCTCTAATTATTTCCTACTCCCGGTATCAGAGTACTAGAGTCAGAGTGGTAGGAAAGTTAAATAAACCTACAAGAGTAGCATAAGTAAAAGCATTATAACCAAACAATATTTCATTTGTGGCCTTTAGCCATTCCATGTAAAAAAACTTTACATAATCATGAATTCAAATTTTCAGGAGATGAGCCGAGTACCCCTAGTCCCTTCACATCTTTGCTTCATCCTCACTATGCGCAACAGTAAGAGATACTCTTCCCTCCACCACTTAATTCCACCCTTGGAGAAGTCGACCGAATGGGTTCCTGGCTTGGGTCCAATGGCAACCAGGTTTGTAGACAAGAAAGGTTTGAGATAATGAAAACAAGAAATGTAGGAGTTTCACTTAGTTCTAATAAAAATTGCAAGCCCTCTGAAATCTGGAGTCCTCGGTTCCTCCCTCCCACCCCTAAGGATATTGAATCTTCCCTAGAGTCTGACCTGAACTAGATTGACAAAGAGAATGGTGATTAACATACCTATAACTCCCCTTGGTCAGTCTTATTTTCCTCTAGCCATCCATATCAGTAATCCTACCAAATTTTGTTCACAATGGAAGAATTACCAACCGCACTGGGGTTCTAGTCCCCCCGTCTCAATTATTTCCCCTTTGCTTCTCCGGATTACCGAGGAGCCAAGATGTGACCATTTGGTCGAGCTTACTGAAATTGAGGTACCCCAACACACCTTTCCTAACCCCTTGGGTCTACATGTCTCCCAATAACTACACTAACCTTGACTAGGTGGACAAGTATACATGGCACTTCCTATATCCCTCTCACACCCCTCACTAGTTTCAGAGACTACTAGGTGATTGTCGGCCCTCCAAGGGCCCTCGACCCCTTCTATATCCCAGTCTATGGGTTTCCATGAGGGTCATTGCCAATTTCACTACCTAGGAGCCAAAAATCACTCCTAAGCCGCCACGCATCCCCTTATTCCCCAACAACCTTCCATATATTGCAGAAAGTAAACAACCAGACATCAATAGTAGATGACTGAACCAAATTTCTCTCAAAACATTCGAAACCACTACCATTGAATGTCAGACTGGCCTCCATTCTTGCAGCATTGATTCCATATCAAGACTAAGGTAGGCCTGAATTACATACTAGTCTCCTTCCGAGTCATTGAAGGTGATTTTAGGGTGTAGACAACAATCCATTCTCCCCGAGGCCGGGTTCTCCAATCGGCTTCCAATCTTGTTGATTGTTGCATGTTTCCTCCTCCAACCTTACATGCATCCAATGAACACCCTCACCACCTTTCTCCGAAGGAATCCACGACCTGTTTATCTCTCCCAGTAACTCCTGCTACACTCGTGTGGGGTCCTTGGATGGGTTGCCCACATACCTTGTCCATTTTTCCTTCTATCATGTCAATGATCCAATTTTGGATCCCCTCTCCCATCACACCGAGATGGGGATTAAATGGCCTAAAGTTATTGATTATGAAAAATCTATTTTCCTTAAAAGAGATATACTTTCTCCATTGATGGTAGATTATTTAGCATGATCTAGTACTATGGAAAACTTATGACGATAAAAAATTCCTAGGGACTTCAATGTCTTGCAGTTTATCACATTATGATAACACCAAGATTAGTTAGTGTGTTTGGATTAACTACATGGTTTGATTTTCACATTGACTATTTCAGTACTAGCATCTGAATATTTAGAAGTAAGGACTTACCAAATCATATGATTTGACAAATTTTCTATAACATGCATGATTTGAGGATATGTCCTTTAGTCGGTTGTTACATATAATTCATTTACCACTTTTTAGAAAATGAGAACGTATTTAATTTCTTGAAAGGAGGTATTAAAACACATGCATTATTATGTTCACCTAAGAAATAAAGCTTAGGCTAGGTAATAGGTTGCTCTAGGTTCAACCTCTCAAGGTAAAGAGGAACCTATAAATATGGGCGATTTTCATTTTTGGTTATATTTTAGGAGATTGGACTTATTTCAGTAATCATTTGGAACTATCTCATTAAAATATTCAATTTTCACAAAAGTAGATTATTTATTCAAATCCATCCCCAATTTAAGGTGAACATTGTCACAATATAATGAAGATAGGAAGTAGGTGGGATAAGTATTATACATAGAAACGTGTGCTTGTTGAGCTGCATTATTATTACTTGGGTTAGGAATGGGTTGTGGAAGAAATTCGGGCCAAGGAGAAGTTGATCTAGATGGTTGCATTGGTGGAGAAGGATTAAGTGGCAGAACTGGTTACAATAAGGTTATTTGAGCACCTTCAAAGGAAGGATTCCTCCTCGATTTCTACCAGGGATAGTTTGGTGGAGGAGGCATCCATTGTTGAGAAAATAAGAATCATTGTGAAGAACAATATTGCACTTAAGGGTTTTCCCAATACGAATTATAATAATTGGACTGGCCTTGAAGCATACCTTCATGTTTAGGCTACCATGGGTGCTTCTAAGAGACCAAACATAATTGCTCTATCTCTTTGGATTCTTGATAAATAAATTGAAATATGGGAAGTAGTGGATACCTTCTTATGCCATGGTCTTCACTATATTTTTCATAGTCCTGAATGTGTTGCAATGAGAATTTTTTCAATGACTTATTTCATCTACACTTTGGAAAAAAAATATTTCCCATGTGTTAATTCTACTTTTCCCTTCTTTTTTCCATGTGTAATGCATTGACCAGAATTACCACTTCTCAAACTATCAAGATAGAAGGACATATCAAGAAGAAAAATATTCAAGAAGTGAAAGATCACATCAAGCATCAAGAAGTGAATCCCACGATATCTTGTAATGCATTGGAAGAAATTACCACTCCTCAAACTCTCAACATAGAAGGACATATCAAGAAGAAAAAGATTCAAGTAGTGAAAGATCACATCGAGCAACAACAACAAGTTCTCCAAATTTTAAAGGATCACACCACTTTTTTGTAAAATTGAATGAAACAACAGGCATATCAACATCGTAGTGAAAGATGTTTTGATGTAGGTGATTGGGTATTTTTACGGCTACATCTCAATCAAGTTATTTATGAGAAGGAAATGTTGCCAATACTACATGCACTTAGGAAATGGTGATCTTACCTAATGGGAAGACACTTCAAGGTAAAAATGGATCATGATAATCTTAAATACCTTTTAGAACAAAGATTATCTTTAGAAGAATAGAAAAAATGGGTCACAAATATGTTGGGTTATGACTTTGAAATCATCTACAAAAAAGGGAAGAAAAATCTTGTTGCAGATGCACTCTCAAGAAAGGATGAGGATGTGGAGTCATTGTTTTGTGATATGTCTATCATCCAACCAGATTGGATAAATGAAGTAAGGGATGAATGGAAGAAGGATGAAGAAGTGTGGCTACTCATTCAAAAGTTGCAGAATATTGGAGCTCAAACAATATTTCCAAAACTTGACAGGGAAGGAAAAATCATATTGGAACCTGTATCAGTCACAGAAACAAGAACCCAACAGCTACGAAATCGATCAATTTCAGAGCATCTCATCAAGTGGAAGAGCTTACCCGCTAAATATTCCACATGGGAGGACAACAATTTTGTACGGAAGCATTAGGAACTACTCAAGCATTGAGGACAACACTTTTCGAAGGAGAGGGCCATGTTAGGTCCCTATAATACTAGTGTAAGCCCTTATTGTTATTAGTACAACTTCCTTATTATATTATTGTGCCCATGTAGTCCCCATATTGTTATTATTGTGCCCCATGGAAGTCCACTATTGTTATTATTGTCCCATTACATTATTATTGTTATGTCGTTTGTGATTATATTATGTCCCCTTAGACGCCTATATATAGAAAGGAGGCCTTGTCATTTGTATCATCCAAGAATTGCTCATTTGTGTAATATAAAGGAGGTTTCCCCCTTGAAGAGGCTTGTTTCTAAGGATTTCATCTTTCTCTTCTATATTTTTGTTAGCTGGTTTCATAACATTTGGTATCAGAGCTTTGGATTCTAGGGTTTTGTTGCTACAAATAGGTCATCATCGAATTTTCAATATAACATTTTTTGGGCAATGTTTCAGAACCTAAAAGAAAAACCCATTTGAGCCAAAATCGTTCAAAATCGTCCAAATTTCATATTTTTTCTTTGTATATTTTTGGCGATATTATTTGAGGAAGTTAGGATTTTTCAAGCTCTAGAATTCCATCCCAAATAGGTGATCATGGAATTTTTTCTATAATTTGTTTTCAAAGAACGTTTAGACTCTGAAATTAAAACCCATTGGAGCTGAAAATTTGGTGAAGTTTAGGACTAAATTTCAGATCTTGTTTTGCTTCATTTTCGAAGATACAATCCATGACATGTATGATTTTTGCAGGCTCTCGAATTACATCCCAAATAGGCAACCTTGGGAAAATCATCATAACTTTATCTCTGAGAATCATATTGAAATTTTGTTAGAAGATATAGAAAGAGGATGAAATGTATCTATCTGCGTATCATTTTCAGATCAGAAGGTATTGGAAATAATACTAAGAGGGGGGTGAATCAGTATTAGCAAGTCAATAACTTTTTCTTTTCCATAAGCAGATTCATATATGCTACTTCAATTAAGGGAGCTTGCGTGTACACGCAACTATTTTTAATGCAACTAGCGTATATCCAACAAACTTATGATTCAGTTAATTCGTCATATGTTGGTCTTTAATCAATGCATCATAACTTCATTGATCGTATAAACAGTAACCAGTTTCAGTAAAAACAAAACAGATCATCACACATAAGAAACACACATGAACACCATGATTTAAGGTGGAAACCCAATTTGGGTGAAAACCACCTACTTTTGTCATCTTTGTCTTCTTTTAATATTAAGAAAAAATGCTTACAACATTGTACTAACGCAAACTCATACCAGTACGCAGGCATCTACCTGCAGAAGGCTACAACCTTCTTTTGTTCTCTAGCTTCTACTGGAAGGGAGCTATAACCCCCAAGCTTTTGTACTGGCCAATATGTTTACCAGTACGTAGGTGCTGACCTATAGAAGGCTACAACCTTCTCTCTTCCTCCACAGACCGCGTTTCATAAATTTTCAGACTGGATACTCCTGGAACACAACATCATAATCTAAAGGCCACGTTTCATCCAATTTTCATATTAGACCCATCAAGAAAATTGAAGCTTAAATCAATCACCACTGCAATACAACCATCAATTATATCTACATCTACTAATCATTGAAGCTCAATCTGAATCAACCAAACTCAATCAATCACTAACAACCTCTGAACATCTAACACAACTGAATCAATCATTCATTCATACTTTACTCAATCAACTACAATAGATAGATCGGTACATAGTTCTGAGTTACATTATCATTCAAAATCAGTTGTCATCTTAAAACCATGCTTCAAATTGTATACACTATTGCAGAAGCCAGCCTGTGTGTATACATAACTTCCATGAAGAAAACTAGTGTGTATATCTACAAACCCTTTACTGCACTTCCAGACTTCAGACATAATCATACATAGAGGATAGGACATGTGTTAGTGATTAGATCTAGCCCATTCATTATTATATCACATAATGATAAGTCATTATGATCCTGATCCATGATTATATTTCATCCATCAACACTGAAGCTAATTACAATCAACCAATCTAAATATGCAAAATACTGTCACCAGAAAAATATCACTAGAACACAACGCAGAACCCAAAATACATCAACATCAAGCATAACTCATATAGATCAACTTCAGTAGATATACGCTACATCCATAAGATGAACCCACGTGATTATGCTCTTTCACGAAGGGAAACCAATGTACAGATTTGCAAATTCCATTATGTGATCTATATGCCACTCATATATGTTAAACCAGCATGGATACGCTATTTTACCAAATCCAACCTACTTATAGATCTTGAAATACTAACTTAGAGCATCACATCTATTTCAGACTTCATTCATACCTAAATCATCACATTTACATAATAAAAATATGCATCAGTATTAGGATCTAGAATATTCAAGGTCAAACCAGATAATGATAATATATTTAAGTCTTCATGATCCCGATCCATTAGATTTCATCAGCCATATAAGTGCATCCTTAGTTCAGATCAAGCAAAGCATCACAAACCCATAACCTATATACTTGATCTCACACCTCATCAGATATTCAATTCTTTCTTTTTCACTATGGCCTAATGATCTTCTTCTCCTTATATAGTTTTAGGCCTTTCTCAATACCATGGACCAAAACCACTTAGGACCAATACCTTGGACCAATACCATGGACCAAATACCTTGGGTGAAATACCTTGGACCAAAGAATTACCGTGGACCCAAAAAATTATTTTCCCAAGATATACATGCTTCTACTTCTGTGAAAGTGCCTGTGTATGTATATGCCCCTTTTGTTCAATGAACCTATGTGTATACGCAGGTTGGTTAAGGTGAACCTGAGTATACCATTCTTTGTTCATTCTGTGTAGCCTGAATTGCAATTCAACACTGTTAACCTACAATACTATGATCTTCATCTGAGTGAGTTGCCATCAAGGAAAATACCTATATCATAATGCCAAAGGTTGAAACGGTGACACGTGACACTTCATACAAGTTCACTCTACTAAAAAAATATATAATCAGGCCAACTCGGGAGATTTGGCATAACCCTTTCTTGGAGAATCAAATTTCAATCAGACTTGCAGAATTGGAAGGAGGACACAAAGGGCTACGATGGGTGGCAATTCCAGACCTAGGAGATCTGAAGTTTCATAGATATAACAGATTAAAGATCGATATCCTAAAAGCACAAAAAATGAATGACTCGAATCGAGAAAATAGAAACACCTAGTAATCAAAATAGGATGGATGATTTGAAGAATACGATTGAAGCTAAGATAAATAGTTTTATCAATGCGATGGAAACTAATATTGATGATATGAAAGAACATTGGAAGAAAGGCATGAAAGATTTGAAGAAAGACATGGTAGGTTTGAAGGAAGGTGGGACAAAGCTACTACAAGAAAGGCCTCCTAATGGTGAAAAGGTAGTAGATGAAACTCATGATGAGAACAAAAGTAATGTTAATCATGATTTCATAGAATCTAACATTGGATTGAAGGTCCAACATATTCTAAAGAGAGATACGAGGAAGTTTGATGGAAAGGATCTCGTAACACGGATACTACAGATGGAGAAATATTTTGATCTACATAATGTGCAAAACACACAAAAGATATGTATTGCATCTTTATATTTAGAACCGAATCACTTTGTAAGGTATAGAGGGATGCTTTCTTGTAAATAACTTATCACCTGGTTAATTTTCATGGAGGAAATGATAGCACATTATGAGGATACAAAGATCAACACCTTCTTTAGCCAATTAATAATCTCAAAAAGAAGGGTTCAATCATAGAGCACATTTATGACTTCCAAAAATTGAATATAAGGGTAAATGATATTCTAGAGAAGCAGAGGATTGATGTCTTCATAGGGATGTTAAAGGATAACATTCAAGATGACGTTCGCCTTTGGGAACCTGAGTCATTGGAGAAGGCATTCACGTTGGCAAGAAAAATTGAGAGAAAAATTATGGCAACAAGGAATCCTATCACTCACAATTACAAATATAGAAGTGTTGTTGCTCCTAGCCTTCCACAACTTGCAAGGTTGACATCACAACAACTGGAAGAAAAAGGAAAAAATGACCTTTGTTATAGTTGTGATAGAAAATGCACCAAAGGTCATAAGTGTGCTGAGAAGAAATTATTTTACATTGCTTGTGAAGAGAAAGAAGAAATGAATCCAACCATGTCTTGTAATGCATTGGCAGGAATCACCACTCCTCAAACTCTTAAGATAGAAGGATATATCAAGAAGAAAAACGATAACCTCACTTTCATGCAAAATCGAATGAAACAATAGGCAAATCAACATCACAATGAAAGAAGTTTTAGTATAGCTGACTCGGTATTTTTATGAATACAACCATACAAACAAATGTCACTCAAACAAGCTAAGAAGGATAATAAATTATCACCAAAGTACTATGGTCCTTACAAGGCACTGCAAAATATTGGTACTATGACATACAAATTGGAGCTTCCTGCATCTTCTTGAGTGCCCCAAGTTTTCCATATTTTATGCTTAAAGAGGTTTATAAGTGACAAGCTCCTAGTTCAAACAATATTGTGGGAACCTGATGAGGAAGGAAAAATCATATTGGAACCTGAAGCAGTCATGGAAACAAGAACCCGATAGCTTTGAAATCGATCAATTTTAGAGTATCTCATCAAGTGGTAGAACTTAGCCAATGAGGAATCCACATGGGCGAACGATAATTTTATATAGAAGCATCCAAAACTACTTAAGCATTCAGGACAACACTTTTTGAAGGAGAGGGGAATGTTAGGTCCCTATACTACTAGTGTAACCCCTTATTTTTATTATTGCAACCCCCTTATTATATTGGTGTGCCCATGTAGTCCCCATATTGTTATTATTGTGCCCCATAGAAGCCCACTATTGTTATTATTGTGCCCTTACATTATTATTATTAGTATGTCGGCTCTAATTATATTATGACCCCTTAGACTCTATATATAGAAATGAGGTCTTGTCATTTGTATGATCCAAGAATTATTCATTTGTGTAATGTAAAGGAGTTTTCCCACTCAAAGAGGCTTATTTTGAAGGCTTTGGTCTCTCTTTTCTATCTTTTTGTAAGCTAGTTTCATAACATTATGATATGAAAGTGTTAGAACATATTTAAAACATATATTCCTACAAATCATAAAATCACTCAGCACCAACTATATACTAACTAAGCACCATCTATATACTAATTTGGATATTTATACCTTTATCAATATGATAATGCTACCATAAAGAAATCACTTGGTATCTAATCACTATTAACATTGAAAAAGGGAATATTATCATAAAGTAATTTTACCAATGTTTCGTCACTCCATGAATAAATATAAAGAGAGCCACAATAATATGTTTCTATTTCGAAATTTCCAAGTATAGATTCATAGCTAACACTTATGAGAAAAGTATGATAGCATCACAGGGTGGTCTACCTTAGTTTTGTAATGTAATGTCAATTGAATAGACCTACCCATGGTCCGCGGATAATGGGATTGTATAAATGGAGCGAGGCTCTAAGAAGAGAAAAGTGGAAGAAGTGGAAGAGATTGAGTCACAAGTGTAAAGCGTGTCTTTCCGTCTTAGCATAGGAGAAGGCTCTGTAGCTGAGTGCGCAGAGGCCTAGTAGTCTACGGCTGAGTGCGCAAGGCCAAGTCGAGTTTGTAATCAAGGAAGGAATTAATAAAGAGAAGTTTTATCATAATTATAAGTATCTATTAATGGGTTAATGCATGTTTGATGTAATTTGCAAAATTACTATTTATTTACTACGCGCACCTGTATGAATGGTTTATATTTCTAAGTATAACTTAAGGCATGCAAGTAGGCTAAGATAATCAACTAACATTGGAATGCTAGTAAGGACTTAGGTAATAATAGCATTCAACCCCCAAGTAGGGCTGCGCAAAGGTAGCATCTCAGGCTGCGATGTATGGGAAAGTGCACGTAGCGACGTGCGCGCAGGGTCGAGCCACATATAAGGACCACTTAAACTCATCAAAAATATTCGGGGTGCGTAAAGCTCGTTCTAGCACCCTCCCATACTACTTTGGGTGAGATGTTAGTCTGTGCTCCATGGACTATTACCGAAAGGGCCAGTAGTATCGGGATTTGTTTGGCTAAATAAACTCTGAAGCTAGGTCAGGCCCCTATAAGCCAATAAATGGTTTCGTTGCCAGGACCAAAATTTGCATGAGAGATGTCTGATGTCATATCATTGGAATCTGGCAAAGAAAGGAATTGAAGAGTGGTCGGATAGGAAGATTCACAAGTTCGTAGCACAGGAAAATAAGAATCCACGGTTATCAAAGGTAGAGTGGTTAGAGCACTACTTATATACAGAAATCCACGAAATTTTCTTTGCGTCCTTCCCCTTTGAGTTGTATGAGTGGATCGCAAAGCTAGCAGATAGTCAAGGAAGGTGTAGGCTCGAAAAACCTATTGTGTGGACTCCAGAGTTGGTGCGTAGACTAGAAGCATCAGAAGATAAGATCGTGCACACTGTGGACCATCGGCTTGATCAAGTTATCGAAGGGTTTATCATCGAGTTCATGGTAGATACTTCAGTTAGCTATAGCTAGGTGGGATGATGCTTCCTCAAAGGAATGTAAGGTAAGTATGTTAAATGTTTGAACACTTGGATTAGAATGATAGTGTGTGAAAAGTGGGTTATGCAAATAAATTGATGTTTGGGGCTACGCGAAGTGGGAGGATCTATAGAAACAAGGGTACTTAAGAATTAGAGACTACTCCCTTGATTTCACCTGTACAGGAGAGTGAGAAGGAGATTGTGAAAGTTTCACCAAGAAGTGCAATTAATGTGATAAGGTAACGAATTCTGTGCATACCATCCCTAACTATACCACCACCAGTTTCACCATATTCACCCCCATCTTTTCCTACACCACCTCCACCACCATGACAGTTCAATATGGCAAGCGCGATAAAGTTGGCGATGTTCAAAGGAGTAGGGAACGAAGATCCATACTAATTTTGGTTCATGGTAAAGGTTGTATGAGAAGAGCAGGGAGTCATAGATGATAACATAAAGAAAGCAACACTGGTAGCGCTCTACAGGATCGCGCACTCATGTGGTACATTAAGCATTCTAATGAAAATGCAAACACAGGGATCGTGGATATCCAAGCTGCACTAAATAGGGAATTTAGTAGGCCAAAATTAGAGACACAGTTGATTATCAGATTTAAGGAGATCGTGATGCTTCGAGGCGAGACGCCTTGGGATCTAGATCATAGACTGAAGTGTATGATTCATGAAGCCAATATGACCTTGACGGATGGGAAACACCACGCACGGTTTGTAGCATTGCTAACGTCACATCTAAGGACCTCATTGTCACAACTGAAGCTATCCACTCAGGCCGAGGCTGTGGAAATCGCAATGAGACTACATAAGACCCTGATACAAGATCTTAACCTGGGAATCCAATAGATCCAGGCGCAGTCGAAAAACTTGTGCCTTGAGATGCAGAGTTTGAAATAAGACAGGATGGCTCACCTAGAAGCATGCGAAGAGGTATGGTGCATAAAGTGTAAAGGCTAGGGACATGACAAGCAACGTTGTCCAGTCTTCACGAACTACTTGACAGGACGAGGGCCAATGCCATCAACACCAGAGGCATAAGAAGGACTAAGTGCAATGCCTGCATTATGGTGTGTGATTTGTAATATAGGATGGAAGCATGCTACAGATTACTGCCATTTATTACAGAAGCATATGCAGATGTCCCAACAATAGTTCTATAGTTTCTATAGGTTGGTAGGCCACGATTAGTGTACCTGTAGAAGCTATGAACTGATGATGGATCAGACTCATACCTACAGAGTTTAGATCAAAATGTGAGCTCTCGATCAAAATACAGGGATAGCACATAGTGGAATTTAGGGGTGTGGACAAGGTCGAGGTGGAATGGGATGAACAAGGGGTTGTGGACAGCTGATTTGTTACAATTGGGAAGGGCAAGGGAATTATGCCTGTGATTGTACTAATCTGATGACAACATCATGTTTATATTGTACCTGGTTTCATCATGAGACAGAGGACTTCCCCACACAAAAAGCAAAGTTGCGCGATAAAGGAACACTTGAATCTCCCTTGACTCAGAACCTGCAAATGAAGAGGTCCAAGTCACACGAGGAAGACCCGAATGTAAACATCATGCTCTGAAGCAATATCACGACAGGAGATGACAAGAGCAAGTAGCTCAAAGAGATTGCCTAGGTTCACAAGGCTCCAACAAAGGAACAAGAATTTGATTTGGAGCACGCTAAGGAGACATTCATGGAAGCTAAGAAGAGTTTCACGAAGGCCTCCACTTCAGGTAGTAAAGACAAACAGGAACTAGAAATGGATCCATCAATGCTCACTACCTTTCTGGAGACATGCATGAAGCTACTACACGACAACAAGGCTATGAAGGGGATACAAGAACTCATCACTAGATGTGTTGGGACTACGCCAGGAGAAATGTGCATAGTCCAGAAGGTCGAGAAGCACGCAACACAAACATGAAGAGAGATGAGATTGACAGCAGAGATCAGGGAATATGAAATGGGTCAAGTGATTTTGGATCTAGCATCGGATGCGAACGTCCTGCCAAAGCAGACATGGGAGCGCATGGGTAGACCTGCACTACAATGGTATCCTATTCAATTGGGAATGGCGAACCAGCAAAATATCCTACCTATGGGAATATTGCAAGGAATAATAGTAGATATCGAAGGTGCAAGCGCGTTTGCTAATTTCAAAGTGATAGATATTGTTGATGACAACAATCTCTATCCCGAGCTCCTGGGACTAGATTAGGCCACTAACATGAATGGAGTGATAAATCTAAAGAAGTGCAAGATGATTTTTGAGAAAAAGCCACTGCGCGTAGTGCTACCTTCAGACCCTGCGAAGGATCATGCTACACAGATCTAGTGCAAGACTACAATAGCGAAAATGATCTAGATTGTATCTACAAGAGAACTTCTCAGGAGTAGGACTGGGTGAATCCAACAACAGATGGCAGGATTTGGTGGGAGCGCGAAGCTCCTCCACCTTAGATTTGGATAAGGGGATAGAAGGATGGAAAAACAAGTTAGATGAGGTAACCACACTCAACTGCAACATGAAGATAAGGTCACTATACCGTGTAGCAACGAAAAAAACAGATCTTCCTATGTATGATGGGTTGACAGCAGTGGATGATTTCCTGAACAAATTTGAAAGTGAAGTACCATAACAACAACATTTTTACACTCTGAAATGGGCACTGTGCGCTATGCCTACAGGATGGTGGTGTACACATCAAATAAGTCTTGAGGACTGGCGCGAACGCAGGAGGATGATGGTCATGCAGTTTGTAAAACCTCAAATGTGGATGAAAGACGGGTATGACGAACGAAATAGCCTACCCGCCCACCTCTCCATATGTGTAGAGGCCTATGGTGCAAAACTTGCACGAATGCACACCATCCTCATAATAGGAACCACGACTAACAAGTAACAGCGGGCAAGGCAATGGTGCAAATGATGAGGTATGATGAAACCAAGGGAATTGAAGATTATGCCCGTGGAAGCCTTTGACAAAGTATGTGAATTACTGAAAACGGTCCACCATGTGAAATGAACTGACTGGGACCTGCGCGTACCACTGGTTCTATGGACTTATAGGACCATGTGTAAAACCCTTATTGTGTAGGCAGTTCTAAAGCTGATGTATGAAGCAGATGATGTAATGCTTGTGGAACATACAAAGCCTAGAACGCGCATAGTAACACTCGTAGATACGATGGTTCATGAAGCCTGGAAAGGAGGGATCACACAACCACAAGGAATAGAATACATGGGACTTGAGGAGGAAATCCAATAGGGAAACCTTAGACTCCACAAAATTGAAAAGGAAAGGGTACGATTAAGGAAGAAAAGTGCTTTGATGGACGCGGAAGTCAAGAAGATGGAGGACAAAATTAAGAAATATTTTCTGGGGAAAAGGACAAGAGGCATGCGATCGCAATGATAGAGTTAGGACTAATTTCAGCAAATTGATTAGTCTGATGCCTTGTCTTGGACCACATATTGCTAAGCAAAATGACCACGGTAGCATATTGCAAATGGTGAAATGCATTATGCCAGCTGTAACAATACTAGGTGGGAATTCTCTGGGAACCATGACGGAGGAAGGGATGGAACTCCACACGGGTGGTGCGATTGCTTGACTAGCCAAGGGAGGGATAGTCTTAGTGCTCTAGGCAGTTGGAAGGGAGCATGGGACTATAAACTAGTTTTCCTAGGAGCTCTGCAATATTTGAGATGCGCGTAGAAGAAAAGAGTCACAAGGTTCGTGACTAAGCACAAAAGGCTATGCTGTCGTGCGATTTTACGAGAAAG
The DNA here is from genome assembly GCA_031772625.1 of Pinus tabuliformis. NCBI lineage: Eukaryota > Viridiplantae > Streptophyta > Pinopsida > Pinales > Pinaceae > Pinus > Pinus tabuliformis. Next base: position 1,370,861,670 of record CM062820.1, read on the forward strand.
TGACCGTTGAAGTCACTATTCACGATGGGATGCTCGACTTGAGAACAAATGGAGCAAATGGCAAGCATTTAAGACATGGTTTATGGGTAAGATTTGGGAAAATCTACCACCAAGAGAGCATTAATGAACTACATTTGGGGGTAATGATTGAATTCAAATTCAAAAAGCACTATATAATAGAAATAATTGCCCAGCAAACAACACTTGGTCATTTGTGAATTGAGCGATTGAGAAAAATCCTGAGCACAATGAGCCAAGCCTTGATTGAGCCCCTGAGTTCGAGAGTGATAGATTACAACACAGATACAATGAAAGCAACTAAGCATGGTCTAGGAATATAATATGTGACCATTGGAGAGGCTACGCAGGCCCTAACTGTGGACGATGTTCCATAAGGTGCCGGGATAGTGGCAGAGATCCCAAAATCGCCGCGTATGCGAAGACCAAAGAAGGATAGACAAGCAATGGCTCCTGTACGCATGTCCCTGTGGAACTCACTGCACAACAAACTATTGGTGGAGGACAAAGGGAAAGACATCATGATAGAAACAAATGAAGAAGAAGAAGATTTGCAGGCACTTATCATTACAGAGGAAGAAGACAAAGGCATGGAGGTGGATATTCAACCTATGCTCCTTGTGACAAAATTGCCTGCTTATGTCCCCCCACATAAAGGTAAGTCTAGAGTGCCCAAAGACTTGGACGAGACCAAGAGTTCGCTCCAAACCCCTCTCCTCCTAGATGGACTTATGTTTGAAGGAACACACCCAGGCGGCATGTCGACATTGAAATTTGAAGACTAGGACCTCGCTGACCTCGACAAGTTCCCTGACCTTGAGACCAGAAAGCTCATGAGGTAGAACACTAAGGGGGTGGTAACAACATTGGAGCCATGGAAGTGGTTGCACAGAGTGGAAAAGGTTGGGCTGCTAAACTTACAAGGGGTGTTGCATTTCCAATGCGCACCAATAACCAGTTTTGTCATCTAGAAGGTGCTCTTCCTAGTGCGTGATGGATATTTATGGCTAGAGGAGCCCATCCACATCGTTATAGACCTAATTCATCGTGTCTTCCTGCTCCCATATAAAGGAAAGGAAAGGGAAATGATTTGGCCCTCATGGAGGCCATGAAGATGAAGTACAAGTTGGAAAAGAAGAAGAGGGGTTACTCCATCTCCAGAATCAAGGACAAAGTAGTCAATTTAGCTACCCAAATCCTCGTAGGTTAAGTTATGCACAAGTGTCCTACCGATGAGGTACCTACACCAGTGGTTTCACTAGCTGAGCAGTGCGTGGAGGGGGTCTAGTTTAACTAGTCTGAATTCCTCTGCACAGAATTCATAGAGAATTTTCGCAAAACCATAGAGTAGGGTAAAACCTTCCACTATGCATGGTTGTTTCTATCCATAATGCTTCTAGTAGGGGAATTTCCAGAGTACAAACAATTCCCCGTAATTGAGAGAGAATTACTAGAGGCCACGAAGGATGCTACCAAGATACATGACACTAAGATCTTCTGGGTTCTCATGGAGATGAACATATGAATGTGGATCAATTGGGTTCCGCGGTTGTCACCCATGGTGTACAACAATCTACAGAGTTTTATAGAATTCAAGGTAGACATGCACAACATCTATATCAGGGTGCACAAGGATCCGACGAGGGAGTGGAAAAAGCTATCCTTTGTCGCCACTGACGATGCCATCTTCACTATCTTGGAGGCATGGCATCCAGACTGGTGCATCCCAGATATTTCATAACTCGAGAGGTAGCAACACAGAAGAAGAAAGATGATGCCAAGTTGCACATTGTATAGTTGACCGAGAAAAGGCCAAAGGAAATAGCAACAGCCGAGGGGCGAGAAGCACGGGAAGTGATACAGAAGCCAACTTAGTAGGAAAAGGCCTCAGTAGTAGCAGCAGCACAGGAAGCAACCACGAAGATGGCCAAGGGCCAAGCAATGGCTTCGCAAGGGTAGATAGTAGAGGAAGCAGAAATAGAAGAAGGAGGTGCGAACCCATGAACCACATCCAGATAGTTAAAGCACCCAGACACAATAAAGTGAGAAGGGTCAAGGAAGAAGGTCAAGGCATCGAAATTGTCCATTGACCTGATCACCCTACTCGAGGGTGATCTGAATGACATCGGCGAGGTGGTGCTCGACGTCACAAATGAGGCTCTTTAGGATTTCATGCAGGAGCAATAGACTGTGTTGGAGGCCCTCGGAGCGTAGTGATAAGACTTACAGGTGTAGCCCCCTTAGGTTGGTACCCTTTCAACCAACCTTGAAGTTGAATCCATGGTATTAGAGTAGGATGTTACATGCACGGATGACGAACACAATCTTTTTGCTGGAAGGGTCTCTAGTGACATCAAATGAGGCCGACATGCTTTCGGTTAGCATGATGAAAGTTCTTAGCACTAATCTAGATGCCATTTAGAGTGAGACTTTATATCTATAATAGGATGGGATAACGCCATCTGGAACTGTGTGCTAGGGATAGTCGTGTGCTCCAAGTCCTCAATGAGTAGAAGATAAACATAGAACAACTCAGATTGCAGTGCGACGAATTGGTGTTGCAAAGCCAACAGTTGGTGCAAGTGATAGGCGACGTTTGTCGAAGTGTCCTGGAACTGGCCATCCCAGTAGATCTACCAGTGGAGGCGCGGATCCATAGGTTAGCAGAAGGAGTCCGTGAGTCTAGGGAATAAATGACAAAGTTTTAGCTGGAGTTAAATCTTCAGATCCCCAAGTTGTGATTATAGGCGTAGCCATCCACTCCACCAGAAGTTAAAGAATAGTGCATTGGTGCTATCATAACGGGACTGGAAGATATCGGAGGTGCAGTGCAAGACTACACCAGCATGTTGGAAGAATCGCTTAAGGTCCTCACAACTCTGTAGGATGACCCCGACATCCTATGCTTAGAGATAGAGGCATGAGAACTCCAACAACAGTACGATAGTGTTCGAGGAACTGCACAGAGAGTGGTCCTCACCCAAAGGCTTGCAAGGATGCAACAAGCTAAAGCATCACAGGAGCAGGTGGATGTGGCACGACACAAGGAGGTAGTTCTGAAAGTGCGCGTCTAGTCATGGATCGATGAGGGCTTCACTATCCCATTAAACATCAAAGGCAAGCTCGTGAACATACAAGGGATGAACACATTTATGCAAAAAAGCACCCCAAACAAAGAGGTCTCAGAATAGCACACGTAGGAGATCTAGCAAGAAGCAGCTCAGTGCGCTACAGACCTCCACGTAGTTTGAGAAAAGCTGAAGGGACTCCATGCCAAGATTGCTGCGGTGATAGAGTGACTCAAGGGCAAGTCACAATGTTTTTGTTGGGGCTCAAAGCCCAAATTTTGACCGAATTTTATTGTAAAGCTTCGTGAATATCAGGCACGAGGCATTAAAGTATGATAGTGTCAAAGGGTTATCTACCCTAGTGCAAGGCTCTAGGAAGAGAAAAGGGGAAGAAGTGGAAGAGATTGAGTCATAGGTGTAAATTGTGTCTTTGGATCTTACAGTAGCAGAAGGTTCTACAACTGAGTGCGCAGAGGCCTAGTAGTCGTAGTTGAGTACGCAGGATGGAGTCGAGTCTGTAACCGAGGAAGGAATTAATAAAGAGAAGTTTTATCATAATTTTGTGTATCTGTTCTTGGGTTAATTCATGTTTGATGTAATTTGCAAATATACTGTTTATTTACTATGCGCACCTATACGAATGGTTTATATTGTTTAGTATAACTTAAAGCATGCAAGTAGGTTAAGATAATCAACTAACATTGAAATACTAGTAAGGACTTGGGTAATAATAGCATTCGGTCCGCAAGTATGGCTACGTAAAGGAAACACCTCAGGCTACGAGGTATGGGAAAGTGCACATAGTGACGTGCATGCAAGGTCGAGCTGGGGACCACTTGAACTCATCAGATATCTCCAGGGTGCAGAAACCTGGTTCTAGCACCATCCCATACTACTTCAAGTGAGACCTTAGTTAGTGCTTCACGAACTGTTGTTGAAAGGGCCAGTAGTACCGGGATTTGTTTGGCTAAATGAACTCTAAACCTTGGTCAGGCTCCTATAAGCCAACATAAGTACTTTGGAGTAGCTTGATTGACTGTATCTCTTAGGTAATTATGTTAGAGAGTGCTCTTTTCTCCTACTTGGCTTAAATTTATAAATTTTTTGAGTCTTTAATTAGTTCTCTTAACAAATAATCAAAATTGGTTGATCGACCAATTCGTTGGCCTAGGCGGCTTGGTGGGCTTTCACCCACGAGTGTTGAGCCTTCTTCTAGAAGGTATAGGAGCAATTTTGCAGGTGATTTGTAATCAGTAGCATCAAACACAATGGAGATTGATCCTTTGGTTGAAGCTATTGATTTACAAAATAGACTTGTTATAAGTAGGGAGTTGGAGAGGAACAATCCAATCCTTTCTAGAATCCCTCTAGGTTTTAACCCCATACATAAATTATATGCATACAAATTCTAAAACCAGAAAGTGACCGTTGAAGTCACTATTCACGATGGGATGCTCGACTTAAGGCCAAATGGAGCGAGTAGTAGGAATTTGAGACACGGTTTATGGGCAAGATTTCATAAAATCTTGTGCAAAGGGAGCATTAATGAACTAGAATTGGGTGGAACGGTCGAATTCAAATTCAAAAAGCGCTACATAATACAAAGTACTAGCCAGCAAACAACACTTGGTCATTTGCGAATTGAGCAATTGAGCAGAGTCTTGAGCACTGTGAGCCAAGCATTGATTGAGCCCCTGAGTTCGCGAGTGACATACTACAACACAAGTACAATGAAAGCAACCAAGGATGGTCTGGGAGTAGAAGAGGTGTGTGATGAAACCAACTCAAAAAAAGATAGAAAGGAGAGATCATCGCCTTGGAATTCAGCCTCTTCGAGGGGGCAACCTCCTTTACATTACACAAATGAACAATTCTTCCATGATTCAAATGACAAAACCTCCTTTTTATATATAGGAGTCTAAGGAGTCACAATATAACCAATCCAACCTAACAATAATAATATAAAGCCACAAAAATAACAATAGAGGGATTCTATGGGGCACAATAACAAAAATATGGGGACAATAGGGGCACAACAATATTAATAAAGGATACAACTATAATAGTAATCGGGTAATCACTAGTATTATAGGGACCTATCATGCCCCTCTTATTCAAAAATGTGTTGTCCTCAATCCTTGAGTAGTTCTAGATGCTTCGGTATAAAATTCTCATCCTCCCATGTGGAATCTCTAGCAGATAAGTTCTTCCACTTAATGAGATACTCTGAAATTGATCAATTTCGTAGTTATCGAGTTCTTGTTTCTGTGACTCCTTCCAGTTCCAATATAATTTTTCCTTATCAAGTTTTGGCAATATTGTTTGAACTGGGATCTTGTCACCTATAACTTTCTTTAAACATGAAACATGCAAAACTTGGTGCACTCGAGATGCTGCAGGAAGCTACAATTTGTATGCCATAGTACCAATCTTTTGCAACACCTTGTACGAACCATAATACTTTGGTGATAATTTATTATCTTTCTTAGCTTGCTTGAGGGACATTTGTTTATATGGTTGTAGCCATAGGAATACCCAATCGCCTACATCAAAACTTCCTTCGTTGCGGTGTTGATCTGCCTGTTGTTTCATTCTATTCTATGCCAACACGAGGTTATCCTTTAAGAGTTGGAGGACTTGTTGTTGATGTTCAATGTGATGTTCCACTGCTTGAACCTTAGAATTCTCTCTTAAATATGATGTGATGGATGGTGGCTGATATCCATAAAGTGCCATAAATGGGGTCATTTTTGTTTCTATATGGAAGGAAGTGTTATACCACCATTCAGCCAAAGGGAACCATTTGACCCATTCGGTCTATTTATCAGATACAAAGCAACGAAGGTATTCTTCCAAACATTTGTTTACTATCTCAGTTTTCCCATCAGATTGAGGATGATAAGATGAGCTATGAGCTAACCGAGTACCAACACAAGAAAATAATTTTGTCCTAAATTTCCAGTGAAAATGGGATCTCTATCACTTACAATAATCTTTGGGTTTCCATGTAGCTTTTGAATTGTTTCCATAAATGCAGTAGAAACTGTACTAGCTTTCGATATGTGTGATTATGCACAAAAGTGTGCATACTTGGTAAGTATGCCAACTACCACCAGGATGACACTCTTTCCATCAGACTTGGGTAAACCTTTGATAAAATCCATTGAAAGCTAATCCCAACGTTGGCTTGGAATGGATAAAGGTTGTAATAGACCCAGGGTCTTAGTTGTTTCAACTTTATTTTGTTGGCAAACCAAACATTCTGCCACGAACTTTTGAGTATCTGATTTAAGGCCATCCCAAAAAAATTCCTTCTTAACCCTGTGGTAAGTTTTTAAAAATCCCGAGTGCCCTCCTAAGGGAGAAGTGTGCAATCCCATAAGAATATTTTGTTTGAGTTGTGAATTCTTACAGAGGTATAAGCGATCTTTGTACCATAATGAATCATTTTTCTATCTAAATGTATCAGATTTACTAGAATCTTGTTGTAACTTTCGAATAACTGCCCACACTTCTTCATCATTCTTCCACTCCTCCCTTCCTTCATTTATCCAATCTAGTTGGATAATAGAAATGGTGCACAACAACACTTCCACATCCTTATCCTTTCTTGAGAGTCCATCTACCACCACATTTTGCTTCCCTGTTTTGTAGATGATTTCAAAGTCATAACCCAACATCTTTGTGACCCACTTTTGTTTCTCTTCAGAGGATAATCTTTGTTCTAAAAAGTATTTAAGGCTATCATGATCCGTTTTTACCTTGAAGTGTCTTCCCATTAGGTAGGGTCACCATTTCTTAAGTGCATGTAGTATTGCCAACATTTCCTTCTCATAAATAGCATTGTGTAAAAACTTTCCCTTGATTGGACGACTTTCAAAAGCAATGGGTCTTTCATCTTGCATTAAAACAACACCCATTCCATTTCTTGAAGCATCACATTCCACAATAAAGGTTTTTTTGAAGTCCGGTGTAGCTAAGAGCGGTGCTTGGCACATTTCCTCTTTAAGATGTTCGAAGGCCTTTGTTGCTTCTAAAGTCCATGAAAATGCATCTTTCTCCAATAATGTTGTTAGAGGTGCTACTATTCTTCCATAATTCTTAACAAACTTGTGATAATACCCTGTCAACCCAAGAAATCCTCGCATATGCTTTATGGATGTGGGTATTTTCCATTCCTTAATGGTTTTAATTTTGCTAGGGTCTACCTTAACTCCTTCATGAGATACAATATGACCCAGATATTCCACCTCTTGTACTCCAAATAAACATTTGGATCTTTTTGCATATAATTGTTTCTCCTCCAATAGTTGTAGCACCCTGTCAATATGTTCAACATGATCCTTCCAGGACTTGCTGTAGATTAGTATATCATCAAAAAATACTAGCACAAATTTTCTAAGCAAGGGTTTGAAAATGGAATTCCTCAAACCTTGAAATGTAGAAGGTGCATTCGTAAGGCCAAAAGGCATGAACAAAAATTCATAACGACCCTCATGAGTTCTAAATGTTGTTTTTGGAATGCCTTCAGTCTTCATTCTAATTATATGATATCCTGAACGAAGATCTGTTATAGACATTTTTGTGCCTTACAGCATGAAGCATGAAATGTCGATAATCTGAGGGATCCAAAGTCCCTAAACATGTTGTTCCTACCCCTAGAGGAACAAGGTCAGCAAACCACAGCACTAAATATCAGTTCTCCACCTGAAAACACTCAAAAACAAGCTAATTCTGGATCATGTCAACTGCTCCACTGAGCATCTGCGCTGAATGTCAACTGCTCCACTCTGTACCTGCGCTGAATGTTAACTCTAATGAAGGCTACCTGCGCTGCGCGAGTTTGGCCAAGTGGCACAGTCATTCCTCAATGTGTCAAATGCCCAGGAAGCTTCCAAAATGACACTTGGATCAGGGAATTCACCTTGTGATGAGTAAGAGGGTCTAGATCTCCAAGTGGAAGCAAGAACCTCCAAGTGGACTCAAGAACTGAAGAATAACTGAAGTGGGAGAGGACACTAGTCAGCTCCATGCCAAGCTCAAGCTGACTCATCCTTTCTCCAAATCTCCTATATATAGAGCTCTCTCATGAGATCTAGGGAGGCTGGGATCTTGTGAATGTAAGGAAGTGCTGTTGGTTTGAGTATAGAACTATTGGGTGATTGCTTGAAGGAGGTGAAGAAGAGATTTCTTTCTGCTGGGGGGTGTTGCTGGATTGGGCCTTTTATGGTTGTAACACTCTCAAAACTTTACTTCTTCCATTAATAAAGCATTTGAGGTTCTTCTATATGCATGTGTCTCAATGGTGTATTGTTATACTTGTTTATTTGATTTATTCTAATCCTTGAATCAATTATGGATGTATGCTTCTTGTAGTTTCCTTTTCTTGTGCTTTTGCAGGATCTTCGTGTAGCTGGGCCAGTGAAAGAGCAAGGAGCTGGGAGCAAGCAGCAAAGAGAGAAGATTGGATCAATCATTAGCGGAAGACAACGGTTAGTGGATCTCTTTCTCCTCTCTCTTACATCTCATAAAGAAGTAATCTCGAATAGCTTTGCTTTGATTGTTGCTGAGGTACTATCACCCTTAGAGTGGGATAGGCTCATTCCGTATTGGATACTTTTCCCAACAAAAAATTGGCGACTCCGCTGGGGATCGTATCTTGTTGGTTGTTTGTGTTTTTGCTATTCATTTCATAAACACAGGGAGTACCGTATCGAACTGCATTTGAATCTTTCAAATGCAAAGTAGAGGGCAGCTACTCTAGCTCAGTTTCTGGGCATGTTTATGATTTGAAGAGCTGAGTCACAAGGACTCTAAATAGATCTTAGTGATAGATTTTCATCCTCCTTTTCATCCCTTAGTGTGTACTTGATTGATAGCTTCTGATTTGGCCAAAAACTGTGAATTTTTGAGCAATCTGTGACCCGGAAACTGAGAAAAACGAAAGTTTGAATCTTCAGTGCAGGCACTGTGAAGGCAGTCTGCATTTCAGCGCAGTTCCCGAAGGGGCTACCTGCGCTGAATGTCAAACTGACAGTGTACTACCCGCGCTGAACTAGTTTTGCCTAGTGCTACTGGGGTTCCCTGCTGTTTATTGCCCTGTTTTCACCCTTGTTTTTGCATCCTGTTGTCTGTCAATGTACCTATCTGAAACCAACTTTCCTTGCCACTATTTGGCCTCGGTTGTATAAAGAAACTGTGTTTGTTCTTTGTGTATTTCTTATATTATTTACAGTTTCCCATAACGAAAGTGAACTAGTCTTGCTGTGGCCTCTTAGATCTAGACCTGTGATAAGTGTCGTTTTGATCTTAAGAGTTAGTTTGTTTGCTGTTCATAGCTGATTGAGCTTTTGCTTTCATCATATGGTTTGAATTTATATATTTCTAGTGTCGAAACAAGTAAATCTTAAGGTGTCTTTTGATGTTGGACAAGCTTGTTTTCTTTCACTTGAAATTGAATTCAAAGTTATACAACAACTTTCTTTTTGTATTACATCAACATTAAGAAAGAGAAAAGAAATTCCTGCATTGTGCATGTGCATTTTGACAGTTTGCATGTTGATTTAGGAAAAGTGCATTAGTGTGTGCTCTATGATCTGTGTGAAAAGATGGTGTCTTTCTTTTCCCTCAGTAGTTAAGATTTTCAAATTTGAAAGATTGAAAAGCTTGCTTATCATCTTAGACTACATTTAGTAGTGTTACCATACATCTTGTGGTGATCCATAAAGGCAAACTACTAAACAAGATCAACCTTAAAATAAATTGAATTTACATAACAATGCATTGAAATATAACACAAACACATAGAGGTCTAAGCTAGAGACGTGTTCCAGCGTCGTTAAACGTAGTGACTGTCGATCTCGAAGAAGGTGGGTGATTCCTCCTGAGAGTCGGTGGCACTAATACGGACTTGTGCTCCCACGTACCGTTGCGTATATATTGGGAGACCCCTATAGGCATATATATTTTATCCTTAGGAAGCCGTGTCGGCTGCCCTACTAATCGCAATGCAGTGAACACAGCATTCACGAAGATCGACCACCCGTACCGTAAAACATATTCTGTGGTTTTGCGAAAGGTTTGGCACACCCTCTGCCTAGAACTCCAGAGTAGTTTCTTTTGGCCTTTTTCAAACTCTATAACTGAAAAAGTCCATCCAAGCATTTGTCACTTCGGGCTCGTTAAAACATCGAAGGAGACTAGAGTCATCTTTAGCTTTTTCTCGACTCTTTAAAAGTGAAAAAGCAAGTTGTGTCTAAGCGTCGTTAAAATCTATTTTAAACGGCATAATCATCACCATTCCCTCGTTGATCTTCGAAGTTAGTCTTTTGGCATCGTAAGTTCTTGTAGAATCGCTAAGAAATCTTTTGGATAGACTAGATATGTCTGAACAACCGTCGACATCTAGGACTGTGTCGTCCGACACAGCAGCAGCAGAGCCTCCTGCTGCTACTCCAACGATGTTCACTGGTATACCATCTGTCCCGGCAAATTGTCAACAACAAGCCGGAGGCCAATCAGGGACAACGACATGGTTAGTTCCTATTTCTTCATCTGGATTATCATCTGGTATTTCTTATGTTGAAACTCAACAAATTGATCCAATGTGTCTTCAAAGGCCAATTTACCCTTTAAGTACTGGGTTTCCACCGTATGGAGGGCAGTATGCTCTTTCATTGTTCCCTCCTAGAGAACAACCATATGGGAGTTTACAGCAAAGTTCAGGTCAAACTGGAATTACATCCAGCGGTTGGGTACCAATACTGCCTCGACAACCAGGGGTTGTATATTCAATGCAACCAGTACACCCTGTGTCGGATATTCCCACCACACCTGCTATGGTGAATGCATCGCTAGTATAAGCGCTACCTATTGTATGTCAACCCCAAGTTTCTCAGGTTGCAATACAACAGCCTCTTGTCTCAACGACTCAATCACAATCTCAAGGTGGTGCCTCCTTACCTGGAGCGACTCAGGCTCAAACAAGTACTGTGACTCCTCATCTTGGTCAATCATCCAGTATTGGTCAACAGCAAATGGTCCAACAACCAGAGCTGGTTCAATCTCAACAACCGCCATTCCAACAATCATATCAAGGACCTGAGCAACAAGTCTTTGTAAGTAATGGGCAACCATGCTATAATGGTTATGCCCATCAACCTTGTCAAAGTTGCCAGCATTATGCTGGTCTGCAAAGACCCATTGCTCAGGCGATACCATCTTATCCTGGATATGCTTCGCCTAACCTGAACCAACAGTTTCCCTTTGTAGCAACTCTAGAATTACCAGATCTAAACCGGCTGACGAATGATCCAATTGCTTATGCCCCTTGGTGGCCAGCAATTCCGCATAAACTTCCGTCAGATATTCCTAAATTTAATGGAAATCCGGGTGAAGATCCGTCGAATCATGTGATGACATTCCATCTATGGTGTTCATCGAACACCCTGAATGATGATTCGATAAGACTTCGCCTCTTTCAGAGGACGTTAATGGGTCCAGCGGCAAAATGGTACATTGAATTGCCTAGAGCTTCGTTCAACAACCTCAGTACCTTAGCCACAACCTTTTTAACTCATTTTCAATTACCGATAAGGTATGAAACGGGAACAGAACTCCTTACCAACTTCAAACAGACGACTGCCACCCACATATCCGATCATATACATGAGTGGCGACGTCGTCGTAGGATGGTAAAAACGTACATTCCTGATCAGCTATTAGCTGAATGGTTTATCAAGTCATTACTTCCTGCCATCACGGAAGATGTGGCAAAGGGGGGGGTCGTAACGGAAGAGCAGGTTATCGCTCGTGCACAATATCTGGACTTGGTCTATACTTAGTTCGGCACGCTCTACGAAAAAATACCTGACGCCCCTAGACCGGAATTCTCAATTCCTCCTCCTCCTAAATCAAACAATGACTCTCATGCTGGTGATGGCTTGATTGGCAAACACAAAATTTATAGTCAAAACGCAAATGAAGAACTTCTTGCCTCAGAAGTAAATGCCATGTCGACCGACAAAGGCAAACAACTGAAGCAACCAGGGGGCAAGAAGAAAAAGAAAGGGAGAAAAAGGAAACCCCCAGCAGGGTGTCATATATGTGATGAGGATCATTGGACGAAAGATTGTCCACATATAGCTGAAGTTAAAAAACTCTTTAAGAGTTCAAAAACCCCAGCAGTATTGACTGATCCGTTTCCTAATCCAAGTCAAAATCGGGTTGCTAACCAAAATACTTCCCGATCCCAAGTGCTTATGTTGTCTACCTCAAAGCAGCAGAATGATGTTTTGACAAGGAATAAAGATTACGGGAATCCACAGCGGTCGAATAACAAGGCTGATGAACAACCTAGTAGTTCGACGATAACTTTGACCAAAGTTGTGCCACCCATCATTCCTGAACAGATGATAAAGTCGCCAAAGGGACTAGTACCCAAATCGACACTTAATCCTCGTGCAAAAATAGCACAAAATTATAATATAATAGAGGACCTGGCTCAATCGTCGTCCGCTATGTCGACACTCGAGGTACCGCAAAATTACCCCTCCGAAGAGCAAGCTTTATTATCATCAATAGGTGGCATTGGCCCAATGGATTCCAATCTCGTGGCCTTTGATCATAAAGGATATGACCCTCAGTTACCAGCTCAACTAGCTTTCCTTATTCAAGTGAAAGCCCTCAACAAAACTGTTCATCGGACAATTATTGATGAGGGGGCATCTACATGTCTTATGTCGATGAGTTGCTGGAAAAATTTAGGCTCACCACCCTTGTCGAAATCGTCGACGATGTTAAAAGCATTTGATGGACGATCATACACTCCATACGGGATTTTAAGTAACTTGCAAGTTGAGCTGGGGGGCAAAACAGTAGAAGTTGATGTTGAAGTAATCGACGAAAACCTCGATTACAACATCCTACTGGGAAGGCCCTGGATATATGCCATGGCCGCAGTTGTGTCGACCTACTTCAGGAAGATTGCATTTCCCTTTCAAGGAGGAATTACAGTCGTCGACCAACAAACTTTCCTCCCCGATAGTTCACAAGTTGCGGGAAGCATTCCAATGATCCATGGAAGCAATCATTCGCTTCAAAATATTGGAGTAGGCCTCCTAAAAGACCCTACCTTAATGGGTACTTTTGCCCTACCGCCTGCAAGTAATCTGACGGAAGTGGCCATAGTGGAAACCTACAGTATGAAATCTTCTATATCTAATGGATTCGGAAGATTCCTAAACATTTTGTCAGCGTGGATCATCGCCCTAATAGAAATACTGTAAATACAGTGGGCTCCGAGGACGGTTCTTATCTCGTGTCAACCTCGTTAAAAAATGAAACAAGGAGTCATGAGGATAGTTCATTTACTATGTCAACCTCATTAAAAAATGAATACAATCCCCTTTCCAAATCTCAAAGGTAAACCTTCATTCCAACCACCAAGTTGAATGCAATGAAGCTTGGGGGGCATGCACCTCGATTTGCGTTGTTATGCTGGGGGCATGCAAACTTATCATCGAGCAGTTTTAGCATAAAGTTCATGCTCGTTAAAAAATAAATGCAAGATCTGAGCAGTTTTAGCACATAGTTCATGCTCGTTAAAAAATAAACATAAGATTGAGCAGTGTTTTGGCGCATTCAAGCTCCTTAAAAAATGAACCCATCTCGGTAAATAACCATTAAGTATGTAACCTGATCAACCATAAAAGCCTTGGTCGTGTTTTGCACCTGCCACCTCCACTTTCATTTGGCCGATCGTTCACCTCCATATGATTGTTTACCCATTTTGAGGAACAGCTGCGAAGAGTGATTTCACCTAGCCATCCTTGTGACACTGCCGTGATTGGAAAATTCCAACCTGTACCTGGAATCAGCTGCTATCCCTGTTCATCACTCGTTCCTCAAAAGACGAGTCTTCTTTAATCTCTTTTCAACTGACTCGTAAAATATGAAAAGATTGCTGAGTTTTGGCCTTCCAGCTCGATAAACGACCGGAAGAGCTATCCCTCCTCTAGATTTTAATCTTTTTGGACCTGAGGGATTATTGCACAAAAAGATCGAGCGCTTGTTTTGTTCGGCTCGTTAAAACTATCGAAAACTCATCCCTTCTGTATTGTTTTATACTTTTTCGGACTTAAGGGATTAGATGACGAAAAAGGAATTTTGGAGTTAACTTTATGTACCTTTTCAGACTCTCTAAAAATGAAAAGGACCGAGTTTTCCTTGTCGTTAGACTCGTTAAAATGATTAAATAGCGACAAACTTGTCTTTAGACGAGAACGAGTTTCCCTATCGCTAGACTCGTTAAAACATAGCGATGGGCTTGCCCGAAGGGCAGGTTATAGAACAAGCATATGTTATCCTCCTCAAGCTTGACAAAAATGAAGAGGTACTAGTCAGAAATGACTGGGGAAAAATTGGGAGAACCTCAAAGCTTTAATGGTAGCAAGTCACTCTTGAACATGACACTTTTCCTCCGTATCACATCGGGTTGGGTTGTTTCATTCACCGGTCTCATCACCATGGTCTTCGCCAAACCATCCACATTTGGGGTAATGCTACCGATCCATCACATCAGTGTCGTTATATGTTCAAGAGATGTTGTTCAGAAAGAGTCAATCGTGTCCCATCCACTACCATACATTATCCTTCATCCACCCATGATCGCCACCCTGAATCATAGTTCACAGATTGTTTTCACCTCCACTAAAATCATTAGCTCCGTTCCGTGTCACTGATGTGGGATTCATTAAGGCCCTCCTTTGATGGATCGCTTCTTGTTGACTTCAACTCATTATCCAAGAAGTTGATCTGGGAACACCCCCCTCAGTACTTTGAAGCTTGCATGCCTCAATGGCAAGTTTCTCACTTCCGGCGATAGGTATACATCAATGACCTTCGACCGAAAGATTCTGCGTGGTGTTTGACGCCAAGTCCTTTATTCACACCACGTGGATTGTACTGTCGTACCTTGAGGGTCATTATCATTATCGGTGATTCCTCTCGCGCTTGTTAACGGTTTACATCATTGACCGGTAATCAAGCGATGTCTTTCCATGTTCGACTTCAGCGCAATTCTCACATGGATCGACTTGTACTTAGAGTGAAGATCGAGCGAGTTTGAAGACCCCGGATCTAGTTTCATCCATCCGGGCTGCGATATATATTCAGGAAATATAAAGACATTTGACATGTACATCATTGCAGCAGATGATCATCCTACTCAAAGGATGATAATTTCCGCAGAAAATTATCAGTCTACCATCAGACGATCGTCTGTTCTATGTACCAAAATGAATTTATAAAGCTGAGCATGGGAATGCCCGCCTCAGCTAGATCATGAAAGCAGAATGAAAAATAATGTATTGTATTGTATTTTATTACAGGTCACCTCTCTGCGATTGAATGAACTTCGGATCCTCCTAATAAAGCATTTCACCCGATAAACGACCTCATACTTTAGGGGGCAACTGTTATAGACATTTTTGTGCCTTACAGCACGAAGCATGAAATGTCGATAATCTGAGGGATCCAAAGTCCCTAAACATGTTGTTCCTACCCCTAGAGGAACAAGGTCAGCAAACCACAACACTAAATATCAGTTCTCCACCTGAAAACACTCAAAAACAAGCTAATTCTGGATCATGTCAACTGCTCCACTGAGCATCTGCGCTGAATGTCAACTTCTCCACTCTGTACCTGCGCTGAATGTCAACTCTAATGAAGGCTACCTGCGCTGGGCGAGTTTGGCCAAGTGGCACAGTCATTCCTCAATGTGTCAAATGCCCAGGAAGCTTCCAAAATGACACTTGGATCAGGGAATTCGCCTTGTGATGAGTAAGAGGGTCTAGATCTCCAAGTGGAAGCAAGAACCTCCAAGTGGACTCAAGAATTGAAGAATAACTGAAGTGGGAGAGGACACTAGTCAGCTCCATGCCAAGCTCAAGCTGACTCATCCTTTCTCCAAATCTCCTATATATAGAGCTCTCTCATGAGGTCTAGGGAGGTTGGGATCTTGTGAATGTAAGGAAGTGCTGTTGGTTTGAGTATAGAACTATTGGGTGATTGCTTGAAGGAGGTGAAGAGGAGATTTCTTTCTGCTGGGAGGTGTTGCTGGATTGGGCCTTTTATGGTTGTAACACTCTCAGAACTTTACTTCTTCCATTAATAAAGCATTTGAGGTTCTTCTATATGCATGTGTGTCAATGGTGTATTGTTATACTTGTGTATTTGATTTATTCTAATCCTTGAATCAATTATGGATGTATGCTTCTTGTAGTTTCCTTTTCTTGTGCTTTTGCAGGATCTTCATGTAGCTGGGCCAGTGAAAGAGCAAGGAGCTGGGAGCAAGCAGCAAAGAGATAAGATTGGATCAATCATTAGCGGAAGACAACGGTTAGTGGATCTCTTTCTCCTCTCTCTTACATCTCATAAAGAAGTAATCTCGAATAGCTTTGCTTTGATTGTTGCTGAGGTACTATCACCCTTAGAGTGGGATAGGGTCATTCCGTATTGAATACTTTTCCCAACAACAAGATCCAGCTTGGTGAAGTAAATTGATCCATGCAATTCATCCAATAATTCATCAATGACAGGAATGGGGAACTTATCTTTAATAGTGAGCTTGTCGAGTTCCCCATAATCCGGAAACATGCACCATGATCCATCCTTCTTATGCACCAATACTACTGGAGTAAAGAAAGAACTTTGATTAAGTTGAATTATACCAACCTCTAGCATTTCTCCAACCATACGTTCAATTTCACTATTTTGGGCATAGGGATATCTGTACGACCTGATGTTTGGAGGAACACTTCCTGGAATCAGATGAATAGCATGATCATGATCACGAATAGGTGGGAGACCTTTGGGAGTCTCAAGTACCTTGGAATGATTATCCAATACTTTTTGGAGATCTGGAGAAATAGATGATTCTGGTGTGGAAACATCTAGTGAACATAATTGTACAATTACACCTCTTTGTTCCTTTTTTAGAAGCTTTGTCATACCGTTAGAGCTGATTATCTTTCTCGGTTTCCCTGCAATACCCCTTAATTCAACTTCCTTTCCTTCCACAGAAAATTTCATGAAAAGTTCTTGAAAATTAAAAGCTATTGTACCCAGGGATTGTAGCCATTGGACTCCTAGTACAACATCAGCACCTCCCATTAGAATGGAAAGCATTGGGCTAGTCAATACATATTCTCACATGGATAGCCTGATATTATGGCACTTTCCAGAGAAATTTATGGCTCCTCCATTAGCAACCATCACTTGACACTCTGGTGCTAGATATAGGAAGCAATTCAATTCTTTTGCTACCTTACAATGAATAAAATTGTGGGTACTTCCTGAATCAATCAACACTATTACCTTTTTCTTCTTGATTTGTCCTTCTATCTTGATGGTTTGAGGAGTGGTAATTCCAGCCAATGCATTACAAGATATGGTTGGATTCATTTCTTCTTTATCTAGGCTTTGTTTCTGGGGTATATCCTCTTCCTTTGACCTTTCGCTCCTTTTCTTCTTCCTTTTCATAATCTATGTAGAATAACTTCTTCTCAGCACACTTATAACCTTTCGTGTATTTGTTATCACAACTGTAACAAAGCCCTTTTGCTATCTTTTCTTCCAATTGTTGTGGTGTCAACCTTATAGGTTGTGGAAGGCTAGGGGTAACGACACTTCCATCTTTATAGTTGTGACTGGTATGCTTCCTGGTTTCCATAATTTTTCTTTCCATTTTTCTTGCTAACCTAAATGCCTTCTCTAATGAATCAGGTTCCCAAAGGTGAACATCATGTTGGATATTATCCTTTAAATCCCCTATGAACGCATCAATCCTATGCTCGTCTGGAATATTTTTTTACCCTTATGTTCAATTTTTGGAACTCCTCAATGTGCTCCATTATTGAACCCTTTTGTTTGAGACTTATCAATTGGCTAAAAAAAGTGTTGCTTTTTGTATCCTCATAATGTGCTGTCAATTCTTCCGTAAAAATGGCCCAAGTGATAATTTTTTTACAAGGGAAAAGCCATTGATACCATACAAACTGATTTGGTTGCAAATATAATGTTTCAATACGTACCTTTTGTGTGTTTTACACATTATTGAGATTGAAAAATTGCTCCATCTGTAATATCCATGTTGTGGGATCCTTGCCATCAAACTTCCTCATATCGATTTTTGGAATATGGTGGGTCTTCAATCCACCTTTAGAGTCTATGGAATCATGATTAACATTTATTTTGTTCTCATCATGAGTTTCCTCTACTACCTTTTCACCATTAGTGACCATTTCTTGTAGCAACTTATTCATATTTATCTTCAATTCTTCCTTGTCTGTCTTCAAATCTATCTTCAAATCGTCCATCTTAGCTTCCATGGCATTCATCCTAGCTTCTACGGCTTTCTTTAAAAAATCCATCTTGGCTTCTACGCCTTTCTTTAAACCATCCATCTTAGCTTCTACGTCTTTCTTTAAACCATCCATCTTAGATTCTGTTCCTTTTTGTGCAAGTGACAGTTGTTGCACTTGGTCTTGTAATTTTGATATATCATGTTACATTTCTTCCTCTTCTTCATGAGTCATGCTAGAGCTTTCAAGTTGCTTACTATGTGTTTGCGTTTTCTCTCCTTGCGACATAAATTACCGATAAGAATGCTTTACTATGCCTTTCGAATTCCTTCAAATTAATTTTTCAAACCAAGCTTATCCAAAAAAAAAAAAAAAAACTACACACCTTTTTTCACTTTGTAGGAGCCTAATACTGAATCTGATGTATCTCTGTAATTTTGGATTATCTAGTTCTCAAATTGTGACCTTTAGTAGCCCTCTACATCATCTTTCCAATGCCACTAGTCTGATCCAAATTGGATTCTCCAAGAAAGAGTTATGCACAATCTCCCACAGTGACCTGATTATAGACTAGTTTAGTGGAGCGAACTTGTATGACATGCCACGAGTCACTGTTTCGAGTTTTGGCTCTGAAAAATATACACAAAAAACTATAGTCCGTCCTCTTTCTGTGACTTCTTATGAAATTTCAATACAATGCTCAGAAAGAAAGTTATGAAAATTTTTCCCAGGTCACCTGTTTGGAATGTAATTTAGGAGTCTGCGAAAAGACCAACTTGCTCAGACCATATCTCCCCAAATATAGCGCGAAAAGCTTTCAAATTTGGATCCAAGATTCAGTGCGACTTTTATCAAATGGGTTGTTTTTTTAGCTTCTGAAATGTCACAAAAAAAAATGTTATAGCGAAAATGCCACAATGACCTGTATGGAGCAGCGAAACCCTAGAATCCAAAGCTTTGATACCAAATGTGATGAAACCAACTCACAAAAAGATAGAAAAGAGAGATCATGCCTTAGAATTTAGCCTCTTTGAGGGCGCAACCTCCTTTACATTACACAGATGAACAATTCTTGCATGATTCAAATGACAAAAACTCCTTTCTATATATAGAAGTCTAGGGAGTCACAATACAACCCAGCCGACCTAACAATAATAATATAAAGCCACAAAAATAACAATAGAGGGATTCTATGGGGCACAGTAACAAGAATATGGCGACAATTGGGGCACAAAAATATTAATAAGGGATACAACTACAATAGTAATGAGGTAATCACTAGTATTATAGGGACCTATCAAGGTGACTATCAGCAAGGCCATGTAGGCCCTAACTATGGAGGATATTCCAGAAGGTGCCGAGATTGTTGTAGACATCCCAAAATCACCACACATGCCAAGACACAAGAAGGGTAAACAAGAAATTTCTACCGTATGCATGTCATGCGGAACCTATTACGCAACAAATTATCGATGGAGGAGCAGGTGAAAGATGACACGATAGAAACAGATGAAGAAAAAGAAGATTTGCAGGCACTTGTCATCACAGAGGAAGAATATGAAGGCATGGATGTGGATATTGAACCTACTTGCTTTATGAAAAAAATTCCAGCCTATGTACCCCCATGAAAAGGGAAGGCCTGAGTACCCAAAGACCTCGATGAGACCAAGAGTTCTCTCGAGACCCCGCTCCTCCCAAATGGCATTATGTTTGAAGGAACACACCTAGGCCATGTGCCAACCATTAAATTTGAAGACTATGACCTTGCTAACCACGATACGTTGCCTCACCTTGAGACCGCAAACCTCATGAAGAAGAAAAATAAGGGAGTGGTAACAACATTAGAGCTACGAAAGTGGTTGTGTGGTGTGGAAAAGGCCGAGCTGCTAAACTTACTATGGGTGCCACATTTCCACTGCACGCCAACAACCATTTTTGTCCTCCAGCAAGTGCTCTTCCTGGTGCATGATGCATATTTATGGCTACAGGAGCACATCCCCATCACAACATACCTGATTCAATGCATCTCCTGGCTACCATACAAAATAAAGGACCCTGCAACCATATTAGAAGGATAGGGCAGTGATTTGGTCGTCGTGGAGGCCATGAAGACGAAGTACAGGCTGGAAAAGACAAAGAGGGGTTATGCCATCTCCAGCATCAAGGAAAATGTTGTCCATGTAGCTACCCAAATCCTCGCAAGCAAGGTTATGTGCAAGTGGTGCACGAATGAGGTACTTGTGCCGATGGTCGCACTAGCTGAGTAGTGCGCAGATGGGGTCCAGTTTAACTAGTTCGAATTCCTCTATACGAAATTCATAGAAAAATTCCATGAAGCCCAGGAGCAGCTTAAAACCTTCCACTATGCATGGGTGTTGCTATCCATAGTGCTTGTAGCAAGGAATTGTTGGAGGACAGACAATTCCCCATAATTGACAGAGAATTATCGAAGGCCATAAAGTATGCTTCACTCTGGGCCATGAAGGATGCTACTAGGATATGCGACACAAAGATATTCTGAGTTCTAATGGAGATGAACATCTAAATGTTGATCAACTGAATTTCGTGCTTGTCGCCCACGATGTACAAAATTCTACAGAGTTTTGTAGAATTCAAGGTACACATGCACAACATCTATATCAAGGCGTGCAAGCATCCAATGATGCAGTGGACAAAGTTACCCTTTGTAGCCACTGACGGTGCCATCTTCACTGTGTTGGAGGCATGGCCTCCAGAATGGTGCACCCCAGATCTTGCAGAACTTGATAGGGTGACAACACAGAAGAAGAAAAACGATGCCAATCTATGCACTGTATAGTTGACAAAGAAAAGGTAGAAGGAAACAGTAGCAGCCGAGGTGTGGCCAGTGCGAGAAGCAATACAGAAGGCAGCTAAGCAAGAGGAGGCCATGGTAGTAGCAACAGCACAAGAAGTAGCCTTGAAGACAGTCGAGGGCCAAATAATGGCTTCACAAAGGGAAGAAAGCAGAGTAAGCAGAAATAGAAGAAGGAGGCACTGACACACGAACCACCTCCACACAGTTGAAGTGCCTAGACACAACAGAGTGAGTAGGGTCAAGGAAGAAGGACAAGGCATCGAAATTTTCCATTGACCTGATCACCCTAAGTAAGGGTGATATGAATGACATTGGCGAAATGGTGTGCGATGTCATAAATGAGGCTCTTGAGGATTTCATGCAAGAGCAACAGACTATGTTGGGGGTCCTCAGAGCGCAGTTGCAGGACTCACAGGTGCGACCCCCTCAGGTTAGTACCCTTTCAACCAACCTCACAGTTGGATCAACACCAGCAGAGTAAATGTTGCACACGTAGATGAAGAACACAATCATGTTTCCAGAAGGGGCTCTAGTGACATCAAATAAGGCCACCAGGTTTTTGGTTAGCACGATGAAATGTTTTGGCATTAATCTAGCTACCCTTCCACACGAGACATTATATCTATTGTAGGATGGGATAATGATAGAGTTGCATGTTAGGGAGAGTTGTATGCTCCAAGTCCTCAATGAGAAGAAGATAAACATAGAACAACTCAACTTGTAGTGGAACAAATTGGTGTTGCAAAACTAGCAGCTAGTGCAGGTGATAGGAGACTTTTGTCGAAGTGTCTCGGAGCTAGCCATCCTAGCAGATCTACTAGTGGAGGTACAGATCCATAGGCTAGCAGTAGGATTCAGCGAGGCTGGTGAAGAAAAGAAAAAGGTTCACTTGGAGCTAAATCTTTAGATCCTTGAGCTGTGATTACAGGTGCAGCCATCCACACCCCTGAAAGTCAGAGAACAATGCACTAGTTCTATCACAATGTGGTTGGAAGAGATCGGAGGTGCAGCTACACTAGCATGTTGGAAGAATCACTTTAGGTCCTCAGAACTCTGCAGGAGGACCCCAACATCCAGCGCTTAGAGATAGAGGTGCGAGAACTCCAACAATAGTATGACAGTGTCCGAGGAACTGCACGGAAAATGGTCATCACCTAGAGGCCTGCGAGGATGCAGCAAGCTAAAGAACCAAAGGAGCAAGTGGATACCGTGTGACATAAGGAGGTAGTTCTGAAAGCGCACATCCAACCTTGGATCTACAAGGGTGTCACCATGATGACATACATCGAAGGCAAGCTCACAAACATACAAGGGATGCACACATTGATGAAAAGAAGCACCCGAGACATGGACATCTAGGAATAGCACATGGAGTAGATCCAACAAGCCGCAGCTCAGTGCACTGCTGACCTCTGCATAGTTCTAGAAAAGTTGGAGGGATTCAATCCCAAGATCACTGAGGTGATAGAGTGACTTGAGGGCAAGTCACGATGTTTGTGTTGGGGGACTGTTGGGAATGGAATCCCCCAAAGGCATGTTTTTTCACTTAAAGCACAAGTTTTGACCAAATTTTGTTGTAAAGATTCGCGAGTATCGGGCACGGGGCGTGAAAATATTATAGAGTGACAAGGTTGTCCACCCTAGTTTTATAATGTAATATTGGCTGAATTGATCTACCCATGGTTTGTGGGCAATGGGATTTTATAAATAGATTGAGGCTCTAGGAAGAGAAAAGGGGATGAAGTGGAAGATATTGAGTCGCAAGTGTAAATTTGTCTTTTGGTCATAGAGTAGGAGAAGGCTATGCAGCTGAGTGCACAGCGTGGATTCGAGTCTGTAACCAAGGAAAGAATTAATAAAGAGAAGTTTTATCATAATTTTTTGTCTTTTTTCTTGGGTTAATGCATGTTTGATGTAATTTGCGAGTATACTATTTATTTACTATGCGCACCTACACGAATGGTTTATATTGTTAGGTTTAACTTAAAGCATGCAAGTAGGATAAGATAATCAACCAACATTGGAACACTAGCAAAGACGTTGGTAGTAATAGTGTTTGGCCCCTGAGTAGAGTTATGTAGAGGTAACATCTCAGGCTACGAGGTATGAGAAAGTGCGTGTAGCGACGTGCGAGTAGGGTCGAACCGTAGACCACTTGAACTCATCAAACATCTCCAAGGTGCGGAAACTTAGTTCTAGCACCCTTCCATACTACTTTGAGTGAGACCTCAGTCTGCGCTCCACGGACGGTTGCCAAAAGGACTAGTAGTACCGGGATTTGTTTGGCTAAATCAACTCTAAACCTTGGTCAAGCCCATATAAGCCAACATAAATACTTGGAAGTAGCTTGATTGACTTTATATTTTAAGGAATTTTGTTAGAGAGTGCTCTTTTCTCCTACTTGGCTTGACTTTATAAATTTTTTAGAGTCTTTAATTAGTTCTCCTAAAAAATAATCAAAGTTGGTTGGTTGACAAATTTGTTGGTCTAGTAGGCTTTGTGGACTTTCACCCACAAGTGCTGAGCCTTCTTTTAGAAGGTGTAGGAGAAATTTTGCCGGTGATTTCTAATCATTGGCAGTAGACACAATGGATATTGATCATTTGGTTGAAGCTATTAATTTACAAAATGTACTTGGTATAGGTAGGGAGTTGGAGAGGAACACTCCAATCCTTTCTAGAGTCCTTGTAGGTTTTAACCCCATATGGAAATTACTTGCATACGAATTCTAAAACACAGAAAACAAACAATGCAAGAGCATAACACATAAAACACATATACACAAAGATTTTCCCCTAGATCCAAAAACCGAGACTACCAGCTTTATTTCTCATTATTTTCCTTTCAATGTTACAATACATATTTATGCATGCCGAAGCATCCCATACCATTGACTGAAAACCAATGCATCCAAAACCATGTGTGAAAATCATGCACAAAACCATAGGAAGGTCTGAACAACCTAACCTAAAACCCCCTGTGACCCCCCCTGCTACGCAATCGGTGCAATGAAGGGGGGGATCTGCCCCCCTCCTAACCACCTGGTTGACTATGTCTACTAGTTGTGGAAAGAATATAACACAACCCAACAGTCCTCTTCCAGTCGAAAGATGTTATAGCGGTTGAAGAACTTCTTGAGTCTCCTCTGACTCTTAATTCTCTGCTTCCTCCTGATCATCTGGATATTTTATTATATGTCAGGATTTTGACCTACATGTCTTTAAGCCCTAGTCTATATTGATCTATTCCTTCGATGGCCATTGTCGGGAGCATGGTTTCAACTATGAGTGCTAATAGTATGAAAACTCCTTTATCAGTACAAGGAGGAGGTACGATTTCCATACCTTTAATCACTCCTAGAACTGTAATTTTTGGCTCTACTACCATTCGATGTTTGAGTGGGGGCACCCAAGCTTTTGCCTTTGACACTCATTCTTTCCCCTTTGGAATGTCGACCTGTGTAATTCCCCGATTTCCGTTAAGTTTTCCATCAGCTGCCTCGATGTCTATGACTTCCATGGAAAGTGGGTCAACCTCTTTTTAGGGTTTCCATTTTGGGAGTGGTCATATACCACATAATAACCCAAGTTTGTGATCAATGCCTTTTGCCTCCATGGGTCACAGTTATAATCATTTCAGCCATCAAGGGAATATGTCATATTCCTTTGTGAGTTTATTATAGAGTTTTTCTCCCTATGCTAATGCATGGAACCTTTACCAAAGGCTCTCTACTCCATTCAACAGCTCTCTAGGGGTAAATTTCGTTGGATATGGAAATTTTTTGATAGGAGTTTGAAAAAATCCATTTTTTTCTGGGCCAAAAGGTTCTCCTTATGGTTCATGTTTTTCTATGAATTACTTCAGGAAACCTGGTGCCTTCACAAATCCAGGGTATTGTTTTAGAACATTGAAAATTTTGCCCAGACCGAGTGGAATCTTGAGGGTTCTATACACTTACCTTTCCTGACAACGTTAAAATTGCTAGATCTATCCAAATTAACTATTGATATGATCCAATATAACCCAGCCTGACATACGGTTTCAGCGAAACTCCTGTCAAATACCCAAATTCGAAGGGAAGACCGGTGAAGATCCTGATGACCATATGGCCACATTCCACTTATGGTTTTCATCAAATTCCTTGACAGATGATTCAATCAGGTTGAGATTATTCCAATGCACACTAGGTAGGAATGCAGCTAAAGGGTACATTAAACTCTGAGGGGGCATCTTCCCTTTGTTAGGTGATTTGGCTACAATATTTTTTAACCATTTTTAGTTTCCCATTCAATATGACGTTGGAGCTAAGCTATTAACTAATTTCCATGGGGCCTAGACAACCCACATTTCAGATCACATCCAGGAATGGAGGAGAAGGAAGAGCCTCATTAAAGACAATATTCCCCAAGAATTCTTTCTTGAATGGTTTCTCAAATCTTTGCAACCTGAGATTTCTAAGGATGTATCACTCTCCAGTGTATTCACCAAAGAATAGGCTATTTTTAGAGCCCAATAGCTAGAACTTATATGTTCTCAATGTGGGTTTCTTCATAAAATTTTGCCTGTTTCTCCTAGATCCAAGGTCGATTTAGCCAAGATGAATCAAGGTCCCCACGTCGATGGGCTAGTTGGATCAATTGATAGTAACAAGGATAACCTACTAAATCAATTGCAACATTTGTCTTTACAAACTGCTTCTTTTATGATGGGTATGCCTACTCAACCTTTGTCTATAAATGTCGTTCAAACTTCTTACCCCAAAGGAAACTAAAAATATAATGGGAAGAATAAAGGATTGGGTGGGAAAAATAATTAGGATGGGAAGAGTAATGCAAACAAACCCGACAATGATGCTAGAGGGGGTAAAAATGTGTTTAAGAAGAAAGTAAATCTTCCATGCAAGTTATGCAATGGTGATAATTTGACTCATATTTCCCCAAGATTCAAGACGCTCAGTGCTTGTTGGTTCAACAAGGATCTTCTAGGTTTGAGGTTGTGCTAACTAGCAATTTTCCCCAAGGGTAACTGTTGTTTGCTGGCAAGAATTTTAGTACCTGTACCCCCGTTGGGGGAAATCAGGTCACTTTATTATGGTGAATTCGAATCGTGCATGGCTAAGACTGATCCTGATGTTTCAGAGCCGCTCCACATCTAGAGGAAAGTAGTTGAGTCTATACCTCGGATGTCGAAAGGCTCCACAAAATTCTCGACAATTAACCCGAATGCCAGGGTTGCACAAAACTGCTCTATTGCAGAAGACCTATCTCATGGTCCTTGTGCTATGTCAATGTGAGAGGTACTCTAGTTGTGCCCAACACAAAGGAGTGCATTTCTCATAGCAATCAAAGCAATTGATCCAAAAAACTATCTTTTCCTTACGTTCGACATGTCAAATATCAAGAAGAGACTCCCACGTCATATCGATTTTCAAATCAAGTCTACATGTTGAAAGACCAATATCTTTCGAACTGTAGTTGATGAGGGAGCTTCAATATGTGTAATGTCTATATCATGTTGGAAGGCTATTGGATTGCCTCACAATATTATTTCACCTACTCTATTAACAACATTTTATGGTCATTCTCATAAACCACATGGGATTATTCCGACCTTTCCCATCTATGTTTTGGGCAAGGTTTTAAATATCGAAGTACAAATAGTTGATGCAAATATGGATTACAATCTCCTTTCAAGTAGAAATTGTATTTATGAGATGGATGCTATTGTATCTTTGTTATTTCATATCCTTCGCTTTCCTCATGAAGGGAGAATTGTAAATGCTGATAAGTTGGATTATTCTGCGGCTGAGTCCCATGCATCTTCTAAATCTATTGTTCCATTAGTGAATAATCTGTAGGAGCCTATAGAGAATCTATGAGTTGGAATGTAATCTTCCTTAATGGGTACCTTTGATTTTCCTACACATATTTCTAGAATTAATGTTATTTCATCCTCCAAGGCATCCTCTCGAAGAGAATTCATTAGAACTCATTATTTTTTAGATCCTTGGATCTTAACCTCATCTACCCGAACATTAGATGAGGGGCAGGTAGGTGGAATGGCCTTTCCTATGTCTGCAACTAAAATTAATTGTCAATATATTATTAACACTGCAGACTCTGATCCTACTCCGTTTTCACCAGAGCAGCTGGATGAGGATGTGGCATCATCTTGGACTCTAGATTTGACTTCTGCTCTAGATTTCTTAGATACTCTCTGTCCATTTGAGGAAGCAATTATAGAAGAAATTAAGGTTTTTGAAAGATCATGGAATGATTTGCATCATTGGTCATATTTTCTCCTTCATTTGCAAGAAGTAGAATCAAGTTTGTCCAGTTATTCATCCACAAGTGATGTACGCACAATTTTAAATCATTTGGCTACAACCCAATTTTCTACCAAAGGTAACATGGCTGTCAGTTTTTAAACTATTCCAATGAACATCTCTAGGAATGCCAACGTTGTTGAAAATGTCTTCATTGGAGATGATTGGTCCCCTGAAGAAATTCAAACTTACATTGGTCTCTCTAAAGAATTCCGAGATTTTTTCGCTTGGTCTTATAATAAATGTCTACGATAGATCCATCTATTGTCCATCATGAGATTGAGACATATGGAAGTGCAAAACCTATTCGCCAGAAACTTGAACTGGTAACCCCCAGAAAAGCAGTAGCTATCAAAATGAGGTTGAAAAGTTTCTCAAGGTGGGTTTTATATACCTCGTTCCTTTAACTGAGTGGGTTTCAAATCTAGTCCCTGTAGACAAAAAGAAAGGAACAATCCGTGTATGCATTGACTTTACGGACCTGCATAAGGATTTTCCTAAGGATAATTATCCCATGCCCTTCGATCAGACTATTGATGAATGTGTGGGAAATGAATTTTTCTCATTTATGGATGGATTTTCTCGTTATAATCAAATTATTATTCATCTAGAATATCAACATAAGACATATTTTATTTTCCCCTTAGGTATATTTTCATATAAAAAGATTCCTTTTGGCCTTAAAAATGTTGGAGCTACCTTTCAGTGGGCCATGTCATATGCTCTTCATGATATCAAGAATGTTATCAAAGCTTATTTAGAAGATTCAGTTGCTCATTATCAAAATAGAATAGATTATCTTAAACATATTCAATTAATTTTTTAACGATGCCATTTTTATGAAATCTTGTTGAATTTGAATAAGTGTGTTTTCACCATAAGATCGGGTCGGTTGTTGGGATTCATCGTACCGACTAAAGGGATTCTTGTAGTTCCCTTCATGGTTGAGGCAATACTTCAGTTGCCTCCCCCGTCCTCTATACGTCAACTTCAGAGTCTTCAAGGAAAAGCCAATTTCTTAAGGAGATTTATAACTAATTATGCTGAGAATAATAAAGGATTTATGATATTGCTTAAGAAATGAGTTCCATTTCTATGGGATGATTTCATGCAACACTCCTTTGATGCTTTGAAAAAATCATTAACCTATTCTCCTTTGTTAAGTCCACCTGAATATAATAGAGACTTCCTTTTATATCTTGATGCAGCAGAATTTACTATTGGTATGGCTTTGGTTTAGGAGGATGATGCTTTCTATGAGCACGTAATCTATTATCTAAGATGAGGCTTAGTGGGTCCTAAACTGCGCTATTCTCCCATCGATAAATTAGCTTTGGTAATTTTCCACTCTCTCCAGTAACTTAGACATTATATTCTACTTCAAAAAACTTTCGTCTTAGTAGTTGTCAATCCATTTCACTTTGTTCTCAGCAGACAAGTGATTGGCTACAAATGCAATACATGGATTGTAATTTTACAATAATTTGCTCTCAAATTCATGTCGGATAAGTCTAAGAAATCCTTACTATTTTCGAAATTGATCTCAGAGTTTCCTTGTGAGGAGGAAATAATTGGTGGGGAATCTTTTCCTGATGAACATCTTTTTTCTTATTTCCTCACAATATCCTTGGTATGGAGATATTATTATATATCTCAAGAGTTTGAAGTTTCTATTGAGTTTTTCAAAGGATGAACATAAAAAATTACGTCGTCTCTCTAAAAGATATATTATTGTAGGTGATACTCTGTATCGTTGTGGGGTTGATTCAATCCTTAGACATTGTTTAACATTAGAGGAAGCTGAGCCTATGATTAATGATTTCCATAGTGGAGCTTGTGGTGGTCATCTATTTGTGCTTGTAACAACCCACAAAATTTTACGTGCTGGTTACTTTTGGCCTTGGATCTTCAAAGCTTATATTGAAGCGGTCAATAGATGCCATCCTTGTTAGGTTTATACTCAGAAAATGTGCATGCATATAGCTCCACTTTTCCCTCTGATCAATGTCAGTCCTTTCACGAAGTGGGGTATTGATTTTACTACCTGCAATCTGCCTTCAGCAGGAAATCACAAGTACATTATCATAGTTGTACACTACTTTAATAAGTGTGTCAAGGCTATGCCTACTTTCAAGAATGATAGTGAAACAATAGCCTTGTTTCTCTTCAATCGATTTATTTTGCGATTTGGTATTCCCAAAGACATTGTCACTGACCATGGCAATCATTCCCAATAGCAAATGATGTCTAAATTAGCTCTTAAGTTGGGTTTTTGGTAGGAGTATTCATTTATGTATTATCCTCAGGCTAATGGACATGTTGAAGCCGTGAATAAATCCATAAAAATCATCCTGCAAAGGATGATTAACAAACATTGATTCAATTGGCATATTATGTTATATCCGAAACTTTGGGTATACCAAATGTCAGTTAACACTGCCATTTGTTTTACTCCTTTTGAATTAGTTTATGGATCAGAATCCATTTTTCTTGTGGAATGTGAATTTCCTTCCCTTAAAGTACTTGTTGAGCTTCTTCCTCATACTTATATTCTTGAAGAGCACCTCATTTATTTGGAAAATCTCAATGAGAAGCATCTAGATGTGGCCATAATTAATGAAGCTCATAAAAAGCGAGTAAAATCTCAATATGATAAAACTTTCTATCCTAGAGTTTTTTCGAAGGTGACCTTGTCTTCGTCTATGACCGAGAAAAAGATTCCTTGGGGGAAGGCAAGTTTAAATCTATTTGATATAGTCCCTTCATTGTCAAAAAGGACTTGAAAAAGGGATCTTATGAATTGATTGATTTTGAGGGAAATGAGTTGGCAGAGACCAGAAATGGGCTCTATCTTAAGAAGTATTTTGCTTGGACTTTGGCCTAGCATTTGCTTGATTGTAAATATTGTATCTTTGTGCATATCTATCTATCTGTTTTATAGTGATGTCAATATTTTTGAACTTCTTTGAGAGTTATTGATGGATGATTTGATATATATATATATATATAGGGTTCATCGATGGTGCTAGTAGACACACCCGGAACCTTCCTTCCATGGCTTGGGTGATTTATTATACATCTGGCTAATTGTTGGTTTCAAGAGGCATATGTATCGGTCCCGCTTCAAATAATGTCGAAGAATATACTACTACCATTAATTTATCTAAGGAAATATCTCTTGGTATTGATTCATTACTAGTTTACATGGATTTACAACTGGTGGTATCTCAATTAAATAACATCTATCGTGTGAGAGATCCTTATTTTATGGCCAATTTATGAGAGTGTGTTTATTATAGAGATAATTTGTTTACATCACATTTTTTTATATTCCACGATCCGAAAATTCATTGGCATATTCTATCACCAATCAAGCATTAGATTGGCATATAAGTCATTCATCACATTAAAAAATAAAAAATAATCGAAGTATCATTTGTATATATATGATCATCATCATAAGCCATCTATACATAGATACAGTTTTGTGTCCAAAATAATATACAAAATTAGGACAAAATGTCCTACAATATTAGGACTCATGCCCATAATCATGTCTAATAAAAAATGATCTTGTTATCCATCTAAGGTTCCTCCTCAAGGTCAGCAGCACGGAAGAAAACGATGGCATTTTCCACCCATTAGAATAATCACACCCAATCACGTGGTACTCCTACCACACATCTTTGCATATGCTCTAGAAGGTATTCTATAGCCACCATAGGTACATGGTGATGTAACCTCACCAAGTTTATCTGGACATCATGGAAGGTCCTCTCAATCTCTGTTGTATCTCCTTCTATGTCTCTTCCATGACACCTGTGTCGACGTAGACCCTCAGGTCTTACAGGTCCAACATCTATGTCATGATAAATAATTTTGTAAGTATTTTTCTCATCAAAAATATTTTCAGTTCATTTATGATTAAAACCCAAAAAATCTTAAAATTCAAAATTTAAAAAATATTTGTACCTATGGGTCCGGATGCTACATCAGATGGAAACACTAGAGCTGGATCTCCTCGGAACTCCATCCCAAGATAAGGGTATTGCTTGATCGAAATGACATGTTGTTCCCATTGAAGGAAAAAATTGTCGTCAAATGTATTTCTGGGGACCTCAAAGCCCCCCAGTCTTTTCATTAAGTTAGCCCACCTACCCATCCATGGATTCTTTGGGTTGTTGATGGTGGATAATACATTGGGATGAAGCCATGGCACTATCTTGAAGAATAAGCAACAAAATATGGTTACATATCCAAATATCATTGTCTGACCTTTTTGGATAGGATTAAGATTTTTTTTCATATTGGCTAAGAGATGTGTGCACTAATCAAATATTATCTTGAGACACTCCACCATGAGACTCATTGAAGCACAAGGGGCTTGATGTATAGAAGTTGAACCATTTACTCTGGAAATGGTAAAAGGAAGGATTCTTAGGGATAAACTCTCTCAACGTTGGATTGGAATCTAGGTTCCAATATTCTCTGTGTTTCCTAGGCAATAGATGCGTACATAGTCTTCCACACTAAGACTACATCTTGTTCTTCTTATTGATTTGACCCTCTGTCCTCTCCAGGAAAGACTTGTGACAAAACAGATATCCTATATTTCAATCTTTACAGGCATCTAGTCAATAACAAAAGCATCTTCTTCTTGATCCCAGTAGTGGATTAACATCTCAAGCAACCTAGTATTTTCCTTCATATTCAACATTTTGAAAATTTTCAATATTCTACATCCTCGTAAGGCATCTAATGCATTTGGATGTTCCATTACTTCATTATCAATCACACTATGCTCTCTTTGATTAAAACCATGTTTCAAATTTTGAATTCGTGAACACGTGGGTTCAGTATTCACATAATTGTGTATAGGGATTTCCTATATGTGGTTCACATGTGTCCAACCCACATTTAAACAAAACAAAAATTTAAAACTAAATTCGAAAGGTAAAATTTTTGAAAAAAACATATAAAAATAATTAAAACTTATTAAAAGCTCATTTAGAAGGTTACCTAGAAGATTAGAGCCTATTCGAATGGATGAATTTGATGGAATAAGCTTTCTTGCTTTTTTCTCCACAGCTCCTTCAACCAATTACTCAAAACAAAAATGAAGAATTGTGAGTCAAAAAGTCCTATATAAGTTGACATATGAAAATTGCTTTTTCTAAAGTATGTTTTTATTTTTTGTTGGCTTTCTGACCTTTTTGGCTTGGACTTTGGTATGGGTTGCTTTTATAGGATACTTTGGATATTTTTTGAGAGATTGCTTCAATTCCATGACTACAAACCAATCATGGCAAGTATTGTTTATTCCCTAGCATATAGGTTAGGGATATCATTTTCCACTGAATTTTATACTAGCCTCCATACTGCAATATTTTTGCCATAGGGTTGACCCAATCATGTTATGGTAGAGCCAATTGTTTCATGATATCATGGTAGAGCTAACATTTACATGGGCATCTTAGTTATATCCTCGTGAAAATATGTTTCCCATGATACTATGTTGCATAGGTTCGAGAGTCCTCTTTAGTCCCACCATGACTTGTTTGTTAAAAACTCATTGTCTTACTTCTTTGTTATTTTTCTAGCTTTATACAATAGAGGCTCCTTTGCATTGAGTGGTACTGCTACATTTCATGTTGACCATTTGTACATTTTCTCCTTAATTTGGCTTCACATGGACTCATTTTTAAGCCACCTTTTCACCATTTCTTTTGGGAAATCAACCTTGCAATCAATTAGCCTCTGCAACTTGACACCCTCTTACCTATGGAAAGAACATTCCTTTGAGTCTCATTGACCAGTTTCGTCACCTTGCATTGAGAATAGGAATGTTCCCCTCCCAGGGACTAGTGCATCTGTATTTGGACACTCTTTCTTTCCACTATACCATAGGCATTATTTTATTATTTTCTAGGCTTTCTAACTATTAAAAACATTAAAAAAAAAAAAAAAATTCCAAAAAGAGCGGGAATGGGACATTATTTCCATAATTGATGGCAACTAGGGTTAGTTGGGTTTCCCTTGAAGAAAGAACTAAAAATAATTGTGTCCTCCATTGGGATGGGCTTTAGTTTGACTTAGATGAGCCTTAACCGTGTTATTGAGTAAGTACTCCTATGATTGGTTATCTCTTCCAATAATATGGAGAGTTTGTTTATGCCTCCTCCATGACAAACCTATATAAACTTATCATATACTACCATATAGTCACATTTGAGTCATCTTATTTTTCAAGGGAAGTAAACTTGCATTGGCCTTTTTGCAGTGTCTATTGAATAATTTTAAAGTTGGCCATCCCTGGTTGTCAGAGTCATTTTCATTATCACATTAGCTATTTGGTCCTTTCCTCATGCTAGCTTGAGAAGGTCTCCACAGATTCCCTGCTAGTGGTTCTTGCTCTTATCAACTATGAAAAATTTCTCTGAGAGTGGATCTAGAGCTGCACCTCAACCCTATTTTCATTATTGATATGTCACCCTGTGCTCAACATTGATCAGTATTATGGGTCTTTGACTGAGCAGTTTCCCTTGTGTTCCACATCAACTTTCATTATCACACATTGGATTCGTGTAGTACCCTGGTTTCCATTTGACCGTATTGGTGTATTCCTCTCCTTTGTGTCAACTTTCATTTTTGGTCGGTTCGGAGGGTTTCTATCATATGTTAGCCACATCTTGTGTATGCCATAAACATGTTTTGTTTGGGTTACTACATCTTTATTCATCTGATTCCTTCGACATTATTGGCCTACGGGTTACACTCGTGCTAGATTGATTTAGTATGACTTAATTTCTTCCTTCTAGCAACTCTTTTCCCATCAACTTCAACTCATTGCTATGGGAATAAGGTCTAGAATCCATTTGGCAGTACCTTAGGGTTTACACTAATAAACGGCAGACTCCTTCAGTATTGATATTGGGAAAACAACATTCTCTCTTGATTCATAAATTCTTCCAATTGTTCAACTTCAGCTCATTTATTCACACTTGTTAGATTGTACTGGGTATCGTGGCTCTCATCATCATTATTGGTGATTAGTCTTGCATTTGTTAATGGTATACATCAACGACCAGTAATCAGATGATTTCTCACATGGTCAACTTAAAATCATTTATTCCCATTTTTTATAAATATACCACAACGATCGGTGAAGACCTAGGGTTTGCATCAACATTTATTGCTTCGCTTTCAGGTCCCTCATATTTTTGCCAGTGATACCATCCACCTTATATATTGCAGTTTTCTACAGTGATATCTTATATGTTGGCACCAGAGTTGCATGTAGTACCATTTTTTCCACCATTTGACTTGGTAATTTTTGGATCAACTTTACGACTTCAGTGATCATCTTTATTCTTCAGCATCATTGATTAGTTCTTCATATGTGATATTGAGACATGTAATTCTATGGATATGATTGGATGATCCACTATGTATTTTTAGTCCTTTTATACTTGTATACATATTGCGTCTTCCTTTGTATGTGATATGCAGACATGCTTTATTATCTCTGAGCATGCGTATTCCTACCTCAGACAACTACTTTCTTTCTAATCTCTTCCACTAGCTTGGCAAGATGAAGTTTGGTGAACTCCTCTCAGGTCTCGGCATGATTCACTCTATACACTTAATATATTTCAACCATCATGCACCCCTTCTGACCTCATATATTAAGGGGCATATGTTATAGCACAACCCTTCCTTTCCAGGGTAACCCTTCCTTTACAGACTTGGTCCAAATTCTAAAACACAGCGTTTAAAATACCATACGCTATTTTTCCCTGTATAAAAAGCATGTATGATGGGGTTAGTCTATACCCAACCTGCATATATGTCTTAAAACACTAAAAAATATATATTCTCCTTAAATTCGGATGGAGATTACGGGTTTTACCTATTACTCACCTACTATATCATGTGGCCCCACTATTTGAGAACTGAAAAAACTAATTTGGAGAAGTATAAATAATCCTCCATGGAAATTCGTAAGGATCAGAGAGATGAGATATTGATGTTATAGTTGATTACATCCCTGATCATGTTTGAATAAATCCTTGTTCCTCCTACACTCCCAAGTTGTAGGAAACCTTTGTTTCCTTCTTTGAGGTGTCCATCATCTTTGTATGACATCTTGGTCTACCTTTACAGAGGAGGACAACTGAGGCTTGGGTAGGATGGATCCAAAGGATGGTTCCACTTGGAGCTGGAGGAAGACTGAGGTTGTATTTTTCCACATTTCATTTAGCTTACATCTATAGAGAAATTTTGTTCTATTCATGATATTTATTGTGTTTATGCATTGATGTATGTTATGATTTACATATGAAATATCATGTTAATATTGATTTCCTCACATGCTTATATTATTTAACACCTATATCATGAACATGATTTCTATTACTGTTGTTATATATGCTTTTCTTGGATAAGTTGAAGGTTCTAAAGGCATTGGAAGGAGCACAAGGATTGGACCCTACAGGATCAAGCTCAACCATAGGACCTCTAGGTAAAACCTATTCTTCCTACTTCAGTAGTATAAGCATTTAGACTGTTTGTGTGCATGTTTCTTTATGTTGTATGCCCTCTTCTTTGTTTGGGTTTTCAACCCAAGACCCTAGGGTGTTTCCATCCGTAACAAGATCCCAAATTATTGAGACAAGAAGAGGTTCTTCCTTTAGAGAGGAAAATAAAGACCTCTAATTTATGTTTCCTCATTCAGATTTCTCCCCTTCTCCTCTTCTACTGACTAGATAGGCATGAAAAAATTGAAACATAAACATGATTATAGGCATAATGTTTTCTGAAGAAACATAGGTTCATGGTTGGAGAAAAACTATCCTTACAAATGAATCATATTTTTCTTCATAAATTTATTGACCAAAATATGTAACTGTCACAAGGAAGATGGACAGGAGAATATCCAAATGTTGAAGTCTCATGAGACTTGTTAGAGCTTGGCCACACACAAACTAAGAAGGCAAAAAGGGTTCAGGAGAAACAATTATTCAAAAGATGGAAACAAAAGGAGACAAATGACAAGGAAGAAAAACAAAAGGAACAAAACAAAAGGAAATATAATGAACAACAAGAAAACAAAACTAGAAGAAAAGAAAAAAAATATAAACCATAGTAT
Source organism: Pinus tabuliformis (assembly GCA_031772625.1). Taxonomy (NCBI): domain Eukaryota; kingdom Viridiplantae; phylum Streptophyta; class Pinopsida; order Pinales; family Pinaceae; genus Pinus; species Pinus tabuliformis. Next base: position 1,370,898,427 of record CM062820.1, read on the forward strand.
AATGCATGACAAAATTAAGAAAAAATAAAAGACACTAAAGAAAACATGATGGGATGGGTGGGAAATAATGAAAACTAAGATTCCTGAAATCCTACTACTAGCCTAACAACTAGAAGGTCATGGTCACGTACAAAATAGAATTTCTATTGAAGCCAACGCAGTTTTTCCTGAGTTACATCCACAAATATACGAACAATTAAAATCGATATAAAGTAATGTGCAACGAAAAAAGATAAACACTTGAATAAGTTGCACAAAAATTTAAAGGTCTTGCATGTGGCTAGAAACATGTGTCACAACCACTAATTTCATCCAATTCACATTCTTATGTCTCTCATGGAAAGAATAATTAGAAAAACCTCAAAGAATTCTTGTGAATGCACCATCTTCTACGTAATCCTTGTTAGTAAGCACAAGAAAAGGCCAAAACCTATTTACTGCAATGGAGTTGGCTGAGCAAGATTTCTCCAACCATTCAATGATTGGATCATAAAATTCATGATGATACTCTTAAAAACCCCAAAATATTTTAAAATATGAATTTTCAATTAGAGGCACGCAATTATAATGAGAATATTGTGAGGGAAAATAGATCTGATCATTTTCAGAAGTCATGTTGAGACAGGGAGGACTTGACATAACCATCAGTGGAGACTGAAGTTCCTTAACTGATCGATAAAAATATGAACAATGAGATGTTGAATGATGAATATTGAATGATGTAAAAGTAGTGCCATTGGATAGATTGATGGGAAAATTATAACATGAACGAGAGTCATCAAAGATGGGCTAGCAATCATATGAGATTATTAAAGCTTCATAATGTGAGTTTTTAATAAAAAAAGATAAATTAATTTGAACAGTTCTACGAATTCTCTAAACAATCAAACCAAGTTCCTCACTAGCCAAATGTGACAAACCGGTTTCTTGTAACTGGTGACAAACTATGCGAGTGTCGTAATCACAAAAATAATTTCAAAGGGATCCCATCACAAAAAATTCATGAGACCATTGAAGACATCGTGAATGGAGAAGAAATTGATTTGTGCGATAAATCATGCATTCATTATTACTCAAGAGGACTTTAGGTGTGATGAAGGGGAATATTTTCAATATAAAATTTGCAAGAAACACCGGGAGCTAACTATTTAGAGATGAATTTGATAGGCATGATTCCTTCAGCCAAAGATAATATTTCAAATGATTAACATCACAATTTCAGGACTCAATGAGAGAGACACATTCCAAACATGAGTTTGATGTGAGAGATCTACATGAAGATGAATAAACTAAAAACAATTTGTGAATCTGGTCAGAAGTAGCATATTGAAAATTTGAGAGACCATACCCAAAATGCCAAAAAAATTTCAAAAATAATTTTTCATCGATCGAAACCATGCAAAGAGAAGGATTGTGTGGGGAAAAATAGATCTGACTTGGTTCGATGGGATTATCAGAGGTGTAAGATCCAACATAAATATCAACAAAATTTGAAGTGCCTGGATTTCCTCGCAGGTCACGGGACATTCCAGGATTGTAAAATCAAATCCTGAATATTGAACTAGATTGTGCATGGTGTGAGGACAACTTCTACCACGTGTTTCAATGAAACCACTTCTCAGTGGATGGTATCCGTATCTATCACTGATATGACCATATTTTTGAAATTCAACAATGAGATTACTCAAGTTGAAAGATTGGAGCAAGATGATTTGAAGAGTTTCTTCATGAAATATAAGACATGATGTCGGATGGAAAGATGATGTTATGAAACCAGCTCACAAAAATATAGACAAGATAGTTGAACGCCTTAGAAGTTAGCCTGTTCGAGGGGGAAACATCCTTTACATTACACAAATGAATAATTCTTTGATGATTCAAATGACAAAACCTCCTTTCTATATATAGGAGTCTAAGGGTCCCAATATAACCATGCTGACCTAACAATAATAATATAAAGGCTCAAAAATAACAATAGAGGGATTCTATGGGCCACAATAATAAAAATATGGGGACAATAGGGGCACAACAATATTAATAAGGGATACAAATAAAATATTAATGGGGGAATCACTAGTATTATAGGGACCTAACATTCCCCTCTCCTTCAAAAATTTTTTGTCCTCAACGGTTGAGTATTTTTGGATGCTTCTGTATAAACTTCCAATCCTCCCATGTGGAATCTTCAACGGATAAGTTCTTCCACTTGATGAGATACTCTAAAATGGATAGATTTCATAGTTGTCGAGTTCTTGTTTCTATGACTACTTCCGCTTCCAATATAATTTTAACTTCCTCATCAAGTTCTGGCAATATTTTTTGAACCAGGAGCTTGTTGCCTAAACCTTCTTTAAACATGAAACATGGAAAACTGGGTGCACTTGAGAAGCTGTAGGAAGCTCCAATTTGTATGCCATAGTACCAATCTTTTGCAACACCTTATACGAACCATAATACTTTGGTGACAATTTATTATCCTTCTTAGCTTGCTTGAGTGACATTTGTTTATATGGTTGTAGCTGTAGGAATACCCAATCACCTACATCAAAACTTCTTTCACTACGATGTTGATCTGCTTGTTGTTTCATTCTATTCTGCGACAACATGAGGTTATCCATTAAGAGTTAGAGAACTTGTTGTTGATGCTCGATGTGATATTCCACTGCTTGAACCCTAAAATTTTCTCTTAAATATGATGTAATGGATGGTGGTTGATATCCATAAAGTGCCATAAATGGGTCATTTTTGTTGCAGTATCGAAGGAAGTGTTATACTACCATTTAGCCAAAGGTAGCCATTTGACCCATTGTGTTTTTTTATTAGATACAAAGCAACAAGGATATCCTTCCAAACATTTGTTTACTATCTCTGTTTGCCTATCAAATTGAGGATGATAAGATGAGCTATGAGCTAACTGAGTACTAAGACAAGAAAATAATTCTGTCTAAAAATTTCTTGTAAAAATGGGATCTCTGTCACTTACAATAATCTTTGGGTTTCCATGTAGCTTTTGAATTGTTTCCATAAATGCCGTAGAAAGTATACTAGCTTTAAATGGATGTGATAATGCACAAAAGTGTGCACACTTGCTAAGTCTGTCAACTACCACCATAATGACACTCTTTCCCTCAAACTTGGGTAAACCTGTGATAAAATCCATTGAAACCTCCTCCCAACATTGGCTTGGAATGGATAAAGGTTGTAATAGACTTCGTGTCTTAATTGTTACAACATTATTTTGTCGGCATACCAAACATTCTGCCACAAACTTTTGAATATCCAATTTAAGACCATCCCAAACAAATTCGTTCTTAACCATGTGGTAAGTTTTAAAAAATCCTGAGTGCCCTCCTAAGGGAGAAGCGTGCAATTCCAAAAGAGTCTTTTGTTTGAGTTAGGAATTCTTACAGAGGTATAAGTGATATTTTTTCCATAACAAATCATTTTTCCAGCTAAATGTTTTATATGTACTGGAATCTTGTTGTAACTTTAAAATAAGTTCCCACACTTCTTCATCATTCTTCCATTCCTCCCTTGCTTCTTTTATCCAATCTGGTTGGATAATAGAAATGGCACACAACAATGCTTCCACTTCCTCATCCTTTCCTGAGAGTGCATCTGCCACAACATTTTGCTTCTCATTATTGTATATGATTTCAAAGTCATAACCCAACATCTTTCTTACCCATTTTTGTTGTTCTTTAGAGGATAATATTTGTTCTAAAAAGTATTTAAGGCTATCATGATCTGTTTTTTCCTTGAAGTGTCTTCCCATTAGGTAGGGTCGCCATTTCTTAAGTGCATGTAGTATTGCCAACATTTCCTTCTCATAAATAGCTTTGTGTAAATACTTTACCTTGATTGGATGACTTTCGAAAGCAATGGGCCTTTCATCTTGCATTAAAACAACACCAATTCCATTTCCAGAAGCATCACATTCCACAATAAAGGTTTTTGTGAGGTCTAGTGTAGCTAATACCGGTGCTTCGTACAATACCTCTTTAGGATATTCGAATGCCTTTGTTGCTTCTGGAGTCCATGAATATGCATCTTTCTTCAACAATGTTGTTACAGGTGCTGCTATTTTCCCATAATTCTTAACAAACTTCTGATAATACCCTGTCAACCCAAGAAATCATCGCAAATGCTTTATGGATGTGGCTATTTCCCATTCCTTAATGGCTTTAATTTTGCTAGGGTCTACCTTAACTCCTTCATGAGATACAATATGACCCAGATATTCCACCTTTTGTACTCTAATGGAACATTTGGATCTTTTTGCATATAATTGTTTCTCCTCCAATAGTTGTAGCACCCTATCAATGTGTTCAACATGATCCTTCCAAGACTTGTTGTAGATTATTATATATCATCAAAAAATACTAACACAAATTTTCTAAGGAAGGGTTTGAAAATGGAATTCATCAAACCTTGAAATGTAGAAGGTACATTGGTAAGGCCAAAATGCATGACCAAAAACTCATGGTGACCCTGATGAGTTCTAAATGCTATTTTCAGAAGGTCTTGAGTATTCATTCTGATTTGATGATATCCTGAACGAAGATCTAACTTGGTGAAGTAAATTGATCAATGCAATTCATCCAATAATTCATCATTGACAGGAATGGGAAACTTATCTTTAATAGTGAGCTTGTTGAGCTCCCTAGAATCAAAACACATGCACCATGATCCATCGTTCTTGTGCACCAATACTACTGGAGAAGATAAAGAACTTTGGCTAGGTTGAATTACACCAGCCTCAAGCATTTTTGCAACCATACGTTCAATTTCACTCTTTTGGGCATAGGGATATCTGTACGACCTGATGTTTGGAGGAACACTTCCTGGAATCAAATGAATGACATGATCATCATCACGAATAGGTGGGAGACCTTTGGGAGTCTCAAATACCTGGAATCATTGTACAAGACTTTTTGGAGATCTGGATAAATAGATGATTTCAATGTGGAAACATCTAGTAAACATAATTGTGCAATTACACCTTGTTGTTCCTTTTTTAGAAGCTTTGTCATACTGTACAACTTATTATCTTTCCCAGTTTCCCTACAATACCCCTTAATTCAACTTCCTTTCCTTGCACATAAAATTTCATGAAATGTTTTTGAAGGTTAAAAGCTATTGTACCCAAGGATTGTAGCCATTGAACTCCTAGTACAACATCAGCACCTCCCATTGGAATGGAAAGAATTGGGCTATTAAGTACATATTCCCCCATGGATAGCTTGATATTATTGCACTTTCCAGAGCAATTTATCATTCCTCCATTTGCAACCATCACTTGACACTCTGGTGTTGGATATAGGAAACGATTCAATTATTTTTCTATCTTACAATGAATAAAATTGTGGGTACTTCCTGAATCCATCAACACTATTTTATTTTTCTTCTTGAATTGTCCTTCTATCTTGATGGTTTGAGGAGTGGTAATTCTAGCCAATGCATTACAAGATATGGTTGGATTCATTTCTTCTTTATCTAGGCTTTGTTCCTGGAGTATGTCCTCTTCTTTTGACCTTCCTTGCTCCTTTTCTTCTTCCTTTTCACAATCTATGTAGAATAATTTCTTCTGAGCACACTTATGACCTCTAGTGTATTTTCTATCACAACTGTAACAAAGCTCTTTTGCTCTTTTTTCTTCCAATTGTTGTGGTGTCAACCTTATAGGTTGTAGAACAACACTTCCATATTTATAGTTGTGAGTGGTATGCTTCCTGGTTGCCATAATTTTTCTTTCCATTTTTCTTGCTAACCTGAATGCCTTCTCTAATGAATCTGGTTCCCAAAGTCAAACATCATGTTGGATATTATCCTTTAGAGTCCCTATGAACACATCAATCCTATGCTCCTCTGGAATATTTTTTACCCTTATGTTCAATTTTTGGAACTCCTCAATGTGCTCCATTATTGAACCCTTTTGTTTGAGACTTATCAATTGGCTAAAAAAAGTGTTTCTTTTTGTATCCTCATAATGTGTTGTCAATTTTTCCATAAAAATTGCCCAAGTGATAATTTGTTTACAAGAGGAAAACCATTGATACCATACAAACTGATTTGGTTCCAAGTATAAAGCTACAATACATACCTTTCGTGTGTTTTGCACATTATTGAGATTGAAAAATTGCTCCATCTGTCATATCCATATTGCAGGATCATTGCCATCAAACTTCCTCATATCAATTTTTGGAATATGGTAGGTCTTCGATCCAACATTAGAGTCTATGAAATCATGATTTAGATTTCTTTTGTTCTCATCATGAGTTTCCTTTATTACCCTTTCACCATTAGTGACCATTTCTTGTAGCAACGTATTCAAATTTATCTTCAATTCTTCCATCTTATCATCCATTCCATCCATTTTAGCATCCATGTCATTCATCTTAGTGTCCATGCCATTCATCTTAGCTTCCTTGCCATCCATCTTAGCTTCTATGCCTTTCTTTAAACAATCCATCTTAGCTTCTAGCCTTTCTTTAAACAATCCATCTTAGCTTCTACATCTTTCTTTAAACCATCCATCTTAGATTCTGTTACTTTTTGTGCAAGTGACACTTGTTGCACTTGGTCTCGTAATTTTGATATCTCATGTTGTATTTCTTCCTCCTCTTCATGAGTCATGCTAGAGCTTTTAGGTTGCTTACTAGGTGTTTGCATTTTCTTTCCTTGGGGCATCAACTACCAATAATAATGCTTTAGTATGCCCTTTGAATTCCTTCAAACTATTTTTTCAAACCAAGCTTATGCAAAAATTAAAAAAAAACTACACACCTTTTTTTCACTTTGTAGGAGCTTGATATTGAATCTGATGTATCTCTGCAATTTCAGATCATCTAGTTTTTAAATTGCAATCTGCAGTAGCCCTCTATGTCCTCTTTATTTTGCTATATTTTTTCTTTGATACTTCCTTTTTCTTGCCATTTTATTAGTGAATGAAGTGGTGCTCACACCACCACAAAATAAATTTGTAAATATTGCACCCTATTTATCTCTTATGCAAACAAATTCAAAAGCTTCTACTTACCCAGCAATCACGACATGGATTTGGTGAATTCTGAACTTTGCAGGTGTGTAGGATTTACCCTATGTCTTACCACTTCCACTTCCCCCGTCCTAAAAATATTGAACAACATAAATCATACTAAAACACTTTCAGTATCATCCCTTAGCATCTCCCTGAGAACAACACCAAAATGTTGAGTTAAATTATAGACTTATAATTTACCAACATAAATTATCAACCAAGGGTAAGTAAATTTGCAAGATGTCATGCAAAATATATGCAGGCTTCATACCTCAAGTGCTTCCTAATTAGATCGGTCACATCTACACATCCCTAATGCCTGTTTTTCCCATCAACAATTGGCATCAAAGGCTATAGACTGGATTCACCTCCATCTATAGCTTTGATATTGTTGATATTGACCAGAAAGGATAAAATATCAATCACATAGCCAAAAGAAATCATTTTGATAATCAGAAGCTGAAACTCATTACAGGAATCACATAAATCTGAAGCATATATCAATCAATATATGTTGTTCAATCAGAAAAGATAACAATAGTTGTACAACAATGATATCACTACATAAACATAATCAAAAGAATATTCTCGTACTACTAATGGAGTTGTGAGTAAAGGGGGAGATCCATTACTCACAATCCCTTCAATATGAAAAGGGTATACTCAGTAAAATGGACAGAACATATAACTTGTATTAACATAGAAAATATCATAGTCTTGTACAATCTGATGCCCTGATAAGCCAACCAACCCTGTTAAACATACAATTTAATAATATTTATACAAGTTTGTAAGCATATGAGTTACCTGAATAGGGAAAGACTACTTGCTAAACTATTTACTATTATTATAGGTGAAAAATATAAAAAATAACTCTATTGAGTCTGAGCCATGACTAGAAGCATGGATCAGACTTTTTCGCTACATCTGCTGGAGCTTTTCCTGATGTGGCCAATGAGAAGGAGATTGGAGATGTGGGTGATTCTTATGATAAATTTGGAGGAGCCAAAAGGACAGTGTCCATGTAGGTGGAATTCCCCACAAAACCCATGCTCACGCTCGTTCTGAGATTAAGTGGAATATAGCAAGCTATCGATTCTTTTGCAGGAAATCTTGATGGCTACAGGAAACCTGGATGATTGCAGGAAATCCACACCTCCGGGAAATTGTGGAGCGTCTGCGGGAAAGTGGCAACTACAAGTTGTCTACAGGAAATGGTGTAGTTGGTTCGAATCTATATAAGACTTTGATTAGTTGACTCGATAATTTCAATAAGAAACAATTATCTTATGGAAGTACTTAAGAGTAAGATAAAATTACAATTTTTAAGTTAATTTGCATACATTAAGCACATAGTACCCTTCTGGTAAAAATATATATAATATGGCTTAAATAGGTATAATTAGGGGTATAATAGAGTTTGAAAATGGGTAAACAAGGTCTTGGAAGGCTTTCAAAATTGAGAAAAACTAGAACTCAACAACGATTTAATTAATTATTTTATTTTCCTATAGTTTTGAGAGAGAATGAGAATTATTGTAAATAAGAGAAGGCTCAAGAGCATTTTGGAAGAATTCACCAATTTGAGGGTTAGTTAGCTCTTACCTAAGGATAATGGATTAGATGAGAGATATTATGGATCATGAGAGATATTATAGTAGTTAGTTTAGGATCTAGAACCTACCTTGGTTCAGATCCACTTGTATAAATCTAGGAGAGCCCATGAGCCATGTAAGTGTGTAATTGAGTGAGAGTGAGGAATAGGAGGCCCATGAATAGGCCAAGAATTCTCATGTAAATATTTATTTATTAATGGATTATTTCTAAGTTTTTATATGCATTTATATTGTGTGATTTTTTGTTTATTATGTGTGTAAATTATTAAGGGCAGACCCTATGGACTGTGCGTGAGAAGATTACTCAACGATTGCATTAATTTAATTAGCATCATGGATTACCTGACCACCTTATTCCAATTGATAGGTTGATTGATCAGATGAAGGACATGAAGAACATGGAGTATCCCTATCGTAAGTAGATGCATCGTAAATAGTATTACATGTTAGGATATTCTGAAACATAGGAAATAGTTAAGTATAAGTTGGTCTAGTGTGGAGTTAGGTAAAGTGTGTTTCTTTACTATGTACGTTTGTAACTTACAATCTGATGATGATGGTATGTTCTAGACATTCAATGATCTAACAATTCAGTCTCTCGTGTTGGCTACCTATATCAATAGGTTTCATATTTCATGATTGGCAAAGAAAGTTCCAAATATGCTCTGCTTTGGTGACACAAAGATCCCATATTTCCAAAAAGAGACAAGGTGTGTATATAGCTTGATGTGGACTCAATTTTGATGGATGGTCCAACAACCTAATCTCGATCATGCCATGTTTCAATTTTTTGTTGTAGAATAGAGAAAGAAGTCTCTCCAAACTGTTTAATCTCGGCAGACCAGTAGCTTAGGTAGAGAATTAAGGTTCCCAACTGCTTAATCTGGGACCTTGGAAACAATAAGGGTAATTCTAGATAGAAAATCAAAAGAAAAAGCCAAGAGAAAAGAAAAGGAAAATAAGGGTCTGCAAGTCTAAGTGCACCCTCCAAGAAGAAACAAAAAATGCTAGGCAAATATATGGGTAGGCAGATGGGGTTGCAGAAATGTCATTCCTTTCAATTCAGTTTGTGCTGACCTATTCACAAAGGAAAATCAATGGATTGAGAAGGTTTTCTTCTCCATCGTGTTGCAGCAAAATAAAGAAGCATGACTAACTTCCTTTTCCCCTTTTTCACCTCCATTAATAACATCCCTTCATCAGTTATATTCATGAAATAATTTGAGGTTTTATGCTGGTTCTTATTCCTCTAAAAGCCAAATTTCTTGTCTAAAAATCTTTTCATTTTGATCTACTCCCTAAGCTAGGTTATCTTCACATAAACTTAGTGATTTCACTCCTCATTCACCTTTTCCATCCATATTAACCCCTAACTTCTATTATCTAAATCCCCTATGTTACCCTTTCCCTACTATTATAACACTATGGTGTATAAACCCCAAGCATTGTATAAATATCCCTCCCCTTGGCATTATAGCCATATGTTCACTGTTAGGGATTAAATTGACATCTGGTCAATTTGAGAACCCTAAGCCTTACCCCTCTTTTCCCTTCAGAAGTTATCCAAGCCATTTAAACCCTTCATATGCTAAAAACCTTGTAAAAACCCCATTTTGTACCCCTAACCCGCTTCATTTGCAAAATACATATAAAAACCCACTTTTTTCATTTACCCAAAGTCTTAGCGCTATCCGCCTTTTTATAAAAAACATTGAAAAAACCATGAAAATCCGCCAATTTCCAAAGGTTCCCGCCGGGCGCAAATCTCAAAAGAAATATTATTTTAATCCCGCCCGCATCCGTATCGTCCGGCCAGCTCAACGATCCGTCGACCGTCGGATCGGGCCCTTTTCATCCGACGACCCTCGTACATATCGGACCGGCCCCGACGTCCGAAAGATAGCTTCCGAAATCTGTCAGAGGGTGACGTCAGGCCTCTGCCACGCGTCACCCCCACATCGTATCAGAGGTACTTCTGACATTTCCGCTTCCGTATGGAAGGCGGTGCGATATAAAACCGCTAACCATTTCCGGTTTCGGTGAACCTGCCTGCCAGCGTCACTGCCAGCGTCATCACCCTGTCAGCGCCCCGTCCGCCATTTGCTCCACCTGTCTGCCACCTCACCATCCCCGTGGACCCCTCTTGTGCTGCCACGTCACCCGATGACGTCATCCGACCTTGACCCCACTTGATGATGTCATGCTGACGTCATCCAAAAAAAGAGCCAATGTTCCAAAAATCCATATTTTGGCCAAAATTTCGCGTTTTTTGCACTTTTGGAAAAAACGACTGTTCTTTTCTCTGCATGTTTTTCACGTCCAACCGCACGCCAACCTGCTGAATTCGACCTGGAAACCGCTGGCGCGCCATTTCCACCTGCATTCGTGACCATTGCTCATAGTATACCAGGTATTTATCCTTATGAATCCCTCCTATGCCTGGTTTTGTCCGTAAATTGCCAAAAATAGCTTAAAACAGTGAAAAAACATATAATTCACCGGCAAATCCCCTCTGCCTGGTCTCCTTTTGCACCTGTAACGACGAAATTCACCTGCTGAGCCTTGTTTGCCCGAGTTGTTACCAAAACCTGCATTCTGTTCGCGCAGTCGTGAACGGGAAATCCAAATTGCACCCTTTGGCTGAGAAAAAGAGTTTAAGGCCAGGCATTTATCTTATCCATACTTTAAGCAGTATTTCAATTGCTGCAATTGACCATTTATCCTGTGTTCCTCAGTAATTTACCTTTCTGTTCAAAGAAAACTCTTTGGTGTTGCTCTGCACAGTAACACCAGTTTATAAACAACATAAATCCTAAAAGTAACCATGGATCCACCAGTAGCTCCTGTAGCATTGAACAATTATCCTTTAAATGCCCCTCAGAGACAATTAGATTGGCAGCCTCTAGCAGACCTGGATTCTCAGATAGCAGAAGAAATGCTAATGCACAACAAGTACCACATTCATTTGCTGAATGAGTTGAGGATTAAACATGAGGCTGGAACAGATGTTTTGGGCATTTGGGATTCTTTCCTCCCTCTATTCAAACTCCCTCAGGTCAACCGGTTTCCTGACCTAATCCACATATGTGCTGAATCCTACGACGCCACTCAGACGGCTGTGATTGACCCTTCAGGCTCAGTGGTTTTCTATGTCACCCCTGAAGCCATTAGAGAGATGCTCCATTTCAAAACTGAGAAGAAATTAGTCCCTTTATCACTGGCTGATCTGATAAAGCAAGGAGCCAAATTGACAGATGCCCAGATCACCAAACTAAATCAGTTGTACATAGGGTCTGACACCGTGAAGTACCCTCCCATCTCTCATGTTTACCTCAACCAAATGGGCAGGGACCTTGTAGATATGATCAGTCCCATTCTGGGCTATAATTCTATTCAGTTTGTTGATGAGACTGTGCTGGTGATGATGCTCATGTTTGCCCCTGGCAAGTCTCCAATCTGCTATGACTATGCCACTTACATATCTGACAAAATACATGAGCAATTGATGAACTTACCAAGAGAAAGGGTGTTCAGATACACCTCCTACATCTACCACTTGATTTTGTATTATCAACATGAGAAGTTCCACTTTTCTATAAAGAGAGTGGATGCACAAGGAAATCCAAGGTCAGTGGTGTATTGGTCCTCTGCCTTCCACTGCAGATCTGTTTCTCCATACACTTATTGTGAATTTATAGACCTCTTCATCCACCCAGCCATGTCTCTAATGATGAGCTCACCTCCTCCAAGACTAACTGATGAGATGCAGAGGATTCTTCAGCTGTCCAAGGCATACATCATCGGGGATTGATATTATTACCAACACCACACAATCATCAGAATATATGGGTGTGAGCTGCCCCCATACAGATTGCCCAGATATGTGCCCATGAGATTGTTTGTCCTGGAATACTTCAGGCAATTTGGGAATGCTGATGTGCTGCACTTTTCAGGCAGAGGTAAGAAAGCACAACTCAAGGTCAGAAACCAATTAGGCCACTTCATCTACAACAAAAGAGAGGAAGGTTGGCAAGAAGCCGACAATATGTTAGGATCCCTTGGCCTACAGACCAGTTTCCTTTGGAAACCTTATGACCCCAATCACTTCATAACTTTAAGAAGGGTCAAGTATAGGCTGTCTGGTTATGACCATGTAAGGTTGCCTCACATAGAAAAATATGCAAATCAAGTAAAATGGAGGAGGGGAACCTTAGAGGAGGCTGCTACGCAAGAAGAATTAAATCAAAGAGTAGTTAGAAATATCCAAAAGATGGCTGACTTGGAGCTTTGTGCACAGGTGTTTACTCTTCCAAGCACTCAAGTGGGAGCAGCTGCATCTTCCTCCACAGCAAATCATCAAGCGGTTAAAGCTACTGAGCAAACCTCAAGCAAAGGCGAAGAAAAGGAGATGGAACCAGAACAGCCACCTCATGAGGAGGCACAACAGCAAAAACAATAGGTACAACAGCAACAAGAGGGGCAACAAGAGAAAGAGTAGCCATTACAGCAAGAAAAGGCAGCTGAAGCCGCAATTTCCACTGAATAGCAGGCTCGGGACACGGTGCCTCCTAGGCCAGAAACGACAGTGGAGGCCTCAGTCCTCCAAACCCCACAAAAAGAAGACATAAGCAGAAAGAGGGACAGAGAGACTCCCCTCACAACAACAACGACTCAAGGGGAGAAAAGACACAGAATGAATCCCCTTTCAGAAGAGGAAATGCCTTTGGGGCAATCTTTGGGCATGGGCCCACCTAGCTTGGAGGCTTCTGCAAGTTCTTTCCAGCATGAACAATAGGGGACAGTGGGAGGAGAAGTCAGCTCCTCAAGCCAGCAGAGAGAAGGTGAACTGAGCATCAAACAGCAGTTCATTGACATAAAGAGGAGGAATGAGCCAATAAAAATTCAGCTATATAATCATTTGTTGAAAATGGCTCCCACTATCCAACAAAGATTGATGTCTGCATACGATGTTAATGAAGGAAAAATGATCATGAGTCACTTCATGCCAACTGCATTGCAACCACAGTCCCCTTTAGACTACTTGAGGACCAATCTTGAGGTCCTTGCCAAGGACATCCACCCAATGGACAAAATCGAATTGCATAAGCAAACGGGTGAGATGGTGTATGCCTCCTTGGCAGACAAGACATTGGATAACTACAGGCTAGAAAATAGCCTAAATAGTACAGCTGCTCAACATGAGTTGGAGAGAGCATCCTCTCAAGCAAAGGACAACAGGATAAGGGCCTTAGAAGATATAATCATAGAGATTGGGCATGATCCCAAGGACATCAAGGGCATAGAAGAAATATTGAAATTGAGGGATGCAGACATGGCAGCTTTGAGGAAAAAGATCAAAATCCCAGCAACTATTCACCCTCAAACGGAAGAAGTTGCCCAACTGAGACATGATCAAGATGCCACAGCTTTGCTGGTGTCTTTATACAAAAAGCTGATCCAGACTCAAGAAAAGTTGGGAGAATCAGAGGCTGCACAGGCAGCATTGCAAGCATCATTAAAACAAAAGGAAGGAGGTCAATCATCTCAGCCTCCTCCAGAAATAATTAACCTGGAGGAACCTCCTCAGACCACAGCTCCTCCTACTAAAAAGATAGCACCATCTACATCAGCAACTGCACCAACAACAACAAAGCAGGCTCCAAGCCTGGACATGCAGAAGCTCAAGAATGAAATACAAGCCCTGGAAGCCCAAATGGCAGAGCTAAATGAGGCCAAGGAGAGTCTAGCCAAGCTCAATGAAAGGTATGATAAATCCAAGCAGACTGTGGCAGAAAAGGGCAGGGAAATAAAAGCCCTCAAAGACAGGATAAAGGAGCTGGAGAAGGAGCTCACACTTGACAAAGTGGCATCTGAGCTCAAGACAGTCCTATGGGCCAATATTGGCCAATCCATCATAGATCAATGGCATTATATTGAGACAATTCATGAACAGTTGGAGCTCATTGCAAAATCACAGAGGGAAATTCAGAGATCAAGGGCCTCTCTAGGCAATATGCCTGAGGTTGCCAATAGCATGATCAATGTGCTTAACAACAGAACAAGTGCTCCGTTAGCAACTATGGGAATCTCCAACAGGACTGGGACTATTTTGTTAATAAAGATGGTCCTAACACTAAGAATCCTGGTGCAGACACTAGAAAGAAGGACCCAGGACATGTAGACAGAGGTCAATAGATTCCAGGACAAATTTGTGGCATTGCAAAACAGAGGTCTCCCTGGCTTACTGAACAGCGCAGGAAGACTACTTACACATGAGCAGTATGCCAAGAGGGTCAACACATTGGCCACAAATCAGATCACTGAAAGGCCCAACACCTCAGAGGAAACAGGGCCAGCAACAGGACAAAGTCTCTTCAACAGTGTAGAGAATTTATTCTTTATAATGAATGAAATTAAACATCTGTTTGAAGTGCCTCCCACCTTCTACAAATACACAGAGGCAGATGAGATATTAGAGGCAATTCTTAGACATCAATTGCCCACATAGGAATGGTGGACTAAGGCAATACAAATGATCTTATAGACAAGAAGCCATTCACTAAGTTTTTTCATCAACAAATACAAGTTAGCATGCACAGGAAAATTTTGATAAGATCAGAATGCATGGAGAAGAATGGGCTGAGCCAACTCAGCAAAACTATTTCGGCCACCAAAGCAGCAGTGACAGCTACAGGTGACAGGGCCAAAGAACTACAACATGACAGCCATAAAGGCACATTTTTCCAGAATTAAAGCAGAACGTCCAGACCGACTCAGTGGCCTCCAAGGGTCAAAATATCTCCTGACATACATAAAGAGCATTTATTTTGCATTCAATAATGTAATAACTTCTTATCTACTTTTTGTACAAGTTGGTGAATGTATTTATTTCTCAGATGACTCAACGCCTCAGATATTTTGTAGGACCGCTTGTATATATTCCCCCCTCGCATAATTTTGAGGGGTTGTTGTTGATTTCTCTTCAAGAGTTCTTTTGCTGTGAATTTTCAGAGTTTAATACAAAGGCTGATGGAATTTCCAAAGTCTGTGTTGTCTAAGGGGTTGTAATGCGATTGCTGAGTGCTACAGGATTCCTACGTGTTTTCATGGCTCAATAAGTTTCCTTAAACTTTCGTTATGTTCTTCCTGTTATTTTCTCATAACTCATCCATGTTCTAAATTTCACAATTAATGGCAGAGAAAAAGACTAATTCGAGGATTTATTCATAGAATACCCTGAATTCAATCTATGCTATTATAAATGTTTTTTCTTAGTTATGGTTATAAAGGTGCAATTCTTAATTGCTGCACCTCTACACTGTATCTTTCACAGTGATTATTGTTTTAGGAATTCAAATCTGCTCCTTTACAATAGATCTCTTTCTCACAACCAAGCTTAGTGGAAAATTCTTAATTGCTTTTCACTAGTTAAACACACTTCATCATTATAATATCAAGTTTGTTTCATGAGATATTCAAAAGGCCCTACAGTTTCAGCAATCCCAATCTTCCTCTCAAACAGCTAGTAGCCAAAGACTCCATTTCCCAATGGACTAGAATTATCGGAAGGTTTCCACCTTAGATGCAGAAGACATTCCTCAACCAGAACATAAAACAAAACCCTGAATATAATAGCTAGCCTAAAATACTATCAAAACAGTGATAAATCATAAAGAGAGAGCCCTCTCTGATTACAGTTTGGCTAGAAACTGTAATCCAAAGATTGGTTAGTGGTTACCCCGGTCGTATTCCCTTGGGAGTCAAAGGGAACAACCTGGGTGTTAACATAATTGGCGACTCCACTGGGGAACAACTTATTTTTCAACTGTTGTCTGTCTATAGACAGTGGTTCTAAAAAATTTGAGCAGTCCCTTAAAATAGTCCTAAGATATCCTAAAAATATCAAAAAACAAGTTCAAAAGTTGGCTCCTAAAATGGAACCTAGACACACTAGGTCAAACCCTGACCCCAATCCACCAGCTATTTTTTAAAATCCTAATACCATCCCCAAGATCATTAGGAAGCAGCGGGAACAGGAGACCCTTGCTGACTCAAGTCCTGAGACAGCTCATCCAAACCCTATTCCAACTCCAATCAAGGTTTTATTTCGGTCTACCCTTGGTTCGCCCAGCTCACCATCCACATCTCAAAGCCCTCCTTTTACACCTCCATTCACTGCACATATTCCCTTGACCAACACTCTAGTCTCCACCTTTCCCACCACCCCTGTTTTACCAGTCATTCATGCTATCCCAGTTATCCCTGTCAACCCAATAAATCCTGCAAATATGGCTAACAGATATGCTCCCCTGCAGTTACCTGCCAATGCTCCAGCTCTACCTCAGGACTATCAATCCAAGATCTCATATTTTGACTCCACTGGCCCTTTCACAGCAATTCAGCATGCTAGAAGGATGCAAGACCACTTTGAGAACTATGAAATTGATGATGACAGTGTGAGAATGAGAGTCTTTGTTCAGAGCCTCACAGGGGATGTAAGAACTTGGTTTAGATCACTAGCTGCAAATACCATCACAACTCCTGATGACCTTTATCAAGCCTTTACTAATAGATGGGAGAAGAAGAAAGATCCCCTGCACATACTTGGTGAATATGACACAATCAGACGAGGTCCTCAAGAGACCGTGTTGGAGTATTGTGCAAGATTTAATAACGTATCTAATGCAATACCACAGAATTTAAGACCTCCCCCTGATCTGGCCTTGTACAAATTTCCTGATGGTTTTGACCCTGATATGGCATATCAATTAAAAGAAAGGGCACCTGAAACCCTTGAAGAAGCCCAAAAGGTTGCGGTCACAGTAGATGCTAACCTGATTGCTAAAAGAAATAGGGCAAGATTGGAAAAGAGAACCACCTTCAAAGAAGAACCCTCAGCCTTTGATCAAAAACTGGATGCAATACTCACCGGCATGAAGAGATTGGGGGATAGAGTATAATCGGTTGAGAGAAAGTCATCATGGGATGCACCACAAAATAACCCTAACAGGAATCCAAACTTTAGGAGAAATCAAAACCCAAACGTTGGAAAGACCAGTTCTAACCCAGACATAAGACCTCCTTTCCAGGAAAACTATACTGAGGCATCCACTTCGGATGAACAAACAGATGACACCCACATTAACCTGATGGGCCTGAATGATGAGCAACAAGTTTTTCTAAGTGAAGAGGATCATAAAGATGATGACATTCAGCAATTCCAAACCAGGTCAGGTGAGTCATTTCACTTTAAACAAGGATATGACACAGCTGTTTATGAAGTTCATAAGCAATACAAGCTAAGAATCAGAACTATAAATGTGACACAGCCTGACAAGACAAAGGACACTCCGCAGCCTAAGAAAGCTATTATCACAGAACCAAGTGACAAAACTGGTCCAATTATAGATGAGGTAACAGTTGAGTAAATAGTTGTAACTTCTCCCTCAAAACAGCAACGAGTAGAGTCATCACCCTTGCAGCCCAATCCAACTAACACTCCTCAAGAGGTCAGTAACAAGGACAAGCTTCAAGATCAAGATAAGAATCAAGAAGAAAACCTAGTGAACAAGGAAAAGGCTGCCACCCACAACACCAAGATCCAATCTGAAAGACCCTTTGACTTAGAAGCTGAAATTGGCAAATTGAAGGTAGCTGTTCCTCTTTCAGAACTAGCCAAGCATGACATTTATAGACAACAAATCAAGAAGTCCCTTCAGCTAACTCGTAATAAAGATAATGTAAATGTGTTAGATGACACCCCAGAATTGCTTTTCGGTCCAGAAGTTGATGGAAAAACAGCCGTTGCAGGTATCTTACCTTTTTATGTCAGTTTACATGTTCATGATAAGATACTACACAATGCAATGTTTTATTTAGGTGCCTCTCACAACTTGATGCCCAAATTAGTCATGGAAAGACTGAATCTAGATATTACAAGACCATATAAAGACCTATTCTCATTTGATTCTAGCCAAGTCAAGTGTCTAGGCTTGATAAAAGACTTATGTGTTTCCCTTGTTCAGTACCCAAATAAAACAATTCTCATGGATGTTGTGGTTGCTGATATCCCACCTAAATATGGGATGCTGTTATCAAGATCATGGGGAGCTAAACTCCAAGGTTCCCTACAACTAGACATGTCATATGCAACCATCTCAGTCTTTGGTCAACCCAAGAGGTTATATAGAGAGTCACTTATGAAATACATGGTCAGCAGTGAAGAAAAACCTCAAAACTTTCCCATATATGCTGTCCATTCCGATATAGATTCATATATTCTCTTCAATTATAATTTAGGTCTCACAAATGATGAAGAAACCCAGACACTCAAACAAGATCAAGACATTAATGAACAAGCTGCTGCTCTAGAAATAAAGCTGATCCAATCAAGTGATGAGACTGTCCTAAAAGACAAACTAAATGAAAAACCAGATCTTCAACTTACAATCCCAGCTTACAAAGAAGTCATTAGGTCTCCCCTAGAACAAGAGATCCTATGGTTCCTTGAATTTGATGGATGAGTCAACAAATTAGGGGCAGGAGCTGGAGTTTGGATACATAACAAGCAGAACAATCATGCAGAAGGCCGAGCCTATAGACTAAATTTCAGATGCACTAATAACATGGCAGAATATGAAGCCCTCTTGCTAGGCCTTAAGCTAGTAAGATCCTTACAAGCCATAAAAGTTTCCATTATGGGAGACTCAGACTTGATTATCCAACAGGTAAAGGGAAATTTTGTTACTAATGATAAAAGACTGAGATCTTATAGATCTGCTGCTGCTGAACTACTACAGTCCTTCACTGAATTTCAAATTACCAAGATTCCCAGGACCCATAACCTGCATGCTCATAGCTTGGCCACATTTGCAAGCACCTGCAAGTTACCTTTTGAGCCCCATCATTGCTTTACAGCTGAGGTAAAACACAAACCTTCTGTCCCAAACAATGTCAAAGACTGGCAAGTATTTGAAGATGATGCACAGATAAATAATTTCTTGACCCTGCAACAAGAATTTGCAGGACTAAATATTGACATTGAGGGAGCAAGTCAATCACAAATACTTGAAAGAGCAAGTCAATCACAAATACAGAATGAACAGGATAACAAGCCAATATCACCTAAGACAGCTCACCAAATCCTACATCCAACAGTTTTCAACAAAAACAACATACAAGAAATTCAGCAAACCAGTTATGAAGAAATAGCTGTCACAGAGGCTGAGATCATAGAGTTGAAAGACAATTTTCTTCCAACAGGCCTAACTCCATTAGAGGATATCTTTGATTCAAATGATGTCCCTAGAAAACCAAAGATGCAGCCCCTTAATGCTGCCATTGAAGAATGCAACATTGGAACTGTTGAAAAACCCAAGATAATAAAATTGTCTGCATCCCTACCTCCTGATCAGAAGCCCAAATACATTGACCTTTTCAAAGAGTTCCAGGATGTCTTTGCATGGAGTTATGAGGACTTAAAATCCTATGACACCTCTGTTATCCAACACACAATCCCTCTCAAGCCAAATCAAAAGCCATTCAAGCAAAAATTGAGAAGGATAAACCCCATGCTTCTCCCTGCAATTGAGAAAGAGGTACAAAAAATGTTTAAAGCTGGTATCATAGCACCAATCAGGTTTTCTGATTGGATCTCAAATTTAGTGCCCACAAGAAAGAAAACTGGTGAAATAAGACTCTGTGTTGATCTTAGAAACCTAAACCAAGTATCCCTCAAAGACAACTATCCCCTACCTAAGATGGATCACATCCTCCAAAGAGTGGTAGGAGCATCAAGGATCTCACTACTTGATGGATTCTCAGGTTTTAATCAAATCCTAGTGCACCCTGATGATCAAGACAAAATTGCATTCACAACCCCATGGGGAACTTTCAAATATGTAAAAATGCCTTTTGGATTGAAAAATGCAGGGGCAACATTTCAAAGAGCAATGGATATTGCTTTTGCCAAAGAGATTCATGACTTTCTTGTCATTTATTTGGATGACCTTACACCTTTCTCAAAATCAGACCAAGAACACTTGAAGCACTTAAGGCAGATTTTCTTAACATGTAGGAAATATGGAATTTCCTTGAACCCAAAGAAGTCTCTATTTGGTTTGGAAGAAGGAAAGCTTTTGGGACATATCATTTCAAAGGATGGCATCAGAATTGACCCAGACAGGATACAAGCTATCTTACAAATGCCCCACCCAAGAAACATCAAAGAATTGCAAGCCTTCTTGGGTAAGATCAATTTCTTAAGAAGGTTTATCCCAAACTTAGCAGAACTGATCAGATTATTGAACAACATGCTAAAAAAGGATTCAAAGGTGAAATGGACAGTAGAAGCAAATCAAGCCTTTGAAGGCATAAAATTGGCCCTTACCCAAACTCCAGTCTTAACAA
Source organism: Pinus tabuliformis (assembly GCA_031772625.1). NCBI lineage: Eukaryota > Viridiplantae > Streptophyta > Pinopsida > Pinales > Pinaceae > Pinus > Pinus tabuliformis. Next base: position 1,370,919,490 of record CM062820.1, read on the forward strand.
ATCCTCAATTTGACAGGGAATTTATCATTTTCTCTTTTGCCTCCCAGCATACTATTGCTGCTGTTTTATTACAGAAAGATGACCAAGGAAATGAGAAACCCATTGCTTTCTTTAGTAGAGCCCTTAGAGATGCACCTCTGAAATATCATATCATGGAGAAACAAGCTTATGCTTTGGTCAAGGCCATTAAAGACTTTAGGATTTACATCCTTTATTCCCATGTTATAGCTTATGTGCCAAGTCCTATTGTAAAAGACATACTCACCCAAGAAAACTTGGAAGGTAGAAGAGGAAAATGGATTGCCAACATCTTGGAATTTGATATTGAGATAAAACCAAAAAAACTAATAAAAGGGCAAGGCTTGGCCAAACTAATGACAGAAGCAAACTTCCAAGCCCTAGACATAAACCAGCTGGACAATGAACCGGAGCTGGCGACTCCAAAGATCAATGTAGCCTTTAAACAATCCCCTTGGTACTCTGATATATGTTATGTGTTACAAAACCTGTGTGCTCCACCAGGATTGTCCAGAACTAAGTGTAGGTTCCTAAAAATGAAAGCTTGAAGATTTTGTGTCATGGAAGGCAATTTTCTTTGGAAAAACCATGAAGGTATACTGTTAAACTGCCTGATTGAAAATGAAGCTAACAATATCACCAAAGAATTTCATGCAGGTGACTGTGGTGGACACTTGTATTGGAAGTCCACTATGGATAAAATACTGAGGGCTGGTTACTATTGGCCCACTATTTTCTCTGATGTCAAGAAATTCACCACCTCATGTCATAAATGTCAAGTGTTTGAGGGAAAGAGAAAGTTACTACCACTTCCTTTGAGGCCTATTGCAACAGAAAGACCTTTTCAACAATGGGGCTTGGATTTCATTGGGGAAATTCACCCTTCATCTTCAGGCCAACATAGATGGATTCTAACAGCTACAGACTACTTTACTAAATGGATTGAAGTTGTTCCATGCCGACAAGCAAATGATTCCGCTATCATTCAGTTCCTTGAGACCAATATTCTTTCTAGATTTGGTTGTCCTGATAAAATAATAACAGACAATGCTGTTGCCTTCAGATCTAAGAAGATGGTGAATTTCTGTCACAAATTTCACATTACCTTGGGCCATTCTACTGCATATTATCCCCAAGGAAATGGCCTTGCTGAATCATCAAACAAAAGCCTTGTTAACATCATAAAGAAGGTATTGGAAGAAAATAAGAAGAATTGGCATAAGAAGCTTGTGAATGCCTTATGGGCAGATAGACTAACAACCAAAAGATCAATTGGGATCAGCCCATATGAGTTAGTCTATGGATTAGAAGTCAAATTTCCTTCATCACTGGGAATCCCTGTCATGAAATTACTTCAAGAGAGTCAAGCTGAGCCAAATGATATGCAAAGAAGGGTAAATCAAATAATATGTTTGCAGCAAACTAGAGACCAAGTTTACAACAGAGTTCAAGTTTTACAAGAAAAGTTAAAGAAAGCCTTTGACAGAAGGACCAAGGCAGAAGATTTTAATGTTGGAGACAAAGTCCTCAAGTGGGATTCAAGGAGGGAAGATAAAGGAAAACATGGAAAATTTGATTCCCTTTGGAGAGGACCATTTGTTGTTCAAGCAGTACAAGGAAACAATACTTATTTCCTTAAAGGTCTTAAAGAAACTGATTTGGATGAAGGTCCTATGAATGGCAGGATGTTGAAGCACTATTTTGACTACTATCCATAAGTGCAGCCTGAGTTTCCCTTGTACATAATCAGGTGTATATATTACTTTCTGTTAAAATGTAAAAATGCAGTTTCTCAAGTTTTACTGGTTGTCAGCAAAAAGCTAATGAGTTCAGAGATCTACCAAGATGGGAAGAGTACAATTTGGCATGTCAAAGCAGCATACTTCAAGTTTTGGTAAAAGAACTCAAGGGCCAGGGCATTCTGACCTGCTGTTCTTGTCCTTTCAAATGGAAAAACCATCCCCATGTGGAGCCACTGTTGGCTACCTATATCAATAGGTTTCATATTTCATGATTGGCAAAGAAAGTTCCAAATATGCTCTACTTTGGTGACACAAAGATCCCATATTTCCAAAAAGAGACAAGGTGTGTATATAGCTTGATGTGGACTCAATTTTGATGGATGGTCCAACAGCCTAATTTGGATCATGCCATGTTTCAATTTGCTATTGTAGAATAGAGAAAGAAGTCTGTCCAAACTATTTAATCTCGGCAGACCAGTAGCTCAGGTAGAGAATTGAGGTTCCCAACTGCTTAATCTGGGACCTTGGAAACAATAAGGGTAATTCTAGATAGAAAATCAAAAGAAAAAGCCAAGAGAAAAGAAAAGGCAAATAAGGGTCTGCAAGTCTAAGTGCACCGTCCAAGAAGAAACAAAAAATGCTAGGCAAATAGATGGGTAGGCAAATGGGGTTGCAGAAATGTCATTCCTTTCAATTCAGTGTGTGCTGACCTATTCAGAAAGGAAAATCGATGGATTGAGAAGGTTTTCTTCTCCATCATGTTGCAGCAAAATAAAGAAGCATGACTAACTTCCTTTCCCCCTTTTTCACCTCCATTACTAACATCCCTTCATCAGTTATATTCATGAAAGAATTTGAGGTTTTATGCTGGTTCTTATTCCTTTAAAAGCCACATTTCTTGTCTAAAAATATTTTCATTTTGATCTACTCCCTAAGCTAGGTTATCTTCACATAAACTTAGTGATTTCACTACTCATTCACCTTTTCCATCCATATTAACCCCTAACTTCTATTATCTAAATCCCCTATGTTACCCTTTCCCTACTATTATAACACTATGGTGTATAAACCCCAAGCATTGTATAAATATCCCTCCCCTTGGCATTATAGCCATATGTTCATTGTTAGGGATTAAATTGACATCTGGTCAATTTGAGAACCCTAAGCCTTACCCCTCTTTTTCCTTCAGAAGTTATCCAAGCCATTTAAACCCTTCATGTGCTAAAAACCTTGTAAAAATCCCATTTTGTACCCCTAACCCGCTTCATTTGCAAAATACAAATAAAAACCCACCTTTTTCATTTACCCAAAGTCTTAGCGCTATCTTCCTTTTTATAAAAAACATTGAAAAAAGCATGAAAATCCGCCAATTTCCAAAGGTTCCCGCCGGGCGCAAATCTAAAAAGAAATATTATTTTAATCCCACCCGCATACGTATCGTCCGGCCAGCTCAACGATCCATCGACCGTCGGATCGGGCCCCTTTCATCCGACGGCCCTCGTACATATCGGACCGGCCCCGATGATCGAAAGATAGCTTCTGAAATCTGTCAGAGGGTGACGTCAGGCCTCTGCCACGCGTCACCCCCACATCGTATCGGAGGTACTTCTGACATTTCCGCTTCCGTATGGAAGGCGGTGCGATATAAAACCGCTAACCATTTCCGGTTTCGGTGAACCCGCCTGCTAGCGTCACTGCCAGCGTCACTGCCAGCGTCATCACCCTGTCAGCGCCCCGTCCGCCATTTGATCCACCTTTCTGCCACCTCACCATCCTCGTGGACCCCTCTTGTGCCGCCACGTCACCCGATGACGTCATGCTGACGTCATCCGACCTTGACCCCACCGATGATGTCATGCTGACGTCATCCAAAAAAAGCGCCAATGTTCCAAAAATCAATATTTTGGCCAAAATGTCGCGTTTTTTGCTCTTTTGGAAAAAACGACTGTTCTTTTCTCTGCATGTTTTTCACGTCCAACTGCACGCCAACCTGCTGAATTCGACCTGGAAACAGCTGGCGCGCCATTTCCACCTGCATTCGTGACCATTGCTCACAGTATACCAGGTATTTATCCTTATGAATCCCTCCTGCGCCTGGTTTTGTCCGTAAATCGCCAAAAATAGCTTAAAACAGTGAAAAAACATATAATTCACCGGCAAATCCCCTGTGCCTGGTCTCCTTTTGCACCTGTAACGACGAAATTCACCTGCTGAGCCTTGTTTTCCCGAGTTGTTACAAAAACCTGCATTCTGTTCGCGCAGTCATGAACGGGAAATCCAAATTGCACTCTTTGGCGGAGAAGAAGAGTTTAAGGCCATGCATTTATCTTATCCATACTTTAAGCAGTATTTCAATTGCTGCAATTGACCATTTATCCTCTGTTCCACAATAATTTACCTTTCTGTTCAAAGAAAACTCTTTGGTGTTGCTCTGCACAGTAACACCAGTTTATAAACAACATAAATCCTAAAAGTAACCATGGATCCACCAGTAGCTCCTGTAGCATTGAACAATTATCCTTTAAATGCCCCTCAGAGACAATTAGATTGGCAGCCTCTAGCAAACCTGGATTCTCAGATAGCAGAAGAAATGCTAATGCACAACAAGTACCACATTCATTTGCTGAATGAGTTGAGGATTAAACATGAGGCTGGAACAGATGTTTTGGGCATTTGGGATTCTTTCCTCCCTCTATTCAAACTCCCTCAGGTCAACCGGTTTCCTGACCTAATCCACCTATGTGCTGAATCCTACGACGCCACTCAGAGGGCTGTGATTGACCCTTCAGGCTCAGTGGTTTTCTATGTCACCCCTGAAGCCATCAGAGAGATGCTCCATTTCAAAACTGAGAAGAAATTAGTCCCTTTATCACTGGCTGATCTGATAAAGCAAGGAGCCAAATTGACAGATGCCCAGATCACCAAACTAAATCAGTTGTACATAGGGTCTGACACCGTGAAGTACCCTCCCATCTCTCATGTTTACCTCAACCAATTGGGCAGGGACCTTGTAGATATGATCAGTCCCATTCTGGGCTATAATTCTATTGAGTTTGTTGATGAGACTGTGCTGGTGATGATGCTCATGTTTGCCCCTGGCAAGTCTCCAATCTGCTATGACTATGCCACTTACATATCTGACAAAATACATGAGCAATTGATGAACTTACCAAGAGAAAGGGTGTTCAGATACACCTCCTACATCTACCACTTGATTTTGTATTATCAACATGAGAAGTTCCACTTTTCTATCAAGAGAGTGGATGCACAAGGAAATCCAAGGTCAGTGGTGTATTGGTCCTCTGCCTTCCACTGCAGATCTGTTTCTCCATACACTTATTGTGAATTTATAGACCTCTTCATCCACCCAGCCATGTCTCTAATGATGAGCTCACCTCCTCCAAGACTAACTGATGAGATGCAGAGGATTCTTCAGCTGTCCAAGGCATACAGCATCGGGGATTGGTATTATTACCAACACCACACAGTCATCAGAATATATGGGTGTGAGCTGCCCCCATACAGATTGCCCAGATATGTGCCCATGAGATTGTTTGTCCTGGAATACTTCAGGCAATTTGGGAATGCTGATGTGCTGCACTTTTCAGGCAGAGGCAAGAAAGCACAACTCAAGGTCAGAAACCAATTAGGCCACTTCATCTACAACAAAAGGGAGGAAGGTTGGCAAGAAGCCGACAACATGTTAGGATCCCTTGGCCTACAGACCAGTTTCCTTTGGAAACCTTATGACCCCAATCACTTCATAACTTTAAGAAGGGTCAAGTATAGGCTGTCTGGTTATGACCATGTAAGGTTGCCTCACATAGAAAAATATGCAAATCAAGTAAAATGGAGGAGGGGAACCTTAGAGGAGGCTGCTACACAAGAAGAATTAAATCAAAGAGTAGTTAGAAATATCAGAAAGATGGCTGACTTGGAGCTTTGTGCACAGGTGTTTACTCTTCCAAGCACTCAAGTGGGAGCAGCTGCATCTTCCTCCACAGCAAATCAGCAAGCGGTTAAAGCTACTGAGCAAACCTCAAGCAAAGGCAAAGAAAAGGAGATGGAACCAGAACAGCCACCTCATGAGGAGGCACAGCAGAAAAAACAACAGGTACAACAGCAACAAGAGGGGAAACAAGAGAAAGAGCAGCCATTACAGCAAGAAAAGGCAGCTGAAGCCACAATTTCCACTGAATAGCAGGCTCGGGACACGGTGCCTCCTAGGCCAGAAACGACAGTGGAGGCCTCAGTCCTCCAAACCCCACAAAAAGAAGACATAAGCAGAAAGAGGGACAGAGAGACTCCCCTCACAACAACAACGACTCAAGGGGAGAAAAGACACAGAATGAATCCCCTTTCAGAAGAGGAAATGCCTTTGGGGCAATCTTTGGGCATGGGCCCACCTAGCTTGGAGGCTTATGCAAGTTCTTTCCAGCATGAACAAGAGAGGACAGTGGGAGGAGAAGTCAGCTCCTCAAGCCAGCAGAGAGAAGGTGAACTGAGCATCAAACAACAGTTCATTGACATAAAGAGGAGGAATGAGCCAATAAAAATTCAGCTATATAATCATTTGTTGAAAATGGCTCCCACTAACCAACAAAGATTGATGTCTGCATACGATGTTAATGAAGGAAAAATGATCATGAGTCACTTCATGCCAACTGCATTGCAACCACAGTCCCCTTCAGACTACTTGAGGACCAATCTTGAGGTCCTTGCCAAGGACATCCACCCAATGGACAAAATCGAATTGCATAAGCAAACGGGTGAGATGGTGTATGCCTCCTTGGCAGACAAGACATTGGATAACTACAGGCTAGAAAATAGCCTAAATAATACAGCTGCCCAACTTGAGTTGGAGAGAGCATCCTCTCAAGCAAAGGACAACAAGATCAGGGCCTTAGAAGATATAATCATAGAGATTGGGCATGATCCCAAGGACATCAAGGGCATACAAGAAATATTGAAATTGAGGGATGCAGACATGGCAGCTTTGAGGAAAAAGATCAAAATCCCAGCAACTATTCACCCTCAAACGGAAGAAGTTGCCCAGCTGAGACATGATCAAGATGCCATAGCTTTGCTGGTGTCTTTATACAAAAATTTGATCCAGACTCAAGAAAAGTTGGGAGAATCAGAGGCTGCACAGGCAGCATTGCAAGCATCATTACAACAAAAGGAAGGAGGTCAATCATCTCAGCCTCCTCCAGAAATAATTAACCTGGAGGAACCTCCTCAGACCACAGCTCCTCCTACTAAAAAGATAGCACCATCTACATCAGCAACTGCACCAACAACAACAAAGCAGGCTCCAAGCTTGGACATGCAGAAGCTCAAGAATGAAATACAAGCCCTGGAAGCCCAAATGGTAGAGCTAAATGAGGCCAGGGAGAGTCTAGCCAAGCTCAATGAAAGGTATGATAAATCCAAGCAGACTGTTGCAGAAAAGGGCAGGGAAATAAAAGCCCTCAAAGACAGGATAAAGGAGCTGGAGAAGGAGCTCACACTTGAGAAAGTGGCAGCTGAGCTCAAGACAGTCCTATGGGCCAATATTGGCCAATCCATCACAGATCAATGGCAGTATATTGAGACAATTCATGAACAGTTGGAGCTCATTGCAAAAGCACAGAGGGAAATTCAGAGATCAAGGGCCTCTCTAGGCAATATGCCTGAGGTTGCCAATAGAATGATCAATGTGCTTAACAAGAGAACAAGTGCTCCGTTAGCAGCTATGGGAATCTCCAACAGGACTGAGACTATTTTGTTAATAAAGAGGGTCCTAACACTAAGAATCCTGGTGCAGACACTAGAAAGAAGGACCCAGGACATGCAGATAGAGGTCAATAGATTCTAGGACAAATTTGTGGCATTGCAAAACAGAGGTCTCCCTGGCTTACTGAACAGCGCAGGAAGACTACTTACACATGAGCAGTATGCCAAGAGGGTCAACACATTCGCCACAAATCAGATCACTGAAAGGCCCAGCACCTCAGAGGAAACAGGGCCAGCAACAGGACAAAGTCTCTTCAACAGGGTAGAGAATTTATTCTTTATAATGAATGAAATTAAACATCTGTTTGAAGTGCCTCCCACCTTCTACAAATACACAGAGGCAGATGAGATATTAGAGGCAATTCTTAGACATCAATTGCCCACATAGGAATGGTGGACTAAGGCAATACAAATGATCTTATAGACAAGAAGCCATTCACTAAGTTTTTTCATCAACAAATACAAGTTAGCATGCACAGGAAAATTTTGATAAGATCAGCATGCATGGAGAAGAATGGGCTGAGCCAACTCAGCAAAACTATTTCGGCCACCAAAGCAGCAGTGACAGCTGCAGGTGACAGGGCCAAAGAACTACAGCATGACAGCCATAAAGGCACATTTTTCCAGAATTAAAGCAGAACGTCCAAACCGACTCAGTGGCCTCCAAGGGTCAAAATATCTCCTGACATACATAAAGAGAATTTTTTTTGCATTCAATAATGTAATAACTTCTTATCTGCTTTCTGTACAAGTTGGTGAATGTATTTATTTCTCAGATGACTCAACACCTCAGATATTTTGTAGGACCGCTTGTATATATTCCCCCCTCGCATAATTTTGAGGGGTTGTTGTTGATTTCTCTTCAAGAGTTCTTTTGTTGTGAATTTTCAGAGTTTAATACAAAGGCTGATGGAATTTCCAAAGTCTGTGTTGTCTAAGGGTTGTAATGCGATTGCTGAGTGCTACAGGATTCCTACGTGTTTTCATGGCTCAATAAGTTTCCTTAAACTTTCGTTATGTTCTTCTGTTATTTTCTCATAACTCATCCATGTTCTAAATTTCACAATTAATGGCAGAGAAAAAGACTAATTCGAGGATTTATTCATAGAATACCCTGAATTCAATCTATGCTATTATAAATGTTTTTTCTTAGTTATGGTTATAAAGGTGCAATTCTTAATTGCTGCACCTCTACACTGTATCTTTCACAGTGATTATTGTTTTAGGAATTCAAATCTGCTCCTTTACAATAGATCTCTTTCTCACAACCAAGCTTAGTGGAAAATTCTTAATTGCTTTTCACTAGTTAAACACACTTCATCATTATAATATCAAGTTTGTTTCATGAGATATTCAAAAGGCCCTACAGTTTCAGCAATCCCAATCTTCCTCTCAAACAGCTAGTAGCCAAAGACTCCATTTCCCAATGGACTAGAATTATCGGAAGGTTTCCACCTTAGATGCAGAAGACATCCCTCAACCAGAACATAAAACAAAACCCTGAATATAATAGCTAGCCTAAAATACTATCAAAACAGTGATAAATCATAAAGAGAGAGCCCTCTCTGATTACAGTTTGGCTAGAAACTGTAATCCAAAGATTGGTTAGTGGTTACCCCGGCCGTATTCCCTTGGGAGTCAAAGGGAACAACCTGGGTGTTAACATAATTGGCGACTCCACTGGGGAACAACTTATTTTTCAACTGTTGTCTGTCTATAGACAGTGGTTCTAAAAAATTTGAGCAGTCCTTTAAAATAGTCCTAAGATATCCTAAAAATGTCAAAAAACAAGTTCAGAAGTTGGCTCCTAAAAGGGAACCTAGACACACTAGGTCAAACCCTGACCCCAATCCACCAGCTATTTCTTAAAATCCTAATACCATCCCCAAGATCATTAGGAAGCAGCGGGAACAGGAGACCCTTGCTGACTCAAGTCCTGAGACAGCTCATCCAAACCCTGTTCCAACTCCAATCAAGGTTTTATTTCGGTCTACCCTTGGTTCCCCCAGCTCACCATCCACATCTCAAAGCCCTCCTTTTACACCTCCATCCACTGCACATATTCCGTTGACCAACACTCTAGTCTCCACCTTTCCCACCACCCCTGTTGTACCAGTCGTTCATGCTATCCCAGTTATCCCTGTCAACCCAATAAATCCTGCAAATATGGCTAACAGATATGCTCCCCTGTAGTTACCTGCCAATGCTCCAGCTCTACCTCAGGACTATCAATCCAAGATCTCATATTTTGACTCCACTGGCCCTTTCACAGCAATTCAGCATGCTAGAAGGATGCAAGACCACTTTGAGAACTATGAAATTGATGATGACAGTGTGAGAATGAGAGTCTTTGTTCAGAGCCTCACAGGGGATGTAAGAACTTGGTTTAGATCACTAGCTGCAAATACCATCACAACTCCTGATGACCTTTATCAAGCCTTTACTAATAGATGGGAGAAGAAGAAAGATCCCCTGCACATACTTGGTGAATATGACACAATCAGATGAGGTCCTCAAGAGACCGTGTTGGAGTATTGTCCAAGATTTAATAACGTATATAATGCAATACCACAGAATTTAAGACCTCCCCCTGATCTGGCCTTGTACAAATTTCCTGATGGTTTTGACCCTGATATGGCATATCAATTAAAACAAAGGGCACCTGAAACCCTTGAAGAAGCCCAAAAGGTTGCTGTCACAGTAGAGGCTAACCTGATTGCTAAAAGAAACAGGGCAAGATTGGAAAAGAGAACCACCTTCAAAGAAGAACCCTCAGCCTTTGATCAAAAACTGGATGCAATACTCACCGGCATGAAGAGATTGGGGGACAGAGTAGAATCGGTTGAGAGAAAGTCATCATGGGATGCACCACAAAATAACCCTAACAGGAATCCAAACTTTAGGAGAAATCAAAACCCAAACGTTGGAAAGACCGGTTCTGACCCAGACATAAGACCTCCTTTCCAGGAAAACTATACTAAGGCATCCACTTCGGATGAACAAACAGATGACACCCACATTAACCTGATGGGCCTGAATGATGAGCAGCAAGTTTTTCTAAGTGAAGAGGATCATAAAGATGATGACATTCAGCAATTCCAAACCAGGTCAGGTGAGTCATTTCACTTTAAACAAGGATATGACACAACTGTTTATGAAGTTCATAAGCAATACAAGGTAAGAATCAGAACTATAAATGTGACACAGCCTGACAAGACAAAGGACACTCCGCAGCCTAAGAAAGCTATTATCACAGAACCAAGTGACAAAACTGGTCCAATTATAGATGAGGTAAAAGTTGAGGAAATAGCTGTAACTTCTCCCTCAAAACAGCAACGAGTAGAGTCATCACCCTTGCAGCCCAATCCAACTAACACTCCTCAAGAGGTCAGTAACAAGGACAAGCTTCAAGATCAAGATAAGAATCAAGAAGAAAACCTAGTGAACAAGGAAAAGGCTGCCACCCACAACACCAAGATCCAATCTGAAAGACCCTTTGACTTAGAAGCTGAAATTGGCAAATTGAAGGTAGTTGTTCCTCTTTCAGAACTAGCCAAGCATGACATTTATAGACAACAAATCAAGAAGTCCCTTCAGCTAACTCGTAATAAAGATAATGTAAATGTGTTAGATGACACCCCAGAATTGCTTTTCGGTCCAGAAGTTGATGGAAAAACAGCCGTTGCAGGTATCTTACCTTTTTATGTCAGTTTACATGTTCATGATAAGATACTACACAATGCAATGTTTTATTTAGGTGCCTCTCACAACTTGATGCCCAAATTAGTCATGGAAAGACTGAATCTAGATATCACAAGACCATATAAAGACTTATTCTCATTTGATTCCAGCCAAGTCAAGTGTCTAGGCTTGATAAAAGACTTATGTGTGTCCCTTGTTCAGTACCCAAATAAAACAATTCTCATGGATGTTGTGGTTGCTGATATCCCACCTAAATATGGGATGTTGTTGTCAAGATCATGGGGAGCTAAACTCCAAGGTTCCCTACAACTAGACATGTCATATGCAACCATCTCAGTCTTTGGTCAACCCAAGAGGTTATATAGAGAGTCACTTATGAAATACATGGTCAGTAGTGAAGAAAAACCTCAAAACTTTCCCATATATGCTGTCCATTCCGATATAGATTCATATATTCTCTTCAATTATAATTTAGGTCTCACAAATGACGAAGAAACCCAGACACTCAAACAAGATCAAGACATTAATGAACAAGCTGCTGCTCTAGAAATAAAGCTGATCCAATCAAGTGATGAGACTGTCCTAAAAGACAAACTAAATGAAAAACCAAATCTTCAACTTACAATCCCAGCTTACAAAGAAGTCATTAGGTCTCCCCTAGAACAAGAGATCCTATGGTTCCTTGAATTTGATGGATCAGTCAACAAATTAGGGGCAGGAGCTGGAGTTTGGATACATAACAAGCAGAACAATCATGCAGAAGGCCGAGCCTATAGACTAAATTTCAGATGCACTAATAACATGGCAGAATATGAAGCCCTCTTGCTAGGCCTTAAGCTAGTAAGATCCTTACAAGCCATAAAAGTTTCCATTATGGGTGACTCAGACTTGATTATCCAACAGGTAAAGGGAAATTTTGTTACTAATGATAAAAGACTGAGATCTTATAGATCTGCTGCTGCTGAACTACTACAGTCCTTCACTGAATTTCAAATTACCAAGATTCCCAGGACCCATAACCTGCATGCTCATAGCTTGGCCACATTTGCAAGCACCTGCAAGTTACCTTTTGAGCCCCATCATTGCTTTATAGCTGAGGTAAAACACAAACCTTTTGTCCCAAACAATGTCAAAGACTGGCAAGTATTTGAAGATGATGCACAGATAAATAATTTCTTGACCCTGCAACAAGAATTTGCAGGACTAAATATTGACATTGAGGGAGCAATTCAATCACAAATACTTGAAAGAGAAAGTCAATCACAAATACAGAATGAACAGGATAACAAGCCAATATCACCTAAGACAGCTCACCAAATCCTACATCCAACCGTTTTCAACAAAAACAACATACAAGAAATTCAGCAAACCAGTTATGAAGAAATAGTTGTCACAGAGGCTTAGATCATAGAGTTGAAAGACAATTTTCTTCCAACAGGCCTAACTCCATTAGAGGACATCTTTGACTCAAATGACATCCCTAGAAAACCAAAGATGCAGCCCCTTAATGCTGCCATTGAAGAATTCAACATTGGAACTGTTGAAAAACCCAAGATAATAAAATTGTCTGCATCCCTACCTCCTGATCAGAAGCCCAAATACATTGACCTTTTCAAAGAGTTCCGGGATGTCTTTTCTTGGAGTTATGAGGACTTAAAATCCTATGATACCTCTGTTATCCAACACACAATCCCTCTCAAGCCAAATCAAAAGCCATTCAAGCAAAAATTGAGAAGGATAAACCCCATGCTTCTCCCTGCAATTGAGAAAGAGGTACAAAAAATGTTTAAAGCCGGTATCATAGCACCAATCAGGTTTTCTGATTGGATCTCAAATTTAGTGCCCACAAGAAAGAAAACTGGTGAAATAAGACTCTGTGTTGATCTTAGAAATCTAAACCAAGTATCCCTCAAAGACAACTATCCCTACCTAAGATGGATCACATCCTCCAAAGAGTGGTAGGAGCATCAAGGATCTCACTACTTGATGGATTCTCAGGTTTTAATCAAATCCTAGTGCACCCTGATGATCAAGACAAAATTGCATTCACAACCCCATGGGGAACCTTTAAATATGTAAAAATGCCTTTTGGATTGAAAAATGTAGGGGCAACATTTCAAAGATCAATGGATATTGCTTTTGCCTAAGAGATTCATGACTTTCTTGTCATTTATTTGGATGATCTTACACCTTTCTCTAAATCAGACCAAGAACACTTGAAGCACTTAAGGCAGATTTTCTTAACATGTAGGAAATATGGAATTTCCTTGAACCCAAAGAAATCTCTATTTGGTTTGGAAGAAGGAAAGCTTTTGGGACATATCATTTCAAAGGATGGCATCAGAATTGACCCAGACAGGATACAAGCCATCTTACAAATGCCCCACCCAAGGAACATCAAAGAATTGCAAGCCTTCTTGGGTAAGATCAATTTCTTAAGAAGGTTTATCCCAAACTTAGCAGAACTGATCAGATTATTGAACAACATGCTAAAAAAGGATTCAAAGGTGAAATGGACAGTAGAAGCAAATCAAGCCTTTGAAGGCATAAAATTGGCCCTTACCCAAACTCCAGTCTTAACAAATCCTCAATTTGACAGGGAATTTATCATTTTCTCTTTTGCCTCCCAGCATACTATTGCTGTTGTTTTATTACAGAAAGATGACCAAGGAAATGAGAAACCCATTGCTTTCTTTAGTAGAGCCCTTAGAGATGCACCTCTGAAATATCATATCATGGAGAAACAAGCTTATGCTTTGGTCAAGGCCATTAAAGACTTTAGGATTTACATCCTTTATTCCCATGTTATAGCTTATGTGCCAAGTCTTATTGTAAAAGACATACTCACCCAAGAAAACTTGGAAGGTAGAAGAGGAAAATGGATTGCCAACATCTTGGAATTTGATATTGAGATAAAACCAAAAAAACTAATAAAAGGGCAAGGCTTGGCCAAACTAATGACAGAAGCAAACTTCCAAGCCCTAGACATAAACCAGCTGGACAATGAACTGGAGCTGGCGACTCCAAAGATCAATGTAGCCTTTGAACAATCCCCTTGGTACTCTGATATATGTTATGTGTTACAAAACCTGTGTGCTCCACCAGGATTGTCCAGAACTAAGTGTAGGTTCCTAAAAATGAAAGCTTGAAGATTTTGTGTCATGGAAGGCAATTTCCTTTGGAAAAACCATGAAGGTATACTGATAAACTGCCTGATTGAAAATGAAGCTAACAATATCACCAAAGAATTTCATGCAGGTGACTGTGGTGGACACTTGTATTGGAAGTCCACTGTGGATAAAATACTGAGGGCTGGTTACTATTGGCCCACTATTTTCTCTGATGTCAAGAAATTCACCACCTCATGTCATAAATGTCAAGTGTTTGAGGGAAAGAGAAAGTTACTACAACTTCCTTTGAGGCCTATTGCAACAGAGAGACCTTTTCAACAATGGGGCTTGGATTTCATTGGGGAAATTCACCCTTCATCTTCAGGCCAACATAGATGGATTCTAACAGCTACAGACTACTTTACTAAATGGATTGAAGTTGTTCCATGCAGACAAGCAAATGATTCCACTATCATTCAGTTCCTTGAGACCAATATTCTTTCTAGATTTGGTTGTCCTGATAAAATAATAACAGACAATGCTGCTGCCTTCAGATCTAAGAAGATGGTGAATTTCTGTCACAAATTTCACATTACCTTGGGCCATTCTACTGCATATTATCCCCAAGGAAATGGCCTTGCTGAATCATCAAACAAAAGCCTTGTGAACATCATAAAGAAGGTATTGGAAGAAAATAAGAAGAATTGGCATAAGAAGCTTGTGAATGCCTTATGGGCAGATAGACTAACAACCAAAAGATCAATTGGGATCAGCCCATATGAGTTAGTCTATGGATTAGAAGCCAAATTTCCTTCATCACTGGGAATCCCTGTCATGAAATTACTTTAAGAGAGTCAAGCTGAGCCAAATGATATGCAAAGAAGGGTAAATCAAATAATATGTTTGCAGCAAACTAGAGACCAAGTTTACCGCAGAGTTCAAGTTTTACAAGAAAAGTTAAAGAAAGCCTTTGACAGAAGGACCAAGACAGAAGATTTTAATGTTGGAGACAAAGTCCTCAAGTGGGATTCAAGGAGGGAAGATAAAGGAAAACATGGAAAATTTGATTCCCTTTGGAGAGGACCATTTGTTGTTCAAGCAGTACAAGGAAACAATACTTATTTCCTTAAAGGTATTAAAGAAACTGATTTGGATGAAGGTCCTGTGAATGGCAGGATGTTGAAGCACTATTTTGACTACTATCCATAAGTGCAGCCTGAGTTTCCCTTGTACATAATCAAGTGTATATATTACTTTCTGTTAAAATGTAAAAATGCAGTTTCTCAAGTTTTACTGGTTGTCAGCAAAAATCTAATGAGTTCAGAGATCTACCAAGATGGGAAGAGTACAATTTGGCATGTCAAAGCAGCATACTTCAAGTTTTGGTAAAAGCACTCAAGGGCCAGGGCATTCTGACCTACTGTTCTTGGTCTTTCAAATGGAAAAACCATCCCCATGTGGAGCCACTGTTGGCTACCTATATCAATAGGTTTCATATTTCATGATTGGCAAAGAAAGTTCCAAATATGCTCTACTTTGGTGACACAAAGATCCCATATTTCCAAAAAGAGACAAGGTGTGTATATAGCTTGATGTGGACTCAATTTTGATGGATGGTCCAACAGCCTACTTTGGATCATGCCATGTTTCAATTTTTTGTTGTAGAATAGAGAAAGAATTCTATCCAAACTGTTTAATCTCGGCAGACCAGTAGCTTAGGTAGAGAATTGAGGTTCCCAACTGCTTAATCTAGGACCGTGGAAACAATAAGGGTAATTCTAGATAGAAAATCAAAAGAAAAAGCCAAGAGAAAAGAAAAGTCAAATAAGGGTCTGCAAGTCTAAGTGCACCCTCCAAGAAGAAACAAAAAATGCTAGGCAAATAGATGGGTAGGAAGATGGGGTTGCAGAAATGTCATTCCTTTCAATTTAGTGTGTGCTGACCTATTCAGAAAGGAAAATCGATGGATTGAGAAGGTTTTCTTCTCCATCATGTTGCAGCAAAATAAAGAAGCATGACTAACTTCCTTTCCCCCTTTTTCACCTCCATTACTAACATCCCTTCATCAGTTATATTCATGAAAGAATTTGAGGTTTTATGCTGGTTCTTATTCCTTTAAAAGCCACATTTCTTGTCTAAAAATCTTTTCATTTTGATCTACTCCCTAAGCTAGGTTATCTTCACATAAACTTAGTGATTTCACTCCTCATTCACCTTTTCCATCCATATTAACCCCTAACTTCTATTATCTAAATCCCCTATGTTACCCTTTCCCTACTATTATAACACTATGGTGTATAAACCCCAAGCATTGTATAAATATCCCTCCCCTTGGCATTATAGCCATATGTTCACTGTTAGGGATTAAATTGACATCTGGTCAATTTGAGAACCCTAAGCCTTACCCCTCTTTTCCCTTCAGAAGTTATCCAAGCCATTTAAACCCTTCATGTGCTAAAAACCTTGTAAAAACCCCATTTTGTACCCCTAACCCAATTCATTTGCAAAATACAAATAAAAACCCACCTTTTTCATTTACCCAAAGTCTTAGCGCTATCCGCCTTTTTATAAAAAACATTGAAAAAACCATGAAAATCCGCCAATTTCCAAAGGTTCCCGCCGGGCGCAAATCTCAAAAGAAATATTATTTTAATCCCGCCCGCATCCGTATCGTCCGGCCAGCTCAACGATCCGTCGACCATCGGATCGGGCCCTTTTCATCTGACGGCCCTCGTACATATCGGACCGGCCCCGACGTCCGAAAGATAGCTTCTGAAATCTGTCAGAGGGTGACGTCAGTCCTCTGCCACGCGTCACCCCCACATCGTATCGGAGGTACTTCTGACATTTCCGCTTCCGTATGGAAGGCGGTGCGATATAAAACCGCTAACCATTTCCGGTTTCGGTGAACCCGCCTGCCAGCGTCACTGCCAGCGTCATCACCCTGTCAGCGCCCCGTCCGCCATTTGCTCCACCTGTCTGCCACCTCACCATCCCCGTGGACCCCTCTTGTGCCGCCACGTCACCCGATGACGTCATGCTGACGTCATCCGACCTTGACCCCACCTGATGACGTCATGCTGACGTCATCCAAAAAAAGCGCCAATGTTCCAAAAATCCATATTTTGGCCAAAATTTCACGTTTTTTGCACTTTTGGAAAAAACGACTGTTCTTTTCTCTGCATGTTTTTCACGTCCAACCGCACGCCAACCTGCTGAATTCGACCTGGAAACCGCTGGCGCGCCATTTCCACCTGCATTCGTGACCATTGCTCATAGTATACCAGGTATTTATCCTTATGAATCCCTCCTGCGCCTAGTTTTGTCCGTAAATTGCCAAAAATAGCTTAAAACAGGGAAAAAACATATAATTCACCGGCAAATCCCCTGTGCCTAGTCTCCTTTTGCACCTGTAACGACGAAATTCACCTGCTGAGCCTTGTTTTCCCGAGTTGTTACAAAAACCTGCATTCTGTTCGCGCAGTCGTGAACGGGAAATCCAAATTGCACTCTTTGGCTAAGAAGAAGAGTTTAAGGCCATGCATTTATCTTATCCATACTTTAAGCAGTATTTCAATTGCTGCAATTGACCATTTATCCTCTGTTCCACAGTAATTTACCTTTTTGTTCAAAGAAAACTCTTTGGTGTTGCTCTGCACAGTAACACCTGTTTATAAACAACAGAAATCCTAAAAGTAACCATGGATCCACCAGTAGCTCCTGTAGCATTGAACATTGCTCCTTTAGATGCCCCTCAGAGACAATTGGATTGGCAGCCTCTAGCAGACCTGGATTATCAGATAGCAGAAGAAATGCTAATGCATAGCAAGTACCACATTCATTTGCTGAATGAGTTGAGGATTAAACATGAGGCTGGAACAGATGTATTGGGCATTTGGGATTCTTTCCTCCCTCTATTCAAACTCCCTCAGGTCAACCAGTTTCCTGACCTAATCCACCTATGTGCTGAATCCTACGACGCCACCCAGAGGGCTGTGATTGACCCTTCAGGCTCAGTGGTTTTCTATGTCACCCCTGAAGCCATCAGAGAGATGCTCCATTTCAAAACTGAGAAGAAATTAGTCCCTTTATCACTGGCTGATCTGATAAAGCAAGGAGCCAAATTGACAGATGCCCAGATCACCAAACTAAATCAGTTGTACATAGGGTCTGACACCGTGAAGTACCCTCCCATCTCTCATGTTTACCTCAACCATTTGGGCAGGGACCTTGTAGATATGATCAGTCCATTCTGGGCTATAATTCTATTGAGTTTGTTGATGAGAATGTGCTGGTGATGATGCTCATTTTTGCCCCTGGCAAGTCTCCAATCTGCTATGACCATGCCACTTACATATCTGACAAAATACATGAGCAATTGATGAACTTACCAAGAGAAAGGGTGTTCAGATACACCTCCTACATCTACCACTTGATTTTGTATTATCAACATGAGAAGTTCCACTTTTCTATAAAGAGAGTGGATGCACAAGGAAATCCAAGGTCAGTGGTGTATTGGTCCTCTGCCTTCCACTGCAGATCTGTTTCTCCATACACTTATTGTGAATTTATAGACCTCTTCATCCACCCAGCCATGTCTCTAATGATGAGCTCACCTCCTCCAAGACTAACTGATGAGATGCAGAGGATTCTTCAGCTGTCCAAGGCATACAGCATCGGGGATTGGTATTATTACCAACACCACACAATCATCAGAATATATGGGTGTGAGCTGCCCCCATACAGATTGCCCAGATATGTGCCCATGAGATTGTTTGTCCTGGAATACTTCAGGCAATTTGGGAATGTTGATGTGCTGCACTTTTCAGGCAGAGGCAAGAAAGCACAACTCAAGGTCAGAAACCAATTAGGCCACTTCATCTACAACAAAAGGGAGGAAGGTTGGCAAGAATCCGACAGTATGTTAGGATCCCTTGGCCTACAGACCAGTTTCCTTTGGAAACCTTATGACCCCAATCACTTCATAACTTTAAGAAGGGTCAAGTATAGGCTGTCTGGTTATGACCATGTAAGGTTGCCTGACATAGAAAAATATGCAAATCATGTAAAATGGAGGAGGGGAACCTTAGAGGAGGCTGCTACGCAAGAAGAATTAAATCAAAGAGTAGTTAGAAATATCCAAAAGATGGTTGACTTGGAGCTTTGTGCACAGGTGTTTACTCTTCCAAGCACTCAAGTGGGAGCAGTTGCATCTTCCTCCACAGCAAATCAGCAAGCGGTTAAAGCTACTGAGCAAACCTCAAGCAAAGGCAAAGAAAAGGAGATGGAACCAGACCAACCACCTCATGAGGAGGCACAATAGCAACAACAATAGGTACAACAGCAACAATAGGGGCAACAAGAGAAAGAGCAGCCATTACAGCAAGAAAAGGCAGCTGAAGCCCCAATTTCCACTGAATAGTAGGCTCAGGACACGGTGCCTCCTAGGCCAGAAACGACAGTGGAGGCCTCAGTCCTCCAAACCCCACAAAAAGAAGACATAAGCAGAAAGAGGGACAGAGAGACTCCCCTCACAACAACAACGACTCAAGGGGAGAAAAGACACAGAATGAATCCCCTTTCAGAAGAGGAAATGCCTTTGGGGCAATCTTTGGGCATGGGCCCACCTAGCTTGGAGGCTTATGCAAGTTCTTTCCAGCATGAACAAGAGAGGACAGTGGGAGGAGAAGTCAGCTCCTCAAGCCAACAGAGAGAAGGTGAATTGAGCATCAAACAACAATTCATTGACATAAAGAGGAGGAATGAGCCAATAAAAATTCAGCTATATAATCATTTGTTGAAAATGGCTCCCACTAACCAACAAAGGCTGATGTCTGCATACGATGTTAATGAAGGCAAAATGATCATGAGTCACTTCATGCCAACTGCATTGCAACCACAGTCCCCTTCAGACTACTTGAGGACCAATCTTGGGGTCCTTGCCAAGGACATCCACCCAATGGACAAAATCGAATTGCATAAGCAAACGGGTGAGATGGTGTATGCCTTCTTGGCAGACAAGACATTGGATAACTACAGGCTAGAAAAAAGCCTAAATAATACAGCTACCTAACTTGAGTTGGAGAGAGCATCCTCTCAAGCAAAGGACAAAAGGATCAGGGCCTTAGAAGATATAATCATAGAGATTGGGCATGATCCCAAGGACATCATGGGCATACAAGAAATATTGAAATTGTGGGATGCAGACATGGCAGCTTTGAGGAAAAAGATCAAAATCCCAGCAACTATTCACCCTCAAATGGAAGAAGTTGCCCAGCTGAGACATGATCAAGATGCCACAACTTTGCTGGTGTCTTTATACAAAGAGCTGATCCAGACTCAAGAAAAGTTGGGAGAATCAGAGGCTGCATAGGCAGCATTGCAAGCATCATTACAGCAAAAGGAAGGAGGTCAATCATCTCAGTCTCCTCTAGAAATAATTAACCTGGAGGAACCTCCTCAGACCACAGCTCCTCCTACTAAAAAGACAACACCATCTACATCAACAACTGCACCAACAACAACAGAGCAAGCTCCAAGCCTGGACATGCAGAAGCTCAAGAATGAAATACAAGCCCTGGAAGCCCAAATAGCAGAGCTAAATGAGGCCATGGAGAGTCTAGCCAAGCTCAATGAAAGGTATGATAAATCCAAGCAGACTGTGGCAGAAAAGGGCAGGGAAATAAAAGCCCTCAAAGACAGGATAAAGGAGCTGGAGAAGGAGCTCACACTTGACAAAGTGATAGCTGAGCTCAAGACAGTCCTATGGGCCAATATTGGCCAATCCATCACTGATCAATGGCAGTATATTGAGACAATTCATGAACAGTTGGAGCTCATTGCAAAAGCACATAGGGAAATTCAGAGATCAAGGGCCTCTCTAGGCAATATGCCTGAGGTTGCCAATAGAATGATCAATGTGCTTAACAACAGAACAAGTGCTCAGTTAGCAACTATGGGAATCTTCAACAGGACTGAGACTATTTTGTTAATAAAGAGGGTCCTAACACTAAGAAGCCTGGTGCAGACACTAGAAAGAAGGACCCAGGACATGCAGACATAGGTCAATAGATTCCAGGACAAATTTGTGGCATTGCAAAACAGAGGTCTCCCTGGCTTACTGAAAAGCACAGGAAGACTACTTACACATGAGCAGTATGCCAAGAGGTTCAACATATTCGCCACAAATCAGATCACTGAAAGGCCCAGCACCTCAGAGGAAACAGGGCCAGCAACAGGACAAAGTCTCTTCAACAGGGTAGAGAATTTATTCTTTATAATGAATGAAATTAAACATCTGTTTGAAGTGCCTCCCACCTTCTACAAATACACAGAGGCAGATGAGACATTAGAGGCAATTCTTAGACATCAATTGCCCACACAGCAATGGTGGACTAAGGCAATACAAATGATCTTATAGACAAGAAGCCATTCAATAAGTTTTTTCATCAACAAATACAAGTTAGCATGCACAGGAAAATTTTGATAAGATCAGCATGCATGGATAAGAATGGGCTGAGCCAACTCAGCAAAACTATTTCAGCCACCAAAGCAGCAGTGACAGCTACAGGTGACAGGGCCAAAGAACTACAGCACGACAGCCATAAAGGAACATTTTTCCAGAATTAAAGCAGAACGTCCAGACCGACTCAGTGGCCTCCAAGGGTCAAAATATCTCCTGACATACATAAAGAGCATTTATTTTGCATTCAATAATGTAATAAATTCTTATCTGCTTTCTGTACAAGTTGGTGAATGTATTTATTTCTCAGATGACTCAACGCCTCAGATATTTTGTATGACCGCTTGTATATATTCCCCCCTCGCATAATTTTGAGGGGTTGTTGTTGATTTCTCTTCAAGAGTTCTTTTGTTGTAAATTTTCAGAGTTTAATACAAAGGCCGATGGAATTTCCAAAGTCTGTGTTGTCTGAGGGGTTGTAATGTGATTGGTAAGTGCTACAGGATTCCTACGTGTTTTCATGGCTCAATAAGTTTCCTTAAACTTTCGTTATGTTCTTCCTGTTATTTTCTCATAACTCATCCATGTTCTAAATTTCACAATTAATGGCAGAGAAAAAGACTAATTCGAGGATTTATTCATAGAATAACCTAAATTCAATCTATGCTATTATAAATGTTTTTTCTCAGTTATGGTTATAAAGGTGTAATTCTTAATTTCTGCACCTCTACACTGTATCTTTCACAGTGATTATTGTTTTAGGAATTCAAATTTGCTCCTTTACAATACATCTCTTTCTCACAACCAAGCTTAGTGGAAAATTCTTAATTTCTTTTCACTGGTTAAACGCACTTCATCATTATAATATCAAGTTTGTTTCATGAGATATTCAAAAGGCCCTGCAGTTTCAGCAATCCCAATCTTCCTCTCAAACAGCCAGTAGCCAATGACTCCATTGCCCAATGGACTAGAATTATCTGAAGGTGTCCACCTTAGATGCAGAAGACATCCCTCAACCAGAACATAAAACAAAACCCTGAATATAATAGCTAGCCTAAAATACTATCAAAACAGAGATAAATCATAAAGAGAGAGCCCTCTCTGATTACAGTTTGGCTAGAAACTGTAATCCAAAGATTGGTTAGTGGTTACCCCGGCCGTATTCCCTTGGGAGTCAAAGGGAACAACCTGGGTGTTAACATCTCCTAGGTATTACTGACACTTGATCCATGGCTTAACAACCAATTGGTCCATGATATCTATTTGAAGAGCATGGAGAGTCATTTATAGGGTAACCATTCATGATGGAATCTTATGTAAATTTTCTTTCCTTATTAATAAATTTCTTGAAGTGTTCACATTGGCTCAAGCTATGGAATCTTTGAGGGTTGTAACCACGTCAAGAATACTAGTGTATTGATTTGTGATCTATTTGTGAGCGATGTCCTTTGGTGTTCTATCTGAGGAACTTATCGTGTAAATTCCTACAAGATATCATAACTATTTGAGGGCCGCATCCGTTGGTAATCCAAATCGAAAGTCGATACAACTACATCTGACTATCATTTATTAGATCTATTATTTCTTACTGCTTTTGGGATGAAAGGACTACTATATTGTGTTAGGAGCATCTGTTCTAGTGAGGAACCCCTTTCGTTTCACGCAAGAAGGTTTCCAGTATCCCTAGCTACATCATTTTTAAGATTTAGAGGTATAAAATCTTTATTTGCGGTTCTAGTTATTTATCTCTCTCTTTATTTCGGTTTATTTATCTGTCTAATTTTTATTATTGGATCTATAACCTTCATTTCTATTTATTCTCTTTTCTCTGCGACTCTATGTAATCTAGGCAAACAAGAAACAGAAAGGAAGGATTTTTCTCATGCATATGCTCTTTTTTGCCATGCCTTAGTGTGATCTCAGAAAATCAGAAACATAGAGGGAAATATTTAGATTCTAGCAAAAGCTAACTTCAAGCCATAAGATTTGGCTTTTTTTGTATGTCCGTGTTGGGTTGTGTGGTTTTTTGTTTTATAGGCGAAAATGGATTTTTCAAGTAAGCATGAACCCCAAAGCTTCAATGAGTAAAGAAATAAAAACTCCATATCTCTTTTCCAAAAATTACTAATCTTATAAAATAGCTCACATGGTCCAAAGTTACTTTATGAGAATAAAGGTCTTGAGTTCAAGTCTTTCTTTTTGTTGAGTTACTTTTTCAAAAAACACATGTAACTTATGTTTTAAAGTTACTTTATGTAAAAGTGTTCTCACCCATTATAAAAAGTGAGTCACTTATAATTCTAAAGTCTCTTTATATTTTATTTAAGTTACAATTTAATGGATATCTCATAAAGTACGAATGTAAAAGTGGCTTTTGCTTATTTATAAAAGAGGGTCACATATATATCCTTTTAAAGTGAGCTAATTAGATTAAGTTTGGAAGCGGGGGATTTCTTTTAAATATAACATTATCATTCACTTCTGCACATTCACACACTTTGTCGACATCTTCAACAAATTTTCTTCAAAAAGCCATAACTTCTTCATCTGGAAGCTGTTTTCAGAGCCATTTTTTTTAATTAGCCTAATTTTTTTAGATATTTCCATTAGAACACTTAGTTTTAGCATCTACAGCTTTAGTTTGTATTAGAATGGAAAGCCCATGCCAAGTTATTCTTGACAACACCAACTACTTCCAATGGTGGTCTTACATTATGGATTTATTTAGAAGTAAAGGACTTGATAGAATAGCCTCAACCCAAGAAACGAAACTTAAAGATGGAGATAAGGAAACCAAATGCGAACATAGGCAAGATCAAGCACGTGGTTTAATAGGGATGTCTATTTCTCCAGAACTTAGATTCCATATCATAGAACTTGACTATTTTTTTTGGAATTAAAAATGAAGTTAGATCCCATCAACTCGAAAATGAGTTTCTTATGTTGGACCCCCATAATTTTTCTTCGATTGAAGATTTTTTGTCTAAGTTCAAGACCCTTATACTTCTCTTGGAAAGTGATAAGGTTAAGAAAGAAGATGGTAGCCTTATCTATTCCATTCTTACTAAGTTGGGACCAACCTACTCTGTGTTTGTTTCGACCTTCCATTCAACTAGAGAAGCCTTCATTTCTCAAGAAAAGGACTACAAGTCCCCCTCTTTTGATGCCTTTTGTGATTACTTAATAAGAGAACAAGAAAAACTCTTACATCTTGGTCTTATTAATTGTGGAAAATCTTCTAAGAAATCCTTAGCCACCTAGCAACAAACAAATTCAAAGAATATTAAGAAGAAGTATCCTAAAATGAATTGTCCTAAAACAAACAAGGGTCCTAAGCAATTTTAGTCTCAAAATGAAAAATAAATTCAAAAAAATGATAAGGAAAATAAAGACAAAGGGAAGAATACTGATAGGAATTGCAACTTTCGTAATCGAGATGGCCACTTAGAATCCAAATTCTTTAAGAAGGTGGAAGCCTTAGAAGCAGCAATGAAGAAGCATAACATCCATTTGGAGCATTCTTCAACTTCAAGTTCATCTTCATGAATAACACTTTTTTCATGTGGTTATCAAGAATATCGGTCTAGCTATGCACTAAATGCATCTTCTTATTCTCATTCTCATGAGTGGCTAATTGATTCTAGAGCATCTTATCAAATGGCCAAAAACAAAGCCATGTTTTCTTCTTTAAATGATTGTAACACCAAAAATACATATGTTTGTGATGATAAATCTCTTAGTGTTGCAGGGACTGGAAGTATTCATCTAGACAATGGTCAATTTAATGATGTATTATGTGTTCCATCATTATGGTGCAACCTTCTATCTGTATGTCAGATAACTCATTCAGGTGAAGGTAAAATAGTTGAATTTTCACCTAATGATGTTGTAATTAAGGACCTAAGAGATCCTAGATAGATTTTAGCTACTAACATTGCTGATCATTCTACAAGGTTGTATAAGTTTAACAACTTTGGGTCATCACTCTTCCCTTGGTATTTGTTTCTCATAATGGTGAAGTGAGAAAACTTTGGCATGAGTGATTTGGTCACTTAAACTATCGCTCCCTTCAAAATATGTGTAAAGAAAATATGGTGATAGGTCTTTCTATGGTATCATGCAGAGATGGTGTTTGTTCCGGATGTGTACTCAAGAAACATCATCATGATAGTTTTGGAAAACATACCTCTTGGCATGCCTTAGACCCTTTACAACTTGTGCATAGTGATTTATGTGGTCCACTTCCAATTGTTTCATTCTCTAGCTACATGAATTTCTTAACTTTTGTTGATGATTTCTCGAGACACACATGGGTATACTTCTCAAAACTGAAGAGTGAGGTATTTAACATGGTCTTGGCTTTTAAGGCCTTTGTTGAGAAATAATCTGCACATCAAATTCTTAAGCTAAGATATGATAATGGCAGAAAATATGTTAACAAGAAATTTATGAACTTTTGTAGTGAGGATGAAATGCAAATGCAACATATTGTTCCATATACTCCACAACAAAATGGTGTAGCTGAAAGCAAGAATGACACCTTAAAGGAAATGGCTAATTGTATGCTTCAACCTAAAGGACATAGTCTTAGTTTTTGCGTAGAATTAATTAACTGTGAAAATTACATAGTAAATCAAACTCCTAAAAATGTTTTAAAGAATATCACTCCAAAAGAAGAATGGAGGTCAATTAAACTAGATGTAAGTCACTTTCACCTTTTTTGAAGTGAAGCATGGGCCAATATTCTAGATGAGAAACATAAATATTTAGATCCTAAGAGTGAAAAATGTACTTTTGTTGAATATTCTGAAGATGTCAAAGGATATAGACTTATTCCACTTATGTCCAAAATTGTTATCATTAGAAGATATGTAAGTTTGCTAAAAACATATCGGCCTACGAGCCTAGTTCATTAGATGTACCACCTCTCTCTATCATTTCTAGTTATGAAAATATTTCTTCTTCGGATGATGACAGCGAGGATGCCAATCCTCCCCCACCTTCTTAGGATCCTCCTTCAGCTCCTCAACTTCCAAAATGGGTCTGTGCTACTTAGGATGAAGCAGGTGCTTTTATAGGTGCTCTTTTAGGTGATCCTACAAATCAACGACATACACGTTCTCAGTTTGATAGAGCTTCTTCTTTACTGGCTCAAGCTTCAGCGAATTATAATCCTAAAACCTTTGCAGAAGCTACAGGCCATCCAGATTGGGAGATAGCTATGAATGAGGAATATCTTCCATTATTGTCAAATGATACATGGGATCTTGTTCCTCTTCGAAACGGACGAAAAATTGTTAGATGCAAATGTGTTTACAGAACCCAGTCTAGACTAGATGGAAAATTTGATAAACATAAAGCTCATCTTGTTGCTAAGGGTTTTTCACAAGTTGAGGCATTGACTATACTGAAACCTTCTCCCCTATTTCAAAAAGGAACTCAATTGGCCTTCTTCTTTCCATTGTTGCCTCTTTCAAATGGGAACTCCATCAAATGGATGTTAAATCTGCCCTCTTGCATGGGGACTTTCATGAAGAAATCTATATGGAAAAACCTCCTGGATTTCTACAAATAGAATTTAGCTTTGTATGTTAGCTTAAGAAATCCATTTATGGTCTCAAGCAGGCCCCTCGGGCTTGCTATGCCAAAATGGGTAGCTTTCTTTTAGATACTAGTTTTTCTAGGTGTAATTTTGACAGTGCTATCTACACCAAGAATGTGGGTAAGTCTCTTATCATTCTTGTCCTTTATGTTGATGTTATTATCCTTACTGGTAGTGATCCCAACCTTATAAACCATGTGAAGTCCAACCTTAAAATGAAATTTGAAATGAAAGACTTCAGACACTTGCATTATTTTCTTGGTCTTGAAGTCTTGCAATCCAAGGAAGGTATTTCCCTTTCGCAGTCCAGGTATGCCTGTGATCTTCTACGCCACTTTCACATGGAATAATGTAAGCTAGCCCCTTCTACATTTCAATTTGGATTCAAACTTTTAGTCACTTCTAATTCCCCTAAAGATGATGCTACCTTATACCGTCAACTTCTAGGAAAACGTTTGTATCTGACCCATACCCGTCCTGACATTTCCTTCATTATTGGCCTTATTTCTTGGCTTATGCAAAACCCACATGAAAGTAATTGGAAAGAAGCTAAAAGAATACTTCGTTATGTTTGACGTATAGTTTGGTTTGGGATTCATTACAGTCCAGAAGAATCTCGTCTATTGGTTGGTTTCATTGTTTTCGATTGGGCTGGTGACCCTGATGATCAGAAGTCTACCGCAAGTTATGTCTTCAGTCTTGGTTCTAGATCTATTACATGGGCTACAAGAACAAAGTGCCATTTCTCTTTATTCTCTAAAAGTAGAGTATCATGGCGCCATAGAAGCTTGTAAGGATTCCATGTGGCTTCGTCAGATCCTGTCAAAGTTTGGCTTTTAACAACACCATCCGACTAGACTTTGGTGTGATAATGAAAGTGCCATTCAACTATGCAAAGATCCAATCCAACACTAGTGCAACATACACATCGAACTACACATGCACTTCATCATAAATCTCATTCATGACCATGTTCTTGAAGTGCAATGATGTTCAATAGATGATCAAGTTGCAAACATCTTTACAAAATCTCACACAGAGGTGAAGTTTACTAAACCTCGATTTATGGTTGGAGTTATAGAAGTTGTCACTAAAGGGGGATAGGCTCTAATGTCTCCTTCCTTGTCATATTGTGTCATAGTTGTACATCCTTCAATCCTATCCTAGGTTGTTCTTAAGGGGGGATGTTAGGATATTCTGACACATAGGAAACAGTTAAGTATAACTTGGTCTAGTGTAGAGTTAGGTAAAGTGAGTTTCTTTACTATGTACATTTGTAACTTACAATCCAATGGTCACGATATGTTATAAACATTAAGTGATCTAATGGTTCATTCTATTCTCGGTGTTACCAACACTTGATCCGTGGCTTAACACCTGGTTGGTCCATGATCTCTATTTAAAGAGCATGGAGGGTCATTTATAGGGTGACCGTTCATGAGAGAAGCTTATGTAAATTTTCTTTCTTTTATTAATAAATTTCCTGAAGTTTCTCCATTAGCTCAGGCTGTGAACTGTTTCCCTCTTTAAGGGTTTTAACCACGTCAACAATACTAGTGTATCAAGATGAAGAGGAATTTTTAGTAACCACATATTATATGACTAAATCAGATTCTGAATCTAATGTAAAATATTTATGAGGAACCAAAATATGATTTGATCCACCTAGGCATTCATGATCACGTCTATCAATTGATTCATCATCATTAGAATGATTATTTCCAGAGGCTACAGATTGATAGAAAGAATTGATTACATTTGATTCACTACCGAGATTAGTAGATTAAGAGTCAATGAAGAATGGAAGCACATTTTTTTGACATGGAGCATTTTGAAAAAAAGAGGAAATCTTGAAAGCATCTTCACCTTCCTTCTCATGTACTTGTGCAATGTGACTTCCTTGTATCTGATCGCAATTTGAACTAGCAAAGTGAAAATCAAGAGAGTATGAAAGACTAGCTGGTGGAGGAGAATTATCGGGTGGATCAAAATACAAAGAGTCATGGCATGTAGATAATGGAGTATCATAGAAATCTATATTGGATTCGAGGCTAGAGTTATGAACGATAACATCATGTTGCAGAATGGGGAAATTAGTCTTCCCATGGGCTACATAAGCCATTATGGGATTTCGACCATTTAATCCGAGTCACGAGAAACGAAAGGATAATTAGAAGATGTATTAGGAATTTTATTTGTGGATTTTTCAACTTTATTATCATTGCAAGGAAGAACACACATTGGGACTCGAAAAGAAGGAATAGAAAGAAAGAAATGAGCAGTAAATTCCTGGTCTAAAATTAGAGATGTCTCGTGATTTCACAAGAGTTGGCAAACTAGGAATATAAGAGGGTTGAGGTTCACCATGTAAATATAAAATAACCAAGCACTCAAACTCTTGTTTCAAGAAACGTTGATTCATGTCTTCTTCTGAAATTTCACAAAAAAAGTGAAGGAATCGATCAGAAAAATATGAAATCGATCCATTAGGCTTCATTCTTAAGAGATTGATTCTTTTACAAACATATTAGTAATTATACCTATCAAATGCTTCATGAAGCTCCCGTAGGAAATGATGAATGGAATGGATAGAGGTAGGTGGAAAGGTATGGCACCATTGATTTGCACGACCTTCAACGGTGAGGAAGAAAATCACATAATCAAAATTTTCATCATTGATTTCGTAATATTCACAAAATTTAGTAAAATCATAAATATGTTTGGTTATGGATGTTCCATCCTCACCATGAAATTTTATTTGGGAAAATTGATAAAAAATCTCATTAAGGTTTGAAAATTGATAAAGGGAAAAATTAGAGAAACACCCCTAGAGTAAGATCTGAGCATGAGCGATTTTAAATAAGAGATTCAAAAAAATTCAATGGGCTCATCTTGTCTTCTGGACCTCCTTCTAGCACCACTATTGACATTGCTAGAAATAAATTAACCAAGGGGTCTCCTCGATGTGAGTTCCCAATTCGACCTCACACCATTTGGAGTAGGAGCCCCATCCAAAATATTGGTTTAGTTGTCATGTATCCTAAAGATATACCTTGGATCTAACTATCAATAAGAGAGAGGTGGCACATGTGTCTTCGAAAAGCAAGGGGGATTTTCGGAGTGAGTGTTCAATCATATGTGTGTCAAATTTATTTAAATGTGTAGGGGAGGATAATTGAGCCTCTAAGAGAGAGGTGGTAGTGCCACCCTCACTACAAGAAAAAATGACATTGGTGAGGCACGAAAAATGGCACCATAAGCTCATTGGTGACGGTCAAGAGAGCCTTCGTCACCAAAAACTGAATGTCACCAACAATGGTGTTGCCAAAAGTATAAGTGTTGTAGTGACATTCAAAGTTCATCACCAATAATGATTTATAATGATGGATAGTGACCGTCACCATTTCATATTAGCAATGGTGATGGAGAATAGCCTCCATCACCAAATGTCGTGTCGCGAAAAGTATAGGTATTCTAGTGACATTCAAAGTCCATCATCAATAATGATTTATAATGATCGATAGCGACCATCACCATTTCATATGAGCAATCGTGATGGACCATAGTCTCCGTCACCAAAAAGTGAACGTCGCTAAAGGTGGCATCGCCAAAAGTATAGGTGTTATGGTGATATTTAAGGTCCGTCACGAATATTGATTATAATGATGAATAGTGATTGTCACCATTTCATATGAACAACAATGATTTATTGTTATGGATATTTCATGGCCATTACCAAAATCCGCATTGCCATAAATATAGATGTTGTGGTGAAATTCAAGGTACGTCACGAATAATGACTGTAATGATGGATAGCGACCGCCACCATTTCATATCAACAACAACGATTTATGGCTACGGACTTTTGTGGTTCATCACTATTGATGTTTATGTATGGTGGCGTTTGTTGACCATCACCATTTCATATTTTGGTGAGGGTCAAAAAATGTCGCCAAAGCTCATTGGTGATGGTCAAAAGAGCCTCCATCACCAAAAATTGATCGTTTTCATTCCATATGGATGGCAAGATATGATGGAATCAACCACCAACCTCCTGCTTGTGAAGCAGGTGCTCTGCCATTGAGCTAGCACCCTTTAAGGAATTAGACTTTAAAATATTATACCTTGACACTTCCTACATTGTAAATTCTACAACTTTGAATAAATTAAAGTCTCAACAATATTTTAATAAACAAGAAAAGAAACATCAAAGCTGCAGGTCCCTACTTAATGGCTTTGGAAGTTATGAAAAGTGGGTGGAGCGAAAAATAAATATGTATAAGAAAATCAATATGTTCAGTTGAATACTCAATTAGAAGTGAAACTTTGAAGACATTTATAATCTATAAATGACCTATAACTAGAAAATGCACCAAATATTGCAAAAGAAATGTAATAAGTGGATAGCAAAAGGAAGAAGAACATTGATGAAGATAGATGCAATATGTTATAGGTTGAGTGAAATAGAAATCTCAATGTTGTTGTTTGGTCTTTAGATATCTGAATCATACCTAAACTCCTATGCAAATGTAACATGGATCTCTGGAAGACATGAACGACATATGATAAAAAAAATATTATATATATATATATATATATATATATATATATATATATATCCCCTTTACATGAGCCAACATGCAACTTGGAATCTCACAAGTCCACACTCAAAACATGATAGCAACCAACAAATAAAAGAAATTGACTTGGACAGAAAACAATAGCTTCACCTTAATTCTTAAGTTTCTTCTGTTTATTTGAATTTTACTCGTTACATTCTTTATCTGAAAATAAATAAAAATCATCACTAGTATTAAATTCATCCAACACGGACTTTGGATATCCCACTTACATCTAGGTTTTTGTTTCCATGCTTGAAAATCATGGAGTTTCTTGTCGATAGTAGAATAAGATGTGTGCCTGCTACTCAAGAACAAATTCCTTACTAACCATTGTTACCTGATAGAAGCCAAAGAGACAACACAATATCAGCATACACAAAATCCCCTACCGAAATATAATCATAACTTACGAAAGAAGTCTAAAAGATGTTCATAAACATTGCATTTCGAAATATTGTTTCCTTAGATTTAAAAAAGACTATTTTGTACAACACTTCTATCTATTTATCCAAGCAATTATATCATAGCATATGTCACACAGTAGAAATCTACAGTACCTAAAGTAAGAAGACAAATTTGCTCAAGCAAATAGATTTAGTAAAGAGTTTTGAAAGCTATAAGTTTCTCATCATGCAAATTGTGCAGGCTATGCAAGCAGCCATTATTTTAGAATGGTTGATGTTTCAACACTAACAGTTATTCTGAAAACCACAATGAGCTAATCAATATTACATATAATTATGTATTTCAGTGTCTAAGATTATAGCAACAACAAGGTAAAAGTACCAACACTTGAAAGGATATGTCGAATACTTAAGAAGTTTTTAGTTTACATATAAATAGAAAGGTATAAAATCATGTATAACAATAGGAAGGGATTAATAAATATGGGAGCTACTACAGTCAAAGTAGTGAGACTTTTGTAAAGGTAATTTAATTTGCGAGGCTAAAAGAGGATGTCTACCTGTAACAGCACACCCCCAGCTCCATCCCTAAAATGAAAACAGGAGCTCTTGTTTGTCCAATCAACATATATAGAAAAAGCATTTGCTTCAATAATCAAAACATTTTTAAATCCACCAATTGTCATTTTTCCAAGAATACTAACCATAAGTTAATGAATTATACAAAAAAATTGGATTTATCAACAATCGGAATAGACACAACAACTTACCTTTTAGGAAACATGTGGTTGTTACAAGACCCAACACAAAGCCATTAGAAGAAGCTGTAATGTCGAAAGCCATGGCTTTTACACAACCCCCTTCACTTTGTACCTGATATCAAAATTGCATTTTTTTTCTAATATAGAATCATGAGTATGAATAATTAATGCAAAAATTTATAGAAAAATATCTAAAATCTACACGTAGTAAACTATATTTGTTAAAATTACACAAATTGACACAAAATATACCAATTTAATATGGTTAAGGGGAAAAAAGGTTATGTCCTAAAGACAAAGGTTGTCAGCATGCGAAAGCTTAATCCTAATAGTAACATGAAATCCAAAAAAAGGAACTTTTGAGAGTTGAAAACAAAATAACTTATAGACCTTTGGTTGGATCCCATTAAAAAACTGGAAAAATTATATATTTCCATAAAATAAACACATGCACAATCATTCATATCACTTACTTTTCATTTGGATATCACAAGGCAATCCACTTGTGATGGCTACCACATGCAATTTTCATTCAAACCCAATAGGAATGTAGTTGCAGAAATATGTTCATATACCAACACAATTATTGATATAGATGCAATACTTTGTGGTACCATGTTATTAAATATGTGAGAAGAAAATACTACTAAGGGAGAACTGGAAATTTTTTAAAAGCATAATACACACCTGCACACAATAACAAGTTTTGAAGACACCAAATAATGCAAGTGATTGCAAAATGTATCCCAATGAGAAACTCTTACTGTGAAGTTCTTTGATTAAGTCTGTGTAAATACATTTGAAATTGGTTGCTATCTTGCATAGGTAACAAATGTAGCCTCAATCACAAGGTCCACAACATTGAAGGAAGCTTGTTCATTGAAAATTCAAAACATTAAACCTAACTATTGACTAAAGTGTGGTTTACTAACCATGGGACATGTGGGTTAGCAGACCATCAAATTCTACTAAATAATTAAAATAGAATATGTTTAATTGTGATATTTCATATGTTGTGTCAATTAGTCTAGTTAGTCATATGAAAATTATGTTCACTTTCTCATCTTGGTTATGGTCTACTTCTAGTTTGCCTATGTTCTAACCTCCATCTAGTATCAATTGTTTCACCCATTTGTAATATTTTGTCTTTATTCAATATGCAAAGAGGTTTTCAATAAATTTGCAGATCAAATAGGGCATATCTAGATCACCATATATAAAGTAATATAAAATTTATAAAATTTTATATATGGTGATCTAGACATGCCATATTTGATCTGCAAAGGTATTAGAAACCTCTTTGGATATGCTGGCAAGTGGCAACTCTCAGCTATGACGGTTTCACTATCCAAGCAAAAATTCAACATTAAAAAAAGGAACAACAAAGTCTCCTTAGGGAATGAAGAAACAATTACAAGTTTCTTTTCTATACGTCTTATAGGTTATTTCCTTAATGATTTTTTGATCAGATTTTGAACTACTATGAGACTCAACTGGAACAAATTCATGAATAGGTGGCTAAATGGTAAATATGCGTATGCTCCAAAAGGTTAGACGATATTGATAGCGATGTTGTTATAAGAAAGTCCCTTTAGTAACTAAGGAGCAAGCTAATAAAATAAGGAAACTAGGGATGCTTAGCATGTGGAAAATAAGGATGCTTTGCATATATTATGACAAGGAACCATAAACTAATTGCAAGGAATAAAATACTAAAATATGATAGAATGATCATCTTTGACTCATAGATTTGCAAACAGGAAGAACAAGTTCATTCAAAAAGCAAAAGGATTTTCCCAAGGAAATATAAACTATTTGTGAGAAGCAACAGACTAAACTAAGATAACAATCATATGCTTTATCTTAGAAATTTGCACAACATGTACAAATTCCTCCACATGCAGAAAAAGAATTTTGATAAGAGCAATTATATACAAGAACTAACCTATACAATAGAAACTATATAAAGAACACCCCTGAAATTTTCCAGGAATGTCTCAGGTATGGCTAGCAAGTCCCTTCATCCCCAATGAAATCCATCGCACAAAGGGACATTCCCTTACTCCCCAAAGAAGCAGAACAGTGGGTATGATATTTTACTTTTCTTTTTCTTGGGGGGAGACACAAGAATAGCAAAGGATAATATCAAGCATTTTATCATGAAATTCTAGTTAAAATCTTCAAATCCATGCTTAGCTCAATGTTGCTAAAATTTGAAAATGGACAATCCAAACTAGAAGCAACTAGTTTTAGTACTGCTTTGATAATTTCCAGTCAGAACCCACCGATGAAACTAGAATTGATCATTTTTTTTGAAAACTTCTAGTTCGAGAAAAAACCAATCAAACTAGAAAGTTTGACCAGTTTTTTACCATTGCAACCCCAACCCTAGAAAAAGGAAAAAAATAAACCTACAAAAAATCCTAGAACTGCCATAAACCTCATTTCCCATCTATTTAATCATTCCCCCTATATTTGCTTCACAACCTTCTCATTGATCATTTGAGGAGAAAATAGCATTGATTCAACAATATTCTTGAGTTGATTCATAGTGCTTCTGAGTCTGATTCAGAGATTTTCATCTGATGATTTGGAGCACTCAAGATTTTATTGGGGAGTTTCTTGGATGTATTATTAAACATGATTTGGATTAAGGCTTGGAGTATTGATTTGAAGATTTGATTGGGGTGCTTCTTGTGTTTTTTGTAATGCTGTAAACATCATGTCAACAAAAATATTACCAAGAATCAGGAAAAGAAAATATTGACAACATCAGGAAAATATCACAAAATATAGGCAAATTTAAAAAGTACAAAGTTATTCAAAGACACAAATAATTGACATTATGCCCCTCCATCGATGAATAGTGAAAATAATTTCATGTATCTCATGATAATAACGAGATATTTATAATATTGTCATGCTATTTTTGAGAATGAAAACATTGCATAGTTTATCAACAATAATATCATTCTGGGGTAAAATTTGTGACATTGCAATAGTATCATGGTCATGATAATCAAAATATTTGCAACACTGGTTTTTGGAGCTACTATTTTACCGATTCTAGATGTTGATTCAATCAGTTCATGCAATTGATTTAGATCTACTCCTGGAATTTATTTAGAGTGAAGACTTGGAACTGGTACAGGTATTTACAAATATTCTTCAAACCCTATTTCTCTTAAGAAAGTTTGTTAAAAAAGTATAAAAATTAAATGTAAAACATTATTTGCAAATTATTTATGTGGTACAAAAATGAATGGCTCCCAAACATAAAAAGGACCCTACATGGAAACATTGCCAAATAGTTGGGGATGAAATGGTATGCAACTATTGTCCCATGGAAATTGGTGGGGCTATGGTTATACATATTCTGAGAGTCAAAATAGTACCTAGAAAATATACTAGGGAAAATTCAATATCTAAAAACTTAGTGAAATTATAATATGATGTGCAAGCTGCTATTGAAAGCTATAATACGAAGCAAAATATATGCAAGAAGAAATAGGAAGAAATGGAAGTGAACATGATAATGAAAACCATAGTTCTGAAGACTCCACTATTCATCCTGCTAGGGATACCTTTAGAATCCCAATCCATCCAAAACACGAGGGTGATTTTGGCACAAAGAACACATTCCTAACAAGCAAAGAGTTCACTCAATATTTGTATCTAACAAGCAACAACATCCTTAGTTCTTAGCCCACCATTGATAAAACATGGAGGAAGTTGCTTGGGAATACATTGCTAAATGGTGACATGATGCAAAGATAAATTACAATCTATGTTCAGCAGGATACAGATAGGTATCTGGACACAGATTTTCCAAATTTTTGAACAGCCAGGATCCAGATATAGTAGGAAAATGGCAAGTACAAAAATATTTTGTAATATATATAAAGAGAGACAATTAAAAAAAAATCAATAATCAAAACCATTCAGGAATGACAAGAGTAAAACTACAAGTTTATAACCAAAACCAAAAAAGAAAATTCTAATGCATCTTACTATTAGCCACCCATGTATTATAATTGATAATTTGATAAGTCATAACCACCAGTGACTATTGATAATTTTGAAGACCATCTCGGCATGAGGACATCGCAATTCATACCAATATTTTTGTAAGCAGCATCCACATGTGCATATCAACAATGAATAAAGGGGTGTCTTGAGGACTATGGCAAGACTAAATAATACTATTAGTGAAGTGACCAACATCGTAGCACATAAGGCTAGAATAAACATTGAGAATAAACCTTGAACATGATGATAGATCAAAACTTCTCAAACCTTGACATTGTATAAAACATTAAGTAAAATGACTGGCCTCCAGTTTCTCACCATATCCCTTTCTATTCCTTTAATAATAAGCTTGATCAAATATGCATTTACCTGCTCCCCCATGTGCCTATTTCCAAGTATTTTCAACATGCCCCAAGGAAACATTTACAAGAATTCAAGATACATTTCTAGCCATTGAAATAGTAATTATAAAAAAAAAACCCAACATCAAAGTGATTTCCTCCATCAAAAACTAACATTAATAAGTTAACGATTAAATGCACGCAGAACTTCACATTTAACTTCAATGTCACTACAGTTCGTTTTTAGGTTAGGCATATTATTCTCTTTTAATCAATACAACAAAGGTAATGAGTTTAAACCTTAAAGTCATACCGTTATATCAAATTATATACAAAAATTGCCACAACAAAGCCCAAATGTTGGCTATAAACATCATCTCAAAACAAGAAACACAACAACATGAGGAGTTTTGATATCAAAAAAAATCTGAATTGTGTAATTTGAAAATCCAACACCTATGAATTGAGATTAGCCTATACAAATGCAATTGCTCACCAAGCCAACCAATACATGATAACTGATAAATTCCCATAAAAATTCTAATGATATAGCATAATGTCTCTTGTCCAAGTAGCTCCCATATTATGGAAAACATTAACTCAAACAATTTGAACCAAGCAGAAACATGGGAAAATAAAAAAATATGGAGTGCAATTGCATTAAACTGTCGCAGCAAAGTTAACGGTAATTATTCAGCTGTAGATAGAATATATATCATATGATACTTACTTAGGGAGAACCACCAAAAAGATCATTTGGAGTAGATATACACATCAAAACCAAGTCAGCTTCCTCTGGGTTGACTTTTTCCATTTCAAGGGCTCTTCAAGGTGACTCTACAACTAAACTAATTAGTGTTTATTATCGGATTTGTACCTTTCATTTCTGCGTATGCTTTTTGACCCGCGACTCTGTGCAATCTGGGCAAATGAGAAACAGAAAGGAAGGACTTTTCTCATGCATATGCTATTTTCCGCTACGCCTTAGTGTGATCTTGGAAAATCAGAAACATTAAGGAAAATATTTACTTTCTGGCTAAAGCTAACTTCAACCCGCAAGGTTTGTTTTTTTTTGTATGTCCGTGTTGGGTTTTGTGTTTTTTGTTTTGTAGGGAAAAAGAGCTTTCTCAAAGCAAGCACGCAACCCAAAGCTTCAACCCCCCCCCCCGTCTCTCTCTCAAAATTTTAGTATACCTCACTTGGTCCAAAGCTAATTTATGAGAGTCGAGGTCTTTAGTTCAAGTCTCCTTTTTGTGGGGGCGGATTTTTCATTTATGCACATTCCCGCACTTCGTCAGCATCTTCACCAAATTTTCTTCAAAAAGCCATAACTTATTCATCCAGAAGCCGTTTTCAAAACCGTTTTTTTTTAAACAGCCTAATTTTTCGAGATCTTTCCATTCAAACACTTAGTTTCAGCATATATAGCTTCAGTTTCATTGGAACACTTAGTTTCAGCATCTATAGCTTCAGTTTCTATTAAAATGGAAAGTCCATGCCAAGTTATTCTTGACAGCACCAAATACTTCCAATGGTGGTCCTACATTGTGGATTTACTTAGAAGTAAAGGTCTCTACAGAATAGCCTCACACAAAGAAACCAAACTGAGAGATGAAGATAAGGTAGCTAAATGGGAAAATGGGCAAGATCAAGCACATGGGTTGATAGAGATGTCTATTTCTCCAGATCTTAGATTCCATATTGCAGAACTTGATACTCCTGAAGAAGCAATGGAACAGATCACTAAACTTTTTGGAATTAAAAATGAACTTAAAGCCCATCAACTTGAAAATGAGTTGCTTACATTTGACCCTAATAATTTTTCTTGCATTGAAGAATTTTTGTCCAAATTCAAGACCCTTAGACTTCTCTTGGAAGGTGCTAAGGTTAAGAAAGAAGATAGTAGCCTTATCTACTCCATTCTTACTAAGTTGGCACCAGCCTATTCTGTGTTTGTTTCCACCTTCCGTTCTACAAGAGAAGCCTTCATTTCTCAAGGACAAGCCTATAAGTCCCCTTCCTTTGATTCCTTTTGTGATTCTTTAATAAGAGAACAAGAAAAACTCTTACAACTTGATCTTCTTCATCTTGGAAACTCTTCTAAGAAAACGTTAGCCACCCAACAACAACCAAATTCAAAGAATCCTAAGAAGTTGTATCCTAAAAGGAATGGTCCTAAACCAAACAAGGGTCCTAAGAAATTTCAGCCTCAAAATGAAAAATCATTTCAACAAAATGATAAGACAAATAAAAACAAAGGGAAGAAGATTGATAGACATTGCAACTTTTGTAATCGAGATGGACACTTAGAATCCAAATGCTTTAAGAAGATGGAAGCCTTGGAAGAAGCAATGAAGAAGCATAACATCCATTTGGAGCACTCTTCAACTTCAACTTCATCTTTAGAAATAAAACTTTCTACATGTGGTTGTCAAGCATCTCGGTCTGGCTATGCACTAAATGTATCTTATTCTTCTCATTCTCATGAGTGGCTCATTAATTCTGGAGCTTCTTATCACATGACCAAAAACAAAGCCATGTTTTCTTCTTTAAATGATTGTAACACCAAAAATATATATGTTGGTGATGATAGATCTCTTAGTCTTGTAGTGACTAGAACTGTTCATATAGACAATGGTCAATTTAATGATGTATTACGTGTTCCAACCTTATCCTGCAACCTTCTATCTGTATATCAGATAACTCATTTAGGTGAAGGTAAAATCATTGAATTTTCACCTCATGATGTTGTAATTAAGGACCTAAGAGATCCTAGACAGATTTTAGCTACTGACATTGCTGATGATTTTACAAGGTTGTATAAGTGTCACAACTTTGGGTCATCAAATATTCCCTCGGTATTTGTTGCTCATAATGATGAAGTGAACAAACTTTGGCATGAGTGATTTGGTCACTTAAACTATCGCTCTCTTTAGAATCTATGTAAAGAAAATATGGTGACATGTCTTCCAATGGTATCTTGCAGAGATGGTGTTTGTTCCAGATGTGTACTTGGAAAACATCATCGGGAGAGTTTTGAAAAACATGCCTCTTGGCACGCCTCCGCCCCTTTACAGCTTGTGCATAGTGATTTATGTGGTCCACTTCTAGTTGTTTCATTCTCTAGCTACAAGTATTTCTTAACATTCATTGATGATTTCTACAGATGCACTTGGGTATACTTCTTAAAACTCAAGAGTGAAGTATTTCACTTGTTCTTGGCCTTTAAGGCCTTTGTTGAAAAACAATCTGGACATCAAATTCTTAAGCTAAGATCTGATAATGGTGGAGAATATGTTATTAACAAATTCATCAACTTTTGCACTGAGAATGGAATTCAAATGCAACATACTATTCCATATACTCCACAAGAAAATGGTGTAGCTGAAAGGAAGAATCACACCATAAAGGAAATGGGTAATTGTATGCTTCAATCTAAAGGACTTAGTCTTAATTATTGGGCAGAAACAATTAACTGTGCAAATTACATAGTAAATCGTACTCCTACTAAGGTTTTAAAGAATATCACTCCAGAAGAAGCATGGAGCTCAATTAAACTACATGTAAGTCACTTTTTTGTTTTTGGAAGTGAAGCATGCAACCATATTCCAGATGAGAAACATAAAGCTTTAGAACCTAAGAGTGAAAAATGTATTTTTGTTGGATATTCTGAAGATGTCAAAGGATATAGACTTATTCCACTTAAGTCCAAAAATGTTATCATTAGAAGAGATGTAAAGTTTGCTGAAAATATATTGGCCTATGAGCCTAGTTCGGCGGATGTGCCACCTCTCCCTATCTCTTCTACTTTTGAAAATATTTCTTCTTCAGATGATGAAAGCAAGGATGAAAATCCTCCCCCACCTTCTCAAGATCCTCCTTCAGCTCCTCAGCTTCCAAAATGGGTTTGTGCTACTCGGGATGCAGCAGGTGATCTTGCCAGTGATCCTACAGATCAGCGACGTACACGTTCTCAGTTTGATAGAGCTTCTTCTTTACTGGCTCAAGCTTCAGTGAATTATGATCCTGACACCTTTGCAGAAGCTTCAGGCCATCCAGATTGGGAAGCATCTATGAATGAAGAATATCATTCATTATTGGCAAATGATACATGGGATCTTGTTCCTCTACCAAAGGGATGAAAACTTGTTAGATGCAAATGGGTTTACAGAACCAAGTATGGACTAGATGGGAAAGTTGATAAACATAAAGCTCTTCTTGTTGCTAAGGGTTTTTCACAAGTTGAAGGCATTCACTACACTGAAACCTTCTCCCCTGTTGCCAAAATGAACTCTATCCGCCTTGCTCTTTTCCTTGCTGCCTCTTTCAAGTGGGAAGTCCATCAGATGGATGTTAAATCTGCCTTCTTGCATGGGGACTTGCATGAAAAATCTATACGGAACAACCTATTGGCTTTATACAAAAAGACTCCAGCCTTGTATGTCGGCTTAAGAAATCCCTTTATGGTCTCAAGCAAGCTCGTCGAGCT
This sequence comes from Pinus tabuliformis, assembly GCA_031772625.1. Classification (NCBI taxonomy): domain Eukaryota; kingdom Viridiplantae; phylum Streptophyta; class Pinopsida; order Pinales; family Pinaceae; genus Pinus; species Pinus tabuliformis. The sequence continues at coordinate 1,370,961,547 of CM062820.1, forward strand.
TGGTATGCCAAAATGGATAACTTTCTTTTAGAAAATGGTTTTTCTAGGTGTCATTCTGACAATATTGTCTACACCAAGAAAGTGGGCAAGTCTCGTATCATTCTTGTTCTTATGTTGATGATCTTATCCTGACTAGTAGTGATCCCAACCTTATAACCCATGTGAAGTCTAGCCTTAAAAGGAAGTTTGAAACGACAGACTTAGGACACTTACATTATTTTCTTAGTCTTCAAGTCTTGCAATCCAAGGAAGATATTTCCCTTTCCCAGTCCAAGTATGCCTGTGATATTCTATGCCATTTTCACATGGAAGACTGTAAGCCAGCCTCTTCTCCCTTTCAGTCTGGAGTCAAACTTTCACTCACTTGTACTTCTCCTAAAGTTGATGCTACATTATACTATCAACTTGTACGAAAACTTTTGTATCTAACCCATACTCGTCCTGACCTTTCCTTTCTTGTTGGCCTTGTTGTTTGGTTTATGCAAAACACACATGAAAGTCATTGGAAAGCAACTAAAAGAATACTTCGTTATGTTTGAGGTACAGTTCATTTTGGGATTCATTACAGTGCCGAAGCAGCTCCTCTATTGGTTGGTTTCACTGATTCCGATTGGGCTGGTGACCCTGATGATCGGAAGTCTACTGCAGGTTATGTGTTCACTCTTGGTTCATAACCTATTACATGGGATTGCAAGAAACAAAGTGCCATTTCTCTTTCTTCAGCAGAAGCAGAGTATCGTGGTGCCGTAGAAGCTAGTAAGGAAGCCTTGTGGATTCGTCAAATACTGTCAAAGTTTGGATTTCAGCAGCAACATCTGACTACACTTTGGTGTGATAATCAAAGTGCCATTCAACTATGCAAAGATCCAGTCCAACATCAGCGCAACAAACACATTGAACTGCACATTCACTTCATCAGAAAGCTCATCCACGACCATGTTCTTGAAGTCCAATATTGTTCAACAGATGATCAAGTTGTAGACATCTTTACAAAGGCTCTCACAGAGGCAAAGTTCACTAAACTTCGATTTATGGTTGGAGTTCAGGAAGTTGTCACTAAGGGCGGATAGGCTCTAGTGCCTCCTTCCTTCTCCTATTGTGTCATATTTGTAAATCCTTCAATCCTATCCCAAGTTGTTCTTAAGGGGGGATGTCAGGATATTCTGACACATAGGAAATAGTTATATTCCGACACATAGGAAATAGTTAAGTATAACTTGGTCTAGTATAGAGTTAGGTAAAGTGTGTTTCTTTACTATGTACATTTTGTAACTTACAATCTGACGATCACGATATGTAGTGATCTAACGGTTCATTCTCTCCTCAGTATTACCGACACTTGATCTATGGCTTAACACTCGATTGGTCCATGACCTCTATTTAAATAGCATGGAGGGTCATTTGTAGGTTAACTGTTCATGAGAGAAGCCTATGTAAAATTTCATTTTTTTATTAATAAATTGCCTGAAGTGGCCTCGTTGGCTCAGGTCGTGGACTGTTTCCCTCTTTGAGGGTTTTAACCACGTCAAAATACTGGTGTATTGATCTGTGATCTGTGTGTGAGAGGTGTCCTTTGGTGTTCTGTCTGAGGAACATACCCTGTAAATTCCTACAAAATAATCATTTTTCTTCAATGAATTTCTAGCTAAAGAAAGAGTTGAGAATGCAAATGCTTGAAAAACAAATCTTTCCTTAACAAACAAATGAAAAGAAGAACTTTTTTTCTTTTTCAATAAACTCAGAAAGGAGACTACTAATTATGCTCACAAAAAAATCCTTTTTCTTTTTCAACAATTAAAAACTACAAAAACAAACCCTTTAAAAAGAGATTTTTTTTTTTTAAACACTCAAAACTATTAAAATCTAATCTTGAGATCTATAAATTCTAAAAAACTAATTGAAGTAAAAGCTTACAAAATTTCTTTTCAAGGATGTTTTACTTAGTTATCAGCAAACTAAGGACTAACTTGTTCAGAATAACAAATTAATCAAAAAACAACCAGCTTTTGTTTTCCTTTTAAAAATGAAATCCAAAACTTTCAAAACAAGTTCTTTTCGAAGTTTCGCAAAGAGAAAAACAAGATGTATTCCTCAAAAAAGGCAAATTTTACAAATTAGTCAGACTCATAAAGAAGACCAGCAAAAACCAGGGTGATCTGAGGTTTCTAAGGCTTCTAAGCTCTAAGTTACTACAAAGACCAAATGAAAATCAAGCCAGGCACACAAAACTTCTAGAAATTTACCTAAAACCTAAATGCCAATGGAATTAACTCACAAAAAGTTTCTAACAAGACACGTGCAGATCTGGGCAGAGGCTAAAACATATAAACAACTCCTAGGTTTAACTAGATGAAAAGATTTTAGTTTTTCAAAAATTTGACAGGGTCCGTAGTCCCCTGGTATAACCAGGTGCGATACCATATTGTGTAGTAAAGGAACAGTGCAGGTATGTCTACACTGTGTTACAAACAGTAGGTGTGGTCCACTCTCAAAAATATGAAAAAACAAAAACAATTCAGAATCTAAAAACCGACCCAATCCCACACAGCAAGCAAAAACCAGAAACAGAGAAACAGTTTCTCACTTCAATGTAAAAGCAAAGGCAAAAACCAAAAATTCAAGTCCCCAGTGGATTCGCCATTTTGTTGAGCAGATAAATCATTCTTGTAGACAAGACCGATCTCCCTAGTATCTAAGGATATCTAGTGACAAGAAAACCAAACAAATTCTGTCTTTCTCTAAATATGCAATTTATAAATAAAGGCCAACAGATGTTTTAGACCTACCTCAGGTCTAGTGCTAGTTTGTGGAAGCCACGCTCCAGTTGTCCAAACGAGCTCCCTTTTAAAGAATCTGCAAACACAAACAGGCACACACATCAAATAACACCTGCATAGCCAATATAATAAACCATATTTATCATGATGATCAAGGAATTCATGAAATAAACCATAGAAGACAATTTATTGAGAAAAATGAGTCTGATTGTATTAACTTTAATCAAAGAAGAACTTTACAACCTTGGTGCCTTGATGTTGTACAAACTCCTCCCAGGGTCCAGCAAGAATCTCCTCTACTTTGACAAGTTTCACTCTCTTCCCAAAGAAGCCAAAAGGTATGTAATCTCTCCTCTCAAGCTTAACTAGGAAGTCTCAATTCCATCAACATTTGCCCTAAAAATGTTCAGCTTTCAACCTCCCTAGCAACTAGCCCAATGCCTCAATTTATAGTGTAGAGGACGGAAGTTACCATGTCCACCTTCAAAGGGATAAGTCCTCCTTCAAAGGGATAAGCTCCTCCCATCAAGGGGTTAGCTCCTTTAGCTATGGGATGCATGAACCACCTAGGAGCGAACGAACCATGTCACGATTCCTTCTAGAAGCGTCCAGAATTAACCCAAAGTGAGTTTTTAAGAATAAACTTGTGCCTTTTTTACTTTCACAGGGGTCTGTACCCACTCCTTTAGAGACAGAGCGGGTAGGTCCACAGGTAACATGACCAAGGGCTGAGGGACCGCAGGTAATGGTAAGAGAAAGTGTGGAACCAGAGGTTTATAGATTTTCAAAGACTTTATCTCATTTTTAAAGCTTGACGTGAAGAGCTAAGGTTTGAGACTTGCAAAGGAGGACAGTATGAGTGGTAATAGACTCACACTAACTGCAGAAAGTCATGGTGACAATATTTTGTGTAACAGTGACACGAGATCGAACCACATTGGAAGTAAATTCTCCTTCTATCAATCAATAATTTTTTTTGTTCCTTTTCCAATACTTTTGTCAATATCTATGATGAATGCATGTTCAAATTTTGTTGATTCCATTTTTTTACAATAAACAAATCATATTATTTCATTGTTGTTGTCTTCTGTTTATGTTGGCAAGTAACAATTGAGTGAATTTAGTCTGAGTAGGAGTGACACGAGAAAATTAGAGGAGATCAAAGGAAGCGAAGGATTACAAGTAGGTTCCTTTATCTTATCTGTTTATTACAGGGAAAGGATAAACATATTTACTTCAGTTTTTCTAAGTGTAACTACCCACTTAGGGAAGATATATTTATACGTAGGTATAAATTCCGTATAACAATATCCTTTAGGCTTGACCCCTCTTGTCATTCTTGTGGTGGTTCTTCGATATCTCTGTGTGTTTTCATGGCCATGGCAAGTAGGTTCTTCATTACCTAGTAAATCTAGACTGTTAGTCTAAACAATGTTTGTTGGCCTCTAGTGTGTCCCCAATCTATGACTAGGGAATCCCATTCCTCCATTGGAAGTGGTTTTGTCACTGCCTTGGTAGCTAGCTCTGCCTCCCATGTTTAAGTTATGGCTTTAACTTGTGTTGGACTTCCTCCATGGTATGTATGCATTAGGTTCTTCATGCTTTCCTCCCTAGATTTCTGGCCTCTCTTTCACTAGGTCTTACTAGTGGAAGCCACTGATGACTTCTTTTTCTTTTTTGTTTGTTTGCAGGCACAATGGCCCCGTTTTCTTCCCAAACATACTTCCACCTTCAACATTTTGTTTTCCTTCTGAATTTCTTCTAGCCTCCACTGCTCTCTAATTATTTCCTACTCCCGGTATCAGAGTACTAGAGTCGGAGTGGTAGGAAAGTTAAATAAACCTACAAGAGTAGCATAAGTACAAGCATTATAACCAAACCATATTTCATTTGTGGCCTTGAGCCATTCCATGTAAAAAACCTTTACATAATCATGAATTCGAATTTTCAGGAGATGAGCCGAGTACCCCTAGTCCCTTCCCATCTTTGCTTCATCCTCACTATGCGCAACAGTAAGAGATACTCTTTCCTCCACCACTTAATTCCACCCTTGGAGAAGTCGACCAAACGGGTTCCTGGCTGGGGTCCAATGACAACCAGGTTTTTAGACAAGCAAGGTTTGAGATAATGAAAACAAGAAATGTAGGAGTTTTGCTCAGTTCTAATAAAAAATTCAAGCCCTCTGAAATCTGGAGTCCCTGGTTCCTCCCTCCTACCCCTAAGGATATTGAATCTTCCCTAGAGTCTGACCTAAACTAGATTGACAAAGAGAATGGTGATTAACATACCTAGAACTCCCCTTGGTCGGTCTTATTTTCCTCTAGCCATCCATATCAGTAATCCTACCAAATTTTTTTCACAATGGAAGAATTACCAACCGCACTGGGGTTCTAGTCCCCCCCTCTCAATTATTTCCCCTTTGCTTCTCCGGATTACCGAGGAGCCAAGATGTGACCATCTAGTCGAGCTTACTGAAATTAAGGTACCCCAACACACCTTTCCTAACCCCTTGGGTCTACATGTCTCCCAATAACTACACTAACCTTGACTAGGTGGACAACTATACATGGCACTTCCTATATCCCTCTCACACCCCTCACTAGTTTCGGAGACTACCAGGTGATTGTCGGCCGTCCAAGGGCCCTCGACCCCTTCTATATCCCAGTCTATGGGTTTCCATGAGGGTCATTACCAATTTCACTACCTAGGAGCCAAAAATCACTCCTAAGCCGCCACGCATCCCCTTATTCCCTAACAACCTTCCATATAATGCAGAAAGTAAACAACCAGACATCAATAGTAGATGACAACCAAATTTCTGTCAAAACATTTGAAACCACTACCATTGAATGTCAGACTAGCCTCCATTCTTGGAGCATTGATTCCATATCAAGACTAAGGTAGGCCTGAATTACATACTAGTCTCCTTCCGAGTCATTGAAGGTGATTTTAGGGTGTAGACAACAATCCCTTCTCCCCCAGGTCGGGTTCTCCAATCGACTTCCAGTCTCATTGATTGTTGCATGTTTCCTCCTCCAACCTTACATGCATCCAATGAACACCCTCACCACCTTTCTCCGAAGGAATCCGCAACCTTTTTATCTCTCCCAGTACCTCCTTCTACACTCGTATGGGGTCCTTGGATGGGTTGCCCACATACCTTGTCCATTTGTCCTTCTATCATGTCAATGATCCAATTTTGGATCCCCTCTCCCATCACACCGAGATGGGGGTTAAATGGCCTAAAGTTATTGATTATGAAAAAGCTATTTTCCTTAAAAGAGATATACTTTCTCCATTGATGGTAGATTATTTAGCATGATCTAGTACTCTGGAAAACTTATGACGATAAAAAATTCCTAGGGACTTCAATGTCTTGCAGTTTATCACATTATGATAACAGCAAGATTAGTTAGTGTGTTTGGATTAACTACATGGTTTAATTTTCACATTGACTATTTCAATACTGGGATCTGAATATTTAGAAGTAAGGACTTACCAAATCATACGATTTGACAAATTTCCTATAACATGTATGATTTGAGGATATGTCCTTTAGTCGGTTGTTACATATAATTCATTTACCACTTTTTAGAAAATGAGAACGTATTTAATTTCTTGATAGGAGGTATTAAAACACATGCATTATTATGTTCACCTAAGAAATAAAGCTTAGGCTAGGTAATAGGTTGCTCTAGGTTCAACCTCTCAAGGTAAAGATGAACCTATAAATATGGGAGATTTTCATTTTTGGTTATATTTTAGGAGATTGGACTTATTTCAGTAATCATTTGGAACTATCTCATTAAAATATTCAATTTTCACAAAAGTAGATTATTTATTCAAATCCATCCCTAATTTAAGGTGAATATTGTCACAATATAATGAAGATAGGAAGTAGGTGGGATAAGTAGTATACATAGAAACTTGTGCTCGTTGAGCTGCATTATTATTACTTGGGTTAGGAATGGGTTGTGGAAGAAATTCAGGCCAAGGAGAAGTTGATCTAGATGGTTGCATTGGTGGAGAAGGATTAAGTGGCAGAACTGGTTACAATAAGGTTATTTGAGCACCTTCAAACGAAGGATTCCTCCTCGATTTCTACCAGGGATAGTTTGGTGGAGGGGGCATCCATTGTTGAGAAAATAAGAATCATTGTGAAGAACAATATTGCACTGAAGGGTTTTTCCAATACGAATTATAATAATTGGACTAGCCTTGAATCATACCTTCATGTTTAGGCTACGATGGGTGCTTCTAAGAGACCAAACATAATTGCTCTATCTCTTTGGATTCTTGATAAATAAATTGAAATATGGGAAGTAGTGGATACTTTCTTATGCCATGGTCTTCACTATATTTTTCATAGTCCTGAATGTGTTGCAATGAGCATTTTTTCAATGACTTATTTCATCTACACTTTGGAAAAAAATATTTCCCATGTGTTAATTCTACTTTTCCCTTCTTTTTTCCATGCGTAATTCATTGACCAGAATTACCACTTCTCAAACTATCAAGATAGAAGGACATATCAAGAAGAAAAATATTCAAGAAGTGAAAGATCACATCGAGCATCAAGAAGTGAATCCCACAATATCTTGTAATGCATTGGAAGAAATTATCACTCCTCAAACTCTCAACATAGAAGGACATATCAAGAAGAAAAAGATTCAAGTAGTGAAAGATCACATCGAGCAACAACAACAAGTTCTCCAACTTTTAAAGGATCACGCCACTTTTGTGTAAAATCGAATGAAACAACATGCATATCAACATCGTAGTGAAAGATGTTTTGATGTAGGTGATTGGGTATTTTTACAGCTACATCTCAATCAAGTTATTTATGAGAAGGAAATGTTGCCAATACTACATGCACTTAAGAAATGGTGATCTTACCTAATGGGAAGACACTTCAAGGTAAAAATGGATAATGATAATCTTAAATACCTTTTAGAACAAAGATTATCTTTAGAAGAATAAAAAAAATGGGTCACAAATATGTTGGGTTATGACTTTGAAATCATCTACAAAAAAGGGAAGAAAAATCTTGTTGCAGACGCACTCTCAAGAAAGGATGAGGATGTGGAGTCATTGTTTTGTGATATGTCTATCATCCAACTAGATTGGATAAATGAAGTAAGGGATGAATGGAAGAAGGACGAAGAAGTGTGGCTACTCATTCAAAAGTTGCAGAAGATCCGAGCTCAAACAATATTTCCAGAACTTGATAGGGAAGGAAAAGTCATATTGGAACCTGTAGCAGTCACAGAAACAAGAACCCAACAGCTACGAAATCGATCAATTTCAGAGCATCTCATCAAGTGGAAGAGCTTACCCGCTAAATATTCCACATGGGAGGACAAAAATTTTGTACGGAAGCATCAGGAACTACTCAAACATTGAGGACAACACTTTTCGAAGGAGAGGGCCATGTTAGGTCCCTATAATACTAGTGTAAGACCTTATTGTTATTAGTACAACCCCCTTATTATATTATTGTGCCCATGTAGTCCCCATATTGTTATTATTGTTCCCCATGGAAGTCCACTATTGTTATTATTGTTCCATTACATCATTATTGTTATGTCCTCTGTGATTATATTATGTCCCCTTAGACTCCTATATATAGAAAGGAGGCCTTGTCATTTGTATCATCCAAGAATTGCTCATTTCTGTAATGTAAAGGAGGTTTCCCCCTTGAAGAGGCTTGTTTCTAAGGATTCCATCTTTCTCTTCTATATTTTTGTTAGCTGGTTTCATAACATTTGGTATCAGAGCTTTCGATTCAAGGGTTTTGTTGCTACAAATATGTCATCACGGAATTTTCAATATAACATTTTTTGGGAAATGTTTGAGAAGCTAAAAGAAAAACCCATTTGATCCAAAATCGTTCAAAACCTCGGGTCCAAATTTCATATTTTTTCTTTGTATATTTTTGGTCATATGATTTGAGGATGTTAGGATTTTTCAAGCTCTAGAATTCCATCCCAAATAGGTAATCATGGATTTTTTTTCTATAATTTGTTTTCAAAGAAGGTTTAGACTCTGAAATTAAAACCCATTAGAGCTGAAAACTTGGTGAAGTTTAGGACTAAATTTCAGATCTTGTTTTGCTACATTTTCGAAGATACAATCCATGACATGTATGATTTTTGCAGGCTCTCGAATTACATCCCAAATAGGTGACCTTGGGAAAATCATCATAACTTTATCTCTCAGAATCATATTGAAATTTTGTTAGAAGATATAGAAAGAGGATGAAATGTATCTATCTGTGTATCATTTTCAGATCAGAAGGTGTTGGAAATAATACTAAAAGGGGGGGTGAATCAGTATTAGCAAGTCAATAACTTTTTCTTTTCCATAAGAAGATTCATATATGCTACTTCAATTAAGGGAGCTTGCGTGTACACGCAACTATTTTTAATGCAACTAGCGTATATCCAACAAACTTATGATTCAGTTAATTCATCATATGTTGGTCTTTAATCAATGCATCAGAACTTCATTGATCATATAAACAGTAACCAGTTTCAGTAAAGATAAAACAAATCATCACACATAAGAAACACACATGAACACCATGATTTAAGGTGGAAACCCAATATGGGTGAAAACCACCTACTGTTGTCGTCTCTGTCTTCTTTTAATATTAAGAAAAAATGTTTACAACATTGTACTAGCGCAGACTCATACCAGTACGCAGGCATCTACTTGCAGAAGGCTACAACCTTCTTTTGTTCTCCAGCTTCTACTGGAAGGGAGCTATAACCCCCTAGCTTTTGTACTGGCCAATATGTTTACCAGTACGTAGGTGCTGAACTATAGAAAGCTACAACCTTCTCTCTTCCTCCACGGACCGCGTTTCGTAAATTTTCAGACTGGATACTCCTGGAACACAACATCATAATCTGAAGGCCACGTTTCATCCAATTTTCATATTGGACCCATCAAGAACATTGAAGCTTAAATCAATCACCACTGCAATACAACCTCAATTATATCTACATCTACTAATCAGTGAAGCTCAATCTGAATCAACCAAACTCAATCAATCACTAACAACCTCTGAACCTCTAACACAACTGAATCAATCATTCATTCATACTTTACTCAATCAACTACAACAGATAGATCGGTACATAGTTCTGAGTTACATTATCATTCAGAATAAGTTCACATCTTAAAACCATGCTTCAAATTGTATACACTATTGCAGAAGCCAGCCTGTGTGTATACATAACTTCCATGAATAAAACTAGTGTGTATATCTGCAAACACTTTACTGCACTGCCAGACTTCAGACATAATCATACATAGAGGATAGGACATGTGTTAGTGATTAGGTCTAGCCCATTCATTATTAGATCACATAATGATAAGTCATTATGATCCTGATCCATGATTATATTTCATCCATCAACACTGAAGCTAATTACAATCAACCAATCTGAATATGCAGAATACTGTCGCCAGAAAACAATCACTAGAACACAATGCAGAACCCAAAATACATCAACATCAAGCATAACTCATATAGATCAACTTCAGTAGATATACGCTACATCCATAAGATTAACTAGCGTGATTATGCTCTTTTACCAAGGGAAACCAATGTACAGATTTGCAAATTCCATTATGTGATGTATATGCCACTATTTTACCAAAGCAAACCTACGTATAGATCTTGAAATACTAACTTAGAGCATCAAATCTATTTCAGACTTCATTCATACCCAAATCATCACATTTAAATAATAAAAATATGCATCAGTATTAGGGTCTAGAATATTCAAGGTCAAACTAGATAATGATAATATATTTAAGTCTTCATGATCCCGATCCATTAGCTTTCATCAGCCATATAAGTGCATCCTTAGTTTAGATCAAGCAAAGCATCGCAAACCCATAACCTATATACCTGATCTCACACCTCATCAGATATTCAATTCTTTCCTTTTCACTATGGCCTAATGATCTTCTTCTCCTTATATAGTTTTAGGCCTTTCTCAATACCATGGACCAAAACCACTTAGGACCAATACCTTGGACCAAATACCTTGGACCAATACCATGGACCAAATACCTTGGGTCAAATACCTTGGACCAAAGAATTACCTTGGACCCAAAAAATTATTTTCCCAAGATATACATGCTTCTACTTCTCTGAAAGTGCCTGTGTTTGTATATGCCCCTTTTGTTCAATGAATCTATGTGTATATGCAGGTTGGTTAAGGTGAACCTGAGTATACCATTCTTTGTTCATTCTGTGTAGCCTGAATTGCAATTCAACACTGTTAACCTACAGTACTATAATCTTCATCTAAGTGAGTTTCCATCAAGGAAAATACCTATATCATAATGCCAAAGGTTGAAACGGTGACACGTGACACTTCATACAAGTTCACTCTACTAGAAAAATATATAATCAGGCCAACTCGAGAGATTTGGCATAACCCTTTCTTGGAGAATCAAATTTAAATCAGACTTGCAGAATTGGAAGGAGGACAAAGAGGGCTACGATGGGTCACAATTCCAAACCTAGGAGATCTGAAGTTTCATAGATATAACAGATTAAAGATTGATATCCTAAAAGCACAAAAAAGGAATGACTCGAATCAAGAAAATAGAAACACCTAGTAATCAAAATAGGATGGATAATTTGAAGAATACGATTGAAGCTAAGATAAATAGTTTTATTGATGCCATGGAAGCTAATATTGATGATATGAAAGCACATTGGAAGAAAGGCATGAAAGATTTGAAGAAAGACATGGTAGGTTAGAAGGAAGGTGGGACAAAGCTACTACAAGAAAGGCCTGCTAATGGTGAAAAGGTAGTAGATGAAACTCATGATGAGAACAAAAGTAATGTTAATCATGATTTCATAGAATCTAACATTGGATTGAAGATCCAAAATATTCTAAAGAGAGATACGAGGAAGTTTGATGGAAAGGATCCTGTAACATGGATACTACAGATGGAGAAATATTTTGATCTACATAATGTGCAAAACACACAAAAGATATGTATTGCATCTTTATATTTAGAACCGAATCACTTTGTAAGGTATAGAGGGATGCTTTCTTGTAAATAACTTATCACCTGGTTAATTTTCATGGAGGAAATGATAGCACATTATGAGGATACAAAGATCAACACCTTCTTTAGCCAATTAATAATCTCAAACAGAAGGGTTCAATCATAGAGCACATTTATGACTTCCAAAAATTGAATATAAGGGCAAATGATATTCTAGAGAAGCAGAGGATTGATGTCTTCATAGGGATGTTAAAGGATAACATTCAAGATGATGTTCACGTTTGGGAACCTGAGTCATTGGAGAAGGCATTCAGGTTGGCAAGAAAAATTGAGAGAAAAATTATGGCAACAATGAATCCTATCACTCACAATTACAAAGATGGAAGTGTTGTTGCTCCTAGCCTTCCACAACCTGCAAGGTTGACATCACAACAACTGGAAGAAAAAGGAAAAAATAACCTTTGTTATAGTTGTGATAGCAAATGCACCAAAGGTCATAAGTGTGCTAAGAAGAAATTATTTTACATTGCTTGTGAAGAGAAAGAAGAAATGAATCCAACCATGTCTTGTAATGCATTGGTATGAATCACCACTCCTCAAACTCTCAAGATAGAAGGATATATCAAGAAGAAAAATGATAACTTCACTTTCGTGCAAAATCGAATGAAACAATAGGAAAATCAACATCACAATGAAAGAAGTTTTGGTATAGGTGACTCGGTATTTTTATGAATACAATCATACAAACAGATGTCACTCAAACAAGCTAAGAAGTATAATAAATTATCACCAAAGTACTATGGTCCTTACAAGGCACTGCAAAATATTGGTACTATGACATACAAATTGGACCTTCTTGCATCTTCTTGAGTGCCCCAAGTTTTCCATATTTTATGCTTAAAGAGGTTTATAAGTGACAAGCTCCTAGTTCAAACAATATTGTGGGAACCTGATGAGGAAGGAAAAATCATATTGGAACCTGAAGCAGTCATGGAAACAAGAACCTGATAGTTATGAAATCAATCAATTTTAGAGTATCTCATCAAGTGGTAGAACTCAGCGAATGAGGAGTCCACATGGGTGAACGATAATTTTATATAGAAGCATCCAAAACTACTTAATCATTCAGGACAAAACTTTTTGAAGGAGAGGGGAATGTTAGGTCCGTATACTACTAGTGTAACCCCTTCTTTTTATTACTGCAACCCCCTTATTATATTGGTGTTCCCATGTAGTCCCCATATTGTTATTATTGTGCCCCATAGAAGCCAACTATTGTTATTATTGTGCCCTTACATTATTATTATTATTATGTCAGCTCTGATTATATTATGACCCCTAAGACTCTATATATAGAAATGAGGTCTTGTCATTTGTATGATCCAAGAATTATTCATTTCTATAATGTAAAGGATGTTTCCCACTCAAAGAGGCTTATTTTGAAGGCTTTGATCTCTCTTTTCTATCTTTTTGTAAGCTAGTTTCATAACATTAAGATATGAAAGTGTTAAAACATATTTAAAACATATATTCCTACAAATCATAAAAGCACTCAGCACCAACTATATACTAACTAAGCACCATCTATATACTAATTTTGATATTTATACCTTTATCAATATGATAATGCTACCATAAGGAAATCACTTCGTATCTAATCAATATTAAAATTGAAAAAAGGAATATTATCATAATGTAATTTTACCAATGTTTCGTCACTCCATGAATAAATATAAAGAGAGCCACAATAATATGTTTCTATTTCGAAATTTCCAATTATAGATTCATAGCTAACACTTATGAGAAAAGTATGATAGAATCACAGGGTGGTCTACCTTAGTTTTGTAATGTAATGTCCATTGAATAGACCTACCCATGGTCCACAGATAATGGGATTGTATAAATGGAGCAAGGCTCTAAGAAGATAAAAGGGGAAGAAGTGGAAGAGATTGAGTCACAAGTGTAAAGTGTGTCTTTCGGTCTTAGCATAGGAGAAGGCTTTGTAGCTGAGTCCGCAGAGGCCTCGTAGTCTACGGCTGAGTGCGCAGGGCCAAGTCAAGTTTGTAATCGAGGAAGGAATTAATAAAGAGAAGTTTTATCATAATTATAAGTATCTATTATTAGGTTAATGCATGTTTGATGTAATTTGCAAAATTACTATTTATTTACTACGCGCACCTGTATGAATGGTTTAGATTGCTAAGTATAACTTAAGGCATGCATGTAGGCTAAGATAATCAACTAACATTGGAATACTACTAAGGACTTAGGTAATAATAGCCTTCAACCCCCAAGTAGGGCTGCGCAAAGGTAGCATATCAGGCTGCGATGTATGGGAAAGTGCACGTAGTGACGTGCACGCAGGGTCGAGCCACATCTAAGGACCACTTAAACTCATCAAAAATATTCGGGGTGCGTAAAGCTCGTTCTAACACCCTCCCATACTACTTCGGGTGAGACGTTAGTCCGTGCTCCATGGACTATTACCGAAAGGGCCAGTAGTATCGGGATTTGTTTGGCTAAATCAACCCTGAACCTAGGTCAAGCCCCTATAAGCCAATGAATGGTTTCGTTGCCAAGACCGGAATTCGCATGAGATATTTCTGATATCGTATCATTGGAATCTGACAAAGAAAGGAATCAAAGAGTTGTCGGATAGGAAGATTCACGAGTTCGTAGCACAGGAAAATAGGAATCCATGGTTATCAAAGGTAGAGTGGTTAGAGCACTACTTATATACGGAAATCCACGAAATTTTCTTTGCGTCCTTCCCCTTTGAGTAGTATGAGTGGATCGCAAAGCTAGCAGATAGTCAAGGAAGGTGTAGGCTCGAAAAACATATTGTGTGGACTCCAGAGTTGGTGCATAGACTAGAAGCATCAGAAGATAAGATCGTGCACACTGTGGACCATTGGCTTGATCAAGTTATCGAAGGGTTTATCATCGAGTTCATGGTAGATACTTCAGTTAGCTATAGCTAGGCGGGATGATGCTTACTCAAAGGACCGTAAGGTAAGTATGTTAAATCTTTTAACACTTGGATTAAAATGCTAGTGTGTGAAAAGTGGGTTATGCAAATAAATTGATATTTGGGGCTACGCGAAGTGGGAGGATCTATAGAAACAAGGGTACTTAAGAATTAGAGACTACTCCCTTGATTTCACCTGTACACGAGAGTGAGAAGGAGATTGTGAAAGTTTCACCAATAAGTGCGATTAGTGTGATAAGGTAACGAATTCTGTGCATACCATCCATAACTATACCACCACCAGTTTCACCATCTTCACCCCCATCTTTGCCTACACCACCTCCACCACCATGACTGTTCAATATGGCAAGCGCGATAAATTTGGCGATGTTCAAAGGAGTAGGGAACGAAGATATAGACTAATTTTGGTTCATGGTAAAGGCTGTATGAGAAGAGCAGGGAGTCATAGATGATAACATAAAGAAAGCAACGCTGGTAGCGCTCTACAGGATCATGGACTCATGTGGTACATTAAGCATTCCAATGACAACCCAAACGCAGGGATCGTGGATATCCAAGCTGCACTAAATAGGGAATTTAGTAAGCCAAAATTAAAGACACAGTTGATTATCAGATTTAAGGAGATCGTGATGCTTCAAGGCGAGACGCCTTGGGATCTAGATCATAGATTGAAGTGTATGATTCATGAAGCCAATATGACCTTGACGGATGGGAAACACCACGCATGGTTTGTAGCATTGCTAACGTCACATCCAAGGACCTCACTGTCACAATTGATGCTATCCACTCAAGCCGAGGCCTTGGAAATCGCAATGAGACTACACAAGACCCTGATACAAGATCCTAACCTAGGAATCCAATAGATCCAGGCGCAGTTGAAAAACTTGTGCCTTGAGATGCAGAGTTTGAAATAAGATAGGATGGCTCACCTAGAAGCATGCGAGGAGGTATGGTGCATAAAGTGTAAAGGCTAGGGACATGACAAGCAACGTTGTCCAGTCTTCCCGAACTACTTGACAGGACGAGGGCCAATGCCATCAAGGCCAGAGGCATAAGCAGGACTAAGTGCAACGCCTGGATTATGGTGTGTGATTTGTAATATAGGATGGAAGCATGCTACAGATTACTGCCATTTATTACAGAAGCATATGCAGATGTCCCAACAATAGTTCTATAGCTTCTACAAGTTGGTAGGCCATGATTAGTGTACCTGTAGAAGCTATGAACTGATGATGGATCAGACTCATACCTACAAAGTTTAGATCAAAATGTGAGCTCTCGATCAAAATACACAGATGGCACACAGTGGAATTTAGGGGTGTGGACAAGGTCGAGGTGGAATGGGACGAAGAAGGGGTTGTGGACAGCTGATTTGTTACAATTGGGAAGGGCAAGGGAATTATGCCTGCGATTGTACTAATCTGATGACAGCATCATGTATATATTGTACCTGGTTTCATCATGAGACAGAGGACTACCCCACACAAATAGCAAAGTTGCGCGATAAAGGAACACTTGAATCTCCCTTGACTCAGAACCTGCAAATGATGAGGTCCAAGTCACACGAGGAAGACCCGAATGTAAACATCATGCTCTGAAGCAGTATCACGATAGGAGATGACAAGAGCAAGTAGCTCAAAGAGAGTGCCTAGGTTCAAAAGGCTCCAACAAAGGAACTAGAATTTGATTTGTAGCACGCTAAGGAGACATTCATGGAAGCTAAGAAGAGTTTCACGAAGGCCTCCACTTCAGGTAGTAAAGACAAACAGGAACTAGAAATGGACCCATCAATGCTCACTACCTTTCTGGAGACATGCATGAAGCTGCTACACGACAACAAGGCTATGAAGGGGCTACAAGAACTCATCACTAGATGTGTTGGGACTACGCCAGGAGAACTGTGCATAGTCCAGAAGGTCGAGACGCACGCAACGCAAACATGAAGAGAGATGAGATTGACAGCAGAGATCGGGGAATATGAAATGGGTCAAGTGATTTTGGATCTAGCATCGGATGTGAACGTCCTGCCAAAGCAAACATGGGAGCGCATGGGTAGACCTGCACTGCAATGCTATCCTATTCATTTGGGAATGGCGAACCAACAAAAGATTCTACCTATGGGAATATTGCAAGGAATAATAGTAGATATCGAAGGTGCAAGCGCGTTTGCTAATTTCAAAGTGATAGATATTGTTGATGACAACAATCTCTATCCCGCGCTCCTGGGACTAGATTAGGCCACTAACATGAATGGAGTGATAAATCTAAAGAAGCGCAAGATGATTTTTGAGAAAAAGCCACTGCGCGTAGTGCTACCTTCAGATCCTGCGAAGGATCATGCTACACAGATCTGGCGCAAGACTACGATAGCGACAATGATCTAGATTGTATCTACAAGATAACTGCTCAGGAGTAGGACTGGGTGAATCCAACAGCAGATGGCAGGATTTTGTGGGATCGTGAAGCTCCTCCACCTTATATTTGGATAAGGGGATAAGAGGATGGCAAAACCAGTTAGATGAGGTAACCACACTCAACTTCAACATGAAGATAAGGTCACTATACCATGTAGCAAAGAAAAAAAGAGATCTTCCTATGTATGATGGGTTGACAACAGTGGATGATTTCCTGAACAAATTTGAAAGTGAAGTACCATAACAACAACATTTTGACACTCTGAAATGGGCACTGTGCGCTATGCCCACAGGATGGTGGTGTACACATCAAATAAGTCTTGAGGACTGGCGCGAACGCAGGAGGATGATGGTCATGCAGTTTGTAAAACCTCAAATGTGGATGAAAGATGGGTCTGACGAACGAAATAGCCTACGCGCCCACCTCTCCATATGGGTAGAGGCCTATGGTGCAAAACTTGCACGAACGCACACCATCCTCATAATAGGAACCACGACCAACAAGCAACAACGGGCAAGAGAATGGTGCAAATGATGAGGTATGATGAAACCAAGGGAATTGAAGATTATGCCCGTGGAAGCCTTTGACAAAGTATGTGAATTACTGAACACGGTCCACCATGTGCAATGAACTGACTGGGACCTGCGCGTACCAGTGGTTCTATGGACTTATAGGACCATGTGCAAAACCCTAATTGTGTAGGCACTTCCAAAGCTGATGTATGAAGCAGATGATGTAATCCCTATGGAACATGCAAAGCCTAGAACGCGCACAGTAACACTCGTAGATACGATGGTTCGTGAAGCCTGGAAAGGAGGGATCACACAACCACAAGGAATAGAAGACATGGGACTTGAGGAGGAAATCCAACAGGGAAACCTTAGACTCCACAAAATTGAAAAGGAAAGGGTACGATTAAGGAAGAAAAGTCCTTTGATGGACGCGGAAGTCAAGAAGATGGAGGACAAAATAAAGAAACATTTTCTGGGGAAAAGGACAAGAGGCATGCGATCGCAATGATAGAGTTAGGTCTAATTTCAGCAAATAGATTAGTCTGATGCCTTGTCTTGGACCACATATTGCTAAGCAAAATGACCACGGTAGCACATTGCAAATGGTGAAATGCATGATGCCAACTGTAACAATACCAGGTGGGAATTCTCTGGGAACCATGATGGAGGACGGGATGGAACTCCACACAGGTGGTGCAATTGCTTGACTAGCTAAGGGAGGGATAGTCTTAGTGCTCTAGGTAGTTGGAAGGGACCGTGGGACTATAAACTAGTTTTCCTAGGAGCTCTGCAATATTTGAGATGCGCGTAGAAGAAAAGAGTCACAAGGTTCGTGACTACGCACAAAAGGCTATGTTGTCATGCGAGTTTACGAGAAAGTGACCGTTGAAGTCACTATTCATGATGGGATGCTCGACTTGAGAAAAAATGGAGCAGATGGCAAGCATTTAAGACATGGTTTATGGGCAAGATTTGGGAAAATCTACCACCAAGAGAGCATTAATTAACTACAGTTGGGGGTAATGATTGAATTCAAATTCAAAAAGCGCTATATAATAGAAATAATTGCCCAGCAAACAACACTTGGTCATTTGTGAATTGAGCGATTGAGTAAAATCCTAAGCACAATGAGCCAAGCCTTGATTGAGCCCCTGAGTTCGAGAGTGATAGATTACAACACAGATACAATGAAAGCAACTAAGCATGGTCGAGGAATATAATATGTGACCATTGGAGAGGCTACGCAGGCCGTAACTGTGGAGGATGTTCCAGAAGGTGCCGGGATTGTGGCAGAGATGCCAAAATCGTCGCATATGCCAAGACCAAAGAAGGATAGACAGGCAATGGATCTTGTACGCATGTCCTTATGGAACTCACAGCGCAACAAACTATTGGTGGAGGACAAAGGGAAAGATGTCACGATAGAAACAAATGAAGAAGAAGAAGATTTGCAGGCACTTATCATTACATAGGAAGAAGACAAAGGCATGGAGGTGGATATTCAACCTATGCTCCTTGTGACAAAATTGCCTGCTTATGTCCCCCCACATAAAGGTAAGGCTAGAGTGCCCAAAGACTTGGACGAGACCAAGAGTTCGCTCCAAACCCCTCTCCTCCCAGATGGACTTATGTTTGAAGGAACACACCCAGGCCGCATACCGACACTGAAATTTGAAGACTAGGACCTCGCTGACCTCGACAAGTTCCCTCACCTTGAGACCAGAAAGCTCATGAAGCAGAACACTAAGGGGGTGGTAGCAACATTGGATCCATGGAAGTGGTTGCACAGAGTGGAAAAGGTTGGGCTGCTAAACTTACAAGGGGTGTTGCATTTCCAATGCGCACCAATAACCAGTTTTGTCACCTATAAGGTGCTCTGCCTAGTGCATGATGGATATTTATGGCTAGAGGAGCCCATCCACATCGTTATAGACCTAATTCATCGTGTCTTTCTGCTCCCATATAAAGGAAAGGAAAGGGCAATGATTTGGCCCTCACGGAGGCCATGAAGATGAAGTACAAGTTGGAAAAGAAGAAGAGGGGTTACTCCATCTCCAGAATCAAGGACAAAGTAGTCCATTTAGCCACCCAAATCCTCGTAGGCTAAGTTATGCACAAGTGTCCTACCGATGAGGTACCTACACCAGTGGTCTCACTGGCTGAGCAGTGCATGGAGGGGGTCTAGTTTAACTGGTCTGAATTCCTCTGCACAGAATTCATAGATAATTTTCGCAAAACCATAGAGTAGGGTAAAACCTTCCACTATGCATGGTTGTTTCTATCCATAGTGCTTCTAGTAGGGGAATTGCTAGAGTACAAACAATTCCCCATAATTGAGAGAGAATTACTAGAGGCCACGAAGGATGCTATCAAGATACATGACACTAAGATCTTCTGGGTTCTCATGGAGATGAACATATGAATGTGGATCAATTGGGTTCCGCGATTGTCACCCATGGTGTACAAAAATCTACAGAGTTTTATAGAATTCAAAGTAGACATGCACAACATCTATATCAGGGTGCACAAGGATCCGACGAGGGAGTGGAGAAAGCTATCCTTTGTAGCCACTGACGATGCCATCTTCACTATCTTAGAGGCATGGCATCCAGACTGCTGCATCCTAGATATTACATAACTCGAGAGGTAGCAACACAGAAGAAGAAAGATGATGCCAAGTTGCGCATTGTATAGTTGACCGAGAAAAGGCCAAAGGAAATAGCAAAAGCCGAGGGGCAAGAAGCGCGGGAAGTGATACAAAAGCCAACTTAGTAGGAAAAGGCCTTAGCAGTAGCAGCAGCACAGGAAGCAACCACAAAGATGGCCAAGGGCCAAACAATGGCTTCGCAAGGGTAGATAGTAGAGGAAGCAGAAATAGAAGAAGGAGGTGCGAACCCATGAACCGCATCCAAATAGTTAAAGCACCTAGACACAATAGAGTGAGAAGGGTCAAGGAAGAAGGTCAAGGCATCAAAATTGTCCACTGACCTGATCACCCTACTCGAGGGTGATCTGAATGAAATCGGCGAGGCGGTGCTCGATGTCACAAATGAGGCTCTTTAGGATTTCATGTAGGAGCAACAGACTGTGTCGGGGGCCCTCGGAGCGTAGTGATAAGAATTACAGGTGTAGCACCCTTAGGTTGGTACCCTTTCAACAAACCTCGAAGTCGAATCCATGGTATTAGAGTAGATGTTACATGCACAGATGACAAACACAATCTTGTTGCTGGAAGGGTCTCTAGTGACATCAAATGAGGCCGACATGCTTTCGGTTAGCATGATGAAAGTTCTTATCATTAATCTAGATTCCATTTAGAGTGAGACTTTATATCTATAAGAGGATGGGATAACGCCATCTGGAGCTGTGTGCTAGGGAGAGTCGTGTGCTCCAAGTCGTCAATGAGTAGAACATAAACATAGAACAACTCAGCTTGCAGTGCGACGAATTGGTGTTGCAAGACCAACATTTGGTGCAAGTGATAGGCGACGCTTGTCGAAGTGTCCTGGAACTGGCCATCCCAGTAGATCTACCAGTGGAGGCGCGGATCCATAGGTTAGCAAAATGAGTCCGTGAGTCTAGGGAATAAATGACAAAGTTTCAGCTGGAGTTAAATCTTCAGATCCCCAAGTTGTGATTATAGGCGCAACCATCCACTCCACCAGAAGTTAAAGAATAGTGCATTGGTGCTATCATAGCGGGACTGGAAGAGATCGGATGTGCAGTGCAAGACTACACCAACATGTTGGAAGAATCACTTAAGGTCCTCACAACTCTGTAGGATGACCCCAACATCCAGTGCTTAGAGATAGAGGCATGGGAACTCCAACAAGAGTACGATAGTGTTCGAGGAACTGCACAGAGAGTGGTCCTCACCCAAAGGCTTGCAAGGATGCAACAAGCTAAAGCATCACAGGAGCGGGTGGATGTGGCATGACACAAGGAGGTAGTTCTGAAAGTGCGCGTCTAGTCATGGATCGATGAGGGCTTCACTATCCCATTAAACATCAAAGTCAAGATCGTGAACATACAAGGGATGAACACATTTATGCAAAAAAGCACCCCAAACAAAGAGGTCCCAGAATAGCACACGCAGGAGATCCAGCAAGAAGCAGCTCAGTGCGCTACAGACCTCTGCGTAGTTTGAGAAAAGCTGAAGGGACTCCATGCCAAGATCGTTGTGGCAATAGAGTGACTCAAGGGCAAGTCGCAATGTTTTTGTTGGGGGCCTGTTGTGACTGGAATCCCCAAAGGCATGTTTTGGGGCTCAAAGCTCAAGTTTTGACCGAATTTTATTGTAAAGCTTCGTGAATATCAGGCACGAGGCATTAAAGTATGATAGAGTCAAAGGGTTATCTACCCTAGTGCAAGGCTCTAGGAAGAGAAAAGGGGAAGAAGTGGAAGAGATTGAGTCGCAGGTGTAAATTGTGTCTTTGGATCTTACAGTAGCAGAAGGCTCTACAACTGAGTGCACAGAGGCCTAGTAGTCGTAGTTTAGTACGCAGGGTGGAGTCGAGTCTGTAATCGAGGAAGGAATTAATAAAGAGAAGTTTTATCATAATTCTGTGTATTTGTTCTTGGGTTAATTCATGTTTGATGTAATTTGCAAATATACCGTTTATTTACTATGCGCACCTATACGAATGGTTTATATTGTTTAGTATAACTTAAAGCATGCAAGTAGGCTAAGATAATCAACTAACATTGGAATACTAGTAAGGACTTGGGTAATAATAGCGTTCGTTCCGCGAGTATGGCTACATAAAGGAAACATCTCAGGCTACGAGGTATGGGAAAGTGCACATAGTGACGTGCATGCAAGGTTGAGCTGCGGACCACTTGAAATCATCAAATATCTCCAGGGTGCAGAAACCTGGTTCTAGCACCGTCCCATACTACTTCGAGTGAGACCTTAGTTAGTGCTTCACGAACTATTGTTGAAAGGGCCAATAGTACCAGGATTTGTTTGGCTAAATGAACTCTAAACCTTGGTCAGGCTCCTATAAGCCAACATAAGTACTTGGGAGTAGCTTGATTGACTGTATCTCTTAGGTAATTATGTTAGAGAGTGCTCTTTTCTCCTACTTGGGTTAACTTTATAAATTTTTGGAGTCTTTAATTAGTTCTCTTAACAAATAATCAAAATTGGTTGATCGACCAATTCGTTGGCCTAGGCAGCTTGGTGGGCTTTCACCCACGAGTGCTGAGCCTTCTTCTAGATGGCATAGGAGCAATTTTGCAGGTGATTTGTAATCATTGGCATCAGACACAATGGAGATTGATCCTTTGGTTGAAGCTATTGATTTACAAATTAGACTTGTTATAAGTAGGGAGTTGGAGAGGAACAACCCAATCCTTTCTAGAATCCCTGTAGGTTTTAACCCCATACATAAATTATATGCATACAAATTCTAAAACCAGAGAGTGACCGTTGAAGTCACTATTCACAATGGGATGCTCGACTTAAGGCCAAATGGAGCGGGCAGTAGGAATTTGAGACACAGTTTATGGGCAAGATTTCAGAAAATCTTGTGCAAAGGGAGCATTAATGAATTAGAATTGGGGGGAACGGTCGAATTCAAATTCAAAAAGCGCTATATAATACAAAGTACTAGCCAGCAAACAACACTTGGTCATTTGCGAATTGAGCAATTGAGCAGAGTCTTGAGCACTGTGAGCCAAGCATTGATTGAGCCCCTGAGTTCATGAGTGACATATTACAACACAAATACAATAAAAGCAACTAAGGATGGTCTGGGAGTAGAAGAGGTGTGTGATGAAACCAACTCAAAAAAAGATAGAAAGGAGAGATCAATGCCTTGGAATTCAGCCTCTTCGAGGGGGCAACCTCCTTTACATTACACAAATAAACAATTCTTCCATGATTCAAATGACAAAACCTCCTTTCTATATATAGGAGTCTAAGGAGTCACAATATAACCAATCCAACCTAACAATAATAATATAAAGCCACAAAAATAACAATAGAGGGATTCTATGGGGCACAGTAACAAAAATATGGGGACAATAGGGGCACAACAATATTAATAAGGGATACAACTATAATAGTAATTGGGTAATCACTAGTATTATAGGGACCTGTCATGCCCCTCTCATTCAAAAATGTGTTGTCCTCAATGCTTGAGTAGTTCTGGATGCTTCGGTATAAAATTCTCATCCTCCCATGTGGAATCTTTAGCAGATAAGTTCTTCCACTTAATGAGATACTATGAAGTTGATCAATTTCGTAGCTGTTGAGTTCTTGTTTCTGTGACTCCTTCCAGTTCCACTATAATTTTTCCTTCCTCATCAAGTTGTGGCAATATTGTTTGACCTGGGACCTTGTCACCTATAACTTTCTTTAAACATGAAACATGGAAAACTGGGTGCACTCAAGACACTACAGGAAGCTACAATTTGTATGCCATAGTACCAATCTTTTGCAACACCTTGTACGGACCATAATACTTTGGTGATAATTTATTATCTTTCTTAGCTTGCTTGAGGGACATTTGTTTATATGGTTGTAGCCATAGGAATACCCAATCGCCTACATCAAAACTTCTTTCGTTGCGATGTTGATCTGCCTGTTGTTTCATTCTATTCTATGCCAACACGAGGTTATCCTTTAAGAGTTGGAGGACTTGTTGTTGATGTTCAATGTGATGTTCCACTGCTTGAACCTTAGAATTCTCTCTTAAATATGATGTGATGGATGGTGGCTGATATCCATAAAGTGCCATAAATGGGGTCGTTTTTGTTTCTATATGGAAGGAAGTGTTATACCACCATTCAGCCAAAGGAAACCATTTGACCCATTGGGTCTGTTTATCAGATACAAAGCAATGAAGGTATCCTTCCAAACAATTGTTTACTATCTCAGTTTTCCCATCAGATTGAGGATGATAAGATGAGCTATGAGCTAACCGAGTACCAACACAAGAAAATAATTCTGTCCAAAATTTCTAGTGAAAATGGGATCTCTGTCACTTACAATAATCTTTGGGTTTCCATGTAGCTGTTGAATTGTTTCCATAAATGCAGTAGAAACTGTACTGGCTTTCAATATGTGTGATTATGCACAAAAGTGTGTATACTTGGTAAGTCTACGAACTACCACCAGGATGACACACTTTCCATCAGACATGGGTAAACCTATGATAAAATCCATTGAAAGCTACTCCCAACGTTGGCTTGGAATGGATAAAGGTTGTAATAATCTCGGGGTCTTGGTTGTTTCAACTTTATTTTGTTGGCAAACCAAACATTCTGCCACAAACTTTTGAATATCTGATTTAAGGCCATCCCAAAAAAATTCCTTCTTAACCCTGTGGTAAGTTTTTAAAAATCCCGAGTCCCCTCCTAATGGAGAAGTGTGCAATCCCATAAGAATTTTTTGTTTGAGTTGTGAATTCTTACAGAGGTATAAGCGATCTTTGTACCATAATGAAGCATTTTGCTAGCTAAATGTATCAGATTTACTGGAATCTTGTTGTAACTTTCGAATAAGTTCCCACACTTCTTCATCATTCTTCCACTCCTCCCTTCCTTCATTTATCCAATCTGGTTGGATAATAGAAATGGTGCACAACAACACTTCCACATCCTTATCGTTTCTTGAGAGTGCATCTGCCACCACATTTTGCTTCCCTGTTTTGTAGATGATTTCAAAGTCATAACCCAACATCTTTGTGACCCACTTTTGTTTCTCTTCAGAGGATAATCTTTGTTCTAAAAAGTATTTAAGGCTATTGTGATCCATTTTTACCTTGAAGTGTCTTCCGATTAGGTAGGGTCACCATTTCTTAAGTGCATGTAGTATTGCCAACATTTCCTTCTCATAAATAGCATTGTGTAAAAACTTTCCCTTGATTAGACGACTTTCAAAAGCAATGGGTCTTTCGTCTTGCATTAAAATAGCACCCATTCCATTTCTTCAAGCATCACATTCCACAATAAAGGTTTTTTTGAAGTCCGGTGTAGCTAAGACTGGTGCTTGGCACATTTCCTCTTTAAGATGTTCGAAGGCTTTTGCTGCTTCTGGAGTCCATGAAAATGCATCTTTCTCCAATAATCTTGTTAGAGGTGCTACTATTCTTCCATAATTATTAACAAGCTTGTGATAATACCCTGTCAACCCAAGAAATCCTCGCATATCCTTTATGGATAATGGTATTTTCCATTCCTTAATGGTTTTAATTTTGCTAGGGTCTACCTTAACTCCTTTATGAGATACAATATGACCCAGATATTCCACCTCTTGTACTCCAAATAAACATTTGGATCTTTTTGCATATAATTGTTTCTCCTCCAATAGTTGTAGCACCCTGTCAACATGTTCAACATGATCCTTCCAGGACTTGCTGTAGATTAGTATATCATCAAAAAATACTAGCACAAATTTTCTGAGCAAGGGTTTGAAAATGGAATTCCTCAAACCTTGAAATGTAGAAGGTGCATTGGTAAGGCCAAAAGGCATGAACAAAAATTCATAATGACCCTCATGAGTTCTAAATGTTGTTTTTGGAATGTCTTCAGTCTTAATTCTAATTTGATGATATCCTGAACGAAGATCCAACTTGGTGAAGTAAATTGATCCATGCAATTCATCCAATAATTCATCAATGACACTAATGGGAAACTTATCTTTAATAGTGAGCTTGTTGACTTCCCTATAATCCGGAAACATGCACCATTATCCATCCTTCTTATGCACCAATACTACTGGAGTAAAGAAAGAACTTTGACTAAGTTGAATTATACCAACCTCTAGCATTTCTCCAACCATACGTTCAATTTCACTATTTTGGGCATAGGGATATCTGTACGGCCCGATGTTTGGAGGAACACTTCCTGGAATCAGATGAATAGCATGATCATGATCACGAATAGGTGGGAGACCTTTGGGAGTCTCAAATACCTTGGAATGATTGTCCAAGACTTTTTGGAGATCTGGAGAAATAGATGATTCTGATGTGTAAACATCTAGCGAACATAATTGTACAATTACACCTCTTTGTTCCTTTTTTAGAAGCTTTGTCATACCGTTAGAGCTGATTATCTTTCCCGGTTTCCCTACAATACCCCTTAATTCAAATTCCTTTCCTTCCGTAGAAAATTTCATGAAAAGTTCTTGAAAATTAAAAGCTATTGTACCCAAGGATTGTAGCCATTAGACTCCTAGTACAACATCAGCACCTCCCATTAGAATGGAAAGCATTGGGCTAGTCAATACATATTCTCCCATGGATAGCTTGATATTATGGCACTTTCCAGAACAATTTATGGTTCCTCCATTAGCAATCATCACATGACACTCTGGTGCTAGATATAGGAAGCAATTCAATGCTTTTGCTACCTTACAATGAATAAAATTGTGGGTACTTCCTGAATCAATCAACACTATTACCTTTTTCTTCTTGATTTGTCCTTCTATCTTGATGGTTTGAGGAGTGGTAATTCCAGCCAATGCATTACAAGATATGGTTGGATTCATTTCTTCTTTATCTACGCTTTGTTTCTGGGGTATATCCTCTTCCTTTGACCTTTCGATCCTTTTCTTCTTCCTCTTCATAATCTATGTAGAATAATTTCTTCTCAGCACACTTATGACCTTTCGTGTATTTGTTATCACAACTGTAACAAAGCCCTTTTGCTATTTTTTCTTCCAATTTTTGTGGTGTCAACCTTATAGGTTGTGGAAGGCTAGGGGTAACGACACTTCCATCTTTATATTTGTGACTGGTATGCTTCCTGGTTGCCATAATTTTGCTTTCCATTTTTCTTGCTAACCTAAATACCTTCTCTAATGAATCAGGTTCCCAAAGGTGAACATCATGTTGGATATTATCCTTTAAAGCCCCTATGAACACATCAATCCTATGCTTGTCTGGAATATTTTTTTACCCTTATGTTCAATTTTTGGAACTCCTCAATGTGCTCCATTATTGAACCCTTTTGTTTGAGACTTATCAATTGGCTAAAAAAAGTGTTGTTTTTTGTATCCTCATAATGTGCTGTCAATTCTTCCGTAAAAATGGCACAAGTGATAATTTTTTTACAAGAGCAAAGCCATTGATACCATACAAACTGATTTGGTTCCAAAGAAAATGTTGCAATATGTACCTTTTGTGTGTTTTGCACATTATTGAGATCGAAAAATTGCTCCATCTGTAATATCCATGTTGTGGGATCCTTGCCATCAAACTTCCTCATATCGATTTTTGGAATATGGTGGGTCTTCAATCCACCTTTAGAGTCTATGGAATCATGATTAACATTTATTTTGTTCTCATCATGAGTTTCCTCTACTACATTTTCACCATTAGTGACCATTTCTTGTAGCAACTTATTAATATTTATCTTCAATTCTTCCTTGTCTGTCTTCAAATCTATCTTCAAATTGTCCATCTTAGCTTCCATGGCATTCATCTTAGCTTCTACGCCTTTCTTTAAACAATCCATCTTGGCTTCTATGCCTTTCTTTAAACCATCCATCTTAGCTTCTATGTCTTTCTTTAAACCATCCATCTTAGATTCTGTTCCTTTTTGTGCAAGTGACAGTTGTTGCACTTGGTGTTGTAATTTTGATATATCATGTTACATTTCTTCCTCTTCTTCATGAGTCATGCTAGAGCTTTCAAGTTGCTTACTAGGTGTTTGCGTTTTCTCTCCTTGCGGCATAAATTAACGATAATAACGCTTTACTATGCCCTTTGAATTCCTTAAAATTAATTTTTCAAACCAAGCTTATGCAAAAATTAAAAAAAAAAACTACACACCTTTTTTCACTTTGTAGGAGCCTAATATTGAATCTGATGTATCTCTGTAATTTTGGATCATCTAGTTCTCAAATTGTGACCTATAGTAGCCCTCTACATCCTCTTTCCAATGCCACTAATCTGATCCAAATTGGATTCTCCAAGAAAGAGTTATGCACAATCTCCCACAGTGACCTGATTATAGACTAGTTTAGTAGCGAACTTGTATGACATACCACGAGTCACTATTTCGACTTTTGGCTCTGAAAAATATACACAAAAAACTATAGTCTGTCCTCTTTCTGTGACTTCTTATGAAATTTCAATCCAATGCTCAAAAAGAAAGTTATGACAATTTTTCCCAGGTCACCTGTTTGGAATGTAATTTAGGAGTCTGAGAAAAGACCAACTTGCTCAGACCATATCTCCCCAAATATAGCACGAAAAGCTTTCAATTTGGATCCAAGATTCAGTGCGACTTTTATCAAATGGGTTGTTTTTTTAGCTTCTGAAATGTCACAAAAAAATGTTATAGCGAAAATGCCACAATGACCTATATGGAGCAGCGAAACCCTAGAATCCAAAGCTTTGATACCAAATGTGATGAAACCAACTCACAAAAAGATAGAAAATAGAGATCATGCCTTAGAATTCAGCCTCTTTGAGGGGGAAACCTCCTTTACATTACACAAATGAACAATTCTTGCATGATTCAAATGACAAAACCTCCTTTCTATATATAGAAGTCTATGGAGTCACAATACAACCGAGCCGACCTAACAATAATAATATAAAGCCACAAAAATAACAATAGAGGGATTCTATGGGGCACAGTAACAAAAATATAGCGACAATAGGGGCACAACAATATTAATAAGGGATACAACTACAATAGAAATGCAGTAATCACTAGTATAGGGACCTATCAAGGTGACTGTCAGTGAGGCCATGTAGGCCCTAACTATGGAGGATATTCCAGAAGGTGCCGAGATTGTTGTAGACATCCCCAAATCACCACATATGCCAAGACACAAGAAGGGTAAACAAGAAATTGCTACCGTATGCATATCCTGCGGAACCTATTGCGCAAAAAAATATCGATGGAGGAGCAGGTGAAAGATGACACGATAGAAACAGATGAAGAAGAAGAAGGTTTGCAGGCACTTGTCATCACAGAGGAAGAATATGAAGGCATGGATGTGGATATTGAACCTACGTGCTCTGTGAAAAAATTTCCAGCCTATGTCCCCCCATGAAAAGGGAAGGCCTGAGTGCGCAAATACCTCGACGAGACCAAGAGTTCGCTCAAGACCCCGCTCCTCCTAGATGGCATTATGTTTGAAGGAACACACCTAGGCCATGTGCCAACCGTGAAATTTGAAGACTAGGACCTTGCTAACCACGATAAGTTCCCTCACCTTGAGACCGCAAACCTCATGAAGAAGAAAAATAAGGGAGTGGTAACAACATTAGAGCTGCGAAAGTGGTTGTGTGGTGTGGAAAAGGCCGAGCTGCTAAACTTACTATGGGTGCCACATTTCCACTGCACGCCAATAACCATTTTTGTCCTCAAGCAAGTGCTCTGCCTGGTGCATGATACATATTTATGGCTATAGGAGCACATCCCCATCACAACAGACCTGATTCAATGCATCTCCTGGCTACCATACAAAAGAAATAACCCTCCAACCATATTAGAAGGATAGGGTAGTGATTTGGCCCTCGTGGAGGCCATGAAGACGAAGTACAGGCTGGAAAAGGAGAAGAGGGGTTATGCCATCTCCAGCATCAAGGAAAATGTTTTCCATGTAGCTACCCAAATCCTCGCAAGCAAGGTTATGTGCAGGTGGTGCGCGAATGAGGTACCTGTGCTGTTGGTCGCACTAGCTGAGTAGTGCGCAGACGGGGTCTAGTTTAACTGGTTCGAATTCCTCTATACGAAATTCATAGAAAATTTCCATGAAGCCCAGGAGCAGCTTAAAACCTTCCACTATGCATGGGTGTTGCTATCCATAGTGCTTGTTGCAAGGAATTGTTGGAGGACAGACAATTCCCCATAATTGACAGAGAATTATCGAAGGCCATGAAGTATGCTTCACTCTATGAAATGAAGGATGCTACTAGGATATGCGACACAAAGATCTTCTGGGTTCTCATGGAGATGAACATCTAAATGTTGATCAACTGAATTTCGTGCTTGTCACCCACAATGTACAAAATTCTACAGAGTTTTGTAGAATTCAAGGTACACATGCACGACATCTATATCAAGGCATGCAAGCATCCAATGATGCAGTGGACAAAGCTACCCTTTGTATCCACTGACAGTGCCATCTTCACTGTCTTGGAGGCATGGCCTCAAGAATGGTGCACCCCAGATCTTGCAGAACTTGATAGGGTGACAACACAGAAGAAGAAAAACGATGCCAAGATATGCACCGTATAGTTGACAAAGAAAAGGTAGAAGGAAACAGTAGCAGCCGAGGTGTGGGTAGTGCGGGAAGCAGTACAAAAGGCAGCTAAGCAAGAGGAGGCCATGGTAGTAGCAACAACACAAGAAGTAGCTATGAAGATAGTCGAGGGCCAAACAATGGCTTCACAAAGGGAAGAAAGCAGAGGAAGGAGAAATAGAAGAAGGAGGCACTAACACACGAACCACCTCCACACAGTTGAAGTGCCTAGACACAGCAGAGTGAGTAGGGTCAAGGAAGAAGGTCAAGGCATCGAAATTTTCCATTGACCTGATCACCCTAAGCAAGGGTGATGTGAATGACATTGGTGAGATGGTGTGCGATGTCATAAATGAGGCTCTTGAGGATTTCATGCAAGAGCAACAGACTATGTTGGGGGCCCTAAGAGCGCAGTTGCAGGAGTCACAGGTGCGACCCCCTCAGGTTAGTACCCTTTCAACCAACCTCACAGTTGGATCCACACCAGCAGAGTAAATGTTGCACGCGTAGATGAAGAACACAATCATGTTGCCAAAAGGGGCTCTAGTGACATCAAATAAGGCCACTAGGTTTCTGGTTAGCACGATGAAATGTTTTGGCATTAATCTAGCTACCCTTCCATAGGAGACGTTATATCTATTGTAGGATGGGATAATGATAGAGTTGCATGCTAGGGAGAGTTGTATGCTCCAAGTCCTCAGTGAGAAGAAGATAAACATAGAACAACTCAACTTGAAGTGGAACAAATTGGTGTTGCAAAACTAGTAGCTGGTGCAGGTGATAGGAGACTTTTGTCGAAGTGTCTCGAAGCTAGCCATCCTAGCAAATCTACCAGTGGAGGTACAGATCCATAGGCTAGTAGTAGGATTCGGCGAGGCTAGTGAAGAAATGAAAAAGGTTCACTTGAAGCTAAATCTTTAGATCCCTGAGCTGCGATTACAGGTGCAGCCATCCACTCCCCTAAAAGTCATAGAACAATGCAATAGTGCTATCACAGTGTGGTTGGAAGAGATCGGAGGTGCAGCTACACTAGCATGTTGGAAGAATCACTTTAGGTCCTCAAAACTCTGCAGGAGGACCCCAACATCCAGCGCTTAGAGATAGAGGTGCGAGAACTCCAACAATAGTATGACAGTGTCTGAGGAACTGCACGGACAATGGTCATCACCTAGAGGCTTGCGAGCATGCAGCAAGCTAAAGAACCAAAGGAGCAAGTGGATACCGTGTGACATAAGGAGGTAGTTTTGAAAGCGCACATCCAACCGTGGATCTACAAGGGTTTCACCATGATGACATACATCGAAGGCAAGCTCACGAACATATAGGGGATGCACACATTGATGAAAAGAAGCACCCAAGACATAGATATCTAGGAATAGCACATGGAGTAGATCCAACAAGCAGTAGCTCATTGCACTGTTGCCCTCTGCATAGTTCCAGAAAATTTGGAGGGATTCAATGCCAAGACCACCGAGGTGATAGAGTGACTCGAGGGCAAGTCGCGATGTTTGTGTTGGGGGTCTGTTGGGAATGGAATCCCCCAAAGGCATGTTTTTTCACTTAAAGCACAAGTTTTGACCAAATTTTGTTGTAAAGCTTCGCGAATATCGGGCGCGGGGTGTGAAAATATTATAGAGTGACAAGGTTGTCCACCCTAGTTTTATAATGTAATATTGGCTCAATTGACCTACCCATGGTTTGGGGGCAATGGGATTTTATAAATAGATTGAGGCTCTAGGAAGAGAAAAGGGAATGAAGTGGAAGATATTGAGTCGCAAGTGTAAAGTGTGTCTTTGGGTCTTAGAGTAGGAGAAGGCTATGCAGCTGAGTGCACAGGGTGGATTCAAGTCTGTAACCAAGGAAGGAATTAATAAAGAGAAGGTTTATCATAATTTTGTGTATTTTTTCTTGGGTTAATGCATGTTTGATGTAATTTGCGAGTATACTATTTATTTACTACGCGCACCTATACGAATGGTGTATATTGTTAGGTTTAACTTAAAGCATGCAAGTAGGATAAGATAATCAACCAACATTAGAACACTAGCAAAGACGTTGGTAGTAATAGTGTTTGGCCCCTGAGTAGAGTTACGTAGAGGTAGCATCTCACGCTACGTGCGAGTAGGGTCAAACCGCAGACCACTTGAACTCATCAAACATCTCCAAGGTGCGGAAACTTAGTTCTAGCACCCTTCCATACTACTTTGAGTGAGACCTCAGTCTGCGCTCCATGGACGGTTGCCAAAAGGACCAGCAGTACCAGGATTTGTTTGGCTAAATCAACTCTAAACCTTGGTCAAGCCCATATAAGCCAACATAAATACTTGGAAGTAGCTTGATTTACTTTATCTTTTAAGGAATTTTGTTAGAGAGTGCTCTTTTCTCCTACTTGGCTTGACTTTATAAATTTTTTAGAGTCTTTAATTAGTTCTCCTAAAAAATAATCAAAATTGGTTGGTTGACAAATTCGTTGGTCTAGGAGGCTTTGTGGGCTTTCACCCACAAGTGCTGAGCCTTCTTCTAGAAGGTGTAGGAGAAATTTTGCCAGTGATTTCTAATCATTGGCAGTAGACACAATGGATATTGATCATTTGGTTGAAGCTATTAATTTACAAAATGTACTTGGTATGGGTAGGGAGTTGGAGAGGAACACTAAAA
Source organism: Pinus tabuliformis (assembly GCA_031772625.1). Lineage (NCBI taxonomy): Eukaryota > Viridiplantae > Streptophyta > Pinopsida > Pinales > Pinaceae > Pinus > Pinus tabuliformis. Next base: position 1,370,995,150 of record CM062820.1, read on the forward strand.
TCCTTTCTAGAGTCCTTGTAGGTTTTAACCCCATATGGAAATTACTTGCATACGAATTCTAAAACACAGAAAATAAACAATGCAAGAGCATAACACATAAAACACATATACACAAAGATTTTCTCCTGGATCCAAAAACCGAGACTACCAGCTTTACTTTTCATTATTTTCATTTCAATGTTACAATACATATTTATGCATGCCGAAGCATCCCATACCATTGACTGAAAACCAATGCGTCCAAAACCATGTGTGAAAATCATGCACAAAACCATAGGAAGGTCTGCACAACCTAACCTCAAACCCCCTGTGACCCCCCCTACTACGCAATCAGTGCAATGAAGGGGGGGATCTGACCCCCTCCTAACCACCTGGTTAACTATCTCTACTAGTCCTGGAAAGAATATAACACAACCCAAAAGTCCTCTTCCAGTCGAAAGATGTTATAGTGGTTGAAGAACTTCTTGAGTCTCCTTTGACTCCTAATTCTCTGCTTCCTCCTGATCATCTGGACATTTTATTATATGTCAGGATTCTGACCTACATGCCTTTAAGCCCTGTTCTATATTGATTTATTCCTTCGACGGCCATTGTTGGGAGCATGGTTTCAACTATGAGTGCTACTAGTATGAAAACTCCTTTATCAGTACAAGGAGCAAGTACGATTCGCATACCTTTAATCACTCCTAGAACTATAATTTTTGGCTCTACTACCATTCGATGTTCGAGTGGGGGCACCCAAGCTTTTTCCTTTGACACTCGTTATTTCCCCTTTGGAATGTCGACCAGTGCAATTCCCTCATTTCCGTTAAATTTTCCATCAGTTGCCTCGATGTCTATGACTTCCATGGAAAGTGGGTCAACCTCCTTTTAGGGTTTCCATTTTGGGAGTGGTCATATACCACATTATAACACAAGTTTATGACCAATGCTTTTTGCCTCCATGGGTCACAGTTATAATCCTTTCAGCCATCAAGGGAATATGTCATATTCCTTTGTGAGTTTATTATAGAGTTTTTCTCCCTATGCTAATGCATGGAACCTTTACCAAAGGCTCTCTACTCCATTCAACAGCTCTCTAGGGGTAAATTTCATTGGATATGGAAATTTTTTGATAGGAGTTGGAAAAAATCCATTTTTCTCTGGGCCAAAAGGTTCTCCTTATGGTTCATGTTTTTCTATGAATTACTTCAAGAAACCTGGTGCCTTCACAAATCCAGCGTATTGTTTTAGAACGTTGAAAATTTTTCCCACACCGAGTGGAATCTTGAGGGTTCTATACACTTACCTTTCCTGACAACGTTAAACTTGCTAGATCTATCCAAATTAACTATTGATATGATCCAATATAACCCAGCCTGACATACGGTTCCAACCAAACTCTTGTCGGATACCCAAATTCGAAGGGAAGACTGGTGAAGATCCTGATGACCATATGCCCACATTCCACTTATGGTTTTCATCAAACTCCTTGATAGATGATTCAATCAGGTTGAGATTATTCCAATGCACACTAGGTAGGAATGTAGCTAAAGGGTACATTAAACTCTGAGGGGGCATCTTCCCTTTGTTAGGTGATTTGGCTACAATATTTTTGAACCATTTTTAGTTTCCCATTTAATATGACATTGGAACTAAGCTATTAACTAATTTCCACGAGGCCTAGACAACCCACATTTCAGATCACATCCAGCAATGCAGGAGAAGGAAGAGCCTCATTAAAGACAATATTCCCCAAGAATTATTTCCTTAATGGTTTCTCAAATCTTTGCAACCTGAGATTTCTAAGCATGTATCACTCTCCAGTGTATTCACCAAAGAATAGGCTATTTTTAGAGCCCAATAGCTAGAACTTATATGTTCTCAATGTGCGTTTCTTCATAAAATTTTGCCTGTTTCTCCTAGATCCAAGGTCGATTTAGCCAAGATGAATCAAGGTCCCCATGCCGATGGGCTAGTTGGATCAATTGATAGTAACAAGGATAACCTACTAAATCAATTGCAACATTTGTCTTTACAAACAGCTTCTTTTATGTAGGTATCACCATCAATGGGTATGCCTACTCAACCTTCGTCTATAAATGTCGTTCAAACTTCTTACCCCAAAGGAAACCAAAAGTCTAATGGGAAGAATAAAGGATTGGGTGGGAAAAGTAATTAGGATGGGAAGACTAATGCAAAAAAACCCGACAATGATGCTAGAGGGGGCAAAAAAGTGTTTAAGAAGAGAGTAAATCTTCCATGCAAGTTATGCAATGGTGATAATTTGACTCATATTTCCCCAAGATTCAAGACGCTCAGTGATTTCTGGTTCAACAAGGATCTTCTAGGTTTGAGGTTGTGCTAACTAGCGATTTTCCCCAAGGGTAACTGTTGTTTGCTGGCAAGAATTTTAGTACCTGTACCCCCGTTGTGGGAAATCAGGTCACTTGATTATGGTGAATACAAATCGTGCATGGCTAAGACTGATCCTGATGTTTCAGAGCCACTCCATATCTAGAGGAAACTAGTTTAGTCTATACCTCGGATGTTGAAAGGCTCCACAAAATTCTCGACAATTAACCCCAATGCCAGGGTTGCACAGAAATGCTCTATTGCAGAAGACCTGTCTCATGGTCCTTGTGCTATGTCAATGTGAGAGGTACTCTAGTCGTGCCCAACACAAAGGAGTGCATTTCTCATAGAAATCAAAGAAATTGACCCAAAAAACTATCTTGTCCTTACGTTCGACATGTCAAATATCAAGAAGAGACTCCCACGTCATATCGATTTTCAAATCAAGTCTACATGTCGAAAGACCAATATCTTTCGAACTGTAGTTGATGAGGGAGCTTCAATATGTGTAATGTCTATATCATGTTGGAAGGCTATTGGATCACCTCACAATATTATTCCACCTACTCTATTAACAACATTTTATTGTCATTCTCATAAACCACATGGGATTATTCCGACCTTTCCCATCTATGTTTTGGGCAAGGTTTTAAATATCGAAGTACAAATAGTTGATGCAAATATGGATTACAATCTCCTTTTAGGTATAAATTGTATTTATGAGATGGATGCTATTGTATCTTTGTTATTTCATATCCTTTGCTTTCCTCATGAAGGGAGAATTGTAAAGGCTGATAAGTTGGATTATTCTCCGCGTGAGTCCCATGCATCTTCTGAATCTATTGTTCCATTAGTGAACAATCTGTAGGAACCTATAGAGAATCTATGAGTTGGAATGTAATCTTCGTTAATGGGTACCTTTGATTTTCCTACCCATATTTCTAGAATTAATGTTATTTCATCATCCAAGGCATCCTCTCGAAGAGAATTCATTAGAACTCATTATTTTTTAGATCCTTGGATCTTAACCTCATCTACCCGAAAATTAGATGAGGGGCAGGTAGGTGGAATGGCCTTTCCTATGTCTGTAGCTAAAATTAATTGTCAATATATTATTAACACTGCAGACTATGATCCTACTCCTTTTTCACCAGAGCAGCTGGATGAGGATGTGGCATCATCTTGGACTCTAGATTTGACTTCTGCTCTAGATTTCTTAGATACTCTCTGTCCATCTGAAGAAGAAATTATAGAAGAAATTAAGGTTTCTGAAAGATCATGGAATGATTTGCATCATCGGTCATATTTTCTCCTTCATTTGCAAGAAGTAGAATTAAGTTTGTCCAGTTATTCATCCACAAGTGATGTACGCACAATTTTAAATCATTTGGCTACAACCCAATTTTCTACCAAAGGTAACATGGCTGTCAGTTTGTAAACTATTCCAATGAACATCTCTAGGAATTCCAACGTTATTGAAAATGTATTCATTGGAGATGATTGGTCCACTGAAGAAATTCAAACTTACATTGGTCTCTCTAAAGAATTTCGAGATGTATTCACTTGGTCTTATGAGAAATGTCTAGGATAGATCCATCTATTGTCCACCATGAGATTGAGACATATGGAAGTGAAAAACCTATTCGCCAGAAACTTCAACTCTTAAACCTTAGAAAAGTAGTAGCTATCAAAATGAGGTTGAAAGGTTGCTCAAGGTGGGTTTTATATACCTCGTTCCTTTAACTGAGTGGATTTCAAATCTAGTCCCTGAAGACAAAAAGAAAGGAACAATCCATGTATGCATTGACTTTACGGACCTGCATAAGGCTTTTCCTAAGGATAATTATCCTATGCCATTCGATCAGACTATTGATGAATGTGTGGGCAATGAATTTTTCTCATTTATGGATGGATTTTGCCGCTATAATCAAATTATTATTCATCTAGAATATCAACATAAGACATATTTTATTTTCCCCTTAGGTATATTTTCATATGAAAATATTCCTTTTGGCCTTAAAAATGTTGGAGCTACCTTTCAGTGGGCCATGTCATATGCTCTTCATGATATCAAGAATGTTATCAAAGCTTATTTAGAAGATTCAGTTGCTCATTCTCAAAATACAATAGATTATCTTAAACATCTACAATTAATTTTTTAACGATGTCATTTTTATGAAATCTTGTTGAATCTGAATAAGTGTGTTTTCACCATAAGATCGGGTCGGTTGTTGGGATTCATCGTACCGACTAAAGGGATTCTTGTAGTTCCCTTCAAGGTTGAGACAATACTTCAGTTGCCTCCCCCGTCCTCTATACGTCAACTTCAGAGTCTTCAAGGGAAAGCCAATTTCTTAAGGAGATTTATAACTAATTATGGTGAGATTAATAAAGGATTTATGATATTGCTTAAGAAATGAGTTCCATTTCTATGGGATGATTTCATGCAACACTCTTTTGATGCTTTGAAAAAAGCATTAACCTATTCCCCTTTTTTAAGTCCACCTGAATATAATAGAGACTTCCTTTTATATCTTGATGCAGCATAATTTACTATTGGTATGGTTTTGGTTTAGGAGGATGATGCTTTCTATGAGCACGTAATCTATTATCTAAGCTAAGGCTTAGTGGGTCCTAAACTGCGCTATTCTCCCATCAAGAAATTAGCTTTGGTAATTTTCCACTCTCTCCAGTAACTTAGACATTATATTCTACTTTGAAAAACTTTCGTCTTAGCAGTTGTCAATCCATTTCACTTTGTTCTCAGCAGACGAGTGATTGGCTACAAATGCAATACATGGATTGTAATTTTACAATAATTTGATCTCAAATTCATGTCGGCTAAGTCTAAGAAATCCTTATTATTTTCGAAATTGATCTCAGAGTTTCCTTGTGAGGAGGAAATAATTGGTGGGGAATCTTTTCCTGATGAACATCTTTTTTCTTATTTCCTCACAATATCCTTGGTATGGAGATATTATTATATATCTCAAGAGTTTGAAGTGTCTGTTGAGTTTTTCAAAGGATGAACATAAAAAATTACGTCATCTCTCTAAAAGATATATTATTGTAGGTGATACTCTATATCGTTGTGGGGTTGATTCAATCCTTAGACATTGTTTAACATTAGAAGAAGCTGAGCCTATGATTAATGATTTCCATAGTGGAGCTTGTGGTGGTCATCTATTTGTGCTTGTAACAACCCACAAAATTTTACGTGCTGGTTACTTTTGTCCTTGGATCTTCAAATCTTATATTGAAGCAGTCAATAGATGACATCCTTGTTAGGTTTATACTCAGAAAATGTGCTTGCATATAGCTCCACTTTTCCCTCTGATCAATGTCAGTCCTTTCACGAAGTGGGGTATTGATTTTACTACCTGTAATCTGCCTTCAGTAGGAAATCACAAGTACATCATCATAGTTGTACACTACTTTAATAAGTGTGTCGAGGCTATGCCTACTTTCAAGAATAATAGTGAAACAATAGCCTTGTTTCTCTTCAATCGATTTATTTCACGATTTGGTATTCCCAAAGACATTGTCACTGACCATGGCAATCATTCCCAATAGCAAATGATGTCTGAACTGGCTCTTAAGTTGGGTTTTTTGTAGGAGTATTCATTTATGTATTATCCTCAGGCCAATGGACATGTTGAAGCCGTGAATAAATACATAAAAATCATCCTGCAAAGGATGATTAACAAACATTGATTCAATTGGCATATTATGTTATATCCGACACTTTGGGTATACCAAATGTCAGTTAAGGCTGTCGTTTGTTTTACTCCTTTTGAATTAGTTTATGGACCAGAATCCATTTTTCTTGTGGAATGTGAAATTCCTTCCCTTAAAGTAGTTGTTGAGCTTCTTCCTCATACATATAGTCTTGAAGAGCACCTCATTTATTTGGAAAATCTCAATGAGAAGCGTCTAGATGTGGCCATAATTAATGAAGCTCATAAAAAGCGAGTAAAATCTCAATATGATAAAACTGTCTATCCTAGAGTTTTTTCAAAGGTGACCTTGTCTTCGTCTATGACCAAGAGAAAGGTTCCTTGGGGGAAGGCAAGTTTAAATCTATCTGGTATAGTCCCTTCATTGTCAAAAAGGACTTGAAAAAGGGATCTTATGAATTGATTGATTTTGAGGGAAATGAGTTGGAAGAGACCACAAATGGGCTCTATCTTAAGAAGTATTTTGCTTGGGCTTTGGCCTAGCATTTGCTTGATTGTAAATACTATATCTTTGTGCATATCTATCTATCTGTTTTATAGTGATGTCAATATTTTTGAACTTCTTTGAGAGTTATTGGTGGACGATTTGATATATCTATGGTTCATCGATGGTGCTAGTAGACACACCCAGAACCTTCCTTCCATGGCTTGGGTGATTTATTATCCATCTGGCTAATTGTTGGTTTCAAGAGGCATATGTATCGGTACCGCTTCAAATAATGTCGCGGAATATACTACTACCATTAATTTATCTAAGGAAATATCTCTTGGTATTGATTCATTAGTAGTTTACATGGATTTACAACTGGTGGTATCTCAATTAAATAACATCTATCGTGTGAGAGATCCTTATTTCATGGCCAATTTCTGAGAGTGTGTTTATTATAGAGATCATTTGTTTACATAACATTTTTTTATATTCCACGATTCGAAAATTCATTGGCATATTCTATCACCAATCAAGCATTAGATTGGCATATAAGTCATTCATCACATTAAGAAATAAAAAATAATCGAAGTATCATCTGTATATATATGATCATCATCATAAACCATCTATACATAGATACAGTTTTGTGTCCAAAATAATATACAAAATTAGGACAAAATGTCCTACAAAATTAGGACTCATGCCCATAATCATGTCTAATAAAAAATTATCTTGTTATCCATCTAAGGTTCCTCCTCAAGGTGAGCAGCACGGAAGAAAACGATGGCATTTTCCACCCATTAGAATAATCACACCCAATCACGTGGTATTCCTACCACACATCTTTGCATATGCTCTAGAAGGTATTCTATAGCCACCATAGGTAGATGGTGAGGTAACCTCACCAAGTTTATCTGGACATCATGGAAGGTCCTCTCAATCTCTGTTGTAGCTCCTTCTATGTCTCTTCCATGACGCTTGTGTCGAGGTAGACCCTCAGGTCTTATAGGGCCAACATCTATGTCATGATAAATAATTTTGTAAGTATTTTTCTCATCAAAAATATTTTCAGTTCATTTATGATTAAAACCCAAAAAATCTTAAAATTCAAAATTTAAAAAAGATTTGTACCTATGGGTCCTGATGCTACATCAGATGGAAACACTAGAGCTGGATCTCATCGGAACTCCATCCCAAGATAAGGGTAGTGCTTGATCGCAATGACATGTTGTTCCCATTGAAGGAAAAAATTGTCGTCAAATGTATTTCTGGGGATCTCAAAGCCCCCCAGTCTTTTCATTAAGTTAGCCCACCTACCCATCAATGGATTCTTTGGGTTTCTGATGGTGGATAATACATTGGGATGAAGCCATGGCACTGTCTTGAAGAATAAGCAACAAAATATGGTTCCATATCCAAATATCATTGTCTGACCTTCTTGGATAGGATTAAGATTTTTTTTCATATTGGCTAAGAGATGTGTGCACTAATCAAATATTATCTTGAGACACTCCACCATGAGACTCATTGAAACACAAGGGGCTTGATGTATAGAAGTTGAACCATTTACTCTGGAAATGGTAAAAGGAAGGATTCTTAGGGATAAACTCTCTCAACGTTGGATTGGAATCTAGGTTCCAATATTCTATATGTTTCCTAGGCAATAGATGCGTACATAGTCTTCCACACTAAGACTACATCTTGTTCTTCTTATTGATTTGATCCTCTCTCCTCTCCAGGAAAGACTTGTGACAAAACAGATATCCTATATTTCAATCTTTAGAGGCATCTAGTCAATAACAAAAGCATCTTCTTCTGGATCCCAGTAGTGGATTAACATCTCAAGCAACCTAGTATTTTCCTTCATATTCAACATTTTGAAAATTTTCAATAGTCTACATCCTCGTAAGGCATCTAATGCATTTGGATGTTTCATTACTTCATTATCAATCACACTATGCTCTCTTTCATTAAAACCATGTTTCAAATTTTGAATTCATGAACACGTGGGTTCAGTATTCACATAATTGTGTATAGGGATTTCCTATATGTGGTTCACATGTGTCCAACCCACATTTACACAAAACGAAAATTTCAAACTAAATTCCCAAGGTAAAATTTTTGAAAAAAAAAATTAAAAATAATTAAAACTTATTAAAAGCTCATTTAGAAGGTTACCTAGAAGATTGGAGCCTATTCGAATGGATGAATTTGATGGAATAAGCTTTCTTGCTTTTTTCTCCACAGCTCCTTCAACCAATTACTCAAAACAAAAATGAAGAATTGTGAGTCAAAAAGTCCTATATAAGTTGACATATGAAAATTACTTTTTCTAAAGTATGTTTTTATTTTTTGTGGGCTTTCTGACCTTTTTGGCTTGGAATTTGGTATGGGTTGCTCTTATAGGATACTTTGGATATTTTTTGAGAGATTGCTTCAATTCCATGACTACAAACCTGTCATGGAAAGTATTGTTTTTTCCCTAGCATATAGGTTAGGGATATCATTTTCCACTGAATTTTATAGTAGCCTCCATACTGCAATATTTTTGCCATAGGGTTGACCCAATCATGTTATGGTAGAGCCAATTGTTTCATGATATCATGGTAGAGCTAAAATTTACATGGGAATCTTAGTTATATCCTCGTGAAAATATGTTTCCCATGATACTATGTTGCATAGGTTTGGGAGTCCTCTTTAGTCCCACCATGACTTGTGTGTTAAAAACATATTGTCTTACTTCTTTGTTATTTTTCTAGCTTTATACCCTAGACGCTCCTTTGCAATGAGTTGTACTGCTACATTTCATGTTGACCATTTGTACCTTTTCTCCTTAATTTGGCTTCACATGGACTCATGTTTAAGCCACCTTTTCACCATTTCTTTTGGGAAATCAACCTTGCAATCAATTAGCCTCTGCAACTTGACACCCTCTTACCTATGGAAAGAACATTCCTTTGAGTGTCACTGACCAATTTCGTCACCTTGCATTGAGCATAGGAATGTTCCCCTCCCAGGGACTAGTGCATCTGTATTTGGACACTCTTTCTTTCCACTATACTATAGGCATTATTTTATTATTTTTCAAGCTTTCTAACTATGAAAAACATAAAAAAAAAAAGAAAAAAAAATTCCAAAAAGAGCGGGAATGGGACATTATTTCCATAATTGATGGCAACTAGGGTTAGTTGGGTTTCCCTTGAACAAAGAACTAAAAATAAGTGTTTCCTCCATTGGGATGGGCTTTAGTTTGACTTAGATGAGCCTTAACCATGTTATTGAGTAAGTACTCCTATGATTGGTTATCTCTTCCAATAATATGGAGAGTTTGTTTATGCCTCCTCCATGACAAACTTATATAAACTTATCATATACTACCATCGAGTCACATTTGAGTCATCATATTTTTCAAAGGGAAGTAAACTTGCATTGGACTTTTTGCAGTGTCTATTGACTCATTTTAAAGTTGGTCATCCCTGGTTGTCAGAGTCATGTTCATTATCACATTAGCTATTTGGTCCTTTGCTCATGCTAGCTTGAGAAGGTATCCACAGATTCCCTGCTAGTGGTTCTTGCTCTTATCAACTATGAAAAATTGCTCTGAGAGTGGATCTAGAGCTGCACCTCAGCCCTATTTTCATTATTCATATGTCACCTTGTGCTCAACATTGATCAGTATTATGGGTCTTTGACTGAGCGGTTTCCCCTGTGTTCCACATCAACTTTCATTATCAAACATTGGATTCGTGTAGTACCCTGGTTTCCATTTGACCCTATAGGTGTATTCCTCTCCTCTGTGTCAACTTTCATTTTTGGTTGGTTCAGAGGGTTTCTATCATATGTTAGCCACATCTTGTGTATGCCATAAACATGTTTCGTTTGGGTTACTACATCTATATTCATCTGATTCCTTCGACATTATTGGCCTACGGGTTACACTCATGCTAGATTTATTTAGTATGACTTAATGTCTTCCTTCTAGCAACTCTTTTCCCATCAAATTCAACTCATTGCTATGGGAATTAGGTCTAGAGTCCATTTGGCAGTACCTTATGGTTTACACTAATAAACGATAGACTCCTTCACTATTGATAGTGGGAAAACAACATTTTCTCTTGATTCATAAATTCTTCCAATTGTTCAACTTCAACTCATTTATTCACACTTGTTAGGTTGTACTGGGTATCTTGGCTGTCATCATCATTATTGGTGATTAGTCTTGCATTTGTTAATGGTATACATCAATGACTAGTAATCAGATGATTTCTCACATGGTCAACTTAAAATCATTTATTCACATTTTTTATAAATGTACCACAACGATCAGTGAAGACCTAGGGTTTGCATCAACATTTATTGCTTCACTTGCAAGTCCCTCATATTTTTTCCAGTGATACCATCCACCTTATATATTGTAGTTTGCTACAGTGATATCTTATATGTTGGCACCAGAGTTGCATGTAGTACCATTTTTTCCACCATTTGACTTGGTACTTTTTGGATCAACTTTATGACTTCAGTGATCATCTTTATTCTTCAGCATCATTGATCAGTTATTCATATGTGATATTGAGACATGCAATTCTATGGATATGATTGGATGATCCACTATGTATTTTTAGTCCTTTTATACTTGTATACATATTGCGTCTTCCTTTGTATGTGATATGTGGACATGCTTTATTATCTCTGAGCATGCGTATTCCTACCTCAGACAACTACTTTCTTTCTAATCTCTTCCACTGGCTTGGCAAGATGAAGTTTGGTGAACTCCTCTCAGGTCTCGGCATGATTCACTCTATACACTTAATATATTTCTACCATCATGCACCCCTTTTGACCTCATATATTAAGGGGCATATGTTATAGCACAACCCTTCCTTTCCAGGGCAACCCTTCCTTTCCACACTTGGTCCAAATTCTAAAACACAGTGTTTTAAACACCATACGCTATTTTTCCCTGTATAAAAAGCATGCATGATGGGGTTAGTCTATACCCAACCTGCATATATGTCTTAAAACACTAAAAAATATATAATCTCCACTATTTCATGTGGCCCCACTATTTCAGAACTGAAAAAACTAATTTGGAGAGGTATAAATAAACCTCCATGGAAATTCGTAAGGGTCAGAGAGATGAGATATTGATGTTATAGTTGATTACATCCCTGATAATGTTTGAATAAATCATTGTTCCTCCTACACTCCCAAGTTGTAGGAAACCTTTGTTTCCTTCTTTGAGGTGTCCATCATCTTTGTATGACATCTTGGTCTACCTTTATAGAGGAGGACTACTGAGGCTTGGGTTGGATGGATTCAAAGGATGGTTCCACCTGGAGCTGGAGGAAGACTGAGGTTGTATTTTTCCACATTTCATTTAGCTTACATCTATAGAGAAATTTTGTTCTATTCCTGATATTTATTGTGTTTATGCATTGATGTATGTTATGACTTACATATGAAATATTATGTTATTATTGATTTCCTCACATGCTTATATTATTTAACACCTATATCATGAACATGATTTCTATTACTGTTGTTATATATGCTTTTCTTGGATAAGTTGTAGGTTCTAAAGGCATTGGAAGGACCACAAGGATTGGACCCTACAGGATCAACCTCAACCATAGGACCTCTAGGTAAAACCTATTCTTCCTACTTCAGTAGTATAAGAATTTAGACTGCTTTTGTGCATGTTTCTTTATGTTGTATGCCCTCTTCTTTGTTGGGGTTTTCAACCCAAGACCCTAGGGTGTTTCCATCCGTAACAAGATCCCAAATTATTGAGACAAGAAGAGGTTCTTCCTTTAGAGAGGCAAATGGAGACCTCTGATTTATGTTTCCTCATTCATATTTCTCCCCTTCTCCTCTTCTACTGACTAGATAGGCATGAAAAAATTGAAACATAAACACGATTGTAGGCATAATGTTTTCTGAAGAAACATAGGTTCATGGTTGGAGAAAAACTATCCTTACAAATGAATCATATTTTTCTTCATAAATTCATTGACCAAAATATGTAGCTGTCACAAGGAAGATGGACAGGAGAATATCCAAATGTTGAAGTCTCACGAGACTTGTTAGAGCTTGGCCACTCACAAACTAAGAAGGCAAAAAGGGTTCAGGAGAAACAGTTATTCAAAGGATGGAAACAAAAGGAGACAAATTACAAGGAAGAAAAACGAAAGGAACAAAACAAAAGGAAATATAATGAACAACAAGAAAACAAAACTAGAAGAAAAGAAAAAAAATCTAAACCATCGTATAATGCATGACAAAATTAAGAAAAAATAAAAGACACTAAAGAGAACATGATGGGATGGGTGGGAAATAATGAAAACTAAGATTCCTGAAATCCTACTACTAGCCTAACAACTACAAGGTCATGGTCATGTACAAAGTAGAATTTCTATTGAAGCCAACGTAGTTTTTCCTGAGTTACATCCACAAATATACGAACAATTAAAATCGATATAAAGTAATGTGCAAAAAAAAAAGAAAAACCCTTGAATAAGTTGCACAAAAATTTAAAGGTCTTGCATGTAGTTAGAAAGATGTGTCACAACCACTAATTTCATCCAATTCACATTCTTATGTCTCTCATGGAAAGAATAATTAGAAAAACCTCAAAGAATTCTTGTGAATGCACCATCTTCTACGTAATCCTTCTTAGTAAGCACAAGAAAAGGCCAAAACCTATTTACTGCAATGGAGTTGGCTGAGCAAGATTTCTCCAACCATTCAATGATTGGATCATAAAATTCATGATGATACTCTTAAAAACCCCAAAATATTTGAAAATATGAATTTTCAATTAGAGGCACGCAATTATAATGAGAATATTGTGAGGGAAAATAGATCTGATCATTTTCAGTAGTCATGTTCAGACAGGGAGGACTTGACATAACCATCAGTGGAGATTGAATTTCCTTAACTGATCGACAAAAAAATGAACAATGAGATGTTGAATGATGAAGATTGAATGATGTAAAAGTAGTGCCATTGGATAGATTGATGGGAAAATTATAACATGAATGACAGTCATCAAAGATGGGCTAGCAATCATATGAGATTATTAAAGCTTCATAATGTCAGTTTTTAATAAAAAAAGATAAATTAATTTGAACAGTTCTACGAATGCTCTAAACAATCAAACCAAGTTCGTCACTAGCCAAATGTGACAAACCTGTTTCTTGTAACTGGTGACAAACTATGCGAGTGTCGTAATCACAAAAATAATTTCAAAGGGATCCCATCCCAACAAATTCATGAGACCATTGAAGACATTGTGAATGGAGAAGAACTTGATTTGTGCGATAAATCATGCATTCATTATTACTCAAGAGGACTTTAGGTGTGATGAAGGGGAATATTTTCAATATAAAATTTGCAAGAAACAGCGGGAGCTAACTATTAAGAGATGAATTTGATAGGCATGATTCCTTCAGCCAAAGATAATATTTCAAATGATTAGCATCACAATTTCAGGACTCAATGAGAGAGACACATTCCAAACATGAGTTTGATGTGAGAGATCCACATGAAGATGAATAAACTAAAAACAATTTGTGAATCTGGTCAGAAGTAGCATATTGAAAATTTGAGAGATCATACCCAAAATGCCAAAAAAAATTTCAAAAATAATTTTTCATCGATTGAAACCATGCAAAGAGAAGCATTATGTGGGGAAAAATAGATCTGACTTGGTTCGATGGGATTATCAGAGGTGTAAGATCCAACATAAATATCAACAAAATTTGAAGTGCCTTGATTTCCTCGCAGGTCACGGGACATTCCAGGATTGTAAAATCAAATCCTGAATATTGAACTAGATTGTGCAAGGTGTGAGGACAACATCTACCACGTGTTTCAATGAAACCACTTCTCAGTGGATGGTATCCGTATCTATCACTGATATGACCATATTTTTCAAATTCAACAATGAGATTACTCAATTCGAAAGATTCTTCCAATTGAAAATTGAAAGACAAATGAATCGGGGAAATTTTGGAGCAAGATGATTTGAAGAGCTTCTTCATGAAAGATAAGACATGATGTCGGATGGAAAGATGATGTTATGAAACCAGCTCACAAAAAGATAGAAAAGATAGTTGAACGCCTTAGAATTTAGCCTCCTCAAGGGGGAAACCTCCTTTACATTACACAAATGAATAATTCTTGGATGATTCAAATGAAAAAACCTCCTTTCTATATATAGGAGTCTAAGGGGTCACAATATAACCAAGCTGACCTAACAATAATAATATAAAGGCTCAAAAATAACAATAGAGGGATTCTATGGGCCACAGTAATAACAATATGGGGACAATAGGGGCACAACAATATTAATAAGGGATACAAATACAATATTAATGGGGGAATCACTAGTATTATAGGGACCTAACATGCCCGTCTCCTTCAAAAAATTGTTGTCCTCAACGGTTGAGTATTTTTGGATGCTTTTGTATAAACTTCCAATTCTCCCATGTGGAATCTTCAACAGATAAGTTCTTCCACTTGATGAGATACTCTAAAATGGATAGATTTCATAGTTGTCGAGTTCTTGTTTCTATGACTACTTCCGGTTCCAATATAATTTTTCCTTCCTCATCAAGTTCTGGCAATATTGTTTGAACCAAGAGCTTGTTGCCTATGACCTTCTTTAAACATGAAACATGGAAAACTGGGTGCACTTGAGAAGCTGCAGGAAGCTCCAATTTGTATTCCATAGTACCAATCTTTTGCAACACCTTATATGAACCATAATACTTTGGTGACAATTTATTATCCTTCTTAGCTTGCTTGAGTGACATTTGTTTATATGGTTGTAGCTGTAGGAATACCCAATCACCTACATCAAAACTTCTTTCACTACGATGTTGATCTGCTTTTTGTTTCATTCTATTCTGCGACAACATGAGGTTATCCTTTAAGAGTTGGAGAACTTGTTGTTGATGCTCGATGTGATATTCCACTGCTTGAACCTTAAAATTTTCTCTTAAATATGATGTAATGGATGGTGGTTGATATCCATAAAGTGCCATAAATGGTCATTTTTGTTGCAGTATCGAAGGAAGTGTTATACTACCATTTAGCCAAAGGTAGCCATTTGACCCATTGTGTTTTTTTATCAGATACAAAGCAACGAAGATATCCTTCGAAACATTTGTTTACTATCTCTGTTTGCCCATCAAATTGAGGATGATAAGATGAGCTATGAGCTAACTAAGTACTAAGACAAGAAAATAATTCTGTCTAGAAATTTCCAGTAAAAATGGGATCTCTGTCACTTAAAATAATATTTGGGTTTCCATGTAGCTTTTGAATTGTTTCCATAAATGCCGTAGAAAGTATACTGGCTTTAAATGGATGTGATAATGCACAAAAGTGTGCACACTTGCTAAGTCTGTCAACTACCACCATGATGACACTCTTTCCCTCAAACTTGGGTAAACCTGTGATAAAATCCATTGAAACCTCCTCCCAGCATTGGCTTGGAATGGATAAAGGTTGTAATAGACCTCGTGTCTTAATTGTTACAACGTTATTTTGTCGGCATACCAAACATTCTGCCACACACTTTTGAATATCCAATTTAAGGCCATCCCAAAAAAATTCCTTCTTAACCATGTGGTAAGTTTTTAAAAATCTTGAGTGCCCTCCTAAGGGAGAAGCGTGCAATTCCGAAAGAGTCTTTTGTTTGAGTTAGGAATTCTTATAGAGGTATAAGTGATATTTTTACCATAACAAATCATTTTTCCAGCTAAATGTTTCATATGTATTGGAATCTTGTTGTAACTTTCAAATAAGTTCCTACACTTCTTCGTCATTCTTCCATTCCTCCCTTGCTTCTTTTATCCAATCTGGTTGGATAATAGAAATGGCACACAACAATGCTTCCACTTCCTCATCCTTTCCTGAGAGTGCATCTGCCACAACATTTTGCTTCTCTTTTTTGTATATGATTTCAAAGTCAGAACCCAACATCTTTGTTACCCATTTTTGTTGTTCTTTAGAGGATAATCTTTGTTCTAAAAAGTATTTAAGGCTATCATGATCTGTTTTTACCTTGAAGTGTCTTCCCATTAGGTAGGGTCGCCATTTGTTAAGTGCACGTAGTATTGCCGACATTTCCTTCTCATAAATAGCTTTGTGTAAATACTTTACCTTGATTGGATGACTTTCGAAAGCAATGGGCCTTTCATCTTGCATTAAAACAACACCAATTCCATTTCCAGAAGCATCACATTCCACGATAAAGGTTTTTGTGAGGTCCGGTTTAGCTAATACCGGTGCTTGGTACAATACCTCTTTAGGATATTCGAAGGACATTGTTGCTTCTGGAGTCCATGAAAATGCATCTTTCTTCAACAATGTTGTTAGAGGTGCTGCTATTTTCCCATAATTCTTAACAAACTTCTGATAATACCCTGTCAACCCAAGAAATCATCGCAAATGCTTTATGGATGTGTCTATTTCCCATTCCTTAATGGCTTTAATTTTGCTAGGGTCTACCTTAACTCCTTCATGAGATACAATATGACCCAGATATTCCACCTTTTGTACTCCAATGGAACATTTGGATCTTTTTGCATATAATTGTTTCTCCTCCGATAGTTGTAGCACCCTATCAATGTGTTCAACATGATCCTTCCAAGACTTGTTGTAGATTATTATATATCATCAAAAAATACTAACACAAATTTTCTAAGGAAGGGTTTGAAAATGGAATTCATCAAACCTTGAAATGTAGAAGGTGAATTGGTAAGGCCAAAATGCATGACCAAAAACTCATGGTGACCCTGATGAGTTCTAAATGCTATTTTCAGAATGTCTTGAGTATTCATTCTGATTTGATGATATCCTGAACGAAGATCTAACTTGGTGAAGTAAATTGATCCATGCAATTCATCCAATAATTCATCAATGACAAGAATGGGAAACTTATCTTTAATAGTGAGCTTGTTGAGCTCCCTATAATCGAGACACATGCACCATGATCCATCCTTCTTGTGCACCAATACTACTGGAGCAGAGAAAGAACTTTGGCTAGGTTGAATTACACCAGCCTCAAGCATTTTTGCAACCATACGTTCAATTTCACTCTTTTGGGCATAGGGATATCTGTACGACCTGATGTTTGGAGGAACACTTCCTGGAATCAAATGAATTAAATGATCATCATCACGAATAGGTGGGAGACATTTGGGAGTCTGAAATACCTGGAATGATTGTACAAGAATTTTTGGAGATCTGGATAAATAGATGATTTCGATGTGGAAACATCTAGCAAACATAATTGTGCAATTACACCTTGTTGTTCCTTTTTTAGAAGCTTTGTCATACTGTTACCACTTATTATCTTTCCCTGTTTCCCTACAATACCCCTTAATTCAAATTCCTTTCCTTCCACGTAAAATTTCATGAAAAGTTCTTGAAGGTTAAAAGCTATTGTACCCAAGGATTGTAGCCATTGAACTCCTAGTACAACATCAGCACCTCCCATTGGAATGGAAAGCATTGGGCTATTCAGTACATATTCCCCAATGGATAGCTTGATATTATGGCACTTTCCAGGGAAATTTATCATTCCTCCATTTGCAACCATCACTTGACACTCTGGTGTTGGATATAGGAAGCAATTCAATTCTTTTTCTATCTTACAATGAATAAAATTGTGGGTACTTCCTGAATCAATCAACACTATTTTATTTTTCTTCTTGAATTGTCCTTTTATCTTGATGGTTTGAGGAGTGGTAATTCTAGCCAATGCATTACAAGATATGGTTGGATTCATTTCTTCTTTATCTAGGCTTTGTTCCTGGAGTATGTCCTCCTCTTTTGACCTTTCTTGCTCCTTTTCTTCTTCCTTTTCACAATCTATGTAGAATAATTTCTTCTGAGCACACTTATGACCTTTAGTGTATTTTCTATCACGACTGTAACAAAGCTCTTTTGCACTTTTTTCTTCCAATTGTTGTGGTGTCAACCTTATAGGTTGTAGAACAACACTTCCATCTTTATAGTTGTGAGTGGTATGCTTCCTGGTTGCCATAATTTTTCTTTCCATTTTTCTTGCTAACCTGAATGCCTTCTCTAATGAATCAGGTTCCCAAAGGCAAACATCATGTTGGATATTATCCTTTAAAGTCCCTATGAAAACATCAATCCTATGCTCCTCTGGAATATTTTTTACCCTTATGTTCAATTTTTGGAACTCCTCAATGTGCTCCATTATTGAACCCTTTTGTTTGAGACTTATCAATTGGCTAAAAAAAGTGTTGCTTTTTGTATCCTCATAATGTGTTGTCAATTTTTCCATAAAAATTGCCCAAGTGATAATTTGTTTACAAGAGGAAAGCCATTGATACCATACAAACTGATTTGGTTCCAAGTATAAAGCTGCAATACATACCTTTCGTGTGTTTTGCACATTATTGAGATTGAAAAATTGCTCCATCTGTCATATCCATATTGCAGGATCCTTGCCATCAAACTTCCTCATATCGATTTTTGGAATATGGTAGGTCTTCGATCCAACATTAGAGTCTATGAAATCATGATTTAGATTTCTTTTGTTCTCATCATGAGTTTCCTTTATTACCCTTTCACCATTAGTGACCATTTCTTGTAGCAACGTATTCAAATTTATCTTCAATTCTTCCATCTTATCATCCATTCCATCCATTTTAGCATCCATGTCATTCATCTTAGTGTCCATGCCATTCATCTTAGCTTCCTTGCCATCCATCTTAGCTTCTATGCCTTTCTTTAAACAATACATCTTAGCTTCTAGCCTTTCTTTAAACCATCCATCTTAGCTTCTACATCTTTCTTTAAACCATCCATCTTAGATTCTGTTAGTTTTTGTGCAAGTGACACTTTTTGCACTTGGTATCGTAATTTTGATATATCATGTTGTATTTCTTCCTCCTCTTCATGAGTCATGCTAGAGCTTTTAGGTTGCTTACTAGGTGTTTGCATTTTCTTTCCTTGGGGCATCAACTACCAATAATAATGCTTTACTATGCCCTTTGAATTCCTTCAAACTATTTTTTGAAACCAAGCTTATGCAAAAATTAAAAAAAAACTACACACCTTTTTTTCACTTTGTAGGAGCTTGATATTGAATCTGATGTGTCTCTGGAATTTCGGATCATCCAGTTTTTAAATTGCAATCTGCAGTAGCCCTCTATGTCCTCTTTCTTATGCTATATTTTTTCTTTGATACTTCCTTTTTCTTGCCAGTTTATTAGTGAATGAAGTGGTGCTTACACCACCACAAAAGAAATTTGTAAATATTGCACCCTATTTATCTCTTATGCAAACAAATTCAAAAGCTTCTACTTACCAAGCAATCACGACATGGATTTGGTGAGTTCTGAACTTTGCAGGTGTGTAGGATTTACCGTACGTCTTACCACTTCCGCTTCCCCAATCCTAAAAATATTAAACAACATAAATCATACTAAAACATTTTCAGTATCATCCCTTAGATCCTCCCTGAGAACAACACCAAAATATTGAGTTAAATTATAGACTTATAATCTACCAACATAAATTATCAACCAAGGGTAAGTAAATTTGCAAGATGTCATGCAAAATATATGCAGGCTTCATACCTCAAGTGCTTCCTAATTAAATCGGTCACATCTACACATCCCTAATGCCTATTTTTCTCATCAACAATTGGCATCAAAGGCTATAGACTGGATTCACCTCCCTCTATAGCTTTGATATTGTTGATATTGACCAGAAAGGATAAAAGATCAATGACATTGCCAAAAGAAATAATTTTTATAATCGGAAGCTGAAACTCATTACAGGAATCACATAAATCTGAAGCATATATCAATCAATATATGTTGTTGAATCAGAAAAGAGAACAGTAGTTGTACAACAATGATATCACTACATAAACATAATCAAAAGAATATTCTCGTACTACTAATGGAGTTGTGAGTAAAGGGGGAGATCCATTACTCAGAATCCCTTCAATATGAAAAGGGTATACTCAGTAAAATGGACAGAACATATAGCTTGTATTAACATAGAAAATATCATAGTCTTGTACAATCTGATGCCCTGATAAGCCAACCAACCATGTTAAACATACAATGTAATAATATTTATACAAGTTTGTAAGCATATGAGTTACCTGAATAGGGAAAGACCACTTGCTAAACTATTTACTATTATTATAGGTGAAAAATATAAAAAATAACTCTACTGAGTCTGAGCCATGACTAAAAGCATGGATAAGACTTTTTCGCTACATCTGCTGGAGCTTTTCCTGATGTGGCCAATGAGAAGGAGATTGGAGATGTGGGTGGTTCTTATGATGAATTTGGAGGAGCCAAAAGGACAGTGTCCATGTAGGTGGAATTCCCCACAAAACCCATGCTCACGCTCATTCTGAGATTAAGTGGAATGTAGCAAACTATCGATTCTTTTGCAGGAAATCTTGATGGCTACAGGAAACCTGGACGATTGCAGGAAATCCACACCTCTGGGAAATTGTGGAGCGTCTGCGGGAAAGTGGCAACTACAAGTTGTCTACAAGAAATGGTGTAGTTGGTTCGAATCTATATAAGACTTTGATTAGTTGACTCGATAATTTCAATAAGGAACAATTAGCTTAAGGAAGTACTTAAGAGTAAGATAAAATGACAATTTTTAAGTTAATTTGCATACATTAAGCACATAGTACCCTTTTGGTCAAAATATATATATTATGGCTTAAATAGGTATAATTAGGGGTATAATAGAGTTTGAAAATGGGTAAACAAGGTCTTGGAAGGCTTTCAAAATTGAGAAAAACTAGAACTCAACAACGATTTAATTAATTATTTTATTTTCCTATAGTTTTGAGAGAGAATGAGAATTATTGTAAATAAGAGAAGGTTCAAGAGCATTTTGGAAGAATTCACCAATTTGAGGGTTAGTTAGCTCTTATAAGGATAATGGATTAGATGAGAGATATTATGGATCATGAGAGATATTATAGTAGTTAGTTTAGGATCTAGAACCTACCTTGGTTCAGATCCACTTGTATAAATCTAGGAGAGCCCATGAGGCATGTAAGTGTGTAATTGAGTGAGAGTGAGGAATAGGAGGCCCATGAGTAGGCCAAGAATTCTCATGTAAATATTTATTTATTAATGGACTATTTCTAAGTTTTTATATGCATTTTATATTGTGTGATTTTTTGTTTATTGTGTGTGTAAATTATTAAGGGCAGACACTATGGACTGTGTGATAAGAGTACTCAACGATTGCATTAATTTAATTAGCATCATGGATTACCTCACCACCTTATTCCAATTGATAGGTTGATTGATCAGATGAAGGACATGAAGAACATGGAGTATCCCTATCGTAAGTAGATGCATCGTAAATAGTATTACATGTTAGGATATTCTGAAACATAGGAAATAGTTAAGTATAACTTGGTCTAGTGTGGAGTTAGGTAAAGTGTGTTTCTTTACTATGTATGTTTGTAACTTACAATCTGATGATGACGGTATGTTCTAGACATTCAGTGATCTAACAATTCAGTCTCTCCTCGGTATTACTAACACTTGATCCATGGCTTAACAAGCAATTGGTCCATGATATCTATTTGAAGAGCATGGAGAGTCATTTGTAGGGTAACCGTTCATGATGGAAGCTTATGTAAATTTTCTTTCTTTTATTAATAAATTTCTTGAAGTGTTCACATTGGCTCAAGCTATGGAATCTTTGAGGGTTGTAACCACGTCAAGAATACTAGTGTATTGATTTGTGATCTATTTGTGAGCGATGTCCTTTGGTGTTCTATATGACGAACTTATCGTGTAAATTCCTACAAGATATCATAAATATTTGAGGGCCACATCTGTTGGTAATCCAAATTGAAAGTCGATACAACTGCATCTGACTATCATTTATTAGATCTATTATTTCTTACTACTTTCGGAATGAAAGGACTACTCTATTGTGTTAGGAGCATTTGTTCTAGTGAGGAACCCCTTTCGTTTCATGCAAGAAGGTTTCCAGTATCCCTAGCTACATCATTTTTAAGATTTAGAGGTATAAAATCCTTATTTGCAGTTCTAGTTATTTATATCTCTCTTTATTTCGGTTTATTTATCTGTCTAATTTTTATTATTAGATCTATACCCTTCATTTCTATTTATTCTCTTTTCTCTGCGACTCTATGTAATCTAGGCAAACAAGAAACAGAAAGGAAGGATTTTTCTCATGCATATGCTCTTTTTTGCCATGCCTTAGTGTGATCTCGGAAAATCAGAAACATAGAGGGAAATATTTAGATTCTAGCAAAAGCTAACTTCAAGCCATAAGGTTTGGCTTTTTTTGTATGTCCGTGTTGGGTTGTGTGGTTTTTTGTTTTATAGGAAAAAAGGGATTTTTCAAGTAAGCATGAACCCCAAAGCTTCAGTGAGTAAAAAAATAAAAATTCCATATCTCTTTTCCAAAAATTACTAATCTTATAAAATAGCTCACATGGTCCAAAGTTACTTTATGAGAATAAAGGTCTTGAGTTCAAGTCTTTCTTTTTGTTGAGTTACTTTTTCAAAAAACACATGTAACTTATGTTTTAAAGTTACTTTATGTAAAAGTGTTCTCACCCATTATAAAAAGTGAGTCACTTATAATTCTAAAGTCTCTTTATATTTTATTTAAGTTACAATTTAATGGATATCTCATAAAGTACGATTGTAAAAGTGAGTTTTGCTTATTTATAAAAGAGGGTCACATATATTTCTTTTTAAAGTGAGCTAATTAGATTAAGATTGGAAGCGGGGGATTTCTTTTAAATATAAAATTATCATTCACTTCCGCACATTCATACACTTTGTCGACATCTTTAGCAAATTTTCTTCAAAAAGCCATAACTTCTTCATCTGGAAGCTGTTTTCAGAGCCATTTTTTTTAATTAGCCTAATTTTTTTAGATATTTCCGTTAGAACACTTAGTTTTATCATCTACAGCTTCAGTTTGTATTAGAATGGAAAGCCCATGCCAAGTTATTCTTGACAACACCAACTACTTCCAATGGTGGTCTTACATTATGGATTTATTTAGAAGTAAAGGACTTGATGGAATAGCCTCAACCCAAGAAACTAAACTTAAAGATGGAGATAAGGAAACCAAATGCAAACATAGGAAAGATCAAGAACGTGATTTAATAGGGATGTCTATTTCTCCAGACCTTAGATTCCATATCATATAACTTGACTAATTTTTTTGGAATTAAAAATGAAATTAGATCCCATCAACTCGAAAATGAGTTTCTTATGTTGGACCCCAATAATTTTTCTTCGATTGAAGATTTTTTGTCTAAGTTCAAGACCCTTAGACTTCTCCTGGAAAGTGATAAGGTTAAGAAAGAAGATGGTAGCCTTATCTATTCCATTCTTACTAAGTTGGGACCAACCTACTCTGTGTTTGTTTCGACCTTCCATTCAACTAGAGAAGCCTTCATTTCTTAAGAAAAAGACTACAAGTACCCCTCTTTTGATGCCTTTTGTGATTCCTTAAGAAGAGAACAAGAAAAACTCTTACATCTTGGTCTTCTTAATCGTGGAAAATCTTCTAAGAAATCCTTAGCCACCTAGCAACAAAAAATTCAAAGAATACTAAGAAGAAGTATCCTAAAATGAATTGTCCTAAACCAAACAAGGGTCCTAAGCAATTTTAGTCTCAAAATGAAAAATAAATTCAAAAAAATGATAAGGAAAATAAAGACAAATGGAAGAATACTGATAGGAATTGCAACTTTGGTAATTGAGATGGCCACTTAGAATCCAAATTCTTTAAGAAGATGGAAGCCTTAGAAGTAGCAATGAAGAAGCATAACATCCATT
This sequence comes from Pinus tabuliformis, assembly GCA_031772625.1. Classification (NCBI taxonomy): domain Eukaryota; kingdom Viridiplantae; phylum Streptophyta; class Pinopsida; order Pinales; family Pinaceae; genus Pinus; species Pinus tabuliformis. The sequence continues at coordinate 1,371,019,524 of CM062820.1, forward strand.
TGGAGCATTCTTCAACTTCAAATTCATCTTCATGAATAACACTTTTTTCATGTGGTTATCAAGCATATTGGTCTAATTATGCACTAAATGCATCTTCTTCTTCTCATTCTCATGAGTGGCTAATTGATTCTAGAGCATCTTATCACATGGCCAAAAACAAAGCCATGTTTTCTTCTTTAAATGATTGTAACACCAAAAATACATATGTTTGTGATGATAAATCTCTTAGTGTTGCAGGGACTGGAAGTATTCATCTAGACAATGGTCAATTTAATGATGTATTATGTGTTCCATCATTATGGTGCAACATTCTATCTGTATATCAGATAACTCATTCAGGTGAAGGTAAAATCGTTGAATTTTCACCTAATGATGTTGTAATTAAGGACCTAAGAGATCCTAGATAGATTTTAGCTACTAACATTGCTGATCATTCTACAAGGTTGTATAAGTTTAACAACTTTGGGTCATCACTCTTCCCTTGGTATTTGTTTCTCATAATGATGAAGTGAGAAAACTTTGGCATGAGTGATTTGGTCACTTAAACTATCGCTCCCTTCAAAATATGTCTAAAAAAAATATGGTGATAGGTCTTTCTATGGTATCATGCAGAGATGGTGTTTGTTCCGGATGTGTACTCAAAAAACATCATCATGATAGTTTTGGAAAACATGCCTCTTGGCATGCCTTAGACCCTTTACAACTTATGCATAGTGATTTATGTGGTCCACTTCCAATTGTTTCATTCTCTAGCTACATGAATTTCTTAACTTTCGTTGATGATTTCTCAATACACACTTGGGTATACTTCTCAAAACTGAAGAGTGAAGTATTTAACATGGTCTTGGCTTTTAAGGCCTTTGTTGAGAAATAATTTGCACATCAAATTCTTAAGCTAAGATATGATAATGGCAGAAAATATGTTAACAAGAAATTTATGAACTTTTGTAGTGAGGATGGAATGCAAATGCAACATATTGTTCCATATACTCCACAACAAAATGGTGTAGCTGAAAGCAAGAATCACACCTTAAAGGAAAGGGCTAATTGTATGCTTCAACCTAAAGGACATAGTCTTAATTTTTGCGTAGAGGCAATTAACTGTGAAAATTACATAGTAAATCGAACTCCTACAAATGTTTTAAAGAATATCACTCCAAAAGAAGCATGGAGGTCAATTAACCTAGATGTCAGTCACTTTCACCTTTTTTGAAGTGAAGCATGGGCCAATATTCTAGATGAGAAACATAAATACTTAGATCCTAAGAGTGAAAAATGTAATTTTGTTGAATATTCTGAAGATGTCAAAGGATATAGACTTATTCCACTTATGTCCAAAACTGTTATCATTAGAAGAGATGTAAGTTTTCTAAAAATATATCAGCTTACGAGCCTAGTTCATTAGATGTACCACCTCTCTCTATCATTTCTAGTTATGAAACTATTTCTTCTTCAGATGATGACAGCGAGGATGCCAATCCTCCCCCACCTTCTTAGGATCCTCCTTCAGCTCATTAGCTTCCAAAATGGGTCTGTGCTACTTAGGATGAAGCAGGTGCTTTTATAGGTGCTCTTTTAGGTGATCCTACAGATCAGCGACATACACGTTCTTAGTTTGATAGAGCTTCTTCTTTACTGGCTCAAGCTTCAGTGAATTATGATCCTAAAACCTTTGCAGAAGCTACAGGCCATCCAGATTGGGACATAGCTATGAATGAGGAATATCTTCCATTATTGGCAAATGATACATGGGATCTTGTTCCTCTTCGAAAGGGACAAAAACTTGTTAGATGCAAATGTGTTTAGAGAACCCAGTCTGGACTAGATGGAAAAGTTGATAAACATAAAGCTCATCTTGTTGCTAAGGGTTTTTCACAAGTTGAGGCATTGACTATACTGAAACCTTCTCCCCTATTTCAAAAATGAACTCAATTGGCCTTCTTCTTTCAATTGTTGCCTCTTTCAAATGGGAACTCCATCAAATGGATATTAAATCTTCCTTCCTGCATGGGGACTTGCATGAAGAAATATATATCGAAAGACCTCTTGGATTTATACAAATAGAATTTAGCCTTGTATGTTAGCTTAAGAAATCCATTTATGGTTTCAAGCAAGCCCCTCGGGCTTGCTATGCAAAAATGGATAGCTTTCTTTTAGATACTAGCTTTTCTAGGTGTAATTTTGACACTGCTATCTACACCAAGAAAGTGGGTAAGTCTCTTATCATTCTTGTTATTTATGTTGATGTTATTATCCTTACTGGTAGTGATCCAAACCTTGTAAACCATGTGAAGTCCAACCTTAAAAAGAAATTTGAAATGAAAGACTTTAGACACTTGCATTATTTTCTTGGTCTTGAAGTCTTGCAATCCAAGGAAGGTATTTCCCTTTCGCAGTCCAGGTATGCCTGTGATCTTCTACGCCACTTTCACATGGAATAATGTAAGCTAGCCCCTTCTACATTTCAATTTGGATTCAAACTTTCAGTCACTTCTAATTCCCCTAAATATGATGCTACCTTATACCGTCAACTTCTAGGAAAACTTTTGTATCTGACCCATACTCGTCCTGACATTCCTTCATTATTGGCCTTATTTATTGGCTTATGCAAAACCCACATGAAAGTAATTGGAAAGAAGCTAAAATAATACTTCGTTATGTTTGAAGTATAGTTTGGTTTGGGATTCATTACAATGCAGAAGAATCTTGTCTATTGGTTGGTTTCATTGTTTCCGATTGGGCTGGTGACCCTGATGATCAGAAGTCTACTGCAAGTTATGTCTTCAGTCTTGATTCTGGACCTATTACATGGGCTACAAGAACAAAGTGAAATTTCTCTTTATTCTCTAAAATTAGAGTATCATGGCGCCATAGAAGCTTGTAAGGATGCCATGTGGCTTCGTCAGATCCTGTCAAAGTTTGGCTTTCAACAACACCATCCGACTAGACTTTGGTGTGATAATCAAAGTGCCATTCAACTATGCAAAGATCCAATCCAACATTAGTGCAACATACACATGGAACTACACATGCACTTCATCATAAATCTCATTCATGACCATGTTCTTGAAGTGCAATGATGTTCAATAGATGATCAAGTTGCAAACATCTTTACAAAATCTCACACAAAGGTGAAGTTTACTAAACCTCGATTTATGGTTGGAGTTCAAGAAGTTGTCACTAAAGGGGGATAGGGTCTAATGTCTCCTTCCTTGTCATATTGTGTCATAGTTGTACATCCTTCAATCCTATCCTAGGTTGTTCTTAAGGGGGGATGTTAGGATATTCTGACGCATAGGAAACAGTTAAGTATAACTTGGTCTAGTGTAGAGTTAGGTAAAGTGAGTTTCTTTACTATGTACATTTGTAACTTACAATCCAATGGTCACGATATGTTATAAACATTAAGCGATCCAATGGTTCATTCTATTCTTGGTGTTACCAACACTTGATCCGTGGCTTAATACCTAGTTGGTCCATGATCTCTATTTAAAGAGCATGGAGGGTCATTTATAGGGTGACCGTTCATGAGAGAAGCTTATGTAAATTTTCTTTCTTTTATTAATAAATTCCCTTAAGTTTCTCCATTAGCTCAGGCTGTGAACTGTTTCCCTCTTTAAGGGTTTTAACCATGTCAACAATACTAGTGTATCAAGATGAAGAGGAATTTTCAGTAACCACATATTGTATGACTAAATCAGATTCTGAATCTAATGTAAAATATTTATGAGGAACCAAAATATGATTTGATCCACCTAGGCATTCATGATCACATCTATCAATCGATTCATCATCATTAGAATGATTATTTCCAGAGGCTACAAATTGATAGAAAGAATTGATTACATTTGATTCACTACCGAGATTAGTTGATTAAGAGTCAATGAAGAATGGAAGCACATTTTTTTGACATGGAGCATTTTGAAAAAAAAAGAGGAAATATTGAAATCATCTTCACCTTCCTTCTCATGTACTTGTGCAATGTGACTTCCTTGTATCTGATCGCAATTTGAACTAGCAAAGTGAAAATCAAGAGGGTATGAAAGACTAGCTGGTGGAGGAGAATTATCGGGTGGATAAAAATACAAAGAGTCATGGCATGTAGATAATGGAGGACCATAAAAATCTATATTGGATTGGAGGATAGAGTTGTGAATGATAACATCATGTTGCAGAATGGGGAAATTAGTCTTCCCATGGGCTACATAAGCCATTATGGATTTCGTCCATTTAATCCGAGTCACGAGAAACGAAAGGATAATTAGAAGATGTATTAGGAATTTTATTTGTGGATTTTTCAAATTTATTATCATTGCAAGGAAGAACACAAATTGGGACTCGAAAAGAAGGAATAGAAAGAAAGAAATGAGCAGTAAATTCCTAGTCTAAAATTAGAGGTGTCTCGTGATTCACAAGAGTTGGAAAAGTAGGAATATAAGAGGGTTGAGTTTCACCATGTAAATAGGAAATAACTAAGCACTCAAACTCTTGTTTCAAGAAACGTTGATTCATGTCTTCTTCTGAAATTTCACAAAAAAGGTGAAGGATTCGATCAGAAAAATATGAAATTGATCCATTAGGCTTCATTCTTAAGAGATTGATTCTTTTACAAACATCTTAGTAATTATACCTATCAAATGCTTCCTGAAGCTCCCCTAGGAAATGATGAATGGAATGGATAGAAGTAGGTGGAAAGGTATGGCACCATTGATTTGCACGACCTTCAAGGGTGAGGAAGAAAATCACATAATCAAAATGTTCATCATTAATTTCGTAAGATTCACAAAATTTAGTAAAATCATAAATATGCTTGGCTATGGATGTTCCATCCTCACCAAGAAACTTTATTTGGGACAATTGATAGAAAGTCTCATTAAGGTTTGAAAATTGATAAAGGGAAAAATTAGAGAAACACCCCTAGAGTAAGATCTGAGTATGAGCGATTTTAAATAACAGATTCAAAAAAATTCAATGGGCTCATCTTGTCTTCTGGACCTCCTTCTAGCACCACTATTGGCATTGCTAGAAATAAATTAACCAAGGGGTCTCCTCGATGTGAGTTCCCATTTCGACCTCACACCATTTGGAGTAGGAGCCCCATCCAAAATATTGATTTAGTTGTCATGTATCCTAAAGATATACCTTGGATCTAACTATCAATAAGACAGAGGTGGGACAGGTGTCTTCGAAAAGCAAGGGGGATTTTCAGAGTGAGTGTTCAATCATATGTGTGTCAAATTTGTCTAAATGTGCAGGGGAGGAGAATTGAGCCTCTAAGAGAGAGGTGGTAGTGCCACCCTCACTACAAGAAAAACTGACATTGGTGAGGCACAAAAAATGGCACCATAAGCTCATTGGTGACGGTCAAAAGAGCCTTCGTCACCAAAAACTGAATGTCACCAACGGTGGTGTCGCCAAAAGTATAGGTGTTGTAGTGAAATTCAAAGTTCATCACCAATAATGATTTATAATGATGGATAGTGACTGTCACCATTTCATATTAGCAATGGTGATGGAGAATAGCCTCCATCACCAAAAACTAACTGTCACCAAATCTCGTGTCACCAAAAGTATAGGTATTCTAGTGACATTCAAAGTCCATCACCAATAATGATTTATAATGATGGATAGCGACCATCACCATTTCATATGAGCAATCGTGATGGACCATAGTCTCCGTCACCAAAAGTGAACGTCACTAAAGGTGGCATCGCCAAAAGTATAGGTGTTATGGTGACATTCAAGGTCCGTCACGAATATTGATTATAATGATGAATAGTGATTGTCACCATTTCATATGAACAACAATGATTTATTTTTATGGATCTTTCATGGCCATTACCAAAAGCCGCATTGCCATAAATATAGGTGTTCTGGTGAAATTCAAGGTACGTCATGAATAATGACTGTAATGAGGGATAGTGACCACCACCATTTCATATCAGCAACAACGATTTATGGCTACGGACCTTTGTGGTTCGTCACTATTGATGTTTATGTATGGTGGCGTTCGTTGACCATCACCATTTCATATTTTGGTGAGGGTCAAAAAATGTCACCAAAGCTCATTGGTGATGGTCAAAAGATCCTCCATCACCAAAAATTAATCGTTTTCATTCCATATGGATGGCAAGATATGATGGAATCAAACCACCAACCTCCTGCTTGTGAAGCAGGTGCTCTGCCATTGAGCTAGCACCCTTTAAAGAATTAGACTTTAAAATATTATACCTTGACACTTCCTACATTGTAAATTCTACAACTTTCAATAAATTAAAGTCTCAACAATATTTTAATAAACAAGAAAAGAAACATCAAAGTTGCAGGTCCCTACTTAATGGCTTTGGAAGTTATGAAAAGTGGGTGGAGGGAAAAATAAATATGTATAAGAAAATCAATATGTTCAGTTGAATACTCAATTAGAAGTGAAACTTTGAAGACATTTATAATCTATAAATGACCTATAACTAGAAAATGCACCAAATATTGCAAAAGAAATGTAATAAGTGGATAGCAAAAGGAATAAGAACATTGATGAAGATAGATGCAATATGTTATAGGTTGAGTGAAATAAAAATCTCAATGTTGTTGTTTGGTGTTTAGATATCTGAATGATATCTAAACTCCTACGCAAATGTAACATGGATCTCTGGAAGCCATGAACAACATATGATAAAAAAAATATTGTATATATATATATATATATATATATATATATATATATATCCCCTTTACATGAGCCAACATGCAACTTGGAATTTCACAAGTCCACACTCAAAACATGATAGCAACCAACAAATAAAAGAAATTGACTTGGACAGAAAACAATAGCTTCACCTTAATTCTTAAGTTTCTTTTGTTTATTTGAATTTGACTCGTTACATTCTTTATCTGAAAATAAATAAAAATCATCACTAGTATTAAATTCATCCAACACGGACTTTGGATATCCCACTTACATCTAGGTTTTTGTTTCCATGCTTGAAAATCATGGAGTTTCTTGTCGATAGTAGAATAAGATGTGTGCCCACTACTCAAGAAAGCATTCCTTACTAACCATTGTTACCTGATAGAAACCAAAGAGACAACACAATATCAGCATACACAAAATCCCCTACCGAAATATAATCATAACTTACGAAAGAAGTCTAAAAGATGTTCATAAACATTGCATTTCGAAATATTGTTTCTTTAGATTTAAAAAAGACTATGTTGTACAACACTTCTATCTATTTATCCAAGCAATTATATCATAGCATATTTCAAACAGTAGAAATCTACAGTACCTAAAGTAAGAAGATAAATTTGCTCAAGCAAATAGATTTAGTAAAGAGTTTTGAAAGCTATAAGTTTCTCATCATGCAAATTGTGCAGGCTATGCAAGTAGCCATTATTTTAGAATGGTTGATGTTTCAACACTAACAGTTGTTGTGACAACCACAATGAGCTAATCAATATTACATATAATTATGTATTTTAGTGTGTAAGATTATAGCAACAACAAGGTAAAAGTACCAACACTTGAAAGGATATGATGAATACTTAAGAAGTTTTTAGTTTACATATAAATAGAAAGGTATAAAATCATGTATAACAGTAGGAAGGGATTAATAAATATGGGAGCTACTATAGTCAAAGTAGTGAGATTTTTGTAAAGGTAATTTAATTTGCGAGGCTAAAAGAGGATGTCTACCTGTAACAGCACACCACCAGCTCCATCCCTAAAATGAAAATAGGACCTCTGGTTTGTCCAATGAACATATATAGAAAAAGCATTTGCTTTAATAATCAAAACATTTTTAAATCCACCAACTGTCATTTTTCCAAGAATACTAACCATAAGTTAATGAATTATACAAAAAAAATTGGATTTATCAACAATCGGAATAGACACAACAACTTACCTTTTAGGAAACATGTGGTTGTTACAAGACCCAGCACAAAGACATTAGAAGAAGCTGTAATGTCGAAAGCCATGGCTTTTACACAACCCCCTTCACTTTGTACCTGATATCAAAATTGTATTTTTTTTCTAATATAGAATCATGAGTATGAATAATTAATGCAAAACTTTATAGAAAAATATCTAAAATCTACACGTAGTAAACTGTATTTGTTAAAATTACACAAATTGACAAAAAATATACCAATTTAATATGGTTAAGGGGAAAAAAGGTTATGTCCTAAAGACAAAGGTTGTCAGCATGCGAAAGCTTAATCCTAATAGTAACATGAAATCCAAAAAAGGGAACTTTTGAGAGTTGAAAACAAAATAACTTATAGACCTTTGGTTGGATCCCATTAAAAAACTGGAACAATTATATATTTCCATAAAATCAACACATGCACAATCATTAATATCAATTACTTTTCATTTGGATATCACAAGGCAATCCACTTGTGATGGCTACCACATGCAATTTTCATTCAAACCCAATAGGAATGTAGTTGCAGAAATATGTTCATATACCAACACAATTATTGTTATAGATGCAATACTTTGTGGTACCATGTTATTAAATATGTGAGAAGAAAATACTACTAAAGGAGAACTGGCAATTTTTTAAAAGCATAATACACACCTACACACAATAACAAGTTTTGAAGACACCAAATCATGCAAGTGATTGAAAAATTTTAAATGTATCCCAATGAGAAACTCTTACTGTGAAGTTCTTTGATTAAGTCTGTGTAAATACATTTGAAATTGGTTTCTATCTTGCATAGGTAACAAATGTAGCCTCAATCACAAGGTCCACAACATTGAAGGAAGCTTGTTCATTGAAAATTCAAAACATTAAACCTAACTATTGACTGAAGTGTGGTTTACTGACCATGGGACATGTGGGTTAGAAGACCATCAAATTCTACTGAATAATAAAAATAGAATATGCTTAATTGTGATATTTCATATGTTGTGTCAGTTAGTCTAGTTAGTCATATGAAAAATATGTTCACTTTCTCATCTTGGTTATGGTCTACTTCTAGTTTGCCTATTTTCTAACCTCCATCTAGTATCAATTGTTTCACCCATTTGTAATATTTTTTCTTTATTCAATATGCAAAGACTTTTTCAATAAATTTGCAGATCAAATATGGCATATCTAGATTACCATATATAAATTTATATAAATTTTATAGAATTTTATATATGGTGATCTAGACATGCCATATTTGATCTACAAAGGTATTAGAAACCTCTTTGGATATGCTGGCAAGTGGCAACTCTCACCTATGAGGGTTTCACTATCCAAGCAAAAATTCAACATTAAAAAAAGGAACAACAAAGTCTCCTTAGGGAATGAAGAAACAATTACAAGCTTCTTTTCTATATGTCTTATAGGTTATTTCCTTAATGATTTTTTGATCAGATTTTGAACTACTATGAGACTCAACTGGAAAAAATTCATGAATAGGTGGCTAAATGGTAAATACAAGTATGCTCCAAAAGGTTAGACGATATTGATAGCGATGTTGTTATAAGAAAGTACCTTTAGTCACTAAGGAGCAAGCTAATAAAATAAGGAAATTAGGGATGCTTAGCATGTGGAAAGTAAGGATGCTTTGCATATATTATGACAAGGAACTATAAACTAATTGCAAGGAATAAAATACTAAAATATGATAGAATGATCATTTTTGACTCATAGATTCGCAAACAGGAAGAACAAGTTCATTCAAAAAGCAAAAGGATTTTCCCAAGGAAATACAAACTATTTGTGAGAAGCAACAGACTAAACTAGGATAACAATCATATGCTTTAAGTTAGAAATTTGCATAACATGTACAAATTCCTCCACATGTAGAAAAAGAATTTCGATAAGAGAAATTATATACAAGAACTAACCTATATAATAGAAACTATATAAAGAACATCCCTGAAATTTTCCAGGAATATCTCAGGTATGGCTAGCAAGTCCCTTCATCCCCAATGAAATCCATCGCACAAAGGGACATTCCCTTACTCCCCAAAGAAGCAGAACAGTGGGTATGATATTTTACTTTTCTTTTTCTTGGGGGGAGACACAAGAATAGCAAAGGATAATATCAACCATTTTATCATGAAATTGTAGTTAAAATCTTTAAATACATGCTTAGCTCAATGTTGCTAAAATTTGAAAATCGACAATCCAAACTAGAAGCAACTAGTTTTAGTACTGCTTTGATCATTTCCAGTCAGAACCCACCGATGAAACTAGAATTGATCATTTTTTTCGAAAACTTATAGTTCAGGAAAAAACCAATCAAACTGGAAAGTTTGACTAGTTTTTTACCATTGCAACCCCAACCCTAGAAAAAGGAAAAAATAAACCTACAAAAAATCCTAGAACTGCCATAAACCTCATTTCCCATCTATTTAATCGTTCCCCCTATATTTGATTCACAACCTTCTCATTGATCATTTGAGGAGAAAATAGCATTGATTCAACAATATTGTTGAGTTGATTCATAGTGCTTCTCAGTCTGATTCAGAGAGTTTCATCTGATTATTTGGAGCACTCAAGAATTTATTGGGGATTTTCTTGGATGTATTATTAAACATGATTTGATTAAGGCTTGGAGTATTGATTTGAAGATTTTATTGGGGTGCTTCTTTTCTTTTTTGTAATGTTGTAAACATCATGTCAACAAAAATATTACCAAGAATCAGGAAAAGAAAATATTGACAACATCAGGAAAATATCACAAAATATAGGCAAATTTAAACAGTACATAGTTATTCAAAGACACAAATAATTGACATTATGCCCCTCCATCGATGAATAGTGAAAATAATTTCATGCATCTCATGATAATAACTAGATATTTATAATATTGTCATGCTATTTTTGAGAATGAAAACATTGCATAGTTTATCAACAATGATATCGTTCTGGGGTAAAATTTGTGACATTGCAATAGTATCATGGTCATGATAATCACAATATTTGCGACACTGGTTTTTGGAGCTACTATTTTACCGATTCTAGATGTTGATTCAATTTGTTCATGCAATTGATTTAGATCTACTCCTGGAATTGATTTAGAGTGAAGACTTGGAACTGGTATAGGTATTTACAAATATTCTTCAAACCCTATTTCTCTTAAGAAAGTTTGTTAAAAAAGTCTAGAAATTAAATGTAAAACCTTATTTGCAAATTATTTATGTGGTACAAAAATGAATGGCTCCCAAACATAAAAAGGACCCTACATGGAAACATTTCCAAATAGTTGGGGATGAAATGGTATGCAACTATTGTCCCATGGAAATTGGTGGGGTTGTGGTTATACATATTCTGAGAGTCAAAATAGTACCTAGAAAATATACTAGGGAAAATTCAATATCTAAAAACTTAGTGAAATTATAATATGACATGCAAGCTGCTATTGAAAGCTATAATACGAAGCAAAATATATGCAAGAAGAAATAGGAAGAAATGGAAGTGAACATGATAATGAAAACCATAGTTCTGAAGACTCCACTAATCATCCTGCTAGGGATACCTTTAGAATCCCAATCCATCCAAAACATGAGGATGATTTTGGCACAAAGAACACATTCCTAACAAGCAAAGAGTTCACTCAATATTTGTATCTAACAGGCAACAACATCCTTAGTTCTTAGCCCACCATTGATAAAACATGGAGGAAGTTGCTTGGGAATGCATTGCTAAATGGTGACATGATGCAAAGATAAATTACAATCTATGCTCAGCAGGATACAGATAGGTATCTGGACACAGATTTTCCAAATTTTTGAACAGCCATGATCCAAATATAGTAGGAAAATGGCAAGTACAAAAATATTTTGTAATATATATAAAGAGAGACAATTTAAAAAAAATTAATAATCAAAACCATTCAGGAATGACAAGAGTAAAACTACAAGTTTATAACCAAAACCAAAAAAGAAAATTCTAATGCATCTTACTATTAGCCACCCATGTATTATAATTGATAATTTGATAAGTCATAACCACCATTGACTATTGATAATTTTGAAGACCATCTCGGCATGAGAACATCGGAATTCATACCAATATTTTTGTAAGCAGCATCCACATGTGCATATCAACAATGAATAAAGGGGTGTCTTGAGGACTATGGCAAGACTAAATAATACTGTTAGTGAAGTGACCAACATCGTAGCACATAAGGCTAGAATAAACATTGAGAATAAACCTTGAACATGATGATATATCAAACCTTCTCAAACATTGATATTGTATAAAACATTAAGTAAAATGACTGGCCTCCAGTTTCTCACCATATCCCTTTCTATTCCTTTAATAATAAGCTTGACGAAATATGCATTTACCTGCTCCCCCATGTGCGTATTTCCAAGTATCTTCAACATGCCCCAAGGAAACATTTACAAGAATTCAAGATACATTTCTAGCCATTGAAATAGTAATTATAAAAAAACAACCCAACATCAAAGTGATTCCCTCCATCAAAAACTATCATTAACAAGTTAACGATTAAATGCACGCAGAACTTCACAATTAACTTCAATGTCACTACAGTTTGTTTTTAGGTTAGGAATATTATTCTCTTTTAATCAATACAACAAAGGTAATGAGTTTAAACCTTAAAGTCATACCGTTATATCAAATTATACACAAAAATTGTCACAACAAAGCCCAAATGTTGGCTATAAACATCATCTGAAAAGAAAAAACACAACAACATGAGGAGTTTTGATATCAAAAAAATTGTGAATTGTATAATTTGAAAATCCAACAGCTATGAATTGAGATTAGCCTATACAAATGAAATTTCTCACCAAGCGAACCAATACATGATAAAAACGAATTTTTTTCCACTCAATGAAATGCATGTAAACTCCATGTTAACTACTATAACATCAATAAAATATGATACCATCATGATATAGATTCTATAACTGATAAATTCCCATAAAAATTCTAATGATATAGCATAATGTCTCTAGTCCAAGTAGCTCCCATATTATGGAAAACATTAACTCAAACAATTTGAATCAAGCAGAAACATAGGAAAATAAAAAAATATGGAGTGCAATTATATTAAACTGTCACAGCAAAGTTAACGGTAATTATTCAGCTATAGATAGAATAAATATCATATGATACTTACTTAGGGAGAACCACCAAAAAGATCATTTGGAGTAGATATACACATCAAAACCAAGTCAGCTTCCTCTGGTTTGACTTTTTCCATTTCAAGGGCTCTTCAAGGTGACTCTACAACTAAACTAATTAGTGTTTCATCACTTGCAAAACAAAGTGATCTTAATGACGTTTTATTCCATGTAAGTGAGGATGTTTTCGCAGGCCTTTTTTTAGTATCCAAAAAAGTGATATCAATTGTAGACTTTACTTCATTTATTCCTTCCTTTGAGTACAATTGTTCAATCCCCATTTTTGCACAATAAGAATTATTTCCATCCATATGCAAGAGTTCCTAATTAAGTGTTCCTTGTAATGATTCTCCCTAATTCTTCATTAAATATAAGATCTAGTACTACTCGGAGTCTCAATATGTAGGGCAAATATGTTTTCAACTTATAGAACTTTAAATGGTCATTCCATCAACAACTTTGTAGTATTTGTTGTTTCTAAGGAATTTGGGATTGCACATATAATACCAAGCCCTGTTGATTAGGGATAAGCTTTCTTAGTAGCCTGTTAGTGCTACATCCACTCATGTTTCCAACATCAACATAAAACACATTAGGAAAGTGTTGACACCAAAAAAATCAATAATCAAAACCATTCAGGAATGACAAGAGTAAAACTACAAGTTTATAACCAAAACCAAAATAGAGAATTCTAACGCATGTTACTATTAGCCATCCATGTATTATAATTGATAACTTGATAAGTAATAACCACCATTGACTACTGATAATTTTGAAGACCATCTCGGCATGATAACATCACAATTTATAACAATATTTTTGTAAGCAACATCCACATGTCCATATCAACAGTGAATAAAGGGGTGCCTTGAAGACTATGGCAAGACTAAATAACATTGTTAGTGAAGTGACCAACATCGTAGCACATAAGGGTATTACAGACATTGAGAACAAACATTGAAAATGATGATAGATAAAACCTTCTCCAACCTTGACATTATACAAAACATGAAGTAAAATTATTGGCCTCCAGTTTCTCACCATATCCCTTTCTATTCCTTTAAGAATAAGCTTCATCAAATCTACATTTACCTGCTCCCCCATGTTTCTATTTCCAAGTATTTTCAACACACCCCAAGGAAACACTTAAATGATTTCAAGACACATTTCTAGCCATTGAAATGGTAATTATAAAAGAACAACCCAACATCAAAGTGATTCCCTAGAACAAAAACTAACATTAACAAGTTAACTAATAAATGCGCACAGAACTTCACATTTAACTTCACTGTCACTACAGTTCATTTTTAGGTTAGGAAGATTCTTCTCTTTTAATCAGTGCAACAAAGGTAATGAGTTTAAACTTTAAAGGCATACCCTTATATCAAATTATACACAAAACTCGTCATAAGAAAGCCCAAATGTTCACTATAAACATCATCTCAAAACAAAAAACACAGCAATATGAGGAGTTTTGATATCAACAAAATTGGGAATTGTATAATTTGAAAATCCAACACCTATGAATTAAGATTATCCTAGACAAACATAATTGCTCACCAAGGCAATCAATACATGATCAAAAAGAATTGTTTGCAACTCAATGAAATGCATGTGAACTTCATGTTAACTACCATAACATCAATAAAATATGATACCATCATGATATAGATTCTCTAACTAATAAATTCCCATAAAAATGTTATCGATATAGCATAATATCTCTAATCCAAGTAGCTCCCATGTTATGGAAAACAATAACTCAAACAATTTGAACGCAGTAAAAATATGGGAAAACAAAAAAATATGGAGTATAATTACATTAAACTGTGATAGCAAAGTTAATGATAATTATTCAGCGATAGAGGGAATAAATATCATATGATACATACTTAGGGAGCACCACCAAAAAGATCATATGGAGTAGATGTACACATCAAAACCAAGTCAACATCCTCTAGCCAATTAGTGTTTCATCACTTGCAAAACAAAGTGATCTTAAAGAACTTTTATTCCATGCAAGTGAGGAGGTTTTGGCAGGCCTTTTTTTAGTATTCAAAAAAAAAATATCAATTCTAAACTTTCCTTCATCTATTGCTTCCTTTGAGTACAATTATTCAATCCCCATTCTTGCACAGTAAGCCTTATTTCCTTCCATATGCAAGAGTTCCTAATTAAGTGTTCCTTGTAATGATTCCCCCTAATTCTTCATTAAATATAAGATCTAGTACTACTCAGAGTCTCAATATGTACGGCTAATATGTTTCCAACTTATAGAACTTTAAATGGTCATTCCTTCAAAAAAT
This sequence comes from Pinus tabuliformis, assembly GCA_031772625.1. Classification (NCBI taxonomy): domain Eukaryota; kingdom Viridiplantae; phylum Streptophyta; class Pinopsida; order Pinales; family Pinaceae; genus Pinus; species Pinus tabuliformis. The sequence goes on from CM062820.1 coordinate 1,371,034,932, forward strand.
TTGTAGTCTTTGTTGTTTCTAAGGACTTTGGCATTGCACATACAATACCAAGCCCTATTGGTTGGGGATAAACATTCTTAATAGCCTATTAGTGCTACATCCACTCATGTTTCCAACTTTCATGTTAACCATGTTTCCTAGTGAAAATGTGTTTGTAACAACACTTTCCCAATAACTATAAAACTTGAATATAGAATTTTGTTAGCTACCTCACATAGAACTTGTTAGCAATTTGGAATTCCAACATATCTATCCACTTTCTTAATCTAAGAAATAGGACATTCTAGCAAGCAATCATGAAAAATGTATATTTACATAAAATCTTTGGAGACTTTCTAGCATTAGTTGCAAAAGTAATCGACAAAAAATATTCTACAATAGCTCTAGTCATCATCAAATAAGTAAATGGCACTTGGAGTGTTACTATAGTGATCCATAGAATTACAATTTGGTTGTGTTGTAACTAGGAGTGAAGGTGGCAGTTAAAATTTTGGGGGACAACAAGTTCCTTCTGTTATCAGAAAAAGGTGATTAGATGCATTATTTCCATAATCAGGTTATCCTCCAACATCACCATTATTTTCAAACAAAACACCTTCCCATTTGGCATGTTGCATGTGAGTGCTAATGACATTTTCTACAAGACTACTGCTACTAGTTTGTTGCAAATTATAAGATGAAAGATGGGGTGTGCCTAATGTTTTTCTAGGCATGCCACCAATGGGAATGGAAATGGACACTATAAATTTCCCACTACAATCTTAGTAGCACCTTTTTTGCCTACTTCCATGACACCATTGGCACTAGCCATAGTCAAGTTTGCACACTAAGAATTTTCCAAAGAAAATCAATTGCACAAAAGGGAACTTAATTGACTTTGGTATAATGCATCACAACCCAAAAATAAATGATCCAGAATTCAAGCTCTGTTTAGGATAACTATGAACAATATTTGAAAGGAATCTACATTGTCATTACCTTGAATCTAGGGTGTTGTATTTTAAAATTTGGCAAGGTCTTGAAAGCTTCATTGTTGGCTGAATGATATTTTTTGTTTTTAAATTTGGATATTGGTTTATTTCTCATATTGTTGAAACACTCAAGAATAGTCACATGAATATATCCACACAAGAGAATCTTGTAAACCACACTCTAAAACTTATGCCATAGAAAGACAATGGAATTCATGCCATTAGGCTCCTGCTTTCCTTTCCAGAATCCATTGTTGACACAGTAATAAAACTCAACCACGACCTTCATATAAATGATGCTTGATCAAAGGGATTCCACCCAATACCATGCATAAAAAAATGGTGAAATCCCAAGGATGATACTCAACCAAGATTTTCGTATAAATGATGTTTGATCAAATAGATTCCATAAATTAGCATGCATTATACAATGGTGAGATCCCAAGGTTTTTGTAAGAGTTACACCCCATCTTCAAGGTTTGCATGTGTAGAATGAAAAGATCACTAATTACTCAGGTTGAGAAATCCAAAATTGTTTTTTGGTAATGTCAAAATGGCTAGGAAAATTGAAGCCTCTTTCAACTAAGGTTTAATGTTGTTGCACTAAACCCATGATACCACAGGCTTGACTCATAAATATCTAGGAGAGAAGAGATGTGGAAAGGTAATCAACACTATCATCAGTAGCACACTTCACCTTGTACATCTCCCCATAATCATAGTTACTTGGTTTGTGTTCATGTTTGAACACCAAATTCAAAAGAAAAATAGCCCATACAAAAATTCAATAAAATTCATGATTAAATTAAAATATATCTATATAAAAGACTTGCATATAATTTTTTCAATATAACATATATCAAATAATAAATATATTAAATTTAAAATTTATAAAACTTGATACATATAACTTACTAATTGGAAATAAAATGTTGGCAATATTTATTTATTATAGATACAAATATATGTTTAGGCGAAAGAATTTACAGATATAAACTCACCTGTTTGATTTCCTTACAACATATTTAAACTCTCAATACTTTCCAACGACCTCATCCCTAGTGTTCATGACATAAAAATAGAGCTTCTAAGAGAAATAAATGAATCATTAATTAATATTACCTAATAATTAGATTGAAGTATTGGTTTCATATACATCTGAAATTTGTCCTCGTTTTCAATTTGACTCAGACTTTCTAATTTGAAAAAGCCTAGAGACATGCAAATTGAATTTTAGAAATCTAAATTCTAATGTTGCAAAATTTGACAAGATGGCAAAGCCCATGCTCCTTCAAAAGCAACTGCAACTAACAAATACAAGAAAAAAAATTGGAGGGGTCTTCCAATCAGTCTTCATATTTGAGATTAAAGGCGATTACTTTGTCACTCCTGCAACACAGAGCTAAAGAAACAAAGCAGTGACCTTCAGTAAACAATCATAGGTCTAGAATGGATCTTGGACATCCCATGCATAAAAAATTCTAAAAAAAATTCCCTATCCTAGCCTCTAGGTATTAGCGCAACTATACATATACGTGGAATCCTAGAAGATTTCACAATGTGCTCCCAAAGTGTGTTAAATTTGCAAAGCATGGTAAGCAGAGCTACAACACATTGATATAGAAATACATATGATTCATGAACATAAAATACAACTCTCAAACTCTCAAACTTAAACACTGAAAGTGTCAAACTTGCAACTATCATCACATTAAATAAGAAAAAAACTAAATACACAATGAAATTCCCAAAACTAGAATACCTCACTCTACTCTCATGCACTGCTTTTATAACTGTAGCAAAGGGTCATGACTTACAGTGAAGTTTGGACTAAATTTGTCCTAACTCCCAACCTACATGGAAAATCATGTTACAAAAATAAATTCACTCCAAATGCATTCACCCTCTTACTCTATACTCATATGTTTGGCTACCATAACAAGAAAATTGTGTTAAAAACACTTTTCCAAATATATCTAATATGTTTTTAACTTATTATAAAATATTTTTTTTGCTAGTTTAAGAAAAGCAACCTATTCTAGTTCTAGAAAAATGATAAACGAAATAAATCTTGCTCATAGTCGATAAACTATTGAAAGATTTTCAACTGTCTACATTAAGAAAATATGCCTCACTTGGAGGTTTTTCTAGTGCACCCTCCACCATCTTGGATCTAAAGTTACAAAATATGTGTTTCTAAAGGTACATTGTGAAGACACTTTCAAAGCAACCAAGTAGATATTCTAACAATTTGGAGATAATTTATCACTTTTATTTTCTTCTCCCTACCTCTATTCACTATAGCTTACGTGTCATACCCTTCAGAATCCCAATTTCAAGAATTAGGTACAATGAATCCCACGAAAATTGATGATGGAATTGAATTTTAGGGTATTTTTATGTGGTTCATAGTCCTTGGAGAATGGTAATTGTTACATCTAAGGAATATTTGTACCATGCAGATCCTTCAAAAGGAGCCACCTACTATCAGATGGACACAAAGTTGCTACGAAAATCATAGAGAAAATGACTTGGCTCTCATCATGCCCAATGCATATTTTTCAAGAAACATGAATAACAACTCCTCTTTGACCATAGATCTATAATAGCATGCCAAAGAAATGATATCCTGTCACATGGATTTAGCCTCAAAGAATAACCCCTATTCAATGGTATCAAGGGAAAGCTACAACAGTTCAAGGAAGAATACTACTTGTTGAAAGCCCTCCAAGGTTTAGAGCTTGCTCCAAAACATAGGGATGAGAGGAAAATGGAAAAGCACAATGCTAGAGAAGACCCCCACCATCCCATTTCCTTGAAGTGAATAAATAACATAAACAATCTTAGGTCCCCCTCTCTATGAGGATTTATTTTATATAATGTATTCCTATTGTTCTAAGAGCATAGGATTTAGTGGATAGGAGCCCAAGTATATTCAACACTGGCATGTCTTGCTACTATTATATTTAGTGGCCAATGACCCAACTATACTTAGTATTATTTCCTTTTGACTATATTATGAGACAATGGACAAGGGCCCAACACTAGTGCTCTAAAACTTGGTCTAACTTGGCTCGATGGGCCGATTTGGTACCAAATAAGCCTAGCTTAGCCAAGAAGATGCATCATGACCCCATATAGAATCCAAGAAAAATTTAGTATTAAATTAAAAAACTCAAAAAAGAAAAGAATTAAACTAAGAAAATTGCTATAAAGAGATCTCTCACCCCTCTATTTGTCTCACACATTTCTCATGTCGTATTTGTGAGCATTTGGAGTTTTGGAGCAATGCTGAAATCTTGGAGAGCAATGTGAAGACAATCCACCTCTCCAAGAAACTACATTTCCATGGAATGTGACTTTGTAAGTCACACACAACTAAAGAACCACCTGAATTGTAACTGTTGGAAGGTGTAGTTTCAAATATTTGCAAGATATAATCATTACTCTTTTGTTCATCTATTGTTATGTATCCCAAAGTCTTTTCCAAAATCTTCATGAATGGACTATTGCCTTTAATGTTGTGACCCAAGGAATACTTTTTACTTTTATCTACTACACCTGCACCAGCTAAAGTTGTATCTTCAGAGTGAAAGACAAGTGAAGTTCCCCCCATAGAACCAGTGTTCTAGGAATCTATAGTCATCTGAAGTTTGTATTGCAACATATGGTCAAGTATGAGCAATAACACAATCACCCACTTGGGAACTAAAACTTTTGCCCCCGTTAGGTTATTTGGCATAAAAAAGTTCAATAAAAGCAATGTGTACCAACAAATCCATTCTTGGCTCCTATACCTCTAGTATTGTTGTATTCACTCAAAACTAATGCCAAAATATGAGAAACAGTTGATAATGGACTAGGTCCTTTTTTAGATCCATCCACCTTACAAAGCTTTAGTTAGTAAGTAAGAAGGGAAACAACCCTTAAAATGTATTGGCCTTTGTTTCAGTTGCAAAAACTCAAATCAAATTAGTCATGGAAAAAGTAATCACATATGTATTTTGCAACAAATTCATACATGTAGTTAAGATAACCTCAATGGGAGGATTTTCTAGTGGCTTCTCTTCATAAGAAACATCTCTTCCTTTTTCATTGGCATTGTCTTTGGGAACCTCATAATTACCCAGTGACAAGACAAGAGCTTGGGCAAGTTCATCACATTCTTGCGTTGGCTCCTCAGGATGACTAAAGAGCCACCGCATAGCCAGTTCAACAATATTTTCTTCAACACGCCTCAATGCTTCCTCTACCCTGGACCTTGGAAATCCCATTTCAACCATTATAGAAATGGAAACCTCATCAGGTGGATGATGTCTAAATCATTGACCTGTTCTTCCAGGAATACTATTTATAATTCCTTTAACATCACCTATGCCAGTGTATACATGGGTAATAATGGAAACAACAAAGATAACCAAAGATGGACTACAACGTCAAAAAATTGGATTGCTCTAGATAGGTAGAAGAACATTGAGAACATGAGCTTGTAGAGTGTGGAGAAAAACCTTTGGATCCCTTCGAATAGTGAAAGAGCCTCCAACAAATGGTTGCACTAACTATGATGTAGAGGGCACAGTTAAAAGCAAAGAATAATTCACAAGGTACTCCAAAAGCCTGCAATAGCTCTGTAATGCCTCTAACAACCAAGGTACATGTTCTAGCTTGTCACTTTCAGTTTCCATTCCTTGTTGTGACATAAATGGTATTTTCCATAGAGAATGACCTGTTCCTTCAAAAGTAGTCAAAAGACATTTAATTGTACCATGAGCATATAAGGAATTCACCACTGTTGTATTGCACATTTGCTTATGGTTGTCATATATAACTGCTATCATGTCATCCAAAACTTTCCTACGGTAGTGACACTTTGAAGAAAGTGATGACTCAAACTCAAATGATCTACAATACTCATCCACATGAAGACTCTCATGAATTTTTTTTACAAGGGTAACCACCACACTTCAAGCTTTAAGAGTGCTATGGTGCTATCTAAGCCTCCTAAATCCCTAAAGGAGGTTGCAATAGGAATCCATCCATGACCTCTATTCTAAGAACAAGGGTGAGTTGTAGTCCCTTTATGTCATATGTGGAGAGCAATGGGATGAAGTGGTTTCATGATATCTCATGTTGATGGCCTCTGTTTCAATAATATATCATTGTCCATGCTACTGACACCCTATATCCCGTGTCCATGATAGTGACACCCTGTATCCAGTATCTTTCATGATATGCTAAGTTGCAGTAGGAATTTGTATATGTATACAAATACACTGATACATTCCCACTTGCCACTTGTCACCTAGTATTATGCTCAACTCTTCTTCCTTGATTGCAAGGATTTTTTCATTAAATTAGCAAATGGAAACCATTATCTCTTCCTTAGGAGGAAACCACATTTTTCCCATCGAAATGGGTGGTTGTGATATTTCTTTGGGTGATGAATGGATAAGAACACTAGGACCAATCACCATGGATTTCTTGGAATTATACATGAGTTTACAAGAGAATGGCAATTCCTACATGCTCAAAGGTTTCAAAGCAACCACTATAGAAATAATCAACTACCATTGTATGGAAAAGTTTTTGAAAAAGGGCCATTGGTTTGAAAATGGGGGATATGTGAAACGTGAGGAAAGACATATAAGTTTCCATTTCACTAATTGAGTAGGCAAAAGACTCAACTATTTTCTATACTTGCTCATGGTTGACATGCTACAGGTGTTTTTCATGGGACCATTGGTTCCATCAAAGGGGTTAGCCAAATTTTAGCCCAACATAATGAGTGTAGCAAAAGAAATTTGTTGAGAGGGGCCACAAGCAATGGTATGAGCTAGTCCACAAAAAATAAAAAATTAGTTACTGTAAAGTGACACCAAAACAATCAATGTTGCACAAGGATTTTGTTGAGTTAGGTCTCCTATAATAGTATTGCTAGGCCTTGGACATATTTTTTCAATTTGAGTGGAGTATTACTGCAGTGATGAAATTCCAAAACTCTTGATACTACAAAATATGTAGGAACATTTTTACCTGTGTTCTAAAAGCTATGGTTTACAGGAAGAGGCCAGGATTTGAAGGGTCCTAAGGATATAGGACTGTTAATTTCTATAGATATTAATATGCCTATGGTTTCCATCAATAGTAATCAACTGAATCTTTCATTACACCAACTAATGGCGATAAATTATACCCTTAGTAATACTACCCAATTCCCTAGTATGTGAGAGTTATCTCCCAAGTGTTATTCTCCATGTACTCATGGCAATAGGATGACTAATAGGGTTAAGTAAGGTTGGTTTCAAGTGTACCAAGGGGGATTTTGATATACCTGAATGAACATGGAAGATAATTCCATATGTAGGTGTTATTTGATATAGTGCTACACAAAGGGGTGCCAACAGATGTCACAAAGGTGTTCAACAGGGTGATGCCTATATTATTTTCTACATGTATTCTTCTCCAATTATAGGATTTCCCATTGAATGATAGATATTTTTTTTATTTAAATATGTTGAAACACATCTCTAACCTAAATAACGTTTTTCTAAAATTGGAACATGTGTTGGCATGAGAAAGTGCTCTAGAACCACTTGTATTTGTGGTGTTTCTTGTTAGTTGAAATAGAATATTTAGAGCAAAAATGACAAAATATAAATTTAGGAAGAAATTAAATAAGATACATGAAATGCAATTGTGGAAATCAAATAATAGAACTAAAATTTGAAAATAACACTTTAAGCAATCCTTTATTGGTATTCCAAGCTAAATGCAATGTTCACTTGCCTTTTCTAGGGGAAATATTCAACATGAGGAGCTCCAAATACTACAATATTCACTTGATAACCCATTAAATAGCTTCTACTACTATATATATAGTTTCTAATTGACAAAAATTGTAACCACCTAATGGACTTCCACTAATAAGGCCTCAACCACTAACTAATGGACCTTCTTTAATAAGTTCACTTACATTTATTGCTTTCACACTATACTACTATGTAGAGCATTATTTAATAAATATGGTTGTCAATACATTAACAATCTATTCCACTAACTATGGAAATTAACGTGGCCATGGAACAGTAACAATAATGCAGTGTTATCACACTCAAACTTGACAAAGGTCCAACTAGCCTAGGACTCAAAAAAACTCAATGACTTGACATGACTCAACGACTTGGGAAAGACTCAAAAAATACAAATGAACCTCAAAATACAGTAAATTAAGTGCCCAAAAATATGGCGAGTCTCAATGAGCATGGAAATTTTATAGTCAGCATAGAAAGTGGTGAGTTTGTTGGCGAGGTTTTTAGTGACTGTGGCGGCTAGGGAAGACTCCACAAGACTCAAAAAAAGAGTCTTCAATGAGTCAAAATACACTAGTACAATGTGTATAGTTGCAACAATTCTTCTCTTGAATTTTCTTGTTATGTGAGTTTTCTCTCATTGTTGTCTTTTGTGCACATATCAGATGTATAGTTTTAGAAGCTTCTAGCTGTCCAAAGCTCTAAATTTCTGTATTGGTCAATCCATTTCAGTACAATACTATGGTAGGGGTTTCTCTATTCTAATTTTTGAATTACAAGAAAATAAACTAGTTGTTTTGAAAGTCAGGCCATGTTAATTATGGAAGGAAAACCTTGGTTGAAAACATGGCATACAAATTTCAAATTTCAGTCATTTCATGAGAAAATTGAAACTATGTAATTTTGAGCTTGTCTCCTAAATTTTTTAACACAATTTTGGTATGAACCAGCCTTGAAGAGTATAGGAAATTTTCTAACAAAGTACCTGACAATGTGGCCTCCCATAGCTGGTAACATGTCTTTTACTATTATTTTTGCAAATGAATCTTCATATAGGACTTCCTCTGAAATTCAATGTTTTTACCAAGAAACATGGTTTAGATTATGAAAAGGTTACCCTTCAGTGTTGATCTTGCCATGAATATGGCATATAGGCCTACTATTTCCCTCTATAATGTTGATTTTTATGTAGCTTGGGAGGTACTCAAGCCCTAGGGTTCGTGGTTTGGAGGGTAAAGTACCACAAGTAGGCCTGTGTGCTTGGAACCCAAGCATGGGGTTTTGCACCCATTGGGATTTAGGCCAAAACCATTAAGAATTTGAGCATGGGAAAATTTGAGGTGATAGAGCTTGGTGTGCCAATTCTAATGCTTCGTAGATCACCCAGATCAGAGCTCTAGAGCTTGAGATATGAATTTTTGAAGGTCATGAGTGGGTTTACAACATATGTGTCGAGGCTGGCTTGATTTAAATAAGCCTCTTAACAAGTTGGATGACCCTAGAATGACATTGGAAGAATCCCTCTTGTTTAGTACAAATAAGAGGTGATGTGTGATCATTTAATCATTCATTTTGTCCAACATAAGGATGACAAAAGGGTAGCATAGAAGGGGAAGAGGCCACTAATTTATTCGTAGGAGACTACGACAAAACAACAAGGAGAAGAAGGGTTGTTTTGGAGCCTCTTGTGACTGCATTGAGGATTATCGCATGTTGCAGCTAGGCCAAGGGTATTAAATCCTAAACACAAGACGGATATGGCAGTAAAAAGGTGAGTCAAAGCCTGTTTTGTGTGGGTTGTAGGCATTAGAGCTTAATTGTGGTAGGCCGTAGGCCACACCACCATAGGAAGGCATCTACAAAAGGCTATTTGGGATGGTATATGCCCAGAACAACAACAAAATAGGTGGGCATGATCCCATGTTTAGGCCACATTGATTGGAGGTCATTTGGGTGGTATATTAAGGGTTGTTGCAGCATGAACGTGCCATAACTAGGAAAAAAATAGATATATCAGAACTGAAGTTATGTTTTCCTTGTGTTGGGTTGAAGTTTTGACCATTGTTTGGATCAATCTACATTATAGTTTGTTGGGAGCCATTTGTTGGAGTTGCCTTGGGCATGAAGGAAATCCAATTAGGAGTAGATACTGATACCGCTATGGAGTGATGTAGGTGTCCTAGTGTAGAGAGAGTCATTATAGCCTATGGAAGCCAAGGAGGTAGGGCTCACATGGCATGTTAGAAGCCTTAACCAATGGCGAGCTTCGCAGTGAAGTTTGGAGCATAGATTTGTGCAATAGCTCCTTTATTACAGAGAAAAGGGTGGATGTGGAGAAGTTTGTGGGCAGTCATGTGTAAGGGTCTCCTAGGTGTGGGGATGGCCTAAGTAGTGCAGATGCTACATCATGGACTTGGTCACTTGTGGACTGTTGGAGGGAAGTGTGAGAGTGAACCAAGTGTGGACATGGATTGGGCACTTATGGTCTGCTGGAGGACAATGTGATAGTGTCCAAGTTAGAGCTTGGTGATCAACATCTCGATGGAGAAAGGTAGTTGTGAGAGAAGAAGTTGTTGAGCTCAAGGGTCTGATCAACCAGGAGCAGTTATGGAGCCCAAGACTTGTGTGTGGAAAGGGACTTCTACAACATATGATGGGTAGTCATCCTAACCCATGTTCATTGTGGGAGATGGACATCTTGCAGTGATAGGTGGTAACCCTTTGCGCTCTGTGTTTATCTTTATTGTTGTAGTGCAGGAAGACCATAGCGGGTTGAAGTCTGTGACTAGCTGAGGAGCAACAGTGGGAAGTTGAGAGTTGTTCGCAAGTGGAGTTGTGAACAATTTGACATGAGTCTCGATGTTTTCTGGCCTTGATGGACTAAGAAACAAGTAAAGAGTAGATGGACAACCCAGATTTAGTGGCTATATGGACTTCGAGCATTGATAGAGGCAGGAATTGTAGATCGGGAGCTGAAGGACCTTGTAGTTATAGGGTACAACTGAGGGGAGCTGAGAGAGTTGATTACATCAACCAGATGGTCTACGTATCTTGTTGAGGGTAGATTGGTTGTCGATGGACTGACACCAAGCTCCAATTTGTATCTTCTACTAGTGGATGTATGAGGGCCATTACCCCTAGTATGGGAGCCCTAGATTGTTGTATTATGTTTTGTTTAATATAACCAAGTTGGGTTCAAATTTGTAAAATGTTTTCTATATTCTGTGCATTTGTGATTTACTGTTGTTTATATTCTATTGTGCAAAGTAGTATCATTGAGATTCTTGGTTTGGTAGCGTCAGAGATTTTAAGATTCTATCCTAGACCCAAGATTGTGGAAATTCAACATGGTATCATAGCGTATCTGAGCTACTTTGAGGGACAGTGAATCAAAGTGTCCACAACGAAGAAACTCAGAGGGAGTTGTGGGTGTTTGGATCATGGAGTAGAGGGTTCAATTGGAGACATGGAGATGTGGTCTCAATAGAATACATGATCTGGGTTGGGACTTTTGGTGGATTGGTGGTGAACCTGGTGCACTTCAGTATGTTGTGTGGGAGTTTGTAGATCATGGACTTCATATGTCTTGTCATGGATGGTTGGGATAACTCGAGGGTTTCTTTGGCATGGACAAGATGAGGTTGATCAAGATGGCTTCATGTGATGGACTAGATATTAGCAGGCTAGAATATTCATCAGATTGTGATGTTTCATATCCGAGATTGGAGGGATTTGCATGATTGGTATTTGCTCTAGGAGGATGAGTGCTTCCAGGACTGAGCCAGTCGAGATTGTTTAGGCTCAGAGGGAGTCTAACCTCAAAGGGAGCATCCCTATTAAGGTTTGGGATCTTCAGGTTCAGATGTGATGAGGCAGAGGCACTACTAAGATTGTCAGATTCATTCTACAGGGTGTGTGATAGTGATGATTGCTAGATGGGCTAGTGTCGCTAAGAGGGAGTGTTGATTTTTGTGTAGCTTGGGAGGTACTCTAAGCCCTTGGGTTCGAGGTTTGGAGGGTAAAGTGCCACAAATAGGCTTGTGGGCTTAGAACCAAACCATGGGGTTCTGCACCCATTGGGATTTGGGCCAAAACCATCAAGAATCTGAGCATGGGAGAATTTTAGGTGATAAGGCTTGGTGTGTTAATTCCAATGATTTGAAGATCTCCCAAATCAGTGCTCTAGAACTTGAGATATGAATTTTTTAAGGTCATGAGTGGGTTTACACCATATGTGTCAAGGTCGGCTTGAGTTAAATAGTCCTCTTGACAAGTTGGACAACCCTAGAATGAAGTTGGAAGAAACCCTCTTGTTTCGTATAAATAAGAGGTGATATGTGATCATTTAATCATCCATTTTGTGAAACATAACGACAACAAAAGGGAAGCGTAGAAGATGAAGAGGTCTCTAATTAGTCGTGGGAAACTAGGGAAAAACAACAAGGAGTAGAAGGGCCATTTTGTAGCTTCTTGTGACCGCATTGAGGATTATCCCATGTTGCAGCTAGGCCGAGGGTGTTAAAGTCTCAACACAGGATTGATATGGCAGTAATGAGGTGAGTTAAACCCTGTTTTGTGTGGGTTGTAGGCATTGGAGCTTAGCTATGGTAGGCCGCAAGCCATACCACCATAGGAAGGCATCTACACAAGGTTGTTTGTGGTGGTATATGCCCAGGACAACAATACAATAGGTGGGCACGATCCCATGGTTAGATAAAATTGAATTGAGGTTGTTTGGGTAGTATATTTAAGGTTGTTGTAGCATGCAAGTTCCCTATCCAGGGACAACAAAATTATATCAAAACTAAAGCTGAGTTTTCTTTGTGTTGGGTCAATGTTTTGACCAATATTTTGATCAATCTACATGATCGTTTATTGAGAACCATTTGTTAGAGTTACCTTGGGCATGAAGGAACTCCAACTAAGAGCAGATCCTGCTATGGAGTGAAATAGGTGTCCTAGTGTGGACAGATTGTTGCAGCCTGTGGAAGCCAAGGATGTAGGGATGACGTGGCATGTTAGAAGCCCTAACTAATGGGCAGTTTCACAGTGAAGTTTGGATCCTAGAGTTGTGCAATAGCTCCTTTATTGTAGAGAAAGGGGCGGATGGGGAGAAGTATGTGGCAACCATATGTAAGGGTCTCCTAGGTGTTGGGATGCCCTAACTAGGTACAGATGCTAGATCGTGGACATGGTAACTCATGGACTATTGGAGGGCAGCGTGAGAGTGGAACTAGTGTGGACATGGATTGGGGACTTATGGTTTGTTGGAGGATAGTATGAATCGTGATAGTGTCCAAGTTGGACACTGGTGAGAAACACCTTGATGGAAAAAGGTAGTTATGAGAGAGTCAATTGTTGAGCTCAAGGATCTGATCAACCAAGAGCAGTTGTGGAGCTTGATATTTGTGCATGGAGAAGGACTTCTACAAAAGATGACGGGCAGTCCTCCTAGCCTGTCTTCATTATGGGAGATTGACATCTTGCAGTGATAAGTGAAAGTCCTCCATGCCCTATGTTGTTCTTCATCAATGTAGCGCAGGAAGACCATACTGGGCTAAAGTCCCTAAGTATATTAGGAGAAGTAATAGATAGTTGAGATTTGTTCACAAGTGAAGCTATGAACAACTCAACTTTGTGGCCTTCATGGACTATGGCACAACTAGAGAGAAGATTGACAACCAAGGTTCAGTGGCTAGATGAATTTGGATCATTAATAGAGGTAGGAGTTGTGGATCGAGAACCGAAGCACTTGGCAGGTATAGGGTACAACCGTGGGGATCTGAGACAGTCGGCTACATCAACTAGATGTTTAGAGTATGTTATTAAGGGTAGATTGCTTGCTGATCGACTAACACTAAGGCCCAATTTGTATCTCTTACTAGTGGATGTATAAGGGCCATTATCCTTGGTAAGAGAGCCGTAGATTGTTGTATTATATTTTGTTTAATGTTATTAAAACAGCTCACAAAAAGATAGAAAAGATAGATCAATGCCTTAGAATTCAGCCTCTTCGAGGGGGCGACCTACTTTAAATTGCACAAATGAATGATTCCTTGATTATTCAAATGACAAAACCTCTTTTCTATATATAGGAGTCGAAGGAGTCATAATATAACGCAGCCAACCTATCAATAATAATATAAAGCCACAAAAATAACAATACAGGGATTCTATGGGGCACAGTAATAACAATATGGGGGCGATAGGGGCACAATAATATTAATAAGGGATACAACTACAATAGTAATGGGGTAATCACTAGTATTATAGGGACCTAACATGCCCCTCTCCTTCAGAAAGGTGTTGTCCTCAATGCTTGAGTAGTTCTGGATGCTTATGTATAAAATTCTCATCCTCCCATGTGGAATATTTAGCCGATAAGTTCTTCCACTTGATGAGATACTCCGAAATTGATCGATTTCGTAGTTGTCAATTTCTTGTTTCTGTGACTGCTTCCGGTTCCAATATAATATTTCCTTCCTCATCATGTTCTGGCAATATTGTTTGAACTGGGAGCTTGTCACCTATAACCTTCTTTGAACATGAAACATGGAAAACTGGGTGCACTCAAGAAGCTGCAGGAAGCTCCAATTTGCATGCCATCATAACAATATTTTTCAACACCTTGTACATACCATAATACTTTGGTGATAATTTATTATCCTTCTTAGCTTACATGAGTGACATTTGTTTATAAGGTTGTAGCCATAGGAATAGCCAATCACCTACATCAAAACTTCTTTCACTGCGATGTTGATCTTCCTGTTGTTTCATTCTATTCTGCGCCAACATGAGGTTATCCTTTAAGAGTTGGAGGACTTGTTGTTGATGCTCGATGTGATTTTCCACTGCTTGAACCTTAGAATTTTCTCTTAAATATGATGTGATGGATGGTGGTTGATATCCATCAAGTGCCATAAATGGGGTCATTTTTGTTTTTGTATATAAGGAAGTGTTATACCACCATTCAGCCAGAGGCAACCATTTGACCCATTTTGTTTGTTTATCAGATACAAAGCAATGAAGATATCCTTCTAAACATTTTTTTACTATCTCAGTTTGCCCATAAGATTGAGGATGATAAGATGAGCTATGAGCTAACTGAGTACTGAGACAAGAAAATAATTCTGTCCAAAAATTTCCAGTGAAATTGGGATCTCTATCACTTACAATAATCTTTGGGTTTCCGTGTAGCTTTTGAATTGTTTCCATAAATGCAGTAGAAACTGTACTGGCTTTAAATGGATGTGATAATGCACAAAAGTGTGCATACTTGGTAATTTTGTCAACTACCACCATGATGAAACTCTTTCCCTCAGACTTAGGTAAACTTGCGATAAAATCCATTGAAACCTCCTCCCAATGTTGGCTTGGAATGGATAAAGGTTGTAATAGACCCGGGGTCTTAATTATTTCAACTTTATTTTGTTGGCAAACTAAACATTCCGGCAAAAAATTTTGAATATCTGATTTAAGGCCATCCCAAAAAAATTGATTCTTAACCCTGTGGTAAGTCTTTAAAAATCCTGAGTGCCCTCCTAAGGGAGAAGTGTGCAATTCCATAAGAATCTTTTGTTTTAGCTGGGAATTCTTACAGAGGTATAAGCAATCTTTGTACCATAACAAATCATTTTTCTAGCTAAATGTATCAGATGTACTGGAGTCTTGTTGTAACTTTCGAATAAGTGCCCACACTTCTTCATCATTCTTCCATTCCTCCCTTGCTTCGTTTATCCAATCTGGTTAGATAATAGAAATGGCACACAACAATGCTTCCACATCCTCATCCTTTCTTGAGAGTGCATCTGCCACCACATTTTGCTTCCCTTTTTTGTAGACGATTTCAAAGTCATAACCCAACATCTTTGTGACCCACTTTTGTTGCTCTTCAGAGGATAATCTTTGTTCTAAAAAGTATTTAAGGCTATCATGATCCGTTTTTACCTTGAGGTGTCTTCCCATTAGGTAGGGTTGCCATTTCTTAAGTGCATCGAGTATTGCCAACATTTCCTTCTCATAAATAGCTTTGTGTAAAAAATTTCCCTTCATTGGACGACTTTCAAAAGCAATGGGTCTTTCATCTTGCATTAAAACAGCACCATTTCCATTTCCTGGAGCATCACATTTCACAATAAAGGTTTTTGTGAAGTTTGGTGTAGCTAAGATTGGTGTTTGGAAAATTGCCTCCTTAAGATTTTCGAAGGCCTTTGTTGCTTCTGGAGTCCATGAAAATGCATCTTTCTTCAATAATGTTGTTAGAGGTGTTGCTATTCTCCCATAATTCTTAACAAACTTGCGATAATCCCCTGTGAACCTGAAAAATCCTCGCATATGCTTTATGGATGTGGGGATTTTCCATTCCATAATGGCTTTAATTTTGCTAGGGTCTACCTTAACTCCTTCATGAGATACAATATGACCTAGATATTCCACCTCTTGTACTCCAAAGAAACATTTGGATCTTTTTGTAGATAATTGTTTCCCCTCCAATAGTTGTAGTACCCTGTCAATATGTTCAACATGATCCTTCCACGACTTGTTGTAGATTAGTATATCATCAAAAAATACTAACACAAACTTTCTAAGGAAGGGTTTGAAAATGGAATTCATCAAACCTTGAAATGTAGAAGGTGCACTGGTAAGGCCAAAAGGCATGACCAAAAATTCATAATGACCCTCATGAGTTCTAAATGTTATTTTCTGAATGTCTTCAGTCTTCATTCTGATTTGATGATATCCTGAATGAAGATCCAACTTGGTGAAGTAAATTGATCCATGCAATTCATCCAATAATTCATCAATGACAGGAATGGGAAACTTATCTTTAATAGTGAGCTTGTTGAGCTCCCTATAATTTGGAAACATGTGCCATGATCCATCCTTCTTGTGCACCAATACTACTGGAGCAGAGAAAGAACTTTGACTAGGTTGAATTATACCAGCCTCTAGCATTTCTGCAACCATACATTCAATTTCACTCTTTTGGGCATAGGGATATCTTTACGGCCTGATGTTTGGAGGAACACTTCCTGGAATCAGATGAATAGTATGATCATGATCAAAAATAGGTGGGAGACCATTGGGAGTCTCAAATACCTTGGAATGATTGTCCAAGACATTTTGGAGATCTGGAGAAATAGATGATTTCGATTTGGAAACATATAGCGAGAATAATTGTGCAATTACACATCTTTGTTCCCTTTTTAGAAGCTTTGTCATACCGTTAGAGCTGATTATATTTCTTGGTTTCCCTACAATATCCATTAATTCAACTTCCTTTCCTTCCGCATAAAATTTCATGAAAAGTTCTTGAAAATTAAAAGCTATTGTACCCAAGGATTGTAGCCATTGGACTCCTTGTACAACATCAGCCCCTCCCATTAGAATGGAAAGCATTGGGCTAGTCAATACATATTGTCCCATGGATAGCTTGATATTATGGCACTTTCCAGAGCAATTTATTTTTCGTCCATTTGCAACCATCACTTGAAACTCTGGTGCTGGATATAGGAAGCAATTCAATTCTTTTGCTTCCTTACAATGAAGAAAGTTGTGGGTACTTCCTGAATCAATCAACACTATTACCATTTTCTTCTTGATTTGTCCTTCTATCTTGATTTTTTGAGGAGTGGTAATTCCATCCAATGCAGTACAAGATATGTTCGGATTCATTTCTTCTTTATTTAGACTTCCTTCCTGGAGTATATCCTCTTATTTTGACCTTTCTTGCTCCTTTTCCTCTTCCTCTTCACAATCTATGTAGAATAATTTATTCTCAGCACACTTATAACCTTTAGTGTATTTTCTATCACAACTGTAAGAAAGCCCTTTTGCTTTTTTTTCTTCCAATTGTTGTGGTGTCAACCTTATAGGTTGTGGAAGACTAGGGGCAACAACACTTCCATATTTATAGTTGTGAGTGGTATGCTTCCTAGTCGCCATAATTTTGCTTTCCATTTTTCTTGCTAACCTAAGTCCCTTCCCTAATGAACGGGTTCCCAAAGTCGAACATCCTGTTGGATATCATCCTTTAAAGTCCTTATAAACACATCAATCCTATGCTCCTTTGGAATACTTTTTACCCTTATGTTCAATTTTTGGAACTCCTCAATTTGCTCCATTATTGAACCCTTTTGTTTTAGACTTACCAATTGGCTAAAAAAAGTGTTGCTTTTTGTATCCTCATAATATGTTGTCAATTCTTCCATAAAAATTGCCCAAGTGGTAGTTTTTTTACGAGAGAAAAGCCATTGATACCATAAAAACTAATTTGGTTCCAAATATAAAGTTGCAATATGTAACTTTTATGTGTTTTTCACATTATTGAGATGGAAAAATTGCTCCATCTATAATATCCATGTCGCGGGATCCTTGCCATCAAACTTCCTCATATTTATTTTTGGAATACGGTGGGTCTTCAATCCAAAATTAGAGTCTATGAGATCATGATTAACATTTCTTTTGTTCGCATCATGAGTTTCCTTTACTATCCTTTCATTAACAAGTATTTCTTGTAGAAAATTTGTCAAATCTGCCTTCAAATCTATCTTCAAAGTGTCAATCATAGCTTCCATACCCTTTATCTTAGATTCCACGCCATTTATCTTAGATTCTGTTAACTTTTGTGAGAGTGAAATTTGTTGCACTTGATCTTGTAATTTTGATATATCATGTAGCATTTCTTCCTCTTCTTCATGAGTCATGCTAGAGCTTTCAGGTTGCTTACTAGGTGTTTGCATTTTCTTTCCTCAGGGCATCAGTTACCAATAATAATTCTCTACTATGCCCCTTGAATTCCTTCCAAATAATTTTTCAAACCAAGCTTAAGCAGAAATTTAAAAAAAATCTACACACCTTTTTTCACTTTGTACGAGCTCGATATTGCCTCTGATGTATCTATGTAATTTCAGATCATCCAATTATGAAATTGTAACCTGTAGTAGTCCTCTGTGTCCCCTTCCCAATGCCACTAGTCTGATCCCAATTGGATTCTCCAAAGAAGAGTTATCCCAAATCTCCCACAATGACCTGATTATAGACTAGTTCAGTGGAGCAAACTTGTATGATGTGCCACGTGTCCCTGTTTTAACCTTTGGCTCTAAAAAATATATACAAGAAACTACAGTCCATCCTCTTTCTATACCTTCTTACAAATTTTGAATCCTATGACCAGAGAGAAAGTTATGACAATTTTCCCCAAGTCACCTATTTGGAATGTAATTCAGGAATCTGCAAAAAAGACCAACTTCCTCAGATCATAGCTCCACAAATATAGTGCAAAAATCTCTGAAATTCAGACCCGAGCTTCAGTGCAATCTTGTCTGAAATGGTCTTTTTTTTTAGCTTCTGAAACGTTTCAAAAGAAATTTTATAGCGAGAATGCCATGATGACATGTTTGGAGCAGCGAAACCTTAGAATCCAAAGCTCTGATACCAAATGTTATGAAACCAGCTCAGAAAAAGATAGAAAAGATAGATCAAAGCCTTAGAATTCAGCCTCTTCGAGGGGAAAACCTCCTTTACATTACACAAATGAGTGATTCCTTGATGATTCAAATGAAAAAACCTCTTTTCTATATATAGGAGTCTAAGGAGTCACAATATAACCCAGCCGACCTATCAGTAATAATATAAAGCCACAAAAATAACAATAGAGGGATTCTATGGGGCACAATAATAACAATATGAGGGCAATAGGGGCACAACAATATTAATAAGGGATACAACTACAATAGTAATGGGGTAATCACTAGTATTATAGGGACCTAACAGGAGCTGAGAGAGTCGACTACATCAACTAGATGTTTAGAGTATGTTATTAAGGATAGATTTCCTTTTGATGGACTAACACTAAGCCCCAGGTTGTGTCTCTTACTATTGGATGTATAAGGGCCATTATCCTTGGTATGAGAGCCGTAGATTGTTGTATTATAATTTGTTTAATATAACGAAGTTGGGTTAAAAACTTTAAAAAGTTTTCTATATTTTATGCGTGTGTGATTTACTGTTGTTTATATTATGTTGTGCAAAGTAGTCTTGTTGAGATTCTTGGTTTGGTAGCATCAGAGATGTTAAGGATCAAGAATCAAGGAAAACCCCCATCAAATACTGAAGTGAACTTGGAAGACAACTCTAATTGGAATAAAAATAAATGTAAAGAAAGAAAGTCACAAAACAAGAGAGAAGAAACCATCATCAACTGTGAGTTCAAGAAGGAGAAAATTCAGCAAAGGAACCACAAGGTAAGAGGTACAAAAGAATGCTCAGAAGAGATGAAAAAATAGTTGAAATTATGCACAAACAAAATGTAAAGTCAGTTTTAAAACATTCATACAAGTAGTAAGGGCTTTCGTTGCAAAAGTTGCATCTCTAGTAAAATTATTTTGTTTCTATTAAAGACACAGAGATCGTACATCTAAGTGATTTCTGATAAAATTGGTAAGAACTAGAGTTCAATCTAATAGACATATTTAGTCTAAATGATGGAAAGAAATCTAAGAGAAAAAATCATGTCTGATGAATCAATGAATCATTAAATAATAGAAAACAAGTCTATTATACCTTTGAAGTGACATTTTTCAAGTCAACTACTATCTTTGTTACTTTTGACTATCGTTTCTTTCATCTTGTTATCTTGCAATAAATTAAGTTTAGCGTACTAAGAATAAGTAGTCATATGAGTCCTTCAAAATCAAAACTTCTAATTGGTACAAGTTTCTTCTTTTGAATATACGTTTTTCCTTGGTTTGTTCCTCTTGCAATCTCACATTTCTCTGGCAGTAGGAGGTTTCCCATGTTTTGGTTGTTATAGTCACAAAACTTGGTTTCATGAAAACTTAGGTGAGATGGGAGAGTAAGTGATCAGCTCAAACACGGGAAGAACTCATGAAAACTAGGCTAATTTTTTTCTTATAAGAATGGAAATTTTTATTGGCGAAGAAGCGAGTTCGACTTGCCAGCAAGTCAGCTTGGCTTGTTTTCTTTATTCACCTGAGTTTGAATAGGAAACTATAACAAATTTAGTAACAATTATCTTGATAATGTTATCAAGTTATAAATACATACTTCTAATGTAGTGGAAGACTAAAAGAGGAAGATAGTGATGAAAGTATATATGATAATAGGGATAGTAGTTATACCATGTTAGAGAGTTTCCGCATGTCCCCAAGAATGGATGACAGTGAAGAGGACTTCTCGGATCCAACTGTGCCAAAAATTTCCACCAAAGATCCACTTTCAACCTCAAGGTTAATATTTTTAAGAGTGGATTTGGATTCCTCTTCATCCCAAAAGAACATATTATTTTCAACTACAACAACAATCTCTTTGCCTAGCGGTAACCTTTTGACGACCTCAAGATCAAGATCCTTGCTTTTCATATACCTGTCAAGTCCAGCTAGGGACACCATTGATTATGAGATAGATATTAAAGCTTGAGGAATGTTCCTAATGTGTTCTTGAAGAATTTTGAAAATCGATTTTGCAATGAACACCTTCCTTGCTATAAGGTTTTTTCTTACAAAAATGCATGTAGTGAATGGCACTTTTGAAACAAGTGAAGGCATGCTCCATTTATTGAATGTCAGTACTGAAACAAGTGAAGGCATGCTCCATGTAGTGAATTGCACTATTGAAATAAGTGAAGGCATGCTCCATAGAGTAATTATATTCACGGAAAGAGAATACTTTGCAAAGCCATTCATAATTGGAATTCCTAAAAATCTCTACACATTTTAGGAAATGGTCTTCCTGTGGTTGAAGTTTGATAACCCTAATATAATTCAAAAAATCATTAGTTGTATGAAGATCACACATTTTCACTAATTGGAACTCATATCTCCTATTTCTCTTGGATGCGAAGCCTACAATGCCCATTATTAGTGCCATGTAAACAAAACCAAACAACATAGAAATGCCCAAAACCTCAAACAGGATTGCTAAAGCAACCCCTACTTGTAGAGGCATCATCTAGATGTAATGAAGCTGCAACATCACGTCCAAAAGTTGTTGAGCATCTACGACCATGTAATTTACAATCTAGCCAACACCATTAGCTTGCCTAGTGGAGCTTAACAATCTTAAACCGTTTCTGTTTAAATTTGTGATCAAAGTAGACCTTATCAGCATGCCCAACTTCTCACATTCAAAGCTATATTGATGGGAACAAAGAACCTCAATGGATTTTTCTGAAATAGTATCAATAAAAGGACAAAGCCTTCATAAGGAAAGCTCTAATCTCTAGATGTAAAATAACCAATTTTTTTGTATCAAAATTGCGCCAATATACATCACACATAGTTTTAGAATGGTTAGGGATGCAGTAAGTGAAAGTTTTGGCCAAAATCATTGAATAAATGTGTGTTCGTGTTCCATTATGCCATTAGACTAGTTTGATTTAAAAAGTTCAAACATATTTTCAGCGCTATCACTAGGTGCCAATGCAAGAACATTTGTCAATTTCAAAGCATTTCTAGAACCTTTGCTCAATACAGAATTCAACCATAACGACGTAGCCCTTGAAAAAATACCTATTGTAGCATAAGGGGTTATTAATTCTTCTCAATGCCAGAATTCAAAGTGCTACCATCGAGAAGAGGTTCATGTAATTTTTCTTCTGTTTGTTCAACGACGGTGATTCTTGTAGTCCCTTTAAGGGCCAATACCAACAAAAATCCACAAGTAGAGAAAATTTTCAATGCAAAATGGTCATCAAGAGGTTGGATACTATATGGATTAGGAGTTCTGGACATGAACCTCATGATTGCAGAGATCAAGAATATTGTATTCAGAATGAAATTCATACACCACTAGAGACATAGAGACTTTGAACATGTTGTAGCTTCGAATTTCTTCTCATGTCCAATTTACTACCCCAAATACAATCCATGAAAGTGCTTGGATTCCAGATAAAGCAATAAGAAACCAATGTTCACGAGGATTTCAAATTATCCCGGCTGCAATGAATTGAAAAATAGGAGGGTCATATTGCTACTTACAGGTAGAAGATTTTCTACTTATTTGTAGTGCAAGCCTTAACGCAGTACAACAGGGGAGGTATTAGGTTCTAATTCACTCAACAACTTGTCTTTTTTTCCAACAACTTCATTCCAACAACTTCATAATGATAAGGAAAAATTCAATTCTTTCTTGAAGGTAAATGTTGTAACTATTCATTCTAGGAAACCTCCACTCGAAAATGCATAACCCATCTGAATCTCTCTTTCATTAAAATATTTAAGTGGCGATAGTTTTTCTACAGACTAATATGGATCCACTTCATTATTATACATGTACTACATCCAACATAAATGAAATAGAAAAAAAGAGAAACTTACAGTGTGATGCCCAAGTCCCCAAACGGATTCATCATGAAACTTTTTCCTTAATGGATGCGTGAAACAATTCTTCACGATGATAGTGAATGCAAACTTTTTGGATATATCAGAAATCTCTCTATCCTTGAAAGACTAGTAAAAGGCTTGTGGAATCACCAAGCAGAGTGCTGAACAAATTCTCATGCCCATGTTGAAAGGAATCATCTTCATCTGCTTAAAACTCCTCTTTTCATTCTTTTAGCTCAAAGTGGTCTTCATCCTCATCAACTAAGTGATTTAGGGAGTAATTCAGAGATGAGACTTATCAACATCCTCCGCATCTTCATATTCTAAATCCACTTCCTTAATATAGTTTTTCATCGATATTCAGGGTTTCATTTGCTAAACTCTCACTCCTGTGATTACCTTGTTGCTTCAACTTTGAAGGATCATTCCAATATTCAGCTGTCTTAGTCTTGGCCTTAACAATTCTCTATTTCTTTTCAGCAATAACAACACACTTCATTTGCAAAGTAAACGATGTTACAAGGCATAAAACAGTGCATAATAAGGTTACCATTTTTTTCCACTCCTAGTATATGTTCTCTCCATACATACTGAACAATGTGCCTTTGGTCTGTATGTATCACTTATAAGCAATAGACATTCTTGCTAAGTGTCTCATCCATGCACTCTCTGAAGGCTGCAAGTGGCCATTAATATCACCATAACAATGTAATCTCTGAGCCTTTGTCAAATCATCTCGGCTGCAATAAATTGTAAAAGAGGAGGGTCATATTGCTATTTAAAGGTAGAGGATCTAGTTGGGAGGTTATTTCATGTTTTCTCATTATACGCTCTTGACCTAGATAGAACTCTACATCTCCAGAATTGTATAACTATTGTGGAGGATGAAACTTAGGGATCCTCAACCACCAGGAGAGGACATTCTAAGCTGCTTCAACTGAACACATATTCTCTTGAATGTACAGAATGGATGGTATCACTAAAAAATTAAAAGAAAATTTATTTTGAAAAATGTTTGTAGGATCTATTATATGAAAGCATAAAATATTTCTGTACTATGTTTATATAAAGAGGGAAAGAGAATATGAGGTTTGTACATAAGGGGTATATTAATGTCATAGTCTAACGATTATGTTTTTTTGCTCTAAAAGTTATGGAAATTTTGGTTATATTTTGAAAAAATCCAGTAGGGATTTTTGTAAATCCAAGTAAAAGTTGTCAAACTTCATAATTTTACATGCCTTAGATGTTTTTAATGGTGCTGAATCTATTTCCACCATCAAAAACATGATTCAAACACTACATCTACAATATTTTTTGAAATTGTTTTTCTCGGATTTTAGCCACTTTTGGTCGTTCGGGCAATTCCTCTGCCTCCATAGACAACTCCAATATTAACTAAACCTTAGGGAGGTGGAAAATATATCTAATTCTATGAATAATGTTATTAATAAATTCAAATAGTCCTAGGTAGCCCATTATTTTTTGGGGAATAATGTTATTAATAAACTTCATGTAGTTGTAGGTAGCTCAAAAGTACCTTATTAGAAGCTACTCGTAGTTTAGTTTACATTACTCATTCACATTAGTAATTTTTAGTTGTATTACATATTAGTTAGTTGTATACTTTAACCCATGACTAGATTAGTCATTTACGTTAGTTATTTTTAGTTGGGTCACTTAAAATTGCTAATTTTTTTGTAGTATTTCACTTGGAAAAGTTGCGGTGACTAGCTTTTTTAGTCACCTAGTCACTAATTTCTCATTTTATACTAGTGTTTAAATTACAAATGAAAATTACCTGAAGCCTATCCGTATTTTGAATTTGACTCAAACATTTTAATGTTCACATGGCTATAATTATTCTACTTGGATTTCTAAAAGCTAATGTTCTCTTTCAAACCCCCGATTGGAATTTTTCCATGGTTGCCACCCTTAGAGTCAAATATCCTACATATATCAATGCTAATCTGGATGATGTGAAATATTATTGCAAATACTGCAAGAAATGCATTAAGAAGGGAAGGGGGAGTGGGAATTCATAGATTTAAAGAGCACTTGGCTAGTATAAGAGGCCAAGTTTCCCCATGCATGGCCCCATTAGAGGAGATTGGACATATTAGATTTGAATTGTAAAACGAGCTTGCAAAATTTGAAGAAGACAAGGCTAGGCCAAAAGGAGATGGTTGTAGCATGTTTTTAAGACTCTAAAGCCTATGGAGGCCATTCAGAGCCTCATTGTTGGTGATATATATATATATATATATATATATATATATATATATATATATATATATATATATATATATATATATATATATATATATATATATATATATATATATTGGACGCAGTGCCATTTTGAATTTTTTTTTATATATTCAACTTTACATGGTATATGTATGAGCCATGAGTAGACATTTGCATATTCTGTTTCAATGGTTTAGAGTCATATATTTTTTGGTAAATCAAGTCATTGAAATAATATCAGTTTGAGTGAGTTTTCAAACATTGAAGAACACATACACAAACTTTCAAACCAATGGACTTGATAGACTATATAGTAGTTTCAATGTGAGGGTTTCTCAACTGTATTCTCAAATAACATTTAAACATTTTGACAATTATTATATATGAAGAAATGAAATACCATTTTGTTATTAAGAAACTAGAAGAAACCAATGCACCATAATTACAAAACTTCTAAAGAGGATGACACACTCAAAATGAAGATTTATGTGCTCCTAGTTGCTATTGCGCCCCCTACACTATCTAGGTAAACCATTTGAGCCTCCTAAATGAACTAGAAGGAAAAATGGTCATTGTACCTCCACTGTGTTGGTATCTAACTAATTTGAATTTGATTTCACTGGAGTTTGTGGAACGGGCTTTGAGGAAGAAAGCTTTTCTTCTTCCCCATATTTGTTGCATGACATTAAGGCCTATTATTCCTATCTGCAACCATATTTTGATGTGTTTTGTAAGTCAATGTCAACTTTCTCTTGATCTCTACTTCCTAGAAAAATGTGTCAAACTCTTTGGAGGTATATAATCCTCCATTATCTGATCTCAACACTTCAATCTTCTCACGTATTTTATTTTTCTACAAAAGATTTAAACTCTCTAAACTTCCCAAAGACCTCATCCTTGGTATTCATGACATAAACAAAGAGCTTATAAGAGAAATAAATGAATCATTAATTAACTTTAACTAATAGCGATATTGAAGTCATGGTTTCACATAAATATGAAATCTATCCTCATTTTCAATTTGACTCAAACTTTCTAATTTGCAAAAGTCTAGAGACATGCAACTTAGATTTTAGAAATCTAGTGTTTCAACCTCTTTCTTGAAAGGATTCCAAGTCCCATGCTCCTTCAAAAGCAGCTACAACCTACACAAACAAGAAACAAAATTGGAGTCTTCATATTTGAGACTAAATGTAGTTACGCTATCACTCCTACAACACGAAGAAAAACAAAACAAAGCAACAACCTTCAATAAACTATCATAGGTCCATAATAGATCTTTGGCATCGCATGCTTAAATCCTTCTAACAAAACGTCCTTATCCTAGGTAGTAGCCCTACTATCCATATACATGGAATCCTAGAAGATTTCAAAATGTGTTCTCATACTATGTTAAATTTGCAAACCATGGTAAGCAGGGATAAAACACATTTATCTACAAATACATATGATTCATGAACAACAAACACAACTTTTAAACACTCAAACTTACAACTATCATCGCATTATATAGGAAAATGAAAATAACAACGAAAGGCCCAAAAGTAGAATACCTCACTCTACTCTCATGCCCTACTTTTATAATCGTAGCAAGGGGTCATGAGTTACAATCAACTTTGAACTAAATTTGTCCTAGTTCCCAACTTGCATGGAAAATCATGTTAGAGAAGGAAATTCACCCCAAATGCATGAAACCTCCTCTAGATTCATATGTTAGGCTACCATGCCAAGAAAATTGTGATAAAAACACTTTTCAAATATATCAAATATGTTTTTTACTTATTATATTTTTTTTTTGATAGTTTAAGCAAAAGAAACATATTCTAGTTATGGAAAAACCATAAATAGAATAAAACTTGCTCAAAGAAGATAAACTATTGAAAGAATTTCAACTGTCTACATCAAGAAAATATGACTCACTCGGAGCTTTTTCTAGTGTGTGCTCCACCATCTTGGATCTAAAGTTACAAAAGGTGTGTTGCTAAAGGTACGTTGTGAAGACACTTTCAGAGAAACCAAGTAGATATTCTAACAATTTGGAGATTTATCACTTTTATTCTCTTTTTCCTGCCTCTATTCACTGTATCTTACATTCCATACCCTTGATAATTCCAATTTCAATAATTAAGTGAAACAAATGCTAAGAAAATTGATGATGGACTTGAAGTTTAGGGTATGTTTATGTGTTTCAAAGTTCTTGGAGAATGGTAACTGTTACATATAAGGCATTGTCACACAGAATAAGTCGATCTTGCGGGCAAGATAGACCTTCCTAGAATCTAAAGGAGACCTAATGACAAGCAAACCAACCAGACACTATCTTTCTCTAAATATGCTTTGATAAACAAATAGCAAACAAGTGTTTTTAGGGCCTACCTTAGGTCCAACGCAAGCTTGTGGATGCCCTTGCTCCTTTGATCCAAGTGAGCTTCTTTTCATGAATCTGCAAACACAAACAAGACAAACAAATTAAATAGCACCTGAAAATCCAATTGCATAAAACATATTTAACATGAAAGTCAAGGAGTCCATGAAACAAATAACATAAAATACTTGTTGAGAAAAATGAGTTTGATTGTATTAATTCAAAAGAAGAAGAACTTTACAACCTTTGCCTTGATGCTATACAAGCTCCTCCCAGGGTCCAGCAAGAAGTCTCCTCTACTTTGACAAGTTCCACTCACTCCCCAATGAAGCCAAAAAGATGTGTGATCTCTCCTCTTAAGATCAACTAGGAAGTCTTTATTTCACCAGCATTTACCCTAAAAAATGTTTAGCTTCTAACCTCTCTAACAACCAGTCTAATGCCTGTATTTATAGTGCGATGGAGGGAGGTTACTAGGTCCTCCTTCAAAGGGATAAAGCCCTCGTTTAAAGGGATAACTCCTCTCATCAAGGGATTAGCTCCTTCTCTTTCGGGATGCATGAACCACCTCAGAGCGAACAATCCACGTCAAAATTCCTTCTAGAAAGCTCTAGAATTAACCCAAAGTGAGTTTTTTAAGATAAAACTTGCACCTTTTGACTTTCACAGGGGTCCGCACCTACACCGTTAGGGACAGGGTGGGCAGGTCCGCAGCTTTTGTACACAGAAGGTGCGGAACCGTAGGTGACCATGAGAGAAAGTGCGGAACCAGAGTTACATTGATTTTTAATGTCTTTCTCTCATTTCCAAAGCTTGATTTGAAGAACTGAGGTCTGAGACTTGCTTAGGAGGATAGTACAAGTGATGATAGACCCATACTGATTGCAAATAATCATGGTGACGATATTTTTGTGTAACAGATTCCCCCCTAAAGTGCGAAGTCTGTAGTAGATGAGGATTTGTTATCATTTAGGAAGAGTGAAGTACTTTATCATTTCGAGGATCATCTTGTGGAGAACCTAGTTGGAACCTGTAAAAACATTCAATGCAAGATATATATATGAGATCATATCATCGCTAAGGTAGGCATTCCCATGCTCAGATCGAAACTGACTATAAAAACTAACTACTGCTCTAATACATGAATGATCTTGTAAAACATCACAAGTATAGACTCATGTGGACATAGTATGGACATAGCCATTTGTTTATGAATAGTCCATTATATAATGAATACAAAATTCCTCGCAGCCTGGATTGTTGAAACTAGATCCAGGGTCTTCATTTCTACTTCCCGAAACAGTACGATTCTATCCATGTGAATGAATGTGTTGATGTCAAACATGGTAGAAACCACTTGATTACCAGTCAATGATGTAAACTATTAGCAAGTGTGAGAGAAACCACCAGTGATGTCAATGGCTCTCAAATTACCCAGTACAATCCATGAGATGCGAATAAATGTGTTTATGTCGAACATGTCACGGAATCCTTCGATAGAAAGTCAATGATGTAAACTGTCGTCAAAGGCGAGAGATCTGCCATTGAGGCATGTAGACTTCAAGGTACTGACGATTCCTAGATCATCTTTCTAGATAATGAGCTGATGTCGATAGAAAGCGATCCGTCGTAGGCAAGCCCACAACACGAAATCATAGATCAAGTTGAAGAAATTTAGTTGCAAGGACTGACTCAGGGATGGTCAAGATGGATGACAGATATTTTGCAGATGAATGGCTTATTGGCAGTGACCTCTTGAACACATAACGACACAGCAGATAGTTTGGTGACAATTGACCCAAAGTTAACACCCAAAAACCGGCTGAAGACTTTCAATGTGGTTTGATCAACTGTTAGGCAAAGGATTTTCCAACCCAGGTGAATGAAAGTGTCATGTTCAAGAGTGGTTACAAAGTATGACAAACAGGCTCAGTTTTCTCTCTTTTCCCCCACCATTTCTGGCAAGTACCTCTTTATTTTTGACAAGCTTGAGGAGGATAACATTTGTTTGATTATAAGCTCATCCTTTGGATGAGTCAAACTTAGTTTAAATTCCATCCCTAAGAAGGAGTGGTTCGTTCCTGTTTGTAATTGAACAGGTCCTTTACTGTGAAATTTTAATGAGTCCAGTATAGGAGAAACTCGACGTTTTTCAATTTTAGAGAGTCTGAAAAAACTTAAGAAGACTCCAGGGTTGACCTTTTTCGTAAATTTGTGTCTCCCAAGCCCGAAAAAGTATAAAATAATACTTGAGAGAACCACTTGATCTTTTACGACCAAGGAGTACTTTTCTTCATTATTGCCCTTGACCCGAAAAAGTAAAAAAATGATCAATGACACGTCGTTTTATTATGGATATCGAATTTGAAACAACAAAAATCTGGCAATCTTTTCATGTTTTTACGGTCGGAAAAGAGTTGTAAGTGGACCGTCTTTTAATTCCATTTTAACGAGTTTAAAAGAAACACTCGGCAATCGTTTCATGTTTTAGGAGTCAGAAAAGAGCTTAAAGATGACTCTACATGTTTTTCATTGAAAATGATAGATTTCTCCTGAATAATCCTTTATTCTGCAAAAGAACACAAACATTACTCATACATGTTTGAAATGGATAAAAATGTCACAAAATACCTTTCGAAAGTGAAACATAAACAAGTTTGCAATTTATTTACTCAAAAAACTTATAAAAAAGGCCTTTGTCAATTCATTTTTACCGTTTGAATTTGGGTGAGAAAATAGTGCTTTTGCTCAAAAAATTTCCCGTGAAGATTGCGGAAAATCCAACCGTTGGAACCAAACGTCGTCTTCTCCAGGTAATCCACATCATCCCACTCTTCATTTTTAACCATTTAATTTTTTGTTTTAGTCCTTTATTTCATTTTTGGGAGGGTTTTTAGGCGAAAAACCCACGCACGGGGGCCCACAGGTTTACCATTGCGGTCCTGCGGACCCCGAATTTTTCTCCATTGGGAAAAAGCTCGAGATATGCACCTTCCGTGTAGACAAAGTGCAGTCCCACGCACTGCGTCTAACCTGTAGGGTGCGGTCCCCGCCGCAAGGGTTTTGAATCCAAAAATTCTCAAAAATGGACCACACAAAATATTTTCTACCATTTTAATTTGTCTTTATACTTGATGCAGAGAGTACATCATGCTAGATTGGCGTGAACGAGAGCATGAGGACGTGGATGCCGCCGCATGGAATCATCAGCCTTGACTTGATGCTTTGAGGGTGTGCGAATTGTACAAATTCTAGGCCATTCCTGGCATGAGGGCTCAGGTGGATTTCTTACAGTGGCTGGTTGACAGATGGAGCATACGAGACCAGTGCTTCTTCATTGGTGGCCATCAGCTCGAAATCGAGCCGGCGGACATATATGTCATGAATGGCTTGCCTAAGAGAGGTGAAGACTTGACTCTGCACGGGACTAGGCCAGGAGGCCAGTCTGTCGATAGCCTCCGGCTAGAGTACTGCAACAGCCAGGCTAGAGACAAAGCAATAGACATAAAGACGATATCCCATCCTGAGCTCATGGTGATTACATTCACTGTCACCAGACTTTGCGGAGCTGCCGCATTACATATTGCCACCGGATCCCAGATGCGTATGGTAGTTAATTGCTTTTGAGGCACCATCTTCAACTGTTGCGATGCTGTGTTGACCAATTTAAAAGGCCAACTGACCAGGGCCAAGAACGAACGAATAAAGACCTTTGGTTATGGGGCTTTAGTCGTGAGTTTTGGCCTGGAGAGGGTTCTTATGCTAATCCCACAGCACCTTACTGTTGGAGCGAGGCTTCCTTGAGAGCCCAAACTGATGCGATGGGTCGCAGTCATGGCCCGTCACCCGGACGAGAGGACAAAGGTTGCTCGGTTCAAACCTGAGTATTTCCAATGGATGGAAAACCAGGTCTTTTCCATTCAGGAATTTCCTTACACTGGGATAGATTTTCGTGGTGACCTGGACATGGTTCTTCCACCAGGAGAGCAGTGGGATGAGTCAGGTAAAATCCTTTTCAACATTTTTCCTATTTTAATTTTTTTTGTTATTTTTTCATCGTCTCAAAACTGATAGTAAAAATTTCAAATGCATATGTGGGTCCACAGCGACCAGCTGCTCTCCAGCCTTACGAGAGGAAACAACCAGTTGCACCCGCGCTAGTCCCACAAGACGAATCAGCAGAGGTTTTGGCCGAGTTGGAGGGTCATCTCGAGCGCTTGACAAGAGATATTCCTGAGACCACTGTAGGTGACATTCCTCGTCGACTTCAGTGCTATGTGATTGGAGTCTCAGGACCTTTTAGGAGGTTCCTTTGCAAGGTGGCCCATGCAGTGGTTTCTTATAGAGATCATCACCAGTGATAGGATGATCGCCTATTGTGGGCACATATGACATTTTTGTTTTTTGTACTTATCATTTTTGCCGATCATAAGGTGTTTTTCAACCTATGATCGAGGATGATGTATTTTTTGACACAATCCTATATATATATATATATATATATATATATATATATATATATATATATATATATATATATATATACACACACACACACACACACACACACACACACACACATATATATATATATCTATATCACTATTACCAGCTTATCTTGTAAATCATGTTATGGAATGGTTTTAAATTTACATGTATGATTATTGCAAATGTCTATTTAACATTCGAGAAGCAATTACATCTGCTAATGTATTTAAAGACCTTGGAATATGCTGATATTCAATATAATCAAATTCACGTTCCAAGAGACGCACTCTCAAAAATAATCTTAATAACACTAGATTTCTAATGGCATACACTCTATTAAGTTGTAATACAACGAGTTCAGAATCTAACCTCACTATCAAGCTCCGAATCCCAAATAAAATAGATTCAGATAATAACTCAATCACTGCACTATACTCGGCAATGTTGTTCGTTGTTTGACCGAGGCTTAGCCCATGCATAGATACTAACTCGTCAGAGGGTGAATAGATAACCCAAGCTGCAGAAGAGATGTTCCATGTATTACGACAATCACCATCAGTGAAACCAATGTATGTTTGGAGAGGCATCGACATCTGCAATATGAAGAGTAAAACCAAGATAAGCAGGAATAACGACGAAAAAACACTCTCTAAGCTAAGCACACTGTTTAAACTAAAACACACCAACTAGAAAGAGAAAAATATCCTAACTAAACCTCCACACCCATTCTTTTAACCATAATACCTCTTCAAGTAAAGGCCATTTCTGGGTTTACCCAAAGAGTCCCCATCAAAGTCTACCAATGCATAAGCCCCTTTTGCTAACTTTCGCTTGACAACACAGGGACCATGCCACATAGGAACGAATTTTCCAGTGCCTAATTTATCATTAGCTTGATCATAAACTAAGACTAGATCTCCTTCCGAAAAATTTCGAGGGGTCACATTTCGATCATACTGAGATTTCATGCGTTTTGCGTGAGTCTCGATCGCCAATGCAGCATCACGTCGATTCTCATCTAATTGAGCCAAGTATAACAAACACTTTTCCTCTTCGGAAGTGGCTGGAAGTAACTCGATGGCCATTTGCAGTGATGGGATTTCGCATTCAATGGGTAACACGGCTTCCAAACCATAGACTAGTTGGAAAGGAGTGAACCCTGTTGATGTTTTTACTGAAGTTCGGTACGCCCAAAGTGCTGAAAATAGCATGTTGTGCCAATTCGACCGATGAATCCCAATGATTCATCGGATCATGATAACTAAAACTTTGTTGATGGACTGAACCAAACCATTTTCTTGTGGATAATAAGGGGTTGAACTATCATGACGTAAACCAAGCTAGCCTGTAAGTTCGGTCATCATAACGTTTCGAAAATGACGCCCATGATCAGTGATTATCGCTTGTGGGACACCAAACCTAGCAATTATATGATTGAACATGAAAATTTTAGCTGTCTTACCGTCTTCCTTGAATGTAGGCATCGCCTCGGCCCACTTAGTAAAATAATCCACCGCAAGGATGATATACGCATTCCCCCCTGGCCGAGTGAGGGTTACATGTAATAAAATCGATACCCCATTTGGCAAAAGGACCAACGACAATTATAGGGTGGATAGGAGTAGGTGGAGCGTGCATCTTACGATCAAAAATCTGGCAGTTGTGGCATTTTCGGACCGCCGTAATACAATCTTTAAATAAAGACGGCTAGAAGTAGCCAGCGCACAATATCTTTTGGGCTGTGGCAAACCCAGACATATGACCGCCACATGCTCCAGAATGATAGTCATTTAGAACCCTTTTAGCTTCCTCGTGAGTTAAGCAACGTCGAAAAACAGAATCCGCCCCACGGCGATAAAGAGTATCTCCAATAATCCTCAATTGTTGGGACTGGAATCGAATTTTTCGACATTCTGACCTTGAAATTTTTGGCCGAAAGGATTGGGTCTGGAGATAAACGATGATATCCCCATACCACGGATCTAAAGTGCTAATTAGAAACAAGGATTCGTCCGCAATGGACTCCTCCGCCACAGTTTCCGTGTCAGCACGCGGGAAGTCACACATTAACTCCGCAAAAACTAAAGATTTCTTAGACTTGGATTTCTCAAATTCTAAGTCAAACTCTTGCAGGATAACAATCCATTTAGAGTACTTTTCCCATAGCAATTGCTTGGTCAAAATGTAGATCAATAGGTTGCAATCCGAAATTACTATAGTTTTACATAGTAGAATGTAGTGACGAAAACGTTGGACAGCTTGAACGACTGCCAATGCCAATTTCTCCACATGTGAGTATTTTAGCTCAGTTGGATTTAAAGTTCGACTAAGGTAATATATCACATGTTCAGTTCCTCATTCATCTTCCTGAACTAAGACCATTCCAATGATGGAATGAGAGGCGGAGAGATACAAGAAGTAATCCTGGTTGTAGTTGAGAGGATGCAACAACGGTGCATGGGTCAACGCGTGTTTGAGTGCATCAAAAGATTTCTGAGCTATCTCATCCCAATACAATTGAGTGTTTTGCTTCAACAACTGGGTAAAACCCTTTGTAACCTCGGTGTAGTTAGGAATGAATCGTCGTAAAAATTTTGCTTTCCCCTGCAAACTTTGGAGTTGGCGAAGACTTGAAGGAGGAGGCAATTTGATGATAGCTTCGACCTTTGAGGGATCAACGCGAATGCCGGCTTTCGAAACTACAAACCCTAGCAATCAACTCGTTTCTATACAGAAGACACATTTGTGTGGGTTCAACCGAATACGATAATGCCTACACCTCATAAAGATTGCTCGTAAATGGACGAGGTGATCAGATCGATGTAATGAATGAGTAGGCAAGTCATCGATATAGGGTTGCACAATGTGCTTGATGTCATCAAACACATAAGACATCACCCTTTGAAAAGTTTCTTCGGCGTTCTGAAGCCGAAAAGGTAATTTGCAATAAGCAAATGTCCCCCATGGACAAATGAAAGACGTTTTTGGTTTATCGGCAGGTAGAATGTTGATTTGATTGTATCCGGAAAAACGATCCATAAAGGAGAATATTTCACTTCCGGCACAATCATCAATGATTTGATCGATATAGGGAGTTGGGTAATTGTCCTTTGGACAGGCTCAATTAATGTCCCTATAATCGATGCATATTCTTATTTTTCCCTGTTTTTTGTTAACTGGAACAATATTCGATACCCAATCCATTAACGGGATCGGATAAATGAAACCTGCTTTCAACAATTTTTCAACTTCTGCTTTAATTGTAGTAGCTTTTCGTGGGTGAATCTGACGCAAACGTTGCTGGACGGGTTTAGCGTCTGGGTAAGTATTGATTTCATGAACAACACTCGTGGGATCAATTCCTGACATTTCCTCATAGGACCAGGAAAACACGTCGTGGAATTCTTGAAATAGGGCCTTATATAATTGAATTTCATCATCTGTACATGAGGCACCTATATGAATGTTCTCAACAATTCTGGGCTTAACCGAAATGTCAATAGGAATAGTTCAAGAGATGTTTCCCAAATTTAACTCTGAATCAGGATGTTTCATTGGATTCTGAGGTTCCTTGACATATTCAATTGTAAAAATTGATGAGAAATCAATTTTCAAAACGATCATCCTCAGGTAAAAACGAAGATCTGTGATGGAGATCTTCCCATGGTAAATCATCTACACATAGGATGTCACGAATTTTCTGATCAGAGTGAACAAGTTCAGAAAATGTAGTTAAATATGAGGTTGATGTGAAAAGGGATTCCTCACGAACCACATTCATTAAGTCATTTTCGGTTGAACATGGGTCGGAAAAAGACTACACGGCTTCATAGGCAATTTCATATGCACTCAAAGGCATGGCATTACCAAACGAGTCTATCTCAAATTCAGAAGGGACGATCCAAGGATCATCATAAATAATGGTGTCTCATGTAATCATATGAATGGTTGCAAATGAAGATGATGCGTTGATCGGAGGAAAAGGAAAAGTTCCCAGTAAACTGGCATCTTTAACTAATCCTACTCCAACATCCTTATATGGGATAGTCGTTTTACCAACATGCTGAATACTCTCCGAAGAGGCTGGGTCGGATGAAAAGTAAGCCAGCTGGTCTATTGTTACGATCTTTCCATTGTGTGGAAACTTTATTACTAGAAAGACTGATGAAACAACCGCTGTCATAGCGTAAGACCAACTTTGACCCAAAAGAAGGTTGTAATCTAGAGGGACATCAACCACCTCCACATCTAGACTAATGGTTTTTCCTTCAACCCCTATAGGCAAATCCTGTAGAATGCGAAAAGGATGAAACCCACGGCCATCAAAGGCCTTTAGAATTGTCGGGGATTGATTTAGCGAAGGAGAACCAAGTGATCTCCAACAATGTATCGACATAATACGCGTTGAGGCTCCCTCATCAATTACAGTCCGATGAATAGGAATATTTTTTACTATCACTGGAATCTGGAAAGCCATTTGATGAGGCAACTGCGGTGTACTATTTTCTAGATCGAAAATTATTAGGTTCGGGTCTTGAACATCAACAGCTCCTATAGTCGACAAAAGTAATTTACGTTTTGCTGGGCATGATTGCAGCACTTCCAAAGCTGACATTGCTGAGGGTGAAACAGTTAAATCCTCAACAATGTTATAATTCTGAGCC
Source organism: Pinus tabuliformis (assembly GCA_031772625.1). Lineage (NCBI taxonomy): Eukaryota > Viridiplantae > Streptophyta > Pinopsida > Pinales > Pinaceae > Pinus > Pinus tabuliformis. The sequence goes on from CM062820.1 coordinate 1,371,071,823, forward strand.
GCTCTCGCATGTGGATTGAAAGCTGACTTTCGAAGTATACCCTTGGCGGGTAGTTTGATTACCAAGTATGGATTAGGTTTCTTGATCTGTAGTGGATCGAAACCGGGAGCTAATGTTGATGGATTAGAATGAGAAGATTCTGCTTCTTTACCATCAACACGACTTTTACTACCATAATCTTGCGATAGAGTCACAATCCTAACATGAGACATCATCAGTATGGGTTCTTCGTTGGCACTCGAGGATGAACCTATCATCTTACTATCTTGAGCTGGAAAAGGATCCTTCAAAACAACAGGAGTTTGAGAACCCTTGAAAATTTTCACAACCTCTGCACGACGAGGGCAGTCTCTTGTAAAATGTTCATCGTCACAAATGAGACAAGGATAATGAGGTTTGCGCTTTTCATCATTGGATTCTGCCTTTTCAGGTTTCTCCTTTGAACTTTTGTCTGTTTTATTCTTCTTCTTTCCTTTCTTCTTCCCACCGGATTTTGATTTAGCTGTAGATGACTCTACAATGTGAATATCGGCGGGAATCTCTGCAGAAGAATCTCCTGTTGGGGAATCAGGCAAGGTTATAATGGGAGAACAATTCTTGGAAGACTTCTTCTTACTTTTAGTGTTAACCATGCCAATCATACCATCGGTGGCATGAGATCCCGAAGGAGCTGCAGCGATTTGATTTTGCTTGGGAAGATCGGGGATTTTTTCGTGTAACGTACCCGACTGAGTATAGACCAAGTCAAGGTACTGTGCTTGACCAATTACTTGCTCCTCAGTAACAACTCCGGCTTTAGCAACATCTTTAGTGATATTTGGCAACAAAGATTTTACAAACCACTCAGCAAAAGATTTGATCCGGAATAAATACCTTCACTAAACGACGTCGACGTCTCCACTCATGAATATGATCTGAAATGTAAGTGGATGTCGATTTTTTTAGCGAAGTTAACAATTCCGTGCCATTGTCATATCGGACTAGTAACTGAAAGTGAGTTAAAAACTAGGTAGCTAACTGACTCAAATTATAAAAAGTGCCTTGCGGTAACTCAATGTACCACTTGTCCGCGAGACCAATTAGAGTTCGTTGGAAAAGTCTAAGATGGATTGAATCATCTGTAATGGAGTTAGACGCACACTAGAGGTGGTAGGTCATCACATGGTTCGACGGGTCCTCTCCTGATTTACCTTCGAACTTGGGAATGTCACTGGGCAGCTTATTTGGCATTGGCAGCCAAAATGGAAGATAATTAATGGGATCGTTCGTTAGGCGCGACAAGTTAGGTAAGTCCAAAGTTGTGATAAATGGTAACTGCCGATTAGGGTCCCTAAAACTCTAGGTCATGAGACTAGCCCTAAGAGGAGGATATCCAGGATAACTAGGAATAGGAATCGCGTTCGGGATATTGTATCCTCCCAGAAAACTAGGATTAACCGGACCGTAGAGGGGTTGTTGAGGTTGTTGATAAGTGTACTGAGGATACGGTTGATACTGATAGACTGGCTGCTGCACAGCAGGACCGAATTGGTACTATCCCTGGTACAGTTGATAGGTGAATTGTGGTTGACTTGTGACAACCGTACTTAAACCAGGTTGTCCTACAGGCATCTGAACCGAAGTTTGAATCGTAGATCCAGACGGTGGTAAAGATGTCTGAGGAGTAGATACAGGAACAGTAGAAACCAGAGCTGTCGATACTCCAGAAGTAGGTGGGATAGATTGAACAGATGTTGTGGCAGTTGTAGTAGTCATTTGAGGTAGAGTAAGAGGTGTACTAGGCCCAGGCTAAGAAACTATCGAAGGTACAGAAGTTTGAATGTTATACTGGACTGGTTGCTGGGGTGTACCATAAACTAAGGGTTGTCTAGTTTGAGATGACAACTGTACACTTGGCTACAACACCTGTTGGGTTTGCGATGGATCCCACACAATATTCATTCTGGGATACTGACCCATAACTGGTTGAGAATACTGAGGACCATAACTGGGTTGAGGGTAGGATTGATAATTGAAAGGTACATTTCCTATTCCTTGAACAAACGTTTGACATTGGGGTGGTTGGAAACCTTGGTTCAAGTATTGACCTTGGGGTTGATACCCTTGAGGCACATACTAATACTGGGGTTGACCTTGAGTTATAAATTGATACTGGGATTGACCTTGGGGTACATATTGAGTCTGGGGTTGACCTTAAGGAACGTATTGTCCCATAGTTATGTACTATCCTTGAGGTTGCCCCCCAAATGCAAATTGTGTACCTTGAGGTTGCCCCCTAGGTGTTAATTGAGGCTGCCCCCCCAGGCGATAACTGGCCACCTTGAGGTTGAGGATTGGGAATAGAACCTGACATCATAAGAATGTCTTCTATGCTCAACGACTTAGTACCATTGTTTCCAGTTAATAACCCTTGCTCAATGGGTCGAGGAGATGCTCCCGAAAAAGTACCAGAAAGTGATTGATACCCGGAGGGAATAGAAGGACCGTCGTACAAAAAAAATTCGGGCAATTGAGTAAACATGGATGACTATCTTGCCATATTGACGGGAGTATAAAAACCTCTAGGTGTTGGGTGATAAGGAGCACGAGGTGGTGAAAAACTTAACCCTGCGTTTTCTAGAAAATTAGTCAAAGAAAGATACCAAGAACTACTCCTAGGTGGACTGTAAAAAATTGATTCATGCTCCCTTAGTTCGATAACAGATTGATTTTCAGGGATAGGGATGCCTACTTCTTCTTCCAGAGCAAGTTCTTCAATAGCAATAAGTCCAGAAGGAAGATCTTGGGTGATTACTCTTTCTACCCTAGGTGAACCAGGACCACTAAAAGTTGGAGAAACAAACCCCGATGTCGGAGTAGCATAAGATTCACTTTCAGGCTTGGATATTTCGGGTTCTTCACCTATATCACTAGTAGATGAAAAGCTACCAGCGATTTCGGAAACAGACACTGACTGTGGATTATAATCTGCTACTAACGGTTGAAAATCAGGATGTACTATCAAAGAAGATTCTCCTTCCTCAGGTGACCCAACTCTACTATCTCTAGGAGTTACGAGGACTTTTAAGCCTTCAAGTTGGCTCGGTACTTCCTCAGGAGGTTGGCCCCGAAGTCTACGGGACTTCCTCAATAACTCAGCCATGTTTACAAACTCAGGAGACTGGCCCCGAATTCTACGGGACTGTCTTGGTAATTCAGCCACAGTTGAAAACTTTTAACTACTTCACACGCAAACAAAGTAAAATATGAATAAAAAGAACCTAAAGTCTCTAAAGAACCAGACAAATTTGAATCACACGCCTAAAGAATCTAGGAGATCAGACACACACAAACAGTAACTTTCCGAACTGAAAACACTAGTTGGTGATGAAATCCAACGTCGCAGAGTTCAATACAGAAATGGCGGTTGGAACACTTACCCCGACAACTTGCTTAATGAATAGACTGGCACAAGTTCCTCCACTTAACCGTCTCGAGTGAAGAGAAACCCCCAGAAAGTCCAAGTGAGTCTAGGTGACGTCTGTTCCAGGTACAGTGGGATCTTCCCACCACTGTCAACTTAGGAAGAGTCCTAAAGAATATGGTCACTAAGGTTACCAACTCAGACAAATACACCTGGGGGAACAGTCTACAATCCAATACGCACGCAAGGGCAGAGTAGCAAGCTTAGTCCCCTTGAAGGCTCCTTGACATAATCCAAGGTTTACCAACAAGTTACCCCAGGCTCCTCGACAATGGTTAATCCGAGGTTTACCATTTTTAATACGTGAATATGTGGCGTCGTTCCCAATGAGGAAGGATTGATTCCCACACTGGTTCAGACACGATCTCGTGCTTCTCCTTTAAGAGGAGCTTTCCCAGAGCATAAATGCAACAATTGGATTTCTTCCCTACCACAAGATACAGCTACTTGTTTGTTTTTACTGTCTTGGAGAGTTAAATACTCTCCTACTCCAAGACACTAGCCTAAGCTAAGTTGGTGTATCAGAGCCCTAGAAATAAAAATGTTACTAGGTGAATCTTACTTTAAGCATTAATTTTGGTGGTTTTTATTTAAGTCCAAAGGTGTGGAGATGAAACTCATGGTATGAAGACTGGACTCAAAATCACTAAAAATGCACCTAAGATGATCTAAACAATCTTTTTCTCTTCGATGAACTTCTAAACTAAGAAAGAGTTTGAGAATGCAAATACTTTGTAAGCACAAATCTTTCTCAATTAAACAAATTAAAAGAAGAGCTTTTCCTTTCCAAAGCACTCAAACGAGACAACTAGTTATTTCACAAAAATTTCCCTTTTTCGTTTCGAAGCACTCAATCAATACAAAAAGAAAACTTTTTGTTTTCAAAAGAGATTTTTTTTTTTTTTTTATAAAACACTCGAAACTAATGAAAATGACTAACTTTGAGATCTACAAATTATAAAAACCTATTTGAAGTCAAAGCTTACTAAAAGTCTTTTTAAGGATGTTTTACTTAGCTAGATGTAAGCTAAGGACCAATTTATGCAGAATCACAAATAAGTCAAGAACAACCAATTTTGTTTTCTTTTTGAAAATGAAAATCCAAACTTTCAAATACAAGCTTTTCGAAGTTTGTAAAGAGAAAACTCAAAGAGAATTCCTTAAACAAGGGGAGATTTAAAAAATGGTCAGACTCACAAGAAGGTTGGTAGATACTAAGGTGATCTGAAGTCCCTATAGCTTCTAAGCTTAGAGCCACTACACAACCACAATGAAAAGCAAACCCAACAAGAAAAACTCCTAGGAATTTCACCTAAAACCCTAACAGTAATGAAATCAATCCAAGGAAAGCTTTTGACAAGACAAACTAAGCTGACTAACAGAAGAAATCTTAGGGTTTTCAAAATTTTGACAGGGTCTGCAGGCCCACAGATGACACAGGTGCGGTCCCTCTCTGTGCTAAAAGCAAAGCTGCGAGTAAGTACGCACTGTGTCAAACGGCTAGGGTGCGGTCCTCTCCCAAAGCTATGAAAAACGAAAAATAACCCTGGATCTAAAAACTCTACCCACTTTTACACATAACAAGCCAAAAACAGAAACAAAAATAGAGTTTCTCAGGTCAAAGTAAAAACAAGGAAAACAATCAAGTCCCCAGCGGAGTCGCCATTTTGTCACACGGAATAAGTCGATCTTGAGGACAAGATAGACCTTCCTAGAATCTAAAGAAGACCTACTGACAAGCAAACCAACCAGACACTATCTTTCTCTAAATATGCTTTGATAAACAAATAGCAAACAAGTGTTTTTAGGACCTACCTTAGGTCCAACGCAAGCTTGTGGATGCCCTCGCTCCTTTGATCCAAGTGAGCCTCTTTTCACGAATCTGCAAACACAAATAAGGCAAACAAATTAAATATCACCTGAAAATCCAATTGCATAAAACATATTTAACATGAAAGTCAAGGAGTCCATGAAACAAATAACATAAGATACTTGTTGAGAAAAATGAGTTTGATTGTATTAATTCAAAAGAAGAAGGAATTTACAACCTTTGCCTTGACGCTATACAACCTCCTCCCAGGGTCCAGCAAGAAGTCTCCTCTACTTTGAAAAGTTTCACTCACTCCCCAATGAAGCCAAAAAGATGTGTGATCTCTCCTCTTAAGCTCAACTAGGAAGTCTTGATTTCACTAGCATTTACCCTCAAAAATGTTCAGCTTCTAACCTCTCTAGCAACAAGTCCAATGCCTATATTTATAGTGCAATGGAGGGAGGTTACTAGGTCCTCCTTCAAAGGGATAAAGCCCTCATTCAAAGGGATAGCTCCTCTCATCAAGGGATTAGCTCCTTCTCTTTTGGGATGCATGAACCACCTCAAAGCGAACAATCCACCTCAAAATTCCTTCTAGAAACCTCTAGAATTAACCCAAAGTGAGTTTTTTAAGATAAAACTTGCGCCTTTTGACTATCACAGGGGTCCGCACCTACACCATTAGGGACAGAGTAGGCAGGTCCACAACTTTTGTATACAGAAGGTGTGGAACTGTAGGTGACCATGAGAGAAAGTGCGGAACCAGAGTTACATTGATTTTTAATGTCTTTCTCTCATTTCCAAAGCTTGATTTGAAGAACTGAGGTCTGAGACATGCTTAGGAGGACAGTACAAGTGATGATAGACCCATACTGACTGCAAATAATCATGGTGACGATATGTTTGTGTAACAGGCATATTTGTACGATGTAGATCCACTCAAATGATTCACTTCCTATTCTATTAACCATGAAGCTTGACCCTGATAGTCCTGAGTGAATTGAACCTGTGAACTCTCAATAGATCAACAGGTATTTTACCAACCAGGACTTGACCAGTTGAGCTAGCCCTAGGGACTAAGTTCAGGGTATGTTTATTTTCAATATCGTTTCTTTTTATTTTGGTTTTTCCTTAGGGTGGGCTTGGGTGTTGTGGTCAAAATGAGTAGAGAAAATCATAAACAACCATTGAACAAGGGCCAACCAAATTCAATTCCATTGCCTGCGTTTTGTTTAATATATTGAACATTCAACTGAATATATAGTTTAGGAATGATATTTGGTAACTAGGTTAGCAGGAAAAGTAGTGTAGAGCAGAGATTGAAAGAAAAAATAATACATACCTAAAACATTTTGATGTCTTTCTGATTTCCTTTAGCTTAAAGTGTTTCTGCATTTACAAATGCCTAGGATGACCATGGTAGGACCTTCTAATAGATTCCAACTATTAAACATTAGCTTGTTGGTGCGTCGATGCCATATCAAATACACATATCGATAAGTATTATTATCGATTTCCAGAAAAAACCACCTTGAACTCTTCCTCCCTGTGATTCCTCGTCTTCGCCCTCTTCTTGCCAATCCACCCACCCACGAAAATAAAAAATATGTTATTTTTTTCCATTGATCATCAAAATTCAAATGGATTACTAACAAAAACAAAAACAAAAACAAAAACAAAAACAAGAACAAGAAAAAAAAAATAAACAAAAAACAAAAACAAAAACAAAAAACAACAAAAAAAACAAAAAAAAAATAAACAACAACAACAAAAGACCAAAGAAAGATAAACCTACACTATCCTAAGACTTCACCTTGAATTCTTCCTCCCTGTGATTTCTAGTCATCTTCACCCACTTCCTGGCAATCGATGCACCCATAAAAACAAAAAATATCTTACTTACAACTTCTTCCTTTCTTTTTCATTCTTTAATTAATGGCATATTTGTTAATTTCAAACATCAACTTTATTTTGCACGTCCCTCCTCTTACTCGCTTTGGAACATGTGTCTCTTTTCACTAGTTGTGTAAATAGAGTGGCATGAATTTGGAATGTGAGCCACCATTAAATATATTTTTCCTATCTAATTACACTATATTGGATAATTGGTATGGTGGGTTTTTATTTTCTAATTAAAAAAACATTATCTAAACATAAAATGGAAACTTGTCATGTAATATTAAGTTTTATTTTTAAATATTAAGTTTATTTTGGGAGATGAAAAGGGGAAAATATTATTTTCCTCTCTCGTATTCAATTCTTTCTTACAATATATTAGTTCTTCTTGGATTTACTGTTGATTACATTTTTTTGTGAATCAACTATTGATTGAGGTTAACAAGGTATCAATGATCTTATTCTCACTTTTGGATTTGAGGGTCATACAAAATGTTACATGGGTAAAAGCATGTTAATGTGTATCACTTTTTCCCTTTTTGTGGCAAAGAACTTTTATAAAAATAAATGGAGTTGGAATGTTTACTCTTAAATTTACAAAATCATCAAGAATTAGGTGGTGGTAAAAGAAGACAAAACATGTCAAATTAAATTCAATTTCATGTCATATTTTTTCTAAAATAATATATATTTTTTATCTAATTTATTCATTTTCTTTAAAAGATATTCATTAATATTTTACATAAATTTTTAAGTAGTGACAAAACTGCGACCCCCCATTTCTCTATTGATTTATGCTTTTAAATTCTAATTTCTTTAAGAGATGTGTTGTAAATGTTCTAAAGATTGCTAAACAAATTTAAAAATAAAAAGTAAGCATATTTTTTAATTATTATTAAAATACTAGTAAGAATGATAATCGTTTTGCATATATAAAACCGCGACCCAAGAAACTATCCTTTCAAGTTCATAAAATCAATTTTTATTAATAGAAATTTGAAAATAACATATAACAATATGTTAAAATTATTTTTTCAAACTTTTTAAAATATATTTTAAATTTTTTATAATAACATATTTTATATTATTCAAAATATAATATATAAAATTATTTGTTTAGAAATTTTGATTCTATATATATATATATATATATATATATATATATATATATATATATTAAAGAGTTTTAGCATTTCATTTAACTTTACATTTTTAAACCTGCATATTTAAAAAAGTTATTTATATTTTGTGAGTGATTAACCATAGCTTTTACCAATATTTACTATGAGTTGACTTATTTACAAATTTAGTATTTGCTTTTTATAACATTATTTATATTTTCTGAACCCATTAAATAGGTTCACTATAGCTTTTACCAAAATTTATTTTCAATTAGCTTTGTTACAAATTTAGCATTTATTTTTTTATAATTAACAAGTATGAAACTCAAATCATTTAATTGATATTTTTATATTCATTTTTTTTTATCTTTTTTCATTTGAATACTATTTTGCTTTTGCCATATAATGAGACACATTAACATGCTTTTACCCACATGTAGATATTGAAGATTGACAATGAAGGGTGATACAAATAGTTACAAGATTTATAATGAAAATGAAGAGAGGAACTCATCTCCTTCTCAACTCAATGGCACTTACCTCAAACCCTTTTAAGGTTCCACCCATTGATTGCACAAGGCCTTTCGAATGCAAAGGAAAGCAAGGAAGTCAACGATTTAAAGTGAGAAGCAAAGACACGACACCACCAAATATCACAGATTCTTGTTAGGAATTTTATATAACCAAATCCAAAGGATTTCACTCATGTTTTATGTGCTTTTCACAATAATTCAACCTCATAGACCTACTTCAAAGGCACATTATCCTCCATAACTTAACAACCTTTCAATGATAGCAATAGGCATGTGTATTTTGATGATGATGGTGTCCATGTGTCTTTTGTGTATGGTATTGAGGGTGACATGCACATGTCTTACATTTATGGCAACCTGCATGTGTATTTCATTAATGGTATTGACGTTATGTATTTTATTGATATTGCATTGACGTATATGTTGACGGGGGTGAGCTCTTCGTATGGGCTTGGATATTTTGCTCGTGGTTCCTAGTGGCTTTACTTTCATTGAAATGTATCTTTACGTTCATTGATGTATATGTTGAATTTGATCTCACACTTAAAATACTTGATGACGCAACAACATAAATCACCTAGGAGACATGAACAATGCATTTCCCTCCATTTGACAACTATATGACCAGTTATGACAAGTGCGACACTTAAGACACACTTTTCTGACGACCATGACGAACCTTGTGTGATAATGCTTAAACCCTTGTGAATGAGTGAAACAAATGTTTACATTGTTATAAAAACTCATATTCACAAAGATATGTCCTTAAAACCATGAGAACATGTTTCTACATATTGTGTGATAACTAATCATGCAAAAATACGACAATTTACCCAACTTTCAAAGGGGAGAAAAAGACTTCAATAAAGCACATGAAATGAGTTTTGGTGTTTGTGAAAACAATGTGCAAGATGAAGGAAGTCTCTGAAATTATGTGTAAGCCAAAATTTTAGAGTGTTTTGCAGAAACTACAACAACAACATATGGATATGAAAGTGCCTTGGGTCAAGCTTCAAGGCTATCATAGAGATTGAAATACTTACCTTTCAAGGTGAATTAAAGTTTGTCACTGAGGTAAAATTAATTCCTTTCCATACCTCTTAGTTGTTACACTCTCATTATTTCTTCGTGACTACCAAACACATATCATAGTTTTCTCAGACAATTCACCTTTCCTAAACATAGGAAATTGATGTATCGAAAAATAATAAAAGCTTGGGATGTATGGTAGTGTAATTAAAAGTTGGAAAAGGGAAATATATCTAGTCATGAACGCAAATCATCTATCTAACTAGAATCTAAGGTAGCTAGAGAGCCACCATTAACATAGAAGGTAGTTGTTTCTGACTGAATAGTATATTCATACGTTTGAACAACTTTGTCTTTCTAAAAGGTAAGGCATAAAAATTTTATATGTTACGCAGGGGGAAATGTATAAAATTCTTGCCTAATGTAATTAATAATGAAATAGAGATTATTCGAGTCTCATAGATTGGTAGGCTTAGTCCCTTGCTTCCATGTCTTCTTTATAATGTTGTAATACCTAAACAACGGTATCTGAAGGAATGATGTTATAGTAATGTATGTTGAAGATGACTATTCGAACCTATATGATTTTTTCATGGTTCTATTTTGAGAGAGATATGTAACCAGAGTCACAAATGAGAACAAATTGTTGTTTTTGAATTTGTAGCATACTGGGTTGTAAAGAAAGCTTCTTCACCATCCAGAATGGTATCTAAAATATGACTCATTTCTATTGGTCATTCTTTTACAAGCACACATCATATGAGGTAAATAGAAAATAGTAAGTTGATAGTGAATAAGGAAATATGTAACAATAATTATTGTGGTATTGATTCTAATGTAAAAGAGAGCACTTGATGTAAGAAGTGAAAATACATAATAGTTTCACTTTTTGATCCTAATAAACATCCTAAAAATACAGATGCCAATTTTTTTCTTATCCATAATTTTTTTTGTCATCATAATGAGATTTTTTCTTTTGCATTTTAAGTCTAAAAGTTTTCAAATTCATTAGCTGCATAATTTTTTGTATACACCAAGCTCCTTATACTTCTACTATCTATAATCAAACTGAAGCATTGTTCTTGGATATTTTTTTTTTTTTTTTAAACTTTCTTTCCTTGCTTAGGTTCTTCAGCATCATTTTTCTCAATCTTAGGTAACACTCTTCGAAACATTAAGTTTCACCCTATTCTTACTTAAACACATCCACATTTTCTCAAATAATAGATTCTTCATTATGCTCTACAACTTTTGTTTCTCCATAACCTCTTCTCCTTGAGTTATACTTTTTTGGCACTAAGATTTCTTGTCTCCTTGAAGTCCATAGTGGAAGAAAATAATCACATACTTTCACTTTCCTCTTCCAAATCCTACCTTCTATTTTCTAGCACTATTTACTTCTTGACCACCTATAACATTGTTGGATTCCTCCTCCTCACCGCTTCTGGTAGACCATATTATACATTTACTTATAAAACCACTTCTTTTACCTTTCTATTATGTTCCATGTCAATAATTTCTTCTAACATCAAGGAAAATTGATAGGCTTTGTCTATAGTATAAATCAATTATTTCAACCTATTTACTTAGCTCGTCACTCACTAATATTCTAGTTATTTTATTATAGATTTGAGAAATACCATAATAATTTCTAACTATGCTCACAAGTATATATATGCATTTTCCTTAGGTTTTTTACTTTCATATGCAAGTTCTATTGGTAATCAACAAGAAAAACATTCTTTTTGATCTTGCTAACCATTTTTTCTAGGTTCTAATCTTCTCTAATCTATTCTCCACTTTTAAATTTTGTAACAGGTCCCACCATAGTGAAACATTCCCTTTCACCTTAATAGTAGAAAATCTCACCTAATTTGGATCCTGAATAATTTCATAGTCTAACTATCATTCAAGTTCTCCAATCCAATCAATGAGCACATCAAGTCTTAGATTTCCATTATAACTCAAAACATCAACCTTTTCACTACCTCTATTAATCATGCATTAAATCAATTTTACTACTAAATCTATCGCTTCATCATTTTAATATTTAGGTTTTCAAATACAACATTATTCTACTATTCCTTCCTTTGTCTTCTTGTATTTATATTATTCTCGCAACAATATTTCCCTCAGGATTTTATGTCCAGATGATAGATCCACTAATGGACTTTAAAGATAGGCATTCATACAAAATAAGTATGGTTAATTTGAACTTCCAAACTAATGATCTTATACTTTTTCAATTTCTTCGTCTAGATATGAATGTAGTTCATCATTACCACTTCTTAGATTCTCTAACTCTTCTATCCTCCATCACAAACCTTCCAACTATCAATTTCCTATACCTCCTCACTCTGGTCGCATCCTTCAAAGATGCAACTGTATAAGGAATAGATCTCACATACAAGTTTTATATTGCAACTTGTTCCTTCAATGCTCCTGCTAAAGACCCATGAATCATGGTGTTCTATTACATTGTTCCATAGAAGTAATTTAAGGCACACTCCCTCAAATAAAGAAATCTCTCTAAAACCATTTGAGATAGTACAATGGTCCTAAACTCATTGAGTGTCTCATAAAACTAGGCGTACGATATCAAAGAGAAAAACTACAAACATTTCCTCTAAATAATTTCATAGAATTATTAAATGTAACACAAAATTCCAAAAAAATAAAAGACATTTGACAAATTAAAGGAAATTTTGGAAACATTGAAACCGTATTTTACTTAATCAAAATTATGATTTATATATGGTGAATCCAACTCTTAGAATTTGTGTTTCTATTTTAACATGATCTATAGTCTTTTCTAGTTCATTTCTTATGTATGGTATTCTCTTTAGATACATATGTGTCCTCCACTTGGCACACATTTATACCTTTTCATAGATACCCTTAAGATTTTTGTTCTTAAAAAAATGTTCTTCCTTTGACTTATATAACTCTTTTCCAAATATTGTCCCATTCATTCACTTTCAGATGCAAAAACCTAAGCAATTTCCTTCCTATTCATTTCCTTAGTCAAGTAATTCAATGGTTGGTACTTTTTATTTCTTAATGGTTTCAATTATACATGAATAAGAGACCAAAATCATTGACACAAAGCTACAACTTAGAGTTACAGTGAAATCCTTTATTGTAGACCACCAACAATGCTTTTACTAAACTTTGTTATCCAACATTCAACTAAAATGCTTTTGGTTGATGTGGATTATGAATGCCTAAGGATTCTCTTACGTCATTCTATCATCTCTAAAACCAATGGGTATTTATTTTCACCCACCTCCATCAAATATACCATACTATCTATCCATAGATTCTACATCCATAAACCATCAAACAATCCCACCCATTTTCACTACTAATGTTCCATCCTTGGTGGTTTCTCCATATATCCCGAATAAATTCCCCCTAACACTGTCGCATTATGGAAATTAAGTGGATGTAATAATTAGTGCTACACCAATGAGGCTGGTTAGATGATTGATTCACCTATTAGTTAATTTTCATCATTGGTTGAGACATTCATGTTAATAGTAATAATTGACAAAAAGATTTCGTTATCCTGATTTGAATTGATTATAGGAATTTGTTCTTAGATTCCATGTTTCGAGTATTCTAATTACTGTAGTATGGTATATTAGAGAAGATTGGATGACAGATGAAAAAAATGCCTCTGTGATTCATTCTACCACTTTTAGGGAGTATTTTGGGATTGAATTATAATGTATCCATTTGTAAGTGTGATAATTTATTAACAAAAAAGCATTATGACAATATTTTTTATTTATGTAGTCCACAAAGAGCCAAAGCACTCTCGAAAAGAAAAAAATTGAACTCCTTTTAGTAAGAGGATAAATATCAACATCTGAGATGAAAATGATGGTAATGTTGCTGGATGTTATCAATAAGTGGGCAATGAGATGCATATTTTACATACTTCATATGCCATACCTACAATTTAGGACGCGACATGTAATTTCTATAATACAACCATCTCCTGTATAGGTCACCATATTCCATAAATCCATGCATAGCCATAAGGTTCCATTTTTTGTATTGGGTGCATTATGACATTTTGTCAAAAATGTACATTTGAGACAATTTAACAATATTTACACACACAAAGATATATGTGTGTGTGTGTATATATATGTGTGTGTGTATACATATGTATATATATATATATATATATATATATATATATATATATATATATATATATATATATATATATATATATATATATATATATATATATATATATATATATATATATATATATATATATATATATATATATATATATAGAGAGAGAGAGAGAGAGAGAGAGAGAGAGAGAGAGAGATTTCATGGCAAATTATTCATGAATTGAAGTGTTTGTGGTGATCATGCAATATCAACTATCGTGAACTAAATATTATGACATGTTGCATTGTTGAAGGTACTTAGATTGTAATATTAAAGAAATGTTAGTTAGACGTATTCATAATCTTACATGTAGTTTGTGATCATGAAAATCTAGAAAGTTTACAATTTATTTTTAAAAAATATTTATTAGCACCTCTTCCCTAAAATGTTATATTATTTTATTATATGCCCCGTTTTAACACTTTACCCTCTTAGATGTATTTCTTTCACTCATACCTTCACCAACACATCATCATAGTGATTATTATATTTATACTCTAAATATTAAGAGTAACATATTTCATGTGCCACACATTTTGAACCTCGTGTCTCCATATAGTAAATTTTCTTTCATTTGTAATGATTCCCTTCTCCCTAGTATTTTTTAGGACATAGACAATGTTCTTAGCTACATGCTATGATATTATTCTAACATTCCCACATTCAACTTCCACTTAGATACCCACATTTCATTAGATAAATATGTTGGGAATGGGTGAATTACTAAAATCATGGATCCACATCCTATCTACATATACTTTAAAACATACCTACAGATGAATGGTTTCCAAAGTTTTCTTTGTTAGAAATATACATTGGATAAGCAAATTCTATCCATGTGTTTCATGACATGGACTAATAGCCTCTTTTGCATACTTATGTTTGGAATTTCAATCCTTTATTAACACCTACAGGATTTCGTCTAACACCAATTTTGATTCCCAGCAAGATGTTTCAAATCATATGTCATAAGTTTGATAGACACCCAACTTGTAGTTGGGGGGGGGGGGGGATATGTACTAACTACACCTTAGGGATCCATATATATGGAAATGGGATCATTGACTAACACCTGTGGGTTTTGGTCTAACGGTAATCGTGATTCCTAAATATTCTTGTCATAGAAACCCACTTAAAAGGTGTCGTCCCATCTTTGTGGCCATCACAATATACTTCTTCATGGAATTACATTCAAATATATAAATATGCAAATAGAAATTGTTGACATAGGTGTGTAAGTACCTAGGATGAATTTTGTAGAAGTTTAAGGTAATATTTTTACTGTCCCTGATATGTACATAACTTGATCTAGATATGGTTGTGATATTGACTCATAAATATTATGTGCACCCCCCATTTCTCCTTTTTACACAGAATTTCCAATTGGATGAACAATTTCATATGACTATCCTCAACAACATTAGCCAAGATATCTCATATCTAAAGGTTTTGTAGAATATGTTCAACATGTGACTATAACACACCCTTCTCCTTATTAGTGTGTTTTATTAAAAAAACACAGCCACAATTTTCCAGTTAATTATAGTGATGTATAAACCTCAATTGTTCTCATTTATGCTTGGGAAACCACTTTCAAAATCATATAGATTTATTAATATTATTCTATCCCAATCAACTATAAAATCTTTCAAAATGAAAAACTGTATCATGTCACACATACTACAATAAGTCTCTCTCATATTGTTATAATCCAATCAATCAACTTGTATATATGATTTTTTTCTTTTTTTTGTACCTTTCACAAAGTATTTGTATGGATTTAGACTATCCTCATTGAACCTTAAAATTGTTATCCATCATGTTATTCCTAAATCCCCATCCTTACCTCATTATCTAGTTTCATTCTAAGTTCCTCCATCCGAAATTAATTGTATTCCATATGTTGTTTTCATATCTCACAATGTTATGAAAGATTTTTATAGCATTAATTACTATCTCAACAACAGTTTTGCTTTGTTTTCCCTCTCTCCCTTCCTACATCTCATGTCCTCATTCCCATTGTTCTCTCCATTCCTATAGCAAAATTGTCTACATCATTGCTTCCAAATAAATGAAGCACATATAATTAATATCTCGTTGCAACATAAAAATGGCCAAAAGTTTTTTTTGTGTAAGCTTCACAGTACCTCCTTTTTCTATTAATTATATATAGGAAGGTAAAAACAAATATTTCTAGTGTCCTCAAATTTTATCTCGCCAGATCAACATAAAAATAAAAAATATTCATTTTTTCTACTATAATTCATTCATCAGATGATTCAATAGGGGCTAGATCCTCAGCAATCAACCCAAGCACTTCATTCTAAAGCAAGGTTTGAATTTGTTTCTTAATTCAGCCAAAACAAACATTATGATGATATTGTTGTACTTTCACAGCCTGAATCTAACTTTGGATATACTTTAGGCTTGGCTCCTCTTATCATTCTTGCGGTGGTTCTTCCATGTCTCTATGTGTTGTCATGGTCCTTACTAGTAGGTTCTTCATTACCCAATAAATCTGGATTTTCTATCTAAGCAACATTTGTTGGCTTCTGGTGTGTCCCGAATCTATGACCATGGAATCCCATTCCTCTGTTGGAAGTGTTTCTGTAACTGACTTGGCATTTAGCTTTGCCTCCCATGTTGAAATTATGGCTTTATCAAGTGTTGGAGTTCCTCCATCATATGTATGCATTAGGTTTTTCATGCTTTCCTCTCCCGCTTTCTTGCCCCTCTTTCACTGGGACTTACTAGTTGAGGCCACCAATGATTTCTTTTCCTTTTCTATCTATTTCTAGGCACGCCACCCCCTTTTCTTCCCAAGCCTACTTCCACCTTCCCCATTTTGTTTTCCTTATGAATTTATTCTAGCCTCCACTACTCCCTAATTATTTCCGACTCCCGGTATCAGAGCACCGGAGTCAGAGGGGTAGTAAAGTTATGTAAACTTCTAAGAGTAGCATAAGTACAACCATTATAACCCAACCATATTTCATTCGTGGCCTTCAACCATTCCACGTAAAACACCATTACATAATTTTGAATTACAATTTCTAGGAGATGACCTGAGTACTCCCTAGTCCCTTCCCATCGTTCCTTCATCCTCACTATGTGCAACGGTAGGAGATACTCTTCCCTCCACCAATTAATTCCCCCCTTGGAGAAGTCGGTCAACTGGGTTCCACACTAGGGTCCAATGACAACCAAGTTTGTAGACAAGCAAGGTTTGGGATAATTAAAATAAGAAATGCAAGGTTTTGGCTCAATTGTAGCAAAAATTGCAAGCCCATTGAAATCTGGAGTCCCTGGTTCCTCCATCCTACCCTTAAGGGTATTGAAGATTCCCTAGAGTCCGAATTGAACTAGCTTTACTAAGAGAATGGTGAAGAACATACCTAGAACGCACCCCAGTCAGTGTTACAATCCTCTACCCATCCATATCACTAATTCCACCAGATTGTATTCGCAATGGTAGAATTACTAGCTACGCTAGGGTTCTAGTCCCCCACCTCCCAATTATTGCCCCTTTTCTTCTTCAGATTACCAAGGAGCCAATATGTGACCATTTGGTTGAGCGTACCGAAATTAAGGTACCTGAACACCACTTTCCTACCACCTTGGGTCTGCATGTCTCCTAATAACTAGACTAAGCTTGACTCGGTGGACAAGTATACATTGCACTTCCTATAACCCCCTCACACCCACAGGGGATTCACTCAATGAACCTCTGCCCTATCACGTGCGTTCGTGGCATATTAAAAAATACCCTTGATTTGACTACATATTAGAAAACATCCTTAAAAATCACATTATTTAACCCCTACCAATACAATCCCAATCCACCTTCCCAATTTAAAAAACCCCTACTTCCACTAGATATTGTAGGTATACATTTTTTCATTCACAATTTTTATAGCCCTTTATATTTTATCATTAATATTGAGCTCCATTTTTTATACCTGCCAATATAAAAACCCCTTACCCCCTATATATCCCTAATATATTATGCAATTTTTTCCTCAATATAAATACCCTCATATGAACGCACGTGGCATGGTATTTCTCCCCAAGGGAAGCCCCCGTGCTCACGCCCCTCGCTAGTTCCGGAGACTACGAGGTGGCTGCAAGCCCTCAATGGAGCCTCGACCCCTTCTATATCCCACTCTATGGGTTTCCATGTGGTCATTGCCAATTTCACTACCTAGGAGCCAAAAATCACTCCTAACCCTCCATGGATCCCCTTATTCCCCAACAACCTTCAATATATTGCAGAAAGTAAAAAATCAAACATCAACAATAGATGGCTGAAGTAAATTTCTCTCAAAACATTCGAAATCACCACAGTTCGATGCCAGACCAACCTCCATTCTTGTGGCATTGATTCCATGTCAAGGCTAAGGTAGACCTGAATTACACACCAGTCTCCTTCTGAGTCATTGAAGGTGATTTCAGGGTGTACACAATAATCCCTTCTCCTATAGGTCAGGTTCTCCCCTCAGCTTCCAGTTTCGTTGCCTTCTGTCTGTTTCCTACTCCAGCCTTGCATGCAAGCAATGAACACCCTCACCACCTTTTCACCTTCACTACCTGCCAACCTACCCTTTTTTTTTCTGGAGGAATCTATCACCTGCCTATCTCTTCTAGTACCTCCTGCTATGCTCATGTGGGATTCTTAGACGGGCCGCCCACGTACCATGTGAATTTGTTCCTCTATCTTGTCTCCCATCACACCGAGATGGGGGGTAAATGGCCTAAATTTATTGATTATGAGAAATTTATTTTCCTTTAAAGGGATATACTTTCTCAATTGATGGTAGATTATTTAGCATGATATAATACTTTGGAAAATTTATGAAGATAACGAATTCCCAGGGACATCAATGTATTGCAGTTTATCACATTCAGAGAACACCAAGGTTGGTTAGTGTGTTGGGATTAACTACATGATTTATTTTCACATTGACTATTTCAGTACTGGGATCTGAATATTTAGCAGTAAGGACTTACCCAATCATAGGATTTGACAAATTTTCCATAACATGTATGATTTGAGGATATGTCCTTCCTTTATTGTGTTGTTACGCATAATTTCTCTACCACTTTTCAGAAAATGAGTAAATATTTAATTTCTTGGAAGTAGGTATTAAAACAAACACATTATTATGTTCACCTAAGAAATAAAACTTATGCTAGCTAATAGGTTCCTCTAGGTTTGACCTCTCAAGGTAAAGAGGGACCTATAAATATGGGTGATTTTCATTTTTTTATATTTTAGGAAACCAAAATTCTTTCAGTTAACCATTGGGAAATCTCTCATCACAGCATTCAATTTCCATGAAAATTAGATTATTTATTCAAATCCATCCCTAATTTATGTTGAATATTATGACAATATAGGGAAGATATGAAGTAGGTGGGGTAAGTAGTATATATAGAAACTTGTGGTCATTGAGCTGCATTATTATTACTTTGGTTAGGAATGGGTTGTGGAAGAACTTAAGGTCAAGGAGGAGTTGATCTGCATGGTTGCAATGGTGGAGAAGGAGGAAGTGGCATAACTAGTTACAATAAGGTTGTTTAAGCACCTTCAAAGGAAGGATTCCTCCTCAATTTCTACAAAGGATAGTTTCATGGAGGAGTCATCGACAATTGAGAAAACAAGAACCATTGTGAAGAAGAATATTGCATTGAATGGTTTTTCCAATATGAATTATAATAATTGGACTAGCCTTGAATCATACCTTCACGTTTAGGCTACCATGGATGCTTCTAAGAGACAAAACATAATTGCTCTAGCTCTTTGGATTCTTAATAAATAAATTTTAATATGTGAAGTATTGGATACTTTTTTATGGCATGGTCCTCACTATATGTTTCATAGGCCTAAATGTGATGCAAATATGATTTTTTCAAAGACTTATTTCATCTACACTTTAGAAAAAATATTTCCCTCGTGTTAATTCTAATTCTCCCTTCTTCTTTTTCATTTGCAACATGTGTAATGTGGAACATAATGAACTAAGTATGTTAGTTTTAATGTATTCTAAATATTTCTAACCTTTACTCTAGTAATTCTGTTGCTACAAATCTTGCCAATCCTCAACAATATGCCTCTTCATCCTTTTCTAATATTTGAAGTACCTTTGGAACATCTCTCACACAATTAGACAATGAAATAATAATATTTTTGAGAGAAAATTCCTCCACCCATTAAGTTCGTACATTTAATATAGTAAACTCAGAATCTTTTCAAAGGAAATATATGTGTCTTGACAACCAATTCTCCTTAACTTTCTTGTTGTAAATTGTAGTTGAATCCTTCAATGTTCTCATTGAGACTCTCATATTTAATTGCTATCATGTTGAAGACTTCCTACCTTCTTTCCTTCTATTTACAAAAATATTTATATTTTCCAAAGACTTTCTATTTCATCTATGCTTAAGTGTGGATGTTATTTCTACAAAGACCCATGAACCATAGTAGCGTAATACGAAAGACATTTAATTTATGGGAACCCATCCCATTGTCAAAACTTTGGTGTAGAACAAAAAAATTCAAACTGGAAGGTGTGAGGATCCTCTTTTGTTAACCCACGAATGTTAGGAAAGTCTGAGAGTCGAATGTTACTCATATTTTTCTCTATGTTTGATTCTCGAATATTGAATCTAATGGTTGATGTCACCTGTTTTACATTCTCAAGTTCCAACTTTTCTTGAGAAATTTCCTCCTCTTCTTAAGCTATTATGGGGGCATTATGAAAAAAAATGTTTGTGAAAGTGGTACTCCTCATTTAATAGACCTTTAGGGAACCTGATTTATTTATTTATTTATTTAATAAATATGGGTTATATAATTTCATGTTCTTCAACATAGTTTTAGGTTTCTTCTTATAAAATGAGATTTTTGTGGGAGTTAAAATAGTTTGGATGATTATGGCCCTTTTCCTCTCGTTGGTTCCCTATGTTTTCAATCTTGTGGGGAATTTCAATGGAGCTAACAAATCTACCTCGAAGGTACCCATCTCTCTACATGACAAATTAAAATAACTTTCTTCCTAAAACATTTTGATGTAAAGATTTTTTTTAATATAACTCATCACATGAATTTTTAAAATAAATATAGTAACTAAATAAAGGAACGTAACAAAAATTGTATTATTAATAGTTCCCCAAAAAATACACCAAAGTAAAGGGATTCTTAATTATCTCATAATTTATTAGTTGATAAATGATAATTTGTTCATTTAATTATCAATATGTTGTTCCTACGGAACATGAAAACTATGGTGATTTGTATGTGCTAATACAATATACTGTGTGTGAATAAGGTTATATTATTCTTAATGATTCTTTTAGAGAAATATTTTACTATTATTTTTACAAGCAACTGATGAAAGAAAACCACACACGTATGAATTTAAAAGTTACACTTACAAAACTACAAGAACACACTTTTATTCAATAGGATTAGGAAGCCTGACAATCTCTGTTACATGGGAACTGCTCCCAAGAGTTAAGAAACCCGTTGCAATGGTTGCCGCGATCCCGAGAGCTTTGGAGCTATATGGGAACATTCCCTTTTCAATGGGAGCTGCAATGAGAGCTTGTAAAGGTTCCCGCAACTTTGAAGACTTTTTTTTGGAGTTCTCGCGTTCCCTCGGATTTGGGAATACAAAGCTTGTAGAGAAATATGCTAAACTACCCATAAAAAATGATCCTAAGTTGAAACCTTCATAGAAAGAAAGGGCAAATACACCCTTAACACGGATATCCTTAATTGAGAAACTAGAGCAATCTCTTGATGGGTTAAGGAAGTTTGTGGCACCTTGATGTTAGGGAAATATATGGGATGTCATGTTGATGAGCAATTTCTTTTTTTGTTTATGTATATATATGGAATAATATTGTGTGTGCATATTGAATGTGGCACTCACTTCTTAAAGATTAGAGTTTCTTTACCTTTTCTCTTAATAATAACTAGAAAAACATATGTAAAATTGTTCCCTTGTATTTTTTAGCCAAATTGTTTCAAAGGCTCCTTGTGTGCCATAATTAACTTAACATTTTAATATTTTATATATATAAAAGGGAGACTCAGGGAGAGAGACACCCAAAGAATATATTTCTATATAAGAGAGATTATATATTTATTATTTATATATTTAAATTGATTTTAATATTTTGATTATTATATAAATTATATAATTAAAAAATATTTTATATTTTTATATTTTTAGTTCTTTTATTATATAATATTACCGCTCCCGATTAATTGTTTCTTCTATTTTTTTGGGGAAGCCTCTAGCACTCCCGACACCCGTACCCAAGTTCCCAATATTCCCACATTCCATAAACTCATGCAACATAGCTAACAATATAACCACCAAAATGGGTGGAATAACTAACCCACTTTTGCAGGAAAAGAAATGACACACATCTACTTTGTCTAATTAGGAAGCTTATTGTTTTAACGGCGACATGGGTAAGATACACCACATAGGAAGCAATTAAATCACACAAAAAGAAATAAATCACAAAGGTAGTAAAATTCTGAGTTTCTCAAGGTTTCTAATGATCACATCCCACACAAGAGACATGCATATGAGATGGTTGAATCTTGAAAAATTGTAATGTGTATAATCCAATTCACTAAGATTTATTAAATACAATAGTGTAGATCCTAGAAAATATTGCATGTGAAATATACTATTTAGGAATAGAGTAAATTATTTGTTAAAGTAATGAGCTACAGAAAAAGAAAAAAACTCTAATTACTAAATCAAAAGATATATGAATAAACTGAATGACGTTATATACAGTTACAATGTCTAAGGGGTTGGTCTTAACTCCTTAGTTGAGGAGATTTTTTATGAAATAAGTAGAGCACACAAATTATTAGCACACCATTGAATACAAAAAAAAGGAAAAGGAATAGTACCACGTGTGTTCACAAATAGTTGCAATGAAAATTACAATCAGATGTCCTCCCTTAATGAAATAAAGTAGGGTGTTTTATTAGAATATTGTAGTCTTGATTTAATCAAGAGATCGATGGAAAAATGCGACCATATTTAGGTTATTATGGTATTCCTTCTTTATTATAACAATTTCTCCAAAAACTATAAATTAGATAAAATTTGACTCATCCAACTCTGACGACAAGATGTTATTGACTGAATATTGTTTTGTCATTATGCTTTCCTTGCTATGTCTCTAAATGACTCTTATCACTTCCTACATTGAGTGGCCCAATGGCCAATATATTTCGAAGAAATCTATTGATGACAATTTTATGACAAAAGGTTATTTGTTGTTACATTTTACCATCTATCCTAGAGTTGGAGCAGTTATCGTAAATGGTTCAGTACTACGGTGTTCTTTCATTAGCCTCTAGACTTGACGCAACATGGTTGTTGTATAATTGAATTCTATTGTGTTGCATTATCATGTTACAAACTAATTCAAGTTTTTGTTTCTATTTGGATTGCTCTTATTTCAGGATAAATTACTACCTCCGAAATTGTGATTTTCTTCCTATCTAATTTTTAGTTGGTAGTGAGTTTCTAACATAAATTATATCAATAAAAATGTATTAAGCTCGTATCGAGGCCATGTCAACCATATGACTAGAATATATTGATATATATTAATAAATATTTGTATCAACCTTCACTTAGTATGTAATATATTTATTGATGCATCAATGGAGGATAATTAGCATAATCCGGAGACACTCATTAAATAAAAGTTTCTAGCATGACACACCTTTAAAAGTACAATGGATAGTCTACTTCTAACGGTAACAGTATGCCAATATGTTTTTGCTTAGATATAAGGAAATTATATGATCTAACAAAATTAGTTATAACTCACATAATACTCTGCAGAATTTATACTATATCCCCAAATTCTAAATGGCATGTTCGTCCTACTTAAATGGTACTATTTCAATTATTTTGTAGACATTGGGTTTGACAAAAAATATTTCCACTGAAAAAGTGAGGTAATAATAAAACTTGTTTTGGACCCTTAGCCTAACAGTATGAAGTGATATCACCTGTTATGATATGAAAATCTTAAAACATATTCAAAACATATATTCCTAGGAATCTTAAAAGAACTCAACATCATCTATATACTAACTAAGCACCATCTATATACTAACTTGGATATTTATACCTTAATAAATGCGATAATGGTTCAATATACCATAAATAAATCACTTAATAAATCAATTAATATCTAGTGAACATTAACGTTGAAAAAGGAATATTATCATAAATTATTTTTACCCATGTTTTGTCATTCCATGAATAAAGACAAAAATAGTCATGATAATATGTTTCTATTTTAAAATTTCCTACTATATATTCGTAGCTAACAATTATGAGAAAAATATTGATTTCTAAAAACTCAATCTCTAAGCACTACTTCATCAATGCTCAATTGTTAAAAAAACTTCAAATCTATAAGAAACATATATACATTACAAATGATTAATGTGAGAATGTTCAAATTTTAATCTTTTGAATATTAATATAGATATAATTGTGTTCTTTTTTTTGACAAATTGAAGTTTATTATGGACAAATAAGACTTTATTCATATTTTCATGTTATACATAAATATGATATTAATATTTGTTTAAATCCCTCAATGAGGTTATTAAATAAGGCAATGCAATACAAATTTACGAAATTTTGGTACAAGAAAGGAATAATTACAATATAAGATATTTTGTTTATTAAATAATATGAAACCATGTTTGAAAATGAATAAATTATTGTAAGAAAAACAATTCGGAAATTGTAGATAAATAATATGAAAATATTAAGTATAAATAAGAAGAAGATATAATATAAACACTTAAATGAGAAACCCTAAAAATGCATAAAAATGAAAAATAATCTATAGAAACAACTTTCACTGTGATGAGAAACATTTTTTTATAAAACAAACCCATAAGCACAAATAAACATTCTATGGACTTGTGTATCACCACAAATATATCAATTGGGAGGAACAAAGAGAAGTAAAAGACAACATTAGGGAAGGCATTAAAGAATGATCATTATTACCATTTTTTCATTATTAGAACTAAACTATATGAAATTTTTTCTCTAGGATGGATTGGCACTTGTTTATATATATTGATATATATAGATAGTGTTGTATATGTATTTTAACAATCATGACATATATTATGTAGTCACTCCTTTCGTAAACGTAAATAATAGTGCTAATTACCTTTAAGGGTATTTTCTTCAGTCTTATCTTAATTTATTATATTAAATCAATTTTTATTCTATATTTAAAATAATTTATAACATATGTTGTGTCTTAATCATTTATAATAAAATTCGTATATTCAAGGAATTACATGTAGTGCATTTCCTATCTATTTTCATTATATCACTAGACATAAACATTTCTCTGTAAGCTACCTAAAATATATTACATATTTGTTTTTTGAAAAATATATGAATTATCTTGTAAACTTATCACATAAAAATGCTTACTTAATGCCTTTAAGAAGCCCTACTTATTATTAACAACCATAATATCAAGTTCATATTATGAATAATATACATAGAAATATCACAAAAATCATCAATGATCCATCCAAGGTCAACATCATTATTTGACCCCCCCAAAAAAAAACTATATTACAATAACTTCCCTTAAAAGTATATTACAGACACTTTATATCCTTATGATATTTATAACTATGTAACTAAATTTACTTTATAAAATTAGTTTGGTTTTTATTTATACTATTACATGTCATAATATTTTTAATTTCAATATAATTTTAAATAAATAATTATCTACTTTTAATGTAAAGAAAAATAAAATTGTATGATTGAAGTTAACAAATAAATATTTATTCACACTTTATGCTTCTGTGATTGATAATATATTGTTCATATCTTTCAAAATAAATCACATTGAGAACAAAGGGTCAATGAGTTTCGAACCTAAATCAAGGTTCATCATCACGACCAGGATGAGGGGGAAGATTAGCTCATAGAGCTTTATAGATCTCAAAGTTGAAACTGTAAATTCCAATGGTTAATAAAACAAGTGATCTTAGACAAAGATGATTACAGGAACAAAATGTTAGATCACTTTTCCAATAGTTGAAGCCATAGAAAACTTAATAAGAACCCCATTAAGAAGGTTTCTAGGGTTGTTGCGGAGGCTATTAAATCTAATAATCCTGTAATCTCAATTAGTCACAAGCTTATAAAAAGTAACCCGATCATGCCTAGGATCTAGAGGTTTTGTAAGATTCATAAGGAAGGGACCCCTCTTAGACCTATTATCAATACCAATGATGGGCGTACTTATCTCCTCACTAAATATTTAGCTAAGAAGCTTAAACCCTTAGTAGGTAAGTCTAGTTGCTCTGGCAAATATTCTTTCTCTTTTGTTAATGAGTTCAAATAAATTGAATTTGATCCTGATGCTTTTATGGTAAGTTTTGATATAGTTTCTGTCTACATGAACATCCTGATTAAAGAAGCTATTGAAGCTATCAATCACATTACAGATCCTGATTCTTCTAAGCTTGTTGAGATTTCCCTTACCTCAACCTTCTTTAGCTTTGATGGTGAGTTCTATGAGCAAACATGCAGAGTAGCGATGGGTTCTACCTTCTCTCGTGTGGTTATAAACCTCTTTATGGAAGGCTTTGAATCCAGATCTTTAGCTTCTACTCGTTTTAAACCGAAATTGTGGAAAATATTTATGGATGATACCTTCAACTTATGGCCCCATGGTAGGGAAAAGCTAGCTTCTTTCTTTGAACATCTTAATAACCAGTCTGATTCCATGAAATTCACCATGGAATGTGAGGTTAATGGAAGCTTTCCCTTTCTTGATGTTCTCATTTCAAGAAAGGATGATGGTTATTTCTCCCACCAGGTGTTTTGTAAGAAAACCCATAGTGAGCAGTATCTTCATGCTAATTCTCATCACTTTCCAGGTGTTCTTAATACCTTAGCTACTAGGGCTATTCGGGTTTCGAATGAAAACTATCTGATTGATGAGAAAATCCATCTCTTTAATGTCTTCAAGAAGAATGGTTATAGCAAGTTGCAAGGTTTCAGAGCCTTTTTAAAAGCCAGTCGGGGACTTAATTCTAAAAAAGAGGTTAAGGTGGAGTCTAATATACAACTCCCCTTTAGCCAAGGGACGACTGACAAATTTGCTAGAATGCTTAAAAAGAAAAAGATTGGCTTCACCTTTAGACCTTTTGAAACCATTCGTAGCTCTTTAAGATTTGTTAAAGACCCTATTGATCTCAAATGCATGAAAGGTGTTTATTTAATCCCATGTTCATGTGGAACCCCCTACGTAGGTGAGACTGGTCGTTCCATTTCCCAAATGATTCAGAAGCACATGACAAACATTAAGCATTGTATGACCCACTCATCTGCTCTCAATGAACATGCTAAATTAATGAAGCACCATATTTGCTTAGAGGATTCTAAGGTCATCGCAAGGGTTGATTATTTCCATCACCGAAAATTAAGAGAAGCCATTGAAACTGAAAAGAGGAAAAAAACTCTTAATAGTGACGATGGATAGAATTTAAACAACTCGTGGATCCATTCTCTTTGTTCTCTCCCTCATTAGTTTTTTTCTTTCTTCTAATTATTCCGTTATTTATATGGAATTTATATATATTTTTATTTCATTATTTATTTGAAATTCATAAATATAATTTTGTGTCTTTTTTTTAATTAGAATCTATTTAAATAGTTTATTAATATAATTTTTACACTTATATATAGATAAATAAATTATAATATAAAATTTGTTAGAGCATTTTTTTAAAGTTAAAAATTTATAATAAAATAGACTAAAGTGAAATCAAAATTATTTGATTTGACTTTGATCGCGTAACATTCGCTTGTTTTATTTAACCGTTGGAATTTGTTGTTTCATCCTTAAAATCAATAAAATTATGTCAGTTAATCTTCCCCCTCATCCTGGTCTTGAAGGTCCATCTTCCCCCTCATCCTGGTCTTGATGATGAACCTTGATTTAGGTTCGAAATACGTGGAACCTTTGTTCTCAACGTGACTTCCCCCTCATCCTCATCCTAATGATGAACCTTGATTTAGGATCGAAACGTGTGGACCCCTTGTTCTCAATGTGATTTTTTGTGGAAAATTTGAACAATAAATAAATATTTAAATAAGTATAAATTAAACAAATAAATATGATTGAAATTTTAATTTAACAAATAAATATCAAAATATTTATATTAATATTTTTAGATCAAAAATTAAATCATATTATTCCAAATTCCAATCTTATTCCAAATTTGGTATTGATAAGTGTTTTGATGAAATATTTCTCCTCTATATTTTCTATTAAATTTGTCTTCCAATAAATTTGGAATCTTACTACAAACTTGATATTTTATTCAAGTGATTTAATGAAATATATTTCCATCTATGTGTTGTCTTCCATCCTCTAAGTGATTATGTCCTCCATGTAATTTTAGGTTCATGACTATGGTAATGCCTACCATCCTCTTAATTATTTTTTCCTCCATTATTAAAAAATTCATAAATATGACAATGACTTCCGAAAACATATGATAATTGGTTGATTGTGCATTAACATTGAATCTATGGCAAATCATCTCATTTTAAATGTTCAGGAATATGATAATGCCTTCCATAAATAAATCAAAATTGGTTAATTGTACATTAACATTGAATCGATGAGAAATCATCTCATTTTAGTTAATCATAAGGAAATACTAAGTGTGTGATTGCAAATTTCATATTTGTTTTAGGGATTTCATAAAATATTTTTCCATCTATATGTGATTTTCCACCCTCTTAATGCTTATGTAGTCCATGTATTTTTATGTTCATGAATATTGTCTTCTATCCTTTCAGTGATTATGTTCTCCATATAATTTAACGTTCATGATAATGCCCTCCATCCTCTTGATTATTTTGTCCTCCATTATTAAAATTTTCATAAACATGATAATGGTTTCCATAAACCAATCATAATTTGTTAATTGTGCATTAACATTTAATCATCAATGAGAAATCATCTCATTTTAGGTGGTTATAGGGAAACACGGATTGTTTAACACCCTTTTATCTATTTCAATCGCTTTCCTCCACTTGCTAAATATATAGATTTGAAAAATGTCAATGTGTGCGTGAAATCTATGTAAATGGTAAAACTTGTAGATGCATATTCAACGTTGAGTCCCATACATGGGTGTCCAAAATATCGAGGCCCTCAAATTTTATGCCATGAGATGTGATGTATGATTTCCACCATTTTCGAAGTATTTTATGCTGCTAAGCAGAGGTGTGCTTCATTTTGTGCAAAGGATTATTTCATGGCATCGTCCTCATGAGTGCATCCGATAGATTAAGAGAGATGCATACTCATCTTTATTCTTTTAAAATTCATTAACATACTTTTATCACATAAATGTTCGTGAGTGTCAATAAAGCATACTTCGTACTTCATCATTGAGCGTGACGAGGTGACATAAGCATCTAGCTCAGCTTGCGTTCGTTAATGTGAGGTTGTAGTTACGTTACCTAACCTTGATGATTTAAAGTTTGTCATAGTTTGTTATATTTTTCAATATCATTCTCTCATATATATATATATTTCAATATCATTCTCTCTTATATATATATTGAATCAAGATAACTTTTTTTAATAAAAATGCGGTTAAGAAATTCTATAAATAATTTAGTAGTGGATGGAGGGGTATAGAGGTATATGTTTTATTACGAGGGGTTTTCTTGTCGGAAAAATAAATATCTAAGTGTTGAGTGATTGAGAACTAGTTCTCTATCACTTTATTCATCCATTTTTTCAAGGTAAGTGTTGAGTGATTGAGAACTAGTTCTCTATCACTTTATTCATCCATTTTTTCAAAGTAATTGTAAGTTGTGAAGCATGAGAATTTAAAACTAGCTTTATCTACGATAAGTTCCTTTTATGTTTTGAAAATAAATGATTATTTTGCACATAATCATCTTAATAAATATGTTTAGGATTCCGAATGAGAAATGGTATTCTTTCTCTGCACCTCCACACCTCCAAAAATATAAGAGAGTAAAACCACTAGTAAATATTGAAAATAAAGATTTTTATAAGGTTATAAGTATAAATGGCCTCAAGATATTTTCATTATTCTCACTTGTAGTATAAACTATTGTAACATCCCTCGTGAAAGGTTAAAGTGGTAAATAGTGAAAGTAATTATGAACAAAGACTTTATTTGAAAAAGTATATAACTCTGTTATTAATTTTATGATTAATTAAAAACAATTGTGTTAAGTACTATTTGAACTGAGCATATGATTAATCATGGTTAGTAATTGTGGGGGCAGTACCAAGAGAACCCTAACTACCTTCAGAAGGTAGTTGTGGCCCCTGAGGAAAAAGGGGAAAGATTGCCAAGTCTGGAAAGGACCAGATGGCAGAGAAGAAAGAAAATGGTCATACTATGTCTGGTTAGGATCAGATAGCATAGAGGGAAAGGAATTTTCCTGTGTACGCTACGTCTGGTTAGGACCAGATAGCGATTACTGGCGAGACCAGTGGAATTGCAGTCGAGAGGACCTACAAGTGCTTGGGGGTGGAAGGTCAAAGAAGAGTACTTCCTACGGACGGGTGGTTTGACAAGCAATATAAACAGGTTTGCTGATAAGCAGGTAAGATTCAATGAACCTGCTAACTGATAAATGAATTGTATGAGCCTGTATTTAAAGAAAAAGAAATAGTGGAAAATAACTCGTTTATTCTGTTTCTGAAAAAGAATACTAGACTGCATGTGATTCCTAAAAATTAGAACCTGTATTCTCTATTTAAAATTGGAAGGAATGGATACATCATTAGAATCCTCGCTACTAAGGCGGAAGCAAGAATTCCGAAACCAGGAAGGGAATGTATTAAAACCTTTCTTCATAAATAGAAATACGAAACAGAAGTCTAGTCGTTTCTATATTCAGTAAAAGCTAAGAGAAATAGTCCAGACATTGATATATTCAGATAAATGAAAAGAAATACGCTAGCAAACCCTGTTGAACAAACTGTGCATTACGCTTAATCCACAAGGGAATATCAACAGAGAACAAATATAGCATGATTTCCATAGTAAGGAATTTGAGCATGTAAACTACGATCTCGTACAAGTATGGTAAAAGGGAAAACCTTAACCCTCGGCCGACAGAACCATGAAACGAAACCGAAGACTGATGCTAAAGACTTGTTAAACGCCTCGACATTCTGTTACAGTCGCACAGTAGTGTCGCATGGCACAAAAAATACAAACATGTATATATCTAAGGTAAACCAATAAATGTACAACACATTATAATACCCTGAAAAGAACCAACGACTGTATTATGTATATATAAGCACATAGTCAAGTTTAACCAGCAACTCTGTTTTGGAATAGTTGCCTTGTCCGCATTAAATCGGACGCAAAACCAGAAGAAAACCATTGAAATCGAAACTTAAGAGCACATATGACCTCGGCATTTGAAGAGATGGTCATGCAATCAAATTTAATTAGAAAGGAACATTATAAATCCTGAAACATTAAGTCTGTATATATATATAGCCGTGGCCAAGGAGACGAATAAACCAAAGAAAACATTGTACATAGAGCTGAAACTTATTGAATCTCTCATGCCTTTACTCTCTAAAACATTTTAATGAAATAACCAGGGAGTCAACCCTCATGTTCAGTATTAAAGCTTAAACATTATACCGTCTGAGTACAAATCAAAACAGGCTTCAGAAAATGAACAGTTATACATATAAAGGGGTTACGGCTATGCATGCAATGCTTAGCCTGTATCATCTCCTAACCAAAGATTATCATCTAAAACAAGGGTAGAAACCCGAATTGGTAAAGGGACCCCAGGCCGCGGTGGTGCTATCCGGCATTCCTGTCAAGTAAAATAAACATTCAGCTGTTACCCTGAACAGATTCAACAAATGAAGTTAGGTGGCAATCGAGTCTACCTGTTACCAGGATAGCAGATAGAACAAAGAGTTCTCTATCCTCAATGATGAATGACAACCGGCCACCTGCGCACCTGAGTCAAACCAGAAAACCGAGAACTCGGATTTAACAATGATATAGAATAACAAAATAAGGAACTGGTAGAGATGATAGCAAGACAAGGTAGCGACACCATATACATGTTAGTTACCAGCGTGAAAGAGGAACAGAACTGAAGTTTAGAGCTGAACGAAGTTGCATAAGCATTGGACAGGCGAATCGCCATAGCTCTGCGACACACCGTCGCAGCGAAATGAGAAACAAAATGAGTTGAATAGAAGCACACAAAAACTATATACTATACCTTGCTTACCGACTAGTGGCAAGATCTCAACCCTTGATCTGCAGAGAGTTTCTTCCACCGTTCGATGGCCGGTTAGGGTCGATGGGATCCGGGCGCGAAATTGGTATGCCCAAGGTGTCAGGCCCGTAGGTGCTTGGAGCACCGGGCGCACATGGCCTCACGCCATCTAACCCTTGATCTTTCCAAATGGACGATGCTGCCTCGTCACCGAAGTCAAGGCCGGACACAACGTTTAAACTTACAGATGTCTCGGGATTTAAACGAGTACACGATAGCAGCTGCCATAAATTCACTTCTAAGGACTGACAGTCATATTGGGTTGTGCACATAAACCCTTTGCATGCCTCGAAACATTATCTATACCGCCAAATAAATTGATTGTGGTTCTCCGCGGTGAACCTTAGGAATTTGATGCATAGTTTGAATCTATATCAACTGAATGGAAACAAATGTATAGATATTCGAATCGTTCATGACTACTATATTGTTATAAGAATGTATTCATAAGGTTAATGAAGTAGAATGCATGTATGAGTTAATATATGGGGGTTAATCGCCATAAAAAAAAATTTACTCCATATGTGTACGTGACAATTTGGTATCAGAGCCCAGGGTTTACAACTCTGTGACCTTTGGGAAAATTTCAAAATTACAGTAACATAAATATAAACAGTATCATGATGAAAGTTCAGAATACGTTAAAAGTAAATTATATATGTTTAATGAGTGATTCTTAAGTAGGTAGTAGCAGAATTAGGAGAGCAAATAGCGCTCCTCATGGAAATTTGGATCAACCCGATAATGTGGGACAACCTCAGGGACATCCTGAGTTTTGGGTGCGACTGGGAGCAGAAGGCCGCAATACTGATTCGACGCTAATGAGGACAGTTCAGGAACTAAAGGACGAAATGGCCCGGTTGCGTGCAGATAACGCAAGATTAAATGTGGAACAGGAGAGGATTCTGAAAAGTTTATCCGATAAGCAACATCAACAGCAGTCACATCCGAGGCCTGAACAGCCACGAGTATCAGATGAACACAGCTTTCACACTGAACAAGAGGAAGCAGAAGATAGAGTAGAGACGCGAGGAGAGAAGTCTGTCAATGCTTCTGATTATCAGACTCCAAAAAGACCACGGATGGAACTGCAAGGGGAGTTTCGGAAGATTAAACCACCTCTTTTCGATGGGGAATCAGAAGAAGCTGCAGAGGCGTGGCTAATTAATATGAATAAGTATTTCCAAGTATACGAATATGATCATCATCTTAAAGCAAGGCTGGCTATATTCCAGCTGCAGGCTAAAGCCACGCTATGATGGGAGGAAGTCAAGATGGTGCGGGGAGTGAGTGAATAGGATGTGACCTGGGAAATGTTTCAAAGATATTTCAAGGAGAAGTATCTGACAGAACGCTTTTATGATGAAAAAGCGCGAGAATTTCATGATCTGCGGCTTGGACAGCAGACCATTGACGAGTTCGTAACTAAATTCACATCCTTGCTTCGTTACGTGCCATATATTCGTGAGGAAAAGGCTAAGGTACAAAGGTTTGTTAGTAGCCTACCTCTGGCAATGCGAGAAAGAATAGAGTTCGATAATCCGAAGACGATGGATGAAGCAATTCGGAAGGCAAGACTGTGTTATCAGCAAAACAAATCAAAAGGAGAAAATTCTGGGAAGCGTTGGACAGATAAGAGGGGCAGTAGAATACCTATGGGAAGTAAGGGAGCTCGCAGCAGCTTTCAAAAAGGATTTTCGAAAGGAGCCAATACTAGAAATCCAACCAAAAATCAGAACAGATTCAAGCCTCCTGCAGAATCCAAATATGGTGAACAGCAAGTCAGATTGGACAATGAAGGCTCAGCTAGGCCACCTGTTCAGTGTTGGGGTTGTGGCGGACCCCATTATATTAAAAATTGCCCTCATCGGAAGGACAGCGATCAGTTGTCCCAGATCTATGAAGCTTCGACAGTAGGAGATGTGGCTCGATCTATGCCCAGAATCAATGCAGCATTGGAGGATCGACAAGCTGATTACCAGCCAACAATGATAGAGTTTGAAGGTAAGATCTTTGATCGAACTATTTCTATTTTAGTAGATCCCGGAGCTACTTTAAGCTATATAAGTCCCAAAGTTGTGGAAAGCTGTGGTTTGCAAACTGCTAAATTTAAAAGCCCTTGGCTAGTACAGCTGGCCACTGGAGCCAAAAGACGAGTACTAACTAAAGTCAGAAACTGTCCATTAAGGTTAGCTGGCCAAACAATAACAACTAAATTAAACGTACTCCCTCTTGGTTCCTATGATGTACTGATAGGAATGGATTGGTTGGAACGGTGATGGTCTGTAATTAATTGTAAAACGAAAACAGTTTCTTACCGAGGTGAACTGGGTGTGGGGAAAGAGATTCAAGGCATCCAGAAACCAGTACAGATTCGGCCGATCACGGCCTCACAGCTGGTTAAGTGCATCCGAAAGAAATGCCAGATTTATGCAGTACAAGTGGGGTATGCAGATTCTGTGGATAAGGCTGCAACTGTTGAAGATATACCGGTAGTGCAAGATTTTGCAGATGTATTTCCTGAAGAAATTCCAGGGCTGCCGCCTAAAAGGGATTTAGACTTCACCATTGAGCTGGTACCCGGAGCAGCCCCAGTGTCCCGGGCACCCTATCGGATGAGTGTGCCGGAGTTAACTGAGTTAAAAATGCAACTGCAAGAGCTGTTGGACAAGAAGTATATCCGTCCCAGTGTATCTCCTTGGGGAGCACCTGTGTTATTTGTAAGGAAAAAGGATGGAACTCTGCGTATGTGTATAGATTATAGACAGCTGAACAAGCTGACCGTGAAAAACAAATATCCCTTACCCCGCATTGATGAGCTGTTTGATCAGGTGAAGGGAGCGACAATCTTCTCAAAGATTGATTTAAGATCTGGTTACCATCAAATCAGAATTAAAGACGAAGACATAGCCAAAACAGCTTTTCGTACTTGTTACGGACACTACGAGTTTGTGGTATTGCCTTTCGGATTAACTAATGCGCCTGCTACATTCATGTGTTTGGTGAACTGTGTATTTCACCAATACCTAGACAAATTTGTACTAATCTTCATTGATGATATACTTATATACTCCCAGAATATCAAGGAGCATGAAGAACATCTGAGGATAGTGTTACAGACATTATGGGAGCATCAGTTATATGGAAAATTCAGTAAATGTGATTTTTATAAAGAACAAATCCAATATTTGGGCCACATTATTACAAAGGAGGGTATAGTTGCGGACCCCGAAAAGATTAAAACTATAATGGAATGGCCTACACCCAAGGATGTAGCAGATATTTGGTCCTTTATGGGGTTGGCTGGATATTATCGGCTGTTTGTAGAAGGTTTTTCTAGAGTTGCCTACCCTATCACCTCCTTGCAAAAGAAGGGAAAAATATTTAAATGGACAGTAGACTGTCAACGGAGTTTCGAACAGCTCAAACATTTACTTACCACCGCACCTGTGTTGTGTGTGGCAGATCCTGAAAAGGAGTATGTAGTCTACACAGATACTAGTAAGGAGGGCATGGGTGGAGTGCTAATGCAGGAAGGTAAAGTGATTGCATATGAATCCAGAAAGTTAAAAGAACATGAGCAGAAATATTCTGCCTATGATCTGGAATTAACCGCGGTGATTCATGCATTAAAAATGTGGCGCCATTATTTAGTGGGCAGAAAATTTTTGCTGATGACGGATCACCACAGTTTGACTAGTTACTTTAGTCAACCAACTTTAAATGCAAGACAAGCAAGATGGGTGGACTTTTTGGGAAACTTCGATTTCGAAATTAAACACTTAAAAGGAAAAGAGAACAGAGTAGCTGATGCACTGAGCCAGAAAGTGCATTGCATTTATGAAGTTGGCATTAGTCAAGGATGGTCCACCCTTGGCAAAGAAATTGACGAGGCTGCTGCACAGGATCAGATTTATCTGCAGAAGAAGCATTTGGTACAGAACTCAGATGCCCGTTTAATACAACAAGGGTATACCTTGAATGCAGCCGGGATTTTGTGCTACCAGGAGAAGATTTATGTACCCAATCAGAGCAGCATTAAGGAAAAGATTCTGGATGAAAATCATAAAAGTCCTTATGCAGGACATCCTGGTTACCAGAAATTAATCACCTCGCTAAGGAAGGAGTACTACTGGCCGGGCATGAAAAAGGACGTGATAGAATACCTGGCGCGTTGTTTAGAGTGTCAACAGGTGAAGGCTGAACATCAGCACCCTGCAGGGTTACTACAGCCATTACCCATACCAGAATGGAAATGGGAGACCATAACCATGGACTTTATCACCGGTTTGCCGAAATCCAAAAAGAACAATGATTCTATAATGGTGGTGGTAGATAAACTCAGCAAGTCAGCTCACTTCATACCAGTTCAATCCACTTACCGTGCAGCTCAAATCGCAAACATTTTCATGCAGAATATATTTAAACTCCATGGGCTGCCGAAAGTAATAATATCTGACCGTGATGTTAAATTCACCTCAGCTTTTTGGAGGACCTTATTTGAAGGTCTAGGAACTCAATTAAACTTCAGCACTGCATATCATCCACAAACCGACGGACAAACTGAGCGGTTGAATCAAGTAGTGGAAGACATGCTGAGGTCTTATTTGATGCAGCAACCTACGTGATGGGAGGAGTATTTACACCTAGTGGAATTCGCCTATAACAATGGTTATCACGCCTCCTTGAAGATGAGCCCATTCGAAGTACTTTACGGCCGGAAATGCCACACACCCTCTAGTTGGGGTGGACTGGAGGACAAATTCTTGCTGGGTCCTGAGATGTTAGAAGAAATGGAAGTTATGGTGAAAAAAGTTTGAGCTAATCTAAAGATGGCACAGGACAGACAGAAGAGTTTTGCAGACCGGAAGAGAACATTCAAAGAGTACCAAGTGGGTGAGCATGTGTACATCAGAATATGAGCTAGGAAAAGTACCCTCCAATGGAAGGCTTGTGCCAAACTGGCAGCACGTTTTTGTGGACCTTTCCAAATTCTGGCACGAGTAGGGCCGGTAGCTTACCAGCTCGCCCTACCCAGCCATATTCGGGTTCATAATGTCTTCCATGTATCAGTTTTAAAGAGATATGTGTATGACCCTAGGCATATAATAAGTTGGCAGGACATTCGGGTAAGGAAAGACTGTCAAATAATGTAAACTGGAAAAGAATACTATTAAGCAGCTAATCTGATTGTAATGTGTTTCAGGTGGAACCGGAAGGAGAGTTCTTGGTCGAGCCAGTGAACATATTAGATCGGAGAAGAGTCGAGCTGCGGAAAAAGGTCATCAGCCAGGTTAAAGTGCAGTGGCGGCACTTTGGGCCTGAAGAGGCCACCTAGGAGGATGAACGAATGATGAGGGATACTTATCCCAGATTGTTTTTAAATGAACAACAACATCAGGACGATGTAGACTTTCAGGAGGGGGAGATGTAACATCCCTCATGAAAGGTTAAAGTGGTAAATAATGAAAGTAATTATGAACAAAGACTTTATTTGAAAAAGTATATAACTCTGTTATTAATTTTATGATTAATTAAAAACAATTGTGTTAAGTACTATTTGAACTGAGCATATGATTAATCATGGTTAGTAACTGTGGAGGCAGTTCCAAGAGAACCCTAACTACCTTCAGAAGGTAGTTGTGGCCCCTGAGGAAAAAGGGGAAAGATTGCCAAGTCTGGTAAGGACCAGATGGCAGAGAAGAAAGAAAATGGTCATGCTATGTCTGGTTAGGATCAGATAACATAGAGGGAAAGGAATTTTCCTGTGTATGCTACGTCTGGTTAGGACCAGATAGCGATTACTAGTGAGACCAGTGGAATTGCAGTCGAGAGAACCTGCAAGTGCTTGGGGGTGGAAGGTCAAAGAAGAGTACTTCCTACGGATGGGTGGTTTGACAAGCAATATAAAATGATATCTAATAAAAAGGTTTGCTGATAAGTAGGTAAGATTCAATGAACCTGCTAACTGATAAATGAATTGTATGAGCCTGTATTTAAAGAAAAAGAAACAGTGGAAAATAACTCGTTTATTCTGTTTCTGAAAAAGAATACTAGACTGCATGTGATTCCTAAAAATTAGAACCTGTATTCTCTATTTAAAATTGGAAGGAATGGATACATCATTAGAATCCTTGCTACTAAGGCGGAAGCAAGAATTCCGAAACCAGGAAGGGAATGTATTAAAACCTTTCTTCATAAATAGAAATACGAAACAGAAGTCTAGTCGTTTCTATATTCAGTAAAAGCTAAGAGAAATAGTCCAGACATTGATATATTCAGATAAATGAAAAGAAATACGCTAGCAAACCCTGTTGAACAAACTGTGCATTACGCTTAATCCACAAGGGAATATCAACAGAGAACAAATATAGCATGATTTCCATAGTAAGGAATTTGAGCAAGTAAACTACGATCTCGTACAAGTATGGTAAAAGGGAAAACCTTAACCCTCGGTCGACGGAACCATGAAACGAAACCGGAGACTAATGCTAAAGACTTGTTAAACGCCTCGGCATTCTGTTACAGTCGCACAGTAGTGTCACATGGCACAAAAAATACAAACATGTATATGTTTAAGGTAAACCAATAAATGTACAACGCATTATAATACCCTGAAAAGAACCAACGACTGTATTATGTATATATAAGCACATAGTCAAGTTTAACCAGCAACTCTGTTTTGGAACAGTTGCCTTGTCCGCATTAAATCGGACGCAAAACCAGAAGAAAACCATTGAAATCGAAACTTAAGAGCACATATGACC
Organism: Pinus tabuliformis; assembly: GCA_031772625.1. Classification (NCBI taxonomy): domain Eukaryota; kingdom Viridiplantae; phylum Streptophyta; class Pinopsida; order Pinales; family Pinaceae; genus Pinus; species Pinus tabuliformis. The sequence goes on from CM062820.1 coordinate 1,371,111,073, forward strand.
TCGGCATTTGAAGAGATAGTCATGCAATCAAATTTAATTAGAAAGGAACATTATAAATCCTGAAACATTAAGTCTGTATATATATATATAGCCGTGGCCAAGGAGACGAATAAACCAAAGAAAACATTGTACATAGAGCTGAAACTTATTGAATCTCTCATGCCTTTACTCTCTAAAACATTTTAATGAAATAACCAGGGAGTCAACCCTCATGTTAAGTATTAAAGCTTAAACATTATACCGTTTGAGTACAAATCAGAACAGGCTTCAGAAATGAACAGTTATACATATAAAGGGGTTACGGCTATGTATGCAATGCTTAGCCTGTATCTTCTCCTAACCAAAGATTATCATCTAAAACAAGGGTAGAAACCCGAATTGGTAAAGGGACCCCAGGCCGCGGTGGTGCTACCCGGCATTCCTGTCAACTAAAATAAACGTTCAGCTGTTACCCTGAACAGATTCAACAAATGAAGTTAGGTGGCAATCGAGTCTACCTGTTATCAGGATAGTAGATAGAGCGAAGAGTTCTCTATCCTCGATGATGAATGACAACCGACCACCTGCGCACCTAAGTCAAACCAGAAAACCGAGAACTCGGATTTAACGATGATATACAATAACAAAATAAGGAACTGGTACAGACGATAGGAAGACAAGGTAGCGACACCATATACCTATTAGTTAGCAGCGCGAAAGTGGAATAGAGCTGAAGTTTGAAACTGATCGAAGCTGCATGAGTATTGGGGCAGGCGAATCGCCACAGCTCTGCGACACACCGTCGCACCGAAATGAGAAACAAAATGAGTTGAATGGAAGCACACATAAACTAAATACTATACCTTTCTTACTGACTCATGGCAAGGTCTCAACCCTCGATCTGCAGAGAGTCTCTTCCACCGTTCGATGGCCGGTTAGGGTCGATGGGATCCGAGCGCGAAATTGGTATGCCCAAGGTGTCAGGCCCATAGGTGCTTGGGGCACCGGGCGCACATGGCATGACGCCATCTAACCCTTGATCTTTCCAAATGGACGATGCTGCCCTCGCCACCGAAGTCAAGGCTGGACACAATGTTTAAACTTACAGATATCTCGGGATTTAAACGAGTACACGATAGCAGCTGCCATAAATTCGCTTGAAAGGACTGACAGTCATATTGGGTTGTGCACATAAACCCTTTGCATGCCTCGAAACATTATCTATACCGCCAAATAAATTGATTGTGGTTCTCCGCGGCGAACCTTAGGAATTGATGTATAGTTTGAATCTATATCAACTGAATGGAAACAAATGTATAGATCTTCAAATCGTTCATGACTACTATATTGTTATAAGAATGTATTCATAAGGTTAATGAAGTAGAATGCATGGATGAGTTAATATATGGGGGTTAATCGCCATAAAAAAAATTTTACTCCATATGTGTACGTGAAAACTATTATCTAAATAGAAATTTTAATTTAATACAATATTCTCATTATAATAGAGATATATAAATTTTAAATATATATTTGAAAATAAAAAAAATCTTTCATTCAATATAATTTATTAAAAGAAAAAAATTAACTTTTTATCATAGTAAATTATCAATAATATATCATATACACTACGACTCATTAAATTATCAATAATATATAATATATTAATATACAGTGCCACTTATTATATAGAATAACTTATGTAAGCGGTAAATAATAAGTAATAAGAATTATTTTATTTTTTTTTAATTATTTTATCTGTTTATAAAATAATTATAAAAATGTAGCAAAGAATAAATTGAAAAAATTAAAATTATTTTTTTGAAATCAAATTTACAAATCAAAATAAAAATTATTATAATTTTAACTTTTGAAAATAAAAATTTAAATTATTTTACTTAGAACATATTTAATGTAGTTAATTATTACTTAATTAATTATTATTTAATTATTACTCTTTATAAATTAAAAATTTTCTCATACTTATTTTAATATCCGTTGCCTAAGAAGTTTACTCTAATAGAATAGTATTGTTTAAAAAAGACAGTTCAATTTTCTATATTAATTTAAAACTTTATCATAAACAAATAAATATTAAAAGAAAAAATATAATATATTATATAGAATTGCAATGTAGTATATAGTATTTAGGAGCTTCAATACGAGTTTCATTTATACTAATTATTATGAGTTTATGCCAAAAAAAATTGTTTTTATTTTTTATTTTTCTAATTATATTAAAAAAATTATTATTTTAGACCTATATCATGTCCAAAAATAATATCTGAACCATTAATCTTTAGCAATACATTTCATAACTATTATTTATTTTTCATTTAATTTGAAAAGAAATGGAATTTTTTATACTCACCCAATTATCTTCAAGAAATATATATTCTATTATTATTTTTTATTATTTTGGTTTTAAATATTTTTTAAAATGGTTATAATTAAATTTTGAAAATAATATTATATATTAAAAAATATAAATTATAATGGATTTTTTTTAATATATTTTATAGTTAGAAATATAATAATAGATATATGTAGCAATTTTGGAATTTCATGAATAATTTTTTTTATTATTTTTTCTTATTTAAAAAATATATAAAGAAATTATAAAATTTAATATATATCTATGTTGAACAAGTTTTTGATACGCGGTACTTTCCATAAGGGGGAAAGAATAAATGGCAGGGCGAGAAGTGTTGCCAAAATTTAGAGAAACTTAAGTTGGGAGCTGCACTAAATTAAAATTTAATTTTTTTCCATCCAAATTTTGTCAATCAAATTTCATTTTGCAAAAAAACATGTAAAAGATTGAACTTTGAAACATTGCAAAAAAAATCAAAATATTAATCTATCAACAATTTTTTAATCAAATTCATTCCGAGCAAAGAAACATGTAGAACTCCCAATTGTTATTACTCTATTATTAGGTGATTTCATGCAACTCTATATGTTAAGTCATTGGTTCAATTCTTCACCCTTGATGTAACCTCACCAATATTATATATATGACATCTAATTATAATAAAGCTAAGAAAAAATAAAAATTATATTAATATTAATTAAAAAAAATAAAACAATAGAGTTTAAATCTAATGTATTTTTAAAAAGAGTTTGTATAATAAAATTAATATGAAAATTAAATTAAAAATTGTTTTTTAATAATATTTATATTTCAAATTTGAACTACTTTAGTATTCTATTTTTTGTCCATTCAGCTCGGACATTAATAATGGTTTTGCAAGTGGCCAACAATCTTCCTAAATTTTTTATATCCATCCACCATTTAACAATATGAAGAGAATGAATAGCTTTCCAATGACAAAGATCAAGGTTCGCTAGATGCCTCATCTTCATTTGGATAAAGGGCTTTCCGTAAACAAGGTGTTTCTCTTAGTTGCACACCCATATCCACTTAAAAACAAATACAACACAAAGACACGCAACTTCATTAATTCAATTGCTTAATTACATCACACTTATATAGGAAAACTTATGCAACCAATTCCTAACTACTCACAACTAATTCCTGTTCAACTGCTCATAACTAATTCTGTTCAACTGCTTCATAACTAAATCTATTTCTGCATTATTTTCACATCCTCCCTTAATGGAGAAATGGATTCTCTACAATACCTAACTGACTTCTAAAAACTTCAAATTTGATTTTACCAAGGGGCTTAGTAAATATATCAGCCACATTATCCTTGGTGTTACAAAATATCAATCCAATTTCTTTTGACTCAATTTTCTCACGTACAAAGTGGTACTGTAACTCAACGTGTTTTGTTCTAGCATGGTAAACTGGATTATGTGCTAATTTGATAGCACTCTGATTATCACAATTGATACATGTTGCACCACTTTGCGCTTCTTCAAGATCTGCAAGAATTCTCCGCAACCAAATAGCTTCACAGGTGGCATTGGTCAAAGCTTTGTACTCTGATTCTGTTGAAGATAAAGAAACAGTTGGCTATTTCTTACTACTCCAAGATACGACCCCTGATCCAATATGAAATGCATAGCCAGAGGTAGATCGTCTGTCATCTGGATTTCCTGCCCAATCTGAATCAGAAAAACCTGTCAGTACAACATCAGATACATCAGTATACATAATACCAAGATTCACTGTTCCCTTTAAGTATCGGAGAACTTTCTTTGCTGCATTCCAGTGATTTCCTGAAGGCTTAGCCATGAACTGACTAAGGATACTGATTGAGTATGCAATGTCTGGCCTGGTAGTGGTGAGATAGTTCAAACTTCCCACTAACTGACGATATAATGTTCCATCTGCCTCTTTCGAACCATCTTCTTTGTACAACTTTGCATTCTGTTCTAAGGGAGTTGACATGGCTTTGCAATCTGTCATATTGAACTTTTTAAGAATCTCCTTTGTATATTTGCTTTGAGTGATCAAAGTTTTACCAGTTTCTCTCCATACCTCAATGCCTAAACAGTAATGCATTTCACCCAAATCTTTCATTTCAAAAAACTGTGACAACTGAACTTTAATTTCTTCAATTAACTTGTGAGCGCTGCCTGTTATAATCAGATCATCCACATATAAAGATATTAAAGCAACATTTCTTTTTTCATTTTTCTTAACATACAAGTTAGGATCATTTTTTCTTTTCACAAACCCATTCTGAAGAAAGAAAGTATCAATCTTTACATACCATGATCTTGGTGCCTGTTTCAAACCATACAATGCCTTTCTTAACCTGCAAACTAGATGCTCCTGTCCCTGTTTGACAAACCCTTCAGGTTGAACCAAATAAACTTCTTCCTGTAAATCACCATTTAGAAAAGCAGATTTGACATCCATTTGATGTATATTCCAATTATGTTTTGTGGCTAAGGCAATCAGTAATCTAATTGTATTCAACTTAGCGACTGGTGCAAAAGTGTCTTCATAATCAATGCCCTCTTGTTGAGCATATCCTTTTGCGACTAATATTGCCCTAAATTTATCAATTGTACCATCTGCTTTAAATTTTGTTTTATACAACCATTTGCTTCCAATTGGAACTTTATTTTCAGGAAGTTCCACTAATTCCCATGTTTGATTTTTCATAATAGAAGCATACTCATCATTCATAGCATTAATCCATGGTTCATGTTGTTTAGCCTGCTCATAATCAATTGGTTCTTCAACATTCATTATATTAGACATTAAGGCATAGTCTCTATACCTTTCAGGAAGCCGAGTCTGTCGGGACGACCTTCTTGGTGTGGGTGTTCCATCCATGATTCGTTGGCTTTGAGGTGTATCACCTCCTTGTGATGACTCACTGCTGCTAGATGTGCTCGTACTGCTGCTATCATCCTGATCCTGTACCTGTACCTGGACCTGTTCCTGTTCCTGCTTAATCAAAGTATCAAGCTTGATATGCGCATCATTAGAAATATGCCATGTATCATTCTTTGTATTATTTTTATCAGTCTGCTCATGAAACAATACATCACGACTTGCAATTAGTTTATGGGAACTTGGATCAAACAATTTATAAGCTTTCTGATCCGTACAATATCCAATGAAAATACACTTGATGGACTTGGCATCAAGTTTTCTTCTGTTAGCTTCAGGAATATGAGCAGAAGCAGTACATCCAAAGACTTTGAAATGACTCACATCAGGTTTATAACCATAAAGAACCTCAAAAGGAGTTTGAAAAACTAATTTCTTAGTGGGACATCGATTCTTCAGATAAACAGCAGTGTTAATGGCTTCTGCCCAGAAACCATTAGAGATGTTCTTACCTTGCAGCATACTACGAGCAGATTCCACCAAGGTTCTATTCCATCGCTCAGCAACACCATTTTGCTGAGGGGTATGTGGCACTGTGAACTGTTGTTGAATTCCATTAGATTTACAATAGGTGTTAAATGCTTTTGATTTATATTCACCCCCTTAATCAGATCTGAGTATTTTAATGCACTTTCCTGTTTGTTTTTCAACCATATTTCGAAACTCTTTAAAATACTCAAATATGTCACTTTTCCTTCTAACGAAATAGACCCAGGTATATCTAGATCTATCATCAATAAAAATAACAAAGTATGAAGCACCACCAAGAGACCTAGTTTGCATAGGTCCACATACATCAGTGCGAATTAATTCAAGTATATCATACTTTCGTTTCTCATTATGAACAGGAAACTCTTCTCTATGCTGCTTACCAAGTGCACAAGCTTCACATGGTAAATGTTCACACTTCATAACAGGAAGACCTTCAACCATTGATTTCGTTTGTAACAACGATAAATCATTGTAATTTAGGTGCCCATACCTGTGATGCCATAATTCTGCTGTCGATGTCTCTTGGGATGTCAATGCAACATGGCGCTTGACTGTCACATCCAATCTGTATAATCCTCCAACCCTGGTACCTGTAGAAACAACCTTGTAGTGGTCCTGAACATCTTTCACTATACACCCCAATTTACCAAATTCTACTTTTAAATGATTATCAATGATAGCGGAAACAGATAGCAAATTCTTTTTAAGAGCAGGTACATACATCACATTATGAATCTGTCGCATTTGTCCATTAGTTAAGTACACATTTATTATGCCATAGCCTTGAACTTTAAGTGACCTATCATCTCCTAGGTAAATGTGTGTACCATCAGATTTCTCATAATATTTATCATACCATTCTTTATTACAAGTCATGTGTGCCGATGCACCAGAATCTATAAACCAAGTATTCTCATCATCAGTTTCAGCAGACAATGCAGCATCAGAAAGAAATAACTTAAGATTTTTAAATCCATCATTCACTGAGGTGTCTCTGTTTATGTAATTTCCATTATGCCTGCTATGTCTTTGATTTGATTCATTATTCTTTCTCCTATAACAATCTTTTGCCAGATGTCCAGGTTTTCCACAATAATGACATACAATGTTCCTTTTAACATAAGAATCAGGAGGTGCCATACCTTTCTTCTTTGCTTGAAAACGGCCTCAGTTTCTGTCCCATGGTCTCCCTCGGAATGGTTTTTGGCCTCTTGCAGTCAAAGCCAAATCAGAACCATTTGACTCCAGTTCAAACGTTTTCATGCGCTCTTCTTCTTGACGAAGAATTCCAGCCAATTCTTCAAATGTAGGGGGTGTCGGTCTAGCCGAGAGAGCTGAAATAAAGACTTTATAATCTGGGACTAACCCCTTTAACGTAACAGTTACCAAGTTTGTACTAGAAACCTTTTCACCAATATCACCAAGCTTATCACTAAAGTCTTTAATTCGGGAAACAAAGTTGCTAATACTTTCATTGGCATCCATTTTGATAGATAGCAGCTTTGTTTTTAAAAATAAAATACGGTTTGCATTAGAAGTTTCATACAAACCTTTGAGAGTGTCCCATGTTGCCTTTGAAGTTTCACAGTCCCGAATATGTGGAATAATATTGTCCTTCACTGACATGCGTAGCAGCACCCTTGCTTTTATTTCACGCTTCTCCCAATCTTGAGTGTTAGTAGGAGGTTGAGGCTTGGTCTCGTCACCCTTGACAATCGGCCAGAGATTGTATGCCTTCAGTACTGTGATGATCTTAAATTTCCAATTTACATAGTTTTCTCCATCAAGTTTTGAAGACTCATTTAAATATGAATCTGCAAGAGGATTAGCCATTTCTCCAGAATGACCAAATTCAAAAAAAAAAACGCAAGCATCTTAAGGTTGGAAAACTGGTTAATTAATAAATAAAACTCTGCGTAGACACTTCACACTCAGCTGCGTATACACTTCACACTCAGATCACTGCCTGAGAAATTTAATAAATAAAACTTTGCTACAGACAATTTGCAAACTTGCTCCCTTTCTGTTTTAAAATAACCAGAACAACTTGCTCCAAAAACCCAACCGAAGCGATTTATGACAAAAACGTGGAACGAGACCTTTCAAAAAAAAATAACCAAACCACAAGTCTGTTCAAAAGAACAAACCTACCGAAGCAATCACAAGTCGAAGCAATCACAAGTTTGTTCAGCAAAACCAATCGAACCGATTCGATCCGCCTTCTTCTGGACAATCATCAGTTTAAAAAACGACTCCATGCAACCGTCTTGAGGTCTCTTCACAGCACTCCTCACTGTCTCACGTCCACTAGCAAGCGGTTCCGGGCTACTCAACAGTCTTCGACAGCACCGGGTTCTGGACAGGGCCTGGACAGGGCCAACCTCGACGTCTTCGACACAGCGCTCAGTTTAAAAACCTCCACGCACACACTAATTCACGCACACAGGTCTCTTCACGCACACTCTAATGGCAGAGTCACTCCCTGCCCATGAAGAGAAGAGAGGCGCAAACAAAAGAGCTCTGTGCTCTGATACCAACTTAAAAACAAATACAACACAAAGACACACAACTTCATTAGTTCAATTGCTTAATTACATCACACTTATATAGGAAAACTTATGCAACCAATTCCTAACTACTCACAACTAATTCCTGTTCAACTGCTCATAACTAATTCTGTTCAACTACTTCATAACTAAATCTATTTCTGCATTATTTTCACATATCCAAATCTAAACCTAGTGGCATACCCTTCCCTTCTCATAGTTCCATCAGTTCAAGCATAGTTTCATCAGTTCAAGCGGCACCCAAACTGGCAATGTCAAATACACCTAAGTTCACACTTATTCATAGTAGGTTGCAGTGAAGCTCCCAAAAACTCCAAAGTACTTATTGATGCTCCCGATAATTTTTGAAGATCTCTTATCAGCGCCAATGGAGCGTTTACGATCAGCTCCCAAGCTCACAGGAGCAAGGGAGCTTCAGGTACGTGTTGTCCAATAGTACCGCTGTAACTATTATATATATATATGAGCTTATAAATTTTGTTATTGAACATTATTATACAATAAGTTATTATATATATATATATATGAGCTTATAAATTTTGTTATTGAACATTATTATACAATAAGTTTTAGAATGTATAAATTGTAATGGGCTAAATTTTTTAAATAGTATAAATATTTGAAATTCAGAAAAATTAATACCGTAAAATATAACTATCTAAAAATTAAAATAGTACGGTAATAATAATGATAATGGGAGGACAACCATAATAAATGGAGAATACTCAATATTGTTTATAAATGGAAAAATTTCAATATTGTTTATAAATTGATGATAGATAAAATATTAATAACCAATTTTGCTTTAAAAATGCTTCAACTCTACCGAGGAAAGTTCCATTATAGAACCAAATTAAAGTTTATTTTGATTAAACCTTTCATAAAAATAATCAAATAATATTAAAAAATATAAGATAATTTTTATAATTGAAAATAAATTGCGTTAATCAACGTAAGTGTAAATATTAAATATATCAGATCATTCGTCAATATTTTGAATAAATTTGTGATAATATTTATTCGATTATATAGATTTTTATTTTGACTGTCGTATACCGATCAAGTGTTATTTATTTTATAAATGATTGATGTGGAAACATGGTTTCTAATGCCTCCCAATCAACATCGCTTTCAAAATGTTATCTTTAAATAAATGATCGTAACTCGCTGTCATCGTGAGTTCATATCAAATGTCCTCCAAATTGCTATATTAGTTCATATCCGATGTCCTCCAAATTACCAGCTGGTAATACACAAGAAGTTTTCGCTTCGATTATCAATAACACAATGGCTATCATTCTCCCCTGAAAAGATCCTCCGCTTTTCCATCCTATGCTAAAAGCTACGAGGAAAAAAAACTATTATCTTGATCAGAAACAACTTATTCTAGTTAACTGTTACATAAGTTCTAATTGACCATGGCAGTGCGATTGCATTCATCTATAGGAAGATGGATGTATATCTACTATTTCCTTATATGTGACGATGATACACACCATGTAACAAAGACCTTTCAGGTAAAATGCATTTTATTTGTTGAAATGTTTTTCAGATAACAGTCAATAAATCTACGCTTGTAATGTTTGGTATCTCTTAATTGATAGTTCCCAGCTGAACGTAAAAAAGTTTTTATTCTAATTCCACAGTATTTATAGAAGATGAAATTCAGTAAAACTGCATATTTGTAATTACTAAGAGCTATGCCCAATTCTAGTTACACATCATTAATCAGTGTGAAATTTTACTAAAATTAGGGTACAACTGTTTATAAACACATCGAATCTTGCGAAACTCAGCATATGAAGGAATTAAGATGTATTTTCCTCATGCTCACCTTAAACAATTGATACCTATTTGAATGACGGAATTGGTTCTGCATGGAGATTTATAGCCAGAGTCCAGGGAGCTGTGGCTGAATTATTGGAGGCTGACTATTAGCGGTCTCAACGTGATAGTCAACACGACTAGTGTTATGCTTGAAACTTGACTGGATTCTGTCAGCGGCACACCTGGTTCTCGATTAGGTAAACTCTGGTCTGGTCCAAAACGTCGCTATTCAACAGGTAGACTCGTTGAGAACGATGTATTTCTGACGTATGTGAAGTTTTTGTCAAAACGTTAGTTAAATCCATTAATGTAAGTTTTCGCCATTCAACGGATTAAATTTAGATAATTTGCCGGTTGAAAATGGGGCTGGATAGAAAATAACCAAATCTTGCAGCGTTTTCGTAACCTTCTCGTGCATTTGATTTCCCTGCGCACGAGGAAGGATTTCAGGTGGCTATTCATTGTCTTTTAAGGTATTCAACACAGACAGACCAAGGAAGGACAATTAATGAACACCGACATTTTCTCTTTCGTGTTCGACTATGCCACTATGCAAATGCGTTTCGTACTACCCCACGAACTACAAAGCAGGAATGGCTGCGTTGGCTTGCCTAACGAAGGTGGTTGTCCTTGGCTACCAGTCAACCATAAACTTTTAGGTGTACGAGGTCTTTATACCAACCATTGATGCATAAAAACAACAATATTTAAACAACATTCCCTCGTTCTTCTAACAGGTTGTGCGCATTATGTGGTTGCTCTCCTAGCTACACACCAACCGCAATTCCATGCTTGTATATACTTTTTTAAGTATGGAATGAACAAAATTTATGTTCTCTATAAGCCATAGCTACCAAATTCGGCCGTACTGACCAGAAAATTTTGGAAATACGGCACTACGATTCGATTCGGTCGCAAATTTGGAAATTGGAATTGGGTACGGTTTTTTTTAAATACATTTTTTATATTAATTTTTTTTATAATAAATCTTAAATGGTAGGCTAAACTTATTAACTTATTACAATGATAATGAATGGAATTTGGTAAATAAAAAATTTTATATTAAAAAAAATTATTATAAACTGTAAATGGTATGTTAGTAATATTACATTTATGATGGAATTTGGAATTTAGTAAAATAGTATGTTAAGAATATTACAATTAGGATAAATGGTAAATGGTATATTAAGAATATTATAATTACAATGGAATTTAGTAAAATGGTATGTTACTAATATTATTAATAAAACATAAATTTTTATATTAAAAAAATTACATTTACTATTTAATTTGGTAGAGATTTTTATTTATATATATATGTAAGTGAAAAAAATAGAAATTTCTATATTAAAAAAGTAGTAAATAGTAAATTGTATATTAAAAAAGTTACAGTTGCAAAAAGAATAGCTTATATATTAAAATATAGTAAAAAATAGTAAGTTTATACGCGTTAAAAATAATAAATTCCTATAACAAAGAAAAATAAATTCTTATTTATAAATATATAGTCTCCAATTTTTTCTATTTGAATTTTATACATCCCCTATTCCCCACTAGTAACAAAATCGAAACGATGAATTAAAGTTGGGGTGTGTTTCTCCCTTCCTGTCTGTTGGGGTATGTTTCTCCCTTCCGGTCTGTTTTGAATTGAGTAGAATGCATATCTGGACTAACAAAATCTACACTATAAACAACTCTTTGAAAGTGTGTTTTACTGGAAATGCTAAATCTACAAGGAGAGAATTATGTTGTTTTAGTTATTAATTAATAATGTTGTTATTTTTTTATTTTTAAAGGTTATATTAAAATTTAGAATTTGAGAATATGATTTTTTTTTGAAATATATATTAAAGTATAGATTTTTTTAATTTAAAAATAATTTAGTTTTGAAAGATCTTTACTTCCAAATTTTTTCCGTATTGTATTTTAGGTAATCAAATTTTTTCCGTATCGAATCGTATTCGAATTCGAATTTGGTAACTATGCTATAAGCTAGATCTCTATTGTTGTTAATCACAAACCATTTTATCTCATGTCCGAGGTCAATATCTATCCTTTTTTTTTTGGTAATCACAAACCATTTTATCTCATGTCCGAGGTCAATATCTATCCATGTTTTTTGGTTTCTAGGGGACAGATTTATACCCACTTTTCCCATCTTGCTTTTCAAGTAGGGCTACTTATACTTTTAAATCCGGAGGAATTGGTTTTTTGTTCTTGCCTCCCAATTAAAATCACAACACTTTTATAATAAATTTAAAAATCTGTAGAATTAAATAATTATTCTAAATAAATTGATAATTTTACATTCATTCTGTAGACGTTATATACCTGACAATTTATTTTTCGTTAAATTTTATTCTCCGCACCTAAACTATAATGTTTATTGAAAATGGGATTTTTCTGATTTCAGAGAGGAGACGAAGAAAATGGTTGCCATCTGCATTGTGTTTATGGTGCTGATCCATCCTAATGAAAGCTACCGATATGGTATGGTTGGCTAGTCTTATATTTTTTATTTTGCTTCGTTTTATATTTTTAATTTTAATTTATATTATATGTAATTTAGTTGATATTTTACATAATTTAGTTTTAATAATATTATTTTCATATTATTGAATTCAAGATATAAAAAAATATAATCAATGTCATTTTAATTATAATATTAATAAGTAATTATTTGATCTTGAAGTTAGTTTTATATATTGAGAAATATTGTATCACTGATGAATTATTTGGACGATCATAAGTGATGTAGGTGTTATAGTATGTTTGAACTTGTGTGATCATTAGTTGGTGGGGTTTATTACTTTTGCTTAGAAGTTGGGTAGATCTAACTGATCTAAGGATATTACAGAATTAGATTTGTCTGTGCTATTGAAATATTTGTTTACTAGTTAACTTAAGATAATATAATTTTTGTATATTGACACTTTATTGATGTATTTATAGATATAACATGATTTCCATTCATTAAGACAATTTATTTATATATTTCTTAGATGATATCACAATGTAAGTATATCTAACCCAAAACATGTGAGAAATAGAATAAAGACTATGGTCTATATGAAAGGACTACTATGAATGGTTAATAAATGTTTATTTTATTTTATAAACACTTATGTTTTTTAACCATTAGTACTGGTTACTTAAGGCTTCTTATTTCAACTTAATGTGGATGAGAATTTCTTTTCTTTTTTGTTTTATTTTTAATTGAGGGCAATCCTCAAGCCAATATGGTGAGCATATGTTTAGTCTTAATGCTTATCAATAGATGCAGTGTATTTAAGAGTTTGATAGATGCATTTCCTTTTAATAAATTTAAAAAATTATATTCATTCTAGTGCCTCCCCACCCACCAATTTCCTAGGGATTTGAGATTATTCCAATTCTAATAAGTTCCTCCATGATAAGTTCCTCTTTATTATTATAATATTCATTTATAATTCATTTTTTTTCTTAAGTTAAAGTTGATCCACAATATTTTTATATATGGTTAATGAGGTAAATGTGTGCATCAGTAAGACATTCTTCGTGTTGTAATATTTCTATTGGTTATATTTATGAAGCTTTCGGGTATATTAGCCACATTAATATTTTTAATGTCATTGGTTTATTTTATTTTTATAAATAATATTAATGTGGTGAACCATTTCACTTACGGATAGATTGAAGGAAGTTAATCACCTACACAAAGATAAGTAATCTACGGTAAATAATCTTAGTTAGGGAAAAGGGAACCAAGAAAGTCAAAGGGAAGAAAGCTTGAGGAAACCTTATGAGCTTGGTACCTGGTTTGAGGAGTTCCAAGAAAGGATAATCAAGTTATAATCTTGTGAACCTCAGATGTTGTTAAAGGTGGAAGGACACTCCTAAGTAAACGATTCTCGAACTCATTGGCTAATGGAGTACCAAAGAGAAGCTTGACTGCTCAGTTGCAATTCCTAGACTAAGACTTAGTATGGATCAAGCGGAATCTTGGAACAAACCTATTATGGTTGTTATTCAAACAACTACTCTAGAAATGAAAACTGGGTGAGGGGAGTTCTGGTAGTGAATACCATATTCATATGTTTGGTGGAACACTCTCTTTTCTGGTGATTTTGTGGTTGGTTCAAACAGTAAAAAAAAATTATAAGTATTTTGGATCTATAATCTATGATCCATTGTTTAATTCTATCTAATGAGTAAATTTTCTTGTTTATATAATGGTATATCTATCTTCAAGTAAAGATCAACTCTTTTGAATAAATGGAAACTTTAAATTTCATTCAAGCTAAATTAAAATTTGTGAACCCAAGTTAGTCAGTTACTAGGCGAAGTTAGCCCAAAAAATAGTCTCGAGTTCAGAAATTAAGATTCGAAAAATTGGGCAGGTTGTGGGTAACGTCCTGCTAAGGAACCTCAGACTAGTATAAAAAAGTAAGAATGAAACATAAGTAATATATTCGAAATAGTGAAAACTAAATTATGTAAACATATAGCTGCATGCAAACATACCAATACCAATATTTATCTCTTATAGCATTAAAGTTGTGGAAGAAGTAACTTACATTGCAAGTGTCACAATCGAACAAATCTTATGTTTTTGACAACAGAAAACTAAATAAAACACATGAGTCAAGTAGTAGGGTACTGAGGCTTATTCAGGATTTCTAGATAATAATAATAATAATAATAAAGTAATGAATAGTGTTCAAAAGATGTAGTGGGAAGCGAGGAAGAAATTCCAAACCCTAGTGATCATTGATATTACAAGGCATTAAAATTATATTTACAATAGTAAAAGAGATGGTTGCATGGAAAATACATTAACTAAAGCACAAGAAACAATTATTGAAAATACAAGAAATAGAATGAAACATTGTAACAAAAATTGAATTTATATGAAGGCCGTGAAGCAAGGAAATTTTTAAGGGTAGAAATTTTTCTTAAAGTTTAGAAATTTTGGCCAATATTACTAGTTGTTATTATGCAAAGTGTAAAAGGCTTGCCAATACTTTTGTAAAAATATTCATATTTCTAATGATCTTGTGTATGCTCTATAACTTTTTGACAATCTCTAAGGTAAAATATTATTATACTATAAAATTTGGTCGAATCATATTCTAAAAATTTGGAAATTCACGAATACTTTTTTTTAAAGCTTCCAAAATTAGCCGATTTGTAAATATTAGCACCTAAAATATTCCCTCCCAGGAAGGCATAAAAAATATTCAAATGCATAAGGAAAGATCTATCATGAGGCCCTTTAATATGCAACCATAATAAGAATAGTTATGAATAAGTTCTGGAATGACCAAGGGCTAGGGTTTCTAAGTTGTGATCCCCACTATCTAGAACAAAGAAAGAATTCATAGGAAGAAATTCTGATCATGAGTCTAGAGTTTTGATTGGCCCAAATATCCCGAATAAGGAGAAACCACCATGATAAACACTGACCTGTAATTATATTGTCGAACTAAATTACGCTACTGAAGGATGTAATTCGTGAAAAGGTAAGCATAGTCAGGGTTTCAAACTATTGACATACTAGATAATGAGTAAATATGATGTAGGAGCATTGGCTCTCAAAGATCAAGCTTGAAGTATCTAGTCGGACCTAAGGGTCTAGACGTTAGCCAAGAAGGGGCCATTGTAAAATTTCATGTGAAACAATATTTATTTCTTAGCAAGCATAGACAGGGAATCTATTTAGTGGTTCATTTAACATTAAGGCTGACACAACCATTATTAGTTTTTAAACTAGGAAAACAGATCAGGTTAAGATAGTTAGGAACTTGTTTGAAGAAACTGTTAAGCAACTAAAAAGTAACTGAGGAACAGTTCCTCAACTGTAAAGAAATTTCTAATAACGTATTCAAAAGAAAAAAAGAGGGAAGTCTGTTAGGCCCCTATACTACTAGTGTAACCCCTTATTGTTATTAGTACAACCCACTTATTATATTGATGTACCCATGTAGTGCCCATATTGTTACTAATGTGCCCCATAGAAGCCCACTATTGTTATTATTGTGCCCTTACATTATTATTGTTATGTCGGCTCTGATTATGTTATGACCCCTTAGACTCCTATATATAGAAAGGAGGTCTTTTCATTTGTATCATCCAAGAATTGTTCATTTATGTAATGTAAAGGAGGTTTCCACCTCGAAGAGGCTGAATTCTAAGGTGTTGATCTATCTTTTCTATCTTTTCTTGAGCTGGTTTCATAACATTTGGTATCAGAGCTTTGGATTCTAGGGTTTTGCTGCTCCAAACAGGTCATCGTGGCATTTTCGCTATAATTTTTTTCTGTGACGTTTCAGAAGTCGCAAAAAAAACCCATTTGAGAAGAAATCGCGTTGAACCTTGGGTCCAAATTTCAGAGCTTTTCGCATGATATTTGCGGAAATATGATCTGAGGAAGTGGGTCATTTTGCACACTCCTAAATTACATTCAAAACAGGGGACTTGGGGAAAATCCTCATAACTTTCTTTCTGAGCATCGGATTGAAATTTCGTCAGAAGGTACAGAAAGAGGACGGACTTTAGTTTTCCTTTATATAATTTTTAGAGTCAAAGGTCGAAAGAGTGACACGTGGCACTTCATACAATTTCACTCTACTGAACTAGTCTGCAACCAGGTCACTGCGGGAGATTGTGCATAACGCTTTCTTGGAGAATCCAATTTGCGTCAGACTTGTGGCATTGGAAAGAGGACACAGAGGGCTACTACAGGTCATAATTTCAGAACTTAAAGATCTGAAAATACAGAGTTACAGTCGTTTCAGGATCTAGCTCCTAAAATCAAGAAAAAGCAAGATGAGGAAGTTTGATGGCAAGGATCCTGTAAATTGGATACTTCAGATGGAGAAATATTTCGATCTACATGAGGTGCAACTATTACAAAAGGTATGTATTGCATCTTCATATTTAGAATCGGATCCATTTTTATGGTATGAAGGGCTTTGTTCGCGTAAAAAACTTGTTACGTGGTCAATTTTCACGGAGGAAATGATAGCACATTATGAGGATACAAAGAGAAACACCTTCTCTAGAGCAACTCCACAACAATTGGAAAGAGTAAAAGGGCTTTGTGACATATTTGAAAGTAAAATTATGGAAACAAGGAAGTCTACCCTTCGCAACTTTAAAGATGGACGTGTTGTTTCTCCTAGCCTTCCACAACCTACAAGGGTTACACCACAACAATTGGAAGAAAAAAGAGAAAAAGGGCTTTGTTACAATTGTGATAGCAAATGCGCTAAAGGTCATAAGTGTGTTGAGAAGAAAGTATTTTACATAGAGTATGAAGAGGAGGAAGAAAATATATGCCAGGACCCGACCCCAGAGAAAGAAGAAATGAATCAGAACATATCTTGTAAACTATTGGCAAGAATGACCACTCCTCAAACTCTCAAGATAGAAGGACATATGAAGAATAAAAAGGCGCAAGAAGTGAAAGATCACATCAAGAAAGAAGAAATGAATCCAACCGTATCTTGTAATTCACTGGTTGGAATTACCACTCCTCAAACTATCAAGGTAGAAGGACATATCAAGAAGAAAAATGTTCAAGAAGTGAAAGATCACATCGAGTGTCAAGAAATGAATCCGACCATATCTTGTAAAGGATTGGAAGAAATTACCACTCCTCAAACTCTAAAGATAGAAGGACATATCAAGAAGAAAAAGGTTCAAGCAGTGAAATATCACATCGAGCATCAACAACAAGTTATCCAACTTTTAAAGGATAATGCCACTTCGGTGCAAAATCAAATGAAACAACAGGTAGATCAACATCATAGTGAAAAAAAATTTGATGTAGCCAATTGGGTATTTTTACTGCTACATCTAAAGCAAGCTATTTATGAGAAGGAAATGTTGGCAATACTACATGCACTTAAAAAATGGCGACCTTACCGAATGGGAAGACTCTTCAAAGATGAGGATGTGGAAGCATTGTTTTGTGCTATTTCTATTATCCAACCAAATTGGATAATCAAAGCAAGGGATGAATGGAAGAAGGACAAAGAAGTATGGCCACTTATTCAAAAGTTGCAAAAGATCCCAATTCAAACAATATTTCCAGATATTGAAAAGGAAGGAAAAATGATATTGGAACCTGGAGCAGTCACAGAAACAAGAACCCGACAGCTACGTAATCAATCAATTTCAGATTATCTCATCAAGTGGAAGAACTTACCCGCTGAAGATTCCACATGGGAGGACAAGAATTTTATACAGAAGCATCAAGAACTACTCAAGCGTTGAGGACAACGCTTTTTGAAGGAGAGGGGCATGTTAGGCCCCTATACTACTAGTGTAACCCCTTATTGTTATTAGTACAACCCACTTATTATATTGATGTACCCATGTAGTGCCCATATTGTTACTAATGTGGCCCATAGAAGCCCACTATTGTTATTATTGTGCCCTTACATTATTATTGTTATGTCGGCTCTGATTATGTTATGACCCCTTAGACTCCTATATATAGAAAGGAGGTATTTTCATTTGTATCATCCAAGAATTGTTCATTTATGTAATGTAAAGGAGGTTTCCCCCTCGAAGAGGCTGAATTCTAAGGCGTTGATCTATCTTCTCTATCTTTTCTTGAGTTGGTTTCATAACAAAGTCAGATAGGTTAGTTAGCTAGCCAGCCAACTAGCCAACCAGTCAGCTAGTGAGAGTGTGACTGTAAGCCTATGGGCAGAGTGTGAAATAGAGGCCACTGATATTGAAGATCAGGCCTGAGAGACAGAGAGTCTCGATGTGTAATCAGTTGTTTATGTATATATATATAGAGGTTTATTCTAGAACTGTATAAGTGTGTTTCGAATATTGAACGATGTGTGATGAGTGAATCATAATTCTGTTAATAGATGTGTGTAGGTAGGATTCAGCAAAACAATGGGAAGAGGAGACCGAGGCAAAGGATCATGATGGATCATTGAATCCATTTGAAGGAAGGTTCAAAGAAATGCTTTGGACATACAGTGATGGAAGAATCACACAAAAGTCAAGCTCAAGAGGAATGTGTAGCGGAATAGCAGAAGACCCAGAACATTGAAGAAACCCGAAACACAGAGGAGATATTGAAGGACAGCGAAAAAGCCAAGTATGAGAGTAGTGAAGAGTTGAAGAATCAGTGCACATGGACCATTGGATCCAACAGATCGACAGTTGAAATAACATCGTAGAGATCAGATAGTTGGAAGCGCATCACAACTTATTAAGTGAATGAAACCTAACCTTAAGCAAAGCCCGATTGCGATCAAGTGATATCAAGTGTGGAGCATTGGATCAAGAAGAAGATCAACGATGAAGATTAATTTCGCATCAAAATGTTTCACTAATGAATGAACTAACCTTGACCATAAGCAATTGTGATATGTGATTGCTCCAATGTGATTAATGAAGTGATCGCATCGCAAATGTTTAGAGGTGCTATATTAGACTTAAACAAATGTGACAAGTGGTATGGGGTAGACCCGATAAGGTTATAAACACGGTGTCTATATTTGAAGTCTAGAAGGTTGTGTTAATAGAATATTGGAGGAGAAGAAAAAATGTGTTAATGAGACCCGCGAAGGATGGCAATTGCGATAGCGATAAAGGGAGTCTCAGTAAAAGAAGAAAGGTATGCTTATGTGATTTCTATTATATAAACATTACAATCGAAATATCGCCAATAAGGGTTATATGGTTTAAGTCCAACATAACCAAAGATAAAGAGTGGAGTTTGGTTATATATGTGGGGTGGGCATAAATATTAATTGAAGGATTAATGAACAGGGTGCTTAAAGTACTAATAGTAATGAAAGGAAGGATTAAAGGTAAACTATGATTAGTTAATAAATCATTTCCGCATCAGATTTATTAAAGAGCCTTAATCATATAAGCAATGATGATTTAACTCGGTAGAGAGTTAACAATTCCTAGGAAGAATGTGATTATGTATTGTACATGCATACTATAGGTATAAGTAGGGGTAGCCTTGCGTCATTTGCTCTCAGAGTGGGATAAAGCTTTTTTTTTTTAGGAAACTTAGCAGGTTATGTTTTTTTTAAGAAGGAAGACAGATAGGAGGTCTGTAGAGGAGAAGAAATCAGATTATAAATTTGAAAAGGTGGAGGCAAATGCAGAAAGGAAAGTCAAATAGTAAAACCTAACAAAGTGACGATTTATTTCTCAGGAAGAATGAAGATGCATTAGAATGTTGAAGAGTGGAAGTAGACTGCCTTGTTAAATCATGCAGCTAGGTGGAGATCAAGTTATTTGAATCTGACAAGTAGAAGGCATCAGATAAGATAAGAGTAAGTGATACTCTTAAGAAGAGATTGCAGAAGCATAAGGAAAACACAGTGATGTCTATTCCTTGAGGGAAGTAGAGATCCATTCAAATATGAAGAATGCATGGAGACTGTTTGTGAAGCCATGTAGTGGTAGTGAACTTGAAGAATCCAATTGAAAGTTGGATAGAGAGGATAGGAGGGTTCTCATAAGGAAGCTGAGCATAAGCATTTTAAAGTGGCCATAGAAATTTGGCAGCAGCAAGCATTTGGAAGCTTCAGAATGGTATATTTTTTAAATAACATTGATACACTGGTGATAGTAAAGGAAAGTGAGATGATTACAACAACCTAGAGCAAGGAGTGCTCAAATTGGTTTTAGAGGAAAGAAACAGAGAAATGCTAACAGAATAAGCTCAGAGGAAATAAACTTAGTGAGGCATATGTAGCAAGAAGGAGACTTGTTATTGCAGAGGTAGTGTTACAGCTCATAAAGGCAATTCCACAAAGGATGTGGGTAGAATTGCTAAATGATGAAGAAAGCTGGTAAGAGTTTCTGAGGGAAAAAATAGGTGGTCAGAACCTAGTATTTCAATTGTTGTAGAAGTACAAGAGGACAGTTGTGTTTTTAGAAGAGGTAGATGAGTTGAAGCCTAGAAGGAACATAGCAAAATCCTCAAAGAGGTTCCAGAGATAGAGAAATGGTGCTTGCCCAAAGTCCAAGTTCAGAGGAAAGCTTCGTGAGTTGAGTGGCAACATGGAGGACTTGCTATTGCAGAGGCTTAGTGCAGCTCATAGTGAGTGTGAAAAACTCATGAATATGGGGAGGAAGATGACTAAAAATGGCCATAACATAGGTTTTGAGAAAGAACATAGCAGAAGAAAATTGAAGAAAGAAGATGCCAAGGAAAATGGCATATGGAAGCAGTTGACTGATGAAGAATATGAGAGGGAGAAGGCTGAGATAATAGTCCATCTTGAATTACTCATGGAACTGTTACAGAGCAGAGAGGAAGACCAGAGGTGTGGTTTTTATATGAGAAGAAACACATGGTGTCATAGACTACAAAGGAGGAAAGAGTAAATGATGAATGCTCCACTGAAAGAAGAATTACTCAGAATAAGTGAGTATCGGGAGGAAGAATTGAAGACTGAAACTTCAAGTGAGACCAAGAGGTGTTATGGTGTCAAATTTGATAGCTTGTGTATGTTTGCAGGTGGAATATGTGAGGAAGGATAATTTGTTGACATTGTCATCAAGGAGGAAGAAGACATGCAGAATCTAAACTTTGTTCCGAAAGAAGATGGGATAGCTAGGTCTCATATAAAAGTCCATACACAATTGGGGAGAACTGTTGCTTTTTAGCATATTGTAAGGGGTAAGAGTAAAGAAACTTTGTCTTATGATGATGGCCAAAAGAAAGAAGAAGTGGAGAAGGATATCAAGCAACCAAGTGGAGGCCTTTAAGAGGCAAAATATATTAAAGAAGAAGGACTAAACTCTCATCAAAGGATTTGTGAATGGGAGACAAAATTGGAACTATTGGAGAAATGGCTGAAAGCACCAGTAGGGAAGAAAGAACCTGATGAAGATTACAAAAAAATTTCAAAATAAGAAGTTCACTATTGTGAACCTGAGCGAGGAGACATCCTTGGAATAGATAATGTGGAGGAGAGACTAACTAACAGTCTCATGAATTATTTTTAGAATTCAAATTAGCAGACTGATATGCTGGTAGAGGAGGAGAAAATAGAGCATCATACTGATATGTTACCAAAGGAAGAAGAGGCACTGAGGCCTTATGTTTTCTATTTTAATAATTATTTTGTTAGTGCGGGTTTAGTTGCAGATGTTGGAGGACATTTGGTAGAGATGAGCAACCAAATAAAAATGAAGGAAGAATATTTAATCCATGGAACAGGAATGTTCAATTGTTGGAGAGAATGCTGGAAAGTCGAAATTCAGTGCAAACAAAGATAATTGTGAAAGAGGATAAGGATGAAAGGGAGGAATCAAGAACAAGTGAGGCACAAGTAAGGAACCAACAACTACATGGTGGAGTTAACCAATGGAAATTTGAAGAGTTAGTGGACAAAAAAAACAACCTGAAGCGGAGAAAAAGAGGTAACAGTGAATGGAATAATATGGACCAGCTCAAAGAAATGCTAGAGATTGAGATTGAAGAGTTATGGTAGTTAATGATGAAGCAGTCCATATGGAGGAGGTTGACAACAACAGGAATAATGATCAATCAGAACTTGAAACTGATTGACAAGGAGAGGAAGATGAAATAGAGGATAGGTGACATACAACAACAACAATGGTGCAAAGAATTCAACCAACTACAAATAAAAGTTTGGGACACTGGAGGTTTCCTATCAACACATGAGGTCACATGATTAAGAGATCATGAATGTTTTCAAATTTGGGAGTCTGATGCAGGATCATTCGCTCTCGAAGATCAAGCTCGAGGTATCTTTTCAGACCTAAGGGTCTAGACGTTAGCCAAGAAGGGGCCATTGTAAAATTTCATGTAAAACAATATTTATTTCTTAGCAAGCATAGATAGGGAATATATCTAGTGGTTAGTTTAACATTAAGGCTGACCCAGTCATTATTAATTTTTTATTAGCCAAATAGATCAAGTTAGGATTAGTTTGGAACTTGTTTGAAGAAAATTTTGAGCAAGTGAAAAGTAACTGAGGAACATTTCCTCAACTATAAAGAAACTTCTAACAATGTATTGAAAAGAAAAAAAGAGGGAAGTTGGATAGGTCAGTTAGCCAGCCAACCAGCCAATCAGCCAGTGAGAGAGTGACCATAAGCCTATGAGCATAGTGTGAAATAGAGGCCACTGATATTCAAGATCAGGCCTGATAGATAAAGAGTCTCAATGTGTAATTATTTGTTTATGTATATATATACAAAGGTTTGTTCTAGAACTATATAAGTGTGTTTCGGATATTGAATGATGTGTGATGAGTGAATTGGAATTTTGTTAATAGATGTGTGCAGGTAGGATTCAGAGAAACACAGGGAAGAGGAGAGCGAGGCAGATGATCGTGATGGATCATTGAATCCATTTCAAGGAAGGTTCAAAGAAATGATTTCGCCATACAATGATGGAATAATCACACAAAATTCAAGATCCAGAGGAATTTGTAGCGGAATAATGGAAGACCCGGAACATTGAAGAAACTCGAAACATAGAGGAGATATTGAAGAATAGAAAGAAACCCAAGTATGACAGTAGTGAAGAGTTGAAGAACCAATGTGAAGGGACTGTTGGATCCAACAGATCAATAGTTGAAATTATATCATAGAGATTGGATAGCTGGAAGCGCATCACAACTTATTAAGTGAATGAAACTCGACCTTAAGCAAAGCCCAATTGCGATCAAGCGATATCAAGCATGGACCATTGGATCAAGAAGAAGATCAATGGTGGAGATTAATTTCGCATCGGAATGTTTCATTGATGAATGAACTAACCTCGGCCACAAGCAATTCTGATATGTGATTGCTCCGATGCGATTAATGAAGTGATCGCATAGTAAATGTTCAGTGGTGCTATATCGGACTTAAACAAATGCGACAAGTGATATGGGGCGGACCCGATAAGGTTATAAATGTGGTGTATATATTTGAAGTTTGGAAGGTTGTGTTAATCGCATATCAGAGGAGAAGAAAAAATGTGTTAATGAGACCCGCGAAGGATGGCGATTGCGATAGTGATAATGGGAGTATTGGTAAAAGTGGAAAGGTATGTTTATGTGATTTATATTATATAAACATTATAATAGAAATAGCGCCAATAAGGGTTATGTGGTTTAAGTCCAATATAACCAAAGATAAAGAGTGGGGTTTGGTTATATATGTGGGGGCATAAATATTAATCGAAGGATTAATGAAGAG
The DNA here is from genome assembly GCA_031772625.1 of Pinus tabuliformis. NCBI lineage: Eukaryota > Viridiplantae > Streptophyta > Pinopsida > Pinales > Pinaceae > Pinus > Pinus tabuliformis. The sequence goes on from CM062820.1 coordinate 1,371,135,451, forward strand.
GGTGCATAAAGTTCTGATAGTAATGAAAGGATGGATTAAGGGTAAATTATGATTAGTTAATAAATCATTTCCACATGAGATTTATTAAAGAGCCTTAACCATATAAGCAATGAGGATTTAACTCGACAGAGAGTTAACAATTCCTAGAAAGAATGTGATTATGCATTGTACATGCATACCATGGGCATAAGTGGGGGTAGCCCTACGTCAACACACAATGAAGGAAAACTTTTGACAAGTAGAAGGTTTTCCTTAGTTAGAGAGACTCACAACAAATTTCAAAGGACCAAATGTGTTTGTTGGGCGTCGTGATGAGGGAGTGGTTATTCCCATAACCACCACTGTCAAATCATCACTATTCAATCTAAGCCTAACCATTCATAACAATAGATTTGGGTTAATGCTAATCCTGATAAAAAATAATTTCGAAGCTTGTTGATCGTAATGAAAATGTCTCTCTAAAAATGTGAGTATGTGACGAGTGTAAATAACTTAATTAGAGGGTCGTTGTTAGGGTCCCACCCTAACCCCCTTATTTATGTCATGGGATCACGTCATAGTCAAGAGTCAATAAAGCCCATATTGATATTTGTAAGTGGTTAACCCGCAATTAATGACGGGACCACAGTTAGTTGCAAATGGGCGGTAGTATTAGATAGATGGTAAATGGGCGGTAGTATTAGATAGATGGTAAATGGGCGGTAGTATTAGATAGATGGTATTAATAAAACCCACGATATTGGCCTGTGGTATTGCATGTATGAGTCATATATAAAGGATAGAGACTCCCTGCGAGGAGCATCGTGTCTTGTTTTGTAATCGAGCTCTGCTCTATTGCAGGTTTCCCCCTCGAAGAGGCCTGTGAACATTTCTCTCTGAATAATAAAATCATTGCTATTCTATGCTCTGGGTATATTTTCTTCGCATACGCTGTGTTCTCGGTATCTTTTCTTCACAATTTCTATGTTTGGGTATTGCTTTGCAGGTTAAGAGCATAAAAAGTGGTATCAGAGCACTTTCCAGGGCTCGGTGGGATCTCCAAATTTTAGCAAATTTTTTTTTTGGCTAGAAACATGTTTCGGCGTCTTTAAACCACGGGATCTGTCGTTAAGCGCATAAACCTGCGGATTTGGGGAGGCATGCACGCAGGAAATACAAGAGGTGGTCACGTCTGTTGGACTCCCTTGTAACCCCTGTGGGTACCCCTTCGAGTAGTAGCGCATTAGACAGAACCGCGCACGGACTGTCTTCCACGTACCCTCTGGGTATATAGGAAGCCCCCTAGCTCTCTTGAAACCTCGCCATAGATAAACCTTCGGCCGTCTTGTGGCTATAGTACACCGAGAACAGCACTCGGAGAGATTACTCGCGCATACGATAGGGTAGTCGGGTTGTACGGCTAAGGGTACGGTCGATCCTCCTTAGTTAGAGCCCTGAAACATTGGGCTGAGTACTATTGTCAGACCCTTATGTATATTGCGATCTGTAGCACCTGACACTCCCCAAGACCATAGTTCCCTTTCTATTGGGGGATCACACATCATCTATTCCAGATCAGCAGCAGCAATTGTTCCACCATTCAGATCTCTCAGATCCACCAGATCGGATATTCTAGATCAGCAGCAGCAGTTGTTCCACCATTCAGCTCTCTCAGATCCACTAGATCGGAGTAGTTGTGAAGGGTTCCTGTACCTGGATATAATTTTCGTAGGACTTTTGGCGGCATTGACATCTTGAGGATTTGGCGACTGCAGTATTGATCAGGAAGGAGTAAAACTCCATTAGGAGTTTTCCAAAAAAAAAAAAAAAAAAACGATTCTGAGATCTTCCGGGACGCTTATTGGTGACCTAGCCCATCAGTATCAGGACGACGAGCTGAGCAAGGTGGTACCATTCAATTTCTTAGTAAATTTTTTTAGGCGGTCCCAATTTTTCATCAGGTTGGTGTATGGTAGAAACTCGCGCTCAAGCAATGGCTAATGAAAGGATCGACAAAATTGAAAACCATGTGCACTCCCTCCAAACTGCGGTGAACAAGATCGAACTTGAGCTTCAAGGAATGAGTAACCACATACAACTTTAGCTGAAAGGAATGGGTAACCAGATACAGGAGGCACTCCTAAAGGGCAAGGAGCCAGCCCACGAGGAGGCGTATAATGGCCATGAATACCATGAGGGTGAGTCTAGCCACTCTCCTCACGTTTGGCACTCCCATCCACCACCCAGTCAGTGACCTCCCAAGTTGGATATGCAAAAATTTGACGGTTCTCACACGTCCGCATGGCTAGCACAAATGGAGCAGTATTTCCAATTGAATCATATAACAGATGAGGGGAATAAGCTGATGGTGGGCACCATGTACTTGGACAATGAACGATGGCAATGGAAGGAATGGCATCAGCGTTGCAATGGACATTTTTAGAATTGGGCCCAATTTGCTAAAACTCTTCGCAGTCGCTTTGAACAAGAAGACTCTTTTTTGGGGCGTCTCACTAAGCTCCGACAGATGGGTACAGTGGAGGTATATATTACTGCTTTTGAAGCCTTAGCCTTCCGCACTAAGGGTCTCACAGATGAGTTCTACATGGAATGCTTTATCAGCGGTCTTAAAGAAGCCATCAAAGCTCAGGTTCTACTCCAACACCCTCCCACATGGACAAAGGCTTGCCAGGTAGCCCGTAAGGTGGAACGTGCATTAACAGCCCAATCCAGCTGCCCCAACTTCCCCGCTAAAGGTCGTCCCTCACAGGCTCCCAATATAACTCAGACACTTAAGATTCAAAAGGTGTCACCTGCGGAAATGGCCGAAAGAAGGAAGCAAGGACTATCTTACTACTGTGATGAAAAATATTCCCCGGGTCATAAATGCAAAGAGCACAAGTTTTTTCAAATAGATGCCACTGACTACAGCTCCACCGAGGAAGATCCACCACTTGAGGAACCGGAGGCGATCGAAGAAGATAACCAACAGGAGATTGTATCTGATGAACCAATTATTTCGCTAAATGCATTGGCAGGAATTTCTTCCCCTCAAACTCTCAAAATCAGGGGTTTTCTTAAACATCGCCCAGTAGTAGTCTTGATTGATAGTGGAAGTACCCATAATTTCATCCACCAAAAGATCGCTGAAGCAACACATTGTTTCGTCCGGGTAGTTTCTAACTTCCAAGTCCAGATTGCAGATGGGGGCACAATGAAATGTGAAGGTCGCTGTGAAAATGTCAAAATTCAAATGGGGGATTATCAATTGAAAACCCACATGTTTGCAATACACATGGGGGGTTGCGACATTGTCCTCGGCACAGAATGGCTCCTCACTCTTGGGCCAATCACAATGGATTTCCAGGAGTTATATATGAGTTTTAAGCAGAACAACTCCACACATACCCTCCGTGGACTACAGGCGGGAGCCCCCTCTATCATCAGCTCGCATAGGATGGAAAATTTGTTAAAAAAGGGCCATCATGGAGTGGTAGCTCAATTTAATGCCATCCAGGTAGTAGACACTATGTCTCCGCCAATTCATCCTGAGATGCAACAGATTTTAAATAAACATCAGACGGTCTTTGACAAGCCTCATGAGCTTCCACCCTCGCGAGGGGAACATGATCATAGCATCACATTGGTTCCAGGGGCCCAACCCCCAAATGTGCGGCCACACAGATATCCGTTCACCCAAAAGAATGAAATAGAAAAAATCATCAAGGAATTGTTGGAAGCAGGTGTCATTCGTCCCAGCATTAGTCCTTATTCATCTCCAGTAGTCATGGTCCTCAAGAAAGATGGGGAGTGGCAGATGTGTCCAGAATTCAGGGCCCTCAATAAGTTAACAGTCAAAGATATATTTCCCATCCCAGCAGTAGACGATTTGCTGGACGAACTCAATGGGGCTCAATTCTTCACTAAGTTGGATCTTCTCTCCGGCTACCATCAAATTCGCATGAAGGAAGTCAACATTCCCAAGACAGCTTTGAGAACTCATGAAGGCCATTATGAGTTCCTGGTCATGCCATTTGGGCTCTGTAATGCCCCCTCTACTTTTCAGAGACTTATGAATCACCTTCTCAAACCATATCTCAGAAAATTTGTCCTTGTCTTCTTCGATGACATCCTCATCCATAGTGGCACTTGGGTGGCACATCTTCAGCATGTAGATCTACTCTTGCAACTGCTCCGCACGCATAAATTATTTGTCAAGATGTCTAAGTGTTCGTTTGGCATGGAAGAAGTTGAGTATTTGGGCCACATTGTGGGGCGTGAAGGTGTCAAGGTGGACCCAAAAAAGATCCAGGAAATGCAAGAATGGCCTCAACCTAAGACCTTGAAAAGCTTGAGAGGATTTTTGGGTCTCACAGGCTATTATCGTAAATTTGTCCACAACTATGGCCGCATAGCGAAGCCCCTAACGCAACTCCTAAAGAAAAATTCCTTCTTCTGGAACGAAGAAGCACAACAGGCATTTACCGCTCTCAAAACCGCCATGTGTTCCACTCCTGTCTTAGCACTACCGAACTTCACCAAATCATTTGTCATTGAATCTGATGCTTCGGGAACAGGTATTGGAGCGGTCTTAATGTAGGAAGGGCGACCATTAGCCTTCACCAGCCAACAACTAAGTGGGAGGAATCTGGGCCAATCTACCTACGAGAAGGAAATGATGGCCATCTTACATGCAGTCGAGACCTGGCGACCTTACTTGTTGGGGCGACGTTTCCAAATCCGCACAGATCATCACAGTCTTAAATATTTTTTGGAGCAACGCCTATCTTCCCCACAAAAAAATAAATGGTTAGCCAAAATGTTGGGATATGATTATGAGATCATTTACAAGAAAGGGAAAGACAACAGGGTAGCAGATGCATTGTCGCGCCAATTTGAGGAGGAAAGTACTCTTCTTGCAATTTCCCTCCCCATTCCAGACTGGATTGAAGAGGCTCGTAGGGAATGGTTTTCACATCCCGGGCTCTCCCAACTCATTTCTCAATTGCATGTAGATCCTAATTCCAGCAAGGGCTACTCGTGGCAGAATGATATTCTTTGCTACAAGGACAAAGTCGTAATATCACCAACATCCACCCTCAAAAGTCGCATTTTGGTAGAATTGCACTCATCTCCCATTGCAGGACATTCGGGCTTTCAGAAGACATCTGCTCGCACCAGAAGATCATTTTTTTGGGCCGGCATGAAACAGGACATCCTTACTTTCGTAGCAGAATGTGACATCTGTGAATGCCACAAAGGGGAAACCGTCAACACACCAGGCACATTACAACCATTGCCCATTCCGGTGTCAATTTGGACGGAGGTCTCCATGGATTTCATTACAGGTCTTCCAAAGTCTGGGAACAAGTCAGTTATCATGGTGGTTGTGGACCGACTGTCGAAGTATGCTCATTTCTGCGCCCTACCCCAACCATTCACACCCACTTTGGTTGCTCAAACTTTCATGGATCAGATCTTCAAATTGCATGGCATGCCCACTTCTATTGTGTCCAACCACGACCCAATATTCACCAGTAATTTTTGGCAGGAGATCTTCAGACTACAAGGCACTCAACTCAAACTCAGTACTTCATATCATCTGCGAACAGATGGTCAAACCAAAGCTGTCAACAAATGTCTAGAAACCTACCTTAGGTGTTTCACTTCAGAAAAACAACACCTTTGGGTACAGTGGTTACCTCTGGCGGAATGGTGGTATAACACCAACTATCATGCCACCACCAAAATGACTCCCTATGAAGCAGTCTATGGACAACTTCTGCCTTCCCCTACTTCTTATCTCATGGGGAGCTCCAAAGTACAAGCCGTAGATCAACTCCTACAACACCGCGCAACCATGCTTGCCCATCTGCGCGAGAATATTCATCAAGCTCAGAACCGTATGAAGCAACAGGCTGACCAACATCGCTCAGAGTGCCAATTTCAAGAAGGGGATCAGGTCTTTTTGAGGCTGCAACCATATAAGCAAACATCACTCAAAGACAAGGGTTATCAAAAGCTCTCTCCAAAATCCTACGGACCATACCAAGTACTTCAGCGCATTGGAGAAGTGGCTTACAAGTTGGCTTTGCCACCTACAACAAAAATCCACCCAGTTTTCCATGTATCGTGCCTCAAGAAAGTGATTGGGAACACTTGCCGAGTTCAAACCAGTCTACCTGAATTAGACGAAGAAGGGTCAATCTGGCTTCAACCTGAACAGGTTCTAGACACACGAGACAAGCACCTGCGCGACCGCATGCTTAAGGAGGTCCTCATAAAATTGAAAGACACCTCTCCGGAAGATGCAACTTGGGAACCAGCCACTATTCTTCAGCAGTTTCCGCAGCTTCAACCTTGAGGACAAGGCTAGTCTTAAGGGGGAAGGCATGTTAGGGTCCCACCCTAACCCCCTTATTTATGTCATGGGATCACGTCATAGTCAAGAGTCAATAAAGCCCATATTAATATTTGTAAGTGGTTAGCCCACAATTAATGACGAGGCCACAGTTAGTTGCAAATGGGCGGTAGTATTAGATAGATGGTATTAATAAAACCCACGATATTGGCCCATGGTATTGCATGTATGAGTCATATATAAAGGATAGATACTCCCTGCGAGGAGCATCGTGTCTTGTTTTGTAATCGAGCTCTGCTATATTGGAGGTTTCCCCCTCGAAGAGGCCTATGAACATTTCTCTCTGAATAATAAAATCATTGCTACTCTGTGTTCTGGGTATATTTTCTTCGGATATTCTGTGTTCTCGGTATCTTTTCTTTGCAATTTCTATGTTTGGGTATCGCTTTGCAAGTCAAGAGCATAACAGTCGTACACACACAATAGTAAGGAGACTATCCATAGACCTAAGTTGACAAACAATGATAGTGTGCCCACTAATTAACAATAAAACAATGGTTACAATGGGTTGTTTGGGACCACTAACCCTCACAATTAAATAACTCAGTAATGTGTACATGCAATCAAAGGACTGATGATAGAAAAGAATAATACACATGATTTCACCAAGGCTAAGAAAGGACAATGTCAATATGACTCATGCACTTTACACAAATTTCATTAATTAAGAGTCTGTGACATGGATAAGTAACTACAAGAAAAGGAAAAAATATAGATGTGACTCTGCAAAGGAGATAAGTAAAAGAAGTAGAATTACCTTACACATGTTCACATTTTTCTAGCTAAGTTAAGTTATTTAGGATTAAAAAAAATGAAATCTAGTGTATGTTACAAGTGGTATAAGAGTCACAAGTTACAATACTAAGGGCTATGAGCATGATTATAGCTAAGATAACATATTATAATCTTCTTACTAGATGAGGAAGCAAATAAAATTCCCATGTTAACCCCACAATGAGTAAATTGAAATAAATATCATTATGGAAATAAAATTTTAAGAATATTGATGCAATTATTGTTGAGGTATCCTTTCCTGCAAGAAAGAATAAGTTGGGTGCCCAGGAGGACAAAATGTCGTTTGGAAGATTTATTTAATAACACATGTTAATTAGTAAATCATACCCTGTCACTATTGGATCATGAGTGAAGAGATAATTTTATGATTTGTAATGATGAGGAAGTATATGTGTAAACAAATTAAGATACATATACATGTACGAGTGAAGTGAGATACTATTCCTATATTGATAAACAAAAATAAATTATTGTATAGGTATGTTTAATATTGTAGGAGGGGTCTTGCATTTGAAATCACAATAAAAAGTTTAGGATTATTTGCATGATGATTACCTATTTCTAGTTGAAAAACCCTTTTATTAATTTCTACAAAATTAAATTTCAATACATAATTTATAAGATCAATAATAATAAAGGTGTATTAAATTAAACATGTAGTATACAAGGTTGAGGAAGGAGGCATATATACAAAGGTTTAAAGATTATGGTTCATGACAAAGTCAGTAATGCTTAATTTTTACACTAGATACAGTTGGAAAGAAATCATTTGATTGATATAAACTAACTCCTTGCACATATATTAGATGTTGAGCCAAAACCCATATGAGATAGTGAAGGAAGGAAATATTTGGTAGTAAAAATAAAATTTTGAGTTCTAATAGAAGAGTAATCTTACGAGTGTATGGGGAGGATGTTGGAAAAAGAAAGAGGCTATAGCAACATGGAAAAACACTTACAATAATAAGTTGACTTTATGTTTTTGTTTTTTTTAGATATTATAAACCCAACATGAGATTTAATATATATATATATATATATATATATATATACACACACACACAAAATGAAGTGTATATATATAAATTAGAAAATGGAATAAATGGGATGGAGAACCTTGTAATACATAAATAAAAAGTTAACATGTATTAGAATACCCGAAAAGTCGTCTAGACATAGTTAATGATAACTTTTGTCAAAGTGGAATGGGAATATATAACGTTTATGATTACAAAAATATGTATAAATATGATTTAATTGAAGTTATCTTGGGTGAATAGTGGCAACGGTAAGGATCCCTTGCACCAAATTAAGTGTTATAAAATGGTATGATAGACATTTATAGTGGTGACAATATAAAATTAAAACATAACTCATGTATAAATAATTCCAATATAGTAATAACCGACTAGTACGAGGGATTGATTCAAACAAACCTGTAAGGGAATTAATAAACATTCTCAATAGAAAGTTTCTTCATGAAGGGAGCTATAGAATTCATGAAGGGAGCTACAGAAAGACATGTTACAAAAGTAGAATAAATAGAACCAACCATAAACATGGAGGTTTATAGAAGTCAAGTAATTAACAATTTTTTCTTTTTTTAAAACTAGTTAAACAGAGGTAAGTTGTAATAAACTATCATAAAAAATTGAGATGGCAAGGATACTAGTCTTGAAATGGTTAAATGAGTAGCATATTTAAGACTTTAAGTTAAATGTGACATGATAATAGTATATGGGTTACTTTTAGGCACAAAATAAACATAAAAGAACTTCAAAATAATGTTGTTGATACTCACAAAGATATTTACTTTACACCAAATTTACTAAGTATAAAGTGAGAAATATTAGGGTAATTTTGAACAATATGGAAATATAGTAGGAAGGAAATGAAATTCGCCCCCAAAAGAAAAAGAATATAAAAACAAATCTAGAAAGGTTTTGAAATGCCTATACCTGACGGACATAGGCGACTCAATCTTGTTATGATTTACAAACTCGTAATACTGAATCATGGAATGATTCACTAATTGGTTTATTTCACAACCACCTCACGATTGCAAAGGTTAAGTTTGGCCGAAATAAAGATGGCAGGAGAATTTGAAATGACTATTAATTCTAATTTTGATATCTAAGGATTTAATTTGAGTTGGTAAAACAAGATAAACATGAGTAGATGCAGGCTAGATTCCAGGCTAGATTCCATGGGCAATCTAGTAGAAATGCGTATATATATATATATATATATATATATATATATATATATATATATAATATATATATATATATATATATATATATATATATATTATATATACACATGGTACAAGGGGAAAACTCTCAACCGAGTTGTTCGTAGCCTATTGCTTTTTCTTTAATGTTTTGGAAAATAACATAACGAGGGAAAGGAAAAAATATGAAAACATGTATATATGTGCATGATAAGATATAAATGAAAGTGGATTTGTATATTAAATACTCTAAGAATTCTACTTTGCTAATGTTTATTGCAGGATTGATGGTTGATATAGATTAAAAAATGTGATTAGAAACAAGAAGATAACTAGGTAAAGTAACTAAGGAAATGTGTCATATAATTTTAAGAAAAAAATAAAACTATAATAGAGATAACGTTGATAGCCCATTCAAAGAGGGCTACCTATGTATGTTGACATGAAAAGTGTAACATGCCAATTCTCAATGTTACCTCAGAGAAGTACATTAATGAACTTTAATATGGATTCTATACACACAAATGATGTTTGGTCAAACGATTGATTACAATGAAGATATGTGTACAAAATTAATATGACAATACAAACACACTAACATGATGTGATGGGGTAGCTAATAAGAAGATCATATAGAATGGCGAAGGACCCCATTGTTGGGGCACATGTAGCCCCAAGCACCTTAATCAATAATGCAGACATGGTAAGGAAATATTTCTTGAACTTAATAATGAAATAGAAGGAGATGATGACAACAAGTACAATTACTATGTGAGTGGTATAATAAGATAGTTGGTTATTCTCACGTCGGGATAAAATTGTTTTCTATTAACATCCACAGGATCCTACAAGTCAAATGTATTAAAATAAGATGTTGTCGAATGAACTGAATGTGAACTGATATATAAGAAAAGAGTTATAGTAAAAAAAATAGTGAGAGTGAGATAGTTGATATGAATATGAATGAAAAAGGGGGATATCTTCCGACTATACACAAGAAAATGTGTGTATAACATTTATCAACACATGTAATGTAGGATGGAAAATGACCAAAATTAGGACCTTTACAAAGTGGATTCCTAGGAAAAGGAAATAGAAAAGTAGCCCAAGCTAGGCGTAACTAAGTTTACATGGAAACAGTAGACAACAATATAGCCACCTTGGATATGGTTGAAAAAGGAAGTAATCCTAAAATTTACTCACGGGTGACTAATGCATATGTAACATTTGAAATAAAAATAAAAGCATAATAATGCTACCGAGTACAGTAGTATAATGGCTATATTCTATCATAAATAGAAGGAACAGTAAATGATTTATGAAATATTATTAGCTTGATGTAAATATGGAATTTTTCCTTCCATGGTTTGAAATTTATAGTAAAACTACACGGTGGTATCTTTATCGATTTCATAGTGATTGGGTAAGTAAAAATGATTTATTTTTGTTATTGAAAGCTTACAATGATTCTAGTAATTCTTACAGAGTGAAAGTTGCTAACCCTTGATTAGGTTGTGAGGCATGTTGATGACCTTTGTTGGGTATATAAATAACAACTAATGGTGCTTGTAAGTAAGTTTGGAATTATTATATATACATATGTGTGTGTGTTTCTTCAATAATGATTGATGGAACACTAATGATTTCAATAATGATGGTGGGTGTGGGTTGAACCGGATGGGGTAATCCCAGTGGACACTATGTGAATTCTCGATTAGAGAGAAATTGTGGTATGAAAGAAATTTATCACCCAGCTTAAGTTGCAGTGGAGGAAATTTAGCCCGAAAGAGGCAGTCCAAGAGGATGCAAATGTTATGTGCAAGGCATATCGCTGCATGTTTTGAAGTGCTAGAGAAAAATCCCAGGATGGTGATTCACTCAAAAGGGGGAATATGTAATACCCATCAATAAGTTGTAAAGATTTCAATTACTTTTACTAAATAGAATTAACAGACTATGGGTCATATGGAAGATCTAGTATGAACGGTTAACAAACATATATGTGTTTATTTTATTTTTATAAACACTATTAACTACAACCAACCAAAAAATAAGGGAAAAGTGTTAAATGAGAGTTTTTGACTTACCCAATATTTAGTAGGAAGTTATCGCTCTCCCTAGAGATAAATAATCCAAGTTAGGGAAAAGGGAGCCAAGAGGGCAACAAGGAAGAAATTTGTGGCAACCTTGATAATTTGGTACTTTCTTGGAGGAGGGCCAACAGAGGATAATTAGGTTCTAAGCTTGTGAACCTTAAACAAGACATTGTTGAGGGATGTGGCAGGACACTTCCAAGTAAAACATTATTGACTTGATTGGCTAGTGGAATCCAATAATAATGTTTGGGGGCTTAGTTGGATTTCCTAGACTAAGACCTGGTAGGGGTCAAGCAGAGTCATGGAACTAGGGAAAATTTTAAGGTTGGAAAATTATCTTGAAGTTTAAAAAGCCCGACGAATCTCACTAGTCCCTAATATGAAAACTATAAAATGTTTATTGATGTAGTTGTAAAAATTTTCAAATTTATAATGTTTTTATATATACTCTATATATAATGTTGGTTGTTTTTAAGGTAAAATAATTTTATATTGTAAAATTTGGGCAAATAATTTTTATAATTTTTATTGGAAAAATCATTGAAAATCAGCCCACCTCCTTATTAGACCCTAAAAGTTTCCATGCTTGGAAGAAACTCTTCTGGTAATTTTTCAAATAAGTATTCATAGTGCAAATTTTATATACCTCGCAAATTTATTTCGTTAAAGTTTCTTCTCAAAACCAAAAGCATAATGTTTATTGAAAATGAGAATTTACAGATTTGGGAGAGAAAAGTAAGAGAATGATTGTCATGTGTATTGCGTTTATGGCCATGATCCATCCTAATGAAAGCTAACAATATTTTATTATTGGTTAATCCAGAGTTTTTTATTTTTATTTTTAATTTGTATTATATATAACTTAATTGATATTTAACATTATTTTTTTTTTATAATATTATTGTCATATTGTTGAATTAAAGATGTGAAACAAATGTAACCAATATCATTTTTATCATAATACTAGTATGTAAGCAATCATGATTTTGAGGTTACATTTATATATACTGAGAAATATCATATCATTGTTAATATAGTTAGAGGATTATAACTAATGTAAGTGTTACAGTTTGTTTTTACATGTGTGATTATTACTTGGTGAAGAAGTTTATGACTTAGGAGTTGGGTATATATAATTTGATGCAGGAGCATCCAGCTAAGGGCACCATGACCGAGTGTTTGATCTCAGCTAAGGAGGAGAGGTTCATCATCATTAGATTTATTTTATGTTTGTTGATTAAAACAAGTGTTAGGAACTTGTTTTTACTTCATTATCAGTTAATAGTTATCTAGGGACAGCACAATTAGGTGAAGGTGGTTATAGCCATGCTATTGTTTTTTTCTATTATTTATTTTACAGCTATTTACTTTTAAAAAACAAAAAAAAGATATATATCATCTATGTATTCCATAGAACGAGAAGACTTAAATAGCAAGATAGTTATCAACTGTGTAACTAAAGAAACAACTACAAACAATTTGAATAACTATATTGTAACAATACAAAACAAATGTACCACATTGTGGAAAAGGTTCGACATTCCATTACAGAGAGAGTAATACAAAAGAGAAATATTTTCATTTTGAATCCATCTATTGAGATGTGTTGGTTTTATCCAATTACTATCCTCTGTAACAAATAGACAAACTGTATATTTTTATTTTACCAGAAATCCTTCCAGACAAGTAGTGACGAAGTTCCAGAAACCAAGTGACAAGCAGAGACATAGTTTCAAAAATCGAACGACAGGCAGAGACATCATATCAATGCGAGACTGAATAGGCAGTTCCAGCCACATCAACAAATTACAGAAATACAAGAATACGCAACAGTCGTAGCAGCTAACAAACTAAATACAGTTACAGTGCGATGCATTTACAAGAAAGGTAACCCTGTACATTGAAATTTCTTTTTTCATTCATCTTTAAAAGCATTTCAATGTCAAGACCAGTATATAGACAATATAAATATAAGGTTCCAAAGTCCAACAAACCCTAGGGCCGAACAAACCCTCCTCTGGGAATAAGACAAAGAAATGAGGGTCAGGGTTATAATGCTGAAACAGTTACAGACCATCGAAGGACAAACAAAATTACATTCAACAGGCCCCGAATGCTGTTCGACATTAGCTAACAAACAAATACAACAAAGACCCTACCAATCCCATTTGGAGGAAGGGCTGAGTAGCAGTCCAACTAGGAGCATTCCAACCTGCACAGTGACCACAACAAAGTGTTAACGTTAACATATAGAAGGACTAAAGGAGAAAACGACGGAAAGAAGAAACTCGGGAGAACTTACTAGCATATTATAAAGCACTAGATGAATGAACCCACATTTGGGTCATGACCATTGAAGGAAACCCTGCTCACCAGGAGCAACAAATGTTAGCTCTTAAGAAAACTTAATGAAATAGAGTATAGCAGGGAAGGAGCATTTACCTTGCCAGAGTCGAACGCACGTAGAGGAAAGGGTCCTTCGAGGCCACAACCTGTGTTAACAATTACATTGCAGACAAGTAAAAAAATCATACAGACAACAGAAAAATATCATTGAGGAAGTTTAGCAAAATGAATAAGGAACGAAAGGATAAACAGTGACCATCAAAAGAGCACCAGACGACCGAGAAAATAGAGAAATCCTTGCAATGAAGCCAACAACTTAATGATAGAGCTGAACTATCCAAACATCCAAGATAAATACTGAGTAGAGATGTCCAACCTACCGACAAAGAAACCCATAGTCGGGCGTGGACAGAGCATCGAGCTCAAAACCATTACAGTCATCAACAAAACCGGTAGGCAGAGCTCTCAACACTAAACAAAACAAAATCAAAATACCGGCGTGAAAGAAGTGAGGATTAGGGTTTAGTCCAAGTGCGGGAACGAAACCCAAGGCCAAGACAGTTATCCTCCCAACGTATAAACAAATCAATATAGCCATCAATACATACAAAAAAATCTGGCTAACCCTTTGATAAACAGTTAATCAAACTACATTGATTTAATCATTTGTATTAATAATTGATGATTAGTGTTGAACCTTAAGTCACAGGCTAGTCCCATCATATTATGGTATCAGAGCAGGATTTAAAGTTTTCCTGAGAAATGGAGGTTGGAAGACAAGGTTGTGGAAGAGGTGCTCGGAGAGCAGCAGAGGAAGGACTGCGAGAGGAAATTAGGACACTTAGTACTCGTTTGGAGGCAGTTGAAGCAGAAAGGAGAAGGGAACCAAAGGTAGGATATGATAGCGAAGAAGAAGTCGTAGTTACTATTATAGCTTCAAATCTCACTTTTGATGTTTGTGATGCTGCACTCATGGCCTAGGGCAACCCCTCCTTCTAGACCTGGTCCAAAATATAAAAAACAATGTTTTATTCGCTATATGCAACATTTCCCTGAGCTAAATGCATGTGTACGCGGGTTTGTGTATACCCAAACCACGTATATGTCTTAAAACACTTAAAAAAAATAAATCTCCTTAATTTCGGATGAAGATCATAGGTTTTACCTGTTGATTACCTATTAGTGCCGATGGCCCAACTGTTCCCAATGAATTCCCAACTAAAAAACTACTTTGGGAGAGGTATAAAAAGGCTTCAATGGGAAGACCTATGGGAGGAGAGAAGAGAGAGAAGGGTTACTATGCTGAGATTTCCCTGACCAGGTTTGAAGATCCTAGTGCCTCCTGCACTTCCCCCATTTACAAGAAACCCTTGTTTCCTTGTGTGAAGATGTCTATCTACTACTTGAGATATCATGGAGTAAGTCATGGAAGGAGTTTGTTAAAGGCATGAGACTGGACGAATCTGAAGGACGGTTCTGCTTGGAGCCTACGAAAGGATGAATCAGGTGAAATTATTCCTTTCTATACTCTATTTGTCTATAATAAAAGAAACACTTCCCTTTGTTCCTGATATAAATCTTCTTCATGTTTATGATATCCATGTTATGATTCATATATGAATGGCTGTTTAATTGCATAACTAACTACCTTTCAATATACTATGAAGATGATTTCTTTATGATTTTAGTCCATATACTGCTGTACTTTCTTGAATTGATTGTTTTGCAGGTTGAAGGAGCAAAAGGAACTCCAAGAAGGTTTGGACCCTGGCAGGATCTTCTCAAACGAAGGACCCCTAGGTACGCCCCTTATCGTATAGTTTTCTTATATTAGCATTATGGCTATATGAAATGTGTGTTTTTCTATATAGATAACCTCGGATCTAGTAGGCTATCAACCCAAGACCCTAGGGGAATTTATCCCTTAACAGAATTGGCGACTCCACTGGGGACAACAATATTGTTGTTCCTAGTTTGGGTTTATTCAAGCCAATAAAGGCTCAGTTGTCTGTTTGCTTGTTGTTACTGTGTAGTCTGTTCCTATAGGAACTTGAATTGTAAGTTTGATCAGTTTCTTCAGATTGTTTCTTGTTTTCTCTTGAAATCTTTTATATACGTTGTTTTTCCTATTTACAGAGGCGTATATACAAATTTTTCTTTAAGTTAACCTGCGTATACACGGGTTTCCTTAGGCTCAGTCACGTATACACACAGCTATACATCAATACAATCACGTATATCTTGTAATTTTCAAGATTTTTTAAATCTTTTTGTTTCTAAAGGTCTGTCTGTTAGTCTGGTTCAGTCTTGAATAAATACTTTTCTGTGTCAGTCTTTAGTTTTACAGCAAGTATCTGATATCAAATTCTCTCTGATTATGGAAAGTGTTGGTCTTATTTGTTTTTCTTGCAAATGTCATCGTTGTTGCTTAAGCACACAAGATTTCTTGCTAGGAATCTTGGTTGTTGTATGTTTTCAGGGTCGAAAGATTGATTTCAATCTTTGTGTCAAGTTTTGTTTTGGTGACTTTTTGGTTTGCATGTCAAAAATGTATCTTTATGACCATATGCTTTTCTTGCTTTCCAAAATTTGTTGGTTCACACTTTCTTGAAAGTTGTCTTTTCAATCTTTTGGTCTTTATTGCCAAGCTCTTGTTGCTGCTTTTTGATTGTTAAGAGCATTTTGAAACACATTTTTGTTGAGTTCTCACTTGTTTTGTGTTGCAAACTCGCAAAGTGTTTCATTGCCTATTCTTCGATCATAAAGTTTCAGTCTTGTTTAGAGCACTTTTGAAAAGTCATTTTTGTTTTGCTTTTGAAGAAAACTTCTTGAAACTTGGTCTTGCTTTCTTGAACTTGGTTTTGATTTAGTTTCCTTTTTATGAGTGAAAGTGCATTTTTGTTTGTCTTGAAACTTGCTTTTAGTGTTTGGACGAAATGAGCATCAACAACTTATATTCTATCTAAACATTTTAAGTTCCAAATTAAAAATTTGATAAACAAGTAACTTTCATTTCTTCATTTAAGAGTAGTCTTGAGTTTTGCATCAGCATGTACTTGTTGCATTAGGATAAATCTGTGCATCTTTTTAGGCATCCATAGTTTTGTTAATTTTTTTGATTGTGAAGCGTGAGTAAAAGAAAAGAAAAGAAAATTTTGTTGCTTTCTTTGTAGTTCCTCTGAACCTAGTAGAAATTTCTTTCATCGAAAAACGAAAACAAGTGCATTTGCATATAGTTTAGTTTGTATTAATTTCTTTTGCGTCAAAACACCACTAGTTTCACTTCCACTTATCCCTTGACTTAAAGAACAACCCATTTAAAAACAAGCACTAATTAAAATATACTATAACTTTTTATAATTGTCAAGTTAGAGACACCAACAAGTTTTAGGATATTTTAGGGGCTTGGATTAGGTGAGTGGAGAGATAACTCTCCAAGGCCATTTATACTATCAAACATAGGGGTTTGAATAGTGAGTGAAAATCTAATAGCATTAGGGTGACCAGGAAAGCTCCGGATCAGGGAGTTAAGCACGAGGGTTTTTGAAGATAGGGAAGAGAGATACCCCCTCTCCTACTTGTCAGATCTAACCTTAAGACTATTCCACCTGGCTTCTGACATGAGTTGGTAACCTTAGTTGCTACTCGTAGGGATCTACATAGGTGGCAATGGAGGGGAATCCCATCACACCTGAGGTCAACATTGTATCACTCTCAACGGTACCACTGGAGGGCACTCGTACGAAGCTTGGGAGCTTGCACTGGCACAGGCTGTTGTTAGTAGGTCAGCGTAACTTCCTCTGTTACCTTCACTGGTAGGAATTGGCTATCATTATCCCGGACTATCTTTGAAAGGCCCCTTACTTCACATTCTTGTATTTTCATGTCCAGTCCTAATCACCTGGAGTGGAAATACTTCGAAGTTGTTTGACTGGCTGACTTCTTTTAGGGACTTTTTAGTGAGTGCTCTTTGCTCCTTGTATATAGTTGGCTTTAGGTATTTTTGTCTAGTCACATTTTAGAGTTTGTATCCTGAGTGACTAACTTGCCACTCCACCAATCTTGAAAGGCATTTGGTCGTTCTTTCGAAAGTTGTGGAGTTGCCTCCTCAAGGGAAACGGCTTTTATTACGTGTCTATCTTCCTTGAAAAGTAATTTCTACATTCCCATAAGGGAAGGGTCTGCGAATCAGTTAGATATGGCCAATATTCCTGTAGAAACCAACCAAGGTAGCCTTCCAAAAGGGGATCCTTGTGCTTTTCCTTTCTTTGGAAACATTGGTACTCCCTTGATGGCCACTTTGAATATTCCTGGGT